>OW804098.1:56922109-58320859 GCA_942159475.1 Sthenelais limicola
AAGTGATGATTAATAAACAGCTTTTATTCAGATCCAAAATAAAATGTGTCAATATTTCGGTTTGTTTCTATATTCTTGTGAAATATTGCACATATAACATAAAGATTTAGGTACCTTCAATACATTCTTAACCAATCAAGTTATAACTGGTCCAAAAACAAGGACAAAACAATACATTGATTTCTCTTCAATCAATAGCTTCAAAATTGTGAAATCTGAAATTGGCGTATCACTGAACTTCAACCCAAAATTCTAGACAATGATGACGTTGTCAGGATCCATTCTCCTTATAACATGTTCGATCACTTCTTTTCCCTTTTACCGACCTCCTTCGATCTTGGATCCACCTGACACGATGTTTTCCACTAAAAGGAATAATTCGCATGGAGTACCCCCTACCCAGTAAGTCCATTTCTAAAAAGAAACTATAACATGCCATAAATTGAGCCCTGAATGCTTATTGAAGAGCTCGGCAGTGACTCGAGTTGCTCTGGGGCCCTTCTGCGAGCATCCCAAGCTGTAGCCTATGGAGGCAGGAGCTTTCACTGCGCTGATGGAATCCATGAGTGGCCGTAATCGACCCAAAACCAGCCGTGGTTTAAAGCCATCCTAGCAGTGATTTCTCAAATTGAGCCGCAGCACGCCAATCAGCCTGACACACCGGGGGCTATCGAGGCGAGATGTAATGGAGCAGCAGATTCGCAATCTACTGTTCAGTATATGGAATGGTTAGAGACTGCCAGCAAATAGGCCTAGCAAAAGAGCTTTGACAGAAAAAGAAATACCCAAAAGAGAATTCATGTTCTTTTTCAAAGTGCAAGCTAGCTCCTCCGCGACGACTGCGTCGGTCAAATGGGCGCATACACACCTTGCATGTTGATATTCTTTGGCAATTTTTAAAGAACGATATCAGTGTCTAATACTGTGTGAACTCGTGAAACTAGATCGATTATTACAAATGTACAATTTAGGATGACTTGTATTAACATTATCTCAGGGCGTTTAATATGCGCTCTAAATATTATGAAAATTCTGCCAGCAATATGAATCTCCGCATCTTTGTACCATATTTGAATAAAGGCATCAGGGCTTTAAAAAAATAACATTTTGAACAAACCGTCAGCTAATTAATATATAAATTTTGAAATAAAATGTTTTTGTCAGATGAACTATATTGGTCAGGGCGTCAAAAACTGAACAATTGCCCTTCACCATTCCTCTAAAAACAAATTTAGGACAAGAAGGCGGTTCAAAATACAGTTCAACTATAAATGAACAGGTTTTTTTTTAAAAAACAAAAATAATATTAACGCGATACCAAATATACTCAGAGATACTTAGTATTCACGATTTGTCAGCCTAATTTTTCAGAGATTACTTAAGCTGCAGATTGCACATTTTCTAATACTCAGTCCCATGCATTATATACATGCACCTGTGCGTTGGTAACAAGGTAGAGAGCGCACTCTTCCTCATAAGTCAACTGCTAACCACCTGACTGCATGCAGGCTGCCATATTTTTCAATGTAAATAACACCCCGTAACTTTTCTCTTGTCAACATGGAAGTGAGGCGACGACTTCTCTCTCCCTCCTTTGATCAATGCTCAGTCACGTGATCGGATTTGCTATGCCATCTGTTGGCGCGCGCTGGAAACTAGCTAACTACGCCTCGGTGGTCGCTCTATGGCTAGGCACGATGCGTAACTTTTGCCGACGCCGTTGTCGGGACCAGCCCCGTCCCAGCCGCATTCATAACAACTGACTGGAGGTGCAAGTGGTCCGTCTGTATGCTTAGGTAGCTAGCGAGCTATAGCTGCTCTCAGAGAGTGGCTCATTATTGACCTCCTGTGACTTCCCACGCTGATTTCAGTCATCAGTCATCGGTTCCATGGTCGTACGTAGAGTTCATTGAAGGCCCACCTGGAGGAATCAATTATTTTCATACAGGGCTAACCAACAAAACTAAGTTACCCGGACCAATTTGGCAAATGGTAAGATTATTGCACATTTCCAATGCGGCTGTACTTGGTTTAATTGTTACATATACGCGGAGCCAATTTGCGAGTGCATCATTCGGAAGGTTACTTGAAAAGTGAATGGATCATGTTACGCTTCAGTTGCGCATTGAGACAATTATTAGTTAAAGGATTCCCATGTAAAATGTGGCAACAACCTCTGGCAGCGCTTAATCCTTCTCATCAACTAAATCCAGCTGCACCTCACAAGGAGAGATAGACCGCGCCGCCTGAATATTAAGAAACTTCAGCAAAAGTTGGATATGTGTACTGTCCTTGGTAGCTGCATCATGGATTAGTTTCTATTCGTAATACTTTATTATTCTGCGCGATATCAGGCACAGGACATTATTATGACACTATGACTATGCATCATGTGGATGCTTCCTTGCACATCTTGCGAAGTGATCTGACTTTCTGGAAGGTATAGGATCGGCAACGGTTCTAAATACATTAACTGTACTGAATATCAACTGGGAGTCGATCTGAGACAAATAGAAGCAAACGGTGAGTACTTTGAAAGAACCTTTAATGCATAATAATAAGATTTGATAACAACATGAAAATATGCAAAACAGATTAAGATCTTGATAAACGAAAGGAAGAAACAATATTGTTTTATTCCTCGTGTGCTGTTGGTGAATCATGGCTTTTGTTATGATACTAAGTACCAAGCATCTTTCAGGGGAAAAACATATTCATCAAAAGTACAGAAAAAAATGATGGTAAGTTACATGTGCGACGTTCTCAGTATCGTTTGGAGGATGAACAATTTATATGAATTTATACAGCCAATTATTGTTCGGCTAAATCCCTCCCAGTCTAATTATGTTCTAGTTCTGATTTAATTGTTTATTGCAGATATCCCGTCTTTGGAAAGAGAGTCTCATTTTGTTTTGAAAATTAACTTATATCCAATAGGCCTACAATCGAAAACAAGGCAAAGACGCTAGGATCGCTTCTTGATTTCTGTTTACGCTCTGGAAAGAAAATCTAATTTTGTTTTGAAAATTATCATACGTTCTAAACAATCGAAAACAACCCAAATACGTTAGGATTGCTTCTTGAGTTCTGTTTACGCTCTGGTAAAGGAATCCCATTTTGTTTTTGAAATGATCACATATCCAAAACAATCGAAAGCAGAGCAATACGTTGGGATCGCTTCTTCTGTTTGTTACGCTCAGGATTCATAAGCAACACTCTCATTCCATTTAAGCAAGACTGCTGTACAAGCAGTTCGCCACTGTGAGTATACAATGGGTTTATTTTGTAGAAGGCCAATGCAGATGGGAAGGTTACAAAAGTCTTTCAGGATAAAGGTTTAATGGCACTACGGCGCATGTTCCCCTCGCCCAGGTGACGTCATCAAAGGCCAGCCTTTGGCGGTGCATGAAAAGTTAATATCCAAGAATCCCCCTAGAGCTTCCGTGATGAATTCACGTTGAATTTCCGGTCAATTACAAAATGTCTTGGCTGCCACTCTCGAGGTTCCCTCACCTTCTTCCTCCGGGTCCCCCACATCTTTGAAGTCATTCAAACAAGCTTGTAAACGCGTCTCCAATATAACGTGTGCGATGTAATCATCTACCGACTTTAAAAAATTCTCTCCGGTATTCCAACTTGAAATTGGCGCTGTTCTTTTAACAAAGGCATTTTTTAGGTAAAAGTTTCAACGAACCCACGTAACGAATTAGTCTTTACCGTATTTTATCATCCTACCAAACGTCCCTGTTTTTAAACGGTATTACCAGGCTTCCACTCATAGGATTGACACGAAGGCATGCATACATGCATATGAATTGATAAAATGACAAGAAATGTTTACATTATCAGATAGTATCCATATGGAATTCTCTGCCTTCTACGTATGTCCTCTCAGGAACGAACCTATCTGCATGATGCAAACTCTTTTAAATGAACATTAAAATATGTGTTTAACAGGTGATAACTGTTTTATCCTTCTACACTCGGTCACCTCCAAGCTACAGCCGCAAAATCTCATAAACAATGTATCTCTTGTCTTTTCACGTCCTTTTATTGTAATCATAGTAATCTCGATGTAACTCTAGTTATCCCTAAATGAATATCACCTTATGCTGTATAATTAACATCAACGTTAACGACTGAATGTATATATCTTGTATTTGTAAATATTGCGAAAGGCATGAACAACGCTATAATTCGCGATATATTTTCGCTATCTCTGTATATTTAAAAAATAGATGTATACATCCATTTTTCTTTAACCTTCCAACCACAAGGTGACCTTTCCAGACTAAATTTCGTCGCATCCTTACCACGGGGGAATCTCGCGCCCAAATCACACCAATTTTTGCGCGTTCGTGACACGTACACCTACACACCACAAATGAGCTAATACTGGCTTTTGAGGAAATCTACCCATATTTAATTATTCACTACAGGAGTCCTGGGAAGTTAGTGTAAATATTGAGAATGGATGTTCCCAGAGCGAATAACACTGATAGTTGCCCCCAACCATCAGAGTATGGGACGCAGTTTAATCTCTTTATCATTTTCAATTTTCAATAACTCAGTTGGGATTAGTTAGGAATGACTACATATATCACATGACTTTCTGTCAAGCAATGCCTATAAGGAAGGCTCTCCGTGCAGTGATAATGAGATTCATCTAAGGAGTCATTAAATATTGGTACCTATACTACTGGGAGTGAACAAGTAAGTAATGAACGGGGATGTGTGTAATCAAGATTATCCTTGAAAACAACATGTGTATTGGAAAAGACCCTTATGATCCAATCGTAAAGTAAAGTCGACCAACAGAACGAACGGGCGTTCCTTATGGCTTGTTTATTAAACTAGTTTTCCATTCGCATAGCATTAGGGCTAATTTACAACAAAGCTTTTAGGACGCATTATGTTTTATGAATCAATGTAGACGTTTTTATTCAGATTGCCATTGGATAGATCGCTATAAACTTTTGATCCTAATTGGCTTCAAAATCAAATTAAAAGCTGCTATTATTCTTTTCATCAATCATAGCAACTTAAGTTGATTCTTCCGGATTGTAAGGAACCCATTTGCATTATTTAAAGGTGATTGCTATTTCTATTGGTTCTACGGCAATCCAGCCACTCTTTTCCTATACACAGACATGTGGTCTTAACAATCTATTTGCCCAGGACTAGTTCAAAATGGAAATTACTCATGAATACCATCTCGCACCTAATGATGTTCAATGGGATACAAGGCTGCCTGTCTCCCAATACATCAGGCTTTTATTATTGATAGCATATTCAAATGGTGCTCATGGGGGAACTTCTCGGGAATTTATTCACAATTGCATCGAATCATAATGAGATGCCTTCGGGCAATGCCGACGGATTGGTATCTTGGATTATCCTGACGGCAATTAATCTGTGAACCCTATATCATAATGCTATTCAATTTCTGTCCATTGCTATGCATAGGTGTTAGCGACGCCATAATTGGCATGTCAGAGATATTGCCTGAGTATTGACAGAACAAAATATATATTAACATGTTAAGCATGCACATGAAATATTAGAATGGATATGTTGCTGCATGGATTAGGATGTTACAGAAATGCAACCATCAAGATGGCATGTAGTAAGTACCCTGCTATGAAAACAAGTCAATCCTATTTGCTTCTCCGGGTGGTTGTAAGTTCCATTTCAATAAAGAAAATGGTATGAAATAGATTGCTAGATTGCTGCAGAAACTAATGGAATGGCAAGGGAATCCTAGGATAAATCTATGCAGCAACACGCCACAATTTACATTAGCATTTTCCCCGTGGATCGAGTCCCTTTTCATTATACCGCTTGTAGCCCATACTCAAGGTCAATGTCTCCATAGGTTGAGTAAATAGACGATTACTGCATGTAAGCGGTCATTTCCAGAAAGGAGCTCCCGTGGAAGCTGTTAAATTGCCTGAAGAACTTGGAGCTGAGGGACATTCTCATTCTTTCTTTATCTTGACGTCTAAATTGGAAAGTATTACCTGTTAGTCCCAGTACTGGCTTTTAGCAAACGGCGGAAGTAATGACAAGGACACTTTAAGATGCGTACACAGGCCATATCTGGGACCCTCGCCTGTAATTGTGATGCTGGATCTTGGTTATGCCTCTCAGTATATCAACGGTTTCGGTTGCTCCAGGCCCTCTTCCGACGGAGAGGAAAGCGCTCATCGCAGAACCACGAATTTTGCTATACTTTTTTCGCACATCTTCGTGCTTTCATATTATGTGGGTTTTTTCAATGGCGCCAGAAGCTTTCTTTATTTCACAAACTGTCAGAAGCTAGAGGTTATAGCAATACTCGGTTTTATGATATCTACTAGTAACTCATTAAAATTAAGAAACACCTCTACACCAGGCAATTGAAAAACTGAAAACTATAATAGTAAAGATTTGGTCTGCTAGGCCGTTGACAGTGAAGGGGTGGGTACTGATTGCCAATGTCATGAATCTCTTTCTGATATCTTACTATAATGGCAAATAGGACTATTGGAATGCCAGTTCTTAAAGAAATAAAAGGTGGTATCAGGGGTTTTGTCTGGAATAACACGAGTCGAAAAATCATGGGGAAACTCTCTAATAAAAGACCCATGCATGGTAAAAGCGGTGTTTCCGAAGCTCCCACTGAGTTGGCACTATAGTTGCATCACTTAAAAGAGTTCTGGGTACCACTCATTTTTAGAGTTCTTTGTATACACAATTTTAAGGTTATTGTGTATATTAGAGTCCTTACTAGAACAGGGGTGAACTATACTACCGGTCCCCGTTTATAAGTTCGAATCTGATACACAGCCAATAGATTATGGGGTCCCTCAAGGATCAATCCTAGAACCGACGCTATTCTCATGGTAAAATAAGCACTATATAGATAATCCTTACCCGAATATAAGCCCACCCCCAATATAAGCCTGGTCTATCACCAGCGATTTTCCCTTAAAAAGCCTATTTTTCCCTTTAAAATGGTTGCCATAGCAACAACAATTATGTAAACTGTATTAAGAGCAATATTTTCAGATTCTCTATTAATAGAGCTATCTTATGAATATCTACTCATCAATTTATGTTTATTGATTTAAATTATATGGCGACTTTTCTGATTTTTCACTTTTAAATTGGTTGCCATGGCACCCAATTTCATATTTCAGAATGTGGACCCTTCTAAAATGATAGAGAATCCAAAGATCTACCTCTGTACCTAATTTGGTGATTTTATGACAAAATTTGCATTTTTGCCCTTAACTAACCCTACTACATTGAATATCTTGTTAACAACCTTGGTCAACGTCAAGATCTCCCTATTGAAGGCCGAAATGAAGGTTTGGTCTAATTTCTGGTCCCCTTTATTTTTTAATTCAGGTTCTAACCAAATCAATAGGCCAGTTAACTCTCCACCTGTACAAGGACCAATACAGCAACAACAACAATACAATATAATTTATTGGTTGCCATTGCAATTGATTGCCATAGAAACGGTCTGATTATAGACATATTTATTTCATAGATCTGATCTTTAAAAAAAGGGACATTACAATGTGGAATTTCCAAATATTATTGTTATTCAAAGACACCAAGTCAATTGTTCGGGAAAAACCTTAGGATAAAATTAATGTGGTTGCCATAGTAACTAAAATATATAAAATCTTGGAATATATATATCATCTAATTTTGTACCAAGAGACCTTTCATAATGAATGCCTGCTTTCTGTTCTATGTTGAATAGATCAAATTATCTGACTATTTCCCCCTAAAATGTGAGGAAAATACCAATCATTGGTTGCCATGGAAACCATTTTCATATCTCAGAACGTGGTCCCATCTAACATGATAGAGAATGAACAAATTTACCTCTGTACCAAATTCCATCTCAAAATTAGCCTTTTGCGGGCTTTGTATCATTGTTATGTAGACTCTAGTCTTCACTGGGGTCCCAGATTTGCCCCCTTAGTTACAGGGGGGTCGTTTTCGACCCACCCTATATCCCAGAACCTATTTAAGCAAATTCCCCCAAATTTCTTCCAAGTACTCACAGTCCCTCTCCAATCAATCTATAAAAGTTTTAAGATGATTGAATAATTTTTGCAACCTTCGGTTTAAATGGGTTATTAAGAAGTATAAAGGAAATAATCGAAACAAATAGAATAACATGCACTCTAGGAACCCTCATCGTGGAAATACGAGCATCAGGTGGACATCAGTCCTTCAAATCGTATTACAAGCCCCTCGTCCAAATAGAAAGTCTATCGTACTGTGGAGGACGCTGCCCCACGTCCAATTAGAAAGCCTATGGTACTCCTTCAGAAAGCTTAACGTACTGGCACTGTGGGGCGGGGGAGGGGGTTCGTCATGCTGTGGTGATTATGAGAGGGGTGGGGGAGGGGGTTCATTCTTATTATTGTAGGCCTGTACTGGCCCACGAAAATACTGCTTAATTATTTATTTGTTTATTCATTCATTGACTTCGGGGAGGGTGAAATAATTATTCTATTAGAAAATCATCATTTTGGTGCATCATTTTCTTGTTGAAGTGTTTCTTCCTCATGCCAGCTTCTGTAACCAATTATTAGGATCAGCCCCAAGGCCTAAGTCCTAAGGTCTGAGAATCTTCCAATGGTGATATACATGTGTCTGCCAACCTATGCTTATGAAATCATACTTCTTAAACAAAATTGATTTTATCATTTCAGAAAGCACAGCTATTTTGTCTGGCGACGTTTTTACACCTCAATTTAGCCATTTTTACATTAATTGACTTAGGACCATAAATTCTGCAGCTATATTCAACCTTAATACATCATTTTATTCAGTTTTTTATGCTCCATTCTATGACACAAATCTTATTTATGCATATTGATTCAACTATATTTTATCCCAACATAACTATGATTTTGGTAGTGATTAATGGGGTTTTTCCCTTGATTTGATAGTATATAATTGAAAAAATATACGTCACAGATACACAGAAGTACATATTTTAATTATGCTTATGCCAAGACGCATGTAGCTAATCAATTCCTATGTATTTAAGATCAATATCGACCAAAATATTGACCAATAAATGGAAATAATGGGGGGTTGCACTACTTTCGTGAGAATGGGCCATGTATACATGTAGTTGTGTAGGGGGGGGGTCGGCATCGGTGGGTCCCTTAGCTCTCTGCTGCCGCCCCCCCCCCTCCAATCCCCCACCCATTGCCGTTGATGCTTAGTACAACGTCCAAGCTTCGTCGCCCTTGAGAGAGCAAACGCCAAGCTGTAGTATTTCCTATGATGCCCAGGCGTAGAAAGTCTAAGAAAATGAGATCGTACTTATCGTACATTCGTGCATTGTTTATTAACGTAAATCTGTTAGAGTGTGGGTACAACGATTTCTAGAAAATACTCACACATCATGGTTCAAAATCCTAGAAGCAGATCAAGAACGATCCATAGAAAATATTTTTCTCACTAGAAACAAGCCGACAAAAGTTTTAAATAAATTCTATGAAGAAATTGTCACTGGAATAGACCCAAGAAAGATTGGCTTTCTGACCTAATTTTGACCTGGAAATTTTGACCTGATTCTGACCTAGTGTTTTACTAGTGGAAATTTTAAATAGTTGTGAGGCTCGATGGACTCTCTACAGAGAGATAGGGGGAGAGAGTAGAGAGAGGGGCAGAATAGGAAAGAGATGGGGAGAGAGAGAAAGAAGAGAGACACAGAGAGAAAGGTAGGAAATAGGCTGACAGACTATGTGATGTGTCACAGAAAAATGAGTCATAACTCCCAAGAAAATGGACTTTTCGATATCACCCTATTTAAAAAGATGCGATCAGGTGAATGCCAACAATTCCAACCTTCAGCACCCGTTGTGCATTGGAAAGTCCGCCAGTGCATGCAGAAGTGCAACTGACCAGTCACAAAAGTGCAGTCCGCCCCAAAAAGCAGTTTTGCACCTGGTTTTGCACCTGATGCAATGTGCATCATCACATGCACTTAAAAAATGCGTATCAAATTTATGCATATACATCGGGTATCAATGCACTAGTTACATACAGTTGACGTACATCAAATATTGAAGATCTAACAGAAGACAATTTATGAAATATAATGCTAGTGAAAACGGTTCCTTTTTCGAATATACAAATATATCTAGCATAATCTAACATGGTTTCATCATATGTGATGTGTTCCAGGAAAATGAGTCACAGGCTGCAAAAATTATATTTTTAAAAGTGTTTTTTTCCACAAGATCTCTTTATCAAATAGTTTGGATTTCTGTAGGGTTTAGCATTTATAATCATATAAATCCATGTAACAAATTTCAGGACATTTAATTAAATATACTCTTGCATTTTAAAGGCCTTTGTATGGAAAATATTTAGTTCCTTTACTGGTAATTGTACATCCAGAAACATTGCGAACTTTTTTTTATCAAAACTAAAAATATCAAACATGAAATATAGAAATACTTATAAGATGTCCTAGTGTTTACTATCATTGGAATCGGCTTGATCTCCTCTTTTCAAGTATGATGATACCTCAAAATCCATATTTTGCGACTTATGACTCATTTTCCTAAAACGCACCATATATACCTATGAAGAATAAAATACTTATAAATTAAACCTCTACCTATATATTGTTGGAGTGGGAATTAATGATATTCGTTATTTGACCGCTAGGAGGAAGAGGGGGAGATGATTGGTTACTGGGGGCCGATTCATCCCAAAGTTGTTCTAAGTTAGGCTCAATTACATTGTCCATTCCAATGGTCAGCTATCAGGGGTAGCGCGGCAGCTTAGCACAGAAGAGGGACTTAGCGATATAAGTAACTTTAAGTAGGGAAGGTATTCATGACCTTGTGGTTCAGACGTTTCGGCCCGCGCTCGATCTAGTCAGACATCAGAGAAGAGGAATATGGTTTTCAGCAAGGCTTTATTCTCCAGACACAGGCTCACATCATCGTCCAAGGAATGGTCAACCGGGTGTGACAAACTCACATGGCCCACACTTGGCCTTATATACAACACAAGCAATAAAATAGACTAGAATAGTAGCAAGGTGATGACAGGTTAAGTCGTCCCACACGTCCCCCGGACGAGTTAGATACAAAGGTGTGGATAGATTTATGTAGTGGACGTGTGGACTGAGTGACCTCCAAGAACCCAGGTCGCAGGGGTCATTCCAACCAGAGAGACTCGTCCCCTCCTGCTACAATATGTCCTGTTTATTTATATTAATAATGATTGGAATGAATGAATAACTTCCTCTTCCTCACAGCAATAGCAATGAAAGTGCCTCACTGAGTGCATCATAATTGTGTCTTTTACACCTGGTCAGTAGCACATAATTGGGAGGATCAGAACTGCATTTATAAATTGGGTAGAGAGCATATTGAATTCATTTGTGAATCTTAGATATTCATCTGTATAACCTGAACAATTGTAACACTTCTATTACAAACAATAATTCAAACCAAATTCGTCTCTATGAGTACCATAAAATTATACAACATAATGAAGCCACAACACGCCACAATAGCTGACACTGCACACTCACCTGGCATTCACACTCACTGTCGCGCATATATGTGACACTCCATTCCCTGACACTCATACTCACTCTCTGACACAAAGTAAAAGAAACCCCTATACACAAAACTAAACGATACAAGCCTACCTCCACAAATTTGTGAATACATTGAAATCAACCAATACATTATTAGAATTATATTTTTTTTTAAATTATTCGGTAGCCAGGGTCATGATATGAAATTTGATTAAACATGTAACACTGATTTCACATAATTTTTTTCTTTAGACACTTTTTCTCATAATCGGTGAGATTTTCTTAAATGTTTAGGCAATAAAACAGGTTTTTTTCCGTCTAGAATTTAAAATATTAATGTCATTTATGTAAAAGTGGGGTACTTCGGATGTGTTTTCCATCGGGCAAAAAGAAAGAATTGCTTAAAATACCTCCAGGCCAAGATTTCTCATTAAAAATGCAAAAATCTATTTTATATTCATAATGTCGACCAATTGGTGGATTTACTCATCTAAACATGCATACATGTATGTTGTGAATTGCTTGCCAGAGCCTTTTATAGCAGAATTAATATCATTCATGAGTCATTAAATATTATCCCTTTTGCCTCACTTATTTAAGACTTGGTCATAATGGCACCATCAATTATCCTCATTGCATGGTGCCTCTAACAATTGTGCCACTTGTTCTCACCAGGTGGCGGCACTTTTGCCACCAGGTGGCAGTTCAGGTCACTGTGTTGTACTTACAATTTATATTTACAATAGACACACTGTTACTACACTTTTGTGCTATTTACACACTATAATTGTTTCCCATCATTTAATTAGGAATATTGTAAGTGATACCCGTCCAGAGTATGTTTGTGCAATTTCTCTGTTTAATATTGAAAAACGTTGTCATCAAGACACCCCCATATGCATCTAGCATTAAGTAAAACTGAATTCAGTCAGATACCAAGCTATTTCTATTTCTAAGTGACTCATTATCATGAAATACAGGTCTAGGAACTCTGTCGACGTTTCATGAGAAGTGCCCATATATACACTGTAGGAAGCCTCATTGTAGGAATACGAGCATTGGGTGGACATTGATCCTTCATATTGTATCACAACCCCATCGTACCAATATATAGCCTATCGTATGAATAGGAAACCTATAGTACTGCGGAGGACACTCCCAACATATCATTAGAAAGCCTATTGTTCTGTTGTGGTCCCGCCAATTGCAGCGCCCCTGTCACGCGGTGGTGATTTTTTTCATTACAACCAGTTAGTACAGAACAGGGGCGGGGGTGGGGGTGGGGGTTTATCCTTATTTATGTAGGCATGTTTTTGTCCATTAAAACACTGCTTATCAATTCATCAATTTTGTTTATTCATTTAAATCATTCATCGACTTTAGAGAGGGCGAATTTATTATTCTCCAAATAAAACTCATCATTTTGTTGCCTCATATTTCTTCCTTGTGGCAGCTTCTGTAAAGAGAAAAGTACAGGCATATTTCAAACAAGTTATACAATTTGAGATATGAGATACAGTATGAAACAGCTAGCTTTAGTGTTGTACTTATTTCTGTCCTTCTGTTCCATATTTCGAATAGGCTAGACACATATTACATAATACCTTCCCTAGCCTGGACTAGCCTTGGTAACTGACCTCAATCCTGTGCTACTGCATAAGAGCGAGGTGGTCACTCCATCTACTAGGCAGGGTCATTCATCTGGAACAAGCCTATAGGAGCTATGTTTAGCCTGCACCCCTCTGTATGGCTTGTTATTGTCTATCCCTAGAGTGATATTAGTTGCACACCCCTATGTGCGCGAATTTAAATCCTGCACAAACCTATAATGATTATATAGACAAGGCATGAGGCTTCTTTGCTGTGCGAATTTAAATCCGCGCAAAAAGGTGTCAAAGTACAGCTTCTGTAGGGGTATTCATATACATCTAGCTTTATTTAGTTTAGGGACTTTATTTAGTGCTAGGGACTAGGATTTCCTTTGATGACTATAAACTTCTTACTTTGATTCCCCAACACATAGGATCATAGGTATAATAGGCCCATGTAGCTATGGGCGGGTATATTTCTGTGTGGCCTGTCGGACATATATAGCCTTTCCTGACATTTAAAATTGCTAATTTCCCGGACTCTGGTCAATATATATTATATTAATACAATCTTCGAAAGTTTAAAGGTATATCTATATGTCCTATATCAAAGATGATTTGTTTATAAGAGGTAAGTTAGGATGGTGGGTGGTTGACTTGACTCGACAAGGAGCAACGGCTGAATCAAAATAAAAGAGATGCATGCATCATACTTACCTGGGATATACTACATCCAAATACTTTTGTGTCCAGTGTCCAGTGGTTGGAGACAGGGAGGGTGAGCGGCAGGTTCAGGTTGTATGGACGGAGGTAAGGATTGGTAGTTATATAAATAGAATAAAGCTTGTAGGTGGGGGTTCCGCATCGGTGGGTCCTAGC
The DNA here is from genome assembly GCA_942159475.1 of Sthenelais limicola. Lineage (NCBI taxonomy): Eukaryota > Metazoa > Annelida > Polychaeta > Phyllodocida > Sigalionidae > Sthenelais > Sthenelais limicola. Next base: position 56,936,162 of record OW804098.1, read on the forward strand.
TGTCTGCCGCTGCCCCCTCCGCCATCCATTGCATGTACGACGTTGCAAGCCCTCACCTGGGCCATGTACAAAGCTGCGTCGCCCTTGAGTGAGCACCATGCCAAGCTCTAGTACTTTCTATGATGCTTTGTATGGTACTTTCTAAGACGATGATATCATACTTATCATACTTTCACGTGTATTATATTAACGAAAATCTGTTAGCGTGTATATGTTGGAGTATATGGAGTGACTCATTTTCCTGTGACACGTCACAAGTACAAAAAATACATATTAAAAAAAATATATAAAAAAATGACGAGGATGTAAAGAAGGGAGAAATGAGCATTATAATAGTGAAAGAATTTTGTTGATACTCCAAAAATTAGTGAAGTTACAGACTTTCAAAGTTACCTGCCTCTCAGAATTACTAATAAAAACATTTGTAACAGTGATGTCATGAATATGATGCGACTCCTAGCGGGAATCCGAAGGAACTATAACTCCTGCGGGAAGGCACCTTTCTGCTTGGCGGGCTATATATATAATATATGTGTCCCTTTGACAATAGGGGAAATTTCCTTTGTTGTCCCAAGGTTGTAAAGGATAACATACATGGGGGTTATGGAAAGCATCAAAGGCTCATATTCAAGACTCCTTATTATAGTTATGCAATAGGAAGTTCCATTGACATATTATGGAGGATGGTCACCGTATGCATTGTTATTGATGTAGCGGGGAAAGTAGTCATTTATACAATCATGTACCATATTATATATCAAATAAAAGGTGATATTTCGGGTTATCAGTGTCTGGAATTGTCACCTGCATAACTACAATACTTCATTTTCACATTATTAGTTCTTTCATTTTTAAAACATCTGAAATGCGATGACAATCTCGACTTTCAATTGTCTCCATAACAATTTCTACGACTTAATTGGTTCTGTAGTATTCACGGCCTTGGTACATAGTGTACCTTTGTACCCTCATATACATATACTCTCTGAAATGGCAGTACACATAATTGAAAACCAAACTGTCCGAAATTCTACCATTTTTCACTGAAAAATATCTGTTTTGTGGAGGATTGACAGGATTTCTTTTAGAATCATGAAAAGCCCATATTATTCGCTCAAAATCCATTTTATATATTATTGTAGTGTCTGATCGATAACCTTAAGCGACTATGGAAACTCAATATATCAGATCAAAGAACAATGACAACAACAGGAACTATTGGACCTCACCAGCACTCTCCTTTATTATCAAACTTCAATACCAGACCCGGGGCTGATGATGGCTCTTGCCATCTAACCAACTGGTTACTCAAGTAGCAGACATATAACTCAAATAAGAAGGCAATGCACTGCTGTAAGGTGTTCAATACATAATAACATGAAGTTCACATGAGCAGACAAAGCAGTATGAAGGATAAAATCAGTAAAAAAAACAGTCACACGGATACACACAACCTCTATGGGTCACTTCAACCATATTACCAAGTTGGCGACCAGCGCCCTCTTACAACAATAACTAACCAAAAGCAGAACCGGGTGTTGGTTACGTGAACCCTGCTCTGGTTTAGCAAATGCCAATCCAAAGCTGCGCACCACAATGCCCCCTCCCTTCTCTTGATTTGATTTGACAAACTGCTTTAGCTCTTTCACTAAAGACTAACCCATGAGGTTTTTTAAAAGTAAGTTATACACAAGTAAGAGTAGTAAGTAAATTCGGTACATAATAAAAGGACATGGTAAAAAATACAACAATACAGGAATCCATACCAGAAGTATACATCAGAACAGGAAATGATTCGTAGTTTAAGTTCTATAAGAAAAGACATACACACACAATATAATAACATATGGTTTGCTTGTTGGCGTTGTAGTGCTGTAAAAGTAGTCCATCTTAGTTCGTAAAAATATCACAGTTCTCCTGGTAACATCCTGTTTTTGTTCTCATATCACATTTGTCCATATGTCCATAGATAGAGGTTGTTGTACTTATAAAATCCGTGACAAGAGTCTATTGAGAGTCCATCTCACAACTTTCATGAAAAACATCCAGAGTGTGTAGAGACATCGGGGCAGCTGGGCTCGACTTCACTGCATCCGACCGGCGTGTCCTTTCCTTCCATCCCCTGAGCAAAGCCAATGACAATTTAAACACAAATACAATTTTCTGTTACATTCATCAACTACAGGCTGTCAAAAGCAACACAATATATTCTCGCTATACAGTCTTGTATGGCTTTTCCTCATCTTCTCTCAATAACTCTTCCTCATCTTTCATATCAATCTCCATACCTCCATCCTCCTCATCTACATCTCTCTCCCAAGATTCTCCATCATCATCCTTCATGAACAAAATATTTTTAGATTGCGGTCCCAGCCGTCCCGTTCTACATCCCCCCCCCCCCCCCGTCACAAAAACGGCCCTCGCAAACCAGCCGGGAATTTCCCGGACACAGAGGCAAGGGTTGTCAGGTGTTTTGCTTGACGAGGTCTGCAGCCAATCTTCTAGATCGACTGCAGCCATTTTGATTTAGGATCAGATTCCATATTTCATTTGCTATTTACTGGGATAATCGTGGAGTTTCTACCTTGAATATGACAGCCAAATTCCGTCATTCTTTTTCTCCTGGACCATGGCCATACATGGGTATTTCCCCGTGCTCCCGCTATGACGTCATTGCCAGTGGTCACATCTGATTGGCTCAGCTAATAGCTGGGCAATGGTGTAAACCCACCAAACATTTGGAACGGGGTCCCACCAAAAGGCTGACCAGCAAACTGTTGCATTTGTGTCTGCACAGCTAACTGTGGTCTGGGAAGCAGACCTGGCATCTGCTGGCTCCACATAATATTTCCTCTCTGAGGAGAACTCACATCCATAGCCGGATTAATAATCAATTGCCACTGTTCCAATCCAGGCGGTCCATGCAGTACCTCCTTTACCAAAACTGGTTTCAGAGGTGCTACAGGAGCTGAAGCTGGAGGAACAGGAGCAGTCGCAGGTGTTGCTGGCACCACTACTGGCTGTGTTGCCACATGCTGACGTAGCAAATCTGCCATGATCTGTTGAAGATCAGACTTCCTCACCACATCAGTATCAACCTGCGATTTCTTCTCAAACTTTTCTTTCTCCAACTTCTTTAAACCTAGGCGCAAGTCCTCCAAGTGGGACATTCTAGAGGAATAAAATCCTTCTCACCATGTAGATGTAATACACCAGTAATTGTGTACTTCTCGTTGTGTCAATTTTTTTTTCCATTGCACCTTCACCTTCCAATTATTCACCCATAGCCTAGTCTGTCAGGGGCTTGCCTATGACGCTTATGCCGGTTTATGATGGTTATCCTCTAGATAACCAGAGACCAATAGCTTATCCATAGTCTTAGCTAGGGGCAAATATTCCTTCTCCTCCTCTTCCTCTGAATCACTGGAACTCTCAGAATCCGCAACGACCACTCCCTCCGGCTACATGCTCTGATCAGTCACCAGAGCCGGCTTCTTTGGTGGGCGGCCGGGTATGACACAGCCCTGAGGATTTATTCTCAGGTAGTCTTTACCCGCCGCCTGTTGTTTTTGATACTCAGGTGCTCTGTGCAAATTAGTAACCTGCACAGGGGTGCCATCCACATCAAAATAAATCACCTTTCCATCTGAGAATTCCTTCATTAGTTTTGAGCTCATAGGTGGAACCCTGCACTCGCCTTACAACTTCAAAAGGACCATCCCACTTGGGACCATACTTCTTTGCATATCTCCAAACAATATCTCCCAGTTTAAAAACTTTAGGTCTATCTATCTCTCCCATCATAGTAGCGCTTCTGGTACATGGCTGAATGTCCCAGGCATTCTCTGACAAACTTATGACCTTCAACAACAGTGCTTTGATTTCCTCCACAAATATACTATGGCAGGGAAAATCTACATCCCCCGTTAGGGTACCATAGATGATATCAGCTGGAAATGTTAATTCTGTACCAAACACAACTAGGTTCAGAGTACACATTGTACTCTTATGCACTGCTCTCCTATAAGCATGTGCAATACATGGCACCAGCAAATCCCAATTCACATCCTCATATTGTGTTAAACAGGACAGCTGCTCCACAAGGACACGATTCCAGCGTTCTACCTGACCATTGGCCTGAGGCCTATGACCCGATGGGCACTGAGTGCAATGGAGTGCAATGGCGACTGCAATACAAGTGCAATTTTCCGCAATAGAGTAGAATGCAATATGAATGCAATATGATTGCACTCCTATTGCAGTCAAGTCTCTAGTTGAGTGCAATGGCAGTGCAATACCATTGCACTGACATTGCATTATGTTATTCCTTTGCTGTATTACATTCTACAACAATCATCAAGTTACATTTATTATTTAGATCGCTAAAGGATCTTTTACCATTAAATTATTGAAGATTTTTTTGTGCAAGAATTTCGACTGCAACACCAGTGTTTTTTTATTGTGCTACCATTGCGCAATGGTCATTGCATATGGGTCAGGTCGCCTAGAAATGTACAAGTGCTGTCAGAATGGCAATTTTAAAAAATTGGTAAATCAACATATCATTCGATCTTAACTCATAGAGTACATCTCAAATTTCAAGCGGATATAATTTATACTAAAATATTCTAAGTGGTTCTGTTTTTTGGGGAGGCTGAATTAAAAGGTAAATGAGGTTTATTACCCTGTTAGATATCAGATGAAGTTTATGGTCCTAGATACCACACTTATGCATGTATTTCACATCTCAATTTGGGTCAATATTTAAAAAAGATTATTTTAAAATAAATTAATTAAAAATATTTACTGTGTGTTTAATATAACAGAGCTATTTTAAAAGGACCATAGGGCCAGGGCTATGCTCACATATTTCCATTTATATTCTGTTTAGTGTCGGAATGACACTTCAATATAAAAGAAAACCTGACAATGTAAAGTCCATATGACCAGATGCCAGAATCCAAAGTTTTATTTCATTAGGACTATTAAAGACCTTCTTATCAAAGACCTACATTTCTTCTAAAACTAATATAATAACAGAGAGCGGACTTCCGGTTAACGTCTTGAAGCGATAGGGTACACGGAGCTCGGCTCCAGAACGAATACTCTTTCTTTTCAGGTAAAAACAGTTAATCACAGCTCAAAACCAGTCTGAAGTGTTAAGCTAAGACCAAGGAACATTCATACGCATTAGTTCAAGAGATTACGAATCCAAAGACAATACAATCGAGCTCCCAAAAGTTGAAGCCTACGGCGTCAGCCTTACCGCCATTTTGCCATCCAAGCGTGGGGCTTAAGAAGGATTATCTCGGGATTATCGCTCAAGCCAAATGAGGGTAAATACCCAAACAGTGATCAAATAGACCTGAAAAGGACTGAAAATAGAAGAAACAGTTTATTACCTCAATGGACTAAGTGAGAAAGGTAAAAAATAATAAGTTATGGACTGAGGACAGTTACGAGGGATTAGAGATAACACGTGCGAATGGATTAACGGCTAAAACCAGTAAGTGACCACTCCGTTCGAACGGCCAAATAAATAAGGTCCCTCGGACCGACTGGAAACCATAGGACTAAGAGACAAAAGCCTAAGAAAACCAGGAGCTAATCTGAATAATCTGTCGTTATACATGTGGGTCAGTTGTTTTACGCACAGGAGGAATTTACCTAGATGACCAACGGCCATCTTGGAGTTGACCGGACACAGAGTGCGGTATAGACTAGATAGATCGCTAGACACCGTCTAGTGAACCCGGGCACGGCCTGCGAAGAGAGCGTACAGTCGAGAGTGATCTCTCCAGCTTCCCATCCAAATAACAAGCCATAAATCTAGGACTAGCAAGGGAATATGACACAAACAGGTTAGAAGTTGATGTTAGAGAGTGACAACCCGCTATATATCAATAATAACATAATTCCAATCGAGAGCTAGCTGATTCCGAGTCAACCAGAAGCAACACAACGCCATATTAGAATAGAACGAAAAGAGTAAACATTACAGGCATAAGGTACAGGCGAGGCGCGCGGTACCAGTTGCAACCCGGCTTCGCGCTCTGAAATGCCACCGAAGGTAATCAAAAGCAGGGAAATAAACCAGGGCGAAAAGATCGACGACAAAGGGAAAAAAAGGCTTCTTCAGTCGCCCGAGGGGCCCACAAATAATCCGGGTAAGAAAATGTCTAAACCAACCCCTCTCCCGAAAATTTTAGCTCAGGCCTCTGAGGCAGAGAATGAAAGTATGGATGTCCAGCAAACCAAAGGGGACGCATCAGATGCTAACAAGAGGGACAAACAGGAGGAAGAAGTTAAACCCAATGAACCGGGGAGTTCAAAGGATGTAATGGCCAAGATGACCACAGCTTATGAGAAAAGTAGAGCTGAAAATGAGAAATCACACGCTGAAACTACTCAGTACTTTAGAGAGCTAATGAAAAGGATCGAGAATGTGGAAACGGTCCAAGACGAGGTCAAACAAATAAGAGGAGAACTGGTAGAAAAAGATTATGCTATGAACGATATCGACCAGAGGCTTGTGGCACAGGAGGACGACATGAAAGTAGTTAAAGAAATCCTGGCGATCAATAAAGACACTGATTATGTGCAAAGACAGAGGGAAGCAGAGGAAAGAGATGCTGAGTTCATCAGAAGTGAAACAAAAAGGTTAGAACACAACATCCTCTTCATGGGAGTAAAATCTGGAGAAAATGAAAACGACGAGAAGGTCCTGGAAAAAGTTAACTGTGTTATCAGTGATTGTCTTCTAATCCCGGATTTGATCCCGAAAAAAGCCTACAGAGTGGGTTGGACTCGGGATGTGCCAATAAAGGTAGAATTCGAAACGGCTCACCACGCCTCGGTGGTCTGGGCAGCTAGAACAAGGCTAAAGCAATACAACGAAGGGGCAAAACCAGAAAACAAACTGGGGATCAAGAGGGACCAACCCCTGATTGTCAGACAGAGGGTCATGAAAGTAAATATCATCGTGGACGAGGCAGAGAGGAGAAATTATGAGGTCAAAAGGGCAGGCACAGGAATACATATTAACAAGTATTTCTATAGGCACGACAGGTTGGATGCTGTCCCTGCGGAGTTGCAACTGGCCAACATAACAAAAAGACAAAACCAGTCTGCAATGGTGTTTTTACATGTAACAATCCATTGTCCAACCACTACAGATCGCCATTCTTCTTGGACGGGCATCTGTTTGAGCACGTAGAGCAGTTCTTGTGCTACCATAGGGCCATAATAGGAGAGGATCCTACCAAGAAAGCCCTAACCCTTCTCACGCCGGACCCAATAGGATGTAAAAAAATGATGAAGAGCATAACCGAGCAACAAGATAAGTGGATCCTCCATAGGGAGGAAATAGTCCTGGGAGCCATCAGGGCGAAGGCAAGAAACCATGAGGTTATGAGAGACTATCTGCTACTGACGGGAACAAGAAAGTTGGGAGAAGCATCACCCACTAGCAAGGAGTGGGGAGTGGGTATGGATCTCGACAATCCCAATGTTCTGAACACCCAGTGGTGGCCACCCCATGGCAACATCATGGGGAATCAATGGATGAAAGTGAGGGGTGAATTGCAACAACACCTAGCTGAAGCATCACAACGACGACTGACTGAAGCATCAGGTCCGAAGTAAAGAAGATCACTGAAGAGGTTAAAATGTTTTGAATTGACTTGACAATAACAATGGAGCAGGAAGGTATTAACAATACCGAAAGCTCTATATCTATTTCCACTCAAAACGTCAACGGGTTGAATTCTAGCATAAAACGTAAAGCATTGTTTGAGTATTTTAGGGAAGAAAAAAGAGAAATTGTTGCATTACAAGAAACACATTCTGTCCAGGAAAAGGAAAAAATTTGGAACTCCCAATGGAAGGGTAGAATATTGTACTCACATATGGAACCTCGGCTAGTAGGGGTGTCCTTATCCTGTTAAACAAAAATCTAAGTGATCAAGTAGTAGGGTCAGGATGTGATGATAATGGTAGGTGGCAATATGTGGTGGTGCAAGATAAAAAGATCATCACGTGTATTTTTAATGTATACGCACCTAATGCTGACGCACCAAAAGAGCAAAAAAAGGTTATCAAACAAAACGAAGAAACCATAGACGAGCTGGTTTATGACCGAATAATAGTAATGGGAGATATGAACGCAGACTTGTATTACAAAGCAAAAGAACCTGCGAGTAAAATGCTAAATGATTTTATTAATAAGACTGACTTATGTGATATTGTTCAGGTTAAAACAACGGGTCCGCCCCAATTTACTTGGTCGAGAAATGAGCAAATGTCTAGGCTCGACTATATTATGGTGTCAGAAAATATCTCGAATATTGTTAGCAATACTCAGGTGATGTCAAGTCCGCACTCGGACCATAAAGAGGTTAATCTAGAAATTTTCAACGGATCCTGTATCAGAGGCAGAGGCTTCTGGAAAATGAATGTTAACCTACTGCATGATCAAATGTTTGTGCATGGTGTCGAAGAGTTATGTTCCAGAGCGGTTACCCCAGAAGAAGACCCCAAACAAACATGGGAATTTTTAAAATTAAACATTCGAGAGTTAGCCATCAATATTTCGGGTAAAAAAGCCAAGCATAAAAGGGAAAAAGAAAGGTTAGCAAGAGAAAAACTAGTAGCTTTGGATAAGAAAAGAAGGCTAACAATAGAAGAAAGAAACGCCCACTCAGAAGTAATAGACCAAATAAGGGACATAGAGATGAAGAGAGCCGAGGGCTCACTTATAAGGTCCAGGGCTAAATGGGTTAAAGATGGCGAAAAGCCAAATAAATATTTCTCCAGCTTAGAGAAATATAAAGCGGAAAAAAAATCAATCACGCTATTAAATATTAAGGGAGAATTAGTTTCTGACGCTAAAAGAATACTGAAAGAAGGTGGCGATTTCTATGCTAATCTCTATGAAAAACACACTTCTTATGAAAAGGCAGCAGAAGAATTTTTGGAACAAACACAACCCCCCCCTTCGACGAGGGTGATAACGGTTTTCTTTCTGAGCAAATCTCAGAAGAAGAGGTTGAAAAAAATTTAAGAGCTATGAAAAAAAAAAAATCCCCAGGGTGCGACGGGTTCACGGTAGAGTTCTACCAGAAATTTTGGTATACACTCAAGGAGAAATTTATGAACATGTTGCACGAAGATCTGGAGAGCGGTGAAATGACGGAAAACCAAAAAAGAGGCTTAATTAGCGTGATCCCCCAAAAAGGAACAGACCCCATCCTAATTAAAAACTACAGACCAATAACATTATTAAATGTCGATTATAAGATGATTTCTAAAACTCTAGCGGTAAGACTAAATACGGAACTACCGGGAATAATCCACGACGATCAATTAGGCTTTCTCAAAGGGAGGTACATAGGAACCGCTATAAGAAAAGTGGATGACATTATTTCCTATTTAGAAGATAAAAATGAAAATGGCATCATTGCCTCGTTAGACTTCGTAAAAGCTTACGATTCAGTAAGTTGGACCTTCCTGAGAAAAGTTCTACTTTCGGATGGTATGGATCCAAAATTTGTAGGATGGATAATGGCCCTTTTCAGAGATTCCAAAGCAACCTTCTGCACCAACGGGTTTTCTTCTGGATGGTTCCAGATACAACGAGGCGTTAAACAGGGGGACCCCATATCCTCTTCCCTGTTCTTGTTAGTGGTAGAAAAATTAGCGAACCAAATAAGAAAGAAGCCAGAAATTAGAGGAATAACCTTAGGTAAGAACGAAGCCAAATTAGTTCAATTTGCAGACGACGTTACGGTAACATGTGCTGACGAGCTTTCCCTTTTGAATATTATTCGCTTGATTGAAAGATTTGGTTTGGCCTCGGGCCTCAAATTAAACCCAAACAAATCAAATGGTCTGCTCATAGGTGAAATCGCCATTTCAAATGCCGAATTGACGAAGATCAACTGGGGAGGAGAAATGAAAACCTTAGGCATAACATTACTGTATCCTAGAGATGAGACCAAACTTGTAAAAACAAACACCGAAGGGCTGATAGAAAAGGTTAAGAAAACCCTAAATGCATGGAATGGTAGGTTTCTAACCCTCAAGGGAAGAATCATAGTGTGTAACACCTTTCTCTTACCGGTATTTTTACACACCTTGTCATGTATATATTTAGACCAAACGGTTGTTAAACAGGTGAACGATATTATTTTACAATTTGTATGGAAAAAGGGGACCAACAGAATAAGTGCTGACTTCCTATCACAGTGCATTGAAAAAGGAGGTATGGGGTTAAGATTATTGGGAGAAGTGTGCGAGACTAATAGAGTCAAATGGGTAGAGAGAATTCTCATGTCGGGAGGGAAAAACTGGTTCGAGGTGCTCGAGGCCTACCATGGCAGATCAAAAGAAGAAATTTTCCTGGCAAGACATAAGCCAAGCTACCATTTAAATGTGTTTTACCAAAAATTGTTTAAAACATGGAATGAATGTTACTACAGAAATTCACCAAACACAGTGAATCAAATAATGAAAGAGAGGATCTGGACAAACAGACACATAAGGTATAAAGGGAATATACTAAGGTCGCAGCACTGGATAGACCAGGGCATAATGGTAATTGGCGACATCGTCAATGAAGACGGATCGCTCATGTCGGTAAAAAACTTCATTGAAGCTTTTGGTTTCACGCCATCTTGCTACGAGCTCAAGGCGATCAAGAAAGCCATCCCCAAAGAGTGGAAGAGTAAACTAAAGGCTGAGGAACCTCAGCTATGTAATGGCTCGGTGGACTTTTGTATTGAAGGAAAAATGTTAAATCTGTTAAGGTGTCCAGCCAAAGTTATTTACCAACTACTAATACAAAAAAGGAAGCCTAAATGGGAGAAATTTTTGAAATGGAGAAAATTACTCTACCTGACAAATGATCAGTATGAGGAGATTAATTGGAGTAAAATCTTTACCATCCCATATAGAAGTACATCTGAAACAAGACTCCAGGTTCTTCAAGATAAATTACTTCACGGGGCCATAACCACCAACAAAATGTTATGTGATATAGAGGTGAAAGATAAACCAACTTGCAGCATTTGTACGGAGGTAGACTCTTTGAGTCATTTCTTTGTGAATTGTGTCAAAACAAAGAGGTTGTGGATCTCGATAGAAGAGTGGATACATGAATTAGATTACTTAAACATAAAAAAAGACGGAGGCAAGATAATATGTAAAACAAATAATAGAATCGTCCTCTCAGTCAGAGACATCTTATTCGGCCTGGAAGAAATAAATGAAAGATCCGAAGTAATTAATTGGATTTTCCTTCAGGTGAAGGCGTACATACACAGGCAAAAACTCTTCCATGAGGGAGATATGAGTTTCCTAGCAATTATGAATGAATTGAGGATGAGAGCCTCCCTGGTAAAGATAAATATAAGCAATAACGAGAGAAAGAAAGAAGAGAAAAAATTATGGGCAAGATTCCTGGATGAAACAACTGATTGTATAGCAAAGCTAAAGAGGTGATGTGTTGAAACGAACAGTCGCAAAGGGGCTCACGTTACTGCCGTAAACGAATATCCGGCCAACCCTTGATTTAATTAAGTAGCCATAAAACCATCTGAACCTGTCAAGTAGCAAAAAGTGAAATGTGGGTTTTTTATCCTAGATGTATCCTTTGCCAACAATGTCTACATGTGAAGTAATAAAATGATGTCGCAAAAACAAAAAATAATATAATAACAGAGGATACAGAGGCCCCAAAAATTAATTTTCACCACACGTTTTTTAAATGCTGGAATAAATTTAGGTACAAAGTAAGACATCTTATGTTGAAATTTGGTGGCGTTTGATACATTTTTTCACTGTCTAATTACAGAAAAGTGCAAAAATCCTTGAATTATGTCCTTAGTGACCTTAATTAATGTCATTTTTCAAAAGTAAAATTAAATATTATGTCAAAATAATTCATGAAGAGAATGCCTGTACATGTGTAGTGAACCTGGCTCGGGACTCTTAGCTAGTGGAATAAAACATTGGTTTTATTCCACACACAACTCTGGGACCAACCCTTGTGGACCAGCCACAACATATGTAAAAGGATTGGTGAAGGAAAAAGTGTGATAATACAACAAGATATGTCACAATCAATAAAAGATAGGTTTCACACAACCAATACCAGAAGTCAATAAGAACATCATAAAAGGACATTTCAGTAACATATAAAAGCAATATGTAAGTACAAGAAACAGACAAAAGGATAATCACAGATAAGACCTAGTTAAAACACAACCACTCATCCAGGGTTGGTGTTTCGGATCCGCCCAAGAGCCCTCAACTGCCCCCTGGCGTAGTCCGAAAGGACTAGGCTCCACCAGCGGACAGCTTCGGACCCCCGAGCTGAGGGTGTTTCGCATACTAAAACCATGTTATGTAACTTTGGGAGGACCAGAAATGGGTGTTCAAATTGCGAACCGTAAATTTCAGCAGCGCCCTTTTTCTACTAATGTGAGTTTCCCCGTCCGCAGTAAATATTTCTGAATGGCACCTAATCTCTGAAAGAAATGAGTTAGTGTCGCTCAGGCCCTTAAACAAATTTGGACTTATTACAGAACAAGTGGCACCTGTATCAATCAATGCAGGTATGTGATATTTATCAAATTGAACTACTAAAGCATTATCATTCAACTTTGCCTGTATCAGTGCACTCTTACTGTCTAGATGGATCTGCGCTGCTCCTGGTCCTTCCCTGCCCGTTTCGTGGGTGCTTGATATACATAGGACATCCGTCTCTATATTGAATATTGAGAAAATGTTCTTTTTCAATTTCCGCTTGTCGCAGCGATCGCGCCTCTCCATCCTGCGACTACCTAGTTTGGGTGGTTGTTTGTTGCTCCCTGTGACCTGTCCTTGGAGTTAGATCGGTAGCCGCCGCCACGGGCTGTGTTATTGTGATTGGCACCATGGTTATGATATTGCCCATTAGCATTATGTCCGTTATTGTTACTGTTTCCTCTATATGAGCCACGGCCTCTATACTGTCCTCGGTACGAGCCCCAATATCCATTACCTTGGTAATTGTTATGTGAATTGCCATTGTATCGCCATTGGTTTCTGTAGCCACCACCGTTATTGTGGTAATTGGGACGATGCTGATATGCACCATACCCTTTCCCTTGGTATGTACTATAGTGGTGGGATACTGTGGGGCCTGCTCGGCTGGCTTTGTCATCCGCTCAGCCACTCTATCTGCAAGTTTTTTGGTTAAGGCACTCAATATTTCTGACTGTTGCAGAAAGGCTAGCGATAATTCTGTTGATTGCTTCGGCACACCCATTTCTGCTTTGAGCGCTAGCTTCTTTGCCTCCGTCAGGGTCGTGGGATTGTCTGATAAACCTAATTTGGAATATTGTGGTAACATGTTTATCACATAGGTTTGTACCTTCATGTTTTCTGGCAAATCTGTTTGGTCCAGCATTTTAAATATATCTTCGCTATACGCTGTCATACCTTCATCGGCTTTCTGTTTCCTAAACATGTACCCCTCCACCAAGGCCTCATGTGTCAAAGGCCCAAATTCTTTCTTAAAAATGGCCACAAAGCCTTCTATTGATGCGGGCGCAGCCAGAGTTGCTGCTCTTATGTATCTGGCGTGCAGATTTCTAGCCCAACCATCTAAAAATTTACTTATGGCCAATAGGTGCATTGCTGCTGGTGCATTCAATGCGGTCATGTAATTTTGAAAGTCCACCAAAAACTGTCTTGCTGATTTGTATGGGGTGGGATGTGAGAACTTTTCAGGTTCTGAAGCTAAGGTCTTTCTTAGTGCTTGACTTGTCGTCGCTACCGACTGCTCTTTTAAAGTTTCTGTATACAATTTCATGAGGTTTGCATCCTCAGTGTTTGCTTTCATTAACATGTCTATCATTTTTGCATTTTGATTCTGGATAGCCGTCAACCTCTCAATCGCTTCTCTTACCTCCATGGTCATTTCTGGGGTGAGTGCGTCTGTTTCTATATGATGATGGACCTCCTCTTCCAGGGGCTCTTGGGTGCTCCCTCTATGTTCTGGCTCTTCGTTTCTATCTCTTCTTCTTCCTTGTAGTCTGCTTCTTCACTGTCTTTGTCTACCTTATCATCGTCCCTCGATGTGTGCTGACTGACTGGGTTCCGTCAGTTGCATCTGAGTCAGACAACTCACCTGAGACACTTCTAGTATCGTCCTTGTCAGCTGAATTACTGTTGTTCTTTCCACCAGCCTTTTGTATGGCTGTAGAAAGGGGGGAGCTGGCGAGCGGTGTAAATCCCATTGGGACAGTCCTTACAGGTTCCTCGGGAAAAAGTAGCTTCTGTTTCGCTAGCATTTCCGATGATCCTTGTCCTGGGTTAACAATCTCTGGTTTGTGACTCTTGGTCGATTTTGAAGGAGTACTTTCTGTTCCAGCCGTGTTTTTTACTCCGCTGGATCCAGGTATACCTTTTTCTTCCGCTCATACATAGCCAAGACCGGGCCTTTTCTCCACCACTGTAAGGTCTTCATAAGCGTACATCAGGTATAAAAGAGGAAGTCAGAGGTCCTGCTGCATTGGTTTATTAACCCTTACTGAGGAGGCCTTGGCGAGAACATTCACATACTTACTCAACACTGGCGAGTCACGCTACTCACTTATGCAAATGAGGACACCCTGCTGGGTCCCCACTGTCCCCAAATAACTTCGATTTTAACATATGGGGTCACCCCATGATGGTACCTTACATAACATAATTAACACCTTACATGCTTTGTTTATAACATCATTAACATTAATAATTAATAATCAGTACATAATAATATAATATCCATATCTGACACAATGAGGGCATAGAGGAATTTAGCTAATGTCCCAACAGTGATCCCTTGAAAAACCTTAATATGATTAGTTTCATCTCTAAAGACCACGATTTGATAAGAATCAATTATTATCAAGTCTGTTTATGGGTAGACAGAACCCAGACAGAAATTCGTCTTGCCTTGTACAGTCAAGGCCGAATTTTGCGATCGCGTCCGCACTGGAGCCGTTTGAACGGCCCTGAATAGAGCTTCCAGTGGCTTTTTTCCCCGTTTCTTTCTATCGTCATTTGCCGCCGATCTATGGCGATTTGAATGGGTACTAACCTTTAATAATTTTAAATGTTCCTGGTGCCTCTATAGGCCCGCATGTTTCACCAACTGGGCATAGTTTGTTGACGTTTTTGCACTTTCGAAGGGAAGGGTGAGTGCGCTAAATAGGCTGTACAGTGCAACTGAAAGTGCACCAAGTGGCTATGTGGGTAATGCCGATCGAAAGTGACCGGCGACAGGGACCAGAAAAACAGGTAAAAATGAAATGTGTGACCCCAACCGGAAAGGACGTTTGCAGGTTTAATTTCGTCTAAATGTTGTATGATTGAACCTGGTTTATTGCTATATTATTATCATAACAACCAATATCTAATGGTTGATGTCTTCAATGACTAGATTATGTGAGTATAGAGCCAAAGGTCCTTTCTCAGATGCTTGGATCTGGGTGAAAGGGCTTTGAATTTAAAAAATATGAACCAATTTCATTGATTTTTGTAAATGACACCCACCTTCTAACATGTGTGCTGCTTTCTGAACTCAATAACCACTGTTTGGGGTTAGTATTTAGCTTACACTGAGCCCACACTCCCATTGTATGGGTGAGCGAATTCAGGTGTGAAAGCAAAGTGTCACATACAGGTGTGTGCAACATTGAGGCTGTACTGGCTTCCTGAAGTCAGAGAGACCTGAATTTTCGCAAAGATAATGGCTACTATATGTTGAGATTAAACAATGAAAAGTTAGCTACTTTTATATATGTTGAATACATTTTTATGTCCCGAGTATTTTGGCCCTTTGTCCCAACAGTGATGAAAATTAGTATAAAACCTCCCAGGCCTGAGAAAATTCACCCAGACCTCCCGTTTTTTTTAGAATTATTTACTTTACACCTAAGAGTTTGTTAAATTTTCTTTTACTTGATCCTAAGAATGTTATTTATGTCAAAGATCTTTAAGAATATGTCTTATTGAAATATAGAAAATAACAGGTCGGTCATATGTATAGTAATGCCCTACTAGGAAGCCAAAGTCCGACATTCTTGGAAATGCGGCAATAGGTACTTCCATACCATTACAACAAAACTGGATGAAAAGAATTACCCAGAGTTTAGTATTTTGTGTGTAATATAACCTCAAAGTCGGGGATCATGGAAATCAGAAGCAAATGTACATTTCTAGGTGACCTGACCCATATATATTGCAGTAATGAAGTGTCCATTTATTGTCTAAATCACTGGAATTTGTTTTTTTTTTATTTCCTTACCATGGAAATGATAACAAGAAACAATGGGATATATTCACAATTAATTAATAATTGGGTAAAAGTTTGATTTGATATATTTTAGAAGGTTTGAATTTTAGTATACTAATGGCAATCTTCTATATGGATGGTGGTAATGATTATTCTAATTATAACAACACAAAGGCAACGTCTGAAAACATCCAGCTTTGCAATTCTCATCTCACCTGAATCTGTGAACATTGATGTGGGCATTGGTGCTAGTTCATACTTGAAAACATCTTCTAGATCTATTTTTTCCGTCCTGAGGCTTGCAGACCTATGATTCTTGAGTATGTCAGATTTGTGTCATACACCTTCACTGAACCAACTTGGATGTGTTTTTTAATGATTGTCATTGTTTGCACCTCTTTGGAAATGGCATCATGGAAGCCAATTCTGCCATTCACAATTTGAATTAAACTGTCCTTTGGATGACTGGAGGGATCAAGAGGATCAATTGCTATTTCCAATTTCTCTTTGATTTTGAGACGATCATTTGCATCATTTGATGCAGCCTTTGAGTTCTTCCTTGTGTTGATGGGATATACCTTTCTGTTCAGTGGTTATGTGTTGGATATCATTTGCTAATACACTGCAAATATGTAGGCTTAATGCCCAAGTGGTCAGAGTATTTGGCTAATGTGTAATTGTGTAATACCAATCATTCCACTTGGTCCCTTCCCATATCTCATGAATGTTGTCTCAATCATCGTGTCATTCTTTGTACCTGGATTTTGACGTGACACATGTTCTCCATTGAGGAATCTGTCAAGTACATCGTTTGCCAGTGCTTGGATTGATCGAAAGTAATACAGCCCATATCAAGCATAATTGTGGTAGCCAGCAGCGAAAAAAATATGGAATTATTTCTTTTACCGCCATCAAGTGGAGAGCCATTCACCTTCCTTTTCTGCTCTGCTAAACAGCATCATTAGCAACACAGGTTTTATCAGGGAGTCAACCCAAAGTTAAGTTGTCCTGCTCCTATTTGCTAGGCACGCTAAGTGGTCCATTCAAGTTTGAGGGTCTGTGTGCTGTAGTATGAATTTGCTCAATAGTTCCTCTGTTACCATCCATAATGCACGATAGTTTTGAGGATATTTCTTCCCCAAAAGCATCTGGGATACTCCACCGAAAGCTGCATCCAGTAAACAGATAATCCTGTCTCAGCCATGAGGGTTCCAACACAGCCTATGAAATTCATAAGGAAGTGCATCCCACCCAGACGTAACACAAAGTTTTAAAAATCGATCTGGAATCAAAATAAAAGAGATGCATGCATCATACTTACCTGGGATATACTATATTTACTGCTACTTTATATTATTTGAACACCTCATGCCATGTGCTCCATCATGCCCTGTTTACAGCTTGAGTGGATGTCCATGAAATTAAAGTAGCCTCCTAATATTTGGGGGTGTGACAATGTTCCTCAAGAGGGGGTAAGAGGGAAGTGGACATGTATCCTTGACCTGTTTGTGCCCTTTCATAGATGAGCTTTGGAGATAAATCTCCTTTTACTCAATCATCCATATAATATATATGGGTAGAGCGATTTCTAGGAAAAGAGGTAGAAATCCATATGAGGCAAAGTCTTTGTCTCACATGTTCTTGGAATTTGTTGTTTTACAAACCATCTTATTCATCTGTAGAGTTCTGTCCACCCTCTCAGGAGGTTTAGATATGTGGTTTGTTAAGGTATCTGGGGTGCAAATGTGATTTTGAAGCCTTTTTTAAATTGCGATCTCTACACTCTATTTATAGCCTGGGAAAGCCCCTGTGAGATACTATGTCATTTCCCACAACCTATGTCCAAGGGGACCTAACTATATGAGTAATTTTCCCAATAGGGCATCATTTGGTTTTCCAGCTAAGGGTATCTACAACCTGTATTTAGGATGACCAGACATAATTATAACCATTATATTTGGGTTTGTTGACAAAAATAAGGCTGTGGGAACCCCACTTTCAAAGTTTTTATGCCAGAATCTTTGCCGTTATTGCAATAACAGAGCGAATAGGAAAGGGGTAGGGGGAGGGAAAGAAGAGGGGGGGAAGAGAGGAGGGAAAGGATGTAGGGGAAGGGACAGAGGGGAGGGAAAGGAAGCAAGGCGGGGGAGCATGAGGAAGAGGGGAGGGAAAGGGGGGGGGGAAATCGGAGATGGGGTTGGGAGAGAAAAACAGGTATAAATGTCAGAACGGGTACTTTGCTAGTGTTGTAATAAAAGACAATAAAATTAAGGTATTATGTTATGTAAATGTAAGTTTGGGTTCTAGAATAAAAGTACTTCGGTCAATGCCCCAGTCCTTTCCCTCCATCTTGCTGTCCTGGCCGATTCAGTGGCCATATGTAACGTTGGATTCACAATTGTACTGTAATATGTATTTATTAACCTGGGGCCCATTTCATAACTAATAGCGGAGCGGAGCGGAGACCTAAAATAGCGGAATTCCACTATTCCGTTTCATAACTAATAGCGAAACGGAATTCCGCTATTCAAAAGGGTCTCCGGAATTCAAAAGGGTCTCCGCAACTTTTTACGTCTTGATACCAGATAAACACTTTTTATCCTTTCTATAGCTCTTCATTACTAGTCTTTATATATTCAAAGGTGAGAAAAAATATTATTTTAACAATTTTCGACCAGGGTATTCTTGTCATTGTGAAAAGGAAATGAACACATTATACATGTACCAAATATGGGGGAAAGCTTTGCAAATTTCGTCTAAATTAGTTATCTTTCAATATTGTAAAAGGAAATTCAACACCTTTTTTCAACGTGGCTAAAGTATTTTGTTTTTAGTTTTAAAGTTTAATAATCATCAAAAATATTTAGGACGTCACGTCACGGCGTCAGTCCCCTAACTGCAGCAGAGCATCCCAGATCAGAGAAATAGACATTTTAAATTTTTATTTCTGCATTAAATTTGCATTTGCATGTTTATTACAAATAAATCCCCCTGGGATTTATCCCAAACCGCCCTTATGTGTCTGTACCATTCATTACTAGTATTAACTATCATCTATAGGCTAAACGTGACTAGGAGCATATCATTACTTGTATCAACATTATTGATTTCACATCGTGATATGTTTGATTTGGAAATCCAACCCTTATAAAAACGTCAACTATCATGAATAATTACATTACATCGAGACTTCACAGGAAATTGTGTCACAAGACGCTAAAACATTAATTTTGAGATATATATTAATCTATTATGATCACATATTTAATGAGTTTTGAGAGGGTCTGTAGTGTGTAGACCTTTGTAAAACTTAAGAGAAAATGCCCCGATGTAGGCACTGAACTCCTGATGTAGCCCCCCCCCCCCAATCATTAGCAAAGACGAAAGCATTTAGGTATTTGTCTATGCATCTTACAGTCATCACACTGAGAATCATATGTATCTTATCAGGACTTAACAGAATAGATAGATTCTCCTTACTGTCACCATGGGCCTAGATGGAGGAGGGGGCATACGTCGGGGGTGCTTACGTCAGGGGGGGGGCTGCCTACATTCATTAATTGGGGTAAGGTTTCCTGGCCCTATGAAGTCATTAATAGTACACATTGCTCAATAGACACAAGGAGTTTGAAAGATAAATAGTAACAGAATAATTGAATAAATTGCACCCCAGCGTAGGCATCTGCAGATTTTAGCAGAATTCATTTCTTTTCAAACCATGAAAAATTAAGGGGGCAGCCATACAACTTTGATTTTTTTGAATGTATAATCAAACACCCACTTGAGAATATAGATTATGATTAACAATACATATGTTGGAGGGACGATTATAGTCCTTGGTTTTGACAGGGTCATCTTTTAATATGACACCGGCTCACCGTCTATTGGGCATTATACCGTTGCATACTGGAGCTCTTTCCAGGGAGGTGATGTGGGCTTAGAGTAATATTCTACGATGAGGGGAAGTCCTAGTCCCGGGACAGTTTCCTAGGGGGAAGGTCTGGAGGGTAAGGTCTAGGTGGAAACGTCTAGAGAAAGGTCCATGGGGGAAGGTCCCGGGTGGATCTTAGAGCTGTTTATTTCTATTATGCAATTGTTTTCTAGAATTTCCCCCTAGATAGGGAGAAGGAAATAAGTACGATTTCGGCATACTCGGGTATAGAAAATGAAAAATAAAATGACGAAAGGTGACAAGATTCTAGTCAGATGCCTTTCTGAAGGGTAGGAAGAGAATTGGCCAAAAATGAAACAAAATTTTTTTAATGGGAATTATACCTGAGAATCGACTATATAACGGAGCGATGTGGTTGAGGGTTATGACCTGTCGTATTAAAAGCACCCAGGGATAGGGATAGCCCTTTGCAAAAAGATTGCAAAGGGATTCTTCTGCCTTGTCGAGTTTATTGCATGTAAGGTGCTAGTATCAAAGAAAGCATCACCAGATCCTCTTTCTATCAAAACCCATTTAAAAAGCATTAACGTCATCAGATCAAAGGATGACGGCTGTCTTAAAATTCCTCAACAAAGACCAGTCATTAATATCTTTTCTATAAGTACCGATTAAAGAGATCGTAAAAGGCAATTCAACTACAAGGCTACAGGTACACATTAATTAGAGTTTGGGTCTATTTTAGGCCCATCGTATCACATGATACAACCTTGGTAAAACTAGAATCACACCAAATAGTCTTACTAATCTAATCTAACATGGTTGAATCGGGTGGGTCAATGATCATGTCATTATCTATGGCCAGATTAGAGAAAATCTAGGGGCAAATTATAGTGGGGTCTGATTGAATTTCTCAGTAAATCTTGGGGAAAATCTAACCGAAATTCCCATCGCTGTAGTATCATTTCATAGCCCCAAGGTTCATCGTTTTTGTTTGAACTGCGTATATGCTAAATTTATATTAAAAGAACAATCTGACCAGCAATGATGAATGGGATATTGAAATTTGTTGAAGACATATCATGAGAAGCCTTTTGCATAGTCGATTTCCATTAGTCAGTAAGTGTTAAAGACATCATGTTCGGTTTATATTTTCAATAGCATGCGATCCGCTTTATGGCCATTTTCACCCATGCCTTACTTCCCTATAAATGACTGAATCACATTTGGATATATATATCAAGACCCAGAGTATGGTTATTAATGGGGAACCTTGGCTATTATCTTGCAATCTTTGTCACATCTTCCATTCTAAATATGTGTAATGGATTCACCTAGATTCCCTGAAATACAGAAAAACCTTTTGTTCCAAGCAGTGTAAAAAAGAACCCTTTCTAATTGCAAAAATAAATAGCACCAGTTCGACCCCTCCAATAAAAATTGAACCTTAGTATGGACTTACAAGTGCAGGTATAATGAAATATGAATCACCCCCTATAGATTAATTTATGTTTGTTCTGAACCATAGCGCCCCTTGATTTATGGCAAACACGATCCATGTTAGAAGGCTTAGAAGAATGTTTTCATCACGAAGCCAGCGACAAGGGCTTGGGCAAACCATGGCCTGTTTCTCGCAGACCATTTTGACAAACAGGACTGATCTGTAAGCGATGCTTTTCTTATTGAGGTGTCGATCGATCTCTTTATAAAGTATCCTCTCTATGTTAACTACAATTCAAGACAAATTATCCTGTCGGCCTTCAATGATCACGCATGGGTAGACGGGGTCTGAGTAAATGCCCGTCACAAATGAAGTTAGTATCGCGCTCAAGCTGATTGAGCGGTTGTGATATCACGTGACCGTCAACTTCTCGTAAGTTATCGCGAGGGGCTACGAGAGTGAGCGAGATGGAGAAGTTTGCCCTATTTACATTTAGCAACGAGAATAAATTCAGGACTCGTTGCATTAAGTAACGATAGCTCTATTAGGCCTCACTATGTTGTGGTAGAGTATGGCTGCCAACGTAATTCATCATTTCCGACTATGGTCATAAAATAATGCTCTGAAAATAACCCTTTAAAATACATTTACTATCTAAGTAATAGCATAGTATAGCCTGATACATTGCTGAATACCACCAATGCATTACACAATATGATTATTAACTATTCATAGATTTTTACTTTAATCTTCATACTGATAATTCCAATGCTTATAAAAAGAAGCCTTTCTCTATCTAATTTAACGCGCTCCAGGAAGCGTTATCCGCTTGTAGTTGTATGCGTATGACAGACTATTCTGTCTTTGATACATAATGTGATAAGTTATTGTCTATTTGCCAAAAGAATTACTGGTCAAAAAGAATCCCAAGAACAAGAATATGAACCATAACTAAAATATTGAATGCATACGGATTATACAGCTCTATAACTGTTCCATTCGTTAATATACAATCAATTTTAAAAAGAGATCGTATTTTTGTGTTTTCAGGCATGGTAGCCTGCACATCAAAAGTACATTTAGTCTCATTGCTATCCCAGGTCACCGTTTCGGTGGTCTCCTCCTGCTGCCTGCCTTCATTCTATTATATGTCCTGGGTGAACAGAAATGGAAGAATTGCTTACAAATATTTGTGATACTTCTATCAATTGAGCCATGATTTGAAGGCAAATGTCACAGTAAAAGCATCACAAAGGCCCATCTTTAATGCAGCACCTGATGTATTCCTGGCTAGGATGATCAATGCTTCAACAAATATAAACATATAACCATGCATGCATATCAAGCCATTACCTCCTCAATCACATATGTTCCAATGTTCCCTAACAGAGTCAGGGGTCCGAACGAGTATAGGGAAACCATGAATAATTAAGAGCACAAATAGCTTACAACATGTAGCCACCGCTTGAATAGAGCCCCTTTCTTCTGTATGTAATGTCATGCCAATCGCACTCTTGTACAATTCCTTGGCTGTCATCTATAAACTATTCCATGAAGAAAGGAGCGAGAGACCTTTGAACAAGCAAATAATCAGGTTCCGATGGTTTGGAGACACATTGAGGGTGGTACGAGAGCCAGGGGCGACGTCCATGGGTGGATCATTAGGCCATTGTATATGGCTATCGACCGATAATCTGCAACAAAACAGTCTGCGAAGCACACATGCAAGAGTCTGCACAATGATTGAGGCTGTCTGCGATATAGACACCATCATTTACGAACAATTACAATAGCCTTACCAACTCGCTTGACAAATAATCTCTTTTCTTTGCAAAATTGAAATATTGTCAGCTCACGCCACTTTATAATGATCAATGAAGCTCAATGAGAAATGTATGTACCGGTATGCATGATTAGATTAGAATATGAATGGTATATCTACAACTTGTTAGTATCTGGAAATGCAATAGGTTGTTACCTTAATATATGATCTAATTAGTGTCCAAACAGTTTTATCGCGGATGGGTTATTTCTACAGTAAAAGTTGACAAATATTCAACCACCATCCCATCTTCGGGTCTCTCATAAGTGAAATTGATATGTTATTACCATTGGTTATACCTGTTGTGTTGTCGCTGGTACATAAGGTTAATCATTTTTTAGGAGAGATTTTGTCTTAAATTTGGGTTATTTCAGAATTTTCTGACGACCTGACCCATATACTATGTCGGCCAGAAATCCTTCAATTTTCTGCCCAATTACTTTAAATATGACACATGACATGGGAAACCTGAACTTGATTTTGTGCTTTAAATACTTTGAGACCAGGAATGCCATAGTTCAACTTTTACAACTGAGCGTATGAAATGAATGCAGTAATTGTATGACAAAGGATAGATGCATTCCAGCATCGAAGTATTCAAACGTAGAGTGAACTCTGTCGATCTCTCAATGTATTAGATATATAAGCTCTATTGTCCTCAGGTATCATCAGTTCTGTTGCGATTCCCACGTACCCTGGACCTCTAGGGTCTGCAATGATATTCCTATTGTCCATGCCTCTGAAATGTTGTCTCGTGCGTATTGATGGGAGAAACAATAGATATGATACGAATTCGTGAGGCCACCCAATAACGACGCCTTTTAATTGCTTACCCAAAGCAGGGGTAACAACGGGATCCTAATCCCCATTCGTTTCTGTCACATTGTAAGGGCTACCTTGGGTCCTTGTTCGTTCTAGCAATGACATTCCTCTGCCTAGGGATGTGCGTGTGTTGTATGTCTAGATGTTTATAACCTGTTTCTTCCACCAACCTGCAAACGTTTGACCAAAATTTTGTTTTATTAACTTAGACATAAACAATAAATCAACATTTCATTCCATTGGAAGAAATATGCATTCCTCTGCAAGGTGGCAGCAAATTCATAAAGAAAGTAACACGATGCTGGATTGTACTATTGTTTATTTGTATTATGGTAGTGTATTAAATCTCTGATCCTTGGTATGATAAATTATAGGGATGAATGCTATACAAATTTGCCAACAAGGTGCGTAACTGCGATTGTATCAGCTGGCCAAAGCGCATATTATGTCCATCTATAGATGTGAAGTTGCTGTTTGTTTCAAGCCAGATAAATCTCTATAAGGGACATCACTTCAGTATGCAACATCACATGTCCTTACTTAAAAATGCTCGTGCAAATTTGTCCAGATGCACTCTGAATTGCATTACCAACTTCATTAGACGTCTTTTCGTTTCGAAAGAATGAATTTTGCAATGCCTATTCGATAACATTTGAAATAATCGATTATCAGACGGTGGTTTGGGATGGATTATGTATCTAACTATCAACAACAAAAATACTATCCTGTAAGCTCCGAAGAATATCTTATAAGCAACATTCTTTTTCATACCTTTTGTAAACATGTGTTTCTAGCCACTATTTGCCATCAAACGAGCGATTTGTCAAATTGCCTTCACTTGAGATTTCCAGTAATCAATACTGAGAACAATATTGACAGCTATAGTTCATTTTTGCATATAGAGGCCCGTTTCTGATATTAA
Organism: Sthenelais limicola; assembly: GCA_942159475.1. Classification (NCBI taxonomy): domain Eukaryota; kingdom Metazoa; phylum Annelida; class Polychaeta; order Phyllodocida; family Sigalionidae; genus Sthenelais; species Sthenelais limicola. The sequence continues at coordinate 56,961,382 of OW804098.1, forward strand.
ACAAGTAGCAGCAAGTTAGATTGTGGGCTAGCTGCTTCAAATACCATGTTCCGTCACGGCAATCTGGTCACCTAGCATTCAAGCTGCCATTTGGCCTATTAGGCTGGGTCATGCAAACCAGAGGGACGTTTGTTTGGCACCATATCGCATATACACCGGAAAGCAAGCGACAGGGGAGAGTGCAAAAAAGAAAGATATCGCTAGATGTAATTCCTGTTGACAGCAATATGTTTGATCATGTAGCCTGAAGGGCCCCCTTAGAAACGAAGAGACAGGGAGAGAGAAAGAGAGAGGGAGAGAGAGTACCTCAACTCACTATTGAATCATATAGGACATATTCTCACAATGCTCTGACGCTGAAAATTCTTCGTAACCAGGGGTTAGAAGCAAATGACGTCCTATTTGTCCGATACTGCTAAAACGTTGAGAAGTCGATCTGCATCATTTCAAAGCATTTTGCCATCGATCAGCGCAAAAACATAATGGGAGTAGAGAGATTTATGACTTCTTACACGACTATTTACTCTACAGCCTGAGTGCACTAGCTCTCATCCAATGAGGTTTGTCCCTGTAATTCGCCGCGGGCTGACTTCCGTTAGCCGGGGCATGGGCCCCTTCATGGAAGGAATGTTTAAGGGCAAAAGTGCGGCCCTTTCGGTTGGCCTATCTGGATTGTTAGGTAGAGTCAACTCATGGTATGTACATCTCAAAGGCAACCTAAAATACCCTGGGAGTGTTCCACTACATATTATATAATACAGATATGGGTCCTAATGTAATGTCAAAAAATGTGCACATACATCTGCATGTATATATATACATTTATGTTGAAGTGTTCGTTCATAGAGAATGACACAAGAGTATCTTTATATTGCTTTCTCAAATGCAATTAACTTGTATAATTTGCATAGCATGGTGAACATTGGTCCGAAATGTGGTTATAAATGCACCAGGTGGCGCCACAAGTCAATAAGGTGTGTTTGGCAAGATCTCGGAGTGCCCTCCGAGATCTTGAAAGGCAGCCAAACACACCTTATTGGCTCTGTCCCTCACGGCCTAGTTGTAGCAGAGTGAGTGAGTGAGATTGGTTGCTTTACGCCCTTATCAACACATTTAATATGGTTATATCAAGGGCGGGAGAGCTGAGAGGGAGGCAGTTTATGATCATACCCAGGAAATAGAGATAGAGAAGTAGGGAGAGAGAGCCAGAGAAAAGAGACAGAAAGGCACTTTAAGGTCTTACCCAGGACCAGTGGTCGTAGCGGAGGCTGGCCTTTAGCGTATAGACTTATGACCTCGCCTTCTCACACATCGTCAGACAATGACTAACCATGCCCTGTATTTCATCATGGGGTCTAACATCAGTCACCAATTTACCAACAAGCTTCAAGTTGACCAATAACAACTTCTCAAACGAATCAATCAAATCACCTTTTTCAAGATCCTTGGTCTGGTCGAAAGGGCATGTCCTCGATCTTGTCTCTGAACTGGAACTAGACCCAGCAGCTTCAATATTCTCTGAAGAAGAAGCAGATTTGAAAGAATCACTATTCTTGGCTTCTAGGGTGGATATCAGACCCTTCGTCATGGTCTCCAACAATCCTATCCTCTCATTGAAGCTCTCTGCATCCCAAACTAATGGTGAAATCATACATTTACCATTTGCAGTTGGCCCATGCACAGTCTGGCAAGTATCGGAAAGTTTTGCTTTCACCATCTGGAAGAAAATTCTCATAAAAAAACACAGGAAAACCTCTCAAAATTTGAAGTGGCCCATCCGCTTAGTGCGGATCCGTGCGTGATGATGTTATTGTTTATGTTCCTAGCATTGATGTCATAGTGCCGCCCCAGTGCGATCTGATTGGTTGCTCTACTGAGAGATGTGACCAAGCAACCGCCCCTTGGACACCAAATATTATGTGCATCGATGTCTCGAGTATATAAGAGCCAGCTTTTACAGCATGCTTCCCACTTGTTATATGGTATGATCAAGGTTTGTCAGTTTGGGGCTGAATATGGCCTCGATAATACTGGCTACCTTGGTCATCTATCGTAATTTCTTCTTCATGTTTTTAGGGACTGAATTTACCATAGCATATTGTAAGTTGTTCCAAAAATCATCTGCAGGATGCGGAAGTTCAAAGTTCACTACAATAGATCGGCTCTATGATTGTCCAAACTGGTGGAGGGACATATGTTGGATTTGGAATAATCCTGAGAATAAAGATGGGAAAACATTTAATGGTTGCTGGCAAAAATATAATTGTGGATTTTGTCAGGCAAATCATCGCGTGCTCTTGAGTGTAACTCTAATGGAAATGCGGGTGGTTCTACGAAATCTCTAGAACCCACCAGCACACCGGATTTATAGAGGTGTCATGATAGCAATGGTGAAGAAAAAGTGAGTTTCGACTGTAATGACATGCTAATTTCTTCTGACTGATATCTGAGCTCGACTTTGCTGTGTTATTAGACTGTACTCACATGTTGGAAGATTGTTCATAGTTGGAGGGGGTTAGATACCAGCTAAAACCCAGAGCTTGGTCAGAATGGCTGAAATATGACATGCGTTGGGATCCTGGTAGCCATTTTGTATTGGATGGTGTGACGAATGGCTTTTATATGGTTGACAAAGATGCGCCTGTACCTCGTACCTGTACAGTACCTGTACCATGTACAGTCATAGTAACTACTCATCTTGCTATAAATCAAATAATGAAATTAAAATGTCTTCTCTTCTTGAAAAGATGGTGATAGCAGGAAAACTCTCTTTACGGACCATCACCCTCACTGTGTGCACGCCTTAGGAGCTGTCATGAAGCTGACCGGAGCCGTGAGACCTGCCACTGACTGCAAAGGACCACTGGGTTAATAATTTTACTGATGAGATTTGTTCAAGCTTTTCATTTATAACGATTGACAATGGCATGTAGTTCATCCTTCCAACAGACATTATATCAGGCTCAAATAGAAGTTTGATGGGAAAGAGATGGCCATACTGCACAATAATTTCATCTGTTTCAGAGCTAGGTCTGCCCCTTTCATTTTTTCACATATCAGCTGACACTGTGTCTCGCATGATATACAATGTTTTTCATATCATTTTTAAGGTATCTGGGGGTATACTGGGTGAGCGCAGAATACGTGTTCGTTACGGCCTGTTGACCATGGTGCATGTTTAGTAAGGGAGGGAGGGAGGGAGGGAGGGAGAGAGAGTGGGCTGACCAGCGAGGCATGACGTGACGTAATGAGTGACCGCGGTGGGTGACCAGTCCAGTCCATCTGCACTCTAGCCTACTCTCCACCCAGCGCCGTTGGCAGTGGAACATGTGACATGTAGGAAATCAGAAAAAGTGCCGAACTGAGAGTGAATTGTTATTGTTGTTTTTCAATTTGGAAGTGATGGTGAATCCCAACAATTCATAGCTTTCATAAAGTAGTGGGGGTTCGTTGTCTGTTTGCCCGGGACCCCACCTAGGCTATCGCCTTGGTGGGGGTCCCTAAGCAAACAGACAATGAACCCCCACTACAACTACAGGTTCTAATCGCCCAACGGTGACACTATGACGTAACGGTGACATCCCAACATATGCTCACTGAAATTCAACAGCATCTGTATTTATTCATATCTATATGGTTTACCGAATTCAGGCAGGCCGAAACAAATTATGATAGTTGCAAAAAAAATATATTTTATTCTAAACCAAGTGTAGGTTCTAGACACACTAGACTAGAAAACCAAATGATGCTCGATTGGGAGAATTACTCATACATACTGATACAATAACAACTATATTATTAACCGCTATTCATTCTCCATTGTTCTGCTATGTTGCCCACCTCCTGACATTGACTCGGATCACTGAAATATGATAATATTGATAAAATATTTGATTATAACACAATGTCATGTATTTTATTCAGTCACACACAAGTAAATACCAAAGCTGGTGGGGTTCATTTTCATTTTTCTTTATAGACATCACAAATAATAGGCACTTTATAATTATGTTGACATGTATCTCTTTGCGAATCCACTTTTAACAGCTATATTGTATATTTCACACCTATTGACACTTTCGCTCAGCCATTGAGCTAGTCATGCCAATGGACAGGGGTGAGGCAGGGGGTTGGGTGGTATCCTTTTGACACCTTAAACAGCTATAGCTATTTCTGGTATTCATTCTGTGCATATTGTGGCATCAGTGAAGATGGATGCATATTCCTGCCATAATGTGGAATGGTTTACAATAGTTTTCCTGAGAGGAAATGTAAGAGGAGTCAGTCCACCCTACATTATTAGGAGCTCTGAGTAATAAGGGTTTTACGCATGGAATGAGTATGACTATTCTGGATTGAATTGAATTGATTTGTTTATTGCCCTATTTTGAGGTAGTTTTCGGATTACTCTGTGGATAATAGGACACTAGCCTATCAATGGATGTGGTTAGAAAGTGAACTATTTCATTTTCAAACAAAGCTGAAGAAAGCAGGCTATTAAGTTTACTAATAGATACATGACATATCCCCCAGTTTACATAAAGTAGAGCGGGAATGGGGATCTTAGGACTAACAACCCCATTTACAGGTAGGTTTCTTAGCATTATTTTACATTGATCCTCAATTGATTACAATGATGTCTCCAATCCACTTCATGCGTATTTACACACACATATAGAGGGTCTGTGTGCGCATAATATTCCCCTGCACATTCATAGTAATATAAACAATGTGTTGTCTGGGCCTATTTAAAGTAGTTATGGTGTGATAGCCGAATAGGCCATTTTGGGTGATGATTTGAACCGGTAATTTACACCTATATTATGACAGCCTTTTGTTATGTTTCTACCATAGAATCTGTGCAATGTTAGATCGTTTGTTCTCCATATCTTTAAGCAAACTAATTACTTAAGAATTAGGATGATACTCACCATATATGAAGGGTAGATTCCCTATTTATGTGTAGCCTTGTGTATCCGCAACAGGCTGCATTTTCATGATGATGTTTGAAAATATACGTAATAGGTCACAAGACTAATTATTTCCGGTGCCAAACATGTGTACAATTAGCCTACCTTAGCAGGCTTTATGAAGCCTGTAATGGGACGCTTCATGTAGCCAATGTACTCCTAAAACTGTTTGCTCCTCCTTTATATACAAATACATAATAAATCATGGTCATATCAGCCTCAGAAATAGCAATTATATATATATATATGTAATTGTAACTGATTTCAATACAGTGTACATTCTTAGCTACATTTCTTTCCTCAATTAAAATATTGTGGCTACACGAAGCGTCCAGTGGACAACCCTGCTTGTCCAGTCTCAAGGGGTTAGGGGGGTGTCCACAAGTGTGGACGCGCGGCTACCTGTAGCTGGAGCCTGGTTATCCACACCTACGGACCATTTCTGGACCATTGGCCGCCATATTTGCGCACATAGGGTAGCTCTGATATACAAGTACCCCTTTTCAACACTGAATTAATATTGATACCCAACTTGCATCATCGTTTGAAAAATAACTCTTAAAACAGCCACAGCAGATTGCAACGAAATCATAGTATCCATGTCTCCATGACTTATTTTATCTAGCATGAACGAGAGCCGAATGAATTTATAAAAGGAATAAAGAAACAACGAAGAACAACTACACATTTTCTTGTATACATGAGCTCGCATTTATACTGTTCATTGGCACTTTCATCCTATATAAATACCTTGTGTCATTTCCTAAGGAAAATGCTTATTATTCAATGAATGTAAACATTTGTTATTGGTTAATAGGAAAGAAATGGCGGCAGGTGAATGCACTAAAACAGAACATGCCTACATAACTTATACCTGTTGCTCCAGGAGCCCAAGCAAATGAATAAATAGTTGGGGCAAGACCGTCTATATATAATGTTGCTGGAGGCCCATATATTCCTCTGACTGACTTCATTTCGCTCTCTAACCTCATTTCCTACATTTCTTGTGGTATTCACTTAATAGTCTTTAGAATTCCTCAACAATTAAACATACAATAGAAAAATTCGCGTAGTCCTTTTTTCATAGAGTTTTTTCCATTCCTTGCCTGAACAAAATGTGTACAATCAAGTTCTAGGTTGTAATTTTACGTCCATAGCCCCAACATTTCTTCTGGGTAGGCACTCGGCGGCGTGCGGAATTTAAATCTGTATGATCTTGCCGACATGTTCTCTACCGATAATAACTGTTGTCCCCTTTGTAAATGTTACAAAAGAACATGCGTGCTTGTCCCTGAATGAGGTCGTTCCCCTGATTAAATCGGCTACCTCTAGGCCCCATTTTGATATACTACTAAGACCATACACTGGAAAAAAAATCGCGTTTACACTATGAGTATCTGCGTCGGAAATCTGGTGTATCCCCACTCCGCACTGTGTGAGTATCTGTGTGTATCTCCAATTGGGTTCGTGTATCTGCGTGCATCCATAGGGCAGTGTGTATCTGCGTGTATCTGCACTTGTGAGTATCCTCATGTATCCCCAAACGGAGTGGGGTGCAGGGGGGGGGGGGGGATATGAGTATCTGCGTTTACCTACAGTGCAGGGGCATATCCACCAATTAAATACTGCATAAACATCTACTGACTGAGGTCGGCTTTTGTTACACTAGGGATGCATGGTTTCTATGCATACTACGCATTGTATGTACATGTACATGTTTCTGAGAGGGTCGTTTAGATGGCATGAGGCAAACTTGCTAGGGTAGCCTAGGGGTTCACTGCGCTATATACGATTCTGGTAGAGAGAGGGCGACTTGTATGTGTATACACAATTAAGCACAACAAGTGGGACATACAGGAAAGATGAGAACAACTGGCAGTTTTTGTTAAATTAATAATTAGCTTAGCTCATGATAGCATTATCTACCATGTCCATTGACTTTACCCGTCTGTTATTATATATTACTCCACTTCTTTCTCCCGTCCCTCTCTCTCCAACATTCTAACATTGTATAGCTAATATTTCTATGGGTTTTTCTTCAACTGTACCATGTGCAATATTGAAGTTGTAGAAAAAAGATCCCGAATTCCTTTCTTTGGTGCAAAAACATATCTATTATAGGCCTATGTTATCTATGCAAAATACTAGTAAATATTCCAATGATATTATGTCATCCCTCTCCCTATACCTTTCTCTCTATATCCTCTCTATCCCTCTCCCCGTCTCCCTCATAGGATTTAACAGCTTGTTACAAATAGAGTATTTATGACATATTATAGATTGCACAGATAGTTAATCATTATCAGTGCAGTTTCCGGTAATTAATAGCAGATCTATAGCAGTAAAACTGATTTATTATATTTGTTCAATTTACCCCATTTTCCCTCCTTTTTATCGAGTAAATCAATCATCAGTATCACAAGTCCCACATGCCCGTTTTCTTCCCCCTCTCCTATCCCTTGAAAAATGAGCAATTTATAGATAGAGCTGAAAACCATAGGCGTTGTGTCTTTTCTTTGAGAAATGTATTAATTATTGATACGGGGCGGGCCTACTCATGGCTAATTTTCATTCAATTGCCTTACAATCTCACATGTATCTTATATACTTTATTCTTATGCCCCCCTCACACTGTACGCATCCGACGAGTTGTAAGACTCACAACTCCTTACAACTAGTTCTCCAGTTGTAAGGTCCGTTTTTGAGCTGTTGGTGACGACAAAACTCAAGATTCAAATGTTGAATCGGATCATACAGTATGAGTGCCAGTTGTGATGCTTACAGCTCGGACACAGCAAGTCGAAAGACTGCTGTGTTGTAATGGTGACGTCCTTAAAAACCACTTTATTTGCCCTTTTTAGCGGGATGCTCCCGATTCGAGTCGGCTAGTGTGAGATGTCTGAAGTCTTCAGTTGTAAGTTGTACGACCAGTTGGATGCGTACAGTGTGAGGGTGTGTGAGGCGGGCATTATGTGTATTCTTATTAGCCAGGTGTGATGTGAGCCAGGAAAATGAGTCAGTAATCGCAAAGTTCAGATTTTTCAAAGTGATTTATTTACCTTTGCCCAGTCACAACGCTTTCATTATATATGCAAGTAGCATGAATGCATGTATTAAATTTCAAGACTGCATATTGACCAATCTGTAGATATATTTCATACCTTCTTTGTTGTTGGTCGAATGCCATATATTTAATATTATTATACATATGCAGAAAGAACGTGTAGGGTTCTACTATCCATACTAATTGTTTTGAATATTTTATTTCATTATTCTGATATACCTGTGGGATCTGCTGTTCAAATATTGGCATTAATTGTCTACATAAAGTGCAGATAAGAAAAAAAAATTGAAGGACCTATAACTATGATGGCCATATATATGTCGTTCACACATATTATGTGTAATAATTATTTGAGATAATTATTTCGGATTTGTCTTTGATGTATAATGTAATATGTGATGTAATATAAGGTTATTTAAACAACGTCACAGAAGTAACTTAGAATAGCTTCGAAATCTGATGTAATGTTGTGTTTTGAATATAAATATTTCCAATTCAAATCAATCAATTAGTCATTCTGTTTTGGATGACTTACCTACTATTACATGGGTATTCTAGCTATAGCCAAACTATCATCCCCTATACTTTGCTACTATGTACGCTTCAATGGCCAAACCAGTCACTTGAATGGGTTGTATACATGTACAAGACAAACCAACTTGATACACCCAAATCCAGCAAGGGCAGTTTGTGTTTATTCAGTAATTGGATTAGTTCTGACCCAATTACTTCACTGGGGTTTGCTGACTTACACCAGCATCTGTACCATAAACTTTCAGCTTTAGTCACGGCTCACTGAACATGTGTATCTGCAGTGGGAGACTGCAGATACACGGGGATACTCCCACTGCAGATACACGGGTATACTCCTTACTGTAGATACACGGGGATACTCACTAGTGCAGATACTCATGGTGTAAACGCGATTTTTTTTCCAGTGATAGCTATACGTTTTATCATATCGTAACCCATTTTCTTCCAGTGGCCCATACTTGAGATTTTCCTTTCTTAGCTAATTTTCCTCGCTAAGCAACTGGTAAGGAACCATTATGGAAACAATTTGCTATATACAGACAATGCTATTTTGTATGTCTACAGTAGGTCAAGGTGGGAAGCGGAGGGGCGTGGTCGATTTCCATGAGTTTATACCGCTATTCAAGCGAATATCTGCCATCTAAGAAAAGAAAAATAGCTCAGCAAGGAACATTTTAGTCGCTTTCTTATGCAACAGGCCGCAGATGTATTTCCCTGACAGAAAAAACTAGGCCATATCAACAAAGTTTGATGATTTAATGGAGAGTTTCTAATCCTCTACTGAAATAGCCCTCCGTAAAGAATCCCGGGGATATGACTCTTTTTTGTACAATGCAAAATTGGTCTTCTTTATTCCAGGAGAGCGTAAGGATGTCTAGTCAACAACGGCCTGCCACAATGGATGCGTCCATGCCTTTAAAAGGGTCAAACCCGCCGGAAGGAGATGGTGAGCGAGAGACCTGGGGCAAGAAGGTGGACTTCCTCCTCTCAGTCATAGGCTTTGCGGTGGATTTGGCAAATGTTTGGAGATTTCCTTACCTTTGCTACAAAAATGGTGGCGGTGAGTGTCCTTTGTTAGCTCTGGTAGCACCCAAAAGTTCAATCTAGTCTTGCAACATCACGCGGATAAATCTGGACATAACAGAATTCTTTTTAATGCGCGCATTGCACTTGATATACATGTTAAGCTCATGGAATCGCGCATTAACTTTTGCATTGCCGACGTCGTGTGTTGCCAAATGAGCAATGATTCATTGGTGAGTTTTTTTGTCCAAGGCTGACACATATCTATAAGCGTTTACAGAGAATCTAGATCACGCACATTTATTTGTATTTAATGAAGAGAAGCCAGGAGAATGCATGTCGGGAAACCATTTTGAAAGCGCTATCGCCAAGTAACTCAGTAATCACGCACATAGACACATGCAACATACATGTCAATTGTTGATCGCTCGGTCAATTTTAATGCGGTTACCTGATCATTCATCCATCTGTTGTTGTTTAAACCTGAGTAGTCAGTTAAAGCTGCATTCTTGTATAGCGATTTTTTGTTTACCAAATTTACTCATTGTTCGACCTATAGGACCGAAGTCATCAATATTTTACTGTTCTTTTATGAATTAACTCATGCATGCATAAATCACTTTCTTTGCGTGTTTAAATGGTTTTGTTACTGAAGTCTTAAATTCAGAATAGAATGTATTTCAGTAACTTAAAACAATGGTTTGCTGACACAACTCACATTAGATTCTGTAATATTTGTCTGGCTTTCTTCCTTTTATTGGTCCTTATCTTAATAATGATTATAATGATATATTATTTTAGGTGCCTTCCTGATACCCTATGCTCTAATGTTGTTCCTCGGTGGCATACCTTTGTTCTATATGGAACTCGCTCTCGGACAGTTCAACAGAAAGGGCGCAATTACCTGCTGGGGACGAATCTGTCCACTTTTCAAAGGTAAGCATATATCTCCTTCCTCCTCATGTACAAGTATGTAAATTCAATAGCACTGTATACATCTGCATCATTCTTCTTTCTGTGTTGCTCGATTAATTGAATCATGCAATTGTGCACTGATGAGACTCCAATTTACGTAGACTGGTCGTAAGTGATTCAGTCGCAACTTCCCTGTAATTGATGCACCGAGAGAGTATTTAACCAGGCCACAGAATTGATCTAGCAAATTGACTCCTGCTGAAGAAGCACCAACACTGTGAACAACTTCGTCAAAGTGCCAATAATTAGTAGGCTTAATTCTTACCAAACTATATTTTTGGAATAACGCAAATTATAGACGCGGTGATGGGGCTGATGTACGTTTTAGCATTGCCAAGCGGAGTCGGGACGACTCAGTGTGTGATGGCATGTTGCTTTTTACCAGAACATGCAACATCACTTTCATTCCCATGAGAGTACAGATTTGATGGCGAAAAAATAAAGAACTTTTCGCCGCAGCCAGCAGTCATATAAGTTGAAAACATCACGATTGAAACCTAGCTGGTGGATTTGTTTACTCCAAATGCGAGAGCCTGTCTCAAAAGCGTAGGGCTTTGTTGGAAATCGATCTCTTTTATTAAAGAGTACCTGTAACGTACACCGACCCATAATGCCCTCTAACAGGATAATGAATTAATGGTCACGTGTTCTACAGCGCCTTGCGGTGGGTGAAAGGAGAACCTCCCTTTCAATTTGCTGTGTCATCCCGCTAGTGGGCAAACCTAGCGGGAATGACAGCGATATTATGTGCGCCGTCGCAGACGACAAAGATTTATGTCCCCTGATAGGGCCTCGCTGACTACTTGCCCCTGCGTTCCTCCACAGATAATTAGTCAATGAGAGCCTGAGTTAAGTGCTTGGCCCGGAGTTGAGGCCTCTGATCTAGATTTGTCGATCATCGTAGCTAAGTGCCGGCAAATGCAGAATCCAAATGCATCAGAAGCGAGGCGCAAATTGGTGTCATATAACACAATTGTGGCGGCAGGAGATTTTTCAGTGCTGATATGCCGCAAACATACAACAGCTCGATACTTAACATTGACCCGAATCTATGTATCATAGTAAAATATTTTACTCCCAATGCATCTCTCTCTATATGTGTGGGTGTAGGTATGTGTTTAAAACAATGTTTATAACAGTAAATATTCATTTTATTATCGAGGCAGAGATTTTTAAATCATACATCAGTTAGAAAGACACAATAAAGAAATACGCATAACCACAACAAATGGTTATTTTCTTGTGTCGCCTCATCTTCCTCACAAATCATTTAATGGTTTAAAAGTAAGAACAAAAATTAAACAGTACAAAATAAAGTACATATATATATATATATATAATATATATAATATATATATATATATATACAGAAGACATAACATACACAACATCATAATTATTATACATAGTAAGAGACTCGTATAAGTCAGGATTTTTTGCCGTAGTTAAATTAAGCCTGTAATCCTACTTTCCACGCCTAATTGCAGGTGTTGGTTATACAGTCGTCCTCATCGCATTCTACACAGACTTTTTCTACAATGTTATCATTGCCTGGGCACTATACTACTTCTTCGCCTCATTTACGACCAACCTGCCTTGGACCTCATGTAACAACTCATGGAACACACCAGATTGTTATATAGGCAATACAAAAGACTCAATGGTCAATAACTTGCTTACATTAAATTACTCAGCATTCTCTTCCAACCAGTCATCTTTTGAAGAGAGTATTCACAGTATTGGTTCTGTGAAAAAGGTAGCTGAAGTTGTTACAGAAGTTGATACAACCGCAAATATATCTGGGCTCCATCGTCAGTTCACCTCACCAGCTGAAGAGTTTTTTGAGTAAGTCGCAAAGTTTGTATTCTGTTATTTACATATTTGAATCAATTATGCATGAATAATTCATGAATGTGAAAGTGTTATAATGTGAATGTAATTAACAATAATACTTTTTAATGCATTTGAATCTGGATATCTATAGACTGGCAATATACATCAGGAAATCTATATACCCCTAAATGACATTCGGACAGAACAGAAAAAAACAATGGCTGAACATTTCAATGATATATACCCTACTGCAGAGGAGGATATAGTGATTTACCCAATAGAACAACATACAATATACAATGTACAATACATTTAGTTTATAGCATCTCCGATTCATACTGCACAAACATATGCTGAACTGCAAGCTGATTGTGCAGTATTGTTTGCTTTCCTCCTATTAGATTAGCCCCTCTAATGAGACTACCTCGCTATGAGTCCACAAATCGTTCAGTCCTAAGGGTGGTCTCAATAGAGAGGTTCCACCATACACATACAACTTCGACAACAAAAAATCGGTTTTCCGATAAAATAAAAAGGATTTATATTTCAACATCCCCAAAGAAATAATGAGTTAAAACCTGTTGCCAGTGCAAACCTACATTAAAGAAAATCCTACATGTATGCAAAATTATGTTCTATATGATATTATATGTTGAAGATTTCATTAGTGCATATGGATATTTTAGTGGTGCATGTTGCAAACATTCGATGGCAAAACAGGAGATTATAAGCTTTAGAATGTAGGTCATCGAAATGAGTTTGGGTCTAGAAGATACATTAGTTAGGTTTAATGGCATATTAAATGGTACATCTGGACGACTTACGTCATCACGAGAATTAGGAATTTGTAATATGCATTTGAAAAGCAATTCTGCAAAATCCCTTTTGAAAGGCTTTGAAATAATTGTGGATCATATGATAAAGAATAGTCAGTCTTTTTTTCTAGTAGAGAAGAACAATCTCTTCTGAAACATGACCAAATGGAAATGAGTGTTTTTATTTTGTCCGTCCATATAGACGCAGTATGCTACAAATGCATGAAAGCAATGGTTTCGAGAACATCGGACAAATTCGCTGGCAGCTCGCTCTTTGTTTGCTTGCTGTATACGTTATCTGCTACTTCAGTCTCTGGAAGGGCATTTCTACGTCAGGAAAGGTGCTTATGGAAAATTAACGGTTTAAAGTTAACGGTCTATCCAAAGATGAATCCCGTATGAAATGCATGATGAAATACAAATTTAGATTGATAGCTATGGTTTGAGATATATAAAGATTAGCTAAGATTGAGAGCAGTTTCCTCGCACGAAGTAGAAATTATAGTAAATTTTAGATGAGATGTGACCAATTGTGGAATAAAGTCACAGTGCGTAATGTTCTATGTCTAAAGTTGTTTTGTCCTTCCTCAGGTGGTGTGGTTCACAGCTTTGTTTCCATACGTCGTACTCTTTATTTTACTGATAAGGGGCGTCACCCTTCCTGGAGCCCTCACTGGTATCAAGTATTACCTCACTCCAGATTTCTCCCGACTCACAAAGTCAGAGGTAGGTACTTTGCTTCTAAACATGATTGTCAAAGGCATCTACAACTGCCTCAAAAATGTATCATCGCTTAATCAACCAACAATTCCTTTACCCAATTCTTCCATTATTTTATCTAAAAATTGGAAAGGTTTCTATCGATATTGAAAATAAGGAAAAGATGAGCGATAAATAAAGAGAATGGTACATGATGCACCCATATATAATCGGAAAGTTATGGAGCAAGATTCCGCTTTCCAACCCCCAACATTGTGCACATCAACACAGCTGGAATTTCTATCCTTGGTTAAAGCTGCATTCTCAGCTATTACGGCAAAAGAATCTTACCATATTTACTAATTGTATAGGGCTAAAGCTATCAATATTCTGCTGCTGTTATCCCCCGCCCGCCCGCCCCCCCCCGTCCCCAGACACACTCAGATGTAGATATGGACCGCACCCGTGTTCCAAAATACTCCGGAATAGGCGTAGATTTAGCTAGCAATCTCCGGCCGAGAATCCTAAAAAAGGAGTGCTTTTTGCTGGTGCATGGGTCCGGAGAAATACAGAAAAAGGGTACTTTATTAACTAGCCCGGAGATATTTTTAAAAAGGGGTGTTTAAAACCAGCCCATAACTTAATCAGACATTGTAGGTTATGAAAATTGAGGCTCGAAATAACGTCCCTTACCTGTCAGCTTTCAATTAACGGAAATAAGAGGTAATAGAAAAACGAAGACAATGCTATCAAAATCCTTGAAAAGGGGGGTCTAGAAAGTATGGTATTTCCCGACATAAGGGGGTGTTTTTGAGATTAGGGAATGAGCGTTGGTGTCCATCTAATATGCTGAGTGGGGAGGCCGGGGCTGTTATATGTAAATATAAGTCTTTGACGTCGAACACGAACGTGGGCAGGTGAGCGATAATGAGTGAAACCACGGTAGCAAAGGATTTCAGCGTACCCCGGCCAGCATCAGAAGAAATAGGATGAAACCGTTGACAATGTTAGTCAAATGACGTTCAGATGGGTAGGAAAATAATTAAACAAAAAGTAGAAACTTATTAGGTTTTGATCGATGCTAACTGAGAATGCAGCTCAGACAATCACTGGCTTTTGCATGGAATTAATTGATTAATGAGGCTTCCTACACAATTTTGCCAATTGCATATTAAATTTTGAATTTCATGTTTCATGATTTGTCAGTTAAGTGTATGAAAGTGAAGAATCAGATCTCAATAATTTCTCTTTAATACATAATCTAAATGGTAACATCCAACTATCCTCTCTTGCGGTGTCTGAACCTACAGGTCTGGGTGGATGCAGCTACACAGGTCTTCTTTTCCTTGGGACCTGGTTTTGGTGTGTTACTAGCCTTCGCAAGCTACAACAAATTCCATAACAATGTTTACGCGTGAGTACATCACTTACAGCTACTCCTACCGCGATTGCATTAATTCCTCCTTCCTGAAGAACATCGAATAAGAGCACGCGAGATTCAGATCCTGTATCAATTTACCTTTAGAAATTCAATAATATATTCCATGTGTGAAGCTTTCAGAGCTGGCATATCCATCCATATACGGCGCCACATAAGCAATTTGAGAACATTTCACTCCTTCAATATTTGCTAGTTGGAAAAGATCCTTAGATCGTTTACAAGGGGGTAAATGACCCCCAATCACTATAATATTGGTTTATATTGAGTGGTATTGTGTTTGTGTGGGAAAAGGGTACGCTAACTTCACAGCGCATGTAAAACTACTGAAGCCAATGGCTTCTCTAGTCGTGTGGCAGGCAGCTCCATTCAGGCTCTGACGAAGCGGAACCAATTCATCAAGAAAAAAACACTTCCGTCTTGTCTTCTTTGGGGGGGGGGGGGGGATGCTTGCGTTGGACTAAAATGCATGTCTTGTACTTGTGTAAAGATCGCCATATCCAGGCACACGCGTAAATGACCCATTATTTACGGCGAGATTTTCTGTCACCAACCATTTCTCTCCTCATTTTTCTTAGAATATGTGGTGCAGTTTTATTTTATAAACTTCGTGCAGAGATATCAATTGATCGACAGCATTTGTTATACTTTGGAGCACGTCCTTTTATAATAAAGAATGATTAGATGATTAGATATATTTAAGCTTTGTAGTTCTACAAATTCAATTCAAATTCTAAATGTAAGCTTATATCTAAACATCAACATCAGACCAACAGAATCTTTATTAATTATTGGAAGTTTGACTGGCGGTTGCCTGCAACTCACACTCGATTCCCGATTAAACCTGACATGCGTGTTTAGGTTAGAAAATTCTGTAATTCACATTGGATAAATGGGGCTTTCCTGTGGGCGGTAACCATGCTTTCATTGTATAGAACGTGACCGCAAAGCAAGAATGAAGTTCATGTGTGCTTTCGTGAGAGCTACAAACCTTTGTCCTTGTCATGCATGTACCGACGATACCAATGATAACAATCGTGAAGAACGATACATTTGGATTAGAGTGTCTCACTAGCTTGATCTACATATAGCTTAGATTCTATGTAAAAGCACGGCGATATTTCTTCTTCGAAATGTGTTAAAACCTTTTCTTCATTGATATAGCATGATTTAAGACGTATGCACTTATTACGTCCAATTACTTAAAATCTAATTAAGTCCTTCTTTAATTTGGCATATTGCAGGGATGCGTTGGCTACGAGTTGCATTAACTGTGCAACGAGTTTCTTTTCTGGGTTTGTTATTTTCTCTGTGCTCGGATATATGGCAGAAAAGTCTGGAAAGCATATTAGCCAAGTTGCAACCGAAGGTGAGTCCCATTAAGCTTAAAGGCCCTTACGGTTGGCTCTTGACAAATTATATTATGTGCAGGAATAAAGGAAATTTATCATGCATCAATGGACGTTTTGTTAATTGCTGATCAATGCGAAATAAGGCATATAGTACAGCATGCAAATATATTGTAAGAGGACGGGACGACCCGTCCTAGGTAGATAGGGCTGTGACCTTAGTTCTTGGGGGTCACTGAGTCCGCCCATCAATCTCAGACAGACAGGCAGACCCATCCATCACTCCTCACCTCTCCCCACATGCCATTCAGACCGATGGGACAGATTGGGACGGATGGGGATGGGTGGGACGGATGGGGATGGACAGACCTGTCATCACCTTGCTGCTATTTTATGTCTATTTTATTGCTTGTGTTGTATATAAGGCCCAGTGTGGGCCATGTGAGATTGTCACTCCCTCTTGACCACTCCCTGGATGATGAACTGTGGACCTATGGTGGAATAAAGGACTATACTGGATTGGACTTTCTGCTTGCTCTCTTTTGTTAAGCTACCACGCTACCATGTTAAAGCCTTACATAGAGATGGCCCAAAGTAGTCAGTAATCCTCCCCTATGAATTGCAACATTGGTGGCAGCGGTGGGATCTGAAGGAAGGAAGAACAGCTTCAGATACTGATAGTAACCCTTTTTCCATGGAGATTACAGTGAATCCAGGGCTGTCCCAGGGTGGGCGACATGCCTGGGGGCCATGGGCGGTTCCATACCATACAGGAGCATCCCGTGATGGGTCGTCCCATGATGAGTCTTCAGAGAGGAATGCCTGTCCAGACGGACCGTCCCATGCAGGAGCATCCCGTGACGGGTCTTCCCATGATGAGTCATCAGACAGGAATGTCTATGCAGACTGGCCGTCCCATGCCAGAGTGTCCCAGGTTGAGCACAGGCTCTGGGATAGCTGGAGGACAGCAGGTCCTGCAGTGGAGGGAGGAATCCACATGCTAGGAGGTGCTATTCAACCGAATACCAAACCAAGACCCTTTTTCAGTGCTGTCAGGCCAGGGAGATGTCAGAGCATCTGGAGCAGGATGTGAATGCTGATGAAGCAGAGGGACACCCTGACCTGGAGGTGGGACATGGAGGGGTAGACCGGGATGGGTATCCAAGAGGTCAGCGACAGGGACGGAAGGTCAAGACAGCACCAAGGTCATTCAATGGGTCCACAAGTTGTGGCAGGCCTTAACAACTGGTCAAACAGGGAATGTGCCCTGTACCTGGGGGCTAGTTTGGAAGGGTCAGCATTGGCCATACTGGATAAGGTTGACCTTGATGATAGGGACAGCTTCCTGCAACTTGTTCGAGAGTTGGAGAAGCGCTATCAACCGGTGGATCAACTGGCTTTGTACAGGACTCAGCTGAGACTGAGAAAGCAGGGTGCGGAGGAAGCAGTTAACGATCTGGCAGATGAGATAGAGAGGATGGTACAGTTGGCCTATCCCCGACTGGATGGGGA
The DNA here is from genome assembly GCA_942159475.1 of Sthenelais limicola. NCBI lineage: Eukaryota > Metazoa > Annelida > Polychaeta > Phyllodocida > Sigalionidae > Sthenelais > Sthenelais limicola. Next base: position 56,979,594 of record OW804098.1, read on the forward strand.
CGTGAGGGACGACCTCAGTAGAGATGCCCTCGTCACCTCCCTGAAGGACAAGCAACTCAGACAATGGATAGTACAGGCCCGCCCACAGTCATTTGCTGAAGCAAGATCTGTCGCTCTCCATGGAGAGGCCTTCCGTCGGGCAGAGAGAGACTGCTCTGACCAACCAAGAAGCCAAGGTCACATCAGTGTCATGTCTGGTGAGTATCAGCAACCCAATATGGAGTCACAGGTTGAGCAGATATTGGGGAAAATATCGGAAAGGCTTGATTGGCTGGAGACCCAACTTTTTCCAGTGGCTGGCAATTACCACACCTCTCCTCCCCGACAGAGAGGCTGCTATAAGTGTGGTGATTTGGGACATATTAAGAAGGGCTGCCCGGACCGTCTGAGGGAAGTGGCTCCCAGAAGCCAGGGAAATGACGGGGGACAGTAAGCTGCTGAGATACGGTCCAACACGTCCCCAATGGTTAAGAAGGATGGACTGCTATTTATTGTCAACGAGATCCCTCTCCAGCAGGAGTGATGGTGGATCGGATATGCGATGGAGTGGTCATCTAGTGGCTAGTGGACACAGGTGCTTGTATGACGATACAGGCAGGTGGGGCTAGGAGCGGGCGGATGACCTACCTCACTTGAGGCATTCCAAGATAAGATCGCAGGAGCGGGAGGATCACTGGTGGAAGTGCTGGGAGAGCCAGAGATGGAAAATGAGCTGGGAGAGCCAGAGATAGAAGACGAGCTGGGGGAGCCGGAGATGGAAGACGAGCTGGGAGAGACAGAGAGGGAAGATGGGCTGGGTGAGCCAGAGATGGAAGACGAACTGGAAGAGCCAGAGATGGAAGATGAGCTGGGAGAGCCAGAGATAGAAGATGAGCTGAGAGAGCCAGAGATGGAAAATGAGGCGGAAGAGCCAGAGATGGAAGACGAGCTGGAAGGGCCAGAGATGGAAAATGAGCTGGAAGAGCCAGTGATGGAAAAGGACTGGTGGACAGTGAAAAAGGCATTCTGTAGATAAGGAAGGAATGTGTATTGGAAGGTAGAACACAGATAATGGATCTCTGTGGAATAAATTGGAGGGTGTATCGAGGGAGTACAGATAATGGATCTCTGCAGGACAGAGGGTGTACAAAGGACTGTAATGCAGGAAGGTACAGATAATGGAGCTCTGTGGGATAAGACAGAGGGTGTGCTGAGGACTGCAACGGAGGAAGATACAGATAATGGAGCTCCATGGGATAAGTCAGAGGGTGTGTTGGAAACCAATAACATTCTCCTGCAAACAGAATGGTTGTCAAGATTCTAAATGCCAGTGCGATTATACAGAGGCAGCATAACTTGCTGTGGAAGAAAGAAGTGGAGAGCAGTTGAATGTGGGCCGGATTACCAAGGATTCACCACATCTGACTAAATATGGATTACTAGTATTACAGGATAATTGGCTTTATATCATCAGGAGAAATCAGGAGAAAAGGCTATGGATGGTACTGGGGGCTACCCATGTATATTTGGTGAATGGGACATTCACTCCAAAATGACCAAGTAGAGTAAACAGTGTGACGCTCACCCAGGAGTTGTGTGTAACTTAGTTTTGTGTTTGATTAAAAGGAAAAGAAAAAGAAAGTGCTGTTATTTTCCCTTCTCTGGGGAGAGAAGTTGTGTGCCTTCCCGCAGAGGACCAGTGTCTCTTCTCCCAATGTGACAGTTCCCTCTACATTAGACTCAGTGAGACGAGGTAATGCTTCTTCTGAACTTTAGTCGATCTGACAAGGATTTCTACAACAAGTGCTTGCCTGAGCGAGAAAAGCTGAACTTTTCATAAACTTTCTTCATAGACATTTAGTACTTGGTACTCTTGTGCCTTGGACAGCATTTTTATACAATTTCATGACACTCTAGTTGGTGTATAATGACATTTAAGTTGACATTTTATATTTTTCATGTTTGTGCTATACTTATCTTTGTGGTGAGGCTGGGCGGCAGGCAGTCTGCCAGAGAGGAATGTTGTTATCTGATCTTAAGTACCCGGTACTGAGTGATAGCAACCATTGGTTCATGCCAATGTTTCTTGTGTCAGTGACCCGTCCCATGGAAGGATTGGCAGCACAGATTCTCCTGGAGAGGCTGGGACGAGTTGATAGCCTACTAAGCTCCTGGAGGAGCCTATGAGCTGACATTCTACTCAGCTCATAGCTGACCACTGTTTTCAATGTAGAATGATAACTTTTGATGTGAAGTATTTTTGTACCTGTTATGATGTATTTGCTCTTTGATTGATGTGCGGACAAGGTGTATTCTCAGGGACGAGAATGTTCCAAGAAGGGGGCTCTGTAAGAGGACGGGACGACCCGTCCTAGGTAGATAGGGCTGTGACCTTAGTTCTTGGGGGTCACTGAGTCCGCCCATCAATCTCAGACAGACAGGCAGACCCATCCATCACTCCTCACCTCTCTCAACATGCCATTCAGACGGATGGGACGGATTGGGACGGATGGGGACGGGTGGGATGGATGGGGACGGACAGACCTGTCATCACCTTGCTGCTATTTTATGTCTATTTTATTGCTTGTGTTGTATATAAGGCCCAGTGTGGGCCATGTGAGATTGTCACTCCCTCTTGACCACTCCCTGGATGATGAACTGTGGACCTATGGTGGAATAAAGGACTATACTGGATTGGACTTTCTGCTTGCTCTCTTTTGTTAAGCTACCACGCTACCATGTTAAAGCCTTACATAGAGATGGCCCAAAGTAGTCAGTAATCCTCCCCTACGAACCGCAACAATATACCTAACTTTAATAAATGAGATCGTGATGCACACAATATCTATCAGCATGAATCGGGGATGACTATTCATAAATCACTATTGTTCATGCATTGGATATCTAAGTTGATGGCATTTTTTTTATGGCCTTTTTTGTACAAAAGACATTGCACTTGGAGGTGTGGATGGAAATTACCCTTGCATTTCTATTTTTAGGACCGGGCCTTGTTTTCGTTGTATATCCAGAGGCCATTGCCACGCTACCTGGCTCTACATTTTGGTCTCTAATCTTTTTCATGATGTTGCTAACGCTCGGTCTGGACAGCTCGGTGGGTATAGTTGGTTCCTCCATACGATTCATGTTACTAGCATATCTCTTAGGCATTTGCTTTAATAGTTTATGATAATGTATTAGTATAGAGGAATGCGTGGCAGTTATTTATGTCAATTAAGCTAATGGGGTGGACACATATTGACGATTTCAGGGCGATTTGACACCTACAATTCATCTTACTATCTTGTTTCAGTGGTGCAACAAATCATGCATGTGTGCCCCTATTGGCAACAATAGGTGAGTCGAGGTGCACAACTAATCATGGACCTTGATTTGGGGCACACATGCACGATTTTAGGGACGATTTTAGTGCATGATTCCAAGTTTGAAATCATGTGATTCCTACGAGGAATGATTCAAACAACTGTATCTTATCACTAATTTTAATGGATCAAAGAGATTTTTTCACATGATGTGTCCAGAAGTAAAGCCGCCCAGAATGTTTTTTTTCCTGTGATAAATAAGTTGCTTGTGAGTTAGTTAACTTTATAAATTGTTGAATGACAGCATTGATATGTGCCCGCCATCGTCCCACCCCCATACAAAGCCGGGAGACCCGGCCACTAAACGTTGTGTTGCTGATCAGGAAGAAGGGTTATCAAGTGTTTTGCCTGGCCATGTCTGCCGCCGATCTTATGGTGAACCATAAGATGATGCAGATAATTAGATTATATAGGATTAAGGATATAGATTTGTTTACTTATTCTACCTATTTTGTTAAATGTTCATAGGGATTTGGCCCATTCGTAGTGGTTTGGAGGGGTTTCCTCACTTCAATGTTATGACGTCATTGACTAGTGCCTCTTTTTGAGCTGCTGGCGTGATGACGTGGCGCTATGTGATTGGCCAGAGCGCTTACCCAGTGCTCAGTCAGGTCTATGAGAACCCTTACGTACCATTCCTGTGCATTTCGGACAATTTCGACCGGTCGATCCATATGGCCCAACTTTCACCGTATTGATGCTCATAATTTTTCCCATTCCGTAGTGGTTAATTTGACTTCACGGGAGGCTAGGACTATTGCAAACATATCAATTGTTAGTTGTGGTGGCGGACGAACCAGGGAGAAAAACAGCGGAAAAGTGAAATCTAGGAGGTAACCGGACGCGTAGGATTTTGGTATGGGGCGCTGTTTGTAATGTTTTATGAGAAGCTGCGCTTTTGTATACAAAAGGCGGAATAGGCACGATTGGTCCAGATAGTGTGTAGAAGCTAGCAAAGTCCTGCTCACAATATTCAAGAGATATCATGTTGATATTAAGCCTATCAACGATAAAATACGTATATATCACAAAAATTATTAATTTGAATTACTGGGCGGGGCAGGCGTTTCCATAAAGTATATAATTTTATGTTTTGTGGTATGCCTATTAGCCTTTAGAAGCCTAACAGGCCCACCAAACAGTGGCTAGTGAACAAACTCTAGTGTAGTGACAAAACAAGTGAATAGTGTTTACATGCTTCTACATTCAGCTAGTTTCAATGGTGCAGTGATAAGGCTTCAGACTTCCAGTCAAGTCATTGTGAATTTGAATCCCAGGGCAGGCAGCCTTTTTACATTTGTCTCATTTTGGGGTTATTTTTTTTAAAATTTCGGTTATATCGTCGGGGGGGGGGGGAGGTGTACATAGGCCTATATTACCTTTAAAAAATGTCCTTGGATTCAAGGTTTTCACGCGATGTTGAGAGAAAGGTGGAAAAATACATGTGGCTTCTTGTAGGATCTAGGTTTTTATCATGTCAATAAACTCAATAATATCATCCTTTAGCCTTCTCCATATTTTGTTCTCCTCCTTGTCGACTGTATCGATTTTCTGTGCATGCAATAGAACAGACACCCTCATTTTTAGTTTATGCATTAAATATTGTAAGGATAGAAACCCCTGTTCAAACAAGCTCAAACTTCATCTTGAGAAAGAACATGGTTAGGTGAATACAAAAAGCAAAAAAAAACAGGATGTTATCATGTTTTTTTAAGGTTTCCCCCACGAAAGGCGGTATGAGTGCCAAAGGCTGTATAAGTGCCAAAGGCCCTTGTACTGGGAAACCTTATATAGGTTCCAGTTTTTGCCTGCTGTAGACACATCCACGTTCAGGGTATAAATAGAAAACACAACTCCTGACCTGATGCTATTGCATTGTGGCAGGCACATCTCAAAATACATTGTCAAGATGTTTAAATTCTGAAAAATCATGCTTTTCTACCCCTACATGTTTAATTTTATCAACATTTGTATTTAAAGAAGGAAGATATGAGGGAAAATGCACTGTTACCATTAAACAATAATTTTCGGCCTTTCCCCTGCTGCTTGACAAGTATGGGATTGACTCCACTGACAAAAATCTGATCATTGTGCAAAACTGGCTTGTCATATATGGCATTCTAATGGCCCCCTCACACCATATGACTTACGACGAGTCGGGGGGGGGGGGGGGTCTACGACGGATTTTCCCGTCTGGAGGAGCAGTCAGGAGCAGTTCTAGCCGACAAAACTCCAGATTCAAATGTTGAATCGGGTCGTACAGTGTGAGTGCCCATCAGGAGGCCTACGACTCAGGGTGAGCGAGTCGGGGGGCCTACGACTCAGAAAAAAGAAAAAAAACAAGCTGCGCTATTACAACAGCTGTTGTAATGGTTACGATGACAAAAAACGCTCTTTTCTGGTCGCCGTGCTCCTGAGCCTTCAGACTTCAGTCTTTAAACCCACAACTGTCATAAGTCGTATAGTGTACTGTGAGGGGGCATTAATATATAAAATAATTAGCTAACCCTATAGGCTACACCATCGGAAAGAGAAATGTCTAAGAGAATCATATTTATATATCACTGTTTTCAATATAGGTATCGGTCATGGCAAACCAATGCAAACTAGGTTTGTAGCTAAAGTACATTATAGTGTTGTAGCCGGCATATCACTGGGAAATTACGCTCCTGCGAAATAATAAAAACCGCTAATTCTACTCTAAATACATTGCCAATGTGTTTAAAATCTGAAAGAGCATGCTTTTCTACCCCTATGTATTTAATTTTATCAATATTTGTATCAAATAAGGAAGATAATATTGGTGGAACTTAGGGAAGTTTATAGGGAAAGTATAGGCCTATCAATGCCGATGCCGGCAACAACGCAATAATATACGTAGTGACGTCTTCTAATATTCACAACGTTAGTAACACACCATGACAACTAGAGTCCTGGACAATGCATAATATCCATTTTCCCACATGGAATTATTGTGGAATTAGTCGGGGAAAACCGTTTTCGCCTTGGTCACAGCCAAATTCTTGTTAGTTCTATGACGCCCTGTTTTTTTAAATTGAGAGTGAAAAATAATATGTCAGCTATGTATATATAATGGTCAAAAGTAAAAAAAAATGGAGCACTTTTTTTGATTTTCAGCGTTTTTGACTTTGAGCGTTCATAGAACAGAAACTGTTTGTACGATTCTTTCTATTTTCGCCCTAGTTGTTGTCCCATATCTTAGAAAGATCGGGTGTTATTCATATACGTCGGGTGAATTTCTAAAAAATGTTATGGAGGTTTTAATAACGGAAGAATTGATGCGATACCAACGTGATAAAAATTGGTCTATAAAAAACTGACAGAAATAATTCATTCATGTTGACTCTTGGCATCGCAATGCCTTCCTATATTAGTTGTCATTGGGCCCATTGTATAACAAAACGCTCGTAAGTGGCTCGCATCTCCTCGTTTTCCTATCGCATCTTTTTGAGTTACGAGAGACTTACGACATACGACAGACATACGAGACATCACTTGCATAACAACCCTCGCAGCAATTTTTTGTAACTTGTATTATTTAACACATCAATATCTTCTCGTATCTGATGTAATGATATTAGTATTCAAACAGTTTAAGAGTTTATTACGGTAATTGAACTTCACTGAACTTCATGGAATGTTTGATATAGTTCTGTCATTGACGCATGTATACACTGTCATGTTATCTTATGTAATGATTTACTTCAAAATCGCTTCATTACAGGTGAGAGCAATCTTTAATGCAGGCGCATCTCTTTTCAACATTAAGTTATCTTTCTCTTAATTATTATATAGATCAACACAATCATTTTTGTTTACATATTTGTATTTAGGCAACATGGGGCGTGGGGTGTCCGAATGGTCTAAAGCGCTGGGTCGGCCCAGTGGCATGAGCATGTTGTGGGTTCAAATCGGGGTGCGGCTATATTTACCCCACTTCTCTCCCAGGTACTAGAGGAAGACCACCATTGCGGTGATCTAGTCCTGGTGAAAAATATTTAAAAAAAACATGTTAGAGGAGGTACAGGGGGACATACAGGAGAAGGTGCCATGGGATGTACAGGAGGAGGTAGAGGGGGATGTACAGGACGAGGTATGGGGAATGTACAGGATAACATACAGGGGAACATACAGGAGAAGGTACAGGGGGACATACAGGAGGAGGTTCAGGGAAATGTACAGGACATACAGGGGGATATACAGCATGGGTACAGGGAGGAATACGGGGGATGTACAGGAGGATGTACAGGGGAACATACAGGAGAAGGTACAGGGGGACATACAGGAGGAGGTTCAGGGAAATGTACAGGACATACAGGGGGATATAATTATACAGCATGGGTACAGGGAGGAATACGGGGGATGTACAGGGGAACATACAGGAGGATGTACAGAGGAGGGGGACAGACAGGATGGGGTACAGAGGGGCATATGGGAGGGAGTACAGGGGAGACATACAGGATGGGTACAGGGGGGCATACAGGAGGAGGTACATGTGGAGGTATACAGGAGGGCATACAGGAGGAGTTATAGTATCCCATCATGTACTTGATTGTGTGACTCCTCCAATACTCTGCCAGTACCTCCTCCAGTAGCCTCCTCCAGTACCTCCTCCAGTAACTTCTCCAATACAATCCTCCAGTGCCTCCTCCAGTAACCTCCTCCAGTGCCACCTCCAGTACCTCCTCCAGTGCCTTCCCCAGTACCCTCCTGCAGTACCTCCTCCAGTAACCTCCTCCAGTAACCTCCTCCTGTACCTCCTCCAGTAACCTCCTCCAGTACCTCCTCCAGTACCTCCTCCAGTACCTCCTCCAGTACCTCCTCCAGTACCTCCTCCAGTACCTCCTCCAGTAACCTCCTCCAGTACCTCCTCCAGTACCTCCTCCAGTACCTCCTCCAGTACCTCCTCCAGTAACCTCCTCCAGTAACCTCCCCCAGTACCTCCTCCAGTACCTCCTCCAGTAACCTCCTCCAGTACCTCCTCCAATACATCCTCTAGTAACCTCCTCCAGTAACCTCCTCCAGTACATCCTCCAGTAACCTCCTCCAGTAGCCTCCTCTAGTAACCTCTTCCAGTAACCTCCTCTAGTACCTACTCCAGCAACCTCCTTCAGAACCCCCTCCAGTAACCTTCTCCAGTATCTCCTCCAGTAACCTCCTTCAGTAACCTCCTTCAGTAAGCTTCTCCAGTAACCTCCTCCAGTAACCTCCTTCAAAACCCCCTCAGGTACCTTCTGCAGTACCCTCCTCCAGTACTCCTTCCTGTCCAATCAGCAGCATGGAACTTGAGTTTCAGAAAAATGTGACTACTTCAGGGCCAGGAAAATCATTGGCAATCACCCCCACCCCCACACTAAGACCATCCATTATCATTATCGGATGTTAATAATGTATACCTGCATTGTCTGATGCCAATGCATACTATACATACATACATGCATACATCACACATATATATGAGCTATATATGGGTCAGATTTTCAGAATATGTACAATTGGCAGCTCTACATATTTAGTAAATTATGCTAAATTATGCTGAAAACATATAAATACCAGGTATATCTGAGTATATTTAATATTGGGTTATTTGAGGGGCCTGGTGAAGGTCGATTGTACATTTTCAGAAAATTTGACCGATATATATAATAATACATATACATATATACATACATACATGCATGCATACACACATACAATACGTACATACACACATACATGTATGTACGTACATACATACATGTATACATACACATGTACATGTATATGTGTATACATATAGCCCTCTTTCCCCCCTTCCCTCTGCCGCCCTCTCTTTCTTCAATTCAATACAAATCAGGTTACGAGGGGATCAGAGGAGATGAGAAAAGATGCGCAGCCTTCAAAATGCTCGTAGATATTTGCGAAATATTTACGAGAAAAAAGTCCTTATGCACAACTAGAGGGAGATGCGAGGGTGTATTTACGAGGGGATACGAATTTCTGGAGCTTATACTCATGCTTTCAACTTACGAGAGACTTAGGACTGACATACGACGACATACGAGATTCTCGCAACCTTATTGTACAACCCCATTGTACATGTACAACCCCATTGTACATGTATAATATCAAGTTCCTGGAAAAATTATTTCTTTGACGTTTTATTCATTTTTCAAAAAGTCAAAAATGTCCCAAAAAGTGGGGATACCAACGTGTACACATTCAAGTGTCCCCCTGTCCATAGTTTCCATTTCTAAGGGAATTATTTATTATTGGATGGTGTGCTATAATGCAAAGATATGTTCCAAGAATTTTTTTAAAAATCAACTCAATAATAACCCTGTTATGTGGCAAAACATGATGTACACATTGGTATCTTGTACACGTTGGTATCTCTGTTCTAATTATAAACCTTCATTAGGTGATTAATTAAAATCAAAATCCAGTGATTTTGCATGGAATTTATCTATTGCATACTTACAACACATGGTTTGATTTGATTGCAAACTTAAATGTGTTTTATCTATTTTTTGTTGAATGATACTTCTTTTAATTTTTAATATTTTCCAGCTAAACAATTTACTATTATTTTTGGGTGACAGGTCAACATATTAGTCCTACCAAACTATGGTGTTAATGAACTTGTGCATCTAAACCCTAATTTATCAGGTTATTTTCTACAGGTTGAAAGGTATTTTTCTATGTTTATTGACTGTACACGTTGGTATCAGGTGTACACGTTGGTATCTCTATTCTAACCATAAACCTTAATTAGATGATCAATTTAAATCAGCATCCAGTGACTTTGCATGGAATTTATCTTTTACATACATACAATTTCAAGACTTGATTTGAATGCAAACTTAAACGAGTTTTATCTGTTTATTAAATGATACATCTTTTTTTTAAAAAAAGAACTTCCAGCTAGACAATTGAATATTATATTTTCGTAAGAGGTTAACATATTAATCCTATCAAAATGTGTTGTGGATGGATTTGTGCATCTAAATAATAATCTATCTGGTTACTTTCTGCATCTTGAAAGGTATTTTGTCATGTTTATTGAGTGTTGGTATCAGTTGTACACGTTGGTATCAGTTGTACACATTGGTATCATGTTATCTCATTTAGCTAGGATATTTTTGCAGAATTTAATATTTATCTTTAGATACATGATGGGTAACATAGTCTGTCGTACACAGGGGAGGTATAAAGGTAAATGGTAGAATTTAGAACAATGACAAGGTACATAAGAATAATAGGATAATGTGAGCGTGGTTGGAGTAATGTTAATATCTAACTCATTAACCTGTATTAATACACATCAATATGGGGAGATATTCAAATACGATATGCTATGATGATGTTATGATAAGTAGGGGTAATAGAAACTAAAATTGATAGATATTTTAATACGAAATTCTACGTTGATACCATAATAATACTATATATGTTCTGATTTGACAATAACAAAAATTAATATGGCCAAAGAGGCTAAGTTGCTGTGAGGTAATATTACATATAATACTGATAAGATCAAATGATATGATATAGAGGTAACTCATCTGTCAAGGTAGTGCAGATATTCAAATATAGGATATGTTAATTAACCCAACTCTCACGCGTTACTTAATAAAGCAATATAAATCAAGAAATCACCATTGAATATTATCTAAAGAAGAAAAGTAGACCTGTTTCATATATAGCTTAATAGACAGGATATATTCCATTAAGCTAATACACCTGGCTCAAAATGTAAGAAAACCAAATTATAATTACCAAGAGATGTACTTTCTCTCATAAATGAACAGAAATAACAATAATAATACAATACTTTTCCCTCTTGTGGGGGAGGTACTGTCTTCTCCCTCTCTACTGGGAGAGGCAAAATACTCAGCACTAGAGCACCTAGTCTAGGCTATACACAATACATACATAAATCAAATCAAATCACACTAATCTCTGAAATAAAGTGGAAGCAATTCAATACAATTGTTAAACTAAATGAGACTCAAGCCTCACAAGGATGGGAAGAATGTATAATTATTTCTCATGATTGTGACTAGGAATAGTCTAAAATGATTTGAATATTAGTTATATTGGTAAGATAGCAGGATATTAACATTAGGACAGTACATACAAACCTAAAATTGTAAAATATTCTATCACTGAGGTTTATTTTGGAAAGAACTAACAATGATTATTAGGATTGTGATACCCACGTGTACATGCAATACCAACGTGATACACCAATGGGACACTCATAATTCATTAAAAAATTCAAATGATTCTGTTTTAATGCTCAGTTGATTCATTATACATATTACAAGTGATTCTGAGTGTCAACAATTTTGTCCTGATTTTAGATCTTAAGTAAAGGAGGTTTAAATTAATTATAGACATATCAGATAATTCAATAATCATAAACATTAGAGTACATATTAAATTATAATTTCCTGAAATGTGCCAATCAGTTAAAACAATAGAAAGAATTGCAAAATAGGAAAATGTTCTATGCCTAAATTTTTTTGGGAAAGAAATATCACTAATTACCATGCCTGAGATACCAACGTGTACAGGGATACCCACGTGTACATGTGATAGTAAGGCCTAAATCTTCAATAAAACAAAACAAAATTCTGAAAAAGTTATTTGATATGCAGCTCAACACCTAGTTAGATGTAATCCAGTGTATTACTGATGGATTTAGCCAAAATTCAGTCCATCTGCTTACCTGTTGAATTTAGGATATTGATTATTATTTGTCCCCTAAAATAAAATGTTTTTCCAGAATAAAAGATTGTGTAATTTTTAATACTTAGCGCAGTAATGAAGACATCAGACCCACCCTAAACTGGGAATGGGTATAAATGTTGAGCCAGAGCATCAATAACATAATCAAACTTCTGAGCTTCAAAATACATTATATGCATAGATTGCAATCACAGAGATACCAACGTGATACACAATCAAATATGTATACCTCTCAAAGTTATAAACATATAACCTTGAGATTTTACACATTTAAGGGAGGCATATGCCTCACTAACAGGACGAATTCTGGTAAAATTCAATTATAGGGTTGTAAAGTTAGACGTAAAGATAGAGATATGGAATAATAAGTACTCAAAATTCTGTATACTTGTTAAATACTTACATATGCATAACTTTTTTTCTGAGATGGGAAAATTTTGTGTCAGTGGCTTAATGTGAACGTTATAGTGTCTTCTTTAAATCACAGCTGTAAAAAGTGGAAAACATGAAAAACTTTGGGATTAAGTACACAAATAGTGATATAATACACCACCAAAGTATGAATTTGATTGAAGAAAAATTGATAAAGTGGATTCTGAGGAATTGCTCCATTTTTTTTACTTTTGACCATTATATATATATGCAGATTTTAAAGGTAATCGGAGGATTCAATCATCTGAAATTCTGAAAAAATGGGGGACAAAACTTTTTTCTCATTGACCCCTATAGTGAATGATAATAAATTTCAATGGTCCCTGAAATAAAAACTAATTCTATGACAATTGTTGGCTTTTTCGGCTCCCCCCACCATGTTTTTTCTAAATCCAAAGTTGATTCCTTCTTTTTTTATTGAACTAGCATTTACCTTTAAATCATCACAATCTGAGCCCATGATTCGTTGTAGAAAACAAAGTCGTAGGATTTGCAAAATCGTCCATATGTGTCCATCGCTTTAGGAAACACTAAATGCTATTACAATGTTACGTATCTGGTGTAATTGGGCAGTATTAGCGACAACATCAAAATGGTTAACGCAACACACACAGATGGTTATGTTTCAAGACCAGAAGAGAAAAGAGACATCTGGTTATCATTTATTGGTGGCTTATATGGGCACTTCTCATGAAACGTCGACAAAGGCCCTATTTACATTTGGAAACAAAATATCAAAGTCTAAGCGTGATATTCCTATTAATAGCGAATATAGTTGTATAAGCATACAATTTCGGGATATTTAATGTTTTTGAAATTTTGTAAAAATCTCAAATATTCGCCACTAATTCTATAGATATTCACTGCATTTAGGTAAAATAATAAAATTTTGCCGAAAAGTGGACTATCACAGCATTATCAAGTATAAATTACAATAATGTACTAGCAACAAATATGAGAATCAGTAGAAATAATATTCGTATAATTTTGTAGTTTATTTAGAAATGAGGAGGATGTTCTTAGGAATACAGACATATCATTTGTTGGTTTATAGGATCAGAGTTGGCAAAGATATGGCATAAACAAAAAACGTGAAAATCATCAAAATTGCAATTTAATTACTGGAATTGACCCTATACAATATCTATTGGTTTGATTTTTTTTATGTGAAATTGGCTAAAATAATAACGTCCTTTATTCCGTCGTTCGCTGTGTGAATGGAAAATATGCCATTGCTTTAAATTTTGTATAGTTATGAAGAAAACAAATTTCTCTTTCAGGAAATGTATACTTTTCTATACTTTTCTCCCTTATTTGTGGCCCCAGTGTGCGTTAAAAGTACGCACAAATGTATGCAGCGTGACGCGGAATGACGCATGACACGGGATGACGGCCTCAGAGCTAATAAGGCTCCAATATATTTTTTTCCAACAAAAGAATAATTGTAAATAGCATATTCGAATCACATACATGTATGTCCCTGATATAATTTTCTAAAATATTGATGCTCAAATTCAATTTGTTCCTTATTTATAGGCTGTTGAAATGCATTCCCGGGATGACGCTCATACTACACAAAATTCACTAATCCATCTCTGTTCACCCATAGAAATTGAATGAAATAGAATTTTTTTCTTATTTCCTTATTTTTCCACACCAGAATACCTACAGATTTATATCATTATACATTCCTACCCATTCTATAACTCATTTTTCTCAGCTAGTACCTGGAATAAAACGTGATGCGGAATGACGCACCACCTTCACCATATAATAAAATTCCATAATTGCATTTTGATCATATTTGCTGATGGTGACCGCCTATGATCACTCTTTACGTACACACAAAGACAAATTTCTTAAATAATATATTTTGACAAACAATCAGTTTCATTTGCTATTAATCATTGAAAAAGTCTCCTATAATTGAAGATTTCCCTGCATTTCGGGCCAAATAAGAATAAATTATGTCTGTTTTTGCCTTCAATCCGTGCCCATATATGCATCTAGCATTAAGTAAAACTGAATTCAGTCGGATACCAAGCTATTTCTTTTTCTAAATGACTAATTATCATGAAATAGAGGTCTGGGAACTCTGTCGACGTTTCATGAGAAGTGCCCATAATAATATTATACTAAATAGATTCCCCCGAATGACATGAAATTCGTTATAAACAAGGCTAGAAAATCAGAGATTCGGCTAATTGGCTTATCCTGACTGGGCCAATTAACTGCCTTAACATATTCAGGATCCAATCAGCAACAGGTTAACATAATTGATAATTGAAAATGATGCAGAAACCCACAGTTATTTCTGCCTGATCCAATTCCGACTCAACACTTTCACTGGTCACTCAGTTATCTCCCTGCCCTCTCCCTCCCACCATAATTAGTCTCGAATTGTTGGGATCTGGTGGTTGGTTGTGGACGTGTGGTGTAACATGTTCGTTCTGCACTGGTGAACACTGAGCGGGAATGAGCGTGCGCTACGGGTTTAGCCCAGTCCATTTTGGTGGTGAGCGGGGGTGGCCGTGTGTGTGAGGATCCATACAATGCAAGACTAAAGCAATTAGACCCTTCAGTTATAGGGGGGGGGCCGGGTGTATGCGTTCTTAGGGACAAACCGAGGCGGAGCCGAGGTTTGTCCCTAAGAACGCATACACCCGGCCCCCCCCCCCCTATAATCTCAGGTTCTAATCGCTCATCAGTACCCCCACCCCTGGCCTGCTGGCCGTTCCTGTCCCTCTCCCTCCCACATAATAACAATTATAGTATATATATAGTAATACTGTGAATGTAAGCAGGGAGTGTGTTTTTCCCCATGGGCTTAATATCCCCATCTGCAGCTGCACAACCAAATCTCGGACCACCTACTGCAGCATCAAGAGCGGCGAGATGACAGGAGAATTTTAACATGTTTTTTTTTTATGTAGTAAGAAGAACATTATAACTAGTAGTTCAGATGTTAGGCCTTTCAGTGAGCCGTTTTTTGCATGCATTTGCGTACATTGTACATTTCCGTTGACGCATCATCCAAACATATTTGCCTTTGTTTAACCTTTATCTCCCCCATTGGTCATCTCCCTCTCCCCTCACCCTTCAACCACCTCCACCACAGGTTGCTTTCGCTCATGCTAACTCACCGCGCTTATGTAATAGCAGGTAGACAGTCATCCCTCCCCTCCCCTTACTGCCTAGAGAGACATTTGTATAGAGAATTTTTTTCTGTCAGCTTTTCTGTTCTCTCAAGAGGCGAAACCTCTTGTTGTGAGGAAAATCAATCCATGAGTGGTGGCAGGAAGAAGGATGGTTAGGCCCATGAGCCGGTAGTGGGTGTGGCGGATGCGTTTTGATGTAAATAAAACTAAATTAATCAAAAGCTGTGGTCGAGTCAAAGACAAAGCCACAACTTTACAATATCTTTAACTTCAGGCTGGGTTGAAGTAAAGCATGTGGAAATGCTTTTATTACTTTTAGGGAAGATGCCAGTAACCTGTTTGTGTGGTACAGAAATCATTCAGTCGCTTTACACTCAATACTCACCTTCGGTTTACCTCATCACTCTATCAGATTTGGAAACTTGTTTTATCCAAAAACCATTGTCATGATGGCAGTAATGATTAAATCCTTATGATCTAATATCGATTATGATCTCCGTACAATTCTGGCTGGGACGCCTGTGGTCTTTGTGGTCTTTGTGGTCTTTCCTGCATACTTGTGGTGGTGGGTTATCATTGCCAGGGTGTTATAGACCTAGGGATGTATAGATCTAGGATTTTCGAAGCAAAACAAGTTATAAGTTTATTAAGTTAATCAATCATTTAATGAACTATTTTTCTGTTTAACTTTATAATCAGTTTAAGTTAATGTTTATATTGTGCGTTTCCAAAGGAAACGAATTCTACGGTCAACTATTTGTGCGCAATGGCTAGATTATGAATATCAGACGTACTGTAATCGGAAATGCCTCGAATGTCTGTATTAGAAGAACACAGGAGTGGAAGTAAAATTCAGTTTATTAACAACTAGGAAAGTTGCACGCTCCCTGTTTACAAAGGCAGTTGGATAAACATGAAAGTACAATGCAAGGGAATTAGACATAAGACATCAAACAACATATTGTAATCTAATAATACACAATTGTCTTTTAGTCTTTGCAATTCCGAGCTTGTCTGTCTCCAAGACTTGAAACCCAGAAATCCCAAAGGGTGTAGTAGGTGTAGATCACTCAGATTCAGTCATGGGTGGTCCTCTCTAAATGGGTTCCTCTCAAAACCTATACAGTGGCCTTAAGTGGCAACTTGTCAATCAAACCAAGATAGCCAATAGAATACAACAAATGTCAACCAATAGGATGTCACACTGGCCTTCAGGGATTTACTGCAGAGATGGTAGAAGGTTGTCAATCAAGCAGTCCTTGCATAAGTGCAAAGTTAGTAGTGTTGGCGTGAATTACATCACACAGAGATGGGCATCGTATAAGTATCCCACCTGGATCATGTTTGACCTGATTCCATGGCGGAGGAAAACATTCCAACCTATAATATGTTTCAAATCAATAGAGATTATCAGGAGACCGATAACTCCTTTGTTGAGAAGAATAGACTATTACATTACCTTCGATCATGCATATATAATGTTCTCTTAAACATACTAAGTAATATTGAACAGTGTAATACTATTTAAAAGTATAAGTTTAAATGATTTAGATTATAAAGGTACTTCAAGTCTCATGTAATTCAGAACATACTGTAATGTCATAGAGTAAACAAGGGAGGGCTCACGTAACCGATGCCAGTCCCCCTGATAACCAAAATGAAATGCTCTGTTAATATAAACTTTACTTGTATGAACCATAGAATGTATTCAGTTAAAGCCTGATCGGAATTGTAGATAATTACTTTCAACAACATAATTTAGAAACATTTATGCACTTGAAAACAACACGATTTTAGTGTATATTACCTTCTAAAATGAGATTTATATATTCTAAAATTCAGTCAAATAAGGTCACTTTTTTACAATATACCAAGAAAATGTCATTGTATTAAATGTTTTAGAGCCTGAAAAATGTTTAAATTAGATATAAGAGATTGAACAATTCACTTTTTATTTCAGTTTGGAGGCTCTGAAGCTATCATCACAGCGCTGAGTGACGAGTATCCAATAATCAAAAATCACAGAGAAATATTCGTTGCTGTTCTTTTTGTCTTTTATTTTTTAATTGGCTTAGGCAGTTGTGCACAGGTAAGTGGCCAATACAAATATTTCTTTTAAAAAGCCAACGTATGAGCTGTTAAAGCTGCATTCTTAGTTATTATGACAAGAAGAAACCTTACCAAATTTACTCATAGTAGGCCTTATAAGAATTTATCAATATTCTGCTGCAATTATGTGTATACATGAAGTCGAATCAGCCGGGGGAACACGTTCGCTGGTGAGCGATGATAAGTGAAGCCACCGCAGGAATGGATTTTGGCGGGTCTCCGAAATTTAAATGTTTAGATTTTAGAACTTATCAATTATTGTATTGAAATGCATGACTTCAAACCATTCAGGATATTTCCATGCCCAAAGAAATCGTCTCGACATATTCTACTTTAGGTTGCCCTTTTAGGCCCTGTTGTCAGAAATACCATTAACTACATATAAGAGTGATATTCTAGTGAGACGGCTGAGTCAGACAATCATGCTCTCTTGTTTGATATCATGCAGTTTAAACAAAATGTCAGGTGCAGTAATATTCGGTCGTTCAGCTTGTTAATGGTTTCTATCATTGTAAAACTTCATAACCCCAATAGAACATATTTATGAAGCGGTCTATAAATCCATGGTATTGAATCAATATAGGTTTTCTATCAGTGATCCAACGGGAAGGTAGTTAACTAAAAGCGTACTAAAATAAGGCATTGTTCCGGTCGTTACGGTACTGAATCTGGTTATAAATTTTGCCATTACATTTAGAACTGGGCATTGATGAAAAATAAAGACTTTCACACTTTTTTCTCTGCCCCCTTTGAGCGTTTTGGACAAATGTTTATATTTTAAGAGCCAGGTAAAGGGATTCAGTGCATGCTAAAAACCTTAACCAGCGCATTGGAGATATGAAGATCAATTCTTGAGCTAACAAAGTATCCATATTGGAAAGTACTACCAGTTATTCATATGCAAATTCTCTCTTGATGAAACGTCAGGCACTTCCGCAATGGAATTGATCGTGTTTCATTCAATGTACCCTGCACTTGATATTGACTAGAGGATGACGAATGACATGAAATTCGTTATAAACAAGGCTAGAAAACGTTCAACTATTTCAGGCTTCTTGGCCTCTTCGGCCTTGCAAATGCTATGCACTGTTTGCACTAAAATCTCAATCTGCTCACAAAGGAAGCCTACTTTTTCAATATCATCACATCCATGCATGAGGATAATTAAAAAGACTAATCAGAATCAAATATCTTACCTTTTTTCTTCTTACTAAATACCACTATGTATATACACGCATATTTTAAGTATAGATGTAAACATGTTAACAGAGTAAATTTATATCCTCCTCTTGTATTGCGCTACAAAAAATTCTACATCTCAACCAAATCCTACGTTTCCACGTTGATTGGGGATGTCATACGAGGCTGACAAGGAAATACAGGCTAGGTTCTGACAAATGAGGCATGTTCTGTCAAGGTCGTACATGTTAGCATCCTGGTTCTAGGTTCATTGACTGCGAAAATCCCTGATTTAAGTACAAGCGATCTAGGCACCGAGTCTTTACCTTCGTTCCTATAGTTCAATAAAAGACTTTGGCGGATGCTGGAGGAGGTAAACTAAGGCTGTCGACAATTCCATGTGCTCAGAAATACCAGAATAAAAGTACTGACGGGTATTAACGTTACTTCCTTGATAGTCTTTGAATGTTCATTGTTTTAATGAAATATCGAGGATACCGAAAATTGCTTGCAGTGCCAATGGTTCATTTCAGGGCCCAATATTTCCTTTAGGATGTTAGATGGGCGTATCCCAGAATATGGAATACTCTTAAATGCACTCCCATGAATATTGAGAGTTAGTTCAATTGACAGTTAGATTGACAGTTAGACTGACAGTTAGACTGACAGTTAGTTCATAGTACACCTATGTTTCTTTTGTTATGATAAATGTTGAATGATTTCGTTATTTTGTCAAATGAATCTTACCAATTATACATAGATACAAAAAAAGTGTGTACGATTTAGGGAAGGCATGCATTGGACCAGGGCGTCAGAAAATGTATAACTCTTCTGCACAAATCCTCTAAAGAGACCAAATTTATGACAAAAAGGTGGTTCAAGTACAGTTCAAAATAAGAAAACTGATCTTTTTTTAAATAAACGCAATACCAAATACAATCAGATTTACCTAGTATTCATCATTTTTTCAGAATTAACTAAATATGTACAGCTGCCGATTGTTGCATTTTCTCAAGTCCTGATCCATTGATCCTGCAAACCTACCATCCCTATAATTCAGTTGTTGCAATGTGAACGAAATTTGAAGGTTTGGCTTTTTTACCACAGGGTGGTGCCTACGTCGTGACACTGATGGACCACTACGCTGCCGGCTATTCCATCCTGTTCGCAGTATTCTTTGAGGCGTTGGCAGTATCCTGGTTCTACGGTAAATCAAATAAAATGGCATCTGACTGAGGGTCGATCTAACATTGAACGAGGATTTACACATTTGATTAATTTCAGTTTGGAGCCCGTACATGTTTTATTTGTTGAATTAAGTTATGATGAAGCTCCTTTTTTCTTGCTTGATATCGATTAAAATCCAATATCATTTTAGGTAGTGCGTTGTAAAACACTCCTCCAAATTGATATTACTGTCAATAAGAATAATACTCACATCTTAAGTACGAATTATAGGATTAATTTCCTGTCGTAAGTACGTAAAAACGATGTTGGGAAATTGTTTTTAGAAAAGGAGGGGGGAATATTCATAAATATCTCATTCATATACAAAATCAAGAAGACAGAAGATTTATGGAATGTGCGAAAGACTTACGATGTATTGATTACTATTTCATATCTACAAATTAATTGGTTTCATGAACAAATATAGAAATGATTTATTGGGCACATCCCCCATTATTTATTTGAACAGGGGCCCGTTGCTCCGTTTCTCGCTAACTATTTCCCCATTGAAAGTGTATGGGAAAATAGTTAGCGAGAAACGGAGCAACGGGCCCCAGGGGTCTCAGTTTGCGTACTCTAGGATTGCCCAGTTGCGTTTAAAACATTAATCTACATCCATTACTTTATGAAGGATGCAATAAAGGGTCTAGTCCACTAAGCCGATTCTCATGCGATTTTGCACCACAGAAGACTATTTTGCACTAAATTCTGTAGAATCGGGTGAGAATCGCCTTAGAACAAGGCCCCTATATCTTATTGTACACGTTCAATAAGAATTGCTTTTTCTTTAAACTTGTATTCACTGTATAGGGAATCGGAATAATAAGATGTATTTTGTACATATTCCTCCTTGCTAAGGGTATTATAAATAGCGAATGAAACTCGGAGCTATATAGTAATTGAATATTTCATAAATCCAATAATTGTATCCAATAAATATTAGATTACTAGCTCCCAGTTCCATTCCCTCCATTAACTTGCCTCGGTGAACTTGCTTCTACTAGTTTTCCTAGATAAGACCTTTCGTTCCGATATATAATTTGTAAAATCATGTTTTCCTATTCATTTCAGGGGTGGACCGCTTTTCTGATGATATCAAATCAATGCTTGGGTTCCGTCCAGGCGTATACTGGAGAGTTTGCTGGCGCTATATTGGACCAATATTCATAGTGGTATGTATATTATATTGTCAAAAATAAATCACTTTCGATTGGTTACCTGCCAGGTGTATGTATGGTTACAATTACTCCCAGGTTCAGACTTAACTCTAACTCGACAGAGGCCAGAAATGAAACCAGACACAAGTCCCTTAGTAAATTTATTCTTCCCAACTCGGGTCCTTCTGACAATGTCAAGTCCTCTATGCAATGCCTCCTTGGAGAAAGCTAGCTTCTCATACATAGGTGTAAGTAGATGTATATAGTAGAGAAGTAAAGGTAAATAATGTAAAAGACCCATTACAATCACAGATAACAGATACAGAGCAATGTGCCATACACAATAGCAATCGGATGTTAACATTAAGTTATACAGGTGATGTGATAAAAGGGGAAATAAGGTATAAGATACAATAAGACTTGGAAAGAACATATTGGTAGTTACTCTAGTTGTCATCAGGGCTCTGGTGAACAGTAGTGACACCTGACGGACATTCGGATAAGTAATATGTAAACAATAAGAGCAGTTTCTTATGGGTCAAATCCACTACATGTTTATGTGTATTTTGAATAGGGATTCTATAATTAGTAATAATTAGAGTGCTGTACATATTTTTCAAATCAATTTATTCAAAGTCACTCGATATTGTGTGGAAAATTACGTAAGTTTTTGTTCACATAAAAAGGAATTAGAGTGAACGCATAAGATACAAATAAACATTTTATTTAAAATTGATGGGTTTCGTAAAGGGGAAAAGAAGGGGCATACATCAGTGTGCGAATCACTGCCTGTGCAGCGGCAGCCCTCATCGTTGGCACAGGGCCAATTCCTGCTGCCCAACATACTGACATGTCAAACTCAGCGACCGTTTGTAATCTAGTACACTGTCTTTATAACTTTATACCACGATCAGGCCAGGGGTTGTACATGCTGCAAATGAGTGAATTCATGCCATTGTATTTTGTTAAATGGATCTACGCATGAAAATATGACCCTTTTTTAGGCTGATTCGAAAAAGCATTCTTATTGGTTCAAGTTATGGTCGCTCATGACGTCACGCCTATTCATGACGTCATATGCCATCATGCCGTCATTGATTAGCCAATTAGTTATATGCTTGTCTAGCGCTTTGGTATCAAAAATCAATATGGTGGGTCATCAGAGCAAAGCGAGGTAAATAAATAGTTTGTTTGTTCGTTTTATTTACAATATGAGGTTGTGGTATAAAAATAGGATGTAACTCGGTTAGTTTCTGACTTACTGTACACAATGCCCACTCGTTTTTTTTTCAACCAGGGATATCACTTGAAGCCTGCGGCTTCTCATGACATCCCTGGTCAAAAAAACTTGTGGGCATCGTGTACAGTAAGTCAGAAACCAACCTCGTTACATCCTATCATAATATCAGATGTGAAAAGCGTACTTAATCATATACATCATTCCATTTTGTCGCGCAGAAACTATATGCATTGCTTTCTTTAGTTATCCCTTATTACCTTTTATCTTTCAGTGTATTATGGTATTCGGATTCGCGTCATATGAGCCCCTGACGTATGGGGATTATGTATACCCCTGGTGGGGCAATCTCCTAGGGTGGTGTATAGCTATGTCTTCGGTCCTCTGCATTCCAGGGGTTGCCATTTTTAAGATCCTTACAACACCAGGAACATTAACACAGGTACAGTATCTTCCCCGAGCCTTCTTCTCTTCGGATTTAATGTACATAGGTGAAGGCACCAACATATCTATAAGTCACTGTCTTGAATGGCCCGGAGGAACTGCATACATGTACCCTTTGATCGAGTAAGACATGTCTTACTCTAAGATGTACCTAAGGCTAGCCTGCATTGCACCTCTATCCCCGATCTCGCTTGGGGTGCCAGGGGACGAATAAATTGTCTAACCTAAGGCCAGAGCTCCATTCGGGGTCAGTTGGCGCACTGTTTGTCTATTATCCCTTGGCTTCATCTTGAGATTACTTTATACGCCAAACATTAATTCTTCAGTAATATTTGGATGCATTTTGGTATTCTACTATACTGTCTCCATCATGGTCTAATATTATATTAAATAATGAACAAAGAAAATCAATAATAAGTAATGAAGAAGTTACCTATGACCTTGCTGTTCTAAAAAAATTGATCTGGGACACAATCCCCAGGGGTATGATGCAAAATAAATTCTTACTCTAAATATTTCTTGTTGCTTAGGTAGGAAATGCTTACTATATGAATAGAAATTAGTGTTGTCTGTAGCCTATAAGAAATTCCGTCCCTAATAGGTGCTTGCCAGCTGCTTTAGCAAGGAAAGGTCGCCAGGATAGGAACATATTAAGGAAGAATTTCTTATGCATCGGGCCCCAGGGGGTTGTCCGAGGGAATAGGGAGTTTCAACAGACCCTCCTGAGGAGGCAACCCATACGTATCGGTGTGGAATTAGGTCACTGTGTCAGGTCATGCACCGGGGTCCTGCATAGGTAATGAGCACGATACCGACCTCCACTGAGGTAAATACGTAAGGATGCCACTTGTTACGGGGGTTATACCTAAGTATATGACGAACTATCTAGCCATTTTACATTAAAAAAAAAGGTTTGGGATCAATATCAAACATGTTGTTGATGTCCTTGCCTAGCAAGTTTGGTGATAGTTTACCTTTTTATCATAGAAAGCATGGTTAAAAAAACAGTACTAAAGCGTCGGAGACCCAGTCAGAGACCGCCATCTTTGATGCCGACCTACCGGCTCTCCTTGAGTTTTTCTCGGTAAGCACACCGAGGGCAAGGTGACGGTCTTGCGTGTGTAGGGACGTTTGCTAAAACTAAATTTGGAGTCTCGGTACACCCGACTCACGCGTCCCTAAAGTAATAAGGATACGGATACGGGTTGCAGATAGGTGAGCGGTGTCGAAACTCCCTATTATTGTCAGTAGGATAGGCCAACTGTAGTGTACATGAGGGCTTCGTGGGGGAGCCTTTAGCTATAGGCTAGCGCCTGTGCTAAGTCAGTCTATTATAGCACTAATACCCGAGGTGTTGGATGGTCTGGGTGGTCTATAGCCTGGTGGATAATTCGAGGGGCGTTAGCTCCGAGAATTTCCACCAGGCAACAGACCACTCAGACCATCCAAAACCGAGGGTATTAAAGCTTTTAGACGCGGTTTGGTCAGATTCGACTGTTATTTACCAGTTACTGACTTTTATTTACCAGTTCTTTTGACGTCTATAACCCCCATTCCTTACCAGAACTTGCCAGAAGTGATTGCTGTGGTCTATCGTGACAAAAATACACCCCAGAATCTGACCAAACCGGGTCTAAAAGAATACAGATCCAACTTGTTCCTGTACAACACAGTATATAGAGCCTTCACCTGAGTTTAATTTGCATGCATTCGATGCCTCCTCTTATGACTCATTGTGATACATTCTTTTCTACGTTTCCCTCAGCGGATGCGTATTTTAACGACTGCCTGGAGAGACCAAGAGAAGGTATTGGTAGTGATGAGTAACAATGGGAATCTGCCTGCACAACCGGTTCAGTCAGTGTGAATTAAATCCAGGAAACAATTCTACGAAGAGCTCCCGATATCCATATACGAACCCTCATCGGGCATTCGAATAACGAAACTTGGGATTGCATAGCCAGTCCAATCGTGTAATGTCACTAATAATTATATATAATCATAAAGTGACAAGTCCGTGTTTCTAGAGATATAATATTCTAACAATGTTAGTAGTCAGGTTTTCGTGTAGTCCCCAGTGGTTATTGTAGGTTGGTTTAATCATATCAATAGAATTAACAAGTATATAACATGGTATCAGAAACACCATGGACATAATAAAGAGCAGTAAAGAGCTCAAAAAGAGTATCAAAACAATGCCAAACAGTAAATACTGCTATATTCTTGTCTGGGCAAGGTAAAACTTGGTCAGAAATCCCGGCGGGATTCCCCAGGCACACTTCGACGGGAAAGCGGGTAAAAAGGATTAGGGGGTCTTGGCCAATGGGTGAGTAACGATTTTGTTCTCATTGAAACTCAGCCTGAACTCAGGTTGAAGCTTAGACCTTCGAATGGAGTGAGTATAGATAGGCCCTGGCCTACCGCTTCCATCCCTGTTATTTAATACTATAATGAGAGCCTACGGTAAGTACTGTAGGGAATTGATAACATATGCTACATGTAAAATAATTGTTCAGAATTTAGACTAGCGTATGTTACTTACGAGAGAGATCTGATAACTTGATAATCCCAAAATTATTAAGAAAAAGTGCAGAAAATTAAAGGTACTTATGTTTTTATAACGAAAGTAAAATGTTTATGTTTTTCTGTAAATGTTGAAACCATTTTGAAATATCAGCTATCGGTATATCAACCCATTGGTCATGATTGGTATCGATTACATCCACTTGTTGACACTTTTGTTCAAACGTTAGTCAAGTATACATGCACAGCTATTTAGGAACACCAAACAACTTCATCAGTCAACTGATTTGATAGAATGTATACGATTAAGTTACAACAAATAGGGAAGCTGAAATGCACCGGGCTTCATGAAAGCCATATTTGGAAATCTTTCTTTGGATTATATTTGGAAATGAAGCTGAGATAACTTATAAGATTGTCATAGTTAGCCTAAAACTGATATCTATATATATAGTTACCCACATTATGTATGTATACCCCATGTATGTCCTTGAATGATGTATCAGAGGGTGTTGTGTGGGGTAATTATTTTGTTTGGCATTGCATGTTAAGTGCCTTGTCCAAAGACTCGATTTATTGTACGCGTGACAAGGCTTGTTTTGACAGTTGACTTTTTCTTTGTTAGGACAGAGTGTTAGATATCGTGATTATATCTTCATGTGTACATGTATCCATGTATATAGCTAATATAAGTCAATTCCTGGGTAAATCATAAATGTAGTGTGTAAAATTTGGAGCTCCCACGTGCTGTACGTACAATTACTCAATTAAGTATACTACTAGTCAACTACACGGCGCATCATTATTTGTATTTTTATACTATATTACTACATACCTACCCCAAGCATAGGATGGAATATGGTACAAGTATCCACCCCTCCCTAAAACGTTATTGATATGACCTTGTCAAAGTTATATCTGAAAAGACTCTACTACTATAGTCAAAAACATGGTAAGAGTGTAATGAATGTTGTGACCGGTTAGCTAACAAAGTGATCTTTCTTTGTAAATATATTTAGTTTAAGTCTCGAGAGAGCAAAACCTGTTTCGTGTGTAGGCATACTGTTGTATATATATATGGAACAATAATAATAATTCAAAACTGGTTACTGATAGTAGACATATACGTCGTATATCGGGGGCGTATGACGCAGACAACGGTCAGCAGACAATGTCTTCTTGCGAGTGTATGATAGATTATATACATCTACATGTACATGGATTTACCCATTCATATTGTCTTCTCATAAGGAAGTGTTTAAATATGTGTTAATACTCAGTGAATGTTAGCAGTTGTGTGTGTGGGAATTGTTAGTGTTAGGGTTGAAACAGTACCTTCTCGTTTTCAGGCTCTGATATTTGTTTAATTTGTTCTTATAGTTTAAATGCATCTTCACTTCCTTGAAAAGCTGCAACGAGAAAGTTCGTTAAACATTGTCGTTATAATACTGCGTGTGAAATGTTATGAATGCTTCAATGCTGTTAATGATTAAAATCGGTATGTAAAACAAACTCAGTGTCGGAGTTTAATTGATTGCATTTAATAGAGGTTCAATATGGGGCTATGTGTTCAAAGCAAGTACAGTCTAAATACATCCATCTGCTGAGGCCACCTTTAGTGAATAAAGATTGCGTTTGTATTCCCACATTGCTGCAGATACTCTCTATATAGCTCCTGACCCAATTTTAATCTGAAAGCCAAAGAGTGTAATTTCAAGAGGGGTAACTCTTTATTCAACAATCTAAGTTACTATCTAGTTAACAATATAAGTAACATAAAATCTGACAATGTTAACATTGCGTATAAGTCTTAAACAATTTGCAGGTTTCCTCGCTATAAGAAATTTAATGTAAACATAATAATGATTTCTCACATGTTCACCGTCTCATGTTAGCAATTGCCCATAGCCGAGAGAATAAAGAAAGACTATATTTATATATTCATGAATAAGGTATTCTAAAAGTATCGATACCTCCAATATTAGGACATTGGCGGATAGGGAAAGGCGCCTGAGAATTTAGTATTCATCGGGATCACCGATTGAATAGAACTACAGGTTGCAAAATATCCCAAAGCATTTCGTGATGTAGGCCTACATATAAAACCTATTTTATTTGCCAAGTACTCTATCATAAGTCACAATGCTATTAGAATGAAGATGCAATAAAATGATATTCTACAATCGACTAGATATCACAATGTAAGTATTCATAGCATAAGATATGAAATTCAAAATAATTCCTAAGTTCTTCTCCACACATCACAGACAATATGTTGGTTTCATTCCACACGAAACGGTCCCGAGTTAATATCCACGATATATTTCTTCTGAAAGAGATGTCCCAAGATAAATATTTTGACATATACGTCCATTATCCCACAAGAGTAATACGACGATCTCTTAAAATATTAATAATTAAGTCATAGTTGCGTTATAAATACGAAAAACAAGAAAACATATGTTACACTTGGCATTATATATGTACCCAAGAGCACCACGTCAACCTTACCATACTATTGAATTAGTGATAGGGTTCACTCTTGGTACCACAACCAATAATATTCCAGTAAGATTAAATTAACCGAATCTGCAGGTAGATTCATTTCATGGAAAACTGAGGGAACTGGGCAATGGCATTCTAACTTAAGCTGTTCGTAAAATATAAGCCTCTTATCATGAATATGATTTGGTCCGGCAGAGGTTAAAATATGTACAGCTGAAATTGTTGGGAGAGTCTTACCCTAATCTAATGATATGACAAATTAGGGAACTAATGAGAAAAGCCCAAAAATACATAAGCTACACATATAATTCCATGATCAGTTTTGCATTTTAAAATATAATGGAAAACTGTACATGCACGTATTTGACTCCGAAATACACGCCATAAGTATTCTGCATGCTACGGACCAAAGACAATTGTTTCATGGATATCACTACTCTGCAGTCAGAGCCCCCATACTCTGAGTCTCTATCAAGGATTGAGATTCACTTGCTTTGCTTGTTATTACATTTTCTTGAGATTGTGTGAACAGGTGGCTTCTATTGGAGACAGTCTTTCTCACACCTTGAGCAGCAATAGACATTGCCTGGCGCACTTGGTGTAGCCAAGGTTTCTCCTTGAATGAATTTGCCACTGATAGGCACTTGATAGCATAGTCTCTTGCCTTTAATCCTCTGTACCTTTCATAATGAACCAGCGTTTGTCGAGTGAAATCTTCTTTAGAATTAGATGATCGGACAAAAGGCCTTGGAGCATCAACTGAGACCATTGGAAGCGCAACACCCCCTTCAGCTGTTCTAGCTTTGGCTATCAAATCGCTGGCAAAATCTTTCCTCTTTTTCTTCTTGGGCTTAGAATTGTCCTTGGGTTCGTCGATCTTCTGTCTAGGCTGACCGGTTTGTATATACGAGCCTCGACTAGGGTTCCGCATGCCTTTTCCACCACCGTCGAAAGCCTCCTCTCCCTTTAAAATACCAATATTGTTGTGGGATGCACTCAACCTTTTACCATGTTTCCCTTTGCGTTCTTTAATAGGAGGCAACTTCATGTCGTCCCTTCTGTCTGTATCGTCTGTACTACTGTCGCTTTCACTTTCGCTGTCGTACGTCTGCATTTTGTCTGCTGCCACGTTTTTGAACATTTTGTTCCATTTGTTCAGTTTAGGGAGTTTCAGCGAGTGCGCCATGGCAACTGATTTGAAATACTGCTCGGGCTGAACTTCTCCGGGTTCTCTCTCTTCTTGCAGGTAGCCTAACATGGCTTTTCTCCTCTTGGTTGCCTGCTCTTCCTCAGCTCGTACCTGGGCTGTCGCTTTTGAAGTCATTTTACTCGAGGAGAAGCCGTCAAGGAATACTCCGTGACCTACCAAGGAACCTGTGACCAGATGGCGTTTGGGGTTTTTAATCGATGATTTCCACTGACCGTGGACAACGAGGACCTTATCCTTTGATCTCTCCGCCCATCTTTTCATCTTGACAAAGATATTCAAAGGGATAGTCTTGTTTGTGTAATTGATTTTACTCCACTGTTTCGTGAGTAAAAAAGAAGCACAGGGTTTCTGTTTCTTTCGTAAAGCTATGTTCAATGGAGTCAGATCATTTCCATCCTTGGCCAAAACATTACATACACTATTGTGGACAAACGATCGGAGAACTCCTAATTGTCCTTGTTCAGAGGAAACATGGACGGGTGTTTTCAAGCCATCTATATGTAATTGTTCCTCCCTACACCAGGTCCTTGAAGGATGATCACCAACCACCTCATCAGCCTTGATGCCTTGCCTCAATAGACTCATTGCAAGGTCGACATGACCAAAATGTGCAGCCAGGTACATAGCAACTTTCATTTGATAGCGAGCAAGCAGATCGTCGCTAGAAAGGTGGTTGAAGACGTGAGAAGTGAATCCCATTTTGCAAAGATTGAGGAACTCGTTCCAACCGTCCCATGTCTCAACTCTGACACAGTCTCCCATTTCAATACCATAGTCATATAATGCGTGACAGTCATACATCTCTTGGTTCTTCGGACTGACCATTCTGAATACTCCTATGGGTATGCCTGTCATTCTTGTGACAATACTTCGGAGATCATTTACTTTCATGGTTGGCACCTGGGCCTTGTCTAAAATGGGTGTAGTCTCACCATTGTAAACACTATACAGGTAGAGAATCGGCTTGATTTCATCTTTCATCAATACTTTAACAGTGGCTCCCGCTTGCATGCCAACATCATACATAATCCAGTCATCATTGAGGTCAGAGCCCATGTAGTGAAGCACTAATATCTTCCTTTCCCTACCGATCCCTCCAGGACCTGGATCTGGCCCCATGTTAAATTTGTCACGAACAATCTGTTTCACGTCACTGACTGTCTGGTCGTCAGTGACGTCAATACTCTGACGTTCACCCTCGTACGTCACAAAGATCCTCATTCTAGGTTTTTTCTTCTTTCTGCGACTTTTTCTTAATCTTTTCTTCTTCCCATGTTTCCTATTTCTCCCTCCATGTAGTTCAACGTTGGCGTCAGTGTATTCTTCTTCGGTCTCATCAATTTCAGTAAAAGGAGCATCTGCGCGCTCCTTGTTTTCATCAGCATCTTCATAACTTGGGTGAAAGTTCAAAGAGTTATTGCTAAGCCATTTTTTCGAGATCGGTGGTGCTCTGGAACCACCGACACTTGCTCTGCGTATAGGCGGTAGGGTGACTTGTGGAGCCACGATTAGGCAGTGCAGTAACTCTTTATGACCAAACTTTCAACAAAGTTAATGACAAGTATATGCAATGCGATTCCTCACTTGATTCTTTCCTATATCCTTGGCTATGACAGTTACAAGTCAATGGAACAATTATATAGACAATATTAAAGCTGCTGTTTGTTTGAAAGTTTACTTCTGAGTCAAGAGCACTGTATGGGAGAATTGTATAGGGACTATATCCAGGAGAATAGTATTGTATGTAGTATCCACTTGTTAGATGGTCAACGGTGGTATGCTGTCCTCGTTTCAAGATCTGGTTTTCCTTTCGCTTTTCCACTTGTTGGACAGAACGACTGGAAGTCTCCTTTTGAACTTCTGGTTCACTAACAGCGAGCTTTTATAATCTGAAAAACCAACGAAAGAAGGCGATCAGTTCAAGGAGTGCCAATAAATGCCTGCCGAGCAAAATATCCTTCAAAGGAGAGGTAGCCAGCATCAATATGCACCAATCATGAAATTTAGACCCGTAATCCTTTCTATGAGGTTGTGATTGCCTATCCTTATAAGAATATCAAGCGATTCCTACCAGATACCATTGGCCAAAAAACCAGCAGGAGCTACCTATAGGCAATTGTAACCACTTGTAATGAACATAGGGATTTGGTGATTCGCACCATGCAGCGCTGCAACTAATATATTAGCTTAAATAGCGCAAGTTTTGAAGAGCTTGGCTTTGGTAATGTTGGCTTTGGACCGGGTAGATTAGAAAGGGCGTCACAAAGCCTACTAGCAGACCCCAAACTTGATAGCTTTTTCGGGAGGGGGGCATGCGTTTACTGTGAAATTGATCTCCTCTAGTCGCATTACTACTATAGACAATCGGCGATGTAATAATAGGATAGGCGGATCCTGGAATGTCTGAGCTCTGCTTAAAAGTGCTTCATGTCTTTGTGAATATAATTTGATAATTAAATAATTTACGAAACCCAACCTTGAAAGTGTATCAACAAAGGCCTGAAATTCCTTTGCGTCTTTTGTAAATATGTATAAAGCTGTAATGTACCTTAGATAACCTTTGGATGTTACCTCCTCGCCAATCGTATACATATATACCAATAAGCTTATTTGGAACTCAACGAAATGTATGCGTCCAATCGCTCTTTTACAAAATAAAAATAATGCAAGATTTTCCAAGATATGCCATCATTTATGCAGGGTGGGTTTTCCCATGCTCGAGTTTTTATATAAGGAAAAGCTGGAAATTCATGAGGACCAGTCCCCTCTGCACCTTCCCCGAACATTGGTAATTAGCAGCATTATGGTTTATGTATGGTTGGGTAGCTAATGGGGGCTTGTATGTGTTACCCGTGTAGTGGCAGCCCGTAGTCACTGGTTCCAATGTTTTCATAACTAATAGCCTCAGACCCCATTCACCTGACCCTACTTTTATAAGCCTCCCACAACGGATTGGTTCAATTACATTCACATTTTCATTATTTCTGTCAATGTATAACCATACCCATGAAAGCAAGCAAGGAGTTATCTTTAAGATCCCTGTGTGATCCAGGTTGTTAAACTTATCCAATGCCCGGGGCGAGAGAATATATAACTTTTTATTTTCTCTTTAATATATTTCTGAAGCGATGTCTTTGGGCCCTATGCTATACATGTATACGTATAGCTATTTTCGGTGTGGTACAACTCGTGATATAAAAATGGAAGTGATTTTGATAAATGATAATTTGAAAAAGAGTTGGTGTTCAAATAAACAATTAGATTATATAAATTGATTAATTTCCTATATCAATACATACTTGTGCATTTCAACACATACTCATCGGCCACATTTAAAAAAAATTGTATAACTGTATTATTTCCACAAATTGCGGTAAGTCTCCGCCTCAAAATACACGCCATCTGAAGGGTTCGCCTCAATCCATATAGAGTCCCAGGCAATACATGCATATAACTAACAGATTTTTTCGATTTTTTCCCCATCTACAATACAGTATAACAATATTACTAAGGTACACACCTCTATCAAATATAATGATATAAAAATACATCGTGACTCTAATACCCTATTCAAGTCATAATATTATTAGCCTAGTGTATTTCAACAAAATTTGCAGCATACTGAGAATAAATTTATATATTTTTATTTTAGTGAGATTTGTGAGAGATGTTGTTCTTGGGTTTTCTTAATATGTGAGAGCAGTGATTCATTCCCTACATATGTAAAATAGAGTATTATATTTCCATGTACATTTTATGTTGACAAAGTCAAACCCAGAACAAAACAAGCCTAATTTTGTATTACTTTGCTGCACTGCTGACACCAACATTCCGACAAAATCCTAGTTAAGCATCTTAGCAAAGTATAGATCTCTACACGCTAATATTTGAAAAACAATTCCCTACGTCTCTAGGCTCTGTTTACAATAAACGAGAAATTCGCACACTTAACTCAGTAATTAAGTTATCCAAATTATGTTGT
Source organism: Sthenelais limicola (assembly GCA_942159475.1). Taxonomy (NCBI): domain Eukaryota; kingdom Metazoa; phylum Annelida; class Polychaeta; order Phyllodocida; family Sigalionidae; genus Sthenelais; species Sthenelais limicola. The sequence goes on from OW804098.1 coordinate 57,012,870, forward strand.
TTTGATACATGTCTAATATTATTTCTATTATCAAACCATCAATAAATTATTTAGGTTATTCAAACATTTCTCTTTTTAGGCTAGGCAATGGTCCCTGTCAGTAGGCAGGGTATTCTCCATTTGAGATTTATCCGATCAATTTCCATTTGATATGTATTGCATAAATTGAAGAATAATTAAACGAAATATACCAATCTGTAGCATCAATAAACTAATGTAATACATCGAAAGTATCTATCTAATTACTGATATCCCCTGTCTACCATTGAACCAAATATCATTATATCAGAGTATGCATTTGTATAGCTGTTATTATGTCATCGTCCGACTTGCTACTCAAAGGTAGGATCAGAACACGCTGCCCTTCCTTCCATACAAGTTTACTGCTGCAGTCTACATAAATGACAACTCACTGTGGGATTAGAGGGATAACGGTTGAACATGAGCCTAATCAATAACCCCTCTAATCTGTGAGCGTTCTAAGTTATATTCTAGAGGAAAGTGCACATATTTTTGTTATTTGAAATACTGCAATTATTGCAAATTCAAGAACAAAAATGTAACTGTGGGGAATGTAAACCTGTGCTTTTCCCCAACTATACTTAATACTGTGTAGCATCAGCCCTCTGAGTGTAACATTTAACTTGCATTATGTTGTAATTATTAGACATTGAAAACGGCAAATATTGTAGAGAATTGATTTCAGTCATTGATTGAATCGATAGTGTACTCTACAAGAGGAGACTGTATCAATGCCAGAAGGGGCTGAAAACCTAGGAGAGAAAAACTCCCACCTGCAGGAGAGAAAAAGTGCAATAATATGTTTTTCAAATTCACATTTAAATATCCATTGTGCTGCCCGATATTTAAAACTGTTTAACAGACAACTCTATGCACTCTCCTTTCTTGATGCTATTCGCCAGACATTTTAATATTGATTGTATATACATATGTTTAGGTTAGGTCAGTGCAGGAGTGCTATATATGTACTTCGATGTTTCATATAAAATGCTTTCTTTGGAAACCCCTATGTGTCTATTGTTTCTAAACTTGACTGTAGCCTGACACTGCAGTAATACAGATCCCATACCATCCTCTTTTTAAAAAAATACTTCAGGGTTTTCCGACAAAGCTAATTCCATAATTATGTAAATTTAGTTTGAAATTGTGGATCTATGTACGTATATATAATGTATGTTCGTGTATATAGCTTACCTATAGATATTTATAAGTCTAAGGGGGGTCTGAGGACATCATACTTGTTTTATTTCGGCTGATGTGACCCTCCAACAATAATATAATCATTTTAACCTCGAGTACAAGGGATTCAAGAACGTTAAAGTGAATTAAGCATTTCATCTGATCCATCTACCATTATTATGCATGAAACTAAAGTACAATACTGACCAGACCATGTTTCCCCCGTTCCAATCATCTATCATATATAGCCATGCAACATTGGTCACATCCTCAATGATTAGTCTGGATGCCCCTTTGGGATTTTAAAATCACCAAATCTATTTTCTAATTGTTTTTTGTCCTGAGCTATAATTAAACTTTGTTCGGATATCGCCTTTCAATCATAGACAAAAATCATACCTGGTAGAACCTGAGAGACTCAAACTTTTTGTTCTCCCTTATTCGAATTTCCCTATTTTTTATCTTAAAAATTGTATCTAGTAACTAGCATGTCTGTAGCGGTCGATTCCATTCCAATCTTGTCAATCATTTATGAATATCTAAAACCTAAAGTGCAAAAGGTATGCCTATCTAGGGTCATGTAGGAGTTATTCTGTATCGTTAAGCATCCAACATTGTTTCAATATCAGCTGTCCCATATAGCGACCATATTTAAAATTCAATTTTGGATTAATGGAATATTTTCGGTCCTGATAGATTCACTTGGAGTTCAGGACTGTATGCCATTTGAATATTTTATATCACCTACTTCACTGAGCTATTATTTCCATGTAGACCGGACCGGGCCAGACCGGATTCTAAAAGATCTAAGCGATGTTATTAAGTCTAGTTATGTAAAGCTATACTCTGGCAGCGTGTCCTACAAAACAGATTGGGGTATGGCGTTTTCCTCGAGAAATGTCGAGAAGATCTGATTGGTGGGCTTTGCAAAATACATTGTTCAGTAATTCTATCGATTTAAAACTAAACGAATGTTTTTACTTTTCCTATATGTGTGTATCAGCATGGGGTGTTACCATATATGTGCTTATATATATATAAATTATATATAAATGTGCGTATTCCCTCGTGATTGAGGTAAAGAGAACGTGGCGTATATTTCATGTTTCAATTTTGTCCCTAATACCGAAAGAATATCGATCAAACAAATCCTCAGTCGAGGAGCATAAATGAAGTGATATTCCTCCCAGCTCGTCAGATACATGACAATATGATAACCATGGGTAACGAGACTATGTTCTGAATTGTGATGGTGATGATAATTTTCTGAATATGATATGAAATCAAATTCTCATGACACTTACCAGTGACTAAATTCCTGTCGAAAGTTACCCCATCCATGTATAACGAGAAAAAAACCCATTCATAATGTCCTCTCTATGTTGGTCACGTGCCGTAAGGTAGCAATAGATAAATTATGAAATGTAAACCTAAAACGATTATGTGAGAAAAGTAGCCCCAGTTTAGTGCCAGTTAGGCTTTTTCGCGCACATCGCGCATTCAAGCTTTAACACTGTTTCGCACTAGCGAAGTTACCGCTAACTAAAAGAGACTATAGCTAGTGATTAACAGAGGTTTTAGATGTGCTAAGTGATAGTAAAGTGTGAACCATGTATTGTCACTAGTGCACGTATTTACTTTACTACAAGTGCCTTCGGCACTTGGATTGTAGAAGCAGTTGTGTTTCTACTTCTTATAGGAATCAAACAATTTACTGGACGTTTATTTTAATTTGGGGATATTAATTTGATTGCCAAAAATAACTGAAATCACCGGGGGCTATGTCGGGGTAGTAGGCCTAAGGTGTAGGAGGGAGAGAGAGAGAGGGGGAGGGACAGAGAGAGAGAGACAGGGACAGAGAGAGAGGTGGAGGAGAAGAGATGGAGAGGAGAGATGAGAATGACTGATATAAGAGGACTGATATAGGCTAATCATGGTGAGATTTATATTAGTACATGTATAAAAAAGTTAGTCGAAAAAAAGTTAGTCGAAAAAAAGTTGGTTGTAAAAAAGTTGGTTGTAAAAAAAGTTAGTCGAAAAAAAAGTTAAAGTTGGTTGTAAAAAAAGTTGGTCGAAAAAAATTGGTCGAAAAAAAAGTTGGTCGAAAAAAAGTTAGACGTAAAAATAGTTGACCATAAAAAATGCTGGTTGAAAAAAAAATGGTTGAAAAAAACCGGTTGGTTGTAAAAAAAAAAAAGTTTGTCGTAGGAAAAGTTTGTTGTAAAAAAGTTGGGTCGGAAAAAAAAAGTTGGCCGAAAAAAAGTTGGTCGTAAAAAAAGTTGTTTGAAATGGTCGTTAAAAAAGTTGGTCGAAAGAGAAGTTCACAGAAGGAGAGGGGTGACATCACAGAGGATGGGAGGGAGGGATGTCTGCCTGCCTGGGATTACATAAGCCTATGATGTAGCTTGCTGTAAACACACAACATGGCCATGGGTGGTAGCTGCCTAGCCTTAGCCCATGCGTAAATCTATGTTGTTTTATAAGAGGGTCTTATGAAAAAAACAAACATGGAAATGGAGTGGTAAAGGAATTTGAAATAGTAACACATCTAAAAGATGGCTTTAGAAGATGGCTCATAGTTAAATCGTCTCTGAAGGTACACCAAATGATAAGCTTGCACCTGCACCAATGTGTACACTGAGTGAGAGGCGCGCAGCTACCACACTTTGGCTTGACCTACATAGTGCAGCTTGACCTCAAACCCACAGGTCAAAAACAACGGTTTAATATAAGTAGGTTACCACCGAGTTCCTATATACACAATGAATCCACTCCAGAGTACTAACAATAATAAAGACAAATGCGATCAGTAGCCTATCTAGTGGAAAATGGAAATGAATTTCATCTTCTGAAAATCTAGTGTGTGATTTTGTTAAGTGTTTTTGGTCATAACAAAAGAAAAGAATAGTATATATATATATTATGGGTCCCCGAGCCTGTTTTTTAAGATACGATACCTTACATTGGGATAGATCAAACAGAGTAAGAGCCCGGAAAAGGGCATGAATCTCAAGCCTTAAGCAGTTTATATTGAAGTATTTCTGATAGGAACATTTTGAAAACGCTGATCATTCTCAAGGGAGAGAGATGTTGGGATGTATTTCACCTCTGCAAAAAATCAGATTTTTTTGTTTAGAAAAATTTTATTTGTGAACATTGTCGGGTTAACCCAATAATTTCATGATACACAAATGGCAAAAATTTCATATGTACATGATTTAACGTTAACAACATTTGTGATAATCATTACTTGGAGGTATATATAGAGAACCTTATAGAATGGCGGGCGATTCAATATATTTAATGACCATTCATTCTAGTATTTTACAAGATATAGAGCCCTTAGTGGGCGACAATTCTTTTTTTTGTAGAATTTTACCTTCGATGTAATAAGATCATTTCATTAAAAATACGTACGAGTATAAAAAAGGGTTTTTCATAAGCAATTTCTTTGACCACAAGTAGGTTTCACTCTAAATAGATAGTCTGGTCAGTACTATAAATCTTTATGTTGGTCCGTATATATAACAAGGGTATTGTTCCTCGTTAACGACCCTTGAGAGAATTTATTTCTCTTTCCAATCGAATATATCCACACTTGATTAACCCCAATGAGCATCATTTTTCAGTGCTCTTTTAATTTGAGCCCATTCAGAGTTCCTCAGGTTGGCAGGCAGTTTATTCCAGAGTGATGGTCCTTCAAAATGGGGGGTATTTTTATATTTTTCTCTGTTAGGTCTTAATAGTTTCATTACATAGCTGTCTGCCAAACGGGTTTCTCTGTTCATTGGTTTGATAAATAATGGGTCATGTTTCTTATTATACATGAGGCCAAGTATGGCAATTTTGCTACGCTTTGACAAGTTGTCAACCTTACAATCATTTTTCAATAACAATATGTTTCTATGATCATTAAAATAAGCAATTTTAATGGCTCACACAAGCAGGCGTTCTAGTTTGTTCTTCAAACTGGCATTTGCCATACCTAGGAAGACTATACCGTATACCAAGAATGGAGAGAATATGTGTCTTCAATATAGTGATTGCCATTTGTCTAGAGATAAAAGCACGAATTCTTCTAAACTGGTAAATCTTATGCTGTACAGAAACTTTCAAGTAATTTATATGATCGTTCATAGAGACATGTCTGTCAATTTTAAAGCCAAGATATCTAACTGTTTTACAGTTTACATTTGAATGGGAATACCTTTGGTAATAGATTTTTCCAAGATCGTGATATTTAATCTTTTTTAGTTTTGATTTAGCACCAATTATCTGGAGTTGTGATTTCTTCCCATTTAATAAAGTGCCATTTTTTGTCACCCATTCGTTAATACATGTGGCCAGGGTTTGGGTTAGTTTCATACAGTCAGTTATATCAGGACCTGTTACTGTCAGAGCGGTGTCATCAGCACATAGGGTTACATTCATCATAATATCGTGAGTATCTATATTTCTTAAACTATTTGGCAAATCATTGATATAGATGAGAAAAATCAGAGGCCCAAGATGACTTCCTTGGGGTACACCTCTATTAATAATCTCCGACTCAGACGTTATTCCATTTAGGATTGTACGTTGGGTCCTGTCCAGAAGATAATTTTCAATAATTCGTACTAAATGTGGGTGGATTTTTATAATATTGTAGTTTCCTTTTCAGAATGGCGTGATCTATACTATTAAAAGCTTTTGCTATGTCATAATATGTTGCTATTGAGATGTTACCCTTGTTGATACCTTCTACGATTGGTGTAAGAAAGTCAAATAAACTAAGACTAGTGGAATGGTTGGATCTAAACCCTCCTTAAATTGTGACTTAGTGAACAGTTTGTTACCCTCCATGTGAGTGGTAAGAGACGTACATATAATTTTCTCTAGTAATTTCGACATGGTGGGAACTATTGCAATAGGTCTTAGGTTATTAAATATTCTGAGATCACCATCTTTTGGAATCGGCTTTATATAATAATTCTTCCATTCAGTAGGCATAACTCCGACCATGATATATTGTTTTAGCAGAAGTTTAACTTCACGATATAGTTTTATAAGAAACATCTTCAATATTCTAGTATCAATCCAATCTAGCCTACAGTCCTTACTCGTGTCAATTTGTTTAATATGATTCAATACAATTTCCTCCGTAATAAGGATATTACTCGTTAGGATTGTGCAAGGTTCTTCATTGAGATATTCTTCAAACCCATGGTAATCATCAATAGCTGTGATGCCGAGTTTACTATAAAACAAGTTAAGGGCATTACAGGCATCAAGACCAGATTTTTCGGTTCCATCAACCAAGAAGGAGGTAGGTAAAGGTTTAGTAATTTTCCCGAAAAGGTTATTAATATTTCTCCAGAATTTCTTGCTATTTTTAGGACAACGATTAAGTTGATTTCTGATTTCTGTGCGTTTGAGAGATAGAATATCTTTTTGAATTTCCTTCCGCAGGTTGGTAGCATTTCGATAATCAGCCTCTAGGCCAGATTTTGAGGCCTTTCGGAATAATTTATCTCTGTTTCTTATTTTTCTATGGAGTAGTGGGGTTAGTTTGAATTTACCCTTTCTAGATGAGATAATTTCTTCTTGAGGGCATTTATTATCAATCAGGTTTTTATAACAAGTTCTCATGTTTGACCACATTTTTTCAGGGCATCTCAAATTTCCGTCAAAGATTTGGTTGATTTCATTAAGAGGTAGGAGGTGATTTTGTATATCAATCTCCTTGATCTTATAGTAACGTCTGCCTAATCTTGATTCGATAGTTTGTGTTTCCTGATCTTTTTTTATTATTAGAAAAGTACATAGGTGGTCAGAGATGTTGAAGTTAATGGTTCCTGATTTGTTTACATGGGGGTGGTCTGAGCATACGACATCTAACTGAGTGCCAGTATTATGTACCAGCCTTGTGTTAGTTGTTATGTGCTTTACAAGACCAAAATCATCAAGTAAGGTGTGGAACTCTTGAGTTATGTCGTCCCCAATGTTTGCAAGATTAATGTTAACATCTCCACAGACAATGATAACGCATTTCGGTTTACTTGACCTGATAGAAGTTAGAACAGCTTTCAGTTCAGTGATAAAGGTTCTCTTATTTCCCGTCGGAGGCCTGTACAGGTTTATGCATATGCAAGCTCTCCTGTTACCAGGTTTAATTAGGAGGCAGTGTAACTCGATTTCAGTATTACATAGATTCAAGTCATTAAATATCCATGGGTCTATTTTACAACTGTTATGTGCATAACAACACAAACCTCCACCGTTTCTTTTGACCTCCTCACCTTTCCTATCAAATCTAAAGATGCTAAACTCTGGGATTATTTCTAGTTGTGTGTCATGGTCATTCTCATTCAGCCATGTTTCTTGCAGGAAAGCTAGTTTGATACATCCTTTTAGTAATAAATTAGACATTTCAATAACTTTGTTGCGAAGAGATCTGACATTTAACGAGAGAAGTCCTAGACCTTTGCTCGTAGTGACATTGTTTAACTCAACCGATACCATTTCTTACGAATGACAGTGATTGTATTTTACCTCGGTAAACTCTCAATATTTATACAGGCGGCATATAGGATTCTTGTAAGTTTGAACAGTCGTACATATAGTGACAAGTACAATTACAATGGACAAACAAAGGCGTATGGGATAAAAAATATGGTTGCCCTATTAGGCTAGGCGGCATGGTCGTGGTACGGATAGTAGTTGCGGCTTGTATAGAGAAAGGGCTTGTACAGCCTCTTACGAGTAACGTCAGATTCAACCAAGGTGCATGTATACACAGGTAAAGATAATTTTTTGGTTTTGTCTCTATGACCATTACATACACTGGACGAAAAAACTGCTTTACACTTAGCGTATAGCAGGTCCTATTAGCAGCTTGTAGCACAAAATAGAAAAGCACATGGATAGTAGTAGTCCAGTCAAACTAAAATTTTGCAAGGAACAAATTGCAAGAAATCATTTTTTTGCTGGATCATGTAGGGATGGTAGAGGACATTTACCAAAAAAAAGTCCCATGCCCTGGGCCTCTGCGAAGGTTCCCGAAATGGCCACTAGGGGAACCCTCTTTCACTTTTTATTTTATAACCGCCGGAATATGAGATCTAGAGCTTAGGTCATATTAAACCATCTTTAGAGGACTTAATACTCTTTCGTTTCATATATGACATGTGTCTCTGGCCTTAATAGTCACTGAGATATGATACCTCAAAAATTAAGGTTTTTTTTTGAAATATTTTTTTATCAACAATCAACTGGAAATATTTCATAGATGATGAATAGTAGCAGCCTAGGACTTATTAAATGGTTTGTAGGGAATAAAGGGAGCTTTCATATGAGCTATAATCCACGCTTTAATCAGGAGAATTCGATTTTCTAGAAAATTTTTCCTGAAAAAATGTTGATCAATTATTTTTCCCTTTTATGATATTTTTTTAAAAAACACTCCATGTGTCCCCCTTATATTTTATATCGATAAAATGTCATTAGAAACCTTCATATATATGACAAAACCAATATGCATTCATTTAAGAGTGATAATTAGACATACAACAGACAGCCACCAAGAAAGGAAGATATTTTCTTGCTGCCACCTGGGAGTACCAGGGAAAGATTGGCTGTGGCTCAAACAGAACTTTGGATCAGGAAGGCGTGCTAGGAGTTCTGAGGTGGACGCCAGGAGGTCATAGGGAGTGGAGAGCATACATTCCACCATCAGCACAGTATCTCGTCGAAATGCATGAGAGGCCTTTAGGAGGCCATCTCGGGAGAAATGAGACATTGGATAAGGTCAGGAGGTCAGCATATTCGCCCGCCCTCTCTACAGACGTGGGGCTGTATGTGGCTACCTGCACAGCCTGTTAGAGGAGAACACCTCCAACCAGAGGCAGGAGGATGCCACAGGCAGAGAGACCATTGAGAGGGCCCTGGGAGGAGATAAGATGGCGATGGACATAACTGGCCCTTTTCCAAAGACTCCTTGAGGAAATCGATATGTGCTGGTAGTGTGTGACCTGTTCACATGATGGGTGGAAGCGTTTGCCATACCTGACTTCACAGCTAAAACAGTGGCTGAGGTGGTAGTCACAGAGGTTGTATGCAGATATGGAACACCACTTATCTGGCATACAGACCAGGGGCGAAATTTTGAATCCAACCTATTCAAAGAAATAGCCAAATTGTTGGGGGTTTGGCGCACCCACTCCACTCCATACCACTCCAAACAGGGTTGTCGAGCGGCTTAATAGAACTCTTGATGTCGGGGCTAGTAAATGAAACACACACAGATTGGGATAATTACATCAACTTTGTCACCAGTGCTTACTGTGCAACAGCACACAAAACCACAGGTTTCAGACCAAACTTCTTAGCCCTAGGTCGAGAGATGAACATGCCCTGGGATGTGGCTTATGGAAACCCCCAGGCCAGCGAGCAGAGACCACCAGCGGATATGCCCTCCACCTGCTGGAGAGGTTAGAAAAGGCACATGTAACAGCCTTTGAAGCCATGCAAACAACCAGGGCTATACAAAAGGAATACTGTCATATGAATGTGCGGGAAGTTCAGTATAGTGAAGGCCAAAGTGTGTGGATATTCCAGCCAATAAAACATGTTGGCAGGTCACCAAAGTTTACGAAGTTTTTGACAGGCCCATGGTGGGTGATAGAGAGACTTGGTGATGTGGTTTACAGGGTGGAGAGAGGAAGAAGAAAAAAGGTCGTCCACGGTGACATCATGAAACCAGCTCATGTTGGAGCCAGGGTGGTCCCAGATACCGTAAAACCAAGTGAAGACCAGTACGGGTGACCTGTTACACCACCACCTCTTGACCCCTAAAAGAGAACAGACACCAGGAGCAAAGAATAACAGCACACAGATCTTGTGAAGGCCAGTCTCAAGTGCGTAGACCTGAGGTCATGGGAGAATATTCAGAGACATGGGAAAGAAGCAGGTCTGTGCCTGCTATTAATAATAATAATAGATTTTTATTTCCATATTACATTTGCAACAATTGTCATACAATGTAGAATTAAAAGAGAGAAACCTATGGAAAGAGGAATAATCTCTGTGACAGTCACAGCTCTTCCGAATATCCCTTAAATTTTGTTTTATTTTGCTATCCCTATTATTTGTACATCTATTTCTAGTTAAAATATAGACAGTGTCTAATATTGGACCTGCCTGCTACGTATTACAAAATAAAGTAAAAGCAAGGCAAAACTAAGTGAATAAAATGAAGGGTGTCTCAGGACTTTTCCCAGCGCCAGCAAACTAGCTGAACACGTGAGGACACATCAGAACCTTACAATGGGGAAAAAGTGTGGAGACTGTGCAAAGATTTTTAGGACTGGCCGCCAACAGGATATGAGAAATCATAGGAGGACAGCACATGGAAGAGGACGTAGCCATGTCTGATGTGTTGGTCATAACCTGTCGGAGAGGGAGGGTTGCTACCCCAGAGGAGCAACACCTGTCTAGAATTGGTTTCAGAAATGCACCACCCACAGCAGCTGACGCCATTCCTGCTCCTCCTTTTACACCTCCTCCAGCTAAGATAAGGTGCAGGTGCTACCAGCCAAAGACAGAGGCATTGTCTCCAGGAGGAGTTGGATCAGATGCAGTGGTACCTGAGATTGTGAGGGGAGAGGTAAGAGTAGTTCACAAGGACATTAAGACGTGTGTAGATGGCGAGAAAATGCAGCTGGGAATACCAGCTCCCACCAATCAGACACCTATGCTCACCACTGAGACGGTTTATCAAGAAACCACAATTGCTGCTCCGGATAGTGATGTAACTCTAGCAGCACAGGGGCTGTGTGGACTGAGGACCCCCTCCCCCTCTCTATCTGCAGAAGATAGCCAGCTCTCTCACAGAGTTAATATGAAGAAAGTGGTGGAATGGTTGGATTCCAATTTATTACAAAAGCACGCCACCAGCTCGGATAGCACAAGTTCAACAGGTAGTGTCCAAGGGGAAGAGTCAGTAACCACAATACCCATTGTTAGCATTGTCATTTCCAAACTCATTAGTATTAACCTCAAGGCTCTGATTGGGTCTCGTTACCATTAAGCCATTACCAGAAGCAGGTACAGTATAGCACGATGTGCGCACACAAGCACACCAAGAAGAACTCTCAATCAGATATAGCCACTTTTACAAGTACAGACAGTTCCAAAGAGGAAGTACACAATGCCAGCATTAATATAATGGTCAAGGTTCATAAAGGCAGGAAAGAAGATCAAGACCTTGATAAACTATGCTACAAGAAGTACAAGGAGAAAAAGAAAACCAGTACATTCATACACCCTAAGGACTTGCCCCCTACCAAAGCTGCCATGTCCAGCCATTCAGAAAGAGTGTATTGTCAGGTTCAGGAATAGACAGAAAATGACGTAGATCCTGCTGACTGGGGATGGAAACTAGTTAATGGTCAATATGAGCCCATACCTACAGATATGCCTGTGGGACCTCCAGAACTGCTCAAATCAGTCAAATTACACAACATCTGATTGTGATGGGGCCAAGTGTACATGCAGGAAACAACTGCTCTCCAATGTGCAAGAGCTGCCAAGGATATGCTTGCCAAAACAGTAAGGCCCTTGTGCAGATTGAAGAGAATGAAGAGGGTGAGCTTGAATTTAATGACATTTAATTATTTCTATTCTATATTATGCTTCACATCTAAGCAAGGGTTGTACATAATAACAGAATATAGCTACTATAACTTCATATAAGGTATGAACTTGAAAGAAAGAATTTTGAATTGATATATGTTGTATTTTTGCATTTTTGCATTAAAATCCAAAATGGACTGCCATTTGGGTCATTGAATGACAATGGATATTATTTCTAATATGATATGAGATATAATCATTGATAACACAGCATATAATGACAGTTCTGATAATAAAATACAGTGTAAATGAAAGTTGTGGTTAATCTTAAATATTTACTGATTTAGCGGAATTACTGCCCGATCATGCTTAAAACACACAGTGTGTTCATACGACTGTAGATTTTTTAACTGAAATGGAATAATTAAGAGTGTCTACACATATTAAAAGTTTTCTAAGTGGGTTGTGTTCAGAAAAAATCCATATTAGAAATGATACATTCATGTTTTCCCCAAGATTTCACCTCAAAAATCGAAAATTTCAACTTTCGGGTGGCTGCCATTTTGGATTTTGGGCATCTCTGGTCTCAATAAAGAATGAAGCTCATCAATAGGTTCTTGGGCACTCAAAACAGAAAGATTGATGCCTTCAATTAAATATTATGAAAATTATAGCTGATATATATGGAATTTCTCCATTTCCCACCAAAATCCAAGATAATCGATCAACAGTTTTTTGGGGAAAAAAATTCTAGAAAATCGGATTCTCATGATAAAAACATAAATTATAGCTCAAATGAAAGGTCACTTTATTCCCTACAAACCATTTAATAAGTCCTAGGCTGCTACTATTCGTCATCTATGAAATATTTCCAGTTGATATCATATCTCAGTGACTATTAAGGCCAGAGACACATGTTATACATGAAACGAAAGAGTATTAAGTCCTCTAAAGATGGTTTAATATGACCTAAGCTCTAGATCTCATATTCCGGCGGTTATAAAATAAAAAGTGAAAGAGGGTTCCCCTAGCGGCCATTTTGGGAACCTTTGCAGAGGCCCAGGGCACTGGACTTTTTTTTGGTAAATGTCCTCTACCATCCCTACATGATCCAGCAAAAAAATGATTTCTTGCAATTTGTTCCTACCTTTGCCCAAATTTCACTTAGATTGACTGGACTATAGCTGCTATTCGCTACCATTATACTGATGCTAATAGTAGGAACATTATGTGCATGGTGTCATATTATTAAGTATACAACCATGTGATTCTAGAACAAACAATACCGACGCTCTGCCTGTGCATGGGGACTGACGATTAATCTCTAATCCCTTTCCTGGAAACTTGAAGGAACTATGTATCATGGATGGAGAGTAATCTGCCACAGTTAAACTGATATCTAGCTATAGATGTTAGTATTCTTGTAGAAAGCACAACTTATAACTTTAAAAAAATTGGACATGTCCAAGTTTAATGAAGTTATAAATTATGAAGTTCGAATTATACAAAAATACAAATAGGCCTATCTATAACTCCACATTACACTTTTCATATCGCTTCCCCCCCCCCCCCCCCCCCCACCGTACTAGGCATTTATTTATCAGTTAAACAACTAACAACTTTATATTGTATCCAATTGAGTAGCGAAGAAATAGCACTGGGGAAAAACGCGTTTACACTATGAGTATCCCCTTGTATCTGCACTTGTGCGTATGTCTGTGTGTTTGCAGTGGGAGTATCTGCGCATCTATACACAGTGCAGTGGTATATCTGTATACATATTCTCAATGCATTGATGTATAGGCTAGTGGATAGCCGTTTCCTCCCCAATTGTTATGAAAATAACTATCTATTAAGTAATTACAATCCTGTGCGTTGAAACAAATACTAATTGTGTGGACCCTGAATGTTATGTAAATTGATTTGAATTGTATATTTTAACTCCATTTTTTAGATTGGTCTACTATTAAAAACAATCATTGATCGACAAGCCCATCATTCATTCTATCGACTTTTAAGAATGATTTCTTCATTTGAATCATTTTTGTATATCGGTTATATCCATTTCTACGTCATTAACTAATAAACCCAATAAGGTTAGGATCACACATTCTTGATTCATGTATAGAATTAACACTGGTTTTTCTTTTGCTGTGTTTTGTCTCAAAATAACTTTGTAAAATATAAATATCATTTTTTTCTAAATTCATACAACTTGTAGCGTAATATGAAAATTTCAAAATATTTACGCAAAATCCGCATGTTTTAAACATAAGTAGAACGTAGACAAAAATATAGTCCTGTGTGTCCAACTTTCAAAATACAATGAAGTAGAATTTGTTTGAGAAAAGTATTTTCTTCCAAATTTCGAGAGGCTTTTATAATAAAACTTTTAACATTTCAAAACAAAACATACCATGGTTTTCTACCTAATTGTTATTGATGGGGGAAATGAAGTAATGCCGTAAAGATCTGGAACAAATCTCCCGGAAAATTCATTTCCCCACCCTATATATGTCATGAAGTCGCCACTAGCTAGGATAACATTGATAAAACTCGCGTCTATCTTTAAGCCACAGAATGTGTAGTCCCTCCGTCAAATCCTTTCAGTAACTCAACTAACAGGTATAAGTCTCCAATATTACTAGGCCTACATCGTAGTTAACTGCTACCCTCTGCGTTTACAATAACAAAATAACTGTCAACTGCACACAGTCAGGTCACACGATATATATGTAGATATATAATACCACAACTAGTTTTTCACACACAACACTGACCTAATGCTAGACCGCATTAAAAACTTAAAGTTGCCACACTAATTAAACCTACAAAAATGTTCTTTCCTCAATGTTCACACCATTCTATCCATGGTGATCAGGCAGCAGGCAACATAGGAATATCTTAAATATTGATAATGGACAACATCTTGTAACATCTAAACCCGAAGAAACTGAAAAGTTATGAAAAAGCATCTAACGAAGAGAAAACCCCGGAAGAATGTTAGAAGCCAATGCTATATACATGTACACGAAAATACACACCCATAATTTAACTAAAACATAATATGCACATGTATACTGGTTCATTTATAAACACATTACAATTTGTTTAGAAGTGGACACATTTCATAGGTGCCAGTAAAACAGGGTATTCACAAATGTAAGCTCTTATACGTTAGAGATGAATCAAATATTGACGACATTACGGAGTCCATCATAGGCAAAAAAGTGAGTGTGTTTATTGGCCGCTACATAAGAGTAAACCCAACTTAAATGTTTCACCATAATTTCGGTACCGGTAAAACGATTTGCGTTATAAGATAAATAATCAATGTTAGAGAACAAACAGAAAATGTCCTACCTACAAACGAAGAACCAAAATAAACCTAAACAAGGTTAAAATACTGAGCGTCTGCACTCGTATGTTTGGTCGGGCGGAGTGAATATGGTTTCTCTAACACCTCTCTATTATTCTCCGTGTCATTAAGAACTTTGGCATATAGCATGTATGTGTATATAAGTGGCGTATAAGTGTCAGAATCCGAGGGGGATTCAGGCTTGCCCATGGCGAGAAGGGTAGCCTCGAGTCCAAACCTCACCCGGATAATATTATTTTTATTATAGGCCTAAATATTCTTGTAATATTATAATATTTCCAAAGAGTACTTCCTCTAAACTAAAGAAGGTGGGATATAGAATATAAATCAATTCACCAAATAGAAAATAAGTTATAGACTATCCATAACTTTAATGGATCCCCTTTGGTCACTAATTCTAGCCACTCTCCGTCTGTCCCCATGGCTTGGGGTGAACGTTTACCGTGTCTCACGGTTTACAAGAGGGCTTTAACATATGTTCACGAATGAAGTGGCACCCAACTCCTAAGGGTCCACTTTACACTGACCAAAGCAGCTCGATAGTGATCTAGGTTTGATCCAGGAGTCGCAGACCACACAGGAACAGCAAATACATACAAGGTTACCAACAAAGGAGAAAGTTAAATCAAAGGGTCACACGCATGGCAATGTGTACCGCGGCCCCAGGCAAGTTGAGTAATCACAAAATAGGGGTGGGGTGGGCTGGTGGGTGGTGGGTGGTGGGGGGGGGGATGAGGATCAGAATAATTATTTGAAACCAAATGGATAGAACTTAATTTGCATTCTCAGATACTACGCTAAAAGAATCTGAACAAATTTACCCATGTCATAACTCATATGACTGGATTTATCAATGTTCTGCTGCTGTTATATGTTGTTATAGTCACTGCATTGAACAGTCCAGTCCAGTGGTTATAACAACCTAAGGCAGATATTAAAGGAGTAATGCCATTCATTTTGGGCCTGCTGGTGCACTGTTTGTGTAGGCTATAATCCATCGGCTTCTGCTCGGGATTATACACAGTGCCCCAACAGCCCCTTAATATTGATCATTAATCCTGTAACACTGTACAAGGATTTGAAAAAGAAAAAGAGAAAAAAGAGAATAAGGCAGCTGGTGAGTGATAATAGGTGAAGCCATCCATAGGATTTTGGTGCGTCTCCGAAATATGAATGTGGACCTTTCTGAAGCCCTGTAGCAAAATTGCTAAGCGAAACTTGGTCCAACTGAATAACCCCTCACCAGGATGTTGCAAACCAAGTATAAATGAAATATATTAAAACAAAATTAGCATTCTCTCTATAGCAAATCCCTTCCCCAAATGTTGTTTGTTTGTTTTTTAAAAAAACAACATTGGATATTTTATTCATCTTAGCAACAAATCCTCTCTCTTTGAGTGGGTGACATCTATAATTTTACAGGCCACTCCTTCTGCTCATCTGCGTTGAATATATAATACTTTTGTTTCTACTTAGAGAATAGAAATATGAAGATACAGACTACTGTTTTAGTGCAAAAAAAATGCAATCTAAAAGTAAAACATCATGCTTCTTATCATTTTAAAAATGTTCCTTTCCAGCTGCTTAGCAAAGAAAAGTAGCTAAGGAAGGAAAATCTTAAATACAGATTTCTTATGCAGTGGGCCCTGTTCATTATATTAAATAATGCCGATTGCAAGTTGTCTTCCCAATAACAATGATTACGTCGTGGACTCTCTCTGTATTCTGGACTCTCACCAAATATGTGTTTCTCTTGTTATAAAAATGCCCGAGGGTCATTAAGCGCACTAATATATACTTCACCAAAATTTAAATTTAAATCGGGAGAGGGGGGTTTGAACCCGGAACTTTACTCTTAAGCACTTCAGAATGAGTCAATTATTTTGTTTGTTAACAGTTTTATTTCAAAATATATTTACATCATGCCAGGGATACCTCTGCATAATGAATATATAGTTTGTCCATGGCCCCAATTTCTTTATTCTAATGATACTCCCTCAGCATATTTTTCAAAATTCATATTTCAAAAATGCAGTTCAGTTCACTAATTGGAACACATAGACTGTGCTTTATTATAAATTAGTTAATAAGTTGTTTATATCTTATATTTTAGAATCTGCGCTTTTAACCAGCTCCATTGGCTATTTTTTAAAAGGAACAAATCAAATAAAGCAATAGGGATGTAATAAAATTAACTTCTGCTTAAGATGTGGCCGTCAGAACTTTCTCCTCACTAATCCCCTCGCTACCCACAGCATGTGTCTCTGGGGGAGCATTAATATGCCTTAGGATAATAAATCTAGGTGAAATCCATCTGTAGTGATCCACAGATTCATAGGGGTACGAGTCAAGACTTTCCTGAAAGAATAACAGTAACAAAGCGATATTCGCTAGCACTGGGTTTTATTATTCAAACACCAGGTCAAAGCAACAGGGTTACAGCTTGTTTTGAACAACAGAGATGTTTCGGACAGCGGGCAGTATGAAATCTGTAGTGTCAAGCGAAGGCGGATCTCCTTGCAGAGTATGGTATACTCCACCTAGGGTGTCTTCAGTGGTGTATGAATGTTTATATGATGTCGCCCCTACTGGAACTGGCCGGCACTGGATGGTAGGTTCGGCTCTAGCAATTGCAACGAATGAAGCTGCACTTATGGAAAAAATCAAAGATAAAATCCACGAAGCACCCCTGCTAGTACAATTGTGGCAGGTGCGCTTACAAGCACCACACACAGCTTTTGTATGGAAAACACGTAAGTCAAATCCCCAACTTCTTAGGCTTCTTGTTCTTCTTCTTCTTCTTCTTGTTCTTCTTCTTGGTGTTGGCCACAGCCTCGTCCATCAACTCATTCGTCTTATGGCCGTCATCATCTAGAGCAGAAGGTGCGTTGGTTGTATAGGCCTGGTCCCCCAAGAGGTCCCCTTCTTCTGAATCGACCATGATGCACTTTTTTAAGTGTCTTTGCTAACGTCAGACACCAAACAGACATCCAAATCTTGTTCAGTCCCAGATTGCATTGCCATCTTCTTGCCAGACGTGGAGTCTTCAGAGTAGTTGCCAGCGATTTGCACTGGTGCCGTAGTTGACACTGGTGGAGGTGCCGAGTCCTGACCCTCAATGGCCATACCCATAGGACCTGTAGCGGTGACCATCACGCCTTCCAGAGAGAGCACAGTAGGTGACCCCTTGGAGGACTGTGGTGTGATTTTCTTTGCCAACCCCACAAGTGACATTCCTGCAGTAGCTGCAAGAGCCTGAATCATTTGAAGCACCTGCAGGTTACTGAGGCCAGTCCCAGGCTCATGCCTGACCTCCATGATTGAGATCAGCACCACATTACCTGGGTCATAAACCTGCCCGTCACCCAACAAGACTTACGGTATCTTTAACTCCTGGATCACTTCCCACTGAGTGTCCATCTGCTTGTGCATTTGTCGCTCAAGGTTGATTGGTCCTCCAAAGAGGTATCAGTTTCCATTTCCTGCGCCATCTGCACAGCATCAGTCGGTAGAATGGGAGCCGCCCTATGGTGGCTTTTGTCCTTCATCTGTTTTGGCTTTGCAGGTGCCTCTGCCTGATCCACCTGGTCCGCCTCAGTGGCTGTAAAAAGAAGTGTAGATCTTTTTGATTGCATCTACCTTCTTTATCTTGTGATTCAAGTGTCCAATGTGATGCACCAAATCCCACTTTCTATCCGCCATGATCTCACAAGTTCCGATTGGACACATGTACATAGGTTTATCCGTAAGAGGTGTATGCACTTTCCAGAGGTGACGTAGAAACAGATGTTTTGTATGGTACACCTTTGGTCACTCAAATAAGCAAGTGGCCCTGCATAGCATGAAGGGGCACTGTTGCCTCTGGAGCAGCCTCGGGCAGAACCTCCAGCTCAGTGAGGTCAATGGTTATGTCTTAACTTGATGTATATATTCTGCGTTTCCATAGGAAACAAATTCTCCGTTTCAATTATTTGTGTGCAAATTAATCAACTCTTTTTTATTTAACTTTATAATAAGTTTAACTTAATGTATATATATATATATTCTGCGTTTCCAAAGGAAACAAATTCTCCATATCAACTATTTGTGCGCAATGTCAAGTCATAGTTTCAGAACTTTAAATTTTGCTCAACTGAAAATGCATAATATTTAATTAAAAGTGCTTATATTTAATTATATGTGTAAATTTTGTGATAATAATATTACATGGTTTTATTGTCCTAGATATATTTAAACGTACGCAGTGCTCCCACCTGCGGGAATGCAATAAACATATTTATAAAAAAACATGCCACTAGATATATTTAAACGTACTGTTAATATGGTCTGTGATGAATTGAACATGTTAAATATGGCATGTTTAGGGTTAAGGAAATGGGTTAATGTATGCAGACTACAGAAGGCACACACATGCATGGGTGTCCTCTCTAAATGGGTGTCCTCTCTAAAGCTATACAGTGGCCTTCATGGATTTACTGCAGTGAAGGTAGCAAGTTGTCCATCAAACAAGGAAGGTTTTAAGTTTATAGGTTGAGAACGTTTATTTTTTTATTAATCGACTAAAGTCTTCAGTAAAACTGAAGCAAAAAGTTGGGCAGGAGAGGAGTTTAAAGGTTTATCGTTTAACAGTGGGCGATAATATGGTATTTAGGTCTGCCGAGTGTGGCAATGTGTATAAGGCTTAGAACTAACCATCGCAAGGACATATCCAATGAAATAAAGCATACCTTCAATTCAAATCAGCCAATTTTGTTCATTTATTAACATGACAGAATTACGCACTGTTGGTCAGAAAAAAAGTTGGTCGGAAAAAAACTGTCGGAAAAAAGTTGGTTGAAAAAAAAGTTGGTCGAAAAGATAGTTGGTCGGAAAAAAAGTTGGTAAAAAAAAAACTGTCAGAAAAAACTCCTTGCCCAGTACAGGCTCACAGCATGGACCCGCCACTGGGGGACATAGAATTAATAGTAACTCATACAATGGCAAAAACGTCAATGGCCAGCCAGAAATGGTATGTAGACAGTATAACTCTAGACAGGGATGTAGACATACACAAAATCATATGGAGGCTTCTGTCATGGCTTTACATATCTGCTCGTATTGCGATTCGGTAGGCCAAGCATGCATGCACACGGTGGCCGAGTACAACAGAAGGCAGAGACACGCCGCGCCCACCGCTGATGTCACCAACCAGCGCCCAGGCACTGGCGTTAAGGGGCATAGCGGGGCAGGCACATACCGCCACCCAAATCACAAGCTAGCTAGTGGCAGCGCTCACAGCAACAACCAGGGGTTTTCAAAAAAAGAGCAGATGGGGCACCTGTAAACCTGAATCCACAGGCGCCCCCATTTATACCTTTAATGAACAATGTTATTAATGCCAATGTCTCTAATTCTCATCCACATGTATACGTGCAGACACCCCTATGCGATGAGAGCCCACGCGAGCTCTCGCCGGAAATCTCGGGAGCGAGATAAACACCCAAGATGGCGGCCGCCGTGCCAACGCAGCCCCATGCTCGGACAGCTCACCCCCGAAAGCCGTAAATGGTGGGACACAAGACCTCTACACGGCCGAGAGACATGCAGAATCCAATGTAGTAGGTCACAACATTAAATTCTCAGCTATTTGTGAAATGTGTTCTGGCAAAGTAGAAAGAGACAACACCGAGTTGGGCCCTGACATATTCGCACGAGATAGGCAGCTACGGTGGCCCGCAATAACCATTGACAAATCTCACCCCACACATAGTGCCATTTATAAGACGGTGGTCAGTACAGGCCTCCCCAATGCAGTAGGCGCTCGCATTAAACTCCCCACTGAACTAAATATCGAAGCTTGGGACAAATATTTATGCAATAGTGATGACCATAAACAACTCTGTGATTTTGTGAAATTTGGATTTCCCATGGGGTATCTGGGCCCCACCTCGCATAGCGACACTGGGAAAAACCACAGTAGTGCCGACCAATACAGAGATAAAATTGACGATTTTGTTCGCAAAGAACTGGGACTTGGCGGGCTCATAGGACCATTCAACCATCCCCCATTTCGCGAGTGGTACCATTGCTCGCCACTAATGTCGCGGGAGAAGCGAAACACCGACGCATGACGTGTTATAGTTGACCTCAGCTACCCCAAACAAGCATCAGTAAACGCATACCTTATGAAAAATAGCGTGTGGGGCGTCGAGCGTGCCCACTCCTTGCCCACCGTTGAAGCCCTAGTCCAACATCTTGTCATAATGGGTAGGGACGCCCACATGTCTACCATCAATATCTCAAGGGCCTATAAAATTTTCAAAACCGACCCCATGGACTGGCCCCTTCTGTGTGTGAAATGGGCAGATGAATTCTTTCTAGACATAACAATGCCCTTCGGCGCGAGAACATCCTCGTGCCACATGCAACGAGTGGCGGAGGCGATCGTTGGCATACTCGCGGCCGAAGGCATAACATCAAAGATGTACCTCGACGACTTAATAGTAATTTCTCCAAATAAAAGAAAAGCAGAAGGAGACTATGACAGGGCTATCGAGTTATTTAAAGAATTGGGCCTCCCGGAGGCGGTTGATAAGCGACAACCCCCTGCAGCCTGTGTTCGTTGGCTAGGCATTAGCATAGACACCAAAAACATGACTCTCAGCCTCCCACTGGACAAAGTCAGAGAAACGATTGAATGTGTCAACCGATATCTTAAAAGAAGGTCAATGTCACGCCGCGAGTTACAATCGATCATAGGCAGGCTGATACATATAGCCAAATGCGTCAGCCCAGCGAGACTCTTCATTAACCGCCTATTAGACAGCTTGCGAATGATGAAAGGAAAATATCTCAATATTAATGCGCAGATGAAGCGAGACCTCCAGTGGTTCCGAGAATTCACTGAACAATCAAACGGTACATCTGTCATCCCTAGTAGTGCTCCTACAAAGACCATCGAAGTAGATGCGTGCTTGACGGGTATAGGTGGCGCAGATGATCAGCGCGCATATGCGTACCAAGTTACTCATGTTGACGAACCTGTCGAGAACATATCGGAATTAGAAGCAATAAATGTACCCGTCGTGCTCCACACGCTCGTCACTGAGAAGGACAGAGGCGGCCACATACTAGTACTTTGCGACAACGCTGCTAGCGTCTCCGTGCTGCAGACGGGGCGTGGACGTAATCCGGTTATAGTGGAGGCAGCTAGGTTAGCCTGGATGGCACAGGCCATGTACGACGTGAAGATATCCTACCGCCATATCCCGGGTGTGGATAACACATTAGCCGATCGACTTAGCAGACGCCACTTGAACAGTAGATACGATAATGAAGCAATGAGTATACTAAACCGACGCGGCATTGCCATTGTTCAACCTTGTGTATTTGCTCTTAAGACTCTGTTCTCTTGTCAATCCCACAGGCAGATGAATAGGAGAACTGATGACACGGGCGGTGCAAAGACAGAGGGCAGCTTGGGCCCCAGGAACACTGGCGAATCAGCAGAGTGCGATCAAGAGATTCACAGCATTCACAAGGGGGATCGGCATACACCCACTGGAAGCCTCCCATATGGTTGTATGCGCCTACATAGAGCACCTATTGACCACCATCTCGTCACCCAAGACAATACGAAACCACATATCGCACATCAGAACGGTATACAGACAGCTCGACTGCCCTACTACAGCATTAGACCACCAAAGGGTGTGCTGGGCGCTGCAAGCGGTGGACAGAGATAAGACATTCAAGCCAAGAGCAAAAATGGCAGTCCCTGCATCACTGCTGAGACGAGCGGTGGGCCTAATAGGAACAGACCCGCTAGCTACAACCGTCAAGGCTGCAATAATGGTTATATATTATGCCGCACTCAGACAATCGGAGGTGCTGGCCCCATCAGTATCCAAATACGACCCTATACGCCACCTCACCAGAAAAGACATCACTCTGACCCATACTAGCATACAGATCAGAGTCAAAAGCGCCAAGAACTTACAATCGGCCTACGAGGGCAAGACGGTCAAACTAAAGGCCTCCAGCGACAAGAACATGTGTGTGGTCACCACGATCAAACGCATGCTCACAAACCTACCTACCCTACACAACACCAAGCCTGCGTTCATGTTCCCATCGGACAGAACTCCGATGCCGGCCTCATATGTTGCTAAACAGTGGAGAGCACTCATAATACAGAGTGGGGCTGACCCACAACCCTACTCGCTGCACAGCCTACGTAAGGCAGCAGCAGCTAACGCATACAAAGAGGGCTGCACAGAGCTACAAATACAAGAATACGGGGGCTGGAAATCCGATGCCTACCGTGTATACATACAAGCCGACAAAACACACGTCAACAGAGCTCTCAGGAATGCCATAGGCAACCCCCCATGACCCTAGAATAACACCAAAAAGACTCCTCGCTCACGAGTTCATAAATCATTCCCTCCCAAAACCCATAACATACAGGCCAATTGGCTCCCAAAATACAATGACAGTCCGCTCACGGCCCAAATCAAAGACAGTCCGCTCACAGCATCATATGCCAAAAATGACTATAGACTATGCATTTACATAGCAATCCTTTTATCGCCCCTTGGGCCTTACTTTTTTACTACATAACCCTCAACTCAAATACAACCATTTCCCACCCCATATTCCCACCCTCTTTCAACCATTACAACAAAATTGGCAGTCTTGGCTAATTAATCATTTAAATTTCATTTAATCAATTATCATTAATTTACATCAAATCCTTCAATTTTATACAAATCTCTTAACCAATTTTACAACCAACTTTTACTTATTTATATTTTATATAAACAAATTTATTAAAATAAACATTTTAATTTCCCAAAGCTGCCTCTACTCATTTCTTCCACCAATCTTTAAGTGGTATCTGCATCAATGCTCAACAATGAGTTCTTATTACTAACTCAGAATACAGTTAGTTGAGAATACCAAACCATGGTCCTTCAACTCCTCGTAGTGGCTCAGTTTGACCAATAGGGGAAAGGATGAGACCACACCACCACCACCACACCAGGAGGAGGCATGTCATAGTCCTTCACCTCCTCACCAATAGTGGCTCAGTTTGACCAATAGGGGAGAGGATGATTTTGATTGACAGGTGGAAGAGGTGGTGGGAGGGGTGTCATAAACTTCAGGGATTTACTGCAGGGAAGGTAGAAGGTTGTCAATCAAACAGTCCTTGTATAGGTGCACGGTTAGGAGTGGTTGTGTGAATTAGATATCAGAGATGGGCATTGAGATATCCTCCCAGATAAGTGTCCACACTCCTCAACACTAACACCTGACACAACGCCAAAATCTATAACATCAACTTGCTATTCAGGATGATTGACAGAATGGTACACGATCCATTAACATTCACAGTTTTTACTAAAAAACGGAGAATGTAAAAACCATGTATCCCATTGTCACTGGAGTGCTACTTGCAAGTGGTTTGACCTGCCCCCGCGAAACAAGCAGGACGGTCTAGCTAGCTAGAGACTCATAGAACTTTGCTGACACCAGCTAGCGAGGTAGTTAAGCCTGTTAAGCCTGTTATACAAAGATTCTCCTCCATCAGCATTCACAGTACCATCTATCCATGATCGCTACCACGTCAATCGGGATTACAGCATCCTGTCCAGCAGTCAGCTTTGTCAGATCTGTGAAACCAAAAAACCAACCCGGTGGCCGTACTCATCAATGAAACCTTTATGAAATTATATTATGGTCAATTCTCGAAACAGGCCCACAGGCTCTCCCCGGCGTCCATGGGAGATATATTTGTCAGAGTTTTTAAAATGTTGTCCAGGGATTATTTATGACTCCTTTAGACTGAATCAAAGTGCCAACGTTGTGTTCCAACGGCCTCTGCAAGATTGTTGCAGTGCAAGGAACATTTTCCTTCGAACTAATTAATTGACTGATAATAATGATAATTCAACCTTAATTGACATTTACTGCTCACATAAATGAAATAAATTATTACAGAAGTGCCAGTAAACAATGATAATAAATCAACACCAATTGGAACATTCCAACGCCCGGGCATATATGAAAATGCCATGGTGCTTTACTCTTTTAACTAGCATTTCCCCCGTTGGAGCTAGTAAGACAACGCACGAAGACACACGGGTAGGTTGTAAATGTAATGCGTTTTCTTTTCTTCGTATATTTGTATCTTTAAATGTGTTAGGCCTTAAATGAAGTAATCCAAGTCCCAAAGCCCGATGGCCCTGCTCCCCCCCCCCCCCCCCACACACACACACATACACACACCTACACACACACAGACACACAATTATGTAGTTCGGTCAAAATGAACATTCTGTTCATGCCAACCTAAAAAAAAAATGAACAGAAACTGGCAGTAGATGAACTGATAACCTCACCGTTATGGCTTATTTCGCTGCATGGGATGTATATAAAGAGTTCTAATAACTAAGGCAGAAATTTCATAACGGTGCTATTCAGATTTTTCTTTGAGTTAGTTCTCCTTGGCGTATTTCTACTATAAACGTATTTGGTAGATTTACAACGGAAAATATTTTGAATTGTGATGATTGATATAACTTGTGGAACATGTTGCATACACAGAACCTAAGTATATATTCATCCCATTTCTTAAAGACAGGTAAAAAGAAATTCCATCCGATAAACATCAAGAATATAATCCACGCGGAAGATTAGAGATTGCGCCAAAATGAATACAATTTAATTGATTTTGCGTAGTTCTAAATACTTTGATATTAATATTTGTGTCCAATGTATGTACACATATATTAAATGTAAATTAATTAAATCTAAATGTTACATGAATGATGACTGGACTGACGATACAAAGATAAGACCAGACCAGCTATGTTACAATCGTAGTATCGAGAGTCGTCCATATATATTGGGAAGCATGGGCAATCTATCGTTTAAAATTAAATTCGCACTTTTATTGACATTTGAAAAAAAACTGAGAGAAACACGAATCTGTTTAAAAACTTATCATACCATATATTTCAGATATCTTTATTATCATATATTAATGGGTCAAACTTGTACTTTGAATTAGCTTAACTTTTTCTATTTAGGTGGCCGGAATTTGGAAAGCATTTTGGGATAATATTCATTACTAATGGAATATATTGTTACGGTTTAAACTATTATATATTATGTATCTAAATGTTGAAAGATTGCATGGTTTAATTGCACTAAGTGAATGATTTTTGTCTTGATTTAGTTATTTGTTGGCGATGATATCACGACTTCAGGGAACGACACGACTAAACGATTATATATACGCACGCTCAGATTGATGAACGTTTACTACTTTGAAAGACAAGTACAAATCAAGAGAATCAAACAGAGACTCAACTAAACAATTCTCACGGGTTAGTCGCGTTAAATTTGCGACGTAAATACAATATCTGAGAAAATAATAAGCTTCAGTAAACTGAAGAAATACCACCACACCGCAAGTCATGGGAGAATGCAAGTTTCTAGGATTCGCCTTTCTATGCCAAGGCCTGACGCCTTTAGTGTAAATACCAAACCTATAATGAAGCATTTAACTTGAGGTTTCGAGCCATAACAGCATGTGAGTTTTATATTTGCTTTCTTCACCTCAACAAATTGCCACAAAGAGAAAGTATTTGGTACATGTGTATTGCCAATTATGTAAATTATAATTAAATACTTATAAGCATAATTCCCCCATAGTCGAATCCAACGAAAATAATTCAATGTATTCAAGTATAAAGTATATAATTCAAATTGACATCATATATTTACCTTAATCAGTGACTTTGAAGTATGAATTTCCACTCCTCCGCACTTACTCGTCACGAATACCAGTGTTAAAAATCCCGGCACCTGAAAAGTATATAGTCCTTTTAGATGTGGGATATATATATCCTAACACACTAACTAGTGAGTCTGGTTGTAGTGACAGAATAAAATCAATCGTTGGTATACGAGAACTGCCGATCGATATATTATATATTATATATGCACCTAATCTTCCTTTGATCATGCCTTTATCTTAAAGGCATTCCGTTATCTCTCGAAACTATGTAAAAATATCTTTAAATTTCCGAGAGTGGAAGCCTTTCCACATGTATGTGTTTCCAGTAACTACACTAGATCGGGACTAAGCGCTATCGACCAGGAATGAGAATATTGGCATTTGATTGTGTCTATACCTCAGGGTTTCCATTCATAATGTATAAAGGTAGATAACCATGTTATGACGTAGTTATATATAGGCAATACTTAATGAGGCCTGCTATTTAAATATAATGGAGAAGATCCTTATTGATGTCCTGGTCGTTAATTCTCTGGCCGCCAAGATATTGATGTTTTATCATCATTGTTTCCAGGTAAGAAAGAACTAAGTTATCAATGAGATAAAACCCGAAATGGGGCTATATAACTGTTGGAATATATATGCCAATGAATATGTTAATTGCTTTGCCTATAAATGGTGAATTATGGTATCTCTTGGAGACCTTTGTCACCTTAAAAATGGCAGGGACTGAAAACATGAATAGATTATTTGGAATACGCTCTACGATCAACGTAGATAAGCGGTTCAACTTGGCAGCAATAAATGAATGCCACCCACCATTTACTATAATTATGGGCATGTATGTTGACAACTCTAATTGAAGAAGAATAGATCGAAGCGATCGTATAGAAGATCGTTTTGTTGGTACCGTTGGCTCATATATATAGGAATGGTCATGGTAGCAGTCAGAAACTAAAATTATATATCTAAGTATTATTAGACTTACGAATTTCCATTTGCTTAAGGCCACGTGTTTATTTACTTAACAAGTCTGCTTCTATGGTGAGTGGTTTTCTTCTTGCGTCAAGACAAACATGTAAGCATGTGTTCTTGGCCTATTTACTCAACCCTTTGTCTTTATAATCAATGCTGAAAAACTATACACATATTAGAAAAGCATATTTCTGCAAGAAAAACAGACATTCTCATGTGATGCCTACCTATGCGTGCCTTTATGATAACATATTAATTCCTTTTTGCCCAGCTATATAATTATTCTTTGAAAAATCTTGTATATATATAAGACACATTCTTTAGCCAGTCAAAAGCAGTATTAAATTTTGTGACCCTGAATTCGAAATCTCAGATGGGTTCTACCCTAATCGAAAGCTTGATTATAGTCAAACTTTCGATTAGGGTAGGACCAATAGCACTTTATTTCATCTGAATTAGAGGCTTGTCACTCGGTTTTATTTGAATTTATTTACCTGTATCTAAAACTAGTCTTTTTAAGTTATTCTGACCCCATTAACACCTTTCTAGTAATGTAAATTCAAATGTCTCTTCCTAATTGATTATGGGCAACAGGTAAACTAGATATAGAGCTCTGCCAAACAATTTTTACAGACTGAAAGTAGGGTTCTAATTGATACTTTCTAATGGAACCATTTGACTAACTAGATTACCTTTTCGTTGAAAGGTTGTGGACTGGCGTGAAATGAACGAAATCCTCTGAATTCTGAAGAAAATGAAAGTAGAGCCTTTGGAGGAGTAAGTCTTGTTTTACTGACAACTATGTACAGAGAGAATGCGCATTCATGGGGAATGCAAACGATGAAATACTTGCTTGAGATTTCCATTACAGAGTGGTACAAAAGCTATTGCCTCCATTATGGAGAGCCCTTTATCACGAATGCACTGTAACATTCAGGCGCATGTAGTTTTAAATGGGTCAGTACAACCCTTAATCAGTTTCAAGAAAGGTTCCACTCTAACAAAGAAAGAAAGAACAAAAATAAGAATGAATGAATGTAAGAATGAATGAAAGAAAGAATAAAAGAAAGAAAGAAAGAAAGAAAGAAAGATTGAATGAATGAATGAATGATTGATTGAATGAATGAATGAATGAATGAATGAATGAAAGAAGGAGAATCATCTAGTTCTGCTCACTTCAGCGCCATCTCTGAACTGGATTGAACCTAATTGAATCGAATTCCGAGTGTCAGTATGTGCTTTGTATGCATCCTTAAGCAGTAGGCTGCCCTTGTGAACTCAGAATAGAGCAACAACAAATCGATCAGAGGTTTGATTTAAAGAAGCACTTATAGATAATTTAATAACTATATTTTGACCATGAAACACCCTGTATAAACTATAACATGCCGCTAAAGGTCTCATAATATAGGCAGGTGGGTTGGCTTATCCTTTTGCTTTAACTACAGCTTAGGAGCAATGAAAAGCTAAGCCACGGCTGTTACGACTCAAGTGATGTGCTTTAATATCTTAAAAGGTTTTCCATGCATATTAACCCTAAATCATACGGCTGGATTTACATGTTGGAATAAGTTTTTCGTGCGTCTACTATCTTTTAATACAGTCATGTTTATTCTATTGCCTATAGATTCCCAATAAAGCTTTCATACTTTTTACAATAAATGCTCACGGTTCATCCTGCCTCCATTATTCATAGTACATTTAAGCGAGACCCTCTTTTAAATTAATAATTAATTGGGCCGGCCATGCATGCATGTACATATACATAGCAGGGTAGTTGTGTGTTTATTGTGCTGCGTTTGATTAGTATTTTAATATAACACACTATATGACAGTCATACAGTTCTCAGAGTACACAGATACATAAGTCGCAAAAACATGTATTTGGGATATCAATGTATTATAAAAGATGGGAGTAGGCCGGTTCCAACAAGGTTAACCATTAGCATATATATACTAAGTACTTTTTATATATTTGTATGAGTGAGAAAATAGTTACTTATATTTCAGAATGGACGATCACAAGTAAATTAATTAAATATAACTCTTTAGGATTACCTCAGAAATGCAGGGACATTTAATATCCAGTGTTGGAATTTTGGAATAGTTGGAACTAGATGAAACACCCTCAAGTTAAAAACTGGCTCATCTTGCCACGGGCTTAGTTCGACTTGTTTTCACCAGGTGGCGTCATGATTGACTGGTTTGCATTTACAAATTCTTTTATTTTTCAGCACTCCAAATTATGCATTTATGCACCATCAATACTCTACATCATGCATTTAAAAACGGTATAAGTGATATACTACTGTACAGTTCATTTGTGTATTCTTTCTATTTGATGGTGCAACACTCAATATTAAACCACCCCTATTGTTGTTCATGTAAAAGTGTGAGGTGGACTGGCTGCTGCATAGTTCTCAACCCAAGGCACCCTCATACACGCCACCTGTTTCTGGGACAGGCAAACTATGGCATACATACACGGCAAGCATGATGAAATGATGAAATAAACAGATGGAATACTTGCCTAATAGTAGGCTATTAAGAACCTCTTATTTTTAATACGATATTGACCAACTGAATCATAGAAACAGAATTTAAAAGAATGCTGACAATTTTTAAATTACCGCACCCTAACCAGCCGTAATTGTGCGACCTGTACACCCTCTACCATTCTGCCTACCTGCCCGCATGTTCACGCCTAACATTGGCTGCAGTTTGATATATATATATAGTAAAGCTTAACAAGGCTTGCATGGGCAACACGCAAATATGATTTGCGCACACCTGGCTGTGCATTGAACCATCCCTAACAACCATTCACTCCCTCCAAATTAATATTATATTAATATCATAGCCTATGTATCCACTTAATCATGAAAAACGGCATTATTAATATTGTTATGACAATTTTACAGTTAACTGAGACTTACCTCATGTTACCTGTGAGCTGAGGTTTAATCTGGAATTATGTTGAGGCCATCATAGTAGTGGTGAGACTATGTGAGATACAACACTTCCGGCTGTGCATTGTGACGTCAGGTTTTAAAGGTGAAGAGGGTTTACTCAAGAGAAAATATGCCCATAGGACTAGGACGAGACATAATCAGTCTACTGTCCCAAATAAATAATTTTAAAACTATAGAACAGAGAGTTATCTGTAAGTGCCACTACTGACCAGTCTCATTCTTGTCTATTGCAATTGCAAGAGGGGCCGGCGGGCGGGCACATAGTCTGACCACTACTGTGATGGCCTTGACATAATTCCATAGTGAATTTATCAGCAGGTAACCTAAGGACCATTTCAATAGTGTCCAATTCCACACCTAAGTACTTAGTGCAGACCAAAGGAGTAGTACATTTTTTCAAGCAATGTGGAAACCCAACCTATGCAACAGGTTAATTAGAGTACACTGACATGGTTGGCATTCATCAAAGGAATCATTTACACAAAGGAAATCATCCAGATAGTTTACAACCTTTTCATAACCTCTGCGATACATGTATATTTATGTATACATCTCACTATGAAATTGGTAACTGAATTGAATGTGTAAGGTATGCACCTCAATCCGAAACACAAGATGGCGGACTGTAGGTAGGACGCATTGAGACTGCTCGTGGTGAACCTTCGAATTACTGGGTGTTTCAAACAACTATTTTCTTCAGCTCAACAACTAGGATAAACTCTCTGGACTTATAACTTATGGCATCAAGACCTACCAGATCGAACAAAAACCTTCAATCTGTGAATTTGTTCTCTGCCGCCGACATGAAGGCTTTACTCAATAGTAATTGCCCACAGCAACCTGCGCAGATTCAAATGAATGTGGAAATGCTGACAGTGAACCCGAACTTTATCATTCCCACACAACAACATGGACAGATTCAATCCCAACAAATGGATACCAACTATCATAACCAGGGATATGCACAAGGATCGAACAATTATGTTTATTCAAGTAATCACATCAGATCCTCACAACCGAATACATCGATCGACCAAAGACAATCATCCGCACCGAGTCAGCATGGAGGATCTCCCCCCAATTGACGGTGCAATTACCAACTTCTCAGCAACCTATGCAGCATACCAGTCAGCAAATGCAGATAAGTTCCATTTCGTTTCAGACCTTTATAAATAACCAAAACAAACTTATGGAACGTGCTCTAGTGAGAGACGACAAAATTGATGAATTAATTGTCTGCATGAAGGATTTACGAGGAGACGTTACTCAGGCGAAAGATTTATCTGTCTCAAATCAAACGAATCTAACCGCACTCAATAACAATCTCCTAGCAGTTACAGATTCTCAGAAAAGCATCAATCAAAACTCTACTAAAATTATGAGTAATCTAGTTTTGTTACAAGGAAAAATTGAAAATTTATCAAAACAAATGGCGGACAACAAAACATCGATTGAGAATATGAAACCAATTGCGCATTTCCCACCCCTAACGCCAGGGCAAACACTCTTCCAACTAACCAAAACATTCAACCACTAGGTAGCCTTCTAGGACCTATGAATCGCGTCAATAATCAGCAAGCTAGTAGGCCCAGAGACCTGAGGATTATTATCAAGGGCTTGGAAGAGCGAGATGACATAACTCTCGAGGACAGCCTAACTGACTTGCTCAAGTCCCTACAGGTTGACGTAATTTTCTCTAACGCAGAACGCCTAGGTAAACCACGACCTGAGAAAGAAAGAACCTACCCTAGACCAGTAAAGATAACCTTACCGACACTTAAAGATAAAATTGATATTTTCAAGAGTTTCAACCAAATCAAATCAAACCAACTCTTTGCGCATCTTAGATTTTCCTCCGACTCCACAGAGGAGGAGCAAGTCTATCTCACCGAAGCCAGGACTATTGCCAATGCAGCGAAACACATTCATGGTTTAAATGCTGGGCCGAAGGGCTTTTCAGTATTCATAGACGGCGATATCTATAACAGAGAGGATTTCGACAAGCTTCCAAACGGAATTACCCTTGAAAATGCCTCTACTGTGAACACACCCGACGGCGTAGCATTTCAGTCCCACTCTAGCCCACTTTCTAACCTCTACCCCTGTGATATCCAGGACCCAGGCAGTGACTGGGTTGCGTCATCAGCAGAACACCTATATCAGGTAAAGAAAGCGGTGCACTCAAAAGCGGACAAGTCCCTGATCGATAGGATAAAGGTAGTGAAAAACCCCTATGTGGCAAAACAATTGGGCAACCAAATTCCGAAAGAGGATTCGTGGAAGGATATAGCAGACCAACAATTGAAAGAGTGTATCCGTCTAAAATTCACTCAAAACCACCACCTAAAAGTGAAACTTCTAGCCTACAAAGAGAACTCATATTTTTATGAGGCCACTTTGGATCCCCATTACGGCTGCGGCATATACCTATCTGACGCACCAACCATAACCAAAGACAGAGTGACCGCGGCTTCACACCACAACGTTTGCGGCTTACTGCTAGCCGAAGTTATAACGTGATGTCTAAATAACGTGATGTCTAAATACCAGATACTGCTAATAGGTGATTCCCGGCTGAGAAGCTGGGAAAACAACTTAAATGGAATCCTTGCAGACAACAATTACTCCGATATTGAGTTAACCTGCCTCCCAATCCCCGGCGCTAGGCTTAGCTACATAGGTGAACAGGCAATTGCGAGATAAGATTTCAAACAATTTGGCCTGGCGTATGTAATAGGAGGGATTAATGAATTAACGGAAAAGATAAGAGGGCAACATATTTTCCCAAGATTCTCCTCTGCAAATGAGGGCTTGAAACATCTCCAGGAAGAAATAAGCACTCTGACCTGGAAGTTGGATGCAGTCGCCCGAGCAGTAATCGTCACTGAGATTATCGGTATCCACCTACCTAAATACATGAGAGGATGGCTCAATGATCAAATAGCTAGCGCAAGATATAATCCATGAAATAATTGCTGACATCAACAAATATATCAGAAAACTTAACAGGAAGAATAAAATGATTGGCCCCCACTTTGAGGGAGTAATACAGAGGATCTACCACCGACCACCGATACAAATCCAAAACCTATGATGGTCTCCATTATAGTGAAATAACGATCGCCAAATTCACAGACCTCACCTTTTCTACATTCAATCGCAACATTCAAAGTATGCTCAAAAGACTTCCCTAGGCAAACACACTTGTGTGGCAATGCCTAGGAATCAACAAATAACACTTGCGCATAAGTTTTCTCATTAATTTTTTTTGCGTTACGAACAAACACTAATCATGTGGCAATTGCTAATTTTATTTACTTAATCTAAACTCAATCAGTCCTCCTCTGCAAACACACTAGTTGTGGCAATGCTTTGGATCATATGATTTTGTAGATTAAATACGCCACAATCTCCCCCTGCATTAATTGAAAGTATGTTATCATACTTATTTCTCTCAAGCTAGTGTACTAAGTTGTCTTGAACTTGAAACTCTGTACCTAATGTTCTTCTAATTGCAATCTCATATTTATATTGTAAATATAAACTGCGAGGAAAGATGTTATGTTATTTACAGTGTCCTTTTTCTCTCTTTATTTCCACATGTTTTGAAAATCAATCCCTGGACGATGTGCAAAACAAACCGCTACAAGTTTTATATCCCCCTTTATATACCCTTTATTATGCTAATTCATGCTAACACATATAATGTGGCAAAGTCATGACGAGCCAAACTGGGTTTACCCTCGTACCGATCCTTGTTCTGCCTTATGTGCTCTCTAAAGCAAATCATACTAACACATACATTGTGGCAAAGCTATGAGAGCCAAGTTGAGTATACCCAATACCACTTTTTGTCTGTTTCTCCACGAGCGGAGAAGACCACCCCCTATCAAACCTCTACCTAGCCCAACCAAATTCTATCCTTCCTTGGGGGAGTATCCACCTACCCCCCTGAGGAAGACACCCCCCATGCCAAACCGGCCCTACCCGTGCAGTTATCTGCCTTGGGTTCCTTTCTCCCATCACTATCCTTCATCAGACCTTTCTTTTCCCCTAAGAACATCACTATGTCCCCATCAAAGGGTCTTTCTATCACCCATCTGAATGCACAAAGTATGCAAAACAAGTTTGATACTTTAAAACTAGAAATCTCCAACCTTAACTCGGCAATAACTGGAATCTCAGAAACCTGGTTACACAGCAAGATATCAGACGACCAAATAAATATCCCTAACTTTAACCTATTAAGAGTAGACAGAACCTGGCCCAAGAATAATAATCCCCAACCCAAAAGAGGGGAAGGGGTAGCCCTATATATCAAAAACAACATAAACTACACTCTAATCTCAGATCTCAACGTCAGTTCAAAGCATGTAGAATGTATCTGGGCAAGGCTGAATTGAAAATTCACCAAACCCATCTTTGTCGGCTGTTTATATAGACCGCCAAGTGGATCTACTGACCAATTAATTGAATATCTTACAAACACTCTCTCACAGTTAACCTCCAACATTAAAGCTGAAGTGTTCATTATCGGTGATTTTAACATAAATTACCAAGAAAATAGTAAAGATAAAAAACTTTTAAAAGAGCTAGAATCAAACTTCAATCTAACGCAAAAAATACCCCCCCCCCCCCCCCACGAGATTCCACATAAACAAAGATAAAATATTAACTGGATCCCTGATTGATCACGTCTATACAAACTCAGACATCGTATCACAGGCTGGAGTCCTAAACTCCAACCTAAGTGACCACGAAATGATATACGTAACGAGGAAGAAATTAAAAACCAAATTCGAATCAACTATCAAATGGAGTAGATCTTACAAAATTTTAATGATCCAAACTTTCAATTCAAACTAAGAAATGAATTTGTATGGGAAAACTTTTCGGAACTCACTGACCCAGGGGAGGCATGGCAACTAATCCTCTCAAGGATTAATGCCCTTCTTGACCAATTAGCCCCATTTAGGAAAATTAAAGTTAAAACCTCCAATGATCCTTGGATAACACAAAAGATCATTGACCAAATAAAAGAGAAAAACAGAGCTAGGAAAGTAGCAATGAACACCAAAGTAGAGCAAGACTGGCAAACTGCAAAAACTTTGAGAAAATCAACCAACCTCTCTCTTCAAAATGCCAAGAAAGATTTTACATTAAACGAGTTAGATAACAATACAAGAGACCAGAAAAAATTATGGGAAATAATAAGTGTAATCTCTCCCTCGAACAAAAAGTCCAATACTATAAATCTGACAGACGACCAAAACAATCCCATAAATCAACAGGAAATCCCTCAGTATGTGAATAACGTTTTTCGTAAACATTGCATCTACACTAACTAAAGGACTACAGCCAAACTGGAACCCTAATACTCTACCAACACTCAGCTCAATACAAGACATTAGAACCAACGTAAATGAAGTCTGGAAACTCGTTAAAAACATTAATGTCACCAAATCGTCCTCAATTGAACACCTCCCCAACAGAATCCTCACGCTAGCCCTACTAACTCTTTGTACTGAATTTACACACTGTCTAAATTTATCCTTGAGTACTGCTACTGTCCCCCCAAACTGGAAAATAGCCAAAATTATCCCATTATTTAAAGGAGGAAATCAGAACAAAATAACTAACTACAAACCAATAGCCCTACTTCCCACCCCTAGTAAAATCATCGAAAAAATTGTTCATACTAGAATATACGAATACCCTTGAAGCTTATGATATATTAAATCCTAAACAATTTGGCTTCCGTCCAGGAAAATCCACAATAGGTGCAATTAGCAGATTTACAGATGACATAGCTTGGAATCTTGACACAAACGTAGACACCCTAGTATCCTATATAGACTTCAAAAAAGCCTTTGATATGGTGAACCATGAAATTCTTCTGCAAAAGCTTGATCACATTGGTATTAGAGGTAACATATTAGAATGGTGCAAGTCCTATCTCAATGAAAGGCAACAGCTCGTCATAGTGAACAACCTCACCTCAGCACCGGTATCGGTCCTGACAGGTGTACCACAGGGCTCCATAATAGGCCCATTACTGTTTATTATTTTCATAGATGACCTGGCCAAAGGAATTAGAAATTCCCACCTCTCGTTATATGCGGACGACACTATTATTTATATTCATGGCAAAAAAGTTGACGAACTTTTTACCCAAATGCAATCTGCTATCGAGGACCTACACCAATGGTGCAAAGGCAACCTCTTCCTAGTTAACACAGCAAAATCTAACCTAATGTTTTTCACCAGATCCTCAAAGAACAAGAAACTAGCAAAGGAAAACTCAATTACATATGAAAACAATGAACTAAAACAAGTCGCCAGCTATAAATACCTGGGTCTAAGTATTGACGAGGGACTAAATTTCAAAATTCAACTATCCTACCAAATTAAAACTGTTGCTTACAAAATCCACCAACTCCATAGGATAAGAAGATACATTAACCCAATCTCAGCGATCAAAATCTTCAAAACGAAAATTCTACACTTTTTCGATTATGGTGATATCTTAATTCATAATACCCACAAACCCTCATTAGACAAATTACAAAGACTTCAGAACAAAGCTTTAAAACTATCACTTGGACTACCCTACGAAACCCCAACTAATATACTCCATAGCAGAGCTAGAATCCCCCTACTAATCAACAGAAGAACAGTCCGCCTCAGAACACTAGCTTTCAAAAGAAGTACAGACCCAACTTCACAAACCCTCTAAACAGAGAAACTAGACAGAATGAGGCCCCAACACTGAAAATCCCCCCTTATAGAACCAGATTTGGTGAAAACACAATTCAAGTAAAATGCGCAAAATCCTGGAATGAGCTGTCTGCCAAACAATGTTATATAGGAACAATCGAAACTTTCAAATCGAACCAAAAGTTATGGTCAAGCACCCTATATGCCCCGATCGACTAAAAGTACCCTGACCCTTTTCCCATAGGATTTTTTCCTGTAAATTACCTTTCTCTTTCCCCCCTCCTTACTATTTTGAAATCATACTGTCTAACTGCTAGTCAACTACCATGTGCATGTTTTTCTACTCTTTATAAAACCGACTACTAGTTTATTAAAACCTGCTAACACTAGACTATTCAAGCACCGGATACAAAGTGGCAAAGCAGTACCTTTTACGTTTACGCTTCTCTCATTCTCCATGCTATCGTGTGAAACCACCAATGCATTTGAGATATGCATTAGTGCTAACCAACCAATAGTATTAAGTCAAACATGCAATGTATATATATTACTTGTCGATTTACTTGATCTGTTATACAGTTTACCTATGTTAGACTTCTTCAAGCGTAGCCAACACTCAGGATTAGCTAAGAGTGGCACAGCAACGCCTTATACTGTTGTAAATACTGTATCTGAATGTATATACTTGACATTGTCACCTGGGGCAAGTGAAAAGCCCTATTGCTGGGACTTGAGCTACCCAGTATAAATAAAAGCTTTAAAAAAAAAACCTGGTATCCACCATGAATGTAGTTTTGCCATCTATGACCCATCTAATAGCTTGTACAACACGATGATTGGGGTTAACCGATATGCTGCGGTATTCCGCCGATATGTCTACAGAAGAAGAATAACAACCTGGTTCAAACAGTAAAGTTACATAATCTAAAGTAGTAATCCTATCCGATAATTCCAATAATAACAGTTGTCTGACGGGTAATCATCAGGGATAGAGTCCTTTGACTTGTTCTTGGATTTGTACTTCCCAGTACCAGTTGAGCTGTTGTGACGACCTTTGTTATATTATAGGGAGTGATGGAATAAGAAGGTCCGTTCACAGCAATGACTATTATAAGAGTGTTTATTGTAACTGCGTTGGTGGGTGACGCGGAGGTCACCCACGTGACTGGGCACGCAGGCCTGTCACTCTGTGAGAGGGGGGGTCACTACCCAATACATACATACATGTTAATAATACAAGGATAATACATAATAAAGGCATGAAATAAAGTAGTAGTTAACCTATATATAGCACCTTGACCCTGACTCACGGAGCCCGTGTCATGCTTGGTGTTCATGACTGCTCCATGAAAACAAAAGTTACAACCAATTAAGGTTGTCACAATCAGGAAATCCGGCAGCCTTGTCTTTGAGAAAAGAATCTACTATGTGGTGGTCATAATTACAATAGGCCACATCCATATTATCATGGTCAGCTGCATGCCTAGTGGCAAACTCTAAGTGATTCAGATAAGACTTGACATCACCACCCGTCGATAACAAGTGCTGCACAACTATGACCATACCATAATAAGCTTCCTGCAGGATAACTTCTTATGATTGACATTCTTAACTTGAGTGGAATTCAGACAATGTTGGTAGTAATACTCTGGATGATATACCATACCGGTGTTACGACGGACTGACTCGGGGATCCACAGTCGCATTAATTTGATGAAGAGCAGAAACAACTGGATCCGCCAGCCACATCTAACCTGATGGAGAACCACCAGGTGGAGGCTGCTGCTGACCCGAATATAACTGCTGTTGACCTGGGGTGTGACTGCTGCTGACCAGAAGGTGACTGCTGTTGACCAGGGGGTGACTGTTGCTGCCTGGAGCCCGGCGTTGAACCACCAGGACCACCAGTGGAACCAGAAACAACCGTAATTTTTAATCATTTGAGTCAGCATAACTTGCATTTGGTTGCTGAAACCATTGAGACCACTTATCCTTGGGATTCTCAGATGTTGCACCACTTTCACCAGGAGGAGGTTTAACCTCTGGCTTGTCCACTGACCCGGGCTTGTTAGCAGCTTCAATGGCTTTAAGTTGATTCTTTAAGTTGAGCTTGACTGGTAAGGGACTCAAACACTTTGGCAATAATAGTAATCAAAGAATGAAGTGCTCTCTTCATGTACTGGAACTTTTTATCATTGTCGTTTGGTTCTTTGGCAATAGCATCAAAGATGATGTTATCAATAATGGAACCTTCAGCCAGTCCATATTTTCTGGTCTCGGGTAAGCCGTGATCAAATCTTCTACTTTACTTCTAGTAGGTTTGGGGAGGTATCTATCAAGCCCTGCTTTTAGGACCTCTTTTATCAGTCCTATGACTTCGTCTTCGTTCTCCGCAAAATCCGCTAGAACTTTTCTTTCCAATTCCGAATAATTTCCCCCCAACTTAGCTGCTAGGGCCAATAACTGATCTGAATTCTCACCAGAGCCACCCGAGGGATTTTTTTTTAAAGAAATTTTATTGAGTCCAGTTCCTTTGTGCGGTAAAAGGGTAATCTCATGGAACCCATTTCAAAGCATGATTTTTATAAGTACATTTTTAAGTTTTTTACCTTTTACTTCAACATCAAGATACCAAGAGGAAAATCATTCAAATTACAATCATTGAGGAAATAAACATATTTTCTTTACATTCGAACTAGAAATTTTATGTTTTTTGGTTTTTTTGCCTCTGCCATAAGGCTACACGAATGATAAAAACAACAATATGTGGTCAATTTTCTAGATATAATGCTAACATAGT
Organism: Sthenelais limicola; assembly: GCA_942159475.1. Lineage (NCBI taxonomy): Eukaryota > Metazoa > Annelida > Polychaeta > Phyllodocida > Sigalionidae > Sthenelais > Sthenelais limicola. The sequence goes on from OW804098.1 coordinate 57,053,309, forward strand.
TTTCTAGACATTTGTGTTTATACATTATTTCAACCGTACCAGTCATTATGACTTTTCAGATATGATTTAATAGCAGGCCAGCCTCGCTGTCTATCATCACCAAATTTTTGGACCTCATACATGGGGAGATTTATTCACAATTTCTAGAGCAGGTCTAATAGCTCTGATTACTGGTCCTACATTTTGTCTTGTTACTCTTGGAACAATGATAATGTTATCAAACTCAAGTTGTTTTTGGTACATTACTCCCATGAGAGCTATATCATACCTTTTTTTTAATGGTTCAATACCACAGATCTGACTTAGTGTAGCAGTATCTCTACGGTCATTTTTATAAATAAGCTTGATAGCTCTAAAAATCAATCTTTGTAGCTTTTTCTTCAAATGAGCACTTGGGAAGGATAGAAACAGGCCCCCATATTCAAGTGTAGACAAGATATGTACTTTACTATTGTTTTTGTCATCTCTGTACTTAAGTACTTCCTCATTCTGTGTAACAGAATCAGCTTGCTCATCAATCTTCGGCCTCTTCTTCATGATACTCCTCATCTTCCGATAGCTCATGGCACTTCCTAGCGCGAGGCTGATATGTCTGATATTGAGACGGCCCCCAGTTCCACTGCGCCTGAGGTTGAGGCTGTTGCCATGGTTGTCCGAAAAAGTTCGCTTGTGGGAAATAACCATTTGGTTGATAACCGTAAGGCCACTGAGGAGTGGGGAACCCATTAAAACCAAAGTTCTGATTGTTCATAGGGTTCATATTTGCCGGGTTGATGTTCATTTGAGGCACAGTAAAGGTAGGATTCTGCTGAATGGTTGCGGGCCTTGCTTCTGCACCATCTTGGATCGGCGTCAGTTTTGGCGGAAGAAGTTCCGCCATTGAGCCAGTTTGAGATTTCATGCCAATTCCACCTTCGGCACCCTCAATAACTGAATATTTGAAACAAGACAAAACACGACCATTAGGTAATTGCCTTCGAAAAAAGGAGTCAGAACGGCGGTTTGCAACCTACCACTCCTAAATAACAAGTGTAGAGAACAAAAATCTCGAAAAAGACAAATAAAGCAAAAAAAACTTACCCGATCGAAAACGCGTGCAAAGCTGCTCTGAATCTCGTGTCTACTGACGTCACAATGCACAGCCAGAAGTGTTGTATCTCACAGAGTCCAGGAGAGGATGTGGCACCAGGATATTGTCACAACAGGAGAAGTCTTGGGCTATTTACTTTACTAAACATGGAATGGAGTGTTTTTGTAGGCCCACCATCCCGCCCACTTTTTGTACATTGACATTGCCCACCATCCCACCCACCATCCTCCAAAATCCTTTAATTTTAGGGTTAAGTCAACGTGCAAAACGATTGCCGATGACGGGCAATGCTTTTGCACATCATACGGTGATGCTACCTGGTGGGAAGGTCAGAAACTAGTGGTGGGGAATCCCCGCGACTATGACATCATTACATGGGCGTCGTTAGATGAAGCTCACCGAGTGTGGCCGAGCGTGTGATCGTGAACTGGAGAATGTCAGCATCAAACAGAAACATAGAGACATAGGTTTAAGCATGTAATGCTGGAACTCCGTAATTATACTAGTAAGAGCTTATAATCTTTGGTGAAATGTCTCTTAGAATGCATAATCTGGACACTGGCACAGGTTTTAAGTGTGGGGACATATGAGAACATAGGGTTATTTGAAAATTATAGACCATTTTCCTCTATAGTTTTGCCCAAGGAGCTTGGGTCGAATTTACTAGTTAAGGTGTTTATGCATGGATAATTTATTATTATGCCACTGACGACCTATCGTCTAGAACCACTTCCATGGTGGCAGAGACATGATTATATATAGGGCTACAGTTAGTAGATTACTATCTGTATACAACACTCATCTAAATAAGGGAATATTCACTGTTAAATCTCGATGTAAATGATCATAAGTTCAATAAATGGGTGGAATCTAGGAGTCCTTCCCCAACAACAGCAAGACCACCTATATTCAGTACTGGGGGATAATCTCTGTCGTTTGCGAAAGCTAAAGTGTGGGATCAGAATGCAATTGTCCATGTTGATCCCATTTCTCCTTTGCTGAGCCCTTGGAAGCATACTGATAGATATTTGTTGCACAATTGACATGCTTCACTAATATTTACCGGGAAAATCCGCAATCATTTGTTTTTGGACATTGCATGAAACTACCAAGTGTAAATACAATATAATCTAATAGCAGGACTCCACTAGAGGAAAAACAGCAGCAACAAATAAAACTCAGAAATCTGAAATCGCAAGGTCATCATTCCCATGCAACATTAATGACTTTTTTTTCTCAATTTTAAAAGATTCTTTTGTATTTAGCTATAATTGCTACTACAAACAATGGTCATGCTTTGCGTCAATTATATAGTTTTGACTGAAACCAATGCTAATACATGATTGCTTTGGTCGAATGCACAGTCCATTCAGAAGACTGCAGTAAGACAAGGTAAACATGAAACAAAACCAGGTTTGCTATTACTCCTTGGGGTCACGATTAAATCCTACCCCTGTTATATCACCGGACCGCCTTGTTGTAAAGGCTAGCGGAGGGTTCTAGTATACCTTAAACTCCACTTTAAACCTGTGCATCAATAATAAAAGGTCTTTTAGTCCACAAAATAAATAGTTATGGTTGCCTACACCCACCTCTCCAACAACTAGCCACAATACTTATATATCCTCTCTCTCACAATACTATACATGGGTCCTTTAACTTTTCACCGCATGAATTTGTTTGAACTGTATTGAAACCAATGAAAATATTTGCAACCTTTGTCATCTAGAACTATTCAAATGACAGAAAAACGGATATGAACCTACCCCGTTTAGTTTTGTTTAAAGGGCTTAGCATATATATGTGTAATCGTTTCTATTTGCAAAAGTTTGTGTATTCAAAGCTCCTGACAAAAGAATCATTTGTCCATGAACTACATTGTCAAAGCTTCTATGCCTTAAATCTGCATGTTACATTGAGAATATGTGACAATTTTAATTCTATGTTGATTATTGCTGGGAGGAAAAGACTTACTACTTGATTATGGCATAGAGCAACTGAACGTTATCTATAATGGACCGGATTCCATTCCATAAACATGCCCCAATCACACAGATTCACCTTCAAACCAACTTCATGCATGTAAATCTGCTTGAATACATATATAATTATGAGGCTCCAAAATGAATTTGGATTGATATTTAGATGTGTATAGCCGTCATTAATATATATATTCATAACTATTATATAATAGTAGCTGATTAATAATACAATGAAATTGTTATATATTCATAGGCCCATACATTCATACATTTGTAATGTCTGATTGATATGCTTAAGCGATTATGAGACTTAACTTATCAATGAACAAATCAACCAAGATCAAATGGACCTCGCCAGCACTGCTTCAGTTTGAGTTGTACTCTCACCACACCTAGGGATGACCTATCTAGCTATCTGTACGACAGACCAACCCAGCAACCTGGGACACATGTCCTTCATGAATATGCAGGTAACATCAAGGACAAGGTGTATCCATATATGTAGAGTATACAGAAAATAAAAAGTTAAACTCACTACAGCCGGTATAGTTATGACCTCTCATGGGCAATTAATACCTATAGACATCTGTGCCCTCTAGCCGCTACCAATAATATTACCACCCAGCTGTCCCTTGAGCTGCAACCGCTTGGGCTCGGCTCAAGTCCGGTAATACCAGTCTTGAGCCGCGCATCACACATTCACATAATTATGATTATCCGTTGATATATCCACATGCCAGGTACACCTTCAAAATACCTTTTTTCTGGCAGGAGACAAACATATAGAAATAGTATATCTGCGCCAGGGGGTTTCCAAAAAGGGATTCTATGATTACAAATTTATGAGAACTTAAATAACTTCTCACCCTTTAAAAACAGGTTGGTGGTTAACATTTTAATGGCGTCCGAACATGCAAAGTCGCAGTCCCCTACTAGTGCTCTTAATTCTGTGCAAGGAGAATGGCCAAATCGACTTGCCAAAAACATGCTCAATATTTACAGAATGCTTTTCAATCATTCTAAACACAATAATTTAGTAGGTGATTTCAGAGTCCCATGTCTCATATTGATGCGTAAAGTCTAGTTAAGCAATAAGTTTATTTATGAGCCAGTTTTGTATGATAGATTCCTTGTTATATCCAAATGTGTAAGCAAGAAAACTAGGAAAGAGATCGTAATTAGTTAAAGGTTGTGCCACTCCAGTTGTATTCAAGTGTGAAATATCATGTATCTTACTTTTCTGGACAAAAGAGATGTACTGGGAGAAAGTTACCCTGTCTGAATATCCAATAACTGCGTAAGAAATATAACCAATATCGTGATTTAAAAAAAATTATGTTTAGTGTTAGTTATGTCCATTTAGTAAAGAATGACATCAAATTGAGGCTAAACTCTATTTTTTTTTATTAAAAAAACAATGAATTATTTTCATTAATAATAGTGTTGGCACAGTGACAAACCTATACTTGACAACTGACTATGCGAATTAAACAGTATCCGGTAACATAAAATACCTATTAGAGAATGTGTATAAAAATAGGTTATGGTGTTCATGATATTCGTCAGAATAACCCCTCAGAAACGTATGTTCTACCTAAAGAAATTCTCCTTACTAGTATCCAAGCGATGAAGGTTGGTTCAGGTTTGTAATACTAGGTGTCACTACCAGTCTCGTGCTTATCGTATGTACTCATACCAACCCGTCTCCAATAAGATGAGCCTTCAAGTATTGTCCTAGATGAAATTTATTATATCAAGAAATCAAGAAATCAATATATATATATATATATATATATATATATATATATATATATATATATATATATATATATATCTAACCCAAATTCATGAGAAGTGACCGAAAAGAAAATGAGGCATTCAGTATAAAATGCATTGATCTTTTCGTATATTTCGTATAAGTCGTATATTTAATTTTATGAATGACTCCCATACAGTTATTCGTTGAGTATATTTCAGATCAATTCAATTCATTTCATGAATAAATAACCTTAATACAAATACGTCCCCATTGATCTGGTGGTATCAAAAATTAATGTAAGTCTAGTGTTCAAACGATGTTTTTTCTATCTTAATACTTACAGAAATGCCTGGTTAGACATACCGGTCTCCAAAAAATAATAGACCTATCTAGTTAGTATCACCTTACTATAAACTCGGTGTAAAAATGACACATGAACATAATTGGATGTAATATTATGCGCAGTTGTTATTGTATTAACATTTCAGCGATAGCAATTTTATATTAAATGTAGTTAGACACAAGAATGTGCGGAAGACCATGATTCTTCTTCTTTGAATTATCGCCCGTGATTATAAGTTTCATCGTAAACTGTACATTGCTTTTTTGCAACTCTACTGTCATCTACGGAGGCTTTGTTGTAATCAAATACTAAAGAAAATATAAGAAGAAATATAATAAAGCCTGAATGAAACACGAAACAAAAAGTCTCTTTTAGTGAGGGCACCAAGTCAAAGACTGGCTCTTGAACTATTTTAAGGGGACCTTATTTTACCTGTTCTTTTCAGTGAATTCTTACATACTAGATTAGAATAAGATAAAAGGTCATGGTAATACAGACCGTTGTTATTATGATGTGTTGTGGAAGATGAGTCACAAGTCGCTCAAATTTGATTTTGAGATACCATCATATTTGAAAAGATGAGATCAAGCCGATTCCAATGATAGTAAACAGTAGGACATCTTATAAGTATTTCTAGATTTTAAGTTTGATATTTTTATCTAGAAAAAGAAATTGGCAATATTCCTGGGTGGATATTTACTAGTGAAGTAGCTAAATATACTTTATAACATGACCTTAGAAATGCATGGATACATTCATTACACTGTCTGAAATTGTGTACATGTATCCATGCTACTAGCAACAAACAAGTCGGAATATTCCAACAAAGATATCCTATAAATAAATCACTTTGAAAATTATCCATTTTGCGGCTTGTGACTCATTTCCTGATAAACATCACATATATGAATAAAAGTAGTATGTTAAAGACTTTCATGAACTTCCCCACTTGACTGCTATAATCCGAGACTATTTATTAAAAAATGTGTCACATTTTCTTCACCCAGATGTACTCATTTGTCTCTAGCAATAATTCATACATTCAAATATTCAGTTAACAGTTTCAAGGACAAACCTTCGCATCGTGATCCAAGTATCACTATGCTTTTAATGGTTCATTCGGTTCTGTAAAATAACTCTGCCCTTTATTTTTTTTTGTTCTGTACAAATAACGTGCGTAAAAATAGAATACATTCACCTTTGAGCTAAATAATATTAGTTACATAATGTTCATTTTTCAGATCTCGGTGTGGTCAACTGTACGTAAAGATTGAAGGACTTTGTATGTGAACGGCAACTAATATATGGTCGAGGGTTGTGAAGTATAGCCAATAAGCTATTCTGTTTACAGAAATATAGGACTGGGTTTTATGATTGTGACCTAATGCTGACTGGAAGAAGGGTATTACGAAACTACAGTTATTGACTAGAACCATCCGTTGCTCTGGGTTCTCAGCTCATCATAATTATTGATTTGTCTTCATACTAACAATAAACAATACACATGAAACATGCTATTCATAAGGTTATCAAATTACTTCCCCACTTAGTATGTGCCTTGCCAATAATTATAACTTTTGGTACGACTACCAGTGACTGCTTTTTACTTATACCCTCTATCTATATATACCATTGTGGACTGGCAGTTTCGAGTTGTCTAGTCAAATATTTTTAATATGTGTAACGGCTAAACCCCCCCCCCCCCCACCCCCCCACACACACACAAACCCGATTTTAAGCCCGATTTGGGCTCCCGATCAATCGCAGGATTTTATTTCAAATTCTAATTATATTTCATTTTAAATCGGGGATGTGTGTTTCTGTCGGATAGTCGGGGGTTAATCGGGTTCCTTTTTACCACCCAATTTGGCAAATTTCTTCCCACACATGGCCGATTCTAGACCCGATTTCAGGACATAGGATTTCGTTTTGCAGAATCCTATGTGTGGGTCCAGTCTCGATTAGTCGAGGAGCCTTCCCAAATAATCGGAAGTGCTCTGAAAGGAATCATTGGGGCAAACCCTCCCGATTTGTCCCAAAATGTTAGCAGTTCTACCAGGCAGGTAACTTTGAAAAGCTATAACTCCACTAATTTCTGGAGTATAAAAACAATTTTTTCACTTTTTTAGTGCTCACCTGATACAGTCTGTAACTAGAACTCTGGTGATAAGGGCACCACAGATTGGTACATACTTGTTCATAAATGAGGATTTGAATTAGAAATAAATAAAAGGTATATTCATTCAATGTTTTAAACTATATTGCACGTGGTAGGTATCGACATAAGGGTGATAACGTTATTTTTAGTCTGAAAAATTTTAGAAGAAAAAATACAAAAGTATTTCCCATCGGAGAAGCAGAAAATGTTTTCATTTCTTTTTTTACCTTACAGGCTTATAGAATCGGCCCCCAAATCGGTTATGCTGAGTACAGTGGATTTCATTTGGGGGAGAAATCGGGACTCAAATCGGTTCAAATACGCCCCATTTCATATAATATTGCTAGGATTTCAGCCCCGATTGGTCGGTACACCCCAAATCCGGCCATTTATAAAACTCGGTCCTGAAATAGTTCCAGGTTGCTGGTAAAATAATTCATGCCGAATAGTTTCTTCTATCATAAATCGTTGTTCTGTAACTATGGAACAATTAGGAAAAACCAACCACGATTCATTAAAATTATTCATTTTCAAAATTATAGTCATTCCTGTCGAGAATGTATGTATTAATCAAACAACATTTATCATTCCACAAGCATATGACTTCAAAGTCCCCTGATCTCCCCAGCAGTGTGTGTTCTTAATTATAGTAATCCCAACGGTTAGGATGATTAGTGGTGAGCTGCCGAAAATACCGAAGGCAAGGCACATGTATTAATAAATAAATGCCAGGTCACACTGAGCCTATCTTTTAATGCATCACATCACCTGCAGCTTGAGTGAAATGCACGTTTTAAGCCAATTGAATCAGCGAAGTGTAAATATGCCATTTCAAGGTCTAAAAAGAATGGATCCGCTTATAAAAGATGGTAGCATACATATAGATGCGATCAAAGGCTATAACGCGGATCAATAATTGACCTATGTTACCACTTAGTGGCGAGAAGGAACAAAGCTTTAATACTTTCATGCTTCAATACTTTCGATGGTTATGATTGATATAAATGAGTCAGTAGAAAGTTTTAAGCCGGCTGCGAGAAGCGGACAAAGGGAGGTAATACGGCGAAAAAGCAAAGCTCCCAATCGTACATGTATGTGCATGGGAATAGTGTGAACATACCTTTTCAATTAAATTAAATTACTAGAGATTGTCTAAAATAAATCCACCCTATAGGATTTTCGATATTCAATGTATTGATGAAAACGAGCAATTTGTGTTAGTCAAAGTTGGCTGAGATAAATTAGAAACTTATTTTTCTCCAAAAGTTTGAAGAATTAGAATTGGTCCTTAAAAAGATTACATTGCATGTTAGCTAACTATTCAGACTTAATTATCTTTGTGCCCTCACAAGGTATCGACAGAAAGAGAAACGTTGCCTTGTCCGAGTAATGCCAGCGTCTGGTTATTTAAATCAAATTTTTAAACGATACAAATAAATCCAAACTTACCCAACGGGATGCAGGGGTTGAAACCCCCCATCCTCCGTGTGTAGCTCATGTAAATTGGATTGCCTGTAAATTCCCTATCAATGTCTGAAGCTACAAAGCATCTCCTAACAATGCATGTTGCTCAATATATATGGGCATGTGTTCCCTCACACCCGCTGTGTTCTAACCAGCTCTCAACACTAAACTAATCACACACTATTCATACTAAGCTTGTAAAGAGCATGGATCCCCAACTCAGAGTAAACATTCATCCCCCAGCACATGGGTGCTATACCGTAAATGCTATAAATCACACTGCAGTTTAGGAAATATATTATATTAATAACATTGTATATTGCTACGAGAGCACGTAGGCCATTTTAATACATGTATATTGGAAGGCTCGCACCAAGAAAACATACAATAAGGCACACGAGATTATAGTATGTCCAATCAAATCACTTATTGTTATTTGTTAAACAGAGGAAATTGAAACAAAAAGCGACTTCCATTTAAAAAATTACTTGATCGTTTTAACATTAAAACTTCCGATGTAATCACCAAATCGTGACAACGACGAATCATTGCAAGACAGAATTATTTGTTGATAATGTCAAGAAATTCATTCCCGAAATGCCAATATATTGGCACTGAAAGCTCCATAAAACGAACTTCATTTTAGTAAGTCTTGCTTTACCTCTTCCTAACGGCTTAATAAATAACTATAATACACTTTATTCACAGCTAAAGGTTACTGATGAAGTTCCCACAATGAATAAATAGTAGACTTCACAACAGCAAATACGGTAATTTCGCCGCGAGCTGCCACTGAGTTTGGCTGGGTGCGAAGCTAATCATCGCTTTGACTTGTGAGCATTTGAGAGCGGCCCCTTTACAAAACACATGAATAGTTGGAATTTAAATTTTGCTATAGTGAATAGTTTACAATGAAGGGTTATATTTTGTAAATGGAGTGGCTATACGAAAGCAATTAAATTCTCTCCTGGGATGTTTCTTAGATTAGTTAGGGAGGTTAAGAACGGGCCCGAACCCTTGGGCAACAACATTGAAAAACCATTGGGACGTAGCCATTATGGATCGCCTTAAGTAAGATCAATCTAAATAAATGAGAATTACTGTCTAATTTAACGAGATTTTATTGGTATGGTTGGCGAAAGAGTCTTATCATTCACAAGTAATTGCTGAGGACACTTTACTTGCAATACCACATGGGATTCTGCTTGAGAAAGGTTTATAATTTTATCCTGGCTATGAAAGTTATATTATGGATCATTTTATTATTAACATTACAACTTTAGCTTTAACTGCAATAGTAGTTGGATTAAATCAGGTGTTTGCTAGCTTCCAGAAAGACCATATTGTGTGTGTGGTTATCTTTGCCATTCCATTTTACAGCTTGGTAATCCTTGTTAATCCTATCAATATATGCACACCTGTTTGCACACAATTCCTTGCCGTCTTCAGAGTAGGCAATCAAAACACACGCCCTAATCTTGCTATTAGTCCAGCATAAAAGGGGCTAGCCGATTTTGTCTAAGTAAAATAATGCTAAGGCAAAATGATCACTATCCACATTAATATTCTATGGGGATAGGAAAGACGATTGATCTCCAGGCAGGGTCAACAGGATTCGACCCTTGGCAGACCAGTGGCGTCACAAAATACTCAAGGGAAATCACTCTGTTCATTATCTAAGGGAACCCTGCTTATTTAGTATAAATATATATATATATGTGTGTGTGTGTGTGTGTGTGGATATTGGGTTATTTCTAATGTGCTGTCCGCTGTGGGTTAGTTCAGCCGATCTACCCCAGTGGGCAGTACTGGTCTGAAGTGGCCTTTTACTAGTGTGTATTAATTTTACGTGTGCTCTTTTATATATAACGTGTAGACTGACAGCTCTACACGGCCCACCAAGTATAGGATGAAAAGATAAAGCTGACGGACCCAGGCGAGGCTCGAACCTCCAACTCCCAACTCTGGAGGTGAGAGGTCTAACCACTAAGCTATGAGTTTTGGTTTGGTGAGGGAGGCAGAACTTTGCTACTCATATGAGAACGGCAGACGCATGCATACTGGTGGAAAGTGGCCAAAATCATTTATTCTACAGTTGTGTGGACATCGGCCCTAGATTAGGGAGTAAGGTAATAGCAGGGTCTTGCCGATTCCGGGACTGGAATTGTTCATCACATGGGTTTTTAAAAAGTTAAATGCAATCCAGCGGCTATCCACCTCTTACCTTGTCAAACCTCTGTGGGCTGTTGCACCTGCCCCAACTCTCAGGAGAGTTACCTAGACGAGGCGCGACTGACCTGCCCTCTATGAGGGTGGAATCCCACATCAGAAATTCTTCCTGTCGCCCCCTGAATCAGCGTCCTCTCCCCATATAATAACGACCCGTCCTTATGGCCTAAAATTGGTTGTTATCCCATGTAAGTTGCGACCTGTAATTCATCTGAGAGAAACTTGACTTAGTTAGCTACTCTTTTGTCTGGAAAAACTACTGCATTCATGGTCTACCAATGTTGTTTTGAAAACATTCATGCACCCTCTACCTGTGGTCACTTACTCCCACCATGTTTACATAGCTTCAACCATCCCACACAGTACTAGGGACTAGCCACTGCCATCATTACATAACACCCATGTTGACATGTATTTATAGGGCGGGTAGCGTAGTGTACACAGCACGTTGTGGTGTGTACGTCTACGTTATTTAACACTAAATCAAATGGATATTGTAGGTAGGAGGGATAGAGAGAGCTAGGGTGGGTGGATGGGTCTATTTTCCTTGAAATAAGAAACCCCAACTCTCAAAAACAGAAAAAATCAGTAAGTAACACCACCCAAAAATACTGGACAGCAACTAGTGCTGCCATCTTTTGGGCGCTCATCGTCCAGAAAATTACCACAGCAACACACTTATTTGTGGGAAGTAAATTGGTCATATTTCACCAGAGCTGAACGCTTTTAGATTGTTTTTATATTTAAAAACAAAGGATCATCCCATCCCCCCCACCCCACCCCCATTTCTCTACCCCTCCTACATACAACATCCATTTGATTTAGTGTTAAATACCAAGCCTACACATCACCAACGTGCTGTGTAGGCTCCCACCCTATAAATAGCCTACATGTTGTCAACAAGCTAGCTGTAAGTGTGGGTGTTATGTAAGGGTGGCAGTGGCTAGTAAGGGTATAGCTGTTGGGTGGTTGAAGCTATGTAAACATGGCAGGAGTGAGTGACAACAGATACACTGTAAGCGGTCCTTCAGTCAAATCCGTGTAATTTTACACAGATTCCACTGCATTTTTGGATGACGGTTTATCCATGTGAAATTACATTTTCGTGTAAAATTACATGGATCCCATCTAAAAATTTACTCTGAATCCTTGTAAAACCCAGCTCGAAATTACAGTAGATCTGTGTAAAAATATACTCTGAATCCATGTACAACCAAGTTCAAAATTACAGTAGATCTGTGTAAAAATTTACTCTGAATCCATGTAAAACCCGGCTCGAAATTACAGTAGACCCATATAAAACCCTTTTATCCTCACTATATATTTTTATTCGGGGATCTTTTATTTACCCTCAGAAAATCATCATTTCATCAATTTGGTTCATCATTTTCTTGTTGGTGTACTTCTTCATACCGGCTTCTGTAAAGAATAAAATACAGCTATATTTGGTCAATGCATCCAGAGCTGTTACATTTCAATGCAGGTATATTCATAAGTGAGGTATGCTATAATTCCAAAAGAACCTTGATATTAATAATTAATTAGAATATTAATCCTTTTCACATCAAATCAAATATTAGCCTACATTGAAGGTGATGACGACATATAATAATAACCAACACTTGAGAAAAGCACAAGATTGGAGGTAACGTTGATGTCGCCCAACGTGAAATTTTCGGGCTGAATTATGGTGTTAGAGAAGGGGGCATATTTCGCGCACACCTTTAATCTGAATGGACAAAAACCTTTATGGCCAAAAACTGCCAGATCGCTATGGCCAAAAGTTTTTACACCTTTCCCCGCCTACAGGGGACTGTCACCCCGGCGAGCGTTAACACCTGTGTGGTAGGTGGTGGGACCCAATGGACAAAAATATTGGGACGGAATGGCCAAAAGACTCTAGGTCCAAATAGTAGTCATTTATGCGGGAATGGACCATCCTCTCTCTATATTCGGGAATGGACCATCCTCACCCCTCCAAATTATATGTAGGCTAGTCGAATGATATTTTCTTTTTCATTGAATCATTTCACATACAACTGACAGTAGGTTTTGTGATGCTACAGGATCGTTGGTAGAGCCTAATAGGCATGTTCCACAGGTCGGAATAAGCCTTACGTCCCAATTGGTTTATCAAGACATCAAGCCCCTAGGTTTTCATAGGTTTCTCACACAAATATATCCTATTCCGACCGATCCGAACCTACACATGTTGGTCTATTCAACTCGTCATATTGATTAAATTCCACCATGGATAATGTTGCCCTTATTGACATTGCAAAATTTCTAAGGGTTTTCAGAGACAAAAAACGAGTCAGAGTTGCCATCATTGCCTCCAGGTCCTGTTTTGAAGTTTAAATGTAGAGTAGAATGTAGCGATTCCTGCTGATATTAAAACTGATTGAGGGACATATATATTTAGAATTTTTTTTATTTCTAAGTGAATAAAGTATTCGATTATTTGATAAGTATACAATTACATTGTATCACTAGTAGTGAATAACCTCAAGGGGAGGGGCAGGGTATTAGGGGGAGGGACGGAAGAGAGCTTTTGAAAATGTTGGAAACATAATTGATTATTGGATTGTATTGTCTGCCCCCACTCCCTGTGTTAAACAACTTTTACACCCAGTCGGCCGCCACCCCTCAATGGGAGGAGTGGCGGCGAGCGCAGGTGTCAAAACAGTATTTAGCACTTGGCCATTGCGACTCGGCACCTTTTGGCCATACAGGTTTTTGGACATAGCAAGTTTACTAGTCCGCCGGACTAGCGGGAATTTTTAGTTAGCCTGTACCCCTGATTGTGAGAGCCAAAACTGAGATATCTAAGGTCGCAAAGTACAATAGAATACAAAACATATATTACTTACCTGAAAGTATGCCATATTCCTCAGTTGTATTGTCCTCACTAGTTGAGGGTAAAAGTTGTTATGTTTTCAAACCTGCAGTCCAGTGTTGGGCTGACCTAGAAATCACTGGTGCATGCACAAAGACAATAGCCACTGCATGCTTGACTGAACAGTGGGAACAGTGTGCGGGAATAGTGTCAAATCAGCTTGGGATTACAAGCTATTACATGGATTCCACGGATGCATGCTGAATCCATGTAAACTACAGTTCGTACCCGGAAACAACAGGTAATTACCTGGATCCAGATGAATTTTCAGCTGATTTCTTAGAGTGTAGTAGGTGCATGAATGTTTTGAAAACAGCATTTCTGCACCATGAACACAGTAGTTTTTCCAGACAAAAGGGTAGCTAACTAAGTCAAGTTTCTCTCAGGCGAATTACAGGTCGCCACTTTCAGGGGAAAACATTAAAAATAGGGCCAGAAGGACGGGTCGTTTATATATAGGGAGTGGACGCTGATGGGTTGGGTGACGTCACAAATTCTTGATGTAGGCTTATCCGCCCACAGAGGGTGGGTCGGTCACATCTCGTCTAGTGGTCAGATACAACAACCTGGGTTAAACTACATATTGCTAAATGTTGTATTCTATGATGTTGTTCTCATATATATTCACTCCCATTCCTTGTGCTTGTGTACATGTTACCAAGTTGAGCTAAGTTGTAAGACACCGGTGGTCTTTGGCTGCCTGACTGGCCAGGTAGTCCAAAACACTCGGACTTGGGCAGGATCGTGTGGGCTTATGCTAGCAAATTCTCAAGATATAATAAACCCTTGTGAACAGGTTGTGCCGTCTTTGTTCTGTTGATTTAGTTGTAAGGGGGTTGTAAGTGCGTTTAAAGGATACAATCCGAAAAAGATCACTACATATATAAGTGTATACCTATAGAATTAATATTTGTTATTAATAAAATCCATCCTATATGGTTTTATATCCACTTTATCTATAGTTCCCCAAAACTGCTAATTTCACAGCAATTTAATTTGATATTACAGTAAAACTAAATGATTTTTTATCATTTTGCTGTTGCTGCTTCCCTTTCAAAAGCTGGAGAACAAAACAGGTTTTCGAATGTAGAGCAAAGTTTAGTTTACAGATGTCAAACATACACATCTGGTATATGTGTGATATGTGGTATCGAATTAATATGAAAACTCACATGAGAAATTATTTAAAAACCCAATAGCATCAAGTCATTGAACCTGAAATGGTTGGAATCTTTTTCAATTTCTCAAGTCAATGTTCATATCAATAATTATACCATGTATGGACATATAACAGGTATTGATGAATAATTAACTTAATTTTTGCATGATAACATTCCATGATCCCTCACCGGAATGTTATGGTGACAGAGAATATCCGATCACGATTTCATTGTTGGTTGATTTTTGTTTAATGCTATGCCTGGTCTTGTGTCCCAACTCATTCTTATTACACAAAGTAATAGAGCAACCGCAATCCGAATAATTTGTAAATGATATGATTGAGTGAGTTTCAATGCATCATAATACCAATTACCTGCGGCCCGCAATGATCTGTAATATCAATGCTTGAGTTGTTTTAACTCAAGAAGAAGTATGGGTAAAGGAGTTTTATTCAACTCAAACTAATAAAGCGCGCGCGCCAGTACATAAGATAAGTACATACGAATAATTATGTGAAGATAACAAGAGGAGGCAATTACAGAAATAGTACATATCAATGATAGAAATCAATTGTACATATTAATTACAGATCAATCAAAGAAATCAATTATCAACAATTACAAAAGTTGAAACCAATTACAGATCAATAAAAGAAATGTCTGAGTAATTCAGTCGTACTAAAATGCCGAGGGCGCCTCCTAGTATAAGGCGTATCAACGGTTTTCTTCTGTACTTTTGCCATTTTCGTCGACACAATAATAGAGCGGCCAGGCCAATCTCTATGAGAGCGATTCGTCGATGGGCTTGATTTATGAAAATTCCATCTTGGGAATGATTTTGTCTACCTAGTAACTTAATGTGAATGTTTTTCTCGACGATAAAGCTGCTTTAAAGAAGATAGGATTAATTTATAATGTTTACCGATAGTATACATACTCAGTATGCATACGCTACGGCTTTGTTATGTCGACCCTGCCGTCAATTTCCGACCCCCCACACCGTCTGGTGTCAGTACATTAGACAATTGTGTTCGAACGAATTCCCTAACAGTTTGTAAGGTATATCTCCTGTATGCTTGACTGAGGCTTCACTGACCCCCCTCATCCGCCGAGGGTGATAAGTGAGGGAGGTGGTCGGGGTGGTGGCTGGCCACGCTGCACTGCTGAGATGCGAGTGCTGCTCTAGCTTCCCATCCTCGCGAACCAGGGCAGATTCCACTAATCTACATCCTCACGAACCAGGGGAGATTCTACTAATCTAGCCCTGGCCCATCGTGGCCGTTTTCTGCAGACAGAACACCCGCTGTGTGTGTCTGAGCCCCTTAATTGAGTGCAGCTGAGGCAATAGGGGACTTGTATATCCGCCGACTTGAGTCTAGATTTACATGGAATTATGGGACTTATGGTACTGGGTAAAATCTGTATTTAAAAAACGTCATGTTCAGCATGGGATATTTGTCAGTGCTCTAATGTCAATATCCATGCGTTTTACATGTTTCCAAAGCACAAACCTTCATCTTTCCCTGACATGTGCAGTGGTACATGCAATTCCCCTATTGAAGGAGGGTCTGAAAGGGCCTGGACAAGTGACCACAGCTAAAAATAGGTGTGTACAGAAAGCTTGACGCAAGCCCAGTGATTGGATGAGAGGGCTGATGAATTATTCATGAATCCCCGAAAAGTTGGAGCTTTTGGGCAGGGCGTATGACTCAGAAACGCAGGACACAAGGAGTAAAGCTCTGTTGGGAGGATGTAGCTTCCTTGACCAGTACACTAGCCTTGTGCCGCGCGCCCTGGTGGCCAGGGGGAGGTTGAGTTAATACAGTTTAAACCCAGGTGTCTAAACCTCCTTTAAAAATAGATATATACTGCAATGACTTTCCGTGTTGTCAAGCTAATCAAATTAGCACAAATGCAATTTTTAAATCGATGCAGTGTGAATTTGTATTACTTTACACATGGCCACTATTTTGTAAATGGAAGTAATTTTTAAAATACACCGATAAGGAAACTTTATCAATGTCTTTTGATAAGAGATTTTGCATGTCCTAATCCCCTCATTTAGCAATGACTACAAACAAAATGGCAATAAATATGTAAGATAATATTTTATTTGCCATTAGCCATGCCGCCCCATTTAGTTGCCACGCTAATTAACTGGTTAAATAAAGGGGCAAGGCTTCTCAGTGTGCATTGAACGTAGATGGTAAAGCCTTATATCAAATGCTTCATAGGTATGACTTAAGAGCTAAATTACTTGTACTGATTTCCCATTTCTTCGGACATTAATATTTACTCTCATTTACAATGATTCCCCCCTAAAGGTGAAACATTGTATGAATAAAGGTTGAGTGTTTTACATTTATTGGATCAACTATGGCTTGGCAGATGGATATTTGCGAGCCCATGCCATGTGAAATTCCATTAATAATGGGAAGACATCTCAGTTATGCATGGACTAGAGCAAATTTAATCTCACGACTAAAAAGACAAAAAAAACACTCTCGAGAATGCCTGTAACATCGGTCCTTCATTTTATTGGTTCAATACATTGGAATGCTTCGGCTTCTCGCACAAGATATTGTGAAGAAATTATATTGGTAAATCTATGATTAGATGCCTGCTTCTCTAAAGCAAATCATTTGTTTCTGATTAGACGTTTTAATACGAAATTTGATACGAAGAGTCTAACAGGGATGTTCGTTTTAAATGAAGGTGTTAGTAAACGAGTTATGCCACTACAAGTTGTATCCATGCTACAATAAAATTGACATTTTAAAGTACATAAATATTCTACATACCTGGATAGATTGATAACAATAGCCTTGCAGGGACAAGAAAATAACCATCCATTTGGTCTCCTCCGCCTTAGCTGGGTGGTACAATCAGACAAATTCCTAATCCTCATGGATGTTCGGTCTATTTATCAAAACCCTAGAGGAATAGGCGTAGATGGTTAATCCTCGGAGGTCGAGCCTGCAGAATGATGATCAATTGTCGATAATTATCGATGATCAATACAAGTCATCCATATAATCATGCGTGGGCAAAACAAAATTGTCATGGGATTTAATCACCTGTTAATACTCCTGTGTGCTGAATTTGCACTTACGGAAATATTGTGTGTACATGAGAGATTTGTTTGTAATCACAATTATACTTAATTTGGAATAACAGCTACTGCCCTGGTTGTAAGTGATCTTGTATTTTGTCAATGGTTCTTATGGACGATCTTTTACAAAATTGTTGGAGGATCTTTTACAAAATTGTTCTGATTTTATTTAACTTCTGCTTAATATCCTATGATATGGTTTTCCTACCTACCCACCCTTTGACTGCTAGTGTAAGAGTGTGTAAGGTAAATAATGAATTGTATGCAAATATTGAATGGTAGGAAAAACTGTCCTGACAGAATTTAATCGCCCCACAACATCGAATGCATGTAAACAACATATAGTATTACCACCATCAAGCACCAAGCAGATAATCCTTATCACACATCGAGTGAGGTAAGCGCTATTAACACTATAGGTATCCTGGGATCTATGGGTTAGATAGTTGCTGCGCAGGTAATTATTCCATTACAACCTATAATATGGAGATAAAGGGGGTCAATATACTGGAAGCCTGATCAAGAGGCTTTAGCCTACACACGAGGTAACCAACGTTTGAACACTCTGCTATGTCCCCATGTTTTCTTTGAGTTGCAGACTGCCAGGACATTCGTGATATTATACTGATCGGAGTGGACCATATTCGGTGAAACAGTTCTCAGAAGCTTTGCAATTGGTTTTCTCCTATTATTGTTCAATAAATACAAATCGTCATAGATTTTTTTTATGAATTAATTAAATAATTTATTTTATGCTAATTCGTCAACCCGTTCCGTCATCAGGTAGTAATTTTTGCTCTGCATATTTGCCAACGTATATACTTTTGTTGGGAACATTAAAAACAAGTGGATGGAGCATTTTTCTACTACATCTCCACACGTCAAGAAGGCAAAATAGAGTATGACAAGAAATAAATCACCATGGCCTCATTAGAAATTTATCAAACGCGAATTCTTTAGATAGGAAATCTAACCTTAGCAAATAAAAAAATTGCATAAAGAGTTCATATATCTCAAACCTCCAAAAAACAATTTACCATCGCTAATTTTTTTTACTAGCCTTGTCTAATAGACGTTGTATTGCTACATTACAACCGCCGAAAGACCCTATATATTCAGGAAAATGAGTCATAAGTCGGAAACATTTGATTTTGAGTTATCATCATATTTGAAAAGATGAGACCAAGGGGATTCCAATGAATATAAACATTAAGGGTATCTAATAAGTATTTCTATATTTCAAGTCTGATATTTTTTTTTTCTGAAAAAAAGTTTCAATATTTTTGGGTGGAAAATTACAATTAAAGTAGCTGAATATACTCTATGGGATGACCCTATAAATGCATACCAATATTTGATACACTGTCTTGCATTTTGGTACATGTATTCATACTTCATCCAGCGTTAGTCACACCAAAAATGAGAACATTCCTACAAAGAGATTTTGGAAATATATCACTTTGAAAAATATCAATGTTGCGACTTATGACTCATTTTCTTGAGACACATCACATATAGGCTTTTTGACCGCATCAACTTAGGAGGGTATCATACTTGCCTGACCTACATTTGGGCTTCCTCGAGGTGGCGCCACCATAAGTAATTTTATTTCTATTTATCAGACATGGAAATAGGATAATCACATCTGAAAAAAACGGGTCTTCCTTATGGCGAGGCATCGGACCAAACATTTAATACCTCTGCAACTATTTATCAAATAATTGATTCAGCTCTCAATATATTTATATACATTTGCAGATATGTAGATGTGTAATTTTTGCCACAGTAATTTTCGTAATGTCCTGAAAATGCAAATCTGTTACGCATCGTCGTTGCAGGGAAGTATCAATGAATATTATTATCTTACAGAAATAAACAAACTTATACAATATGACGAAACATCTTATGTATCTTTCTAATAACTTACATGGTGAGTTTTGTTCGAACTTTGGTGTGTTACTAAATTATGAGATGAGATATGAAGGCTCCTGGCTATTGTTATATAATCAGTACATTTATGGGGAGTTTGGTGAGGTTGGTTGGTTTTACAGCATTTACAATTTGTTTAAATTTGTAATACCTTTAAAGCGTGGGGTCTTGTTACTCCTTGTAATATTTTAATTGATTTTTATTTTTATTTTCGCAGTATCCAGTAACCTGGGTGATTCCTTATATCTCTATTTAAGAGGATGTCTCATACATCGCAAATAATCATAGAGCTATATCCTATTCCCTGCTTTTATTGTGTCATCCTCTAAAATGCAATTGATACTTATCAACTCTATTCATAACAATCCGATGGGCAATTGAACGCAATTAATGCGCAAAAAAACAGTGCATACTCAAGTGCACAATAACTGAGTTGAGCATAGCCATTTATTACGCTTTATTTGTTGCAGTTACCAACGCTTAGGTTTGCGCAAACTTGATGCGCATGATTAGCGCGACACTGACAACTAAAGTATGCGCCAACCTTTTGTGGAATAGAAGCTCACAATAACTTGATGCACATTATTATCGCAATAGAAGAGCAATAATGTATGCAGCAGACCTTTTGCAGATGAAAAGCGCTAATTATGCAGATACACAAGTTCCTGAAATCATTTTTGCATATATATTGCAAATATTATGCGCATGAATAGTCCTTTACAGTTACTTATTATTGTGTATGTATTGCGATGTATGCTGCACTGAACTGTGTGCAAATTATTTTGCATCTAAATTGCATTTATTATGCGCATAAATACTGCCCTTTCCAGTTACTTAATATTGCGGTCTTTGTTGCACTAAACTGTGAGCAAATGTGTTTGCATGTAAATTGCATATATCATGCACATAACTAATGTACATTGATGGCATTAATCCAATCATACCATAAAAATAAAAATTGCAGAACAATGGCAAATACAATATTATTTCTTTAGTAACTTTATTAGAACAAAATGTACGGGCACTTCTCATGAAACGTCGACAAAGTTCCTGGACCTGTATTTCATGATAATGGGTGATTTAGGAAAAAATTAGCTTGGTATCGGACTGGTTCCTATTTCAACCGATGCTAGATGTATATGGGCAAAAATGTAAGCAAAAACAGAGAGAATTTATATTTGTTTGGCTTAAAATGGAAGGAAATCTAGATTTTTCTAGATTATTCAATGATTGATAGTAAATGATACTGTTTATTTTTAAAAATATATCATTTAAGATTTCTGTGTATGGGGGTACGTAATGAGTGGTCGTAGGTGGTCACAATCAGCAAATATCATGACAATGTGGTGATAATACTAATAGTTATTCAATTTTATCATTTGGTGAAGGAGCTGCGTCATTCCGCATCACGTTTTATTCCTGGTAGATGCTGAGAAATATGGCCTGTAGGAGGAGAAAGAACTAATAAAGAAATGAATTTGAATGTATTTTGGAGTGGAAATATAAGGACATAAGAAAGAATTTTGAATCCATTAATTTTTTCTGTCTGAAAAGCGATGGGTTACTTAATTTTGTGTAGTGGGAGCGTCATTCCGGGAACGCATTTCAACAGCCTATAAATAAGGAACAAATTGAATTTAAGCATAGATATTTTAGCAAAATATATGAGGAACATATGTGTTTCGAATATGATATTAGCTATTATTCTTTTGTAGGGAAAAATATATTTAAGTCTCATTAACTTTGTGGCCGTCATCCCGCGTCACGCGTCATGCTGCGTGAATTTGTGCGTATTTTTTATGCACACTGGTGCCAAGAAAGATGGAAATAGGTGTGAGAAAGTATATATTTCCTGAAAGAGGAATTTCTTTTCTTCGTAATGATACAAGAATTAAATCAATGACATTATTTGAACCCACACAGTAAACAACGGAATGGAAGGATATTATTATTTTAGCTATTGCATGTCCCAAAAAATTCAAACCAATACATATTGTATGGGATCGATTCCAGAAATTTAAACACAATTTTGATGTTTTTCATGCTTTTTGCTTTTGTCATATATTTCGCAATTCTGATCGTATAAACCTGCAAATGGCATGTATGTATTCCTAGAAACAAGCTCCATATTTCTAAAATCTTTTTAAGATTATATGAATATTATTTCTACTGATTTTCTTAATCGTTCCTAGTGTAGTGATCTTCGCAGGTTTGTATCCCTTAACCGTCCGAACTATCCGATATGATTAAACAAAAGGAACAAAAGGCAGTCGCTACCTGTTCACAAGGGTTTATTCAAGAGGAGATGTAAGCAAGCATCAGTTCACATGATCCTACCGAAGTCCGAGATTCTCGTGTCTCCTGGCCAGCCAGGCAACCCTCAAACACGGGTGTCTAAGGTAACATGCAGGTTCAGGTAAACATACAACACACTCAAGAGAAAGTAACACATAAGCTACTGTAAGAAGGAATACATTCAATACAGCTAGAATAATACGGTTAAACCCAGGTTGCTGTTACTTTAGCAACAACACCTAGACTTGCTGTTAAGTATAAAATGCGAGCAAGACTAAAAAGTCCCTCGGACCAGTACTGCCCACTGGGGAGGTTCGGATGAACTGACCCACAGCGGACAGCACCTAGAGGCTAGCTTTAGTAAAACCCAATAACACCACAATACCCCTTTTTTCTTTTAAGAGTTTGAAAACATATTTTAAAACTCGACAGGGTATAAGAAAAGTTGAAATGTCTACACGTAGGAGCATAAAGTGTCCTCACTACAATGAACAACAAATAAATCTTATGAAAACTTCTTGCGACATATAGGAGCATACTGTGTCCTAATTAAAATTAACAGTTTTTGAAGTAAGAAAATTTTTATGAAAACCTCTTCTCGTTCGACAAGCAGGAGCATTTTGTGTCCTCACTACCTAGCAAACAATAATTTTCTGTTAACAGAAATTAATACTTTGGAAAAGGAGTTCATGTTCACATTGCAGACATCAAAAGTGGTCGGCGCCTCACACCAAGGTTGCAATCCAGGATCCAGGGCGTCCGAACGGTGTCCGAAGTGGCTCAAGGGGTCAAGGGGCAGTCAAGTCATCATTGTTCCGTGCATCTCGTACGAATCAGTCCATCTGTGCATCTCCAGGGTCGTTCTTAGGGTCTGCGGGCCTGTCCTGAGAGGAGGGTTTGTCGGGTGTGGAGAACATACCTTTCATCATGCTCCCATCACCCAGCACATCACCTCCGTCATCAAGAGGGGCTCGGCCCAGCGCAGCCAGAGCCACAGTTCGCCGAGGCTGTGGAGGCTGTCGTTGGGACTCAAACATCCCACCACCTCGACTGGACACCACGGTCAAAGCAGGAGTCGCATTCGGATCAGAAGAAGGCTGAGTCTGAACAGTCTCAACTGCCTTGGTAGGTTGAGCAGACGGTTTTCCACCCAGGGAACTATCCATCCAGTTCTGGCCCTGGTTTTGACTCATCGGAATCGTCTAATAGCAGACCCTGAAGTCTGGTGTTCTCCTCAGGAGTTTCAGGATTCGCTGTTCTTTTTCCTGATTAGACGCCTTCAGAGTTCGGATGAGGAGCGCCTGCTGACTGATGGTCTCTTTCAGAGTGCCCATCTCATCTACCTTAGCCCTCACCGCCTGAAGCTTCTTCAGAGGGACTACAAGGGCGGTCACAGTAGCTTTGACCTGCCTCTTGGCCTCTTCAGCTGCTTCCTGCAGGGCTTTCAGCGCCTGGTTTACTCCCGTCTCTGATGTTTCCACCAGAGTGGCAGTTTCCAGAGCGCCAGGCAGTTCTGCCAGAGTCCCGTCCACCCATTTCCGGGCCTTCTTTGAACGCCTACTTCTCTTTGCGGGAGGAGCAGCTGACTCTGCTGCCTTGGACTGGCTCTCGGACCTCGGACGCTTGCCGGCACCGCTGGCCTTCAAGCTAGAGCTAGTGCTTGGTTTGCCCTTAACCACTGCACTTGTCTTAGCCGGGGTCAGAGTGGACTTGGGTTTTTCACTTCCAGACTTGGAAGAACCCGAGTCACCAGCCTTCCGTAGGGTCCGTAGGTGGGCCATCGAGAGATGGGTGGTCCGAGCGAAACTGTTCACAGGTTTCCACACGGCCTTCACTTTCATTGCCTTTGCTACAGCCTTACTTCTACCTTGGTTGTGGAGCAACGCTTCCCCATTCATGATATGGCTGACCAATTCCGACTTTCTGTCCAGCTGCTGCCGACAGTTCTCGTACGGGCAAGGCCAAACCTCAGTCATGGGGGAGTGAATCTCACACAGGTGTCTGAAGAATCTTTCCCGGGAGGAGAAAGTTCGGATACCCGAGGCGTTCAGTTTCACCTGCCTACAAACAAGATAGGGGCATCGGAAACCAGGCTCCCACAGAGTTGATACCAGGCGGAGCTTTTCACTGGAACCAGTTTCAAGCTTCCCTGCCATGATCAATGCTGGATACAGGGTGGACTCATACCAGAGCATAAGTTCATGGTCATCCTCAGAGTCGGACTCTGCTGCAGTCAGATGACGTGTGCCTGGTCTATCATGCCTAGGGTTCAGCGGAACTACATCAGTCGCCTTATCCATGTCAGCCTTGAACTTGGTTAGCAAACCAACTGACAACTGAGTGTCCCTCACCCCAGCATGATGTACATGCACCTTTTTCAACCTTCGGAACTACAGCTGTGTTCCTGTTGAAGCAGATGCAGCACCCAATGACACACTATCCCTCCCATAACTTATGGGGTTTTTCTCTCTTGTCCCCCCCATTATATATGGGGTTAAAGTGGACAAATAAGGGTTTGTCCCTGACCCACCATAGCTTATGGAGGAATCAATCTGTAGTCATCCTATAGCTCACATTTGGTTATTGATTAATTCATAGAGTTAAAATTGATTTTTACTCCCAAAATTTTATGAAATTGTTTATTGCATGTGGGATAGTGTGCAGGTCAGGAATTGGATCATTTCAATGTGTATTTGTCTCCCAATAAAGAAATTTGCATATCAAAATATCAATTGACCTAATATTGCTGACCCTGTCACAATGAATAACTATGGTTCATGACATTTTTTGTCAAAGTAACACTTTGTACATGTCTGAGAGTGAGTACAATCATTTTTTTACCATTTCCAATCATTTTCAAACATTTCAGAGACATTTTTAAAACTGATTTCCAGGTTGTTCTAATACATGCTGTGCATGCTTCTCGTTGCCTTGTCTGCTTCATCAGCAGTCTTCCTCTTGCCAGGTTTCGGGGCTTAGACTGTACCTGGTGTTCTTCAAGAGGTGCCCCAGCAGAGCTGATCAGGCTCCACTTAGCGACTGCAGGTTTCCAGGGGCCGCGCCGTAAGTGAACCCCCTTCCACCTACAGTCAAGGCCATTCCAGATGTTATCCTCCAAGGCAATGGCGTTCTTTCGAAGTTGTGGTATAGGCTATAAGCGCTATGGTGTGTGTCCAGGCTTGTCTCCTATGCTGTCTCACATCCATTTCTGGACTGCATTCCACAACTTGACCTCCTGTGCAGCCCCATGGGTGTTCCGGACCGTGTTTCATGCCCGCAGAGCCCACCGGCAAAAGCTGCACAATTTGAACCCAGTCTCTCCCGGTGTCACTAGTCTTTCCCAGTTGTCAGCTAGCCTATTCCTAGTCGTCAGTCAGCCTTTCCCAACAGTCAGCCGTAGCAGGTTCGGTTGTTCTAATACATGCTGTGCATGCTTCTCGTTGCCTTGTCTGCTTCATCAGCAGTCTTCCTCTTGCCAGGTTTCGGGGCTTAGACTGTACCTGGTGTTCTTCAAGAGGTGCCCCAGCAGAGCTGATCAGGCTCCACTTAGCGACTGCAGGTTTCCAGGGGCCGCGCCGTAAGTGAACCCCCTTCCACCTACAGTCAAGGCCATTCCAGATGTTATCCTCCAAGGCAATGGCGTTCTTTCGAAGTTGTGGTATAGGCTATAAGCGCTATGGTGTGTGTCCAGGCTTGTCTCCTATGCTGTCTCACATCCATTTCTGGACTGCATTCCACAACTTGACCTCCTGTGCAGCCCCATGGGTGTTCCGGACCGTGTTTCATGCCCGCAGAGCCCACCGGCAAAAGCTGCACAATTTGAACCCAGTCTCTCCCGGTGTCACTAGTCTTTCCCAGTTGTCAGCTAGCCTATTCCTAGTCGTCAGTCAGCCTTTCCCAACAGTCAGCCGTAGCAGGTTCGGTTGTTCTAATACATGCTGTGCATGCTTCTCGTTGCCTTGTCTGCTTCATCAGCAGTCTTCCTCTTGCCAGGTTTCGGGGCTTAGACTGTACCTGGTGTTCTTCAAGAGGTGCCCCAGCAGAGCTGATCAGGCTCCACTTAGCGACTGCAGGTTTCCAGGGGCCGCGCCGTAAGTGAACCCCCTTCCACCTACAGTCAAGGCCATTCCAGATGTTATCCTCCAAGGCAATGGCGTTCTTTCGAAGTTGTGGTATAGGCTATAAGCGCTATGGTGTGTGTCCAGGCTTGTCTCCTATGCTGTCTCACATCCATTTCTGGACTGCATTCCACAACTTGACCTCCTGTGCAGCCCCATGGGTATTCCGGACCGTGTTTCATGCCCGCAGAGCCCACCGGCAAAAGCTGCACAATTTCAGGCAATGTCTCTACGATGGCAAGTGTCTCTACAACGCATTTTGAGTTATTGGTTAATTCTCAGAGTTGAAACTAATTGTCTAACCCTACAATATGTGAAATGGTTCCCTAGATGTGGGGCAATGTATATCTTGGACATGAATTCATTTCAATGACGATTTCTGACTTAATTATGTAATATCCTTATGGTTAATTCAAATCACCTAACATTTCACACCCTATCAACAAATAAAATATCCTTCATGACATTTTTTGTCATGGAAATACTGGTTCCCTTGCAAGGATTGATCAAAACTATTTTGGACCACTTCCAACCATTTGCCATCATACCTGTTTTCCTATGCTTTACATTTTCCCTTGAAAATGTCTCTACAACGCAGTGTCTCTACAACGCACAATGTCTCTACAACGCATGCTGTGTCTCTACAACGCAACATTTTTATTTTGTTAATAACTCCTGTGGCAATTATTGATATGTTTCCATTTGAGGAATGGCATTCCATTTCTCCTTCAACACTCTGTTGCAGATTTCATGAGTTACACTTACAGCAGGGTAAAGCTTTGAAATTTTAATTGTTTTTAAAAACAGTTGTTCAGGATCAAGCTTCAGGTGAGCTAATGCATAGTCTTCCACTGAAATCTCATCCCCAAAGTCGACACATCCACCATGATGGTCTGCCTGACTGCCTGCTTCACAGACACATCCAACGCATTTCATCTTTTTCTGTATGTCATACTTGTTTTTTACTAATAGGCGATATACCATGGATGCAAGCTCCCTCGGTGTAGGTACTGGAGCCATTTCGGATGATATTCCAGTGAAATGTTCAGATTATCTTTTCTCAGGTTTTCCATGAAATCCAATGCTGATTTGCGACAATTCTGTTTGCAAATAAACCTGTGATCAGTGCTGGAGCAAACTTGATCGTCTCCATTTACAACATTCCACATATAAAGAGGCATCATCAGAGAACAAGCTTTCACCTTAGCGGGCGAGGAAGAAGAAGAAGTAGACGCCATTCCAGAACCAACAGACTGGGTATCACTGTTCTGATCAAAAGTAGCTGCACTTTTTAAACCTTTCTCAAAATCAATTTTCACCAGACTTTCCACTTCCAAGGGTGTCAAGTTAGATCAATCCCAGCTAAAATAAAAATATTAAATGATTAAAGTTCCTTCAATGTATAGAACATCAATTTATGTGCTAGTAATTTGAAGAAATCTATTTTACTCTATTAAAATGTATTATTGTGTTAATTTCACTTACGCAATTCTTTCGCCCTCTGGTGACACATGGACAAACTTCACATACTGATTTCCACTGTATTCACACATTTCCACGCTCCATCCTTCATCAAATGAAAGAGCCTGCGCTTAAGGATATCCCCAACGCACAAGATAACTTCACGTAAGACTCTAAATGGAAAATAAATCCATCTTAATGCGCCTCTATCCTTTGTTCTAGTAATTTTAACTTGATCGTTATAATTAACGGATGACACAGAAGTCTTGTCACTTATCTTGTGTTCCATTGTATAGGTAAAACTATTCAGTCATGTAATAACAAGTAGTGCATCTCCGAGCTATAAGCTATAGTGTTCAAGGTAAGCAATGTATCTCCTCCTTATATGCCATATCCATCTAAATTTTTTATGTTTTTTGAAACACTTGCACCATCATGACTCATTTTAATATTGGTGTGTCACTCTGTCCTCATCATCTGTGACATCACTATCCTCACTATTGTCTTCTCCTGCAAAGGATGGAATTTCCCACCAGTTTACAGATGTAGCATAAAATGGATACCCCGTAAAATAATAATATCCATCATCTGTAAGAGCGGTTGTCTTGATTGGCAGGAACGTAGCACATCATCCCCATGTATGAAGCTATATATTTTCTTTCATCTCATGAGTGCAAGAAAAATGCCCTTCATTTCCTATCCAATTTGTATCCATTAATTTTGTATTATAGCGATCCCTCTTTTCAAAATGTTCCTGCATATGCTTTGGCAGGTTTGACAAATTAGCTTTTTCCAAGCTAATAAACTCAAGTGTTGGTAAATGAATGGTTTTGAAACTGGGCGCCATACACGGGAGCATTTACACATAATATGAACCAGTGCCACTTCTTTTCCTCTGCCTTTAACGTATCCCATTCTGCACCTTCCTCTGAATATTTTAGGGTTTTTTTAGTCTTTAAACTCAAGTTCTATTTCACAAATTGAATTTAAACATTCTGCCTCAATTGCTATCTCACTACTCAAGGGTTTACACATACTCATAGAAGAGCTCGCTTTAAGTTCTATCTCACGTAAACTTTACTGAAATATAAGTTGGAGGGTTATCCGAGCCTACTGCAAAAAGTTCACGATTAGGGGCTTTGAAAGTTTTATTCCTTGATACTGACTTTACCTGGCGATTAAAAACCGATGTTAAAACTTTCCAGTCCATGGTAACGTCCCCTAACAGAACAATTAAAAAACCTGTGTTAAAACTTTCCAGTCCATAGTAACATCCCCTGACAGAACAATGTCAGCTAGCTCGCATCCATATATACACTCAATAGTCTTGCAGCGTTAAAGGTAACATCTTATTCACCTCCCTTCCCCTTAGCACATTGCTATTACACCACTGTTTAACCATAAAACTACTCCTCCACTGTTTTGTTTACATTAAGCTGCCAAGCCTCTTGCAAGTCATCCAAATCCTAATCAAACCTAATGCTGGTAGTATCCACTACGTGGTAGCAACATCTTTTCCATTGCACCACCATGATAAAATAAGTAGTACATACAAACAGGTGTGTAGTACCAGGCACAGGTACAATAAACCTTGTGTGCCTATAAATAGTTAATCAATTTTACCACTAGTACTAATTACTAGTTACACTCATCCCTGAGTCTCTCCTCCCCCTCCCTCACAACCTCTACCTCAAACCCTCCACCATCAGACTCTCCTCCCTCAGACCTTTCATCCTCAGTCCCTCCTCCCTCAAAACCTCCTCCCTCAGATATCATTTGTCATTACATATTAGACAGTCACTATTTATTCTTAGGGTGGGATCACATTAATTCACAATAATATGCACCAAGGGAAAGAATTCAAATTTGTAAAATCAATAGAATTTTTTTAAAACATCAACCTTTATTTCCTTTTCCTACCATTCTCCTTCACACCCTCCTCCCTTAGACCCTTTTCCCTCACGCCTTCTCCCTCACACCCTCCTCCCTCATACCCTTCTCCCTAACACCCTCTTCTTTCAGACCCTTCTTCCTCACACCCTCCTTCTGAGGGAGGAGGGTGTGAGAGAGGAGGGTGTGAGAGAAGAGGGTGTAAGGGAGAAGGTGTGAGTGAGTGAGTGAGTGAAGTTGGTGGATGAGGGTGTGAGGGAGAAGGGTGTGAGGGAGGAGGGTGTGAGGGCGGAGGGTGTGAGGGAGGAGGTAGTGAGGGAGAAGGGTCTGAGGGAGGAGGGTCTGAGGGCGAAGGGTCTGAGGGAGGAGGGCGTGAGGGATTCTAGATTAAACCTGGAATAACTAAGCCATCACTATAAAGTGACTTAGAAACAGGTTTAAGCAACACACTTAACTAACCCAGGCCCGACTTGTTAAGCTGGGTTTTGACTTAAGCTTAAGCCAAAAGACCAAGAAACCGGGTCCAGCTATCTGGATATGTTTAATTTAATCAGTTCTAACTTGCAATTTAAGGTTTGATGTTAGCCAGGTTTTTTTTACAAAACCAAATAAATGACATTTTCTTTTACAAAACCAAATAAATGGCAATAATGACATGCTAAACAAGTGCTGACAACAGCAATATATATTGCTTAAATTATATCATCTAATTATTTTCTGCAATAATTCGGCATTGATAAAGTGCGAATAATGCACACAAGAAAATACTAATGGTTTGCTGCTTCCAGTAGTGTAAGGCGTACGATTTCATTCCCCCACGAATGGTAGTAAATTTTAAAAAACCTTTGATGTTTTCTGTACATTTTAATGTCGGCAACCAGCCGCAATTACGATCCAGTCCGGAGGGCATATGACACAATTTACTACCCTATTGTGTTCTATTGTTTGGTGATTGACAGCTATTGTTTGTTGATTGACGGGTGAACAATGGATGAGCGGAGAATTGTATTGTGTGTGAGTTTGAACGGTTAAGGAGCTTATTTTAGACAATGGGAATTATATGTTTAGTTGGTGTTGAGTAAATGTTAATGAGCGTTGGTCGACGAGCCAATGAATAGGGATTAAAAAGAGGGGGTATATATTTTGGGGGCTTTGACTGGGGTATTAGCCAATAAGCTTGAGTTGTGTTTGAATGGATCTCAATAGGATTGGTATTGTATGTTTGGTGCTGGGGAGGGTGATTTATGAGGTGTGATATATTAGCCAATGGAGTTGAATAGTGTTTGAATAGTTTTTTTTAAAATCTACCAATAGGGATTAGTTTGCTGTGTGTATATAATGAGCTTGCGATGTTAGTTAGCAGTACTCGTTAGGTATGCGCTGCTTAATTTTACGATGGATTCGTCTTGGCTGGAAAAGAATATTATAGAGGTGACATCTTCCTTTGGTGATGATATAGAGGGTTTAAAAGAATGGGCTGGATTATTGGATTGTTTAGATCATCCGACTGTTGTTAGTCGGTTATCTGAATTGGAATTACAAGGAAAAATATGTCGTTTTTCGGATCCTGTGGAATTGATGACTTGGAGTACTAAACACGGAATAGAGAACAGTGTATTGGTTCAAGAGAAACTAAAGGATCTGTATAGTGTGAGTACTTTTTTATGTGATTTTGATATTGGTTTATTATGGGGCAGTATTTGGCGAGGTTATTATTATTATATTATTATTATTATTATTATTATTATTGCTACTATTTGACGGGTTGTTTTTTGGTTTGTTTAGATTGGGAGTTTGTTCGAAGACCTGAATGAAGGAGCTGCTACTGCCGCTGCTGCTGATGCTTCGAGTTTATTGACTCAGGAATAGTTAGACGTATGGGGCGAGTTCTTTAAATCCCCGCCGCCTTGTCAATTACCTTATTTATCGCCAAGCGCTTTACCTTGTTATGCATCAACGCCCTCCCACCAACAAGACTTTCCTAGCGTGTCGTTAGACATAGGATTACCTCAACCCTCGAGCAGTGGCGGTGGGGTTATTGACACAAGAGATGAAAGGGATGAATGTCATTCTAATGGGGTTGTATCTTGATTAGCTGAGTTGAATTGTTTTCCGAATGTGACAGCAAATTTAAATCACAGAAGGCATTGGAGCGGCATAGATAGAAAAGTTGCACTGTAAAAGTTTGCAAGTTTTGTGGCCAGGTGTTTAAATTTGTGTCTGGACGATTTAGACGTGAAAGATCATGTCCAGCTAAATCGGGGCGTGACATAGTGAGCAAGGGAGGGGATGAGGAGACTGGAGATAAAATTTTGTGAAAAGGTGCTTAGATATGTATCAGGAAAAATTAAACACATGCCCCTATGTAGAGTTAGAACGGTGAAGCTCAGCTCAAAACCTCCAAAACAAGCTTCATGATACAAGTGCTCGGGCTGTAGTGCCACGTTTAAGTGCAGATCATCATTATTTGACCACAGTCAAGATCAGCACGGATATGGTGAGATACAGAAGGTGCCATGGGGAGAGGGGGACCTGCCCTTTGATACAGAAACCAAAGAGGATGCGGAGGCTTTGAGAATATATTCCCGTAATAAGCGCATAATATTGATGTCAAATAAGTTTGGAGATATTCAGGATAAAATGAATTTTCCCACCGCTGATTTGGAGGGGGGTATGGATGAATTTGCGAAGCATTTGGAGACGGTTTATTTGTCCCAGACAAGCGCCTTTAAATTGGATGTTTCTATGGGGGATATTCTGAGGCATGTTACAAAGGGAGAGATATTTTGCTCCCTATAGCAATGTGTCCCTATTTTCCAAGCCTTTGTATATTTCTAAGAGAGCGGATATTGTGGAGGCATTGGAGCTATTGAAGAATATTGACTTGGCGGAATATATGCTACAGGTTCGACCCGATACCAAATGGAGACCGTTCTACTTTACGAATGTTTTGTATTTGGCTACAAAAACACAATATCCCCTTGGTAAAGGTCTTGTTTCTGACTTTATCCGCAGCAAGAAAAGCATTGTTTCGCTGGATATGAATCCTAAGAAGGGGAAAAGATATAGCGACAATTTGTGTGTTTTTAGATGCTACATGACACACAGGAATTTACCAGAGACAGGCCTTGGTAAATTATACCAAAAATGGCGCAGTTATCTTATTGCGAAGCGTGTGTTGAGCCTTCCGTCCTCTAGGTCAAAATATAAAGGAATCACCCTTGCCGACCTTCCAGCCTTTGAAGATTGTTTTGAGGTCTTGATAGATGCGTACGAAATGTTTCCCGACTCTAGCATGGTTTTACGCTATAACCACCAGTCCAAGAACGGGGACAAAATGTATTTAAACATTTATGAGAGGCATTTATCATACATAAAGTATTTTTCTCTTTACGCCCAGAAATATATGTGTCCAACGTGTTGCATGCATTTTAAAGTATTGGGTGCCTATAAACGACACATTAGGTCTTGTGTTTCGAGAACTACCTATACCTATCTGGGCGGGGTTCATTCGCAAGCAAAGACGATATTTGAGGAGCTTCAGGAATTGGGGATAGTTGTTGATAAAGGAACAAAACAATATGCCCTTTTTTCGGTTTTTGATTTTGAAGCTAATTTAGAGAAAAAAACAGGTGATTGTTCAAAGAAAGTTGAATGGTCGCACGAGCATAGAGCCGTTTCTGTCTCTGTATGCTCCAACATTCCTGGGTTTACCGAACCCGAATGCTTTGTTTCAGAGGAGCTAGACGATTTATTATCCCAAATGATGTTATACATCAGTCAAATCCAGACAACGGCTATGGCCTTGTCTTTGGAGAAATGGTCGGGTGTTGTAGAGTCATTAAAAAGCCTTCTCGATACATGGGGCGCTTTATCTGGAGAGACCCAGAATAGTCGAGATAAACATCAAAGCAGTGATAAAGACCTTGTGGTCACCGACGAGCAGCGGGCGACAGAGGAGGAGGGAGTGGAGGGAGTGGAGGAGGAGGAGGAGGAGGGGGAGGAGGAGGAGGAGGTGGCGGAGGAGGAAGAGGTAGTGAAAATGACCAGAGGAATAAGAAAAAGAAAGGGAGAAAGGTGAATAAATCTAAACACACAGGAAGCTATAACATGTATAAGAGAATACATGGGAAATATATGACCTATGTAACTCCCTGTTATAGGGTTTAATTCAGCAAACTACGATCTTAACTTGATAAAGTCAAGAATATTTGACCATTTGGGTGTGTCAGATCCGGACAGTAAATCATTTGTGATAAAGAGGAACAATTCTTATTTGTCCATATCACCACCTACACTGAAATTTCTGGACATATCCCAGTATCTTGCGCCCGGGAGCTCGTATTCCAACTTTTTAAAATCTTTTGGAATTGCAGAGCAAAAATTTTGGTTTCCCTATGAATGACTCATATTCCAGACTAGAGGAGACGGTTTTACCTTCTCATGACAAGTTTTATTCCGAGCTAAAGGGGAAAAACATATCCGATGAGGAATACGCCTTAGTTGCTCGGGTTTGGGAGAGAGAGGGCATGAGAAATCTAAAAGATTTGCTAATTTACTACAACAACCTGGACGTGAAACCCATGGTTTGCGCTATAGAGGAGCTGCAAAAATTCTACTTTTAAAAAGATTTAGATGTGTTTAAACTGTCTGTATCTGTTCCGGGGATGGCTAGATGCATGTTGTTCTCCAGCATGCCGGATTCAACATATTTTTCGCTCATAGGCGAAAAGGATGAAGACTTCTACACAACTGTAAAAAAGAACATTATAGGGGGACCGTCAGTGAAATTTCACAGACACCATAAAGTCGGAGAAACCCTCATCCATGGTGGCGATAAAGTATGTCAAAATATTGTTGGGTATGATGCCAACACTTTATATCTTTGGAGTCTGGGGCAGGAATTGCCCACAGGTTCATATATACGTCGGCTTAAGAAGAACAATTTTTATCCGGAGAAGCACACCAAGCATTTGCTTATGTTTGTGTGGTTAGAATGGCTAAATGACAACAGCAAGCATATCATATTACACAGGCTCAATGATGGAAACGAGATTCGGCTCTCGTCATACCTTGTTGATGGATATTGCCCTGCGACCAATACAATTTATGAGGTGAGGATAATTAAATATAGGTGACCGATGTGGTAACCACGCCCCCCGCCTGTGTTGACATCACGTCATAATACGCATCGTTCCTTTCCCCCCTTCATTCCTCACTCTACGCCCATCTCCTGACCTGCACGCACGTCAGAAATTGTTTCTGCTATTTTGCTGTGCTATTGCTTGAATTTTTTCGGCATCATGGGTCTTTGCAGTAATTGTAACACTGTTCATGACGGTAAAGCAGGAAAAAATTGTACGAGGCCAAAGAATACGGACATACCTGAAGAAATGTCTGCATCAGCGAAGGCCGATTTGTTGACAGGGCGTGTCAACAGTTTAGAAGGCATGATGAAGACGATCTTGGCCACGGTAGAGAAATTGGACAAGAAATCTGAGAATACTGAGGTTGCAAGTTCCAGTGTGTCATCGGAGGTTTTGTTTAACACTCGTACCTCCAGATCGATGTTCAAGGATGATGATGATGCCAGACATCGGGATGAAAGTGTGGAAAGTTCCATTTATGGCATACCTGTGCGTCGAAGGAGGAGTTCGTCTCGGAAGAGAGTTGGTCGTTTTGACCGGGAGCAGTTTCTTGACAAGGCTGAGGTTATAGAAAACTTTGACACTTTGCTATTACTGAATCTACAGTTATTGGAGAAAATGGTGGTTGATTCTCGCCCTCATGATGAACTTTTGGGCATACTGTCACACTGTATAACTATGACGGAGAAAAATTCACCCTTAAAGCTTCTATGATGTACGACGTGGCTGTCAGGACCAGAGCCAACAAGAAAGGTCTTGCAGTGTTCGGCGAAACTAAGCAGGAGGAAGTTCTTCGCCATTATTCTTTTGAAAATTCTCGTTGGGCATCTTCTACTAAAGTTTCTACGTCTTCGACTAAAAGCAGAAATGTCAAGGACAAAGTCTGCTTTAAGTTCAACGGATTGGGATGTCTAAAGAATCTGTGTGACTTCCCCCATCGTTGTTCTTCCTGCGGTGCATCAGACCATGGTGCCAAGAGTTGTGCAACGGTGAAGACAGGCAAATAGGATGCGGTAGAGAATTGGGTAAGTGGTGGCGACTGTCGGATTGAGTTTGAACCTTCTCTTGTTTTAGAGGCGGAAACATGTGATTTTTTGTCTAACTCTCCGTCTGTTGAGGCTGGTATCGATGGCAAGATGGAGACCATGGTCATCGAGTTGGACAATTCCGTTCCTTCGACAGTCGCCTATTCCCCTGATTCTCTCCCGGTAAATGATTTTCAACGGTATTGCCATGACAATTGTATTTATACATCGATTTGTGATTGTATTGCAAAATTTTATCGTGAAGGTGTTTGTGATAATGATGAGGGGTTTATTTTTGTCTCTCCTACCTCTGCTAAAGGCCGTTCGGTCAAGGTGTACGATAAATGTTTTCATGGTAGTTGCAGTTGTATACATACTTTGGGCGGATTACCTGTTCAATTGAAGCCGTGCAGAGTTGCTGCTTCTTTATTTTATCAAGGTTGTGATGTATTTACAAAATATCTTGATGTTTTCTACTATACGATTGACGGTATTGATGTGGTAGATACGCCAGTAGAGGCGTATGACTTGCCAAATTATTCTTCAATTTTAGAAGATTCAGCACGTATCAAAATGGATAAAATTGTTGCTAATGAAATACTTGAAGGTTATGTTTCAATAGTAGATAAAAAACCTACTTGCATTCACGCCCTTGGGGCAGTATTTAAACCTGACGGTAGTGTCAGGCCTATAACCGACTGTTCCCGACCAGATGAGTCGTCGGTTAACTTCCATTGTTCATCCCTTATACGCTCTTTCTCGTATAAAAATATTGACGATGCTACAAATATGGTAAAACAAGGAGATTATGGTCGATTCCATGAAATCTGTGACAATGCTCCAAAAAATCACAAAATTTAGAATTCGTCAAATATCAGGTATCTTTTGCTCACATGTTCTCTGCATATACAGTAATATATGACATGATTTGGGAACACTAATCTTCATAACTTTTTATGCTGTGCCCTTTTGAAATCTAGGGACACCAGATACAGGTGTCCCCGTGGGTGGGTACATAGGATTTGCTTCTATCAAGGGCTTTAAAACATAAAAAACAAGTTCAAACATTAGTAGTACAATTATACATCCTTATACAAACATGAACGAAAAAAAATAAACATAATAGTTTCATTTGCCATTATGCTAATGATCATTTACATATGTACCCACCCACGGGGACTGTACCCACCCACGGGGACAGTACCCACCCATGGGGACATTACATTATTCTCTGCTCATGACTTAATGAATCATACATTATCATACATTAGTAGTATATTTACATCCCTACATACACATGCATGAAAATTAAATAAAAACAAGAGTTTCATTTTCCAATAGACTAGTATTCAAGCATATATTCATATATGTACCCACCCACGGGGACTGTACCCACCCACGGGGACATGACATTATTCTCTGCTCTTGACTTAAGGTAAAATGTATTTTGGAAATTCTTTTTGTTCATAACATATCGTTGTGGTATGGCCATACTTAGAAGATAATATAAATTATGAAATTCATATTATTCCAAATTCAATACAAGAAAATTGTACCCACCCACGGGGACATTTCAAATTACCCCATCTTGTGTCTAAGGCTCTGGGCTTTTTAAGCCAAATGCAAATATTATTTTTATGTAGTCATTTTTTTCTCTGAGCAAGGTGCTATGAATGAGAATTGTCAATTATGAACTGAAGCCCTTTTTCATAGCTAAAGTAATGTTAAATTCATGTACCCACCCACGGGGACACATTACCTACCCCACCAGTTTTTTTAGAATTCCAAGCAGAAAATATATCATTGATTACTTATTTTGCTAAAATGATAAACCCCATAGTATGACAATGATGATTATCAAAAAAAAGATGTGCCAATAGTTAATAATTATTCTACATCTTTACTCAATATTAAGAAACGTTTATTTTCAATACAGAAATGGCCTAAAAATAGGGGTTTTTTGCCCATAAAATCAATAATTTTGTTCTTATATATACAAAAGTGGGGTTCGCATAAAGGCTTTCAGTGAGCCTAATACAATTATTTGGGTTAGAAATGTGTAAATTGACAAATAAGATTGTAAGGGGTGAAAAACCTAATGTCACAGATTTTGTGGAATCGACCTTAATGTGTGTGGTGGATATTAAATCGGCTTACTGAGCTGTAGCCGTTAATCCAGATCATCGTACTCTGTGTGGATTTCGTTGGACTATTGACGGTGAGGAGAAATATTTAACAGACAATCGCTTATGCTTTGGATTACGTATTGGTCCTTGTGTATTTGATAATATTTCTAATTTCATTGCTGACTCTATGTATAAATTGTATGATGTGCGTGTAGTTAACTATTTAGACGACTTTTTCCTGGCGTCTGATTCCCTCCACACCCGTTCCCTTGCCCGCAATACCCTTATATCCTTCTTACGGTCACTTGGGTTTTATGTAGCATGGCATAAGGTTACCACGCCAGCTACTGAATGTACCTACCTAGGATTTGAAGTGGATTCTGTGGCCATGACAGTCAGCCTGCCTCAGAACAAAATTGACAAGCTTCGACTTCTTCTGGACAATGTGAAACTGGCTAAGTCTATTTCTAAAAAAGAATTAGAAAGACTGTGTGGCTATTTAGCCCACTGTGCATCTGTTTTTAAAGGTGGACGTACCTTTTGTCGTCGTATGTTTGACCTTTATAAAGTAATGTTGTGTAAAAAGTTGCATAGATCAACAATTTCAGACGCCTTCAGGAGAGACTTAGACTGGTGGCACGCTTTTTGTAAGGTGTTTAATGGCATGGGTCTATTGTCCAGGCGTGAATATCATCTTCCTATGATTTCGGATTCATCAAGTAGAGGTTTTGGCATCTTCATGGGATCCGATTGGATAGCAGGTGGTTGGGGCGTACATACCGTCCCTTGGATAGATTCAACATGTAACCACATTGCCAAATGCCCATCAGAAAATGTTAAATGGGACAATATCAATGTACAGGAACTTTTCCCAGTCTTGCTGGGATTGAAAAGATGGAAGCATTTATTCAAGAATTGTAGTGTACATTGCTTTATAGACAATACCCAAGTTGTGCCCATGCTTACTTCGGGCGTCAGCATCAATCGTACTTGCATGCAGTGGCTATACGAACTGTATTGGGTTATGTTTATTTACGGAATAAAATTAATTCCGTATTATATTAATACAAAAAATAACATTGTTGCTGATTTTCTATCTTGTCTCCCATACCTAACTGAGCCTATAGATTATTCCATTCTGAATGAGGCTGGACTATGCGACAGAGGGAACGCCAGTGGACAATATTTAAATCATTTCTTCACGCCAATGGGCTATCTTCAACGCCTATTCGTCTAGACACCTTATGTATGTACGCCGTGTATCTATCAGGATTTATGAAAGTTTCTTCTGTGACAACATACTTATCGGGCGTCATCTTCGGTGCCCGGCTGAGACTTATTGAATGCCCGGCGTTGTCTCACCCAGTGATTAAGTCTGTAATCAGAGGTATTGGTAAACTTCCAGGGGCAAGTCCCACGCCTGCTGATCCTCTTCTACCGACTCATCTCCGGAAAATGTTTGCATTTGTGAATACTTCTTCAAAAACTCAAGTTAAACTCTGGGCCATGATCTTATTTTTATTCAGATTGCTGTTACGTGATGGCCATATTATCTCATCTCCTCACAGTTTATCAAGGAGTGATATAACATGCCTTCTGTGGGGTGTGGTAATCAATGTGAAATTGTCTAAAACCACTTCCACTCCCTTCAACCTACCCTTGGTGAAACTAGGTAAACGCCCTTTGTGTGCTGTACATTGGCTATTAACATTTTGGGCGTCATCTCCTCTACCTGATTCTTCGCTAGTATTCTCCACGAAAAAAGTGCCCAATCCATCCTATGAGGAGGTCAAAAACTTCTTATATGTGTTAGTGCGTAAAGCTGGCTTGCAGGGCGTATATTCTACCCAATCACTAAGACGGGGAGGAGCAACTTATATGTCATCTATTGGTGTTAATCTCGCAGATATTAAAGCACGAGGACACTGGTTATCGGCGAGTGTGGATTCTTACATCACGCCGGACTTAGAGCTAAAGCTAAAGGTGGATACTTTCACTGCAGACATGCTATCATCTTAGTCTCTCGGTTTGGTGTAATAAAACCCCATATTTATGTGGTTTCAGGCCATACCTGCTTTGTGTCTTCCTTCCTAGATCTTCATATACTCACCAAGGCAAGAGACACATATGTATTTATATAACATTAGTCTTTCAGTTAATGAATCGCCTCTATTGGGTTGGTTATAACTTTCTATTGAAGCTTTTAGGTGTTGGGTATATACCGACTCGATTAATGTCTGTTCGTTGCCGGTTTTCTATTGAATTGCTAAGCGCTGCCAGTGGGGTAGCTAGACACAGACAGTCGCCGAGCATAGGGAGAGCGTCTTTGACAACGGAGACGTTGCTATGTAACTCGGGTGATTACGAAAGGAGAGAGGGAGAGTTTTTCCCCGATCGACATTTGCTAATAAGATATATATGGCCAATTCCACCAATTTGACAACATTTGGCCCTCTAGACCCCCCCAGGGTACCCAAAAATAATTTTTACATTAATCAGTTGATTTGTTATTTTTTATCAACCTTATATATATGTGCATTGAACTACCAAGTATGGAACCATTCTGATTATTAGTAATTTTTCTACAGGGGGGGTGAAAAATAGATCCCAAATATGAAAAACATGCCAAAAATAGCATGTCGAATAATATTCTACATAAATTAGAATTTACAATAAAACAAATATGCACATGTAGTGGGTTTGGGGTATAATATGTATTTAGGTATGGGACATGCAATGTCCACTCATGTTGTGTGGTGGTGCTGTCCGCTGAGGTTAGTACACCTGTACTAGCCCAGTGGGCAGTACCAGCTTTCTTGACCACTTATGCGATTATATGTGTGTCATTCCCTTATATTCCTTCATGTTCCATATTTACCTCTTGTGTATTGTCTTTTACCTACTTAGTAGACTGATGTCTCTTATGTTGTACTGCATTTCCTTGTTCACAGTTATCATTCATACTGCCAATTGCTCATAACGTATTTCCAACCAAGAACGGACACCATATTTGTGTTGGTGCTTAAACTAAGAGGTGGCTGGACCACCTCCGAGCGGACAAGCCGTGGGGAACTTGTCCCAAAGACTGGTTTAATAAAGTGTTGTACAAAAGGTCTTCCTTGTCGTAGTGCTTTATTAGCCTTAGCTGAGCGGAGCGGATCCGAAGTTCATTACACACATAATGTATTTTTATTTTTTTTAATAAATTTTATTGACAAAGTTTCACAAAGTGATAGTTCTCATTCGTCCAAAAATGCTAGAATATACAAGTTTAACGTGTTAAATAGATATAAGTTCATAATGATCTACTTCAATACATAGGAATTCAACACTCTCTCATAACTTCGATGGTATTACACTGCTACTATAAATCTTTACATATATTACTCCATCTTTACTTCTTTTTCTACATTTTTTTCCGCCAAGCCTAAAATACATACCCCTTCGGGTCAGTCCGACAATTATAAAAGACAATCACAACTTTCTAACCCAAATTTCCCATTTATCGTGGGACATAGCTTAATCAATCTCAATCAGTCAGCGTACAATGCTGCATTTACATATGATTTTTGTGTCATTTCCACTCGAAATACATATTACAGTCTGACTTAATGTTTCTCAAAGAACCTCTCTGTTCTTTAGGTCTTGTTTCAGGCAAGTATTTTAAGTTTGCATTCCATTTGAAAATCATCTTGAAATAGGTTCTTTTAAAATGGTGAATAACAAGATTTTATCTCAAGAAAAACACATTTAGAACACGGTCTATAAATGACATACACAAATTTATTCTAAAATACTTATTGAAACCCAATTACATGCATTTTTGAAAAACTGAGATCGATATTGGCCAGTCAATGAACGGTACGTTGTATGGTATACATTATACAAATATTTTTAGAAGCCAGGATCTATAATTAAATTTATAAGGTCAGAAATTCTCTAGGAATAGCAGGTTACGACGTATTTAAGAACTAAGTAGCTCATTCTACTTTGTGTCGAAATTTAAATATAAATATTGTTCTTCTCGTGCGGTTAACTATACACAAAGCTACGTTTGACACCCATGCGGAGGTGCTTAAAGGGATTAAACATTAAATCTAACTGCAGGGCGACCTTGTAAAATGATTGATTTGGTCACGAGTGGATTATCTTGAAGCTATACACGAGAGTCTAAGGTCAGCACGCTTTCAGTTGCTGTGACTGATGTAGAACACAAGGCCAATATCTGGTATGTATTTGATTGATCGTTATAATTTAGATTAATGTACAAATATCTTTATCTCACCAATTTTGAATTAAAAGATAGAAGGGTGCTGCGCTAGGAACAAAGAACTGTGGCGCTACGATTAGTAATTCAAGATGAAGATGGCAAAGATGGTGCAAGTCCTTAACTTCATGAATAGTTTCGTCGACGTGAGGCGTTCATGAGCAAAAAGAATAAAACTAAAGAAGTTAGCGCCCGAAATCGTTATACGTATTTATTAAGCGATTTAGAGGAATGCCGCTGTAATGTATTGCAACTATATATACTGTAATACAACCATAATAACTGATTGGAATTGGGGAACGTTTTTTTTGTTTGTTTTTAAATCAAGTTTATTCATGGTAACCTGCAATGCAGGCTCGTACAATGCTAAGACATGTCATAGCACATTTTAAAGAAATCTTTTAGAATTCTTTTTAACATCTGTGTGTGTACTTCTCTGATTTTTCTTACCGATCTCTTCTTCCAGACTGAAAGGTTTCTTAGACATAATATTATTATTTAAAAAGTGTAGTCCATAGGAATCGATTTCTTTCATGAGTTTACACCACTCATTTATTTTATTTTCCCCTGTACCTTGAACAACATTATTGTATTCCATTATTCTTACGTTCACTTTGGTACATTACTAAAAGCACGGAAACAATATCATTTTTGTGAAACATTCTTTGTCTTTTTATGTAACTCTTCGCTGATAATATGAGCCAGTTGATGAAATCGTTCTGCTTACTTTCTCCACTATATTCAAGTAAGATGTTACTTCTATTTGATTCCTTTTCGTCGAATTTGGACAGAGAGGTACTGTTCTTGGCCCACTATCTTAACTTATACCATATAATACTGGGTCTCTCACATTCAATAAAGAAATGGCAGAAACTACGTCACCATCGCAAATATCGCAATTTGCCTTTTTCTTAAAACTGATAGATCTGTCTCAGGTATTTATTACATTATTGTTCTGTGAAAAACGCTATACTTAAGCGACTGATTGGCAATCGGCGCTCGGAAACAATTGCTTTGCAACTATGTAGGCTTATATCTGATGTAATTGTACGCGGTCGAATTCAAGTATGAATGACAATGAAGGCGAGTTGCTGAACATCTGTCGGGTTTCACTTGCCCCTGTTTATTCAATAAACAAATAAAACAAAGGGGAAAAATCCGAACCGTTCCTTCCAGCTCTACACACAAACCTGATAGCGGGAAACTATGGAAAGCGGGATGTTGCCGCTTTTTTCGCTGATTTTAGTGGCCGATTTTAGCGGCCGATTTTAACAGCAAGTTTCTACTAGACCACAGAACCTCAGACACACACATTATCTTAAAGGCAAACGCTACTATTCACTGCCACGCCCCCCTTTACCATATACCAAATCTACGGGCATTTTACACACTATTCCTTCAGCATTGCAGTCTATGAGGAAACGGCCCATTTTGTCACATTTTATAGAATAACACAAACAATTAATGGCTAGTCCTACTGTCCCAAAATTCTCTACACATACAGTTCAGGTTATATACTACAGATAAAAAGGAAAAAAAATATATGTCATTGCGTTCGATTTTTTTTTTATAGCTGTCTGAAATAGACATG
Organism: Sthenelais limicola; assembly: GCA_942159475.1. Classification (NCBI taxonomy): domain Eukaryota; kingdom Metazoa; phylum Annelida; class Polychaeta; order Phyllodocida; family Sigalionidae; genus Sthenelais; species Sthenelais limicola. Next base: position 57,097,351 of record OW804098.1, read on the forward strand.
TTTGGGAAACAGAACTAGCTATGGGTACTCTCAGTTGTACCCAATTAGCATGCAAGTCTATTGGGAAATGCTGCATTTTCCTTTCACGGTTTTGGGAATAAAACAAAAATGGATACTGCAAATGTCCCAGAATCTTCTACACATATAGTGCAGGTAATATTCTACACATATAGAGAGAAAAAAATGTATGTCATCATGTTAAAAAAATAATTGTAGCTGTCTGAAATAGACATGTTTAGGAAACATAGAACACTTTGAAAGCAGCAGATTTTTGGGTTGTCAGCCATGTTTCAAAGCCCCATAATTCAGAAACTAGCACGGTGACCCATTAATTTTTTTTCAGTTTTAAGAACACAAATACTTCAAAAATCATATACTAAAGAATCAGAAAAATGACATTTATTTTCACTGGGGAGGAAAAAAAATTGTTTTTATAAAAATGGTGAAAAATATTGAGTTTTTTCGAGTTTTTAATTTAAAATTCACATTATGTATTTGTTGTTTTCAAAATAAAAATAACAATGGACTCTATAGAAAAGAGGCATAGAATTATTGGCCAAATAATACTGTCTCTGAAACTGTTAATTTTACTTAAATTGAGTGAATATAAATAGCAAATATGAACTATGAAGTCGAGGTACTGCAAAATGGGCCCCCCTTTTGGTCCTCATTGGTTTTTTTGAGATACCAAATTTTGAAGCACTGTAATTCAAAAATGAGCACGGCGACCCAATGATTTTTTTCCATCCTTATGACCTGAAACACTTCAAGAATCAAATACCAAAGTTTCAGAAAAATGACATTTATTTTCATTTTCCACTAGATAGTAGCGTTTGCCTTTAATTTTTATCAAAGAGCAGAACCTCCTTGGCATGACTATATATGCTGGCACATCACCCCATCTTTGATAAGGGGGTCATTAGTGTCAACACATGCCCGACGGGCACTGAGTGCAATTGAGTGGGATAGCACTGCGATCATTTTGTGAATGACTGCAAACTAGTGAAGTGTGATGCATATGGCTTTGAATCACAGTGAAATGGACATGCCATTAGCCACCATTATGTGAAATCCATTGCACCTATTTCCTCCCATGTTGTTGGTGGTCTCACACTTGTGTTGGATTAAGTTCTCATTCATATTCATTCATGTTTGTATTAAACATGTGTTACTCAACCAATTGTATCTGTGAATACTTGTTTTTTTCAAATGTCAATAATATGGGTGTGATCTCAATTGCGCATATAATGCGCATTCAAAATCGCGCCTAAATACTCATTATAATGAAGCCACAACAGGACCCCATACCTGGCACTGCTCACCCACCTAGCATTCACACATACTGTGGCGCATCTGTTGCTCAATTCTCTGTGACACATACTCACACTCTGAGACCAAGTAAAAGAAGCCCCTGTACAGAAAGCTAAACGATGGGGAGAATTACTCATATGAGTAATTCTCCCAAACGGGCAACATTTGATTTCAGAAGGCCATCTTTTTTAGAAAAAATAAAATTCTTTGAATCTCTACAATCTTTGGTGTACACATAGCAGGGAATATCAGCATAATTCAGGTAAATTTTGGGAAGGCTGCGACCAATATTTCGATCCTAAACCTATGATTCCGATACCTTTTCCCTATTGATTTGCCTTATTTCAGCCTCATTAAGCCCGATTAATCAAATGACTTAGTGTAATAATTAGATATATTATTCACTAATTCGTCTAGCAAAATTAAATGAAAAGTCAAAGCTAGAGAATGGATGTTTATTGGCAAATGAGTACCTGGTTCTAACAAGAAGTTTGACTTGATTTTGTAAAAAATATTAGTGTTATTACTATAAAATCATTGTGTTGGAATAGGAGGATCTCTCTTTTTTAAAATAATTATGGCGTAACGGCGACACTGCGTAATGGCGACATCGGTACACAACCTCTCCTGAATTTAACAACATTATTATTTAAATATATCTATATTTTTCACCTTTTTCAAGCAGGCATCAATAATTATAAGAAAGGTCGAAATTACATGAAAATGTTTTTTTAAAAAACTATTGGTGATATATCACATATAATATACATGTATACATACATAAATATACATGTATGTGCATCTTTTCGTCAATAAATACTAATTGCAAATCAATATTAATGTTTTGTTTTGGCATATTTAATTATTTTGAAGCTTAGTGATGTTGTAACGCGAAACAAATATTCCAAAACAATATTTTCCAATTCTATATCAGTTTAAATGTATGATTACATGAATATTGCGTTTTTACATAATAATGAACGTGTGTGCATGTGTAGAGACCATTTTTCTTCAGCAGAAGTAATATTATTCTCTAAATCAGGCTGTGTATTATATTCAAATTCCATAATTACTACATATTTTCTAGCCTAAAAAAGCTCTTTTATCCCAATAGCGGCAGCTTTATGTATAGAAATGATTAATATCTTTTATATAATTTTCTTCCTATGTCTTATTGAAAAAGGTGGATGTCTGCTTTTCAAAAGTCAATAATATGGGTGCAATCTAAATTGCGCATAAAATGCGCATTAAAAATCGCGTCTAAATACTCATTTTTTCATTGTCAGCAGGTGGCGCACCTGGTAACTGGGGTGCAGTTACAATTTCTTTTACAATGAAAGTGTAACTAATACACTTGTGTGGCATTTATACCACTATAGGTATTCCACATCATGTACAAAAGTATTTTATAAGTGAGATACCTCAATAGTTCATTTGTTTAATTTAGTTATTTGATTTGGAAAAAATGTTTTGATTAAAATACCCCCCACCATTGCATACTTCATTAGCTGAACTACTGAGACACCCTGATCTCAAGTAGAACTGGAATAACCCTTTCCAGCAATGCGGCTGTCTAACAGGATGGAAATAATGATTAAATAATTGATGTAATACCATGAAGCATTAATTATGATAAATCCTAATGATGTAATTCTGTCAATTTAAGCGATACAATAGGATGAACATTGTGCATGAAATATCCCACTCAAAATGCCAAAGATTTTGCTTATTTTTGCACCAATATTGCGTTATACCCTTAGCGTGATCATCACGCAATCATTGCGCAATAATTATTGCGTGAAAAGCGTCCACTCTCATCACAGAACTATGGCGAGATGATTGCGCATTAAAAATCGCGTAGAATCGCGCTCATTTGCCCGTCGGGTGGGTGATAAATCTCAGACCAATACATCGTTCGCAATTGCTTGAATATATGATTATTTGTTTTATGTTTTTTTCATAAATTAAGCAGGGCTTAACTCAGAAATCGTTGTTTCTAAAAAGTTTTTTTTTGTTTTTTAAAAATCTTTATTTTCCCTTATCCTGCCGTCTTGGCTATTACAATTCTAATGTTGCTTCATCGAAGTGCTGGCTTGGCAAGCTCTGAAATAATAATTTGTTATTAATCTTCATTTTCCAATTTGGTTTCTTAAATAAGGATAAAAGAATTTTTAAACTTTTAAAACATTTTCCATTGCTTCTTGTATGTGGACAGGTGGGTGGTTGGTGTAATCATGGTGATTAACATGCATAAGGACGAGTGGGGTAGAGTAAGAGAGAGAGGGAGTGTGAGGAGAGAGAGGGGTGAGGGAGAGATAGTGCAGAGCAAAAGAGCAAGAGAAGGATGCAAAATTGTGTTAAATACCCAAATATGTCTACTTGAACGTCCTAAAATCTTATTCGCTGAAATAATCTGAAATAATGTCTGACTATGTATGCTCATTACTCAAAAACTGTATTTATTCATTGGATGTATACTTTAGGAAAGGGTTGCTACATGCATGATAAATCTTTCTGAAGCTCTGTTTCTTTGTATAATGGCAACAAATCCCATTAATGGATAGAGATTTATTTCCAAGCAAAAAGGTGACTAAATTATTCACTAATTGCCTAGTTCTGTTACTAGTATTGAGATAAATTAATCAAATTTATATTAGTAACATTCTATATGACACAATACTGTACTTCACTAATTGACAGCAGCGCCATACCAAGAGCGGCGGAAAACGGCCTGAACTATGAGCTACGCAGGCAGGTCACAGAAGCCTTATGTATTAACCATAGGCTTCTAACTTTCACCTTTGTCTCCCAGAATTTGAATTATTGTATAATAATGTAAGCTATCCAATATTATGAAACGACATGTTAAGATTAGTCATGCTTGATACCAGGACATTTTATCCGCTAGATTTTAGTATATGGCAACTTTCGCAACAGTGTATCAACAAAAACAAGTAAGCATAGGTGTACGGGCTGCAGGGGGTCAGCGGCCGTGTGGTCAGGGGCACACACACACCCCTGCACGTCCAGCGGGAGCCCGGGTGGAGGCTGCCCTCATAGCCAGGTAGGTCAGCTGGACTGGGCATGCGCACAGTGGTGAAAGTTAATCCTGCAGTCACTGGTACGCACTGGTGACGGAATTTGTAAAGTCCGCTATTCAACGATTGACAATACCTCACTATAGTAATGCAACAATGGGCCCATTATATAATGAAACTTTGTATGCTCTCTTACCTGTATGAAGGTATGAGTATGGTGTTGAAATAGTAAAGTTACCCTTACACCTTTATGTACATCTCACTATGCACCCTTACCCAAACGAAGGCCAAAGCCTGTAGTATGAATATTAAATTACCCCTATATTATGATCCAATGATTACAGTAATACACTGACTTACTGCTATAATGTTAACTTGTGTAGATTGTTCTCGCCTTGCACCGCGCCGCACTTATCATTCTTTGTTAATTAATAAGCCATATTTCATTTCATAACTTTATAACTTTCCACTGCTGTATAACTATAATTTATTTTCCACTACCCATGTTGTTATTATTGTTGAAACAAAAAATTAAGTAAATTAAGATTCTAGGCATTCGTTGGAAGACCTGGCTGATTAGGAATTTATTTTTGTATTAACCAGACATCGAACTACATATGTGCAACAAGATCCGCAAATAAAAGAATATTTGAATTGAATTGAATGGACATATACTGATTATATCGTATCCATATTGTATCCATATCGTGGCCATAATTTGCGGCAAAATCTGGTGGCCGTATTTAACGCACTAGAAAACGAAAATCTCGGTCATTGATGTGCATATTTCGGTAAAAGATGCCTTAAAAGCGGAGAGGCCAGCGTTTTTCCGCATTTTTCGGTGAACAAATTTCGCACTGAGTAAAGTGGAAGGCGCTTTTAACGCAAACGCTTTTGTCGGAGCGGCCGTTTTTTTCAGGGTCCCAAATATGGGAAGCGAAAAATATTTACCATACAATTACTATGGAGCCGCTAATTATGCGCATGCGCAAATTTTGGTTATATGCATCCCGCTTTCCATAGGAAACTCCACTAGCAACCATCCATGCACTATACACATACAACCAAACAAACAACTACCCGACGGGCAAATGAACGCGATTCTGCGTGATTTTTAATGCGCAATCATCTCGCCATAGTTCTGTGATGAGTGTGGACGCTTTTCACGCAATAATTATTGCGCAATGGTCGCGAAATGGTCACGCTAAGGGTATAACGCAATATTGGTGCAAAAATCAGCAAAATCTTATGGCATTTGAGCAGGATATTTTATGCACAATATTCACCTTATTTTATTTTATTTTATTATGCAGAATAATATCATTCGGAATTAATCATAATTAATTCTCCATGGTAATACATCAATTATTCAATCTTTATTTTTATCCTGTTAGACACTTATGATACTCATAATAGTTTAACATCATTTTGGTCATTTCTTACCAATCCACCATGACAGCAATTTAGCTAGATATAGGTGATGTTAGTGAGTGTGCACTTGTACAACATCTACAGATCACTCATGTCACCCATACCATTTCTGTATAGTGTTATATGGGGTGTTTTGATTATTACCTGTTTTAAAATCAAAAAACAAATTGCACTAATGAACTATTTTAAGATATTACTTGTAATGTTTCTAATCAAATAGTTAGGAACATATATAATATATATATATAAATGCCACATAAGTGTATTAGCGGTACTTTCATTATGAAAGAATTTGTAAATGAACTCCAGTTTCCATTTGCGCCACCTGGTGAAAACTGTACCACCACCTGGTGAGAACAAGTGGCATAATGGTAAGGGCTAAGGGTAATGAGCTATTCCCATTATTTCAAACATATATATGCAATGATAAGTTCTTGAGATTTGTCTATATTAAATCAGTTCAATGTGGGAGAGAATGGGGATAGCTCTTACACAAACAGACTAATATGTGATCTGTTCAGGTTAATGATTTAGATTTAGATTTAAAAATATTTTATTCAGGTCTATGAACATTTCCATACATAAAGCACAAATATTCTCAGGACAGCCTGAATTAATAGAGAAAATTTTTTACATAATAGAGCGAAAAGAAAGTTCGCTTACAAATGATGTTTGCTTTAGCCACTATATAACTTTATCGAAAATAGAAGAGATAGGTAACTTCGGTTTTTTAAACATAGGTATACATAAGCCAATGTAATAATATAAGAACAATATCCCTACTCAAGATGCATTGATAATACAAGAAATTGAAGGACGATTAAAACACATATAATACAGTTGAGTCGACGCCGTGTTCTTTCATATTAACCATTAATAATCATAGAAATTTCATATAGTTGTACATTACTTCAAAGCAGTGTTCATGTATAAACATAACACAAGGCAAAATATTAACCAATAATTATGGCAAAGGTAACTATCAATATCAAATAATATGGAGATCGATCAAGGAACAATATGGGGAAGGGTAGGTGCAGATTCGGAATGTATAGGGGTTTCTTTGACTTGGTGTAAGAGAGTGAGTATGTGTGTCAGACAATGGAGTGTCAGATTTGCGACAGTAAGTGTGAATGCTAGGTGAGTGAGCAGTGCCAGTGTACTGTTGTGACTGCATTATAATGAGTATTCAGACGTGATTTTGAATGCGCATTGTATGCATGATTGATATCACACCCATAATATTATTATTGAATTTTGAAAAAAACATGTATTTGTAGATAAAATTGGTTGAGTAACACATGTTTAATACAAACATAAATGAATATGAATGATAACTTGATCCAACACAAATGTGAGGCCACCAACAACATGGAAGGAAATAGAAGCAATGGATTTCACATAATGGTGGCTAATGGCATGTACATTTCACTGTGATTCAAAGTCATAGGTATTACACTTCACTAGTTTGCGGCCAATCACAAAATGATCACAGTCCCATCACACTCAATTGCACTCAGTGCCCGTCGGGTACTGTGGCCCAAACATGTATAGTATTATCAACGAGAATAAATTCAAAAGAGTGTGAACTCATGAGTCGGCAGAAAGATGTAACAAATTTCCCCATCTTATCTTGGAATCTGATGGCCCAGGCGGTCACCCCTTTCATCCGAGGTTGTTTGTAAGTTCTTAAAGGGCCATCAGTCTCCCCCCTCATTTTCTGATTTGGAGGTGGAAGTGAAGTTTCTTTCATTATTGTTTAAATATTGCATGAATCTGATTTATAAGTTGACAATCAGGTTCAGAACATCTATAGCTTGGGCCCTGTACACCTGATTTGTGAAAATAAAATAAAACTGAGCAAGTATCATGAAGTAATTCATTTGGTGACTAATTTTTTTTCCAGTTTTTTCCATTTGATCATATGATCCGATTTGATTTGAAGCACATAAAACATATCAATGTGTAGCCTAATGATTTCTCCATCCATGGTCTCATGGTAATTATTCAAATCAGATCGGAACAATGTTAAATGTGGGGATATTTCCATTTCTCTGTATAAATTAATGAGTTGAAATTTGCCAGAATATGTGGGTTCTATGGCCTTTTATGGCCTTTTATGGTCCTTTCCCCGATTTTCTCCACCAGACCCCTTACTGTGGTTCCCAGCAGGGTCAAACAAGCTCGGGTATAGCATCGGACATAGTCCTCACTCTCCTGTTCCAAACTCGTTGGTATTATGTACCAAATGCTTTGTCCCACTCTAAATACAGGTAACCATACCCGATGTGCAAGATTGTATTTCCGACCAAGTTTTTACCTGGAACTTTTGACCTGATTCTGACCTGGTGCTTTACTAGTGGAAAATGTAAACGGTTGTGAGGCTTAAATTAGATTTTAAAATGCTCTATAGACCCGATTTATAAATGCAGTCAAAATGCTCTCAACAATGCTCACAGTACCAGGTGTAATTATGCACTTTTTATGCACTCAGTCTAGCACTTTTGTTGCTGCAATTATAAACTTAAAATAAATATGATTAAACAATGTGTATACTGCCATAAGAATAATTAATTAAATAAACTAGGATTAAAGACAGATTCTGCTTATTCCCACTATTGTGAAGATGGGTGCAGCTATAGGTTGCTCCCATCTGGCTTAGTTTTCCATCAGTTTGGTCATCAAAGGTGATTTTATTGTGTTTGCACATGTACAACTGCAACTGGGTGCTCAAAGCACCCATATCAATTATGTATATAGCTATAGGGGCAGTTTCGATTATGACTTGTTTTAAAATCAAACAGATACATTACACTAATGAACTATTGTAAAATATTACTTGCGATGTTCTTAAGTACATGATGAGGAATATACATAATGTGCAAATGCCATATGAGTGATTTAGTTGGGCTTTCTTTGTAAAAGAAATTGTAAATACACCCCAGTTACCAGTAGCGCCGCCTGGTGAAAACAAGTATGCCACCTGGTGAGAACAACTGTGATAATAGTAAGTCTATGGCGAGATGCAACCTGTATATTGAGAAGGATTAGTGGCATTATTGTCTAGTATTAAGATGGAATATCGTTTTATCCCTGACTTAATATAATTCTGCATTATTTTATTGTATAATATGCTTTGTAGTGCCCAATGGCAATAGTATTTCCAATCCTGAAATATAAGACTTTTCTAAGAATGGCCCATTTATGATCATAAACAGGACAAGAGCTATTCACAATATTTCGAACATATATAATAGAATTGTTTTCTATGTACAAATTAGGCTCTGAGACCGAACAAAAAGAATTTAAAAAATTCATCTAAAATAAACAGAGCATTTGGATGGGTGTAATTTATCAGTATTTCACATATATCTATATATATATATATATATATATATATACAGTACAGTTTGCTGTAATAATTACATGGTACATTACGATTCTTGTCTTGTCTGATTTATTATTTTTAAATCATGGCGCAGGACTGATATAATTATGTGATCCGTTTTTAGGAAAAAGAGTCATAAGTCGCAAAATATGGATTTTGAGATACCACCATTTCTGAAAAGATGGGATCAAGCTGATTCCAATGATAGTAAACACTATGAAACCTAACGAAAGTATGAAATGAAAGTATTTTTATATTATTAAGTTTGATATTTTTATTTCTTAAAACAAAGTTTGCAATGTTTCTGGATGGGTACTTACCAGTAGAGTAATTAAAGTATACTCCATACGAAGGCCTTCAAAATGCACGGATATATTTAATACCATGTCCCGAAATCTTTTACACCGATTGATATGACTATAAGTGCTAAACCTTAAAAAAATCAGAAGATTTCAATTAAGAGATCTTGAGAAAAACATTTTGAAAAAAATCAATCTTGCGACTTGTGATTCATTTTCTATTGATTTAATTTTTTTCGTACATAAACTAGACAATGATGATGCTAATATAGACGTAATTGACATAAGGTGACATAAGTTTAAACTATGTTTGACTAAATATTTTGAGTTATTTTAAACCCTTTGTTGGGTCTCCCTTAAATTTTCTTCATTTTTAAGGCCCTAAAATCAGGTTTTCTGATCCCCATGGCTAAATTCCTATGTCAATAGGGGGTATTTCTGATGTATTTTGGGCGGGCGGACACAACAAAACTATTGAAAAATGTCTCCTATCATGTTACATGTTTTACTCACCGCCCAATTCACTACAGTTATCAAGACTGTTGCTATAAATATTCATTGCACTTATAAAACCTATGTTAAGGACACATTTTCCGGGCATATACTGGAGAAAGGTTTTCCAGGTTTGCTTTGAAAACGAAACAGTTAGAATAGCTTTAGAAATGTAATCAACTGTAGGCCTATATGAGCAATTCCACCAAAAATGCCACATTTGGCCATCCAGGGCTGAAAATTCACAATTTTTTTAAATTGCTCCCATTGATTTTTTTTTTTTCGTACATAAACTAGATATATTGCTGCTAATATAGACGAAATTGGGAACGTTGATAATGAATATTGTGTTCAGGGCAGCTTGGGAGACACAGTGACCTCTATTCTAATAGTAAGGGCAAAGGGGAAAGGTACATATTTGTACATAAATGATGAGTTAATTAGAAATAAATAATAAAAATGTGTGCATAATGTTTTGAATTAGTGTGTACCTGATAGATCTTGATATAAGGGTCAGAATGCTTTTTAGTTTGTGAAAATATTCCAACTAGATGTAAAGTTAGAGCCAAATAACCATTCATTAATGGTAATGGTAATGGCAGCGGTACAGGTCATAGGTCATTGACCCTCTGGCCCATTATGTACATAAAACCCATTATATCTAGAATATGTACAAAATCTTCAATAACATGGTTTCCCCCTCGTTTTTCTGTTCAGTTGAGTTGCATACTTGTTTTGGTTGTTTATGAAGGTAAATATAAGTTATATTTAGGTATTTAGTGGAAAAATTAGTGGGAAAAAATTTTGAAAAAATAGTTTCAACCCCCCTCTAGACCCCCGCGCCCTCTAGACCCCCGTTACGGCGACATGGGCACCCTCTAGACCCCCGTTACGGCGACATACTATTTTTGCTTGTTGCTACTATCTCAGGTATGACAGAATTTTTTTTCGTATTTATTTATTTTCCCTTGTGTTTTTTACCCATTATAATGCTCATAGAAAATAATTTATGCTAATATTAATTTATTTATTAATGAAACCTAGACCCCCGTTACGGCGACAGGGGGCTACCCCATATAATTGTTTCAGTATTCTAACCCCTCTATTTAGCTGGAAAAATTTAATTGGAGATTTTTCAATGGATACAATGGATATACTTATCATAGGCAATGTTATAAGTAATGGAGGTAAGGGGGGTTTCATTTTTAGTTCTTCTAGGTCTATATGTTCCAAAAAAACATTTAGACCCCCGTTACGGCAACAGGACCTACCCCATAATCACCTTTACATAATATCATCAAGAAATTAATTGAAAAGTTGAAAATATTGATTTTTTATCCATAAAAACATATTATTTCAGAGTAATCATTGTCCCTCTGGCCCATTATGCCCATAAAACCCATTATATCGAGAATATTTATAAGTTTTTTCCCCAAAAATACTGGCTGCATTTTGTAAACAGTGATTCTGATAGGAAAATCTGCATGTTTTATGGGTGATTCTGGCAGAAAAATAAGCATTTTCCTGGCCTCACGATTAAAAAAAAACAAAAAACATTGTAGGATACTTCCCCCTAGGCGACTTTTTTCCCCTGGATCCGAAAATAACAACGAAAATAATCTCAGATAAATATTTTAGCCTCTGGAGGAGCTGTTGTATTTCAACCCAAATGATGCACTTTTGGTGGAATTGCTCATAATTATGTCATTTAATGGGGAACAGTATAATTGTACTTTTTGATAGTTGTTTTGAATTGAATTTAACAATCTTTCATTCGTTTAGAATTACATTTATAGGAAGGAAAAAAGGACAACAGCCAACAGATAATAAATTGGAGGTAGCATTACATCGTTTAGTTTAGTGGAGAGGGGTTTCTATGAATGGGTGTCAGAGACTGAGAGTGAGTGTCAGAGAATGGAGGGTCAGATATGTGCGACATTAGGTGTGAATGCCATGCAGGTGAGTGAGCAGTGGCAGGAATTATGGACTGGTGTGGCTTCATTGTGTTGTAGAATTTTATGGTAGTTGTGGGTGCGGATTTGGCTTGTTTTCATATGTTGCCTTTTGAAATTATGATTATATTTTTGAGACAGCATATAAATTCCTCTAGACTTTGACTGACATTCATTAATTCCACTGCATGTAGCTAGTGCATTGATACCCGATTTATATACATAAGTTTGATACACATTTTTGGAGTGCATCTAATGATGCCAATTGCATCAGGTGCAAAACCAGGTGCAAAACTGCTTTTTTTGAGCGGATTGCACTTTTGTGACTGGTCAGTGGCAACAGGCAACAGACAACAGAGGTCACTACTGTTTGCTGTAGTGCTAAAGCCATTGCTTTATATCTGATCTATCTACATCAATGTAATAATTACCTATTGAGACTTAGGTATGGAGTTCAAAAGTATTTACCATAATGTGTCAATATGTGTATAAGTGTCTGTGATTTATGCTTAATCCCTCAACATGTACTATTTCATGATAGCTTTGTGTATGTATGCTGTATGTTTCCATTAAACACCATGAACTCTTAGAGAGCTGAATTACCTAGGAGCCCTTTGTGCCCAGTTTCAGGCAAGAGGCCAGCAGTGGGTTGAAAGAATAAACCTAACATTGGTTGTGCTAACAACGCTTGAGTTATGGTTGTTCTTTGCTAAGTCCGAACCTGGGTTGTGTTGGAAGAACACTACATTTATACATTATTTTCGTTGTTCGACAAATTGTATTTGATATGCAATGGGATACAGGTTTGTGAAAAATTGTCAAACTTTTAAAATACAAAATTAAAATGATTTCTTAAATGCACAAGAAGCAAGGTACTGGTATTTATTTATGAAAATGGTAAGTGAACAAAACCGAAGTAGTACTGCACTTACAAGTACAATTTGGAGAATTCATTAATAGTACAATACTGTATATTTTGAAAGTGCTACTGTATTTCCAGGCGCCAGATGTCTCATGGACGCCCCTTTCAAGGCCAATATTAGGGCTTACTATGACCAGTGGATGGCCACAGGAGAAAAGACCTACACAGTAAAGGGAAATGTGCATGCCCCTACAAGAGCACTACTGGCTACTTGGGTGTGCGATGCCTGGGAGGCACTGCCAGAAGAATTGATCATAAAAAGTTTCAAAACCTGTGCACTAACCAACGACCTGGAGACAGAAGAAAGTGTGAAAGAAATCCACTGCCTGAAGGGATTATTCATTCCTCTGTAGGGGAGGTCCTGTTATGTAACATTACGTAACATTGTGTAACCTCATTATCTATCTAATTATCACCCATTAATTATATTATCTCATTACTAAAATCGCTAATTATACTTAGCTACCCAGTACTGTGCAAGTCTACTTATTCATGCTAAGCCATAGGTATTACGTAAGGGCTCCACCCCCTACTCTTTACCCACATCCTGGAGGAAGATATGTACAGATTCTAGTTCATTAAATCAGTTGCTTCGCTCTTCTCACGAAGACCACACGTTCGTTTGTATTCTTCCATCATACCTTAACACTGGCGGACAACCCGCTCGATCTTGGACTTATAAAATCTCACATGAACAAGCGAGTTCTTTCCTGAATATGGAGAGATTATTTGAACATTTCATCAGAATATAAGCAATGGAAGATGCTCCGAATTCGCCTGAGTTGGCATTGTTCGACAGACTAAAGAAATCAGTAGAACGTTTAGCAGCCATTCCTCAAGCGATTGTGACGAGAAGACAATTGAGGGAAAATCGTGGTAAAATCCTGAATCAACAGCCTAAACAACTAGTATTCGAAGAACACCCATATGAATTGCCCCAGGATATGGAAGATGAGCAGGAAATACAATTTAAAGCAGGACCACAAGCAATTCCGCTACCCCCTCCTCCAGCACGTTAGCAGATCTATAGAGGTTCCAGAACAAGTTCAACAGGAAAGGGGAGTGAATAATCAATGGATTGACGATATTATGAACAGAAATGTGCAGCAACTAGCTGGGAATAATATTGGTCAGGAACAGCTGGTTGAAGACAATCCAGTCAATGGGGAAAGAGTCGGCGACCAAGCGCTAGAGGAACATTTAGCGCCCAACCCTAACAACACGGTGAATGATCCAGCGATAAATCACCAAGGTCAAGCTGTCGACGATGGGCAGCAGCCACAGGTTGGTTTAAATGTTGAGAACAATGTCATTGAAAATGTGGTAAATGAAGGTGAAATTCTGGAGGAAAACGTACAGAAACAACAGGAGAGAGTGTTAACACCTCAAGCTGTCGCAGCACAACCTCCTATAGTTAATCAGGGACCTTATTATCCATTTGAAACCCCAGGATTAAATGATAAGTTTGTGACACCTCTACAGACTCCAGCAAAACCAGTGGTTAATCAGTTCATTCCACCACAAACACAAAGGCCTATTCTCAAAAACTTTCCCCAGGCTCCAGTGTTTAATGTGAATGGACCCAGACCTCCTGTGTTTACTAATACCACCCCTCAGCACGTACATAAACAGCCGCCTCAGTTGCTTAGGCAACCGCCTCAGTCGCCTAGACGAGACCCCTATCAACACCAGTGGGATATGAATAATCAACAGGGACAGATAGGAGAAATGCAGGCAAATCAGTACGGTTTGCCTCCCCAGAACCACCAATATTTTCCTCAAAATGGTGAAAATGTTGGAGGAAATAATCAGTATTTTGTTCCTTTGCAAAATGCTATTCCACAGCAACAGGCCCAGAATATTGTTTATCACCAGCCACAGAACAATGTTCAGCAACAGCCAAGGCAGAATATCGTTAATCACCAGCAGCAAAATGATGTTCAGCAACAGCAACAGCCACAGAACATTATTCAGCAACAGCCTCGACAGAATAATGTTCCTGTTCAGCAACAAGTTGGTTACCAAGCTCCCCAGCAACCAAATGTTAACCAGCAAAGTCCTCGTGGATATCAGAATCAGGGGAGAGGCAGACAGACCCCTCCTCGTCAGCAACAGCGGCCAAGGCAACAGCAACAAAATTACCAACCTAGGCTGCAACAACAGAGGTAACAGTACAGACCTAATGTGCAACAACAACAGCCACAGCAAGGGTTTGTACAACTGCCAAATGTGCAACAAGGGATGTATAGACCCCCACCCCCTGCCTATAACCAACCCTTGTATGATTTGGTAGGTGAAATCAAGCAGATGAGGCTTGATCAAGCAGCCTTTTTGGATGTGTCCTTATGACGACAAGCAGAAGCGACAGGATCCACCACTTCTGCTGCCTTATCTAAGCAATATCGCAGGGCCCCTGTGATTTTTGAGAAACCAACAGCAAAAAGGCCTGTTCAAGAATTTTTTGAGGAATTCGAAAATTTCACTACCCCGATTAAAGAAGATAACCAGCTGATGGTGACCACGTTGGTTCAATATTTATCGGGTAGGGCGAAAACTTTTTACAGCCAAATTGTGGGTCTATATGGCGATACCATATCTTATAATAGAATGCCTCTCCCAAAACAAAGCTGACTTCTGCTCCAAGCTGTTGAGCAATCTTGATGGACCTTGCGTGGGACCTTTCACTTTTACGGCTCATTTGGTGGTGCTTGTTTTCTTTTCTCTTCTCTCTCACTTAAACTCCAGCAAGTATATGTCCACCAAGTATTCTTTTTAATTGCAATGGGCAGGTAAATGTGTTTAAGTACAAGTAGTCCATTTCAATTTTTCACATGGCATCGATTTTGTTGTCGTCTAGTCCACCACTTTAATAGTCGTATGGCAGTAGGGGTAGCTTTGTCATGGTTGATTGGCCAGCCAGTGGTGGTAGTGGTCAGTGCTAGTGAGTGGTAGTGGTGGCGGTGACAGCGGGTGTATGTACATGCAAACATGCACCCATGCAAACATAGTTACACCTTACAACTACATTTCTGAGCAGCTATTATTATTGAGGTGACCTAGTATGTAGTATGGTCAACGATCCTATAGCTACACAAAGATATACAGCTCCCTGGCCAACTGTGTGACGTTCCGCACACAGCGCCCCCTAGAGGAGTCTGTGGCTTAGATTCAACATGTTTCTCCATTATAAACTCGATAAATAAATATAAATGACCTTAATGATGTATTTATATTTCCAAAGTGAAAAGTAACCCAAAGTTAAATAAAGAACAAGCAAATCCGCCATATTACTTTTACACACTGAACTACCTCTCAACTAAGAAACATGTTATAAAAATATCCTACACCTTTTAGTCAAATGTAGGGTGCTAATGGTAGGCCCTACTAGGGATCTTCGTTAAATATTTGCAGATTTCTGTTTGTTGAATATTTGAAAAGTTTACATCTGTCAAAGATGGTGAGGGTGCAACTTGTACTTTAACCAAGTGGATTTCAATGAAGGAAATGTACATTGGGACAGTATGAGTGTGTGTTGGAAGTTCTTCACTTAATAGCTACAAACTTTGGAGTAGTCTAATTGTTTATGAATTTAGGTTAATAATTATTGTATATGTTATGTATGTGTATACATTATACATGTTTATATTATATGTATGCATACATTTCTGTGTGTATATGTATGTATGTACTACGTATGTATGTATGTATGGGTCAGATTTTTAGAAAATGTACAATTCACCTTTCCATGCTTTTAGGCGACGTAAGGCAATCGAATCAGGCACTGGTTGTCCTCCTGAAGATATCAAGGGGTCAGATGGACTGCCTGGGAAATTTAACATCAAAAGCTTTAACATCAATACACAATACACAAATCACCTGATGATCTTGCAAGGGGCACTTGTAGCACAGATTCCTTGTATTAATTCGTCTTCGAAGAATGAACATTTAATATAACACCCCATTCAGTGAACTCCATGTCTGAATGTAGCAACAAATGCACATCTGGGGGGCATGAAAACACATGTGACTTTCGCAATAAGGATCCGAAAGCCAGGACAACTCCTACCCAGGTGAGGAACTCTTCATCAGAATCTAGTCGCACTTCCTGGAATAATTTACACAAATCGGAGGGCATAAGTGGATCTTTCGGCAATGACTTCACACCCAACCTTCTTTTGATGCCCGCCAACACCATATTCAGGGTGAAATCCGTCGTGTAGGCATAACTGGTGACCATAGAGGCGAGAAACAGACCCACACTTTCAGATTTCACTGGTAGAGGTAGCAAACCATGCTTCTCGCAAAACCTGAAGTAATCATTCCACTGCGATGTTCTCGTCTTCCTAGTGGATACAGCTAGGGCCTCCAGTTTCAATTCTTCCACACGGTCTCCCAATGCTTCTGCAAGATCAACAAAAAACTATAGTCAAAGCATACCTGAGTTTCCAAAAGAACAGATCGAGCAGGATATTGGCCATGTGGATGCATCTGGGTTGTCTCGTCATCAACAGGTGCATTGCCAACTTGCATTGACAAATGACATTCAACGTAGCTTTTTCCAGGTATTTTCCCAACTTCACTATCGCCACCCATACAAAGGATATATCTCTGACACTGGGGGACGAATAACAACGATCTGGTAGCTGTAAAGTCAGAAGATTATCAGATTCCCACAAAGCCATGCTTTCACCTGTCTCCACAATTCCTACCACTTCTTAGTCTCCACATTTCAAGCTGAAGCCTTGGCCAGATCGTACACATATTAAGTCAATAATCTCATCCTCAGGTGACACTTCTCACCATTAGATGTTGCAGCTGTAGACAACCACCATTTTAGGTCATCCAAGAAAGGATGATCGATAGGAATACATTTTCTGTTTTCTACTGACTTCATTAGACGAAAGACGGCAAAAGAATGCTCCCTGCCTCCCCATATGTTGCTAGGCTTTTTCCGGTTCCAGGTTGTGGCCTGGCCTTGACCTTGCACATTTGAGGAGGCAGAACCATTTGTGTCAAGCAATTTTCTCATTTTGTCAGCATGAAGGCTAATAGTCATGTCAATGGAATCAATGACAAACCCAATATACCTACAGTACCTGGTGGGGCCTTCCACCTTAGGCCATTCGATGTAGAATCCCAGTGCTCGGCAGCATTTTATCATTGCCTAAAGACCTTCCAAGGCTTCCTCATAGGTAGGGGCTATCAAGAGAAAATCATCAATATACACAGTATAGCCTTGATGATGTAACATGCGACATATTGAGTCAGTCACTCTGGTAAAAATGAAAGGGGCAGCCCGTGCACCAAAACAAATACAATTGTCCACCATATAAGTTGTTCTTCCGTCAAACTCCCAGCATAACCCAAAGTTTGTTCTATTTTCTGGTTGTATCAGAAGCAACCTATAGGCACTCTTCAAGTCAACTGACGCCATATAACAGTTTGGATGTACCTGGCGTACCACCTCATCTATGGTGGTATAGGAAAAGGTGGAGAATACTTTTTCTGTGAAGCAATTAACTGATCTACCAATAGGCCGACGACAATCTGTGATAGGTCTTATTTTCCCGTTCTTTTTGGGTATGGCGCCTATGGCATGAACACAAGCAGGCTTAAAATCAACAATCGATAATTTACCAGTTTCGAGTTCATTTTCAAATAAAGTTGTCAGGCTAGATTGAGCAATACCTTTGAAGCAAGAGCTGTAAATTACAAGTGTACATAGGAACATGTACACCCGGGTCAATCAGGCGAAAACCATTCATCACCACTTTTCAGGTATTCCGCCCAAGCAGATGGTCGCATTTGCCTTTCCACGCCTTCCACATAGCCCCGATCTACAATTTGACAAGCTTTGTTAATGAGATTATCGAAAAACTTGGTAGTAATTATACCGATTCATCAAAGTTGACTAGCCCCAAACCTGCTTGATCCTCGCCAAGTCCGCCATGTTGTTGTTGCTAGGCTCTAGGCCATTTGCCAATATCATAAAACTTGTTGTTTGGAGCGTCAGCCGCGCCACCTGAATTTTCATGCAATATGGCGGACACGGATGACTAGGACGATGTATTATTATAGGGAGAATATTTATAGTTGTATCTCAACTAAGCTGAGAACACCAGTACATGGAATTCAGGGCCCAGGAATAGGGAATTACACTCAACGTCCAACCCCGGCCAGTCCAGGAATTCACCTTTAATTACTCTAGAAGATACATTCCGTTCGTATAAAACTAGACCCAAACAATGGAATTGGCCAGTGGCTGCTTGGTGGCTAACATAGGCTAGGTGATTAACATATCCTATATGCGGAATACCTCTATGTACCAAAAATTGCAATACATTCGCACAACCGTGCAGTAATTCGGTAATAGTCAGTTGGTCATAATTCTTGGGCATCAGAGAATAGTACTCGGCTCTCAGCTTACCTATCAAGTCGTCATAATCACGAAGCACCCCAGTCATCGAAGCTCTAGTCGATATGTGATCCATATATGGAGAAAACATTCCCGATGCTTGAAAACCAGAAGCCTGAGGTTCCTCCTCTGACTTGTCATCGTCCAAGTCCAGTCGAGACATGCGTCTACCAATCTCCGCCAACCAAAGTTCCAGTTTCAGAGTTTCCCCAGCCAATTTGCCTTCTCAGCTAGATCAGCCTTCAACTTCTCCTCTTTCTCCAAAGCCTCAGTGGTCAGCTTAGTAAGGAACTTATCATATTCGTCAGTGTCCCGCTTCGGGACATCGGTCTCCGCGACAACAGACAAGACAGCCAGCTGCTTCACGGACATCGCCATTGTAAGTAAGCCTTTCTTCTTCAAACAACTAGGTTCTAAGTGGCGAGAGCCGCAGCCATTGCAATTAATCTTACGAGGCATGCAAACAGACAAATGCGAATTTTTTTCCAGTCTCAAATCGCCGGCGAAACCAACAGAAAGTCAACTGCTACACGAGATTTTCTACGTCTGTCTGCTAGCGCTTCCTGGTCCCCTCTGATAGTCTCTGTGTCTCGATTTTCCACCTGCCTGCAGACAAGCAGGGGGCAGTGAAGCATGACATTGGTACACACACTTGAAACCCCAGGCATCGAGAGGGGAGAGCCTTCCTCTCAGGTGGGGGAGAGCAGTCCAAGTCTATTCCCAATTTATACCTGTATTCTCCTGAATACACACCACCAATCCTCTCAAATAAACCACATTTAAGACAAAAATGAGCTTCAAAATGCTGTTAACATAACAGAACTGATACTTTAAATCAATTGCAACACCAAAATTAATATACTCAGATATACCCGGTATTCATCATTTTTCAGCCAAATTTAGCAGAATTTACTAAATGTGTAGAGCTGCTAATTGTGCATTTTCTGAAAATCTGACCCTTATGTATAAATGTATGCATGGGTGTATTTGTGTGTGGATGTATGTATTTGTGTATGTGACACATGTATGTATGTATGTATGTATGTATGTGTACTTAGATAGAACTGTACGCAAGGTTGGAACTACAAGTGTGATTCAATGGCTCGAGTTAAAACTTTCTTTTGTATCCAACAAGCGGCCGCAGGTCGCGCGTTGGATACAAAAGAAAGTTTTAACAAGAGCCATTGAATTACACAAGTAGTTCCAACCTTGAGTACAGTTCTTTCTTTATACTACGACTTGGAAATATTAAAAAAAAGGCCATTCTTACGCTTACAGGCTGGCCGCATGTCCAAGACGTGCACCATCTTTAGTTCTGATCATGCCGAATCATGGAGTAAGCTCGTCTCTGATTGGTCGACACAGCGATGACGTCCCCATATCGACCATTACTGACCAATCGAAAACGTTTTTACATCGGCGGCCATGAGCTCTTTATTCAACGCGTACAGAAATGAACAAACTATTTAATGGGCGTATTCTTCCCGCTCAAAGTGAATAACCCATTCAGTCGTAGTATAAGTGGAACAGAAAAATAGAACTTGGCTTCTCTGCCTCCTGAGGCTCCTTTCTTGGACTTGAGTATGACTTCTATGACACGCTGACAGCTTGCAAGCATTGGTTAAATTTCTATCTTCTTTTTCGCTCTTCTCAAACATAACTAGGGAGAAATTACCGACTTTCCCATATGTTGCACCAAAGAGAACTGCAAGAAGGTTGTTGCAGAACTCCTTCTTTGGTGTCTTTGGATAATCATTGAGAAGTCTTTCTCTTTTCATCTCCATCTTTGCTGCACAAGTTGAACAAACTCTGTCCAAGATGTTCTGAACAGTGTTTGAACAGCTGGATTTTGTTGCTGAAGACTATCCTGACACTTTCAACATTACATAATGGACAACCAAGAGAGATTGATGACTTCCAGCCCTGTGCCAACATAAAGAAACGTTTCTCTGATGATAAATTGGAGAGTGAGGCAGAAATTTGAGTTTTCTGATAAATTTGCAGTTGACATTGGCCTTGTCAAAGATTATATGTGTCATCTCCATTATATTGAATTGGGTAAAAAGATAAAGGCAAATCAACAAGTCAATGAACAACAAAAAAGGGAGGGAAAAACATATGAAGAGTACAATAGGGAGTGTGCGTTGGATGCTCCTGTATCTATGGCACTAGGTGGCGGGTCAAATCTCGGCTTCCTATGCCAGTGATAGGCGCAGTAGGCGCTATATAGCTGTATATGTAAACAATGGTCTCAAAGTATTTCAATGGTTTTCCCGAGCTCTAATGACAGTACCAGTGAGTTATTAAACTAGTTTTACATTCATATTTTGTTTCAATCACTTTTCTTTTGAACTTGTACTTTCCCAGAATCCCAGTAGGCCTATATGAATCCATTTTCAAAGCTGTGTTAATGACTGTAATATGACATTATTTAATGGATAATGGATGGTTTTTTTCAGACGCCATTGAATTATGAAATATAAGTAACGAGCCACGCGAAGCGGCGAGTTTACTTTTTTTTCGTAATTCATGGCGGCCAAAAATCAAAACCATTCATTAGCTATTTTATCACACGCCAGCAATCATGCCTACATGCCAATTAACTAGGTAGACGCCCCTAGTGGCCAAGTGACCATTAATCACTGGCCACAATCTGAAACCACATACCACATCACAAGACGCTCCACCGATTGTCTAATCAAGTCAACATCTGGTCATCTTCACTTTTATTTTCCTATTTCAGACTTCTTATTTTTAAGTCAGCTAATGAAATCTACGAATATTAAAGATTAGTTTTAAAATAAAAAAGTTAATAAAAAAGGTTCATAATAGATGTTGCCTGCTTGGCTGTCCACTAGACACTAAAAAGTGGCAAGAGTTTGCTCGTGCTTTTATACTTTTGGAATGTGTACTGTTCAAACGAGATGACCGAAGCGCCCCCTACATTTCGTGTTTGGAGCGGCCACTTTTTTCCAGAGCGCTAAAACATAAAATCTTTGTCGAATTCATGTCCACCGCCAGTTGATACTTGAGCTTCAGCAAGCAGAGTAATATGAAACAGCTGTTGTTTTGGAGGCATTGATAAAGCTATCGTATGTGTGGGATGAATGTCTGAGTCTGGGCCCTGATTAAGCCATTCCATGTGGCCTCGTGATAAGATATGGAGACAACTCTGGGGCACTTGATTATTAGTTCCAAATCGACTAAAGTTGAACATAGCATTGTAGTCACGATAGAATTTTATACGGCGACTGAAGCAGTAGAAGGGGGCGTGGCTTGTTTGGATCAGACACTTTCCCAAACTATAAAAGGGCGAGCAAACTCTTGCCACCTTTTACTTTTTAATGCAAATCTAATCAGTACAGATGCAATATAAATAGCAGTATGTCCCTAATCTTTATTGAAGATAAATGACAACAAGCTTTGTGATGCATATTCCTACCATATATATATATCCAAAGTTAGAAAGATGTGTAAATAAGATCTGGAAATAAAGAATCTCTAAATTTAAATATAGTAGATGTCTTCAAATAAACGATCAACTCCTGTGAAGTGCTGTGAGTTCCAGTTTATTAGCTTATGATGTTACAGAGCAAGTCCCAACGCGTTTTGACCTAGGGTGGTCTTCGTCAGGGGAGTGAACTGGTAGTGGTGGAAGGTTTTTTGTTTATATAGAGATTCGAGGTGTGGCACATTTTGCACATAAAGACACATTTTGCACACGATGATTAGTTTACACATTTTGACACATTTTGAATAGGTTAAGTTACAGAGGGTTGTAAATGGGGTCTGGGGGGTTTTGTAATTACGGGATAATATATATAGCATATCTGCGAAATAGGTCCAGTGGGAAATATTTTATTCGGTAGAGTTGATGTGTAGAGAGTGTGATAAATGTACATATCGGGTTAATATCTATAAGCTTTGTGAACCATTTTTTTATAAGTAACATATATAATATGAGTTATAATTGAAAAGGTGAGAGAAATAGTAATAGCAGGGTCTATAATTTGAAGCCCTGCTGATAGTTACAAATTAATTATTGAGATTTTATTCTTTCTTATTGAGGTAGCCGTGGTTTTCCATAATCTTGCCGACGTCTCTTGCTAGGTTGCGGTCGATGGATCTGATGGCAAGTAGCAGGTAATAAAGTAGAGTCGAGTGGCCTTCCTGATGTTGGGGGTGTTCGGGTTTCTCTAGAAGCCATTCATCATCTTGGAGTGTTACTGGTGACTGTGGATGAGTGACATCAAAGTTCAGGACTCGTTTGCTGCTTGAGTTCTGGGTGGTAATAATCAGATTGGGGTTTTGGAGGGAGTTATTTGTCTTAGAATCTGATTTGGGGGATGGGGAGTAGTTTGTGTCCGACTCCATTGGTGATTCAGGAGATGAGGGGGGCATGGTGGGTGAGATAGCTTGGGGCACAGATACTGTTGATTTAACTTTGGGGCGAGGGGATCCGATGTTGGTCTCTTCGTCTGAGGACCTGTGGGTAGGGGAGACGTCTCTTGGGTAGATAGTGGGTTTCGTTAGATGGCTATCATGGTCGTCCAGCTGGTGTTTAGGGTCCAGGTTGTTTCTTCTAGCGGAGGAGTGAAGGCAATGCTGTAGTTGAGCGAGCTGGAGTAAGTGTGGGACCGTTTACGCCTGAGGGGGGCGGGGTGGGAGTTCTCGTCACGGTGGTGGGAGTTATGGGAGTTTCGTTGATGAGATCGAACAGAGATGCTATCTCTGTGTCCACGTCTGTGGTGGGAGTGAGATCGGCCTCTTGATCTGGATCTTGGGTCCACATGTCTGTAGTGGGGCCTAGATGTAACGACTGGTCTGTTTCTCTGACTTGGTCGAAAGGGGCGGGGAATGTTGATCTCCATGAGCTGTTGTATTGGTTTGTGCTGGGCTGAGGGGGCGTGGTCGCCCGCAGAGGTGCCTGTGAAAAAGATACTGAATTAGTATCTAAAGCAACAGTTGGTGGAGTAGTTATACTAGGTGGGGCCATTTCATGTTGTTGTATGTAGCAAACAGTAAAGGGCAAGGTGTTACGGCGAGTGGATTTAGGGAAGACTTGGGGGAGGGCCTGTTTGTGAACAAACGGGTGTTGATTTTTGGCGTGTTGGATTAGGGTCCACTTACGGGAGAAGGAATGGTGGCAGATTTGGCAAATGAAAGGTTTCGTACCTTTAGTTTGGTGGTATTTGTTTAGATGTTCCATTAGGGCTTCCTTTCCGCTAGATAACCAGTGGTGGCAAAGATCGCACTGATACACCGGAGCTTTGAATGTCTCCATTGTTGACAAGACGTTATGCGGGGATGTTCGATGACATCATTATGTGGGCAGGGCTAGATTGGTCACGTGGTTAGGTCCGCGGGGCCAGCGGGGTGGCACTGGTTCCCGCGCTCTAGTTATGAGGGTCGCGGTGGGGGATACGGGAGGAGTGTATAGTAATGTGCGGGTGGGTTTTGTTGGCTTTCTATGTCGGGTGGTGGTGTTGGGCTTTATAGGTATTGATTAATACCATGTGGGTGGAGGGTCTGTAGTGTTCTAATCCACGATTCCTCTAATCTGAGTCTAGCATTTCTGTCTTTGCAGCTACTGTCGATGATAGTGACGAGTAAATCCTTGTCTTGGGCATCTTGGTCCAAAAAATGTTTGGCCACAGGTTGTTGCCTGTCCCGAATTCTGATGTCTCGTTTATGTTCATATATGCGTTTCTTGATGTTTCTTCCAGTTTGTCCTACGTACTGGTAGCGACAGACTGGGCAGGTGATGAGATAGATTACACCGAAGGAGAGGCAGGTGTTGTTGCCAACAATTGGCCATTTCTCTTTTGTGGTGTTGGAAATAATTGATTTGGCAGTGACTATGTGGGGGCAATAATTGCATGAAAAAAGCATGCAAGGGCGGCTGCCTGAGTGAGGGTTTGGGGGCGGGTGGTTTGAGTGGGTCAGTAAGTCACGTAGGTTGGCTGAGCACCTGTAGGCGACGATCATCTTGTATTCTAGGAATTTCTTGTTTGCGGGGGTGTTCCGAAAGAAGCTAGAAGCACCTTTTAGAATTTGTGAACATCTGAGGTTGTGTGGATTGTACGTGGCAATGAAGGGAATAATTTTTTTCATTTGTTTGGGGGGTGGGTTCAGGAGTGTGGGGCGTGGGGTTTCTTCTGCTCGTTGTATAGCTGCTTTGATTAGCTTGTGGGGGTGTCCACAGATGGTCAGATTTTTCAAAAGGAGTTTTGAACTTGTGTGGAAGTCTGATAGGTGGGTGCAGATTGTGCGGATCCTGATGGCCTGGCTATAGGCGATGGATTAGATCTGATGTTTGGGGTGGTAGGAGGTAGCGTGCAGATATTGTCCTGAGTTGGTGGGCTTTACGAATAGTTTAGTCGAGAGCAAGTTGTTTTTGTCCCTGAAGACGGTGACGTCCAAAAAATCGATAGAGTTCCTATCTATGGTGGCTGTGAATTTTATTGTTGGGTGAAAAGAATTGAGAAAGAGGAGGTGTTCGTTGATTTCGTCTTCTGTGGCTCGGTAAATTGCAAAAATGTCGTTGATATATCGTTTCCATATGGAGGGTTTGAGTTCTGAAGAGGATAAAATTGATTGTTCTAAAACTGACATGAAGATGTTAGCATAAGATGGGGCCATCTTAGTACCCATTGCGGTACCCTGAATTTGGTGATAGTGGTGCCCATTAAAAGTGAAGGTGTTCATTTTAAGGACCATCGATGTGAGTTCAAGTATGACGTTGGTGTTAAGGTGGGGGGACTCTTTCTGGAGGAGGACCTTTTCGATGGCCGCTAGCCCTTCAGAGTGAGGAATAGATGTGTATAGGCTGGAGACATCTATAGTGACCATGTATTCGTCATCGTGGAGGGAATGGATGTCTTGGATGGTGTTGATGAAATGGCGGGTATCTTTGAGGTATGAGTCAGTTTTTATGACATAGGGACGAAGGATTTGGTCTATAGTATGTGATATGCGATCTGTAGGACAATCTATGCCTGAGACAATGGGCCGGCCTGGGGTGTTGGTCTTGTGTATTTTGGGTAGAAAATAAATTGGGGAGATACGAACATCTGGGTAGATCATGAATTTTTCAGCGTTTTCCGGAAGGAATCCAGAGTCGCTCAAGGTTTTGAGTCGATGAGAGATAGCTGAGTGGTGTTGTTTGGTGAGATTGGAGTCACATTTCTTGTAGTGGGAGGGATTGTTGAGTTGTCTCATTGCTTCGTTTTCATAAGCTTGAGTTGATTGGACAACGACTGCACCTCCTTTGTCTGCAGGTTTTATGATAATGGATCGGTCATTTTTTAGGTCGCGGAAGGCAGTAAGTTCTTCATTTGTGAGGTTTGGTTTGGGTTTGTGTGGGTGAGAGGGGGTGGACATGTGGGTGGGTATGAAGTTGAGTCCTTTTGATAGGAGGGATATGTGGGAGGGAGAGAGGATTTTGTCCGAGAGGTTTAGGACGTGGGTGTTTTTGTTTGGGGAGTATTTCTTGAACCGCCTGGGAGGTCCTCTGTTTCTTTGTTTTTCTGGGTGGTTTGTAATTCTTTCTTGAGGTCTGTTTGGATTTGTCCGAGGAGACCTTGATGTATTTGCAGATTTCCGGGGTGCATCTGGTTTTTATTTCAGCTCCAGATGAGTCAAGTACGGTTTGGTTTTCCGAGACCCTATCGTCGTAGTAGTCTCGTAGGAGAGTGGTGAGTTTCATGGAGAAGTCAGCATGGGCCTGTTCCCATTTAATACTGAAGGCAAAGTCGGGGGCAGGGGTTTGTGAGAGTACCCGGACCTGTAGGCCACGGGGGGAAGTGTTGTTGGTAACACAAGTGGATAGGTAGTCAAGGTGGTGCTGGGCTCGTAACTTATTTTGAAGAGCTTTTCTAGCTGCTTTGAAATAGGGGACAGCACTGTCAGGGATGCGTAATCCCTTGGCTTTTTCTGGTGTACTGGTATTCTTTCTAGATGTGGAGGGTCTAGGGATGATGCCAGAGCGTTTAAGGCGAGGGGCGGGAGCGGAGGTTTCGGGAGGCGGCGTGTCGGGGGAAACCTGTGCACTAAGTTTCGTGACGTCATCAGAAGATGCGGAGCTGGTGCTAGCCTGGTTCGATGAGTCGGGGATATTTAAGTTGTTTGAATTGTGAGCCATGTTAGGATCAAATAATGGTTTTGGAAGAAGAGCAGTGGTGAAGGTGTATACGGTCAGGCCTTCACCGACACCTTACCGAGCCACCCAGCAACAGAGTAGTGAACATAATGAATGGGCCAGCATTCGCTTCCGCAAATGCAGTTATTTCAGGTAAAAATGTTTAAAATACTTCTAACCAAGCCTAAAGTGTACGTTTTGCAGTCAAGTGGGCGGAGCAATAGTTCGACTCAAACAGTAGAAATGTGCGCGGCCGCACTGTACCGTGAAGGTAGAAACAATTATAAGTAATAACCAAATGTGCGATATGCATCTATGTGGGCGGGGCTTCTTTTCACCATCTCGTTTGCACAGTACACATTCCAAAAGTATAAAAGCGCGAGCAAACTCTTGCCACTGTTTAGTGTCAAGTGGAAAGCCAACCAGGCAACATCTATTATGAACGTTTTTGGTTAACTTTTTGATTTTAAAACTTCCCTAGCATCACTAATTATATTATTTAAGATTTATTTGTGGCAAAATTGGATATATTAATATTAACAAGCCATAATGTATCTATGTGGGCTGGGCTTGTTTGCACCGGACACATTCCAAAAGTATAAAACGGCGAGCAAACTCTTGCCACTTTTTAGTATCTAGTCGAAAGCCAAGCAGGCAACATCTATTATGAACCTTTTTGGTTAACGTTAGGCTTTTAAAACCTCCCTAGCATCACTAATTATATTATTTCATCACTATCTAATATTATTTTAAATGTTTTTATCCTGGAACAATTACTGACAATATTGAATCAATTTACAGGTGCTATTCGCAAAGCTAAAAAGGATGGGTTGGACAAGTCGAAACATTACGGCCCAATTTCAGAAGCTGACTTGAAAAGGATGTACGAAGCACCCATTTTTAAATCTGACAACCCTGTTCACTCCAACACAAAGTTTTCTTCGAGTTGGTGCTCCACTTCGGACGTCGTGGCTGTATGGGACTGAAGGACCTCAAGGTCCAGGATATAGAAATACACAACGACTCAGAGGGGGTGGAATATGCCACTCTCGCATTTAACCCAGCTGAGAAGAATCATGATGGGCTCAACTCACACCATACAGAGCACGACCAAAGGCTTTCCCCCACTGGTGGTGTGGGTTGTCCCTTGGCGAATTTGAAATTCTACTTGGGTAAACTAAACCCAGATTGCGAATATTTCTTCCAGAGACCTAAGACAAATTGGAAAAAATCAGTCATTTGGTACATGGCCTTTGCCACTGGTCTTAATACTATAGGTCTGTTTATGTCAGTTATCTCTACTGAGGCAAATTTATCTAAGCGATATACCAATCACTCTGTGAGAGCCACAACAGTCACCTCCCTTCGTGATGCAGGGATCAACCATATTGACATATGTGCAGTGACTGGACATAGGTCAGTCGCATCTATAGAGTCTTACTCAAGCACAAGCGACTCAACTCGTCGGGAGATCAGCCACAAGCTGTCAGGTCACTAGGTCACAGAGTAACTCATACAGCTGCAGCACCTTCTCCTCCAAAAAGTCCAGTCGCATTACCTCCTCCAGTTGCTTCACTGACCCCCCCTCCCCTTCCTCCAGTGGCTGCAGTAGCTCCTTCACCGAGGGTAATGATCAAGAGCCCCCCTCCGAGGCGCTCAACACGACTCGCCGCCTCCCAACCCACCAAGGGAAGGGACGCCAACCGGAAATGTTTATTTCCAAAAGATAACATCGACCTAAAAAACCAGGGACATACCTATATCATCCAGGCTGGAGCTGTTGTCAACATTTATAATAAATAAATGTCCTTTTTTTCTAAAATTCTGCAGGTAGCCAGTGGCTTATATTGGTAAAAAAAAGGTTATGAAACTTGTCTGTATTTCTGTTCAGGGTAGTAAAACATTAGAAATATAATTTCTTGTGTATTGTTGTAGGTCTGAAGCAGTTGAAGTCTAAGTTACCTTGTCTCTATTTCTGTTGTACCGCTACGGCTCTGTGTACCGATATAGAGAGTAACAAAACGTTAGAAATATAATTACTTCTTGTGTAGTGTTGTAGGTCTGAAGCAGTTGAAGTCTAAGTTATCTTGTCTCTATTTCTGTTGTACCGCTACGGCTTTGTGTACCGATATAGAGAGTAACAAAACGTTAGAAATATAATTTCTTCTTGTGTAGTGTTGTAGGTCTGAAGCAGTGAACGATATGTTTTTATTCCGACTGATGTCATCGTGTATATCTTTTTTTCTCTCACATAATAAAAAAGAAAACATAAATGTATATGTCTGTTTGCATTATTTACTATGCAGTTATAACTAAGTCTAAGAATATATCAATAGCACGTCTAACTTTCATCAATTGGAATGTAACATAAATCTCCCCAGCTTATCTGATATTATTAATTAATCTCCACACCTTATCACATAGTCACATTACTTTAGAAGTATAGCTTAATCAAGGCCCAGAAAAAGCTCTTTTTCACACACCCAAAGTATCTCTTCAGAAGATATAACATAGGCCACATTGTCATTAGAATATCCCGACCATAGTTCTGACTGCGGCCTATCGAAGGAAGAGTGCTTTCTCCCACGTCCGCGCGCTGAGACCGACTTGCTCCCACGAAAGTTTGACGGCCTGAGCGCGACTTTTTGCCGACTGTGGTCGTCGGGGCTAAGAAGTGTGCGGTGAGGAGGCAAAGGGGCGGGGTTGTTTGGAAAGTGGCCGCTCCAAACACGAAATCTTCGGTCATCTCGTTTGCACAGTACACATTCCAAAAGTATAAAAGGGCGAGCAAACCCTTGCCACGTATTAGTGTCTAGTGGAAAGCCAACGAGGCAACATCAGTTTGTTTTTAAAGATGTTTATTCCACTAGGTGAAATAAGGATATATTCAAAAAGCTTCCTGCTCGATTTATATTGTTCATATTAACAAGCAATCTTCAAATAAATTTAGAGATTTTTTATTTGCAGATCTTATTTACACATTTTTCTAACTTTGGATATATATATGGTAGGAATATGAATCAAAAAGGTTTATTATCCTACAAAATTTAAATTAGATAATTTAAAAACAGTCTTGAACAGGAAAAAGAACTATGACGTGGGCATGTATGTGAAGAGGACCAGATGACCAGATGTTGAGTTGATTAGACAATCGATGGAGCGTTTTAAACATATAGAGATGTATTTACACATCTTTCTAACTTTGGATATATATATGGTAGGAATATGAATAAAATATGATTATTATCCTACAAACTAGTAGAATTTATTTATTCGAGAAAGAATTTTGTGTGATTATTATTTCTTTTGCCCACAAATGTCAAGAGATGGACATGTGGTGACAATTATGTCTACTACTGTCGGAGGGCGGTGGGGCGTGGCGGTGGGGCGTGGCGGTGGGGCAGGGCGGTGGGGCAGGGCGGTGGGGGCGGCAGGGCGGCGGGAGAGCGGGCGTCTAATGAGATGTGAGATAAGAGAAAGGAGAGGAGGGTTGGGGAGAGAAAGAGGAGGCTCAGATTATTTCCTTTTCATCATACCCGATGTGCAGAATTTCATTTTTAACCTAGTTGTAACCTGGAAATTTTGACCCGATTTTGACCTGGTGCTTTACTAGTGGAAATCGTAAACAGTTGTGAGGCTCAAACTTGATTTTACAATGCTCTATTGACCCGATTTAAAAATGCAGTTTTTGATGCTCTCAGAATTCCGCTCAGTATCAGGTGTAAATATGCAGTTTTTGATGCACTCAGGGCATCACTTTCATTGCACCACAGCAAGTATGTTTAAGCTGGCATAAGAAAAAGTGTTTAAGTCAATTGGGATGAAAGTTTTGGTCTTTCACATTGCCCAGTATTGGGTAGCCTAAGATTGCTCCCATCTGCCTAAGTTTTCCATCTGTTTATTCATCTCTTTTGCTGTCATCAGCCACAAACACAGTGAGATTTACCACTATATGTGCATTAGTATACAACAGGCCTAGGGTGCTCCATGCACCAATAGGATTTATGTAGATGGTAACAGGGGGTGTTTCTATTATGACCCCTTTTTAAAAAGATAAATTACGATAGGGAACTTTTGTAAGATATTTCTTGTGATGTTTCTAAGTATATGATGAGGAATATGTAATGTAGAAATGCAACATAAGTGTTTTAGTGGTGCTTTCATTGTAAAAGAAATTGTAAATGCACTACAGTGACCAGTAGCGCCACCTGGTGAAAACAGTAGCGCCACCTGGTGAAAACCTGGTGTTTGGGGGAAACTGTTGTATATGGTAGTACTTATATATATATTATATATGAGTAATTCTCCCAGACGGGCAGCATTTGATTTCAAGAGGCCATTTTCTTTAGAAAAAATAAAATTCGTTGAATATCTGCAATCTTTGGCTTACATTTGAATGATCTTTTAGCTACTTCCCCTAAATATTATTGCAAATCTAGGATTATGAAACTATGTGAAAAACACCTCTTGATAATGTATTAGATTTATATCTTAATATTTAACATTGATATAGGCATATAACCAAGCGTGACATACGATGACGCACATAATTCCCATAGGTTTCACCTCTAGCTTAGAGAGAAATATTGAATTTATAACCATAAAAATGACCAGAATCAATTGCCATCCTTGTACTTAAGCTCAATACTCATAGAATATTCATACACACTTTTTCTCATAATCGGTATGATTTTCTTTAATGTTTAGGCAATAAAACAGTGTTTTTTCCCTCTAGGATTTAAAATATTTATGCCAGATATGTAAAGTGGGGTATTTCTGATGTATTTTCCGTCGGGGAAACGTAAAGAATTGATCAAAATACCTCCAGACCAAGATTTCTCGTTAAAAATGCAAAAGTCGATTTTATAGGACTTCATATGTCGACCAATTGGTGGAATTACTCATCTATATGAGTAATTCCCCCAATTGGGCATCATTTGGTTTCCCAGCCTAGGGTATCTACAACCTGTATTTGAGATGATCACACATGAGTATAACCATTTTATTTTATATTCCTTCTGCTGAAGAAAAATGGTTTCTACACATGCACACATGTTCAGTATTATACAAAACCACAGTATTTATGTAATATCTAATTTAAACTGATCTAGACATGGAACATATCCTAGTTGACGTCGGCCAAAGTGGAATAAAAGAAATTTATTTGGGCCACAGATTGCCTAAAAACTGTTGTGTTGTATTGGGACATAAAACCAACGGACATTATATTTAGGTTGATTCCGGTGAGAATTTAGATATCAAGAAAAGTATTGCTCCTTTTTTTAGAAGTTAACAATCTATTCTTTTGGTTTATGATGGTTTATCATTTAATTCTTATTCGTTTAGTTTAGGGGAGAGGGGTTTCTATGAATGGTTGTCAGAGACTGAGTGTGACTGTCAGAGAGTGGAGTGTCAGCCAGTAGGTGTGAATGCCGTGCAGGTGAGTGAGCAGTGCCAGCTATTGTGGCCTGTTGTAGCTTCATTGTGGTGTAGAATGTTATT
The DNA here is from genome assembly GCA_942159475.1 of Sthenelais limicola. Classification (NCBI taxonomy): domain Eukaryota; kingdom Metazoa; phylum Annelida; class Polychaeta; order Phyllodocida; family Sigalionidae; genus Sthenelais; species Sthenelais limicola. The sequence goes on from OW804098.1 coordinate 57,130,241, forward strand.
GTAGTTGTGGGTGCGGATTTGGTTTGAACTATTATTTGTGATAGAAGTGTTAAGAATGTTTAGGTTATAGGTTATACAGATTCATGAATATATGTGATACTCAAATAAATACAATATGCTCTATGGACCCGATTCATAAATGTGGTCCTGATGCTCCCAATGATGCACTACTGACCAGGTGTAAAAGACGCACTTATGATGCACTCAGTGAGGCACTTTCATTGCTATGTAGACCTGGTATGTTTGTGAAGATATTATCGTTTATATCGGATATGTATGTGGAATATGAGAGAATGTATGGGAGGGAGAGAGAGGGAGTTACTTAATAAAAATGATTCACAACTAAAAGTTCATTATGAAAACAGGATGTTTGGGTAGAGGTTTATAATTTATAGATATTTATCATAATTATAGTTTGTGTGGCTACCAACCAAAAGATCATCTATTTCGAGATCAATTGGATTCTAATGATGGCAAAAATGAATCCATCTGTGATAAGTGGTAGACCTATTTTGAAAAGTTAGCTATTGTTAATCACTATAATAAAGTAGTTCAATATAGTTAAATATACTCCTTAGGATTACCTCAGAAACGTATGGATACATTCAATATAGCTTCTTGGAATTGGGCAGATATTATTTATACTACTACCAGTGCTAAACACTGCAAAAATAAAAAGTTCCCAACCTAGATATTTTGTTAATAGACCCCTTTGGAAAATATGGTTTTCCAACGGGTAACTCATTTTCCTGTAACACATCACACATGGGATATGCAGTAACGGCTCAAATATTAATCAACAGTATAAATATTTCCATGTCCATCACTTGATATGATATTTCAAATGCATGCAGCTAGAGCATATGCACCCGATTTAGATACATAACTTTGATATGCATTTTGAAGTGCATCACATGATGCACTTTTCATCAGGTTCAAAACCAGGTGCATAACTGCTTTTTTGTGCGGATTGCACTTCTGTGACTGGTCAGATGCACTTCTGCATGCAGTGGCAGATTTATTAATGCACATCGGGTAGGAGCAATGCCAGGTGGCAATAATTCATTCGCCAGCAAGTGAGAGGAGTGTACTAATGCACAAGCAAGCAAGTGACAGCCAATTTATCACATTATCAAATTAGCAAAGATGCACGAACAAGGCCTCATCGTGCATAATCATTTTTAATAATGCACGGTGAGTACATTAGTAGCATCATTTTAGTGACTTTCCGTGACTTTGTCAATAAATAATTAATGACAATAATTCATAAAAAAGCCCTAAAAGTGTGATAATTCTACATAGACAACACAACAATATCAATTGCAATACTGGTCGTTTTTTATATTCGGACTCTATGCTGTATAAATTTTGGTAAATTGAATAAGTTCAGAACTGTACTTTTGAATAGTTTTAGCCAACATATAAAACTATCTATATTCCAAATTTGAAGTCTCTGTGATTAATATAAGGGCAATCCGGAAGGGGGTTAATAATTCATTTATATTCTTAAGTTAATGGGCACACATACTTTTATGTCTCAAGGGAGAGGCAAAATTTGGCATTACAAAACACAATAGAAGTGAATAGGTCTCAAACACACAGACTACAAGTCCGGACAACATTCAAACCCGACACACCCAGCTGCTGTTTTAACCGCAGTTTGCAACGCGGCGAATTAACTGCAGCCATCGCGGGCAGCAAAGTGCGGCAAGCGTTACTCATCGTGACGCGATCCTGTCACCGCGGTCGTCGTGGCAACATGTGAATGCGGTGACTGCAGAATAACACTATACGGACGTCACACACATGCTGCTATTGGATCGCGCTTAATTAATGGGACGGGGGGGGGAGGGGCATTGCCCAATATTAAATATTAATTCCTATTTTTGCTTATTACTTATAGTTTTATTCAGCCTCAGAAAATCATCATTTCATCATTTGGGTTTTTCATTTTTCTTGTTGCAGGTGCCTATTTCTTCATGAATATCATTTTCTTGTGACAATACTTCTTCATACCAGCATCTAAAAAATGAAATACAGCTATACTTAGTACAATTTATACACAATTATTTCTGTTCATTATCATGTTATATTTCATATCAATTCTCCTTGATTTCTCCTTGGAAAAAGGGATGAAAAATGACACAAAAGATATTTTACAACAATGGCATTGTTGTGCCAGTATGTATAAATCAAATTAAATCGAATCTGAGGGGGTTGAATACAATCCCATGGTACTTGGTAGACCAAGCCCTAATGTTTTGAGAAAGTTAATTATTAAATTAGAAGAATGTATGAATCTCATGCTGCACGGCGACTATAAAAATATAAATACATGTTGTTAAGAATGAAATCCAAGAGTTAATAGGATTTTGAGGGGAACGGGGGAAGTGGAAGTTTTAATAGAAAAGAAAAGTAAAAGGTCTATATGCTTGCTCCACCTCCAGAAAACAGCTAGTATACCTCATTGTGTGATATATAGCCTATCTGATTTAAATTAGCAAACAGGAGGGTGGAAGGCTGGACAAATCATTGCATATACACACTCACTGGCTTAGGATAAAGATAGTCTTGTATCTTTGATTGCTGCATTGCGAGACCTAAACAGAATTTAATAATATCACTCCTCCATGATGCAGACATGTTCCCAATTCGTTTGAAGTATGACACAAGTTTCTGACATAAGCCGTTCGTCTTCTGTGAGCCTTGGAAAATGCGGCAACGTTGCGGCGACGCTACCCTATTCCACTGCAGATTTTGAATCTGCTGCCATTTTACATTCAGCTGCATGCGTCCTTGCAGTTTGAATGCTACAATGGAGAATTCTGTTCCATACAAGCATTAAACATTCACTATACAGTTTGACTCCTACTCCTTGACCACTATATGTAAGGAGTGTGGGGGCCAGGTATTTCAGTCTCTACTTCTTCATCTCCTAAAAGAACAAAAGTTTGGCAATGTTAATATGTAATGAAATGGAACAATGAGTAGAAAAGATATTTTATTTACCTGTGTGATGCAGACACATATCATAATCACCTAGAGTGGTAGCTGAAATAAGAAAATTGATATATCTTCAGAGAATAAATGCATGTATCAAGAAAATATGATGTTCACAATTAATTAAATGAATCTCAATGGCACAGACTTTTAGATTTACCAAGTTTGCTTCCATGTATACAATAATGCAGCTTATATAGACACCTACCCTCTGTGACTGCAAGGTTGCATCTGATGTATCCACGCCAATAATTCCCGCCAAAAACCATGAATCCTTTGTCTCTAGGCCTTGTACATAGGGGATGGCTGTTGCTTCTATATCCGCCCTATCCTGTATGGTTTGTTTGTTCAGGGCTTAAGGAGTAGAGGGGACTTTTCCAGGTTGGATAACTGATGGTATTAATTGGAAGGAGAAGGAACAATGGGGTGGCAGAGGGGTTGGGGCAGGTTATTTATGTAAACTCTGAACCATGTAGAGAAATAAAGTAAGCCTAGAGAAATATCTAGGAAGTAATGAAATAGCCTAGGAATTGGTGTATTAACTTATCATGTACCCTGTAGTTATGTTCCAATATTGCTAACAGGGACCATGTCTTTTTTTTTAATTTTTTTTTATTGGGTTTGATATACCATCACAGGTTAATCATGGTACTGACAAATAAGATTAGTTTATTCTGATTACAAAATAAATCATGTAAATTATGACTATCATTATGCCCAGAAAAAGAACTTTCCAATGACTGCAGTAGAACCAGGAAGCCGTGTGATTCCTGACTGCAGTTCTACATATCTAATAGGTCGGTATGGGACTGCAGCAGGGATTCAGACGGCTTCCTGGTTATGCTGCAGTGACCCCCACACATGCAGAGCATTATAAGAGCGGCGAATGCGCGGAGAACGGGGACTGCAGAGATGATGCAGTGAGTGATGGTTTCAACGCACGTTGCCAATCTCTGTGTGTGACTCGGGAACTGGAAGACAAAAGATGGTCACGGCACCAATTGTAGTGGTTTTTCCCTTAATACCACCGACCAGATTCACTTTCGACGTTCCACGCAAAGAAGACACAACACGGACGTAAACTATGTTACTCCAGCTCCCTTCTTTATTCAACTCTTATCCGGACATGAAGCTCCCAGAAGCTTAACACAACCTTGGTGTCCGTGGACACCTAACTCTTATGGAGTGCAGTCCAAAGTGGTCCCTGCACTCATACACAGTTAAGTCATTGTAAGGAATAAAGAAGGAGATATCCTTTAACATTGAGAATCTGGAAGTGTAAATAATAAAGCCCAACATGGCTACTAAAAGTTATAATTAAAGTTGATAAAGAGACACAAGGCCTTTATGTAAGTTAAGAATGTAAAACCAAGCATGGTTCGCCCCATGGCGCTTGCTGGTGTTAGTCACCAGAAGTAAATCCCCTACACGTGCACGCCATCTGGTTTGAACTCACATCGCCTAAGATTGAACAATAAAATTATTTACTATTCCACCCGCCCCCCCCCCCCCCACACACACACACACACACTCAGGGGTAAAAAGTGTACGCTTTTCTGTTCCAGCCTTTGGAAAGTACCCCTTTCCGCGAATTTTCAAGGCATTTTACCCCCCCTTTTTGTGGCAAAACGCGGAAAATTTGATACTAAAAAAGACCCCTTTTTATGATTTCAAGGAGTCTTGCTTAACATGATACCCATTTTACCCCCTCTTTTTGTGGCAAATCGCGGAAAACTATAGAATATTCTATATTTGTTATCAATTCTAAATAATAATGGATTATATGTGTATATAAGCAGAGGGTCAATCATTGCCGTTGCCATTAGGCTACCATTACCATTGTTATTTCGTTATTTGGCTGTAACTTTTCTTCTAGTTGGAATATTTTCACAAACGAAAAAGGATTATGACCCTTATGTCCAGACACCTATGAAATACACAGTAATTAAAAACATTATGTTCATATTTATTTTATTTATTTCTAATTTGTGTAGAAATATGTACACCTCTTCTGTGCCCTTATCAGCTAGTTCCCGTCACAGACTCCACGGAGCTGCCCTGACTACAATATTCATTATTGACCTTCCCAATATCGTCTATATCATCAGCAATATGTGTAGTTTATGTACGAAAAATAATAAATCAATAGAAGCTATTTGAAAAAATTAAGAATTTTCAGCCAAAAGTCGACTAATTGGTGGAATTGCTTGTATGCTTTTCTGTACCACAAAGAGAGTAAAAAAATACCCACAAATTTCCAGCATTCTGCGGACTTCACTTGCAAAAAATATCCCCTTTTTTTAGCTGATTTCGCGCTCCGTGTTTGTGAGTGAAAAATTATGGAAAGCGGGATGACCCAGTCCGCAATAACGGCCGTAATTGCGGGCCCTCCATAGGATTACTATGGGAAATTATCATTTTTTGCCGTGAAAACGGCCGTAAGTCCGTCATGGTACCACGAAAAGAAAGTGCGGCCGAATTTCACAGATTTCCGGCCGCTAATTCGGAGGGTACTGCCGCAATTTCGGCCGCTCAGTATCAATTTTATTTTCCATACCGAAAATGCGGCAAGGTCAAGGACAAATTGCGCAGAAGTTCGGCCGTCTTCGGCCTGCTCCCTCATCAAAGTTGCGGTCACTTTTAACGGCCCCGTCACATCAGCCGTCACTTATTACCGTAGCAGGGGCACTGCTCACTAACGTAGCATTCACACAAGTTTACTGTCGCTCCATTCTGACACTCCATTCTCTGACAATACTCACTCCCTCATACCAAGTCAAAGAAACCCCTACACACAAAGCTAAAGGATATAACTTAGGCTAGCTCCATATTATTAAACATTACTAGAAGAATTTGCAATGATTAATATTAAATGATACTGTTTATTTTTCAATTCTATTATAAATAATCGAACTAATCCTTAGACAATAGCGCTTACCATTATGCAACTTGGGCCCACCAGGTGGCGGTACTGTTTTCTCACCAGGTGGTGCAATTGGAACTGGAGTGTATTTATAAATTCTTTTATAATAAAAGTGCCACTAATACACTTGAGTGGCATTTATATCGCTATAGATATTCCACATCATGTACATAGGAATGTTATAAGTGATATACTTCTATAGTTCATGTGTGTTATATACCTGTTTGATATTGAAAAGTACGTGCTGTGATCAAAACACTAATGATAGAACATATAGATTTCCCTACTGGCTTGGATGAGGCAGAGCCAACAAACAACTGAAACACATCACATGAGAGCCTGCTATGAATCACGCTCCCAAAGAGGATGGTATAATTGATGAAAATAAAATGATGCATATAAAGACAGGGCAACAGATACACTGCCCTAAACTGTCTTCTAAATCTTTGGGGAATATTCATACCCTTCTAACCTTTCTGTGAGAAGAAATATGCTGCCAATGCCATTTTAATTCAGATGCTATTGAAAAAAGGAATCTGCAGTATACAAAATGCTAAAGAATTTGCTGATTTTTGCATCAATATTGCGTTATAACCTTAGCGTGATCATTGCGCAATCATTGCGCAATAATTATTGCGTGAAAAGCGTCCACTCTCATCACAGAACTATGGCGAGATGATTGCGCATTAAAAATCGCGTAGAATCGCGTTCATTTGCGATCTATTATTCTGAATGAAGGTGGTCCCTCATGGCACCTCTTGATACTTAGCCCACAGATTAATAAAATTTCTAGTATTTATCTATTTTCAATCTAATTTAGCCGAATTTGATAGTTGTGTAGAACTGTAGATTCTGCATTTTCTGAAAATCTGACCCAAATTGTAATATTCCTAATTAACCTGAATCTACTAACACAGTGGCACACATAGTGAAATGCAAAAATCTCCATTCGATACTAGGATGAAAGAAAGAAAGAATTAAAAAGGATGGTCCATGTTATATTCCGCTTGGAATCTCCTCCGCTCTCAAACCCCTGACATGACATGAAAAAGCGGCCGAAAAAGCGGCCGAAAACGCGACCGAAAAAACGGCCGAAAACGCGGCCGAAAAAATATAGAAAGCGGAGAGAGAGAGAGAGAGAGAGAGAGAGAGAGAGAGAGATAGAGAGAGAGAGGGTACATAATTTCCTACAATACACATGCTGGATCAATCAATCCAACACAGTATAAATTTGCATGTATACATGCTCCTCCCCTCATCTCATCTCCTCCCCTCTCAAACCCCTAACATGACATGAAAAAGCGGCCGAAAAAACAGCCGAAAAAACGGTCGAAAACGCGGCCGAAAACGCGGCCGAAAAAACGGCCGAAAACGCGGCCGAAAACGCGGCCGAAAAAATATGGAAAGCGGAGAGAGAGAGAGAGAGGGAGAGAGAGAGTACATAATTTCCTACAATACATATGCTGGATCAATCAATCCAACACAGTGTATGTATGCATACATGCTGCATCAATCAATCCAACACAGCGTTGACGTTCGAAATTTCATAGCGAGCAGACATGCACGGCTAAGAATCGAGAGGGAAACTAGACCCATGGTTGGTAAAACAGGGTGTAGATACAGAAAAAAGCTACTCAAAATATCGGTAAATAGTCAGGGAACCGATAGGAACAAAAAAGGAAATCCAGGATATTGGATTAAAAAAGATATTAGCGATGGAAGACAGAAACGGGCCAGTTGCAGCCGCAGGCGAGAAAACGACGTCGTCGTCGCCATGTAACCCATCGGTAGGATTTGAAAAAACAACATCTGAAGGGTTCATAAATTTAAAAAGGTACATATCAGAGATTAACACAACTCTGGAAAATGTTATACTACAAGCAGATAAGAGTATATGGACATTGGATGACATATACGAGGAAATCTTATTTGAAAATATTATAGAGAAGTCAATTTGGGACGTTGAATCAGAGGAGATCGAACTCCCTGGAGGAGCGCCAATGGCCGTAACGGCTATTCCCACGGAGATGGCTACACCTGAGTTGGTCACAGCGGCGACCCAAACTATATTGCAGAATCAGGTTAGTGGCATAAACTTTGATGACAAGATGAACAATTTTAATAGAGGGATAATTCAACTAGAACAAAGGTTTGGAACACTTTTCAATAAAATCGAGAAGGAAACATCCAAGATAGGAGATAGTTTCGAAGAAATAATAGGTGAAAAATCAGACACGATGAAAGAATACAACAGGAGAATGAAGGAGTTAGAGGATGAAATACAGAGGTTCGAAACAGAAAGTTCGAAACCCAGAAGGTAAAACTAGACAGAGTAAAGTAAGTGAGAACTTTGATACGGTGGGAATACTGCCGGAGAAAACCACCGACATATTTCTCATCGTTGAAGGTGTCGAAGAGGACTGGGAAAAACATGAGGTTAATTCTCAGGAGAAGTTAAATGACTTGGCACGACTAAATGACAAAAACGAACAGTTACTGGGAAAAGTCTTAGAATTATTCAAAATAGCTGATTCAAGCATCACTGAAAATAATGTAAATGTTGCCTACAGAATAGGGAAACCCAAGCTGGGAAGGAGAGGCATATATGTGGGGATCGATACGGTGGAAACTAAAAGCTCCGTAGTAAAAGCGTGTGGGAAGATAAGAGAAAATAAACAGTACAGGAGATTCTGGCTAAATAAGTTCAGCAAAAAAACGAATGGATACCAGTACATGTTACTTGAAAACACTCAGAAATTATTGGAAATGAATAAAATAGACTCAAGTTTGGTTGCAAATCACATAAAAACAGAGGATGGCTCGTTCTCGGTGCACAACCTAGATATGCTACCGATAGGGTGTCGACCAGAGAATATTTTCCAAGTAAAGGTGGGGGAGAAAGGGATAGGATTTAAAGGCTTACACAGTCCACTATCCAACTTTTATCTCACTAAATTTCAATATGAACATCGGTACTACAATTCCGCTGAACATTGTTTTCAAGCGCTGAAGGCTTACGCGGCTGGTAAACCTGCAATGGCGGAGGACATAGCGCGAGTTGCCAACCCAGCCGTTGCTAAGGCGTGGGGCGACAAAATACAGCCTAACGACAACTGGAAACGGGAGGAAGAGGGACTTTTGGAAGATATAGTCTTCCACAAATTCAGTCAGAATGAATACCTTAAACAGAAAATGCTCAAATGGAAAGGGATGGAGTTCTTTGAACTAACGACATCTAGAAAGTGGGGAGCCGGCGTACGGCACCCGCTTGTATCGATACAAAATGGCCGACGGGTGAATGTCAACACTAAGGATATCATCGGAAAGAACATTTTTGGAGACATCCTGGGTAGAGTTAGTGAAAAATTATACTCCGAAAAGATCTAAATAGTGGTGTATCATCATGGACTTGCTAATTCTAATGGATTCGAGGGGGAGGGATTTGGGTAGAAGAATAAGGGAGAGGTTGCCAGGCATAAATATCAGACTTGTCTCTATCGGAGGTGCCACGATACAACGTCTTGCTACGGAGGCGTCCAATATTGTCAACTTACACAGGCCAAGAGCGATATTCATTATTGCAGGAATTTGCAACATTACTACCCGATGTAGAGATGATCCAGGTGAGCAAATAAAAGTAAGACACTCATCTATTGCAACCTGTGAAGAAGACTTGAGGAATAATATGAGCACAGCCATTGACACTCTCAAAAACGCAGCAACAGTGCAAAACTATAGTCCTATAATTTCTATAGCAACAATGACGGGAGTCGACGTCATGAGGTACAACCGGAAGTTGGCGAAAGGTAAAGGAATAAACCACCCTAGGCAATGCCACTATGAAGGAATACAGAAGTCCATCAATGAGCGAGTGGCACTATTTAGCAATATTGCGAAAAAATTTAACATGCAAGAAGGGTCACCTACGCCATTTGTTGCTCAGATGGTACACAGATGCAAGGCTGGTAAAAAGAAGAGAAAGAATGGGGGAACGAAGTACACGGCCTTCTATACCAAACTAGAAGACGGATGCCATCTTAACGAAGAAATGAAGGAGGAGTACGCTCTACAAAACGCGAAAGCATACCATAAAATTCAGTAATTTATATACAATATTTAAATCCGACTTGCTACATTCTGGCACCCTCTTCTTTCTTTGGGTCCCCGGAACAACAACGTTTCTAGAGAATGTTGGTGTGAAGGATTCCTAGGGTTAGAAGGGGGGTGCAGATACTCTATACGTCAGACAAAATAATTAAATAACCATATAAATGGGATCCATAAGAAGCCGTTGAAATAGGAACAATGAAGATCAAGTGGTGTCATGGAATACCAAGTAAGGTCTACCTATTTACGTACTGACAATGTATTAATATTTACAAGGATTATATTATATGATGATCTATTTACGTACTGACAATATTAACATCTACAAGGATTATATTATATGATGAATTAACCCCACTACTACTGATATTATATTAACATTGAGGGGCATCAGAAGACGGATTTACTGAATGACTGTAGCTTGTGATAAATGATCAATGATCAAAAATCAAAAACAGAGACCAACCTGAAGACAGTGGAACTTATTTAAGGTGTAAGGTTGTAATAGTCTAGGATATGTTATAAACTTGGGAATTTATATTACAAGACCTTAAATATAGTACAAGAGGAAAACATAAGAGTGAATATAATATCTAGGGGAGGGAGTTGGGTCCATGTTGATGAAAATAGATGAAAATAGTATATCAGATTCCCACTTAATGTAATTCACAGACTTAATCAATATGATAGCAATCCAAACCAGGCATTTCTAGAGAACGCCTGACGGGTTATAACTATCATAGGGTTAGGGACTAGTGAAAGAATTTGGTGTTATAGGGTGAACCTAAAAATCCAGGGAATACTTGTATAGTTATTGGAGTAAAATAGTCTTATTAGATATGTAATGAAAGGGGAATTGTATATCGATGTCCTGAGAAGGGACTTAGGGCCATTTATAGGAGGTAAATGACAAAGATGAAAAGGTTAAAGATTCCCAAATAAAATGTAATTCTCAAACCTAACCCAAATAATAGTAGGTCCCATCTAGGCATTTCTAGAGAACGCTTGGAAGGGTTCTTGCTATCTATGGGAGAGGAACTAGGGAAAGAAAATGGTGTATAGGATAAAACTAATCACTAGGGGAATTATTATACAATATTAGAGGAAAATAATACATTTGGATGAGTAGGGTAAATGACAATAATAATTAACTGAAAATTATATAAATTAAACAATATTTACAGTAGTAAAGACTGTACTGAGTAGCTAAAAAAGGAAATAATGAAATAAAAATTGTAATGTATCTTAAAATAGGAGGTGAAGGTAAAATGCTGTTTCACCTCCACATATATGTACCAATCAAACGGGTATTAGTAAAAATATCATTTATACTTAGAATGAAGGAACCTGTTGGGATAGATGAATTAGGGAAGTTAAAGGGGGTCTCAATATTTTCATGGAATATCAGAAGTATGAGACCAAAAATTATGGGAATGACAACGTTTATATCAAAGGTTAAACCAAGTGTACTATCACTCCAAGAAACCTGGTTAAATAAGAATACTACAGATCAGCAGGTAAATATACCAGGGTATCAGATCTTTAGACAAGACAGGTCTGTAAAGAAAAAAGGTGGAGGTTTAGTGATGTATGTACAGGATATTTTGAAAGTTAATGAAAATGTATATCAAGAGCTTAATATGTCAAACAAAGATATAGAAATACAAATATTATCAATTGTAAAAGGTGGTTCTAAAAACATAATAACAGCAAATATTTATAGACCTCCAAATGGTAAACTTGAATTTTGTATCTTGCATCTAAAGCAGGTACTAGAAACATTGGATAAAAAACATGACATTATCCTGATGGGTGACTTAAATTGTGATTATAATGAAATGGCGAAGGCTAGTAAATCCTCTTTAATGGGAGAGCTTTACAGTTTGTTAGTACAGTATAATTTGGTACAAATAATCAAGTGTAATACACGAACTACTAATAAATCCGCTTCATTATTAGACCAAATATTTTGTAATTGTGAAAAAATAGAGAGTTCTGGAGTGATTGAATATAACCTGAGTGATCACTTACCCATATATGTGAATATTAAGAAAGCAAGAACAAGATACCAAAGAGCTACATTTAATGCCAGAGATACGAAATGTTATGATGAAAAGATATTGAGAGAAATACTTGAAAATGAAGACTGGACTGAACTTTATGAAACCAGAGAAGTAGATAAATGTTGGGAACTGATGTATTCAAAAATGACCCATTTCCTAGATCAAATGTGTCCTATTAAGAAATTAGAGAAAGTTAAAGCAAGGCCCCCGTGGTATACTAATGAATTATTGAAAAAAGCAAAAGTGAGAGATAAACTATTTAGAAGAGCCAAGAAAACTAATAACATAGAAGACTGGAACAAAGCAAAAATGGCCAGGAATAAATTAAACTCTGATATAATAAAAATGAAAAATGATTACCTAAGGGCACAAATCGAAGTAAATAGGAATGATCCTAAGAAATTCTGGGAAACAATTAATCCAATAATTGCACCAGATAAGGTCAAAATGCACACAAAAATTCAAACGAAGTTAGATGATGGAAATCTGGCAACAGAAGAGGAGGTTCCAGACATTTTCAATGATTTCTTCTCGAGTATAGGTATAAAACTGGCAGAAAAAATATTACCTCCAAATGAGGAAGAAGAGAGTAAAGATACGGTTGAAATGTTAAATTTAAGTAGAAAAGGGTATGGCGGACCAATAGCAAATGTTCCAGAGTTTACATTGGAGCCCGTCAGAGAGAAAGATGTTGTTGAATTAATATGGAAAACAAGTGTACATAAGGCCTCAGGGATACCACACATTCCAACAAAAATTCTCAAACCTATCTTTTTCTCGCTTATTGGACAGCTTACTTATATATTCAATCTATCAATAGAAACAGGGAATATACCAAAGTTCTTTAAAAAGGCAATAATTACACCCATACATAAAGATGGTTCAAAACTGGATCCTAGTAATTATAGGCCAATCTCTGTTATTACGTTTCCGGGGAAACTACTTGAGAAGTGCATTCAAAGACAATTATATAATTACTTGGAGTTGAATGACTTACTTTACCAGAACCAGTTCGGATTTAGAAAAGGGTTGTCATTAAATGATGCTCACTTTGAACTTTTTTCAGATATCTACTATAACCTAAATGAGAACAGTGGAACGACACTTACATACATAGACCTAAAAAAGGCGTTCGATACTGTAGATCATGTGAGAATTATTAATAAACTAAGATATATTGGAGTAAGTAATAAATCTCTTCTATGGTTTGAGGATTATTTAAAAGACAGAGAGCAAACAGTTAATGTCAATAACATAAACTCCGATGTGCAAAAGGTGGTGTGTGGTGTCCCTCAGGGAACGGCTCTGGGTCCACTTCTGTTCCAAATTTATATGAATGATATACATAGGTGGGTGAAAAACTCTAAAATTATACTGTTTGCAGATGATACTGTGATATATAATTCAAACTCAGACGTGATTAAAGCTAATAGGGAACTACAAGAGGACCTAAACAGAGTTGATATATGGTGCAGAGAAAATAAAATATCTCTAAACACCGAAAAAACAAAAGCCATGATCATAGACAGGAAAAGAGAGAATCCGGATTATAATATACATAAACTGTACATTGGAGACAATGAAATCGATTTTACTGACACTTATAAATATCTGGGCTTAACAATAGACCGAAAATTAAATTTTAAGCAGCACATTAACATCAGAATACGGTCAGCCAGAGATAAAGTTTTTAAGTTGGCTCAATTGAGACAGTCAGCAAATGACCATACACTGTTAAATATATACAAAGTTGCAATTAGACCTCTATTAGAATTTGGGGATAGGATCTACAATGGGGGGACTAAGACTGACTTGAAGAAAATACAAACTGTTCAGAACACAGCGGTAAGGGTAATAAATAGGTGGGGGAGACGCGAAAATACTGATCGTGCTCACCAAGACCTTAACCTACCAAAATTAGAAATCAGAAGACAGTCTCATCTCCTAGAATGGGGATTTAACATGGCCCAAGACGACCATAACTTAGATAAAAGAGAGGTAAATTTAAGATATTTAGCAAATGGCAAAAAACTCAAAACGGTCACTCCAAAAACTGATTTAATCAGTAGGTCATTCATTGTTACAGTTCCATTTTTATGGAACGAATTGGACCCAGGGCCCCAAAATATGGTTGATACCAAGGATTTTAAAAAATTCTTGAAGTTTCAAAAATTCTTGAAGTTTCCAAATAAAAGAGGAGAGCTGAATGAATAGGTAATATCAATCAGTAAATATAATACTCCCAAAAGAGAGTGGATCATATTGTTAAATGGTAATTTATGGACAGATATGTGATGTGAAAATAATATTGTAATGGTCACCGGTAAACAGATGTGATGTGACTATTCATGCATGAAAATGTAGGACTAAAATGCTCTAAACATGAGGAAAAACAATCTCAGAAATAACTTTAAATATGATGTAAGTTTATTAAAATATTATATCAGAATGCTGAGAGTGTAATAAATTTAGTATGTAAAATAAGAATGAACTCACAGACAGAATGTTATATAAAGTAAGTGTGAGTTTATTGAAAACTGTTATACCGTCATAAAATTACCACAAGGAGATCGTAACAAGTGAACATATCATAAATGGCAATGTGCAACCAAGTAAGTATAAAGACAAATGGTAAAGTATGTAAAAATTAATTTATGAATAAGTAAAGGAAATTATTGAGCCTCCTAGTCTAAGGGGGTGAAACTAACGAGTAATGGTTGCAAAAGTTGTAAAAGGAAAACAACAAAAACTGTAAGAAATAGTATTTTTAGGATAGATAATTATCCATTGAATGTATAGGTTGATGCCAACAAGTAAAACATGTACCTATTCATTATTATTATTGTTAAATGAGCCAATTAGCTCATAATTCGTGATTGTTACTTAAATATGTAAAATGTGAATTGTATGTTAACTGTAATTGTATAAAATGTTATTAATTTGTTGATATAGATGTATACCCAATATGCTACGGCCTCATGGGAAGAACAAGATTACTTGAAATGAGGACCATTTTCTCTAAAATTATTTTCAAAAATTACTGATGTAACTGTATAAAGAGAAATAAAAATACTTATATATATATAAAGTATGCATGCATACATGCTGGACACTGCACGACCACCGCTTTTTTTTTAAAAAAAGCCGCATTGGCTATTCTTTACCCCCTAATCAGACGTACACAGCACGTTGTGGTGTGTACGTCGACGGTATTTAACACTAAACAAGAGCCTTCAGCCGAGCCCCTCCATCAGAAAAACAGATCATAATGAAAAAAACCACCAGGAGAACAAAGATCAAAAAATGCTATAGATCAAAAGGCGGTTTTGGATCTGATAACACCCATTTATGAAATGTAATGATAGAGAGGCTATTTTATTACAAACTTAAAATAAAAAATTCTCCACCTTCCTTAGAAGGTGCACTATCTTTCTGGTTGGGTGCGTTGGTATATTTTGCATTTTTAAGTTCATGGTGACTGTTTTTGTAGCGGACCATGTTTACTACACAATTTTTAAGATAAGGTTTGCATTTAAAAGGTATTTTCTGGCTGCTTCCCATATATTGTCATTTAATCGAAAGAGGGGTGACACAGAGAGGGCAGAGTCTAGGGCTAGAGAGAGAGAGAGGGAGAGAGAGAGATACCTCAGCATATGTTTATTTCACTGCTCTAAATTCGCCGAAATAATGTCTAAAATTATGTCCGAATACTTATGCTCATTACTCAAAAACTATTTAAGCTTTTTACACAATTTAAATTGTATTAAATACCCCAACATATTTATATTCGACCTGTATGTGCATGTATACATCCACGACGAGAGAGATAGAGGATTGAGAGAAAAAAAGTAAGGCAGAGAGGGAGGGGAGGGGGGGGGGTACGATCCTTTATTTTAAATATAAAAACAATCTAAAAGCGTTCAGATCTGGTGAAATATAACCAATTTACTTCCTACAAATAAATACCTTGTGCGGTTACTTTCTGGATCAATCAATCCAACACAGTATTTGCATGCATACATGTATGCTGCATCAATCAATCCAACACAGTATTTGCATGCATACATGCTGCATCAATCAATCCAACATTGTATATGTATACATGTAACATTATGTATACATGCTGCGTCAATCAATCCAATTTCTGTCCAAAATGGTGATTGACAATCATTATAATAACCGACCATAAGAGTGTGTATGACTGTATCAAATACATGTTTTTGGTATGAATGTAGTATTAGCTCAGAGTACATTTAACTACTGTCCCAACAATTGCAAAAAGAGGTATTAATAATGGCTCACTAATCATAAGATTTTAGGACAGGCTGCCAAAGAAATAATTTCAGCGGCCGAATAAATAATTTCGGCGGCTGAAAAATATTTTTTGCGGCCGAAAAAAACGGCCGCAAACGGCAACACACGGACCGTAATTTATGTGCGGCCGAAATTTTCTGACGGCCAACAAATGGACGGACAAATGACGGTAAAATGCGGATCATGTGCCATTTGCGGCCGTTATTGCGGACTGGGTCATCCCGCTTTCCATAAAAAATGACCCCTTTCTCCGCGAAATTGGGAACAAAAGAGCGTACACTTTTTACCTCTGAGTGGGGGCTATTCCACTGATTTGAACGCCGTTTTTGGCAAATATATTTGCTAAAATACATTAAAAACAACTTGTCATTTAAAATATAGAAATATAGAGTATAATTACAGTTCTTGGTGGATACGTCGAGCCTGCCCATATCGGGGGTTCTGCCATATCAGAAATGTATGGATCGTATGGAAGACGGTATCTCTGTGCACTACTATTGATGACATAATTCACAAAAACAATACGGATATGGATACGGATACGTAATTGAGAGGTTGGCTTGCATCTAGTTTCATTACTCTAGCTTTTAATCAGACAGATGAACATAGTCACTACATTGTTCAATAGTAACAAAGGGTGTATATAAAAGAATGGATAAGAGTACATAGTACCATAGTATAGAGAAAGGTAATATGGTAACATGTGAATAGAGGCTCCCTCTGTAGTTGCAGTGGTGTGAGCAACCCTTATGGCAGACTTGCAATATACATATTCACCCATAGTAGTATGTTGAAATGATGTTCAAGGTCAGGCTCCTACACTAACCCCTATAGGGTTTTTAAAAAATTTATATGATTTCGTGATAAATATGTAAATTAATATGTATGTATTTTTACAAAATGTATGTTCAACAAACAATATCACACAATCAATACTAAAACACATCCATAAAAGATATTTCCGATATCTACAAATATTTAAAGACTGTCTGTAATTATTCAAACCATTGTAAGATTGTGGAAGATGTTAATATTAATCATTAAATATTGAATTTTTGGCCCCATGGCTCGCCATTCCCAAAAGGCTTGTGAATAATAAAGTATATCAGCATCAACAACTTATATTTTCTACCTTTGATAACCGGTCCCATCAGATATATAATATTCACTCCACCTCTAACAAAATAATATATATGTAGAAAGTGAATGTAGAATATTTTAATCCTTTTTTCAGGTGATGTGTTCGCCCCAACATGATATCATCGACTAGAGATCGCCGATGGGGCCATCTAAAAGTCAACAGTGGTGCCAATACCTAATCCCACTTTCACTACTTCTGCTGATAATATTAACACTTTCACAGGCAAGGTTGATAGAAAACTGCAAGGATATTCATCTGGAAGATGTATTCGAACAGGAGTTCATATCCACAACAAACTACCCATTAAACTACAGTGTGAATAGCATAGAATGTTGGATTATTAATGCAACTGGTATCCAAAGTGTGGGCGGAGACACACTTGTGATAAAACTCACATCTACCGATACAGAGGTTGAGTATGATGACCTGCGATGGCGTTGTATTGACTACATGGATGTTTATGATGGGGCGACCAAGGATCCTGGCCATAAGCTCAATCGCTGGTGCAGGGAGCCACCAAAACCCATTTTCTCTACCGGGGGACTAATGTACATCAGATTTTATTCCAGTCCACACAAAAGCCTGCGTGGATTTGCTGGCTATGTGTCAGTCGCTGTGATAGCTGGCTCTGGGTCTCTGGAGGAGGGAGATCGCTTTCAGCCTTGTAATCCCCTCTATATACCTGATACCACCTTGACCTACACATTGACTTCTTCTGGTTATCCTTTCGAGTACCCTAATAACATAGAAATATGTTGGGTTATATACGCCAATACAAATAGAACCCTCATGGAAAGAACTTCCTATAAAATTCTTGCCATTTTCCATGATTCTGATCTTGAGGCTTCACCGTATTCTGCCTTTGATTTCATCCAAGTTCGGGACGGCAGCAACAAATATGCTGATATGCTACACGAATTTTCTGGCAGTACAGTCCCGACTGGTTTGGTGTCATGTGGACCTGCGATGTACCTGAGGTTCAGAACAGATGACGATGGGACATCACGTGGGTGGTACATGACGTACAGGGCCGTCCCGACCGATGACTATACTTGTTCATTGTCCTTCATCAACCCCATTCTTACGTTCGGCACGTTTGCTGCAAGCTCCCTGCTTCTTATAATACTTCTTTCTGCCCTGTATTGTATATACCGAGGCCCTGGTGAGATACAGGAAAATATAGAAAAAGCTCTAGAAAAACCACTCAAAAAGCGCAAGAAAAGAAAGCTTACGCCTGCACCTGAAAGAGCCACAGCTGTACCTTCAAGAGCCTCGGCTACACCTTCAAGATTCTTGGCTGCACCTTCAAGGTTATCGAATGCACCTTCACAAGTTTCGGCTGTAGGCCTACCTTCAAGAGCCTCGGCTGTATTATGTCAGGCGTCTGGTGCTCTCAGTAGAATGTTCACACCCCAAGGCCCAAGGCCGATTTCGACCAACCCATTCCTTCCAGTCTTGGATATCCATATTGAAGATGAGACTTGTGATTACTTTGATGAAAATGACAACTTTCCGCCACTCCCAGAGTTCTTGGATGAGGAGGAGTTGACGGATCCTACCCCAGGATATAGCAACTTGCCCTTGCGGGCAAGTGCAACAAGATTCACTCCAGCCAATCACTTGACCAACAATGATCGGTGGACTGATCATGTGACACCGTTTGACATTCAGAATCACTCTTGGAACAGAATGGAGTATGGAGATGCCCCATCTCCTGCTCCCTATGATGATCTATCTTTCCTTGCCCGAGTAACACCGATAACTCTGCAACTTAACGACAGGGCTGATGCCCAGTCCTTATACGAGGATCAAATGATGCCAAACGATGAACTTGAACCACAAGTAGATCCAGCTTCCCAACTTTTCGGAGATCTTCCTTCTCTTGCAAAACAGACACTACAACCACCTAGAGATGATAATTATAGAAAGAGAAACCAGAGGCCTACCTCAGATTTTGAAAGGATGTCCTTAGCTGAACAAATAGATCTCAGCTCTTCCATGGGATTCGGCAATATGCCATCTCTTGCGAAATTAACACCAATATTTAATCGCAAGGGGACAGAACAAGAAGCTGAAAACATTTCTCAATCTTCAGGGATGCAGCAGACGATACATGACCTTAAGGCTCTTCAGGGGCAATACAAGTCACATAAGCAATCAGGCTCAAAGAAAGACGATTCCGAAGCTATGAAATGTGTTTAGGAAGACAGGGCATGCAGTCTTTATATGCATTATTTCTTGACTTTCCTATTACCACATGGACATAATTTTAATTCTGGAAAGAATTTGAGGTTGAATACATTACATAAATAATTTACTAATTGTATATGTGATCGTCATAATAATATTAATAATGCTGTTTTTCATGATTAAGTGGATTAATATGAGATTGATTCAGAGGGAGTGAATGGTTGTTAGGTGGGGTTCTATGCATAGGTACATTTATCAAGAATAAAACAGGTTTTTATTGTTTAATTACGCTTCGAGCACAGAACTACTTTCTTGCCGAACAACGCTCGCATATGGATATGTGTACTACTTTCAGATTCTCGTTTTTCCTGCCGTGTAGGCCTATCTACTTCTGTTGCATTAAAAGAGCTTAAAAGAGCCGTCACTCAACTTTCCATTTGCTGATAAAGCTGTAACACAACCAGACCATGTTCTCTTCTTGGTCATTGATTAAGAATAATCCAATGACAAACGATTTAAATAAGATGAAAGCCATTTTTTCACTTCGGAATGACCTCCAAAATAAGGCTATTCCAGTAGCTGACTTCCTCCCATGCAGCTGTCAGTGTAACACAAGGTAACAGCATAACACAAGCGGAGGGAGGGAGTGCAATAGTGGGAATGCTGTAGGCCTAAGTTTCAAAGGGCCTCCTTTTGTATTTCGCAGCACCGTAATCGGCCGGTTTGCTCGATTTTCAAGACTTTTCATAGAACTCATAACCAAACAGCACACATTATTGGACAGGAAATCGTCAAAGCTTTAATTTGATATAATTTCAATATGTTCCTGAATTCGTATTATTAGCCTTTTTGGCCTAACTTTCATCCAGACATTTTTGTCAACAACTACACCGATCAGGACGCATTATTCTAGGACCCGGTTTAGGACATAACGTCATCTAGCCTATTGCCATGTATGTTAGTAACGTGTCCTTCACAACGCATTTCTAAATGTATCAACATGAACTATCACCAGCCTTTGCAACAATATTTGTTCTCTAGGCTTATCAATAAACTTGTGGCAATCGGATATTTAACTCTACTTAATCTGTAAATGTTTTTTTTATTGTGAATCTGGGTAGATTATTACTAGAGAAATCAGAAGGAAAGATCGGTGATTTTACAGCAGAACCCTAATATGGGATTAATGACCTGAGATTTGGTGGCTTTGGCTGTCTGTGGTGAAATAACGGCCAAGGCCCGCCATTATTTAACCACAGACAGCCGAAGCCACCAAATCGACCATTTAAAAAACGTTTTAGGTGTATTTACAGCATGACAAACTGCTATAATTTATCTCTTCCACTCGAATACATGGGTTACTATTTTACTTCTTACACGAAAAGGTCCGAGTCAAAACGCCGCCTTTATAACGTCCAAATCACCATGTTTTACACAATTCAAACCATCAGAAGCCATACGTATTTATGTGGGAGCGAACAAGGCAGATCGGAAGAGATGTGGAAACTTTCGGCATAGCCACTCTGTGCACAGTGCACTTGGCGTTGTATTGTGTACGGTAGTCTTGTATTGTGTACGGTTTTCTTTCTCTATATATCTAATATTGCCCAAGATGAATGACTATTTCGAGAGCCTTGTTGGTGGTGGTCAAGCTCCTAGGGCCTTCAACGAGCCAGCTAATTTGGGACGACCCACTCACAAGCCCCGATTCCTGCTTGATTACACTAAGCATTTTGCACAAGGCGATTTACTCGAGCGTAACAATTACCAATTGGCCGATGAAAACCCTTCTACATGCGATTTGAAATTCTCCTTGCAAATGGCACATTCAAATATTGCCACATGTAAAAACAAAATTGATAATCTGATCCAAAACGAGCATGATTCACGAAACGAAATCCTATTCCTCAGAAACGAGGTTGATAAGCTTTCCTTGCAAAACCATTTATTAGGTGAGAAATGTATCGATCTGGATGTAGACAGGAGAAAGGTTAACCTTTTGATCAGCGGAATAAAACAATTCCGTAATGAGAATTTGGAAGATTATTTGCTATGAGATTCTACGCACAATTGAACCAAATTTGCACAATGACGAGATCACACATGCCAGACATATCGGGGCCAAGTCCAGAGGCATTAAACAAATACTCATCAGGTTTAAAAGTATTGAATGTCGTGACTACTTTTTCATCAGAAGGAAATTCTTGGGAAATGTAGATAAGTTTAAATACGTTTTTCTCAACCCGGATCTTCCTACTGAAGTCATCAAACGCAAATCTAACCTAAGAACTGTGCAGAAGCATGCCAGTAAAATAGGTGGTAAAGATGTCGCATACATCAAAAGGAATTCGATTAAAATTGGTGGCATTACATACAAACACGACGAATTAGAAAACATCAAGCCTGGCTACCATTTAAGCGATGCTAAAACCAAGACATTTGCTGTGGATGTTTGGAAATAATGTTTGTTTTCAATCCCAGCATAGCCCTTTGAGCAACTTTCACCCCGCAAAAATGAGTATTAGATGAGTTGATTTTGATAATGCCGAGCAAGCATATCAATTCCCAAGAGCGAACGTATTGGGCCAGGAGGATAGAGCTTGTAGAATTATCAACTGTAATTCTCCTATAGAAGCAAAAGCAATCGGCGGGGAATTTCCCTCTAATGAGGCGTGGAATAGCATTAAAATAAACGTAATGAGTGGAATTGTCACCTAGAAGTTCTCGCAAAACGAGCCTCTCCTTGATTACCTAATGTCCACTGGGAACCTTAGCCTTATGGAGGCCACGAATGACATGTTTTGGGCGGCTGGATGCCGTCTGGACTCCGACCTGATGGAAAACGGCCAACATAAGGGAGATAACATACTTGGGGGTATTCTAGAAGAGATTCGCTATCATCATACCAACGACACCCCCCTTATGGAGAGACTAGACTTCTCCAATTGCAAGGCAATAACGGGAAAGCATTGGACCCCTGTTGTAGCCATTCACCACGCAGAGAACAATTCCCCAGGCACCAGCGTGAGGAACAATTGTTTTTCCCTCTACAGTTAAATCTTTATAAAGCACCTTCAGCACCTTTAGGTTTCAGCACCTTTAGGTTTCAGGAAACCTGTACTAACAATGTTCATTTTCCCGATTGCACAATAATAAAATTACAACCACTTCATAGAGACAGTTTTCTATCAATATTTCAAGTATTGAAGTTAACGCATTTTACTTTTTTATAGTTGTAACAGTTTTTCTGTCTTTATGTAAACGGTTATTACAGATTTCTACCGGCTGCAGGTTACACCCTACCAGCTCCGCTATTGTGGGCAAGGAGCGGAACCTTACAATTTAGCGCCGACTGACAGAATGTGGCTTCAGTGACGTGATTGGCTGTTGTAACTAGAGCCGGCAGGGATATGTGCTGTCAAATGTTACTTAATAGAAATAGATACTAAAATTAACCCTAAACCTAACCTTAAATTGGTGGTCCTAAGTCAGTAAAGCGGGTAGTGGACTGTCCGGAGTAAAATAGACTAATTAAACTAATTACATGACTAGTAAAGACAAGTAAGCCCCGCCCACCGGATCTGCCAAGCCCCACCCACTTCGGCTAGCCGGCGCTAAATTGTAAGGTTCCGCCTAAAGCCTTTTGTGGCCTCAGCCAGTGCAAAGGATGCTGGGAGTCAGTGTCACCACTCCCTATAGGCAAGGGAAGACGGGACCCCGTTAACAGAGGCCCGGGGACCTGCAGAGGAGGCTAGAGGGTCAAACCATTCTAATAATAAGGGGGTGGCCGCTATACCAACCCTCGTTTTGTTGGGTACATTTCCGTCAACGCATGCATGTGTTACGTAACACAAGTGCCTTTGGCACTTGGATTGTAGAGGCAGTTGTGTTTCTACTTCTTTAATCTTATAGGAATCCAACAATTTACGGGACGTTTATTTCAATTTGGAGATATTAATTTAATTGCCAAAAATGGCTAAAATCACAGGGGGCCTAGCTACATCAGGGTAGTAGGCCTAAGGTGTAGGAGGGAGAGAGAAAGAGAGGGAGGGACAGAGAGAGGGGGGGAGGAGAAGAGAGGGAGAGGAGAGATGAGAATGACTGATATAAGAGGGTTTCATGGGGAAAAAATTGCACCCCCCCCCACCCACACACACACCTATACATCTATCAATTTTCCTCCCCCTCCCCGACTACCTCCCTTGCTCTCCCTCCCCTTTTATTCCCCCCTCCTTAATAATAATGAGTAATGTGTGTAAAGGTACATCTTTTCTCTGAGAGACAGAAAAAGTGTCAAAAATAAAGTTTGTCAAAAAAAATAGTTGGCTGTAAAATATGCTGGTTGAAAAAAAATGGTTGAAAAAAAAAGTTGGTCATAAAAAAGTTGGTCGTAAAAAAAGGGGTCTGGTAAACTCGGACTGAAGCTTGCTCAGACCAGTGTCAGGTCGGACCCGGATCAAGTCAGACCAGGTCAGCTCGGACCAGGGGGTTAGTAAAGTCGGACAAAGGGGTTACCCATGTCGGACCAGGGTGCCAGAACATTATGATAGGTATATGGTCAAAGTAATTCTTTTATTAGTCAGTTTTACTATGGATTCTCCACTATACTGACTTAGGACAACCAATTTTAGGGTTAGGTTTAGGGTTAGTTTTCGTATGGTATGGTTTGGTCCGAGTTCACCAACCTGGTGGTCCGAGTCCACTAACCCACTGGTCTGACATCACATTGGTCTGTCTTCTCTCGGAAGCAAAGAAAGTTAGTCAAAAATAAAGTTTGTCCCCAAAAATAGTTGGCCGTAAAAAATGCTGGTTGAAAAAAAATGGTTGGTCAAAAAAAAAAGTTGGTCATAAAAAAAGTTGGTCGAAAAGGAAGTTGATCGTAAAAAAAGTTGGTCATAAAATGTTTGCGAAAAAAAGTTGATCGTAAAGAAAAAGTTGGTCGTAAAAAAGTTGGTCGAAAAAATAGTTGGACGTAAATAAAGTTTGTCGATCGTAAAAAAAAAAGTTGGTCGTAAAAAACGTTAGTCGTAAAAAAGGTGGTCGTAAATAAAGTTTGTCGTAAAAACAAAGTTAGTCGGAAAAAAAGTTGGTCGTGGGTCCAATATTTGAGGCTATGTACTGCCATTCATTATTTCATTCTATAAAATTATGTTAAAAAAACATTTGATGTATGGGCCAGGGTGGGGTGGGGGGGGCACACTATTGGATCCAACATTTGAGGCTATGTACTGCCATTCATTATTATGAAACACCATGATTACCACCCGGAACTTGAAACAAAGAGAGAGAGAGAGCCATGATTACCACCCTGAACTTGAAAGAGAGAGAGAGAGAGAGACCACACACACACAGACATTATTTAGCTTCAATATTAATTATTCTAGTAGTTGCAATGTTTCCACCAATTAGCTGGTGAGGTTCAATAAGTCTCTCCCCCAAATTAAGGGGCCCCATGGTCCCCCTAGCTACACTCTCAACCTTCTCTCCTTAAGGCCTAAATCCATTGTCGCCCCAAAACGGTGAGCGACTTTACAAAATTCAAGCAATTGTTTAATATCTTTTTAATTGGGCGACAGTCATTAATATACGGCGACTTTGGACATTATTGAAGGGTTCAGGATGAGCGACATGGTGCAAGTCGCCTGTTCAAATTGAAATCCACTAGCGAGTTTTATACGGCTACTTGGGGGTGTCGCCCAATTTTCACAGGCTAAATTTAAAAAATCAAGTCGCCCAAACAATTCCAACTACTTGAAAAATTGAACGACTTCACATTTTTCCAGGCTTGTGATTGGTTGAAACAGACCAAGTCGCTTGATGGTGTTTCACTCTCTGGAATTCACACGCAATATGTAGCCTATCAAACCCACTTGGGCGACCTCCCGACGGGCGACTTGGTGTTTATGACCCTCGTGTCGCTCACTGTTTGAGCGACTGGAATGAAAATGTTTAATCTAGTCGCTCATGTTGTGTCGCCCATGCAAGTTGCCGAGGTAATTAGCACTGTCGCTAGAAGAGATCCTCATTTTGGGAATCCACACAGCAGCAAACATGGGCGACAAGACGGGCGACAGTGAGCGACTGAAAACTTGGGCGAATTGGGCCGAAAATACGGGCGACTTGGCTCTGAAGTCGCCATGTGGATTCCTGGCTAGTTATTAGCCAATTAGCGACTATGAGACTATGAGTGTTCCAGCCCTCAATAATTGGAAAGAACTAAATAGGATAAAGGGTTTCAAAATATTGCATCTAAATATAAGATCCCTCCTACCGAAAATAGATAACTTAAAGGCAAACGCTACTATTCACTGCCACGCCCCCCTTTACCATATACCAAATCTACGGGCATTTTACGCACTATTCCTTTAGCATAGCAGTCTATGAGGAAACAGCCCATTTTTTCACATTTTATAGAATAAAACAAACAATTAATGGCTACTCCTACTGTCCCAAATTGTTCAACACATATAGTGCAGGTTATATACTACATATGAAAAGGAAAAAAAATATATGTCATCACTCTAAAAAAATTTTTATAGCTGTCTGAAATAGACATGTTTGGGAAAAAGAGCTAGCTGGGGATACCTTCAGTTGTACCCATTTAGTATGCAAATCTATTAGTGCTGCATTTTTCTTTCACAGTTTTGGGAATAAAACAAAAATGAAAGCTCCTAATGTGCCAAAATTTTCTACACATATAGTGCAGGTAATATTCTACACATATATAGGGAAAAAAATGTATGTCATCGCATGAAAAAAATAGTTGTAGCTGTTTGAAATAGACATGTTTAGGAAACATAGAACACTTTGAAAGCAGCAGATTTTTGGGCTGTCAGCCATGTTTCAAAGCCCCATAATTCAGTAACTAGCATGGTCACCCATTATTTTTTTTTCAGTTCCATGAACACACATACTTCAAGAATCATATATTAAAGAATCAGAAAAATGACATTTATTTTCGATGAGGAGAAAAATAAAATTGTTTTTATAAAAATGGTGAAAAAGAGTGAGTTTTTTCGAGTTTTTAATTTAAAATTCGCATTACGTATTTATTGTTTTCAGAATAAAGATAACAATGCACTTTATAAAAAAGAGGCATATAATTATTGGCCAAATAATACTCTCTCCAAAACTGTTGATTTTACTTAAATTGAGTGAATGTAAATAGCAAATATGAACTATAAAGTCAAGGTACAGTAAAATGAGCCCCCTTTTTGGTCCTCATTGGTTCTTTTGAGATACCAAATTTTGAAGCACTATAATTCAAAAATGAGCACGGCAACCCATTAATTTTTTTCCATCCTTATGACCAGAAACACTTCAAGAATCAAATACCAAAGTATCAGAAAAATGACATTTATTTTGATTTTCCACTAGATAGTAGCGTTTGCCTTTAAGAAAAGATATACTATGTTACCAGCCTGAAATAATGGGAATTTCTGAAACATGGCTTAAAAACTCCATCCCTTCAGACCTAATAGAGGCAGATAAATACACACTAATTAGGCAAGATAGGCAAATGCCTATGTCTGGTGGTGGTCTCTGCTTATATGTTCGGAAAGATTTCAATGTAGCCCAACTCGACATGACCATTGTGACAAATAATGATAACATTGAGGCCCAGGCTATCAGTGTTCACAAAGAAAATATCAGAACCAAGCTAATTATCAACATATACAGAAAACCGAATGGAAATATGGATAGTTTCATAAACGCACTTGGAGACATTATCAGTAGGGTGAAGGTAGAGATTAAGACCAAGAATTACGATACTATCATATGTGGCGACTTCAATGTAAACATATCGAGCAAAAATGACTGCAAAACCAAACTTCTGAATACATTCAGTAAGGACTTCGAGCTAAACATAAATATGAATGGTATTACCAGATTCGGGCTACATAGAAACACTGTAGTTGACCTTTTCTTAGTACAAATTAAGAAAGAGTTCTCCTGTGGCACTATTAATTATAATATTTCTGACCATCAAGGAATTTGCCTAAATATTAAAAGTCAGAAAATAAAGCAAGAAAAAAAAGAATTTGTAGGTAGGGATTATAGGAACTATTCTAGAGATATTTTACACATTGAACTGAATAAAGAGCAGTGGATCGATTACTATACTACCAATAATGTGGACGAACAATGGGATATTCTATTTAATAAATTAATTAGAATCAGTGATAGAATTGCGCCTCTAAAGAGATTTAATCTAAGAAAAAAATAGACCTGAATGGTACACTAATGAACTCATCAGACTAGGAATTATTAGGGATAAAGCTTTTAAGAAATTTCAAAAGAATAAATCGGATGAGAATAGAGTCTTAGCAAAATTAGCCAGAAATAGCTTCAACGATATGCTGAAGAGAGGCAAACGGGAATACTTTGTTAGACTATTAGAAGAGAATAAACATGATAGCAAGAAATTCTGGCGTGTTATAACAGAAATGCAAAATAAACAAAATAATAATGAATTAATATTACACATCTAAAGGATGAAAATGGAACAACCCTTAAAGATACTGAACTAGCTGAGTATATTAATAAATATTTCTGTGAAATCGGCCCCAATATTCAAAACTCCATCCCGGATAGACCTCCGATATTAAATAGGGAAGTGACTAGGGTCCCACTCGAGTTCTCAATGCCAACAGCAAATGTTTTGTTTGAAAGAATTTCGAAAATCAATGTCAGAAAGTCTTCAGAATGTGAGAAAATTAGCTCTAAGATTTATAAGGATGCAGCATTCAAATTGATTCCGCAATTGCTCTCTCTCCTTAGTACTTCGGTTGAAACTGGTATATTCCCCAATATGTGGAAGATGAGCATTGTTAAAGTTATACCCAAAAAAATAACCCTATTACTGCCAATGATACAAGGCCTATAAGCTTGATGCACATTTTTGGAAAAATGCTAGAAAAAATCGTAGTGGATAACCGATATCAGTACCTTGAAGACAACAGCATTATTACAGATGACCAATATGGCTTTAGACCTGGTACATATGACTGGGGATGCTCTATACAGATTGATATATGACATTGATAGATCAATTAACTCTTATAATTATTTAACAGCCACTTCCATTGACTTCAGCAAAGGTTTTAATAGCGTCCACCATGACATATTATTAAAGAAATTAGAACATATCAAAATTGCTGATAAATATATCACCTGGATAAGCTCATATCTGGGTAATTGTTATGATAATTATAGTCATAAAGTGGTTACCCATTGTTACGTCATTATTGCGTAACATGATGTAACATAATCGCTCACAATTTGTGAAAATTCCTTGTCAATGTGCCCTGTGGTGTACCCCAGGGATCAGTGTTAGGACCATTGCTCTATTTAATTTATGCAAACGATTTAAAATATCTTCAAATTAACGGCCGGATAATACAATATGCGGATGATACTATACTATACCCCTCCGGACATAACCTGAAACAATTGGCTACCTGTATGGGGAGCGATCTATCAAAATTCAAAGATTGGTCTACTCGGAATAAAATACTTATGAATATGAATAAAACCAAGAGTATGATATTCAGTAAGAGAAAAATGTCGAACTGCCCTGTAATACACATTGAAGGTGTAGATATAGAATATGTAAACAGTTATGAATACCTAGGTATCACACTAGATTGCAAGATGACTATGAACTTGCAATACGATAATTTGATCCGAAATCTAGGTTATAGAATTTATCAACTAGGCTTAATGAGACAATACTTGACCACAAGTGCAGCAATCTGCTTTGTTAAATCACTTATTTTATCCATTTTAGACTATTCTCTTCTCTTTTTAATGCCAATTGGCGTTGGGAAAACAACTAAGATTCAGAGATTGCAGAATAAGGCCCTCAGGATAGCTTTGAAACGCCCTTTCGACACCCCTACTATTTAACTTCATGCTGCGTGCATGAAGATCAATGATAGAAAGAAATTCTTACAAATAAACTTAGCCAAAAAACTCTCCCAATACGAAAAATATATAAACATCCCAATCTGTGATACCAGGCGTGGTGAGGCAATAACTCTTAGTCAATTTCATCCGAAATCAGAAAAAAATCGACAATCGGTTAGTTATCGACTGTGTCAAATATGGAACAATACGACTCCAAATATTAGGAATATGGAACCCCTTGCCATGAAGACACTCCTGAAAAGAGAATTAATTCCCAGAGAACCGGATTGAAATGGTATCCTCCTTCCAACTGAGACCACAGGTCTAGCCCTTCTCCCAACTCTCTCTTGCTATGATGATTAATCTATAGCTCACCCAGTCTTCCCCCTCGACCGACCAACAGAATGTACTTACTAACAATGAAATATTTGTTCTTATAAATCTTCCAACATGATTACTGTATGAATTTAAATGTGAATAGGCAGGCAGTGGGAACATCGCCCGGCCCCCGCACTCAGATACAAAAAGTAGGACATAGGCTCGTTCCACCTACCAGAAAACATACCCTTTTCCGCGGATTTTGCGCTGAAAAAGTACCCTTTTTTCCATGAAAACGCTGACTTTTCAGCCCTAAAAAACACCCCTTTTTTCTGAAAAACGCTGACATTTTAAAATTAACCCCCTTTTCATTAGAACGCTGACATTTTAAAAGACATAAAATTAACCCCTTTAGTAGTCAACAATTCATTCATTTTCACACTACAAATACTCCGTGAATTGAATTGAATTGAGAAATACTATTATTTATCATAAAACAGTTACATGAATATGTAGAGATGAATAAATTGAGGTTGTTGAATAAATGTCCAGGTTTGTTAACTCCCAGTTCTTCCTGCAGTTACTGATGAGTTACAAACAAGCAATGCACAATGAAACTTATAATCAATTATTCTACACCATTATGGCCACACTACCCCCGACATTCTTAAAACAGAAGTGACCAACCCACATAGTAATAGATACTCTGAGTTTCCTGTGGTAAGAGCAATTTATAATCCCCTATGGGCAAGATCAAATGACCAAGAGTCAAGACCCACACAGCAGGATTATCTCTACCATAACTTTCCCAAGCTTTAATGTCACACACAATTCCGTCACAAAGCAAACCTTTCACTTCACCAGCTGAATTAACACCCCTTTTTTCCATTTTCGCGAAGTCCTCCAGAAAAAAAGACCCTTTTTTAAGGTTTTCAAGGACATGCAAACTTTCTCCAAAAGACCCCCTATCTCCGCGGAAATGGGAACGAGCGTGCGTGTCATTTTTGTATCCGAGTGCGGGGGCCGGGGAACATCGTCCCTGCGACGACGCTGATGTCTATAGTTTTGAACATTCTTTGAGACGGGAATCCGGGTATTTACAGGTGGCGCTACGATCGGCGGCAAATACTCAGGTGAATACAACAGCCACGCTCCATTCACTTCAGTGCTGAAGTAGCTGTTTTCACCCCCTTTGAAATGTTACATAAACGGGTCAAAATGCTATGAGCATACATGTATGTATCAAGTATTGTTCATACATTGCTGTCGCTGGTTCCGTTTTTCTGACAATTGTGTATAATTTAAGAAATTGAGGAGGAAACACTGGGCGAAAAACCTGCTTTCCCCTGTGCGTAAAGTAGGTCCTTATAGCACCTTATAATGCAAGCTATTATCCCATCAGTATCGCAGCTACTACATGGTACACATGTACTATTAGCTGCCGAATAGCAGCTCCGTTCCCAATTGTTATCAAAACAATTGCTCTTAACCCTCTAACAATCCTGGGACGCTGATTGTGCTGACCCTGAATGCTATGAAAACAATGTTAAAGCTAATCCTATCACCTTATTTGTCTGAATGTGCATGTTCTGACTCTGCGTCCCATAACTGATTCGTATTGAAAAACCATCATTCTTCAGCAGACCAATTCTATCTATTCCCAAGAACGATCCCTCTCTTTAAATCATTTGTGTATGTTGGTTATACATTTGTACCCCATTCTATTTTGTTAACTACTTTAACTACACAGGGCCAAGATAAGAATGAAAGTTCCAGTATCCAGCTTGTCTAAAATTTGGGTTGTTTCTACTTCATTATTGTCTTATAAATATAGCATTGAATAAATTGGAACTATATCAGTGAGCACTATACTTTTCACAAGTTTCTAACAATGAGAATTAAACTGATCTAAACTAAAGTTTTATTTCTAGTAATACAAATGAAAAAATTCGGAACTTTTATATGTAATTGCAATATGATTTAAATATAGTATTAGCAACACACATAGCTTGGGATGAACACAGGCGAACACTACCATTGTATGAGCACCCACAGTCAGTTTGCTCTCCGTCCATCCCCTCCCTTCTATCCTTGCTCTATCAAACCCTATCCTCTCTCTGACTCCCAGTCACTCCCCCTCTCTAAACCTTCTCCTCTTTCTTCTTGTTCATATCTCTGCTCCATCTATCTACACTCCCATGCCCATGACAATATTATTTCTCTAGCAACATTCAAATATTTCAGTTTCATACATACACCACAACATTTTAAAAATCATACATAAACACTCCAGCATAAGAAGTTCTGGTGTTAAACGTGGGGCATGTTACATCACATAAGTATGGATATGAGATTACTTAGTTGGACATGAGTCAGAATCCTAGCAGATTGGGTCAGATGTATGCAATAGGCTGTATACGCATGGTGAAAAGGTGACATCAAATATGATATCACAAAATCCATCCATCCATGCTTATTTCTTTATGGTTTCTTTCTAATTGATGTAATTGGAAAAATTCGGCATCAATAAAAAGAATTTCAACAACAACAATAAATCTAAGCTCTGCTCCCATGCATCATTGGTTTATTCAAGTAGTGTTTCGTCCTCCTACACCACCCCACTGTTTTGAAAGAGGCCTTCCTACAATTATAATGGTAGAATACCTACTGCTGGACACACATAGTATAGAAAGAGGAGAATCAATTTCTCTAGACAGGCAAACCAACTTCATACATCCAAATCGAGCATCACCATGGGCAGTTTGTGTTTATTCAGTAATGGGATTAGATCTGACTCAATTACTTAACTGGGGTTTGCTGACTTACACCAGCCTCTGCACCATATACTTTGGGCTTTAGTCACGGTTCACTGAACACTGATGGCAATATGTAAATGTAACATATTTATGTGATGGCCTGGGTCACAAAAAAAAATGGCAAAACTGAGTCCCTCTGTGCTTATGTATGAATGCAGTAATTAGATTTTTTAAGCACTGCCCTAACGTTTCATATAAAGCCATGTTCCATTTGCAGCACTCCAAAGTTTTATGGTTGTAATATTTGGTCTTTTGAAATGAAACGAAGACCAGGATGAAGCTTAGTTTGTTGTCTTATTGTTTACATACATACTGAGATTTTACCACATTTATCTAGCCCAGCAAATTGCTCAGTAAATGACGCCTTTGTTAGTACAATGGCCACGGGTAGGGTTAGTGCTTAAGTCAAGACACAGAGCGTGGCAGATCATCTAAAATTAAAAACAATAATGAGATCAAGTGCAAGAGTGGAATATGGAATTTGGAATATATATGAAACGATTCAGTATAAAGAGAAAATTCCGATAAACTTTATTTCAAGACAATCGGACCAGAAGTTTTCGATGTGTGTGTATTTTCGCATAAAGGTCGGGCTGCTCATACAATGGCAGTGTTTGCCTAGTTCATCCAAAGCTACGCGCATTGCTAATATAATCCATGCAAAATACCTTGTGACCATCTACTGGTGCATATCATAATAAAGGTATAACAATAAGCGCAGGACCTTGCATGAGTGCAGGGCATAGAAAAACCGCCTAGCTTAAAGACGCTGGATGATCCTGAAATGAAATGACTATCCTTGAGATAAACACTCCAAAGCTATCATATGTCCTGGATGAACGATTCAGAACGATTCAGCCTCTGCACCATATACTTTGGGCTTTAGTCACGGTTCACTGAACACTGATGGCAATATGTAAATGTAACATATTTATGTGATGGCCCGGGTCACAAAAAAAAATGGCAAAACTGAGTCCCTCTGTGCTTATGTATGAATGCAGTAATTAGATTTTTTAAGCACTGCCCTAACGTTTCATATAAAGCCATGTTCCATTTGCAGCACTCCAAAGTTTTATGGTTGTAATATTTGGTCTTTTGAAATGAAACGAAGACCAGGATGAAGCTTAGTTCGTTGTCTTATTGTTTACATACATACTGAGATTTTACCACATTTATCTAGCCCAGCAAATTGCTCAGTAAATGACGCCTTTGTTAGTACAATGGCCACGGGTAGGGTTAGTGCTTAAGTCAAGACACAGAGCGTGGCAGATCATCTAAAATTAAAAACAATAATGAGATCAAGTGCAAGAGTGGAATATGGAATTTGGAATATATATGAAACGATTCAGTATAAAGAGAAAATTCCGATAAACTTTATTTCAAGACAATCGGACCAGAAGTTTTCGATGTGTGTGTATTTTCGCATAAAGGTCGGGCTGCTCATACAATGGCAGTGTTTGCCTAGTTCATCCAAAGCTACGCGCATTGCTAATATAATCCATGCAAAATACCTTGTGACCATCTACTGGTGCATATCATAATAAAGGTATAACAATAAGCGCAGGACCTTGCATGAGTGCAGGGCATAGAAAAACCGCCTAGCTTAAAGACGCTGGATGATCCTGAAATGAAATGACTATCCTTGAGATAAACACTCCAAAGCTATCATATGTCCTGGATGAACGATTCAGATGAAGACAAAAATGATTAAAAGTAACAAACTACGCATCGAATTTTGCTCTGCATACCAATGCGCCAGTGCCCTGTCATGGCCCATTCAAGACAGGCAGGGTATTGGGGACTTACTTACATGCTTTTAAATTAATGAGTTAGGAATTCTTAGATATTCAGGGACATCTTTGGGTTTGTCATATACTTGATGTCTGAGGCAAAAAGAAAAGATCCGCAGATTTGCGCATGCATAGCTGAGAGTGCATTTTTAAGTTTATATCAATCCTAACATATTTAATGCAATACAATCGGAAGATGTCACTAGGCCTATCTATACCTATCTATTTCTTTTGAAAAGTTTTTATTCCCAAGAATTTCCCGTTTGTTTGTCCCCATTTGTATTTAGAGGACCCGCCCGAATCACTAGCGAAAAAAGTTAAATATACTTCCTTCTGACGACCTTGGAAATATACAAGGCATATTAAATATACAATCTTGAAATTGGGCACATGCATTGCAAGTGCGTTGAACAACACCCAAACAATCAAAACATTTGTATCAGTGCGTCCCTATTGTTTATTCTAGAATCACATGGTTGAATACTTAGTAATTAGGCATCATGTTCCTGCTATACGGTCCCGTGTAAATGTTAACCATGTGGCAGCTGCAATACTGATGGGATAATAGTTTGCGTTATAAGGTGCTATAAGGACCTACTTTACGCACAGGCTGAAGCATTGAAAAAATAATTCTCTGAATAGTCCAGATAGGTAATCTTGGACTTGGAAGGTCAAATCAAGGTCAGATCAAGGTCAAATTATTAAAGTCATTTCAAATATGAATTCCCTCACCCCCAAAACCCTAATAACCATATATTGAACAGTATTGTAGACCAAACCATTGAAAAAATAGTTCTCTGAATGGTCCGGGGCCGCCATTTTGGATTTCAAGGTCAAATAAAGGTCAAATCGTCAAACTAATTTCAAATATGAATTCCTTGACCCCCAAAACCCTAATAACCATATATTGAACAATATTGTAGGCCAAACCATTGAAAAAAAAATTCTCCGATTGATCAAGGGCGGCCATTTTCGATTTGGGGCTCTTACGGAGTTAGCCCGCACTTTCTGCCGGTACACCCCGGCTATATATTTTATTTAGCCTTCATAGATGACAAATCCATTGAGAAACGAACCTATACTCTCAAAGGTCACAGAAGTGCTCCAGATGACCCAACTAGATTTCTTGCTGTGTTTATCCTCGTTGTATTCATGCCATAGGCGCAGTGCCAAAAGGTTCTGATGCTTTTCGTCCAATTACCGACTGCAGTAAACCTGATCTGATTTCTATCAACAACTATATGTCGTCCACTGCACTTCCCTTCAGATTCAAGTCCGTCGATGATGTTGCCTCTCGTCTCAAACACGGTACATATATGGCCACAGTTGATATCAAAGCTGCCTATCAAAGCTGCCAGGTCCATCTCAGTACATCATTTTCAATGGACATATCAAGGCCTTAAGTGGACATTTGGTGATTCTACACACACCTTGCTCGACACTCGCCTCTGCTTTGGGCTATGTTCGGCCCCATATATTTTCAATATTATCTCGGATTTTATTGTATTATGTATCGCTCATAGAGGCTTCCCTAAAGTGGTGAATTATCTAGACGATTTCATTTGTTGGGGCAACACCTTCAATGAATGTCAAACGTATCAGTCGACTCTCATCGGTTTACTGGGTCAGTTAGGATCTTCTGTCACCTGACAGAAGTGCTCTTCCCCTTCCACTACTACTCGATATTTAGGTATTATCCTAAACTCTACTGACATGACTCTGTCCCTCCCTGACGACAAGCTTCGCAAGCTTCAATCTGAGATTGCTTTTTTCAAGAGGAAAAGGAAGGCTTCTCCTCACCAGCTAAAGGTTCTTTGTGGTGTGTTGGCACATGCCTCAAAACTTGTTGAGGGTGGTTGTACCTTCCCACAACGTATCATCGATATGCTAAAGGCCATTTCTCCCACTACAAAGTCACTCAAGCTATCTGACAATTTCATTTGGATATTTTGTGGTGGGATCGTTTTGCTGCTACTTTCAATGGGAAAGCCTGTATGATCAGCCACCATTTCTCAGTCTCATTGCCTCTCTTCTCTGATGGTTCATTCGCAGGATTTGGATTGATCTGGGGCCTAGATTGGCTTGCTGGGTCTTTCTCTGATGCATATCCACCTGCTCAAGTTCTCTCAACTACATCTCCTCATCAGCATTGGATTAATGTACTGCCTCCTGACTTTAATATCAACTTTTTGGAACTCATTCCATTCTGGTTGGCTGCCTACAGATTTGGCCCCGAATGGTTGGGTTCTAGAATCGTGTGTCATACAAATAATACTCAGGTTGTGTACATGTTGATCACTGGGAGGAGCGTTAACAAAAATTGTATGGCCCTTCTTTGAGATATTTTCTGGGTCTCTGCTATTCAGAATTTTCATCTCACTGCCTTTCATATACCTGGCTCCTATAACTATGCCCCGTTTTGTTATCACGTCTACATTCAATGCCTAACGCAGATATTCATGAACTTGATTTGTGTTGTTGCAGAATCTTCCAGCAAGATTGCTCCTTTACCCCTATCAGAATTGGATAGACTTGTCGACATCAACATCGGTTCTGCATAGGCTCCCAACACCACTAAGACAAGAGCCTTGCAGTGGAGAAGATATATCGATTTCTGCTGTCTTCATGGCCTCTTTTCTGTTCCTGCTTCAACTTCGACTATCGCCAGATTCCTTGCATATCTGGGCACCCAAATGAAATATTCTTCTATTGACAACTATTTATCTGCAGTGATTGGTCTTCATAAGTTGTGTGGCTTCGTCGCTGACTACCGCTCATCGTTTTATATTAAGATGCTCCTTTTTGGAACATCCGGTCGACTAAGAATCAGAGAAAACGCTTCGGGGCATAGCTCCACAAGTTTCCCCTTTTTTTTCAGATCCGGAGGACTGCAGAATTTTCGCTTTAAGCGAGAAAGCTTCGTAAACACCCAAAAGAGCTCGAGAAGATTGATAAATCATCTGACAGTAAGGATTTACGAAATAGAGACACTTTTTGTATCTTCCCGCTCAACGGAGGAACAAAAAACCGCCATCTTGAATTATCGCTCATCGGAGTCGTTGAAAAGGCTGCTAGTGTTTTCAGCAAGAACTCAGGAGCAACTCGCAAATGAACTAAAAAACTTTACGGGAAACCTACCACAGGATTTCTTTTAACCCTAATCGATCTGGAATTATTTATCAACCCTTCGTGTACACTAGAGACTTATTTAAAACCATCGATCAGTAGACACTGGAGGAAACTCACGTGGTAGCCATCTTGGATGACACATGAGTGCATACCTATGGTAACGTCAAGCTGGATCATGTTCTCTGTCCGTACAATGTGAAACCTCTAAAACCCAGGAAAATACTTCAAAAGGAAAAAGTTCTAACTAAACTGTACATTCTGATCATTGTTGTATTTACATATAAATAGTTAATGAGAAATCGCCGACTCGATTCAAGTCCTCAACATTAACACCAGGTGGCGTGCAAGCGACACCCTTGCCTCAGAGACTGCCCGTGTACCTCATTAGGTGGGGTAACGACACTTTCTCCAGACGTATACAGCAGAGTGGAATCGGAACAATGGAAGTACAAACAGAATAGCAAAGGAACGTTTAATATCTTATTCCTCCGGGAATAAATATTGAAAGACAATTCCAGTCGAGTAACCCAGAATAAAAACAGCAGATACACCCACGAATATGAACAATTGACTTGTCAAATTTAATGGTCTGATCAAAATACGGTAACCGGAAGTATATGTCCGCCATCTTACCGGAAGAAGTGAAAAAGGCAAAACACAAGTAAAACTCGATACCTAAGCATCCAACTCAGGCCGGATCAACCTGGTGCAATGCGCAGCTGGTTCTCCCGCGCGATATGACTTCCAACGCTGAAAGTGCCGTAGACATATCGGACGAAGGCTTTGCGAGAATAGTAGAAAGAAGGAAGAAAAGAGTACATAGCGAATCTCCAGAGCCAAAACAAGCTAAAAAAAAGGTAATGGCAGGGAGAGGAAAGAGTCGTGTTCCAAAACAAACAAACAAAATCCCAATGAGAGCCCATAAGGATCGACCTAAATATAATCTCCAGGGTGACGTAGGTCAAATGCTACAAGACCTTGCCGACACTAACCAAAGAAGCTTCAACCAGCTATATGATGCTTTAAAAGATATGGAGCTAATAAAGGAGGTGGTAAATGACACAGCCGTGAATATGGACGATGTTCTAGAAGGGAACATTGTCAGAGACAAAGAAATGGAGAACATCAAGAAAGAAATGAAAGAATACAAGGAAGACATCAAAATTCTGAAACAAAAACAAGGCGATAAGAAAGACATATGCTACATAGAAAAGAAAAGACTGGAAATACTGAAGGATGAACAATTAGTCAGAGACGAGATGGCCAAACTAGAAAAAAATCTAGTTTTTGTCAGAATAAAGTCGACAGAACATGAGTCGGATGCAGACTCTCTGAACATAGTTTTAAACATCACACAAAACCTTCTCATCCTCCCAACCATTAAGATCAAACGCGCCTACAGAGTGAACACCTTCAGAGACTGCCCCATAAAGGTAGAGTTTCACCAAACAAAAGATGCCATAGAAGTATACGAAGCAAGATTGAAGCTTAAACAACACGAACCAGAGAAAGGCAAAATCTTCATAAAAAAGGACATCCCTTACTTCATGAGGCAGAGGACTGCCAGAGCCAAAATAATAGTCGACGCTGCCTTAAAAGCAGGGTTCACCAAAGCCAAAGTCAGCAGAGGAAGTGTCTACGTGGATCGCTGGTACAGGCATAATGAACTCTCAGCTGTGCCATCGCCTGTACGTCTGTCCCAACTAACCAAAAGAGAAAATGACGAG
The DNA here is from genome assembly GCA_942159475.1 of Sthenelais limicola. NCBI lineage: Eukaryota > Metazoa > Annelida > Polychaeta > Phyllodocida > Sigalionidae > Sthenelais > Sthenelais limicola. The sequence goes on from OW804098.1 coordinate 57,169,668, forward strand.
ATTGTGGCTTTTTTCACCGAAAATAATCCACTCTCCAATCATTATTATGCCCCCTTCTGAGCTGATGGATATGAGTTTGACAACGTCGAACAGTTTCTATATTATAAAAGGGCAAAGATAGGTCAGGATGCTGACAAAACCAGAATGGCTCTCTCCACATACAACCCCAAAGATGCAAAAGCCTTTATGGGATCAATTACAGGTTTCAAAGGCGAGTGGGAGAAACACAGGAAAGAATTCATCATGTCCGCCCTGAGGGCCAAAGTGAGAGATAACCTCGAAGTCAGAGACTATCTACTATATACAGGAACCAAGGAAATCGCTGAGGCTTCGCCCAAAGACAAGGTATGGGGAGTAGGCATCCCCCTCGACGACCCAGAGATCTACAACATGGCTGCCTGGCCCCCAAATGGTAACCTCTTGGGGAAATCGTGGATGGCCATAAGGGAAGAGCTGACGAAAAACGACAAATCCCACGACAAATCTGACGATGAAGAAGAAGAGGACATGGATGATGAAACGTCAGGCTCTGAAGCATAGAACGTCAATATAGAAAATGTCATGACTCAGTAAGGAAAACAGAAACAGTCATGGAGAACAATCCTGATAATATAAAAGAAATATTAAATTATATATCTTTCAATACGAGCGGTCTAGGTGGCAATATCAGAAGAAAAGCCATTTTCGACTTGTTCAAAAAAGGAGAAAATGCAGTGATAGCACTGCAAGAAACCCACTCTTGTATAGATTCGGAGAATTTTGGGAAAATGCAATGGCTTGGTAATATATACATGTCTCACGGCACCTCTGCTGCCAGAGGGGTGATGTTGTTGGTCTCTAGTAAAATTAAAAAATATGTAATTGAGAATAAAGAAGATGTAAATGGTAGATGGCAATACATTGTTCTCAACGTTGAAGGTAAATTAACCATGATTTTCAATCTGTATGCCCCAACAGCGGATAATGTCGAAAAACCAAAGCATTCTCTTGAAAGAAATAATTAATATTGTAAGTGCGATAATCACAGACGAATTGGTTATAATGGGTGACCTAAATGCAGACATTGTTTTTAAACCTCATCTGAAATCAAGTATTCAAGTGCAAGATTTTATAGATGACCTAGACTTATGTCACTCGATATATGCAAAAAATGGTGGTAATCCACCAAAAACATGGTTTAGAAACTCGAATGAGTCTAGACTCGACTACATTTTATTGTCAAATAATATGATGAACTCTGTTGTAAAATGTGCTTCCGAATCATTTCCTCTATCAGATCACAAAATTATTAAAATTTCTTCTGCTTTCCTGTCGGAAACGAGAGGTAAAGGTTTCTGGAAATTTAATTCTAAGCTGCTCGACGATGAAAATTTTATAGCAAATGTTGAATCCTTAGCCTTCCAAAAAACAGACGAGAATATTTCACCCATCATTAGATGGGAACTGTTCAAAATGAAGGTGAGACAGGCAGCTATTAAAAGAAGTAAAGACAAAGGTTATGCCAGAAAAAACATAAATAATGCACACCAGCAAATTATTAATGATCTGGATAAAAAAAATACTCTGACTGAGGAAGAAATGGAAACTAGAAAAACATCCCTAAAAATCTTGGAGAAAATAGAACTAGACAAAGCCCACGGCGCCTTGGTACGATCCAGAGCAAAATGGGCAGTAGAAGGGGAACGTCCAACAAAATTCTTCTGCTCGTTGGAAAAATAATTATAATGCTGAGAAAAAAGTTATAAATCAATTATGTGTTGATGAAAAAATGGTAAAAGGCACCAAAAGAATTTTACATGAGGGTGAAAAATATTATAAAAACCTTTATGATAAGGTAGAAATAGACCAAGAGTGTAAAATGGATTTTTTATCTAGAAACAACTTCTTTAAACTAGATGAAGTCGATAATGATATTATATCTCAAGTCTCTGAGTCTCTGAGTACGAAGAAGTAACCAAAATCGTCAAAAATCATCTAAAAAATAATAAATCCCCCGGCTGCGATGGCTTCACTGCTGAATTTTATAAATTCTTTTGGTACGCCATACATGATATTTTTATGTCAATGTTCACCTTTTGCCTTGAAACAGGAAAAATGTGTGACAGCCAGAGTAGAGGCTTAATATGTGTTATACCTAAAAAGGATACAGATATCACTTATTTAAGTAACTGGAGACCTATTACTCTGTTAAATATGGATTATAAAATTATCTCGAAGGTTATATCTAAAAGACTGGAATTCTACTTACATGACATGATAGGGGAAGACCAGTTTGGATTTATTAAAGGTAGAAATATTGGAATAGCCGTCAGAAAAATAGATGATACGATTTCTTTTTTGGAAAAAAATGATCTTCAGGGTTTAGTGGCCTCATTCGATTTCACCAAAGCTTACGATTCCGTAAGTTGGGAGTTTTTGGACGGTGGCCTTAAATCGTATAATATTAATGAGAAATATAGAAGCTGGATCAAAATGTTATTACACAATTCAAAAGCTACCTTTTGTAACAATGGTCACATCTCAGAGTGGTTTAACATCAAGCGTGGAGTAAAACAAGGGGACCCCATCTCCTCGATTATGTTCACAATAGCTGTTGAAATGTTAGCTATAAGCATAAGAGAAAATAGTGAAATCGAAGGTATCCGCTTTGGTGAATATGAATCTAAAATAACACAATTCGCCGACAATCTAACAATTTCTGTACCAAATGAAATATCCTTGGTAAAAGCCATTAGAATGATAGAAGATTTCTATCTCGCTTCAGGATTAAAACTTAATCCCAAGAAGACCAAAGGCTTCAATGTGGGGAATATTATTCTAACTAATAGAGATGTGCTAAATTTTTCATGGGAAAATCAAATAAAAATACTGGGTATAACCCTCCTATCTCCAAGAATCGAGAAAAAATTTGTAAAGGAGAACACCAGTGTGCTTATTCATAAAATGAAAAATGTATTAAGACAATGGTCTAGAAAATCATTAACTATGAAGGGGAGAATACTGGTCGTGAATGTTTTTATACTTCCCCTATTTCAGTATACTCTCGCCTGTGTCCCCATACCTGCTAAAACACAGAAAGAAATCAATGTAATAATAATGAACTTTATATGGAAAGGCCCCTCCAACAAAATCAGCACCGATTTCCTTGTACAGAAAATCGAAAATGGTGGCTTAGGCCTAAGAAATATAAAAGAAATAGTTGAAACAAATCGATTGAAATGGATACAGATATTACTTGAATACAAAAACTCTAATAATTTTAGAGCAGTTGAGGTCGATGCTGGTAGAAATGTTGAAAGCATTATACTGTCGAGATACAAACCCATATCTGTACTAAATCATTTCTATAAAGATGTATTTGATGTATGGAATAGATACTACTATAATGTGAAACCAGAGAATTTTAAAAGAAAGAATATGGTTCAATCGTCTTATTAAATTCAAGGGACAGATGTTCCTATATGAGTCGTGGGAAAAGAAAGGTATACTAGTTTTTGGTGATCTGCTGAATGAGAAAAAACAATTTATGTCAATCTTAGAACTAAAAAAACTGTATAATGTCGACTCCTTACTCTCCTGGAGAAGGGATCTATTATCTTCAATTCCTACTGATTGGTGGAAAAAACTCAAAAATGAATATGATGTACCATCTGATGATTCGATTAACATTAAGATTGAGTGGAGCAAAATTTTTCTTCACCCCTATAAATGTACATCCGAAACAAGATTGCAAAATTTGCAATATAGGGTAATACACAGAACTATTACATGTAATGAATTCCTGAAAAACAAAAAAATCAGAGATGAAAACACATGTTCCTTTTGCAACAAAAGGGATGATGTTAGACATTTCCTGGTCGACTGCCCCAATACCAAAAGGCTATGGGAAGATATAATAAGATGTGTATGCTCTATGGGTCATCTGAACTCATCGAAAAATGGAAAACCCATGTTTCATATCATAAATAATGATGTACAAATCAAACCTGAGAATATTCTATTTGGTGTGGAGCTGTGTGGCATAACAGAAAAAATTGTTAACTGGATAATATTACAAGTCAAAGCTTTCGTTCACAGACAAAAACTCTTTTATAATGGTGAACTTATTTTTAAACACCTGATTGCAGAGTTCGACAGTAGAAGTAGAGCAGTGTTAAATCAAAACAAAATAACTAATACCATTAGTGAATGGAAAAATGCATGGAGAATCTTACATGCTGACCTAAGCAGCTTAATAGGTTAGACCCCAAATCTTAGGAAACACAGCCTTTATATAATGAACTAAATAATATAAAAATGTGTACATGGTTTACTCTCTTCACAAATGTTTCATCAAGATGAGTGTATTTCATAATTGTCATTTTATTACGACCTACGCCTAGGAATGAAAGGGGTTCAATGTATTCTTGAGTGTTATCGGCCCGGAGAGAACTAGTTTTGTTGATATATTGAATAAAGTTGTTTAAAAAAAAAGAAAAAAAGATGCTCCTTTTAGGCCTTTAACGCACAGTGGGAGCTGCTCCTCGTCAGGCCATGACCCTAACCAAGGAGAATCTACTCGCTATGTTCCTACATGTTGACCTTACTGATCATCGTGCCTCTGCTATGTAGGGAGTGATTATCTTGTCTTTTAGATCACTCCTTAGAAAGTCGAAAATATTCTACCTGAGAAACACGCCTTGGTATATTCTTCACATATCGTCACTAGGTCTAATATCATATTAGACTCTACTGGAATGCTTCTATCAGTTCATACCAGCTAGAATCATTCATCTTCTGCTGGCATTTTAGAGATACCTATCAGAAGGATGACTGGGTCACCCTTTTCTGTTGTTTCCTTTGTAGAATCAAATATCAGGATGTTTCCAGCTCCCCCTGACTCTCCGATCTTCCTCTGCCTTCATGACAACATCGTCAGTCCTGTTCTTTATTATGAAGTGTTGAATTTTCTCAAATACCTGGTCGCCAGCATCGGTTACCATCTTCTGAGGCCAGCCTACATTCGCTTCGTCGTTTGGGGGCTACCTTTTTACACAGTATTGGTGTTAATTTATCTGACATTAAAGCTGTGGGAGATTGGCATAGCCTCTCAGTGCTGGATTCTCTACGACTCCCAATCGTTGTTCTGACAACGACAATTTGGTCTCGGACGGGCTTATCTAAATATTAATTTCTTTCTCTCCTTACCTTATTGGAACATTAAATGTTCCAAATTTTGGAATTTGTAAGGAAGAAATTACATTACATGCCTACCGAGCCAAATAAATATGTATTCATATTCAATGTCATTTGGCTTCGTTCTTAGATATGGTTTGTATATAGTTGTTTACATTTATATTGTGAATGGAACATGACTCGCCAACCAGAACTGGTCGCTACCTAGCAACACCCAATGCGGCAAACTTGAACATTCAAACACTCACACAAAGCTGTCCCACAGTCGGTGAAGCTCTGGGGGTTTTTTTTCTTTTTCTACTTTGGAATTTGCAAGGAAGAAACTACATTACTTGCCTACCGAGCCAAATAAATATATATGGTCAAAAGTAAAAAAAAATGGAGCAATTCATCCTCAGAATCCACTTTATCAATCTTTCTTCAATCGAATTCATACTTTGGTGGTGCTTTATAACCCTATTTGTGCACTTAATCCCGAAGAGTGCCCCAAAAAATCTCAATATTTTCCACGTAGTGATAAATTGAATGATATGACTTTATACTAGAGATACCAACGTGTACAACCCTATATAATGAGTATATTAATTATTTTGGGTGGTTTTATTTTGGGCTTTCCCTTGACAGAAAAAAAGTTATGCATATCTAACTATTTAACAAGTTTACATAATTCTGAACATTTCCTATCATAGATATCTATCTTCATATCTAACTTTACAACCCTATGGTCGAATTGTATCAAAATTCGTCACCGTGGTGCACGTGTATAGGTTCGTAATGCTTGCAGAAGCAACCACTACAGTTTATAATCCGGGGCATACGATATACTTATGTTTTTTCCTTTAACTCCAAAAAAAAAATCAACTCAAAGTCTTTCGATTCTGTTTCACACGTCTGTCATGCCCGGTTTCTAGCTGGCCTCTGGGGAGGTAAAGGCAAAGCCTGTCGGGAGAGTCTAATATTAGATTATTCATTCACAAGGCAGTTCGGCATTGGGTACTTGCTGAGAGTCAGTAACCAGTTCCCACATTTATAGGCAGATTAACTAAAGTCAATCTTTGCAATTTTTAAAACAAGAATATTCTCGAAATCTTGGAAGCGCTCTCCAGTGTTCTACTACCAAAGTCAGGTAACACAAAAAAGATTGATCAACAATTGAAGTAAGGTGACCGTGTGATATCCAGGGTGATAGCATATTAGTCTTAGTAATATTATAAATTTTTATAATGAAACATTGCCATAGGGAATAAGGTTAATTAATCCTACGAACACTAAGAAAAATCTTCAATCAAAACTGTCAAGGCTATGAAGATAAACTGACACGCCCTACATCATCAAAGAAAATATGAGAAGAAAACTAATAAGAAGAAAAGTGAAAACGAAAGAAAAAGACTATGAACTATGACTATGAATGATATTGAACTAAACCACTTGAAATATGATTATATGATTAGATTATTGTACATCGACCCCATATGACATGAATAGAGTAGAAATAATTTACGAAAACTTTACAGAGCCATTCCAATGAGGTTGAAATATATTGAAACATACTTAGCACCTTTCCACTATTGTATTGTACTGTATTTCATTGTTCATCAATGTACATAACACCTATGACAGCTATTAACAACTTATTAATATTATCAACAGAGTAGTACTAACGCAGTGGATAAAAATTGATGGTAACTAAAACTGCTGATAACAAATACTACTCACTAGATACTACAGGAAGAGAGGGTATGAATAAATGTTTAAGTATTATAAAATACTTCATAATGTCCAGAAAATGATAGTAAACGATTAATGAGTTATGATCAAGGAAAATGTTTTAACTTGATATTATTTTATTAAGAAGAGCCTTCGAGAAATTTAACATCGAGTCAATCAGATCACTAGGTATCAAACAAATATTGTGAGAATATTTTTGGGTAGAAAGTAAAGAATTAGTGCCCAAATATGGGTTTCTGGAACTTTCAACCCCTGGTCTTTTCCCACCTGGAACTTTCAACCCCTGGTCTTTTCCCCCCAGGTCCTTTCAACCCCTGGTCCTTTCAACCCCTGGTCCTTTCAACCCCTGGTCCTTTCAACCCCGGTCGCGTCAACCCCTGGTCCTTTCAACCCCAGATTGTTTTAACCCCAGTTTTCCTGAATATAAGAACATGGGGGACATTGTACATGAATCAAATCGTCGGAAAATGTACAATTTGCCTTCGCCGATCCTCTCAAATTAACCAAATCTAAAATAAAAATCAGGCAAAATATAGTTTGGAAATTTAAATTTACTTCTTTGACAGATGATCAAGTTACATAAATATAACAAATAGGACAGACAAAAATCCACTGCCATATATATATGGACTCCATCTCCAGCTCCTCACCTCCCTCTCCCTATGTGTAATAAGTATAATATTAATCTCTTAAACTCCCTTAATATTTAACCATCAATTATTTAAATGTCCAGTAGTATTTATGAATGCAATGTTAATTTTGGGTCTACGTCATATTGTAAAATAGAGAAGTATCTCCTAATATCAGTTAACACAACTTCGATTCACTAGCTTTTAGCCAAATGCTAGTCAAAGGGTTCTGGTGTCAAAGCGTACTTTACTCCAGGGTGAAATGTGTATCACATAACATTTGTATGTAGAGGCGTGTGGTACATACCGTGTGGTAGATTGTTTTGTACCACATGGGCGGAGCCTAAAATGATGTGCAAAATAAACTCATTTGATTGGTTCCCTTCCACGCGGGAAAATGCGTTGTCAATGACTCTTACTAGCGTTACTGACATCATGACACTATTGCGTCGTCGCCGGCATCAGTGAGAGAAGAACGGCTGTAACTTTGTAAGTAAATAAAGGACTTTGTGTTATAATTTATAATTAATCTAATAGCACCGTGGAGTAAAAATAGTACCACATCTCGTAGGTGGTCTGGCATCAAGGATCGCATGGACCCTCGACGATTCTTTTCAATAATAACCCACCCATGTGAAAAGAATCATCTTGGGTCCATGCGATCCTTGATGCCAGACCACCTACTCATGCGGTACTATCATAGTACCATTGGTCATAGCGTCCTGCGCAGAGTCAAAGGATACTAAAGTCTAGAAGTGTCAAGGCTTCCTGTAAGTGTGAGGGAAAAGATTCCCCGCTCAGGTATTGAATGTAACTTATGAACTTAACTTTTTATAGCAACTGTCAATGAAATTAAATTCGCCGACTAAATATTATAAACGTTTGGGTTTTCTCTGTAAGGGTTTATAAGGGTTTCGATCATTTTCTAAGTAAGATTTATTTATAAGAGTGTGGGTTTCAGCTAATCCGTTTCCAGACGTTAGGATACAGGCCGGGGACTGAGCAGATTGTTGTTTCAGTCTGTAACCGTTTCCTGGAGGCCTGGTTCCCCTAAGCTGTTTCCCGCCAGGTTTTCTTTTGTCTTTGTTAATTACTTATGTGGGGCCTACCCGTGGGTTTGCTTCCATATATGGGAAAGTACCCGGATGGACACTTTCCTTTTTCTTTGTCTTTAGTAGTTCCTGTATAATCTTGTATTGCATTCTGGTAATTTTTAGACTGCATGATGGGAGATGGTTCCGCTGACCATAAAAGAGCCAGGGAACCGCTCGGCCCGGATAGCAGGGTTCTAGGATGTCCGCAGGCCACTCGCTCCTGTAGCCGAAGCACAGCGCGGTTGAGCATTTTCTTCCACCAAGCGTGCAACGAGTGCTAGCCATTACAGAGCTTTACTTTTTGTTCAAATGCACTTCAACGATTTTCTGGCTATCCCAAAATATAATTGTCTCTATGCTTATTATGAAATCTCCTTTTAGTCCAGTCAATTTATGAAAAAGGTCCAAAAAACTAGAACAGAAATGCGGTTTTCACCATCCTTTCCCACAAGGGCCCTGTATTAACATACTAAAAATGTAGAAAAATTTATCGTTGGGAAATAGGGGAAAATTGCCATTTTCCAAAATGGCTGCCATAGGAAAAGTGCCAAGCAAAAAATCAATGTAACTTTTGATAGAAACATAGCAAATAGATGAATTTAATGTCTATAATGGGGTTTTCAGATATGCCCAACACACTGGTGATATTTAAAATCATGTTAGACATTGCCTAATAACCAATATCCAAGATGGCCGCAATTGGAAATCTGACATTTTTGGAAAAGTTCATAACTTTTGATTGAAACATGGTATAAAGCCAATTTTGGTGCCTATTATGGGGTTTCCAGGTATGCCCAATGCTGTGATAACATTTAAAAACATGTTAGACATTGCCTGACTACTCATATCCAAGATGGCTGCCATTGAAAATCTGAAAATATTGGAAAAGTTCAAAACTTTTGATAGAAATATGGTCTAAGGACTAATTTTGTTGACTATTATGGTGTTTAGGTATGCCCAACACAGTGAGGACAGTAAGGACATTTATGTTATTCATGTTATTCATTGCCTAACCCATATTCAAGATGGCCACCACTGAAATTCTGACAAATTTGGAAAAGTTCAAAACCTTTGAAAAAACATAGTATAGGACCAAGGGGGGGGGGGGGGGGGGGAGGGGGAGGGGGACACTTACATGTAGCATCTAGTATCATGATGTCCTAGGGACACTTACATATATAGGATATAGTATCATAATGGCCTGGAGACACTTACATATAGGAACTAGTATCATGATGGCCTGGGGACACTTACATATAGGAACTAGTATCATGATGGCCTAGGGACACTTACATATGGGATATAGTATCATGATGGCCAGGGGACACTTACATATGAGAAATAGTATCATGATGGCCTGGGGACACTTACATATAGGATGTAGTATCATGATGGCCTAGGGACACTTACATATAGGAACTAGTATCATGATGGCCTAGGGACACTTACATATGGGATATAGTATCATGATGGCCTAGGGACACTTACATATAGCATCTAGTATATTGATGGTCTGGGGACACTTACATATAGGATGTAGTATTACGATGGCCTGGGGACACTTACATATAGCATCTAGGATAAGGATGGTCTGGGGAAGTTTTTTTCTTAGAAAAGATAAAAAGTTTCTGATCTCTATAATTGTTGGTATACACACAGCAGGGAGGCTCAGCATATAGCAGCTAAAGAAGTCTGGGAAGTCTGTGATAAACATTTCGATTATGGCCTAAAGGTGATATGTAATGTTGATATTACAACAAATGCACACTAACTACTATTCAATAACATTTGTATCTTTTTTTATATACTCTATTTTGTTACCGAATTCAAACAGGCCTAATAAAAAATTAGAAAAGGAGAAATAAACGACATACTATTAAAAATAGTATTGGGATTATTTTACATGTCGTAATGTGTTATAAAACGTTGCCGTGTTAATTCAAGTAATCTTATTTGCAGGAGTAAAAGGTTTCTGAAACGCCATGGGCTAATAACTTTTATTTTTATCGAAATATATAGGCCTACATACATATAAGCAATTCCGCCAATTGGTCGTCATTTGGTCATCCAGCACTGAATATTGTTAATTGTTTTAAATTGCTTGACTTGATTTTTCGTACATAAACATGACATGTTGCTTCTAAAATAGATGAAATTTGTCACTAATAATGAATACTGTAGTCAGGGCAGCTTTGTAGAGTCTGTAACGGGAACTTTGTTCTTTACAAGGGCACAGAAGAAGTGTATAATATTATCATTTCTACACAAATTGGAAAACATATGCACATAATGTTTTGAACTATTGTGCAATTCATAGGTCTTGACATAAGGGTCATAACGCTTTTTAGTTTGCGAAAATTTTCCAACTAGAAGAAAAGTCACAGCCAAAATATAATGGGTAATGGTTTGTTTGTTTGTTTGTTTAACTTTTATTCATCAAAATGATTTAGTCAGCTGGTCTCCTCCATTTATTTTAAGAGATTTACATGCCGTGCTGGATTATATTTTTCACAATGGCAATGGCAGTGGCAATGATTGAACCTATGCCCATATACACATATAATCCATTATACAGTATCTAGAATTTGTATTTGTATTTAATCGGTTTCATTGCAATACTTTGAAGACAATTTTCCAGCAGTATGGGAGGATTGCCAGATTATTAACAAAAATACATAACATTCTTCCCCTTGTTTTCCTGTTCAGATGACTTGCATTGGTTGTTTATGAAGGTAAATGTAATTCTATTTAAGTATTTAGAGGCAATATTATTTATATGGACTTTACTATTGTTTCATTGGATTCCCAATGCCTGGAAACATTAAAAAGGGGTATTCACACTTGAATATATGTTGATTTTACACTGAGTTATCACATTTCAAAGTTTTGGAGGTGGCCATTTTGTTTTTTGAGATTTTGGGCATGGTTCCCCACCTAGATTTCTCTAGACTTTTAGTATGTTGATAAGGGGCACTCATACTATCCAAACCCATTGAGAAACCTGTTGCAATTTGTTCCAGGTTTAGCCTTTTTGGGTATAGATTGCCTGGACTAAAGATTGAATTACTATGTGGAAGGACCAAAATTTGTGGCTGAATTCCAGGAATTATCAATTATTCTAATAGTGAAAAAGTCATCAAGTTAACTGCCAATGTTATAACTAACAATATATTGAATATTTTGCTTTAATAAAATGAATAAATTATTTGTGTGTAAGAATTAAATTATATTTGAAGTATTTCTTACCATTTCTTAAAAATTACTTATACCCCCTAGCGGAAAGGCATCATGTGCCTTGAACTTCATTTTTATTTCATTGGATTCCCTGATATGGAAAAAATAGAAATGGACACCAAAATTATTCATTTATGTTAATTAGAACCAAAGTTATGTGCATTTATTGTCCAAGTAGCCATCTTGGACGCCATCTTGAATTTCGGTATGATAAAATAATTAAAAAAATTGCAGACATCGATTTTTGAATGCTTCAAAAAAATGTTTGTCTGCAAAAATTAACATGAACTTCACACGGGAGCCATTTTTTGACATAAGCAAATAGACTATTCAAAGGTGAAATAAGATGGGAAAATGACCCTAAAATGCACCATTCCATTCCACCATGCCCCCCGCGCCGCCGATCTCCCCCCCCCCCCCCCCCGATCTCTCGGTCTCCCCCCCCCCCCGGCAAATCCGCCGATTTCCCCCCCCCCACACACACACACACACAACCCCGCCGATCCGCCCCCCCCCCCCCCCGCCGATCTCTCCCCTACCTACCCAACATACACACACACCTACACACACCCTCACAAAATCCGCCGATCTCACCCAGCCCCCTCACCCACGCTGCTCTGTTTACATCTAGGGCTGCGCTCAGAAACTCTCCTCTTTACTGAAGAGTTCCTATAAAGAAGTCCGGTTGGCCTCAATTTTTGCATTGCTCCGCCGTCCTCACCCTAGTGCATCTCAGGGGCCTGCGGGCACTCTAGAACCCTGCTAACCGGTCCGAGCCAGGGAACCGGCCCTCAGCAGTCATTGCTTGGTATTTCTGGATGAATACTCTGGACTTCTCTTATTTTATTTCAACGATAGCCTAAACAGGGCTCGATATATTAAACAGAATACCATTGTGATACTCAAGAGACTTTAATTTACAAATAGAAGGGATGGAAATGGGTAAACACTACTGTTATACGGTACCTCCTTGTGTATGTATTATATATATAATATATATATATACCCTTACTAGTATACATTTCTGAGAACTATTTAAGTTGTCCAAGGTAATAATTTGTACTAATGATAATTGGCAAGATGTATTGTATATGAGCGTGGCCGCTGACCCATGTTTTACTTAATAATCCGCTAATATGTATTCTAGAATGAATTGATTTACAACCCCACCCCAGGTTATCGTATTACTGGTTATGCGTTTTTGATTATGATTAAATGTCTGGCCAATAAAAATATTTAAAATGAAATAAAATTGTTCGATAGAAATCAGCCATTGCAATGGACATAGCCCTTAATTCACTGTCATGAATGCCGGACACACTTAAAGTGCTGAGCCTTTATACAGAGGCCTACATGGACATTGGCTTCATAGATTGAGTTTTAAATGAGAAGTTTGATTCACTAATCTATATTGCATTATTAGTACTGTTCTGTAGACCCTGTACATGTCAGACTTATGTCCATGTTATATCCTTATTGTTAATGTTACTTTGTATAGATTTTAGTCTCTCTTATATCTTAGTGAACCTCCATTCTTGTATACAGGGAAGGACTGGAAGAGCTGCATCATTTACGAATGCCTGTAAACCCTTTTGTCATACCGCTTGTATACATGTAAAAGTTTGACAAACAAACAATTTTTAAATTCAATATGCCTCATACCTTTCACGCAAAAAGGTTGGCTAAAATAGCGGAACTAAATACTGCACCAACATTAGGAATATAATCCATATAATATACGGCTAGAGCGATTTCTAGGAAAGGAGGTAGAAAAGAAATGGTAGAAAGAAGGTTTTCTTTGTCCAGAATGTTCTCGTGATTTTGAAGCCTTTTTAAAATTGCGATCTCTACACTCTATTTATAGCCTGGGAAAGCCCCTGTGAGATACTACGTCATTTCCCACAACCTACGTCCAGGGGAACCTAACTAAATTCTCATTTCATTAATGTTCCTCATAATAAACATAAGATACTCAGCAACAAGGTGAGGTGATAGTGTGGAATGACAAGCCTTTAACTAATTTTCTGAGCTCCTTTTTTGTGGTTGATTCATGGGCAACAGAGGGAGGGGAAGGGAAAGAAGACGGGGGGGACAGTAGAGGGAGAGGATGTAGGGGAAGGGAGAGAGGGGAGGGAGAGAAAATGGGGAGGGGGAGCATGAGGAAGAGGGGAGGGAGAGGGGGTGATCGGAGATAGGGTTGGAAGAGAAAAACAGGTATGAAAGTCAGAGAAGACGGGGAGGGAAAAGAGGGAGAGGGGGAAGTGTGGGGAGAGAGGGTGACCGTCTGGAGACGGGTACTTTGCTAGTATAATATAAATGTTTACAGTAGCTACTTGTTGAGTGTTTTCATGCTTCCTGGAAGGCTTTCTTTCAGATGGCTATAGTACCATATTGCTGAACCCACTGGCTTTTAGAGTATGTCCCAACAAGACCCATGCCATCCTGCCCCGACCCGCGAACTTTCTAGATGATTGTTCAACCAACATGCCTGTACAGGAGTTAATTGTAATATTATAATTGATTGCTGATTTGACTGGTAGGCGGTAATACACAATGCATAGCTAAATAATCAAAAAGATTGATGCCTTAAAACAACTTTTATAGGCTATTTGCAATTTAATCATTTCAAAATAAAATCCTGATAATATTTGGTAAATTAGAAAGAGCACTTTGCACAGGTGCTGGTGTTTTAACGACCTTATCTGATTTTAAATATCAATTGTATCGATTATGTGTAAATCTACTGGATGATAACTTTAATTTTTCTACTGGTATATTGATGTTCGATTCTGTTGATTATGCTTTTTAAATGTGTGTGATGTGTTAAAATGTAAATGAACTCATAATAATTTAATGTACTTTGTATGTGATAAATTAGTGTTTTCTAAATGTACTACTACTGAATGCAACATTAAATTGCTACTCCTTCGATATATGTCTATTATGGAGGAGGCCAGTTGATTCAAATAAATGGGTGTTGGTGAAGTTTTGAAAGGAATTTCACTCAATGGTCTGAATGATATTGGTTTATACCATTTCATCACTGATTATTGGCAAATCATGTGTTGAGAGAGGACTGGGGTTGAAACGACCTGGGGTTGAAACGACCTGGGATTGAAACGACCTGGGGTTGAAACGACCAGGGGATGAAATGACCAGGGGTTGAAATGACCTGGGGGGAAAAGACCGGGGGTTGAAAGTTCCAGGTGGGAAAAGACCAGGGGTTGAAAGTTCCTGTTACCGTTGAGGTTTATCAAAGTTTCAGACTTGACAGAAAAATAAGGAAAAGAGGAGGTGGAGTGAGCACTTATATAAAAGATGATTATGTAATTAATGATTCAATATATGCTGGTCTAACGAGCATATCGAGGCTCAAGTCTTAGAATGTAGAAAGGGTAAAGCAAAAATGATAGTATTAATTAATGTTTATAAACCTCTACAAGCTAGTTGGAATGAAACTAAAGAAAGCATAATGAACATAATAAAGAGTGTACCATCCTCTAGAGAAATATTTGTATTAGGGGATTTTAACAGTGATATAAACGAAGGTAAACTTGATTTTGTACAGCATTTGGGTCTCTACCCCAACATAAAAATTCCATCGAGAATTAGTAGGAAATCAGCTAGCACAATTGATCAAATATTCTCGAACAGTAAAAGTATTATAAAGGCAGGCACAATAGAAAATAATTCTAGTGACCACTTTCCAATATTCATTGTTAAGAAAAAAATGAGAAATACTTATACAAGGAAAACATTTGAAGCTAGACAATGGAAATCATTTGACTTAAAAATCCTATTGGGAATTTTGAGGGATAGTGATTGGAATAACTTGAATCGAGGGATGTTAATCAATGTTGGGAGATTATGTTACATAAAATAACATTTTATCTTGACCGTATGTGTCCCATGAAAATATATGAAAATATTAGAGAGAGACCTATTATTGCACACACCTGAATTAGTAATATCATCGAAACAAAGAGATGTGGCTTTAAAAAAAAGCTAGAGAAACCAAATCTGAAGAGGACTGGAACAAGGCTAAACTCATTAGAAATCAAATGAATTCAAAGCTTCAAAAACTAATTATACCCAGATTAGAGATGAATTATTAAAAGACCCAAAAGCCTGTAAACATTTTTGGGACACTAACCATCCTTTCATATCATCTGGGAAAAAAGAACTAACCAAAAAATTAGTTTAATTGATAAAGAAGGAAATTTGAAGTCAGAGTTGGATGCAGCAGAACTGCAAAATAATTTCTTTTCTACCATTGGAAACGATCTAGCTAAAAAGATTTTACCTCTATCAAACATAAAAGAAGCCAAGATCCAGTCCCCTACACAAGCTGTAACAGAAGAGTTTTCATTCCACGAAATTTTAATTGATGACATGGTAAAATATACTAAGAAGGTAAATGTTAATAAAGCATCAGGAATTCCTCACCTTCCAACGAAGGTATTAAAACCATGCTTATTAACTTTAGTACAACAATTTACTTATCTTTGTAACCTGACTATTACCCTGAGGGAGATACCGAAAGATTTTAAAACTGCAATTATTACTCCACTATTTAAAGCTGGGCCGAAAAATGATCCTTCAAATTATAGACCTATCAGTGTCAAACTACCTGCTAAAATTCTGGAAAAAGCAGTTCATGAACAATTTTACACCCACTTAGAAGATAATCATTTAATATTTAAACATCAATATGGCTTTAGGGCCGCCCATTCAATAAACCAGGCTCACCACAGATTATTTCACCATATTTATAAAAACATTAATGAAAAACAAATTACTAAATTAGCCTTGATTTCAAAAATGCATTTGATACTGTTGATCATCACATCTTAATTCAAAAAATACAAACTTTTAATGTACACAAGAGTGTAGTGGAGTGGTTCACGAATTATCTTTCTAACAGGTTTCAGATGGTAAATATAAATGGGTTTTTTTCTAGCCAGCAAGGGGTAACTTGTGGAGTCCCTCAGGGAACTGGTCTAGGGCCTTTGCTCTTTTTATTGTATATAAATGATTTAGAAACTGTTATCTCAAGAACGAATATCCAACTTTTTGCAGATGACACTGTCTTGTACACATCAGATAAGTCTAAACAAACCGTAAATGACCTTAATATGGTCAGTTTGTGGTGCAGAAAAAAACAAAATATCAATAAATGTAAACAAGAGTAATATACTAGAAATACTTCCTAGTAAAAATGATGGAACTAAAGGATTATTACTAAATAAATCTAATATTACACCTGAGAAATACATATTTAAACTTGGAGATGACATTATGAATTACTGTGAAACTTATACTTACCTGCACTGGACGAAAAAACTGCTTTACACTTAGCGTATAACAGGTCCTATTAGCAGCTTGTAACACACAATAGAATAGCACATGGATAGTAGCTGCTATTCGCTACCATTATACTTAAGCTAATAGCAGGTACTTGATATGCATGGTGTTTTATTACTAAGTATACAACCATGTGATTGTAGAACAAACTATACGCTCTGCCTGTGCATGGGGACCGATCATCCCGTTTCTGGGAACTTAAAGGATAAATAACAAGGTACTACTTTTCATGATTTTATTTAGGCCTACCAATTTTATTACAAAAACTTTATGATTTCATGACATGAATTTCATTATTATTGATCGTTCACATGCAGATAGATAATATTGATTAAATTGTAAATCTTTATTGATCTAGCATATATCTTTTCAATGATTGCGGTCGCATTCTGTTAGATTTTAAAAACGTCTCAATACTATGACTATATTATAGCACTTTTTTCATTTTTCAATTCATCATGTGTATTAGAAAAGAAGTTATATATAGGGGTATATAGTAGATCAAGAAGCACACCCCCTGACGGGGAATTATTAGGGTGATTTGGACGTACAGAATTGTTAAAATATAGAAAATTGCCAGAATATCATGAATGCAAGCTAACCGCTTTCTTCATCATTGGACTCAAGTACTGTTGACCAAGGTTTTAGTAATAGGACTGGGCTTTGATGATGATGTTGTTGCAGTTATAATACTCCCTGCAAGCACAAAGTCGTATTTTGGGGCCCGGCATAAGGGTATTGTTTGTTTTACATTCACTGTGCATATATATGTGCATTAGATATAGATATCCCATTCTCTTAATTCGCTCTTATTTTTTTGTTACAAAACCAATTGGTTTTAGTATTTGGAGACTCTTGAACCCATAGGAAAGTATGCTTACTAAATATGAATGTGAATTGAATGGTATGACAGTACTACACTAACTTTAGTATACAGGAAATGAACATGAATTGGGATTGCAAGCATTTTTATTAACCTCTCGTTTCTTGACCTCTCGTTTTTTTAAAAGTAAGTATAGCTCAGAAATTCAGGAGTTTGGTGAATATAATAAGAAAAATAAGAAGTTAACTTTCAATAGTTATAATTAATTGACAGAAATGGCTATTTTTATGTATTTGTAGTGCCGTTACTTTATCTCACTCTCTATACTACTACGATTGTTTTAATATGGATTATATAGCGTGCGCATGCTGCGCATCCATTTATCGTACCTTGTGCAAGTCACTTTGTATAGTATAATTCTTAGAGTCCCAGTACGACCTAGTATACTTCACTATATTCTCCTTTGCTTCTTTGTGTCTCTTATATATTATTTACTTACAACACCTTTTATTATACGTGATACTATAATTGTACCTGTTTGAATCTGCCTCATGGAATAAATTAGAGTAATTAGAAAATAGTTAATGACTTGTTGTCTTTATTTCTCCTCCCCTGCACACACCGAGGGTCATTACATTTGGTGCCGTGACCTTTCTTATTAAATTATTTAATAAGATTTTGTTGATTTACCTCTGCTACAACAAGTCGCAGATACGATCTAGTACATGTCCAGCAATGGACTCTCCGAATCCGTATTAAATATCCCAGCAGGGAATAATATGGAGAATGGGAATAGGAATAATGAAAATCATGTTATCATGGAAGATGGCTCTGAAACAGCATCTGTCGTTCCTACATCTAGCATTGATTTTGAAGAGTATGATCGTGAATTCGCTGAATATAATCGCAGCCTTTCCAAATACTGCAAGAGCTGCGCAGTTTGCGAGGAATTCTCTACGGGGATCCGATCGGGGTACATATAACCCTAATGAAATACCTGTGGTAAATACTACGGTAGGACCAACACCCCCCCCAACAGTACCCGATACACAAGATTTTGTGCAACGAGGGAACATTGGGAGAGGTGGAAGAAATCCACCAACATATGAAGCAGTAGTAGGCAATAGATCTGTGGCCGAATCTGTTTTTCATGAAAGAATTTACACGCGAAATGAAGCCTTGAATGATTTAGTTTCTTTAGAAACATTAATCAAATATGGTGTACAGAATAATAAAGCTCTAGCAGCATATGGTCAATTCTCACTAAATGTCGTCAAATGGGCCTTTTTCTCTCATATGGCCATAATTTGTAATATGTAATTCAAAAACTAATATGAATGTGACAAAATGATCGGGCTAGAAGAGAGGAACATGTGGGGATATACTTTTCACTATCTACAATGTATATTTATACTGCTGGATGCCTTAAAATGCCATTTTTTAGGCATTTAAAAGAAAATAGATATGAAAATCAAACTTTGAACATCAATATTCCCAAGATATCATGTAATTTCAACTTAAAGCAAATACAACAATAAAATATAGGCAGGCACTTTCTTTTATACATGAAAAAAAATCAAGCTGGTGCATTTGATATTTTTCTACTGTCATTTTTCACTTTGTGTAAATAAAACGTCATTGAGCGATACAACAATCATGGAGTATGCTAGTGATGATTGGAATTAAATTCAATGAGTTCTTGATATTGAAAGCATAGCTCAACTCTTCTATTATTCATTGGTATATTTAATATAAGCATAACTGGAGAAGCCTCATGACAGCATGCCTTTTTATAATATAAAGGGCTTTGGTGTAGTTTTGGCATCATTGAGCAATACATCTTTTATATGCATAACTTATTTGCATGTAAATATTAACAAGTCACAATATATACATCTATAGCTTATATATGTCTATATCTATTGTTTTAGATATATTTTTGTACATAGCTCCCATTATGTATGAAGCTTCTGGGTATTTATTAAGAAAAAAATCATCAAGAAATACAATACAATACAATACAATACAGTCATTGAGCAATACAGTTTTTTCAAGTGTGCTGTTTTGCCACATGGGGGTGTGCGAGAAGGGCCAAATTTTAAAATATTTTAAACTGTTTTCCAACAAGCTGATTGTATAATAAGGGGTTTGAGCTTTCAGGAAAACTTTATTCCAACAAAATCGAACCAGTAATTCTGTCTTTTGGGGCCGTTTGAATATTTTTGCTCAAATAGTGTGACGTAAGTATAGTCTTCATTGTTAGAATTTTTTGAAAACTCTGAATATTCAATGAAGTAAATGTCATATGAGAACCTTATTTTGTTCGAAGAATCCTCTTATTAGTTATGATAAGTATGTATAGCCCCAATATCTCATGACTAATATCTACAATGTGGCCTTCAACTGATTTATATTATTTAACCTTGTTTTTTCGAGGGTTTTCTGATATTAAAAATAGTTTTCTTTCCAACTCGTCCTACTCTTCAAGTAAACGGCTGACTATTTAGTTTTTCTATGTATTGTTTTATGACATATTCTTTTATAAAGTCCATGCTCACCATTTAGGCCACAAACATATCACATTTTTTTAGGGGTTCTTTTAAAAACCTCTAAATAGGATATACTTACGTCACAGAAATGCTTAAAAATTCCTATTTTCAAATTTATGAAATAGAAATGAATAAAGATATGTTTATAACATTAGAAAGAAATCTTCAGCTTCAAGTAGCATCATCACAACTTTAAAAGCCAAGTGGAAAATGATCTTGTGTCACAATGCGATCCATTTCAACCAGGAAATTCATGAAAATTCTACCAGTATTCCAACTGATTAAACCAAAATGCATGAATTATTGTTTTATTTCACAATAAAACCAATAAAGAATGCACTCCATACATCATTCACTGTCATATATATCCATTAAAAACTAATCGTTCAGCTATTAAACATGACAAAAATGCCAGATCTCTAGTCCAGCAAGGGCTATACCTACGTCACATATTAAAGATAAAATACTTCACATGAGCTGAAAATAATAACTTAAATAGCCTGATCATGTCGGATATAATATAAACTGAATAACAAATGCTTTCAGAATAGATTCTAATAAGAAAACCTGTTGGAAAATCCATTTAGATTGAAATGAGGCACTTTTTATGTAGGATTTATTTTGGAATTTGTACAAAATTCCAAGTTTTCATTAGAAATCTCATGAATAAGAGTTTCATGGACGACGACTATGACTTCGATGAAGGCTCTCCGCTGAAAAGCAATGCCAGTAAGTTACGCCCAGAATATTACTGTATTCCTGCAAAAAGCTTTGGACATTTGTCAACTATTGAACTTTTGCATGGCTGCTGTAAAGTATTGCAGTTTTTGGTTCGTAATGATGTCAGAGTGGTAAGCGGCTATGTTGATCATTTCACGTACATTTCTACCAAGGCAGCCACCGGCCAGTTTGATCCGAGGGGCTTGATTCTTTACGAAAGAGTTGTAACTTCAAAGGTTATTCAGGGAGAGTTTAACGAGTGGCCAGCCATTGATGCGGAAGCTAATTCACTGTATTTAGGGCCTGAGTATCATTTAACTGTTCCTGTTTCACCGCCTCACCATTTTGATTCACCTCCACGCAGTAATTTCAGATCCCAGAGCCGCCATTTTGGAAATTCGCCTTCAGGAGGCGGTGGACCTTATCCCTACGACCCTTTGTATGACTTCAAAAAGTGGCCTGCAGATATTTGCTTGGTTTGGAACGTGCCCTCCTGTCGTAAAGGTTGTCGTTTTCCCTGTAAGAGGAAGCACGTTTGTGGATTCTGTGGCCAGCGACATAGAGCAGAGGATTGGCACAAAGGGAATGATCGTAGTGAGACCTTAAGGTCACCAAATGACCCAGAACCGGAAAATGATGCAGCATAGGAACAAGATGGCGGGCAAGGTGAGGTTTTTACTAACCCAACACTTAGTGTAAATAGCTTTTCGGTGATTACTGAGTCAATTTTTCATCAACTAGTTTCTAAAGCATCAGAGATTACGGGCAGTGGCTTTCTGGATGGCGTTCCACATCAGCTCCGACCGGAAAGTTGGGTGAGATGGTTGAACTTTAACTCTAAATGGGACGAAGATGCACATTTCGTTCTAGACGGAGTAACGAACGGTTTCATGTTGGTAGATCCAGGTGTTAATCTTATACCATATCATTGCCGTAACTACTCTTCATGTTTTGTACAGGGAGCAGAGAATGAGCTGTCTAAGTTGATTGACTCAGAGATTAGCTGTGATAAGCTGAGTGTTGTGTGTAAGAAACCTACCTGCATTCACGCCATCGGCGCTATCAGGAAAAAGAATGGAAAAATAAGGCCTATCACCGATTGCAAACGCCCCTTAAACGTATCGGTTAATTGTTTAACTGATGCAGTGTTCTCTACCTTTTCATATGTGACCATTGATGAGGTGATTTCGACTATTCGACCTAATGACTTTTTGGCAACCCTCGATATAAAGAGTGCTTACAGATCCCTGCTTATCCATCCATCTAATAGACAATATTTTGGTCTTCAGTGGAATATGAAGGGCCGGGATATTTATTTTTTTTTTTGAACAAATTTATTTTATCAGGAGGTTATCAAGTTTACAGCAATCTCACCCGTAGGTGATTTTCGTTGTACCCTGAGAATATTGTCTTTAAAAAAAGTACATAGAGGTGTTTTCAGTTTAACAAACTGGCTAGGATAATATAGGGTTAGACATTATGTCACAAGCATTTACATTACAATTAATGATGATGATAATGAGATGGAGAAAATGAGGTAAAAATACGGTCTATTAAAACATTTACAAATATTACCAATCAAAGGGATGTGAGAGGGTGTCAGGTTTTTCCTGAAATTAGGTATATAATAAGTACCATTACATAAAGAGCGACGCTATACAAATAATATTTACCAAGAGTTACAATATATACATACAAAATAGATAGCGACGTAGGTTACAATTAAGTAAACAAGTACTGATCTAACATCATATACGGAGAAGGCCAACATAAGGGCCGAAATAGAACAAGACAGCAATGCAATATAACACAGTGAGGGTGGGACCAACAGACCATGTCCACCGTTCGAGTAGTATACAAACAGGGTCTACACATAGTACACAGAATTAAAGGTGTCACAGAATTATTTATAGCTCACACAAGAAGGGGTAGGGATTACGGCATAGGCCGCTGATCCCCTGCCCCATGGTTAGGGGCCTGGAGACCAAAATAGTATCGTTTCAAGTTTACTTTAAAGTTCAACGGGTCACCAATTAATCTAATATTAGCAGGCAGTCTATTCCAGGTACTGACAAGAGAGTTAAATACACACTTAGAGTCTTTCCCAGAACGAGGAATAAAACTAGTCATGGTAGGTGCAGCAGCTTGCCTAGTGTGCCTCGGAGGGATAGAACCTTTGCCATTCATGTAAACCTCCCTATGTTCAATCTTGGCAAGATTAAAAGATAATCTGTTATTAATACTCATTGTTTTACTAATACGAAGAAGTTCTACATTGGGGGTATAATAGTCACAGTTAAGGGCGATACGCAGGATTCTATTCTGAATCTTTTGTAATTTTGATAATAAAGATTGATTCAAAGGAGTCAGACAGAAGAGAGAGTAATCAAAAATCGATAACAATTTAGATTTGGCTATAATTAGAGCCGCATCTTTGGTCAAGTTACAACGGATTTTGCGAAAAATAAAGATTTTGCTGTTGAGCTGACGGGTCAGACTGTCATATTGGTTTTTCATAGATAAATTTTGATCAATAGTAATACCTAGATAGTCGTAACGGTCAACTATAACCAAAGTCTCAGCATTAAGTGATATAATAGGTCTAAGGTCCTTCAATAAAGGGGGTGGGCCAAACAGCATAACCTTAGTCTTATTAATGTTAACAAGCAGTTTGTTACATATACTCCAATTATAAAATACAGACAAGTCACTATTAATCTTATTAACACATTCGTCAGGATTGTTACCGGATAAGTACAAAACGGTATCATCCGCGTATTGAATAATTTTACAGTTCATATTAAGATGCTTAAGGTCATTTGCATATATTAAAAACATGATCGGGCCCAAAATTGAGCCCTGAGGTACTCCATAATTAATTGATTTTTCAGAGGAAAGGTTATCACCCAACTTCACCTTTTGCAACCTCCCATTTAGATAAGAGGCAAACCAATTTATACTATGTTGGGACAGGCCAATGTCATTTAATTTTTCTAATAAAATATTATGCACAACCGAATCAAACGCCTTACTAAAATCAATATACACCACAACAGAAATTTTTTTACTATGAGCAGCTACATTTAGGTCAGAGATAAAATCATATAAGGCTTCGGTTGTCGAGTGTTATTTACAAGATAATTGTGTATGCTTTGGAGCTAGAGCAGCGCCTTTTATTTTCACCTGTGTGACCAATTCTGTTTCTAGGATGATGAGGGAGCGAGGGTATAAGTGTTACTCTTACATAGACGATTTTTGTTTGATCGAGGAAAGTCAGGAAAAGTGCCTCACAGCCCTACTGCTGCTGATACGATGTCTTCGGGACCTGGGATTCTTTGTAGAGTGGTCCAAGGTGACAAGTCCCTCACAGGTAACCAAGTATATAGGATACAACGTAGACACTGTGGCTATGACTTTGAGCCTGCCTAATGAAAAGTTAATCAAGTTGCATGAATCTATTGCTTTTTTCTGGGGTAGAAAATGGATCACTCGTCGCCAAGTTCAACGTTTCTCAGGTTTGATTAATCATTGCAGCAAGGTCGTGAACGGCGGCAGGGAGCACTCATTCGGTATATGTAATTGTCTAAAAGCATTGGGCAGTAAGCACCGTATGAAGATGAACCATTATTTCCTTGATGACTTAAAATGGTGGCGTGAGAATGTGTCTGCCATGAATGGCTTAAAATTTTTTGGCCATGTCGAGAACAATTGTGAACTGTTATGTACCAGGTCTAAGGATCATTTTGCTTATATGTTTGATAACCAACAGAGAGGAGGTATCTTTCAGGAGGCAACTGATTTTGCTGTGAGAACATTGGATACTGGAGAGATAATTGAACTACCATCTTGTTGTTTCAGTAGAGGTCACGTATGTGATGTAGCGACTATATGGTCAGCTGTATCTCGTTTCAAGTCCACAATGAGGAATCGTGATGTGAAGATACAATGTAGGAGCAGATTGGCTTTCTACTTGCTGAGCAAGAAGCAGCCTTCTTGTAGACATTTGGCTGTCTTACTGCGTGATCTTTTCTACTGGAAGTGGAGGTTTGATATTTCATTCTGATTTTTTTTAGATGACTTGACTCGTCGTATGGAGGCTTTGAAGTTAGAAGCTCTCACTGCGACGACAAGGAAGACCAGATCATCCCAATGGAACTCCTACTACCGATTTTGTCAGCGATATTCCTTCTCATCTGTACCTGTGGATGCACATACGGTTTGCTTGTTTGTGACCGATTTGACTGACAGAAATTATGCTTACTCCACTATCAATAACATGGTGTCTTCGATTAATTATTTGTCTAAACTACATGGTGGTGTGGATATAAGGCAAGATTTCATGTTAAGTGTGGTCCTGGCAGGAGCAAAGCGGAGGTTGGGAGCTAAACCTTCTCAAAAGGATCCTATTCTGCCTGAAGATTTGGTTCTGATTCACCGTAAAATAGACCTTAAAAATGATCAGAATTTGTGCATATGGGCTGGCATTCTCCTGGAATTTAGATCATTATTGAGGAACTGCCATATTTTTTCTTCCCCACCAGATACTCATCTACTGCTTAGGGAGGATGTTGAGTTTAAAGACTGGGGTGTGCTCATATCTGTGAAATCTTCAAAAACTAATCTGTTCGCTTCAAGAACTTTTTTTGCTCCAGTGGCAAAGTCCGGTGGAATTTTGTGTCTACATTATTGGTTGAAATACTTATTTGAAAGATGTCCTGCCTTATCAACTGATCCATTGATTTCTGTTCAAGGTATGCCTGTGTTATATTCGTCTGCTTTAGCTGCCTTGAAGAAGTGGTCCAAAGAGGCTGGAGTGTCCATATATTGGTATTGGTTTGCACGGTTTGAGGCGAGGAGCAGCTACTTACCTACATCTTATGGGTGTCCCGTTGGAGGAAATTAAACAGGCCGGAGACTGGAAGAGTTTGTGTGCATTGGAATACATAGTTCCTCCTTTGGATCATCGTATTACTGTCCAGAAACAAGTCGCCGCTTCTCTCTCCCCATATATTTAATTTTTATTTTTTTATATATATATATATATATTTCTCCTTGGCCTGGGCTGAAATAAAATAGGCTCCCACGTCTGTGCTGCATCTACGCTTCTCATCGTCTCCTTATTTTGTCTTGACTCTCTCGCTTATTTAAAGGCCATTTATTAATTTATGGGAGATATTATTTTAATAATATGAATATAAATTTGATTGGCACTCATCGATCGATCAGCAGCAAATTATGACGTCACAGGGCATATATATTTGAACTCACAGGCCACAACCGGCAGTGAGTACAGAACTTTCGGGCGAGTTGGACCAGAAGAAAAGCTTTGACTTGGAGAATTTTTTTTTTTTTTTTTCTTTGGAATTTATTAATAAATTCAGGGGCTGAAATAAAATAGGCTCCCACGTCTGTGCTGCATCTACGCTTCTCATCGTCTCCTTATTTTGTCTTGACTCTCTCGCTTATTTAAAGGCCATTTATTAATTTATAAGGTAAAATAACAGTTTTTGGCACTTTTAGATACTTAAGATCGACTTGAGATATGGAAAAGTATATGTGGAATGAAAGAGCTCGCCAAGGGGAAGTGCGTGACACAGGAATAATGGGAATTCAAGTCATACTGTCGTTAATGATCCTGGAAACCATATAAAAATGCAAAACAGCACACATGAAAAAACTGACCCATATCCAGTTATTTCATGTTAAAAACAAAATGCATAAGGCTGTATCTACAGGCTGTATTTACATTTTGCCAAAGTGTCAAGTTGCATCAATTCTGGCCATAATTATTGCTAAATTCATTATAATAGTCATGAATTTTCTGCTTAATGTTAATTATACATGGTTCTAGAAGTTATGCAATCATCAAAAACGTCATTGAGCGATACCACTTTTTTGTCTCATTATATCCCAGGAATGTCATGTATATATTTAAGTTAAAATATTTATCCCTTTGAAAGCAGGTAACACCAGTATTCAAATATTAAAACCCCATCTAAATTTAATATTTTCCTTTAATTCCATGGTTTCCATCAACCCTGTATTGCTTGAAGATGCAAATAATTCAGGCCTCAATAGACAGGGCCGTTTTCAATATTAGTGTTCCCAACTTTGCACATATCAAGTATGGCACTATAACGTTAAATAGATGAAATATCTAAGGATTCTGGTATATTTAACTTTTAAGCTAATTTTGTTACCCATATCAACCAATTGACGACATTTTGTGAGAATCGACCATATACAGAAGCTGAAAAGACCTTTATAAGGGCTCTTGCGAATTCTGTTTATGATAACATTTACCAGTTGGACACTGGAAGAGTTGATTACTGTATGATTCATTGCATGAAATTGGGATTACAACCCAAAGGTATTGGTGGATATCGCCTTCCTAGTGGTAGGGAGGAGATTATCGATCCCATCCCTGTACCAGAGAAATTTCCTACAGTTGGAAATAATATTACTTATAGATTCTGGGGCTCACAGCCAGAATTGCAAGGTAATAGAAGAAAAACTCTGCAGAAATTGTTTAAAGCCTATACAAAGCCTGCTTCTGAAGGTGGAGAAAGGCCAGATCAAGCTGATTTGTATTCTTTAGACCCTGATGATATTAGCATCGCATGGAAGACACCAATCCATGCGGGTGGTTCAGTAAAGTCCAGAGAAGGAGTGAAAAATATTCCAAAAGTATCTGCTCATGATGCTGGTAGGAACTCGAAACCTGATCTAAATATTGGTCGTTCTTCAAAACAACTAATTGTAACATATATTGTCGCAGGGGATAATGCTGGTGAAAGGAGCAAGCCTAATCCTACGAAGACAATTGTTTCTGATATTACCCAACCACGTCAGAAATCGACTAAAACCGTTCAGGTAGAAAGCCAAGGGCAAGTCAATACCAATTTTTCAACCCTACCTGCTCCAAAGATGGATTATTCTCGAAGGAAATTGATGATGCCAGAAATGGACCAGGAGGTGGTAATAAGGGACATCGGTACACCAATACCTGCCCGTCGACTTTCCCTCACACGCCCTCGTGAAGTTCCCAAGGCCAAAGCTTTGGAGAAATACAAAGGGACTGACTGGGGAGAATATATAGCAGGAGCTATGAATTGGGCCAGCCTATATGGTTGGGATGACAAAACACTGATCTGAGAGTTGATTATTTCAACATCAAATCATGTTGGTCAGACAACATGGGGAGATATTGGTTCATTAACCTTATCTCAGGTATTAAGAAGGCTTTCTTGTCAACTAGATGAGAAAACGCCTGAAGAAAGAATTCATGAATACGAATCCAGGGTGCAACAGAAAGACGAATCTTTCCAGCATTTTGCTGAAAGTTTAGTTGATTTGTGTCGTAAAGCTTATGGAGAATATCCAGATTGCTTGAAGACAAAAACAATTATGTTATTCTGTGACGGTTTATTGGACAAATTCACAGCTTTTGGGGTGAAATATAAAAAGCCTATCACTCTACAAAAAGCTGTGGATATTGCAAGAAAAATCAAGGTAGCTGGAGGCTGTTCTGAGATGAGAGCTTCAATACTTGATCAAATGCCAACACCAGTGAAAACCAGTGAGTTTGGCTGCTGTAGCTGCCTGTCCACCTCAAGGAAGTAATGAAATAGTCGATCCTGAGATGGAAGCAGAAATTGCTGCATTTAAGTCATTTAAAATGCAACAAAGGGGTTACCAGAGCTATCAAAAACCGAATTATTTTGGAAATAAATCTGCTCCCTTCAATCAATGAGTTGGAGATGGTAAGAAGGAATATGACTCTGATAAGAAGCAGAACAAAGATTCGGATTCTGGTAAGCAAAAGACCAAATTCAAATGTAAGTTTTGCCTTGCTAAAGATCATCCCAAATGGAGATGTCCAAGGGTCCTGTCCTTACAGGAGGAGATGAAAATGGAAAGAGCTAAGGCCTCAAACCAGGGAAAATCTGCTGGGTCTCAGTGAGAAGCGCAGCTGGGGCCCTTAGCCTTTCTAGTGATGACAATATAATCAGAATAATTCCAGATATTATCGATCATCCTCAGGATGAAGATTCTAGTGAGAAGTTGGGGAATAGACTCGAGGAAGATAGAAAGGTAGATCAACCTTGTTCTTCTCTTGTCAATAATATTTCTCAGCCGGAAGCGGAATGTGCCCCTATTTCTTCCCAAACTAACCAATACTTGGATAGTGTGAGAGGAGGAGGTTTGGTAACGGATGACCTTGCTCTAGTTAGTGCTATACAGTGCAACGATGGAGAAATCAAGGTTTCAACGCTATCGGACCCATGTAATGAATCAGAAATCTTGATAGATCTAACGCCTCTGGCAGTTAGGATTAGATGGTATGTTCCTGTTGAAATAGGTAAAAAGTGTGGAGAATTTCTGTATGATACTGGGGCTCAAACCAGCCTAGTATCTAAAGAATTCTATGAATCACTCACCAGCAAGCCTCGTTTGTTCGCTTCACGAATGAGGATTAAACCTGTATCTGGTGAGCCTATTGAAACGCTGGGTTATGCGATTTTTGAATTAAATATAGGTGGGAAAATCTATAAAAATGCCTGCCTAGTTGTATCACACCTAGATGGCTACCAAGCTATCTTGGGAATGGATTTTACCTGGCGATATAGATGTGGTATCGCTTGGCCTGGTCGATTATCCCTGAACAATGGCAAAAATCATGTGAATTGCCTGGGGAAGGGGGCAGTGGGCACTGCGGTTATAAAAAAATATATCAAATTGGGAGCATTTGCAATGATAAATGCAGAAGTCTCTCTTGGAAATCTGCCCACCGACAGACCATATTTGGTAGAGCCAGAAGTAGAAGGGGAAAATGGAGAAATCTTTGGAGGCTTGAATACTTACTTGTACAATGCCAATCATGCGAGGATGCCTCTATATAACCCTACTGCACTCCCGATTCGTATTCGTAAAAATACTCCTGTTGGATATATTTATGAAGCTGAAGAAAATAGCTTAAAAACTGTTAATCCTTCTGATATCACCGATTGTTATATTGCTGCTACTAAGGTGGAAGATGTAGGCGTCGACACATCAAGCTTAGATCTACTCATCAACGATGCACATGTAAAAAGTGATAAAGAGAAGAATATATTGAAAGAAATGATCCTACGAAATAAGGATGTATTTCGTCTACCAGGGGAGACCCTAGGCTATACATCTCGTACCACCCATACTATAAACACGGGGGAGGCTGTACCAATAAAGCAAGCTTATCGCCGACAGGCTCCTGTGAAAAGAAATGTGGCTGAAGAACATGTCAAAAAAATGTTGGAATCTGGTGCATAGAGGAATAGAGGAAAGCAATAGCCCTTGGGCCTCACCGATTGTTATGGTTAATAAAAAAGATAACACCATAAGGTTCTGTGTAGACTATAGGAAATTAAACAGCATCACAAAAAAGGATTGCTATCCTTTGCCTCGTATAGACGATTGTCTAGAGGCTCTGGGTGGTAATACTTGGTTTTGTACGCTGGATTTGGAGAGTGGTTATTGGCAGATTGCAATGGATGAAAACAGCAAAGAAAAAACTGCATTTGTCACTGCTTCTGGGCTATACCAGTTTAAAGTAATGGCATTTGGACTTTGTAATGCTCCTGCTACTTTCCAGAAAATGATGAATAATATGTTGCGAGGTTTGGTGAATAAAACATGCCTCGTATACTTGGATGATGTGATAATATTTGGCAAATCGCTTCAAGAAACTCTAGAAAATTTGGAGGAAGTTTTCAGTCGTTTGAGAGAATATGGTCTCAAATTGAAACCAAAGAAATGTAAACTTTTTCAAAGGCAAGTTGAATATCTGGGTCGTGTTGTATCACAAGAGGGTATTCGTGCAGACCCAGAGAAAGTCAAAGTGGTCAGAGATTGGCCACAGCCTAAGAATGTTAAAGAGGTTCTATCATTTCTTGGATTTGCTTCATATTATAGGCAATTTGTACCGAATTTTTCTGGTATGGTATTTCCCATTCAGGAAATTGTGAGGAAATCTAGTAAAATCGCCAAATATAAAGTGGAGTGGACCAAAGATTGTGAAGCTTCATTTATAGCTACTAAGAATGCTCTTACAAAGGCTCCTGTCCTTGCTTATCCACGAGCAGAAGGTCTATTTATTTTAGATACTGATGCCAGTGGAAAATGTATGGCCGGGGTGCTATCCCAGATTCAAGATGGAGAAGAAAGAGTCATTGGTTATGCTAGCCATTCTCTAAGTAAATCTCAAAGGAACTATTGTACTACTTATCGAGAATTGCTTGCAGTGGTAGCCTATGCCAAGAAATTTAAACATTATATTCTTGGATCCGATTTTATTGTGAGAACTGACCATGCTTCATTGACTTGGCTGATCGGTTTTAAGGACCCGACCAGTTGCCTGACCATGGAGGACTTCTTGAAGTCCTGTAGTTCCAGCGAAATTCCTATTCCTTGTTCTGTTTGGTCTGATGAAACTATCTATAAGGATTCAACTATCTATTGAGTTCAGAAGAACATCCAAAGTAAAAGAGTAGAGATGGAGAGAAAGCGTTCAAATATAATTAGAGCCGACCTCCCAGCTACCAATCTTTCTTTAACCTACATGCCTCACCCCTTCTACCTCTGCCCCGTCTCTACTCCACTCTGCCTCTTCCTCCCTCTCTATTTCTCCTCGCTCCACTCTCTCCCCTCTCTCTTTCTACGCAGTCTCTCTTCTCTATCTCCCTCTCTCAATCTGTCTCTCCCTCAAGGAAAGACAATATCATAATATATAATAATATTGATGCTTTGGGGTAATACATGTCAATAAAAGGGAAAGTGTATCCCAATTACAAAAGAAAATGATTAGGGAATTGTTCTTTTGAATAATTCACAGTCATTATGGCAGGAGAACAAGATGGTCTCAAACATCACGTCACACCATCACGTCACACAGACTGTCACGTTCACTCAGACGTCCTCTCATGCCTCCATTTTCCTGTTGTCAACAGGGAAAAAAATTTTGTTCCGGATTCGGTGGGTGGCAGAAGGTAGCTCACGCCCGGGACAGAATTTAGGTTAGGCATCTAATATGCCTCGTAACAAGAGGAAGAAGAAACCAGTCACTACTCCGACCAGGAAGGTTCTGACTCAGAAGGCAACAGGCAACACGCCCGAAGGTCCAAACCTCAAACCTGACGAGATGGCTGACAAGCCTCCACCGACAGCGCCTGGCAAGAAGAAGAAATCCACCTCTCCTCCGTCAACTGCGCCGATTACACCTAGTAATCTTGGTTTCTTGGAAGGCTATATCAACAAGGGTTTCTTGGATGGATACCTCAAGAACATGTGCAACTCTGTAAGGGCTGAGACTATTGCCAAGTTTGGTCGAGGCCAGAAACCGGGGTTGGGTAGTACCCAGAGCCTTCAAGGCCGGCAAGGCGTCAGTCAATGCTCCTGCAGGCCACGAGTCTACGAAGGTTCCCGCCAAGAAGCGCCGCAAGCTGGGCGGACGTAAACACAGGCATCACACGCCCTCATCCTTGTCCGGGTCCTTCTCCTCCTCCTCCTCCTCCTCCTCAAGATCTTCACCTTCCTCTGCTTCCTCTACTGAGGAAGAGGTGAGATTGAGGTCGTCTAGAAAAAGAGGGGAAAAGAGAAAATTCAAGACATCGGCCGAGGCTCGTCACCCCTTCAGGGAGGAGGCAGCAGTCTCCTCGTCCTCCGAGGATGAGATGCCGACACCCACACACCTTAAAGAGATAAACCACTATCATATGCACTGCTGCAGGCGGGAGTTCAAGGAACTAATGCATGAAAAATAAGGAGTGACAATAATTTTTTCAAACTTCGTCTTGAGAAAGAACATGGTTGGGGGATAACAAAAAGCAAAAAAAAATGGATTTCAGTATATATTTTTTTCATTCTAGAGACCACCAAAATTAAGAGTTTGGGACCAGAGTCTGGTCCCAAATGGTTGTTGATTATATACTTGATGGGTCCCTGAGTTGGTCTGACGCCCATGATATTCAGCAGCACCGCACACGCCTCAGCTGGTTGCCACGCAAGCCCCCCAAAAAATCAGGTCTACATATACCGTGTGCTAAGTTCATCTCAGATGAATGCAACAATCACTTCTCCCACACTGAGGGTGCAATTACACTTGTTCACTGTTGTGGATACTGCTTTTTCGCAACCAAGAATAGAGAATTAAGCCATACTGCCAGGGCGTGTAATAATCGCAAGAACATCACACCTAAAGAGGGTACCTACAATAACAACGACAGGTCTGGGTTCAAGAAGAACCAATAGGGGAAAAGTAGGTCATCAAACGACCACGCTGGTACCGATAATGCAGCCGATTCTAAGTCAAACAACTCGGTTTGAAGGGGCAGGACGATACACTTAACCCTTGCCTCTCCATTGTTAGTGTTTCTCCGAAAGTTTTTTAATCGGTTTCTCTTTCTACTTTACCTACATTACCCAACATTACCCGACATTTCTTCTACCCACCTTGCTCGTGCATCTCAACATATCAATCCTGGACCTCAGGAAGTAAACAAACTGGGCGCGCATGCACACAATTCACACCGCCCAGAATCCAAGATGGTGGTCATCGAGCAGATTTCGCCACTTCGACAGATGAATTTCATCAAATATTGCATGTTTCAGATCGGAATAAATGCAATCAAACCTACTGCGAAGGAAAATATGTCATTCCTCGCCATCACAGCTCGAATGGAAGCCTCCATTCTAACGACAATCCATGTAAAAACCCAGAGAAGGCCATCGACACATCGGTCTTCGATGTCCAGCTACTGTCATATTCCTCAGAGCTACTGTCGACACGCCCCCCTCAGGTATTTACAAATCATGACAGCTGTCCCAATGTCGGCAATGTGACTAACAATTCTAATCTCCATGATAATAATATTGAATGTGTCTCTGGTGATGGCCACACCAACCAGATATATGATATTTGTTGTGATACCATTGGTGATAGTGATAACTGTGTTCTCGACTCTATCGGTCATAGTGAGGTGGGCGTCAATGCCAATTTTGATCGATATGGAGACTGGCCTGCTCCTATCTATAGTGTCTCTAGCAATTTATCCGATATTTTCAATGAAGTTAAAGATGTGGTGTGCCAAATTGGAGGGGGGCCAGGATCCCTCTCCCTTCTAACTTAAATATTGAGGCGTGGACAACCCTAGCTACAGGTCACCCTGACGATGACATTGTCCTCAGTGGGGTAGTGTTTGGGTTCCCTATGCAATATACCGGGAGACCTATACTCGGAACTGAGACCCAAACAAACCATCCGTCAGGCACTAGTTACAAGGATAGAGTTAACTCTTATATTCAAGTAGAAGCAAGCCTGGGGGCCCTTGCTGGCCCATATCATATGCCACCTTTTGTACCCTGGACAAAGGTGAGCCCTCTCATGACAAGACCCAAGTCTGATGGTTCTTATCATATCCTGACAGGGGCATGAATAGATATATTCGCAAAAACTCATATAATGGTGACACAACTCATCACAACCTACCAACTAGAACCATGGCTCTTGATATTATCAAGGGAATTGATTCTCCACAGTGCTCAATGGCCGTCATCGACCTCAAGAGAGCCTACAGACATTTTATGGTATGTCCATTGGACTGGCCTCTACAGGGTATCCAACATGAGGGGTCTTTCTATTTTGACAAAGCTATGCCATTTGGAGCCAGCATATCTTCACTTATAATGCAGAGAGCAGCCATGTTTATAGTCAGAGCCCTCCGTCAGAGGGGTGCCTCCCCTCTAATGTACCTGGATGACCTCCTCCTTGTCGCCAAGGATAAGGAGACTGTCTCCCAACATTATAAAATGGCTATCGACCTCATAGATTCACTAGGCCTGACGGAGGGTGACAAGAAACTCCAGCCCCCCTCACAGAGGATCACTTGGTTGGGCGTAGACTTTGACACTGACAAGAACATCATCTACATAACAAAGACAAAGCTTGACAAGATACACAAGTGTTTGGCCGACGCCAAGCTAAAATCTTTCTTAACCACCAAGCAAATGCAGCAGGTAGTGGGGTATGTTGCACACCTCGCCAAAGTCGTACATCCAGCTAGCCTATTTATGCACAGGCTTCTAGCTGCTTTACGAGCAGCTAAAGGAGGTAGGATTTATGTCAATGACCCCGTCAGGCTGGACTTATCATGGTTCACCACATTCCTTCCTGAATATAATGGTAGAACTATCATACCCAGAGCAGAGGTTGGCCGTCAGATCTGGCATGCCTGGTTGGCTCAGGTGCAACTGACGGCCATACATGCTATTCTTACATCTTCACTGATGCCGATAAACAAGCCAGAAGCATAAATCATCTCGAGGCTGTTAATTGTGTTGCTGCTGTCAGGAGATTCATACAGAAATCTGACGCAGGCAAGATAGTTGTAGTTCATTGTGACAACACCCCCACAATCGAGACCTTCAAAGGTGGGAGAGCCAGAGACCCTACCTTGGCGGCTTGTGCATGTGCATTATGGTATGCTGCAGCACACGCCCAAATCGGGCTCAGATATATACACGTCCCGGGCGTATATATGGAGATTCCAGACGCTTTATCCCGGGCTGCCTTGTCAGAAAAACATAGAGTCCAGGCCCATAATATTGTCGTCAAAAACCATCTTAAAAGTGTTGACATTAATCCTGAATATTTCTCTTTGTCTGATTTCTACTAGGTAAATCAATGGCGGCCAGGCTAGCTAGTGCAGCTCAACAGAGGCAGTGATCCGCTCTTCATTCAGGTACGGTTAAGAACAGAGAGTCGGCAGCCACACTCTTCCTGGTGTTCTGTTCCCATCTCCATATCAACTACAAAAGGCCGTCACCACGCCACATATATGCTGGTTCACTGAATACCTGCGACCTAACGGATCGGCTCCTCCCACGATTACCAACTCGCTCAGCCTACTTCGCTGCTTCTACAAAGCCTCCAATCTTGAAGTCTCACCATTTAACGACCACAGAGTCGCCAACGCCCTCAGAGGAATACAACTTACAGTACGCCATATTCCCTCTCCTAAGCTGCCAGTGACGCCAGACATCATGGAGGCGTGCTTATCGGCGGCGGCCTCTCGTCCATACACAACTCACATTACTCTAGCGATAGCGATAGCGATATTCCTAATGTTTGAGGCATTCTTGCGTCAGTCGAACCTGGCACCTAGATCCATCAGCCAGTTTGATTCATCAAGACATCTCACATTTGGTGACCTAAGAGTCACTCATGATAGGCTCCTTATCGACGTCAAATGGTCCCACGGTTATCTCTCTCCTTAGACTCAGCAATGTCTTCTGCCCAGTCACTGCATTTCACGCCCACTTTCTGGCATCAAAAGGCCCGAGGATGGAGGATTCCCTCTTTGCCTTTTCTGATGGCAATCCAGACAGTGGCGTGAGCTGCTAACCATCGGGGGGGCTGACCCATCAGCAAATTCTCTACATTCACTTCGTCGAGGTGGGGCGTATTTCGCCTTCCATACCCAAGGGGTGTCTATTCAAGATGTCAAGACCCACAGAACTTGGAGAACTGACGCTGTCTCTTCTTATCTGACGCCCACACCCTCACAGATTACCTCCATCCATAGAGCTTTTCTTCAACTCTTCAGGGACTTGTTCAGACGTGCTCAACAATTTCAACAGATATTGACTATTCTCGAAAGTGATATACATATATTATAAAATGAAATCCTTTCCCCACTACGAAATAAAACATCTAAATAAAATCTCTGTCTTCCGTTTTATAATGATTAGGGAATTGTTCTTTTGAATAATTCACAGTCATTATGGCGGGAGAAAGAGATGGTCTCAAACGTCACGTCACACCATCACATCACACAGACTGTCACGTTCACTCAGACGTCCTCTCACGCCTCCATCTTCCCGTCGTCAACAGGGAAAAAATTTTGTTCCTGCCCACCTCCCTAATAAACGCATATAAATGAAGGAACACTGTTCAGACGTGCTCAACAATTTCAACAGATATTGACTATTCTCAAAAGTGATATACATATATTATAAAATGAAATCCTTTCCCCACTACGAAATAAAACATCTAAATAAAATCTCTGTCTTCCGTTTTATAATGGGTATTAATTCTCTTTCTGATAGAAGGGAAGAACACCTATTAGAATTAGCACATGGTTTAAGTGCAAAACAAGAATATATAGATAATAGAGAAATCAATCTTAGGTCTTTATCTAAAGGCAAAATGATGAAAGTACCGAAACCAAACACTGAAATGGTGAATAAATCTTTATATTATCAAATTCCTATGCTTAATAATAATCTCCCAAAAGAAGGTAAATCCTGTATTTTAAAGGAAGATTTTAAGCTTTTTCTGTCTAGAAGAAAGGTATTACCGCAAGAGAATATTGTTAAGAAGGAATGAACATAATTACACATTATGTACCCGATGTGCATGATTCCATAACTGACCTAGTTTTGACCTGGAACATTTGACCTGATTCTGACCTG
The DNA here is from genome assembly GCA_942159475.1 of Sthenelais limicola. Lineage (NCBI taxonomy): Eukaryota > Metazoa > Annelida > Polychaeta > Phyllodocida > Sigalionidae > Sthenelais > Sthenelais limicola. The sequence continues at coordinate 57,207,490 of OW804098.1, forward strand.
GTGCTTTACTGGTGGAAATCGTAAACAGTTATGAGGCTCAAACTTGATTTTATAATTAGATTAGATTAGAAACTTTTATTTTCGAACTTTCTCGCTGACAGAGGACGGTTCTCCGACTAAGGGAGGTCTCCATGTTCTCTGATGTGTTTACATTTTGTAAAAAACAGTGAACAAATCCCCAGTCGTCATTGACGAGAGGGGTACACTGTTATACTTAAATTAGTCTTTAATACATTCGGAATAAAACTTTTAGCGCTGTAAGTAATATCTTGTTGAGTATTCTCAGATAATGTTTCCATTCCTTTTCATAACTTTCAGTTAATTAACTCAGTATTCAGTGACAATTTTTCGGATGCCTTTACCTATATCTCACCAGTCTATATTTCTTAATTAATCTATAAAGTTTTGGTCTTGCCAAATTAAATCATTCTTTGCAAGTATTTTAAACCCTTTTTTGTCTCCTATCTTATGGGCCACTGTCTGCAAGGAGTTCCAGGCAAAAGGTATTCTATAAAGTATCGATTTTCTTAATTGTTCATTTTTTGGTACTATTTGTTTCAATGTTTTTCTTCCTTGTGCAAAGTTTCGTGTATTTAAATTTCTTACATCTATATACCTTGGGTCCCTTGCCAAACCATGGCCCACCTGCAATAAGTGCAGTCTTCTTCTATGCTTTAAAGTTAATACATTCTTTTCTATATGGATATTATCGACATTGGCCCTGGATGGAAGGCCATATATTTTCCTCAGAATTTTATTTTGTATTATCTGGAGTCTATTTGTGCTATTTACTGCATGTGAATCATGAAGGAAATCTGCTTGGTCTATCAGAGGTAAGACCATTACCTTGTATATCAGTAACATTGTTTCTTTAGGGATTTTCCCTGATAGTTTGGCAATTTGCCAGCTCTTATAGTTCATTGCATTTGTTAGTTTGCTTATTAATGGTTTAAATTTTAGATTTCTATCAATTTCGACTCCTAGATATTTGTATGTTTCCACATCTTCCATGGGGATTCCATCCAGGCTCAGTACAATATTTGGTTGTTGCGGTTGTTGCTGTTCCCTGGCCCACCTCGACCTCAGTGCTTGATTTCCAAAAAATGTTTGGATTTTGGATTTTGTTAAGTTTAGTGATATTTTGTTAATCTTACACCAGTATATAATGGCATTTAAGTCCTGTTGAAGCAGGTTTGTAGCTTCTAGGGTGTTCGTGCCACTTGCATATATAATGGTGTCATCCGCAAATAATTGGATTTTTGATTTTGTAACAAACTTTGGCATATCATTTATATAAATACTAAATAATAATGGGCCAAGTGTTGTCCCTTGGGGTACTCCACAAGAGATTAATCTTTCTTGTGATTGTGATTTATTAGTTGATACTTTCTGGAACCTTTCTGTTAGATAATTTTTTATCCAGTCTAGTTCTTTATTACTAATTCCAATTTGTTCTACTTTTTCTAAAAGTCTGGCATGATTTACTGTATCAAAGGCTTTTCTGAAGTCGAGGTAGGCCGCCCTCGTTATCCTGTCTTCATTCATGTTAGTATAAATATCTAGCATATAGTTTATCAGGGCTTCTTTTGTGGAACGTCCCTGTCGAAATCCATATTGGTACTCATATAGTAGATTATTGTTTTCCAGATAAGACATAATTTGTTTATGCATTGTTTTTTCTAACAGTTTTGCAGGTAGGGATATTGATGAGACAGGTCTATAATTACTTGGGTCTGTAGTTGGACCAGTTTTAAATAGTGGTGTAACTTTTGACTCTTTCCAGCTTTTAGGTATTATACTTTGTGAAACGGTTAGATTTATTATTCTTGCCATTTGTTCCGATAATATTTTCAGTATTTCTTTTAATAACCATGATGGGAGATTTTCGAATCCTGATGATTTTGTTGAAGATATTTCTCCTATTGTAATTTTTATCTTTTCTGCCGTTATTGGTTCAAATGTAAATTTTTGTTGGGTTTGGTTCCTATCTTCTGGGCCATCCGTCACACCACTTATTTTATACTTCCGATTTTCATTGTGGGTTGGTGGGGTTATTTTCCCCGCCAAGTTATTACCTATTGAGGCAAAAAAATCGTTGAATTCATCTGGGACTTTATTGGATTTTACTGGTACATTGTTTTTTTCAAGTATTATCTCTTGGTTCTGTGTTTTTTTTGTGTTATTAAGAAGTGGGCCTAGACAATTCCAGAATTTTTTAGGGTTATTCTTGTTTATTTCTATCTCTTCTTTTATATGGTTATTTTTCAAATTTCTCGCCAAGTGATTTGTTCTTCGTCTAAGCTGTTTCGCTTGATCTAGCAGTCCTAGATTTTTGTATTTTTTTGCAGCTTTAAATAGTCTATCTCTTTCCTTCATTAAATTTAACAAGTCCCCAGTGATCCATGATTTCCTTGCCTTCACATTTTTCATTTCCCTTATTGGGCACATTTTATCTATTTCCTCACGTATTATTGCTAGCATCATGTTCCAGCATGTTTCTGGATTTTCTGACTTTAATAGTTCAGCCCAATCACGTGATTGCAATCTTGTTGTTAATAATTCCTCGTCTAATTTTTTATAAGATCTGCATCGAAAACTTATTTTCCTATAGGTCTCCTTGTCCTTTTTTATTATTAAATAGGTTGGTTTATGATCACTTATGTTAATATTCAAAGTACCGCAGTCTTTTATAAATTTTGTATTTGTGAAAATTAAATCTATTGTCGTTTGGGTACTGGAGGTTATCCTTGTAGGAAGTTCAATGACTTGTTTTAATGAGGTGTTATATTCTATTGCTTGCAATTGGGCCTTGCTATTGGAGGTTACTGCATAATTCACGTTAAAGTCTCCTACCATTACTACCTCTTCATTTTTCGGTAGTAAGTCTAAAATTGATGACAGTGTATTTACTGCATTTGTTAAGGTTCCACTAGGACTTCTATAGACATTTAAGATGTTGGTGATTTTAAAGCTGTTTGCTTTAATTTTTACTGTTTGTATTTCAATATCATTTGTACAAGTCTGTAGATTTTCGTCTATTGGTAGTATCTCAAGATTTTTTGATACATATGTGAGTAAACCACCTCCTGTCTTTTTATCCGTGCTCCTATCCTGCCTTTGGCTATTAAAGCCTTCTAATTCTAATAGACTGTTATAGGTTCTGGCATCCAGCCAAGTTTCGTTTAAACATAATATGTTTGTTGATAGTTCTTTTACCAACACTTCTATTTCTGGAATTTTATTCCATAAACTACGTATGTTTAAGCTTATTATTTTTAATCCTTTTGTTTCATTAAACTGTTTAGTTTCTGAGAGTGAATATTCAGCATTTGTTTTTGTTTTTGCTAACTTTGTTGTTATACTTAAGAGCTGTTGCTCTGGATACATTTTGCAACTTCCCCTTATACATTTTGACTAGTGAATAGTTGCTATCTTTGGTTCTAGTTATTTATTTATGACTGTGTATATCATATAGTGCTACTATCTTTACCTCTATCTATAAGTCTATGTGGTGTCTGTTGCACCCACCTGTGGACAAAGTATCATAAAATATTTTTCTAATAAACATATTCATCAACATGCATGTACCATATAACTCTCTTGCAGCTCTATGTCTGTTTTACAGGTTTTTGTTTTACAGATTTCGAAACTTACCCATTTTTTACCAGTTTTTTTCCATCGCTCTACCTAATATTGGATGACTGAAAAGTGTAACTCACAATAACTCTCTTACTACTATATTCAACGATTTATAAATACACTACTGATACTCTCAATAATGCACTACTGACCAGGTGTATTTAATGTCATTTGGATGCTCTTAATAATACTCTATTTTCCAGGTTAAAAAGCGCACTTATGATGCACTCAGTAAGGCTCTTTTGTTGCTCTGTTGGAGAGCTGTATTTTTCTTATCACAGAGAGGTTTGAAGGGTGCCTATATTCCCAAATATCTCCAAAAGGGTTTGGCGCACTGGAGTGTTGTCTCCCTTAAATGCAACATTTCATTTCATCAATTTCACCATCCACTTAGGCCTGTTAGAGGAGACATGAGGTTTGCAGAATGGCTTGCACTCTATTTTAGTTGTTAGGTTGCTCTTGGTTGCCCAAGCCACTAGGCACAATCTATATGTAGAAATATTAGGGTGTCTTGATGGCAACGTTTTTCAATATCAAACAGAGAATATACACAAATATACTATGGATGGATATATTACTTACAATATTCCTAATTAGATTATGGGAAACAATTATAGTGTGTAAATAACACAAAAGTGTAGTCTATTGTGTGTCTATTGTCAAAATAAATTGTAAGTACAACACAGTGACTTGACCTGCCACCTGGTGGCAAAAGTGCCGCCACCTGGTGACAACAAGTGGCACAACTGTTAGAGGCTCCATGCAATGAGGATAATTGATGGTGTCATTATGCCTAAGAATGCATATGACTAGAAAATAATTAATTATTATGGAATTTGAATATAATACACAGGCGCATTTAGAAATTAATTTACTTCTGCAAGAAAGAATGGTTTCTATACATGCACGGTGGTTCATTAGTTATATTACAACTTTTATGTAATCACTAATTTACACTGTTCTAGACATGGGACATATCATTTTGGAATATTTGGGTTGTATTGTATTAGTATTAGCTTATATTAGTATTAGTATATGTATTAGCTTAAAAAAAAAGAAATACCACAAGACAAAACATAAATATTAATTTGCATTTAGTATCTGTGGACGAATGTTTATATGTAATTCCGACCTTCCTAATAATTGTTTAGGCCTGCTTCAATTTGGTGAAACATATAAATATGATTAACCGTCATTGGGACAATTCAACAAATGAATGTTCCAGCTTAGATGTACCGCTTATTATAACCTATTCCTTGCTAGCAAATTCATGCTCACGTAAAAACATGTGCAATTATAATCACCCTATAAGATACAGTTATGAACTGTTTCGTACTGAGCAACTATTATTAAATCCCTCTATGTTCTGTTCCCATCTTGCGCCTGGTGCTGCTTGCACAAGTCTAATCATTATGTAAACCACACGTTGCAAAGGCCTCCCTACTGTAAATAAACCTATCTTTCAAAAATACAAATATATCAAACTTACTACCATTGGAATCGGCTTGATCTCATCTTTTCATACCTCTATATCTTAAAGTCCATATTTTGCGACTTATGACACATTTTCCTAAAACGGATCACATATGCCTATAAAGAATAAAATACTTATGAATTAAACCTCTATCTAAATGTCCTATTTTTTGTATGAATAATGATTGTGAATGAATGAATAATGTTTACTCAGTAAGTCCACACAGCACACAGCAATAGCATTCAAAGTGCGTCGCTGAGTGCATCATAACTGTGTCTTTTACGCCTGGTCAGTAGCACATTATCAGGACCACATTTATAAATCAGGTATAGAGCATATTGACTTTATTTGAGAATCTTAGATAATCATCTGTATAACCTAAACAATTGCAACACTTATATTACAAATAATAATTCAAACCAAATTCGTCCCCAAGAGTACCATAAAAGTATACAACACAATGAAGCCACAACACGCCACAATAGCTGGCACTGCACACTCACCTGGCATTCACACTCACTGTCGCCCATATCTGACACTCCCCTCTCTGACACTCATACTCACTCTCTGACACAGAGTAAAAGAAACCCCTATACACAAAGCTAAATGATACAAGCCTACCTCCATATTCCAATGATAGTAAACACTAGGACATTTAATTAGTATTTTTATATTACATGTTTGATATTTTTATTTTTGAAAAAAAAAAAGTTACAATGTTTCTGGATGGACAATTAGCAGTAAACTAACTAAATACATTCCATACAAAGACCTTCAAAACGCAAGAATATATTTAATAAATTGTCCTGAAATTTGTTACATGGATTTATATGATTATAAATGTTAAAATGTCTAGAAATCAGAACATTTCGATAAAGAGATCTTGTGAAAAAAAGGAACCGTTTTCACTACCATAATATGTCATGAATTGTCTTATGTTAGATCCTCTATATTTGATTTACTTCAACTGCATCTAGCTAGTGCATTGATACCCGATTTATATACATTAATTTGATACGCATTTTTGGAGTGCATCTGATGATGCACATTGCATCAGGTTCAAAACCAGGTGCAAAACTGCTTTTTTGAGCGGGTTGCACTTTTGTGACTGGTCAGATGCACTTTTGCATGCACTGGCGGATTTTCCAATGCACAACGGGTAAAGGCTGAAAATAAGTAAGGTGAATCTATAAATATAGCATTATGCTATTACTCTTATTAAGATTGAAAATGATATTGTATATCATTATGGTTACATATGAATATTATAACAAACCTTGGCTTGCAAGACCATGTACAAACTTATCTTATTGATAATATTTAGTTGACAATATATAATTGTATTGTAGAGTAGTAAAAATAACGTATTATAATAATGAAGTACTGTATCATACTGACCTGAGGAGTGATGTAAATGACACGGAATGTGTCTTTATATAAATGTTGATGTTAATTTATATTGAGATGGTAATTAAACCATATTGTAAAGTAATAGGTAAATAATATCATATCAATGCAGAGTGAAAACTTCATCAACGAAAATTGTATTACAACCTTAAACTTATTATTGATAATAAGGACGCCCAGGAAGACCTAAGAATGTCAATTCTTAGAAGGAAATCTAATTTGTATGTAATATGAATGATTGTCCATTTTCTGGAAATAATGTAACTGTATAATTTCTAGAAATAAAACTATTACAACAATTACAACAGGTAGAGGCAGGAATGTCCACGGGAATTGAAGAAACAAGCCAGTGTTTATGCTCAAGTCCATCCAAAACAACACCATGGTCACCATGACAGTTCTCACCCTGCGCGAGAACTGGTGTGGAGAAGTGACGTCACTGGGAACGGACTCAGGCCGCGCTGAGGAATGAGATCCTACTGTTGTTCAAATTAAGCTCTTGCACTTTACGCTTGTAACTGTGTTTTGGGGTAAAAAAATCCTGGTTAAATGAATTTATCCTCGTTTGTTGCTTCCTTTCACGATATTCGCGACTCGTGCTCACAAATCTGTGGTTCATTACACATCTATATATATGCAACCAATCAAGATTATGATAATAGGCAATAAAGAATTATAGTGTTTATTCTGATCACAGGATATGTTTTGATTGTTTTAACTTCATAATTTGTATAATTGCACCTTTGAAGTTCTAGTACATCCATCTCATTAACTTTGAAGGAACTCTCCCAAAGGAAAACAACACATAGTATAATTATTGTAAATTTTATTGAACGTTGGATGGCATTTGGAGAAAATTAAGCATTGTATATCATTACATATCACATATATACAGGCCTACATGACAAATCATTTTGCGAATTTTGACTGCAACATCGAAGCTGATATAATAATTTGAAAGACAAAGTAATTATCGGAAAGAGCACGACCATACATTAATAGCATGCTGTATACAGATGAAGTTTACAGGTCTTACACAACATCAAGCGTATACCAAATGACTTTAATCCGGTCATGTATGCCAGGTCAAGCTAGGTCAGAGAACTGTTCTTGGAAAAGCTTCTCCTCTTATAGAATATAGCCACTCCAGCACGGCTCGAACAAACAACGACTAGTTTCCCCCTTCTTTAATCCTGGTTCTTATGGTACACATATTCATAAGATGTGGTGTAACATTTATCCAATAGTATTGAGGTCAGTATTTGTACTTTATGGTAATTGCAATGTCAATGCGAGTTTTTTTTTCATAATTTCTGTTATGTATACTATGATATCACTTGCTTTTACTATGGGGAGTTTCAATCGAATTCTTTATCATAGTGCAATGTGATTAGATCACAGTATTATGTCATGTGCATCAAAAAGATAGTCAGCAGTTAACAATAATTGCACCATTAGAATAATTATGTTCTTTTACATCATGAAAAAATAATCCACACAGGATACCTTATCTGTAATTGATTGCCGACCAGCAGCAATTTCATAAGACAACAAATAACAAATAATCAAAGATCCTAGAATATCTTTGTTAAATATCAATCGGTTAAGCAAATATATCCTCACTGTCTGACGATTTATGCGACAGTACATCGGCCTTTGAAATCTCGTGGTTCACGGCACTGTCTACGATATAACAACCTCGAACTGTCACCTCACTTCCGGGGCTACTGCTCCTAGAAACAGATCCAAAATTAGTGCCTGAATCGGTATCTGATCTAGGTCTTCTATACAGTTCAAGCTCTGTTGCGTTGTATTCGTGGACGCGCATCTTTTTCTTATTCACCATAGCGCATATACAAAATAGACCAAAAATGCAAGAAAAGCTCAAGAGAATTCCCATAGTAACACCTGCTATGATGTAACCTTTCACGGAGGTAAACCTGCAGGAATCTTTTGGTTTGTGAACGGCATCGTATTGCAAATGGAACCCTCGATAGATGTTGGAGCTATCAGAAACGAATCGAACATAAAGGCTTTGCGAACAAGAAACAATCTCTTTAGATTCATGATCTCCACATAACATCTCCAGAACTTGATTACTTGCAGCATCTCCATCGTGAACCGCCAGAAAATCAAACATACATATATCTGACGGTTCCAGTGACAGGTCTTTCACTTTCAACCTGACGTTGTACTCCCTGAAGTTAGTTATGTTTGAAGAGAGGTAAATTACGAAACAAATATCAAGATAAGTTCTATAAGCGTTTGGATAGTTCGGTGATATAAGGGTATACTTGAGATCAAGGGATCCTATGGACAATGACCTGCATGGGGCATGTAAAGAGCCATGGCTACCCCCTCCTGCTAAGATAGCTGCTGATACCTTAACCTTGAAGCCACGAAGTGCCCCACTCTTGTCGGAATTAAATGTAATAAGGGCTTGCCCTTTGGTACTGTAATATGGCTTTGGTCGCACGTTGCACCAGAAACCCAAACGGGGTGAGAAGGTTCTGTTTCCATCCCGAAATTCTCCGAAATCATTGCATGGAGTTCCCGAAGAGGCTCCCTCCAAATCGGTATCCATTATCTCTGCCTTTACAATGTAGTCTTCATCTGCCATGCAATGGATCGCCGTGACATCAATAATCCAACATTTTTTCATGTTATCGGGGTAAATCGCGGGGTAATTAGGTGTCGTAATTATCGAGTATGAATCTCGACTAGATAGCAATATGCTATCACATTTTGCTCCATGTGATTCCTTGGTGATGCCCCAAAGCACAAATAACTGTATCAAAAACAACATTCTATACGAATATAGTCATTTGGGAATTCATTTCCATTCCAAATTGCGATAGCATGTGAATTGTTCATCCAAACGGACGAATTCCATTTCGTTGGTCTCGTCCATTTTATATTTCCTTTGTTTCGAGATTTTCTTTTCAAGATGGTTTACTATTAGATTTCCTCCACAAGCGCTTTTCTTTTTCTCATTGCTGAGTCGATCCCTCTTGGTTAACCTAGATGTTAGCCAGTAAAGGTCACAATAACGTCATGACAAGTTATTCCTAGACAAAGTGGAACACTCGTAGATCCAACGTTCCGCCTGGTGGTCCATGGTACCGTTGGTCTGTTATTGTTATTACACAATCGGCACGTGGACAACATACCTTCCTAATGTGCAGCAACAAATAGGAACGATTGGCTTATTCCTGTCCCTGTACGCCCATCATCACTGGCTATTGTAAACAAGAGCTACGAACCCATTGCATACGCTTCACGACTAACGTTACTTATCAATAAATTATTATATCCTTCTGATTTGTCATTTTGTTTTTTGAATAAAATGTTGAACCCAAGCCCACTGAGCTGAAAAGGTTAATTCAACAGCCAAAGCACAATGGGAAAAGTCGTTCTTCTCAGAGGGCTTCTTCGGATTTCCTCTCAGTGGATCCACTGTATATTTAAATAGTAGCACTCCCGAGGCCACGTGCAATGATCCCAACGACATACTCGTCATCATCTTACGTTCAAGTTCTCGAGTATCGGCTTTGCTAGCGGTCTCTGTTTAGCTTGGTAATCTCCAGGTAGCTAGACGCAAACATCCTCTGTTCCGTCAAATGTATGTTTGAGAACAACTCATAACAAACTCTGCATGAGGCCATGACAGTTTTAATGATATGTTCTAAACTAATCCTTTCTTATGGAGTATTCTGAAGGAAACTACCAACAGCTTTCAACGAAATGTTCTAGACTAACTCCTATACGGTAGTAGCAATTAAAAAAACACTGTTTGGGCCGCCTATGTTGGTAAACAAATCACACATGATGAACAGGAGAGTTTTGCTTTAGCTCTTTGAATGGGTACACTTTGCTCATAATGTTTATGCTATATCCATAGGGGCATCAATTATTTATCATCGAGACAAATTGTACCTGCCATACATAACATTGTAAAATATGAGGTGAAAGTTGTCATATTTTTGTGTTTTCATTGTTGGTCTCATTCAGACAAACACCTGCCACGCCCCCTTCCGACAAGAAGGCTAATCAACTTTCTTACCGCCACAACACTCATGGATTGCTTATCACTAAAAGTCCAAAGGTACAAGTGAGGTCCAGGTCTGACCGTTATCTCAAGGTTGATCACGTGGGAAGGGAGCGGAGGGACTGACCACAAGGTCAGGGGAGGGGGTATTGATTGGGAGGGGGGAAGGGGAGATAACCACGGGACCTGGTCACCACACAAAGGGGTTGCTCAGGTGTGGCAGTGGTCACTCTGACCCTCGTTTTAATATTTCATGTTCATTGTTATCCTGTGGCTGATTGGATCTCTTATCTAACCTGGTAATTAATTGGTCCAGCCAGGACAAGCCAATCAACCCAGGCCCTGTGTACTCGTTGTAATCTGTCCATGTATAAAAATAAACACATATGATTACAGCGACCTCTTTAACTGGTTTAGCTGGCTTGAGACATACATCTCTGTGTGTTGCGTTGATTCATTTCTCGCTCAACTACTGACCCTAATTATTTCGGAGAATGACCCACAATTCTTCAACATACTATGGCCGCTTTGAATTGTTGCGATTCTTGCCTATGTTCTTTCCAGTGTCTAGTGGCCATCGTTGCACATCTGTGTTTCATCTCCGGCTTAATATTGATATTAAATAATGATATTTCGTGATCGTATAGTTTACTTCTGCGAGAATAAATATATCATGAATATCGATAGCAGGAGATGGGAGGAAATGAACTAAAGCTACTGGATAATTATTAAAGTTCCAAAGGATCAGGGGTTGAAATATTCTATGTTCCAAACGCAGCTCCGAGATATAACATCAAGAGTGAAATACTTCCTTCATATGTTCCCTTTATTCCTCCTTGTGTGCTGGGGTGAAGAGCTTGCTCCTCACCCCAAATATGCGTTACAGTTTCGTAGGGTCAGGGATAGGTTTGGCCATCTCTATCCCCCCTTGGGCACACTTTTATGAGATAATCAATGATTTCCAACACAAGGTAACAGCCGTTGTTTGCTGCTCAGAAAGAAGGGTTGTCAAGTGTTTTGCCTGGCCATGTCTGCCGCCGATCTTATGCAAGACGACGCAGACAATTAGATTATATATGTTGGTACCTTTTTTAATGTGATAATCCTTGCTTCTTTACATTTGTTTTTGACGCCATTGACGAGATTGAAGCTATGACCTCCTGATCACGTGACAGCCTGCAAGCATAGTCATTGGCTGAAAGGCTGTAAGCAGCCTTGACCTTGCTCAGTCAGTAGGGACCACATGATCAGGGTTGGTAGTCAGTAGTGTTTGTAAGCCCCCAGAAAAAGGTACTTAATGCGGTAACCATATTTTTTGTTCGTTTTTAAAATATTGGCGTATCAAGCAATTCTACCCGTCCAAGTTGTTCCTTACTAGGAGTGATGTCGATAGAGAGTGACAATCGTGGGGTTTTACAGGGAAGAAAGTGCGAAAAAGACAGATCCCCTAGGCAAGTGTTACTATGTGGCGTAAAACCCGATTTATCGGGCATTGTTCGAAACGTTCAAGCAGAAGCTATGCTTTGTAAACAAAGGCGGATGGATGCCGACCATCCAGAGGTAATACACGGAGGTGGCCGGATACGGAGCTGGAGGCGGAGCTGGAGCTCAGTAGAAACATTGCAATATATGCATCTTTCAGGATCGTTACTAGGCGGTTAGAGCCTTCGTTTATGGTCCGAACTGTTCTCTAAGCCTGCCGGGAACAAGACAAGGCTTCCCGACGGGCACTGAGTGCAATTGAGTGGGATAGCACTGCAATCATTTTGTGATTGACCGCAAACTAGTGAAGTGTGATACTTATGGCTATGAATCACAGTGAAATGGACATGCCATTAGCAACCATTATGTGAAATCCATTGCGTCTATTTCCTCCTATGTTGTTGGTTGTCTCACACTTGTGTTGGATCAAGTTCTCATTCATGTTCATTTATGTTTGTATTAAACATGTGTTACTCAAACAATTGTATCTGGGAATGTATGTTTTCTTCAAAAGTCAATAATATGGGTGTGATCTCAAATGCGCATATAATGCGCATTCAAAATCGCATCTAAATACTCATTATAGATATGTACATATGCAATGCTTGTAGGGGTATTCCAATCAATAATTAACATTTCCCTTTTGAAGATAATTAATTTAGGTGCCCTAACGTACATAGGCCCCAAAAGTAGGAATATTGGAGTATTAGAATGATCAGACATTATAACGGTTATTATGGTTGGAATGAAAGCTGGGGTTGAGAGGAATCCAATGACATATATACAAATCTATATAGGATTCTAGCTATATGTAATGAAATACAATCCCCAAACCCCCATTTCTGCAATTTAGCACAAATGAAAAAGCTATCCCATATAATATTAAAGCCACAACAGGCTCACAATGCCTGACACTGCTCACTCACCTAGCATTCACACTTACTGTCGCTCATACTCACTCTCTGATACCAAGTCAAAGAAACCCCTATACACAAAGCTAAATGATGCAAGCCTAGCTCGATGTTAGGGCCATTCTCAGAAAAGTCTTGCATTTCATGGTTGGAAATTGAAAGAAATGGAATTAAGATGAGAGCTTTGGGTATTATAGTACGTCATCCCGCGTTATGTTTATGCGTACATTTCACGCATACTAGAGCCAAAAATACTAGAGATAAATATAGAAAAGTTTACATTTCCTGAAAGAGGAATCTGTTTTCTTCATAAGGTGTTTATCCGACTTTTCTAAAGTTGTATGGTTATACAACTATTCTATCTATTAATAGAGATATGACGCTTAGACTTTGATATTTTGTTTCATCTACTTTAGCATTAATACCCGAGGTTTTGGCTGGTTTCCGGGGTCTATTGCCTTGGGGAACATTCGAGGGCGTAGCCCGAGAATTTCCCCAGGCAATAGACCCCGGAAACCAGCCAAAACCTCGGGTATTAGTGCTTTTAGACGCTATTTGGTCGGATTCAAGGAACCTATATAATACCGCGACGGCTGACCGAATGAAGCTTCAGCCACAACAGCCAATCAGAGGAGCGTATTCGCTAATGTTTATGTTCAGCCAGCCGGCCTGTTTTCGCAAGGTTCCGCTGCTTGCTATCCAAAGCATTGGACACCGCTTTAATCGAAACCTACATGATACCGCGACGGCTGGCCGAATGAAGCTTCAGCTACAACAGCCAATCAGAGGTGCGTATTCGCTAATGTTTATGTTCAGCCAGCCGGCCTGTTTTCGCAAGGTTCCGCTGCTTGCTATCCAAAGCATCGGACACTTCCGGTTCTCGAATGCCGTGTTGCGTGTGTCTAGGGACTTAAAAAAGAAATAAATAAAAGATTTGAATCGGTAGAAATGATTTAAATAGTGTTTGAGCCCGATAGCGAAGATTTAGTCGACGGGAATCAAGCAATAAATGAATGGCGAGTTCAGAAGCTATACGTGCGACCGGAAGAGATGTGGAGATCCTTCGGCATAGCCACTCATGTGCACATTCACTTGGCGTTGCATTGTGTACGGTGGCCTATATAGCGCACGGAGGATTTCATTCGAAAGTGACCCGCACGTCAACAAACTGCCGTGTCCGTGTGTCTAGGTGAGGAAGTGGCGTTGGAGTGGTCTATAAGGTAAAAAATACCCCCCAGAATCAGACCAAATCGCGTCTAAATGTAAATAGGGCCCTTGTCGACCTTTCATGAGAAGTGCCCATATACTCATACCATATTTTAGAGGCTGAGTGTCCTTTAAGGGATGACATTTCAAACATTTTACAATAATTATTCTTGTAGTTACAAATATATTTCTTTCCCTACTAATTTTCGACCTGCTTATACAGTTATTATTCCATCATTATCATAAGCTTTTTAAGTATTCTCTATTGGAAACGTATTGGGTAAACATACTTGAAGAATAAGACAAATTGTTTTTAGATGGTCCCTTTGTTTTTAACCTGAGCGGCGAGATAGACTTATGCTTTTGATCACACACATATTCCAAAATAGTATTTTACACACCTAACTTAGTTCAAATAAAATTATCATGATTACATTATTATCATGGGTGTGATCTCAATTGCGCATGAAATGCGCACTCAAAATCGCGTCTAAATACTAATTATATAAATTCATTGTCAGCAGGTGGCGCAATTGGTAACTGGGGTGCATTTACAATTTCTTTTACAATGAAAGTGCTGCTAATACACTTGTGTAGCATTTATATCACTATAGATATTCCATATCATGTACACAGGGATGTTATAATTGATATACCTCTATAGTTAATTTATGTAATTTAGTTATTTAATATGGAAAAACGTTTTGATCAGGACATCCCCCATCATTGCATACTTAAATATCTGAAGTAGGCTGGGCCACCCTGTTTTCAAGTAAAACTGGAATAGCCCTTCCCACCAATTCGGATGCCTAACAGGATGGAAATAATGATGAAATAATGTATGTATTACCATGAAGGATTAATTATGAGTAAAGGTAAGAATAAAAGTAAGAAAATAAGTTGAAAATTGCGGATAATTCATGCTCTAATATCCGCCTTAAAATGCCATAAGAATTTGCTATTTTTTGCACTCATATTGCGTTATACTCTTAGCGTGACTATCTCGCAATCATTGCGCAATAATTATTGCGTGAAAAGCGTCCACTCTCATCACAGAACTATGGCGAGATGATTGCGCATTAAAAATCGCGTAGAATCGCGCCCAATTGCCCGTCGGGTTGTTTCCGGCAGGCTTAGAGAACAGTCAGGACCATAAACGAAGGCTCTAATGGCTTTAGTCTCTGTTGGTTGGGCAGTTACTATCACTTTAGTCCATTACTATCAGTTTACCCCCAAAACAAAATTCCAATTTAGCATTTACTCATGGTTTGCTTCAGTTTTATTTCCCCATTAAATGTTCCTGGCGTCTGTATAGGCCTACAGGTTTCCCCAGAACCGAAACAGATGGCTGGGCTCAGTTTGTTGACATTTGGGCACTTTCGGATGGAAGATGGAAGGAGGAGTGCGCTAAATAGACTGTACACAGTGCAATGCCAAGTGCACAGAGTGGCTATGTGTGCCATGCCGAGAGTCAACTCTCTGACCAATTAGCACACAGGCCATGTGTTGTGTTTTAGTGGCGAAAGCAATCTTTGGTACCCTGTGATGAAGACCCCATGTGGACATGAAGACAACACTAGGATTATCACTAGGATTATCACAAGTGGTAGGCCTATGTCCGCTATATGTAGCCAGATATATAATTAATCTAACCAGCTCAAGTAACATGGAATGAATCATCCCAATTACCCAAATAAAGAGTTCGAAGAGGGTAAATACAGAGGCGTTGGTCTGCCTACTGCCTGGGGTATACAGAGAGTGACACTGCAAAACTGGGCCCTTCCCACAATCTAATTACCGAAACGCATTGTTCCATAGAGGCCACTCCACGGGCGTAAACACTCATGGCGGACGGACGCGTATCAACATGAAGGAACAAGTTTGTCTATATAAATACAACCAGAGTAGAAGAATTTTTATAGTAGTTGTTAGCGATGTTGTGGTGATGTTGAATCGAGGAGAAGACATTGTTTACAAATTAACGTGGTCAGGCCCAACCGGAAGAAGTGAGTTTCGTAGAGGCCAGCATAAGGGGGCGTGTTCCGGCTTAGACGGGCCAGTAGAGGCGAGGTGGACCGTTCTATGCCAGCCCAACCAACAGGGACTAAAGAATAATATATCCAAGCCTTGGCACACCAAAGAGTGTTGGCAAGGCATCCGACTACTATGCTTAGGGAACTACCTTAATGTAAACCATAAATGGGCTTTTATTATCACAGGTAATTTACTCGACAATATATATGATAATTAAACAGCCAGCTAATTGTTCAAATAGGATATGTTTTTGCTGGTGAGAGAGATGTCACCCTATAATAAAGTTATGAAGGATTTGATCCAACAGCAATAAGTGCATTAAAAGCATTTCAACAATTCTTTCAAATTTCATCTAATTTCTTTGGACAATCCCAGTGAGAACAATTACAAAATGTATTAATAATTACCAATAATATGTTGGATATAAAAAACGTTGGTAGAAGGGGAGAATATCGCTATATATCGGTTAGGGCTGGGGTGGAAATGATGAATCGATGTAGATATCATTAAAAGTTGTTGATTATGATTTTATTGATTACACAAGCTTTCGGGCTATGGACGCCCTTCTTCAGGTGTGAAGTAGTGTTTGACATGTGGAATTCTATACCTTAAGTACCATTTGATGTAGTCATAGTATTAAGCTTTAGCATGACTGTCCGCAGTGAATGGATCAAGTGGTGGTATAACTGTCCACAGTAAACATTTTCTTTACATATACAATATGGATAGAAGTAAACAAGTTATTTTTTCGGGTCACCTCTTATAGGTGAACTCACGTTTTTTTATGTTATGTTATGAAATAAGAAAGTTGTTTCTTAGTGACTCTCAGGGTCGTATAAGATCCCTTTGTTAATTACAATCGGTTTGATTTCTGATGCAATATTATAGTCAATATTCTCTATGAGATTCAATATCAGATTCAATGTTTTTGACTTATTGATGGAGTTCTTATCTGGACTAGTATTGGTTGCTGCGTCCTGATAACTGGTCTCTGGGGTGCTGTCAATCATGTTATTCAGCTGTTTCTCCATGTTGGATAGTTGCGAGTCGCTGGAGAGGTCCAGGTCGCTGCCAATGTCTGTTGGGCTCGTCGATGGTGGTGGTTCATCTTGGCATGGTGTGGTGATGCGGTGTGGTGATGGTTGGGGCGTGGCACTTCTCTTGTTGTCAGAGGGCATGGATGTGGGGATGCAGATGACTGTGGGTGGAACAGGTTTCTGCGTGAACAGGTTCGAGAAGTCAGTTTGGGCTTTATCAGTGATATCTATGATTTTAAGCGATGGATAATGGTTTTGGGCTGGTGTGGGTTTCTTAGACTGGGAGTGATTGGTGGTGTGGGAGTGAGGTCTCTTGTTGGAGTGGGATGGATGCAGGGGTGGACGAGAAGAGGGGCGGGGAGGGCTTTCTTTTTGTGGCGGACGTGGTGCTGGTGTGGGTGGAGTATGTTGAGTTCTGGGTACTTTCTGAGTGGGATCTAGATGGGTAGTGGTGGGGCCGTGCTGGGGGGCGCTGGCTTGATTATTGCGGTTGGCGATTCTGTCTTCCGGTCTGACAACTGGGAAACAGGGTGGATGCACAATGTTGGTTTTAGAAGGTTTCTTTTGAGTTTTCGCTGGTACCTGGCCTGCAAAATAGGGGGAGTTGTTTCCCTGGATTATTCGGAACAAGGCAGGCGGAGCTTTAGTGGTGAAAGTTTTTATGATTGGTAAGGTAATAGCAATCGGTTTCTTCTTTTCAGGTGCTTGAGAAGCTAGTATTGGTGTGGTAAGAGGAATGTCACCGTTGTGTACTCGTTGGCAGTGTATCATGAACTCTTGGTTCCTGGTGAATAGTTTACAGCAAACAGGGCATGGGTATTGGTACTTACCCCGTTCGTCCGGGCCTATGTGGTATTTGTTGAGGTGTCTGAGCATGGAGCCACCTCTGCTCGAGATCCAGATGCCACATAAATGGCATTGGGATGGCATGTATCCTTTCGGATCTGTTGTATTCGGAGCTTGGTCCATCTTGGATGTCTGATCAGCTGGTCGGAGGTTTGAATGGTGTCAGAACGTGCTATTGTTTACTGGTTTCACGGGTCATGACGTCCCAGTTCTGTCTGGGCGTCGGCCAATCAGAGCGCATTGTGAGGTGCCGTCGTCAAGGCGGCTATTGTCAGGGGCGTGGTCCCGCTGGGGAGCGGTTCATTTTCCTGTGCGCAGGGAGATGTTTTCCCGCGCGGACTCTGGCTAGTACTGTAGGTTGAGTCCTTTTGGGTGGTGTGTGTCAAGGATCAATATCCATGCTTCCTCGAGTCGTTTCTAAGGCCTACCCGTCCATTCAAACACGCTCTAGATTTAAGTGTGGAACACTCAATCTTGGGAACTAGCTCAGGGGCAGAGCGTCCGCCTCCCGCACGGAAGGTCGCACGTTCAAAACCAGCTCACAGCTGGCCTTACATTTTTCACGCAGGGTGCCATGTAGGCAATATGACAGTAGCGCCTACATGGCTGGGTAGGCGGGTGGGTGGGCTCTATGTAGGCCCTACCTATGGCATTGGGAAGGCAGGAAATCTTTTAAATAGCCTAAGGTTTCATTATCCGCTCAATAATATAACATCCTAGTTAATTTAAAGAGTTCTTTAATGGCTTCAAACCTATTATGGCCAGGTACCATGCACTTTCTGATGGGACACCCTCTCCTGGGCGAGATATGACTACCGCTTCTTCCTCAGCACCAATTATGTCATACCCGATATATCGAAGAATGCAATAGAAAGAGAAATTTTTCAACATCCAGTATAGGAATCGGCAATGAAACGCACCGCAATCGCATCTTGAGACATTTTCCTCTCAATTTCGCCAGGCATCGATGCGTTGTTACTGTACATTAACAACGCTGGACTGCAGTTTAGCCACCAGAAAGATGGACAGAACATTTGAATGTTGAGCCATTCACGCTATTATAGACAACAAAACAAAAGTGTAGGAGGGGAGAGGGAGCCGGGGGACGGGGTGGTGGGCAGTGTCATTGAAAATGAGAAAAAGATTCCATACTTATATAAAACAAGTACATAGCCCAAGACACCACTCCCAAATTAATCTCGCGGTAATGGTCTGGACAAATCGTGGCCCCGTGCGAAAACCATTTTCACCGAAAATAAACACAAGCTCTACTACAGAGAACCTATGTATCCCCAAACCCCATCTAACTCACTTTTCTCCCTTAATTTGATCTAAGACTCTGTAATTCTCTCACCGATTGAAAGGGAATTGTATGAATAACTACATGTTTGAGTTTTAAAGAAATCCGAGTCCCAGATGTGAAGATATTAGTGAAATTAAAAAATAAAATGACTCGAAAATGAGACAAATATAAAAAGGCTGTCTGCACTGGGATTCGAATTCACAATGTCACGTTTGGCAGTCTTAGATGCTAACCACTTGACCATAGGGAACTCAAGAGAACTCGCATATAAACACTGGGCATACCCATTGATGCATCACATTTTAGGTTTTCTTTAATCCCCCATTCTCCTCATGGTGAATGAGGAGAATGGGGAAAAGGCGGATATTTGTGTGAATATAAGTATAAATTGTTCCAGGCGGGACTGGCCGGAACAGGAAATCACATGACCAGGGTTAGAGTTCATTTGGACATTTCGCATGGAATTTGAAATGTGTTTGCCTGTCTACCAAGCCTAGCTAGTGGGATCCAAGCTGTGCTCGAGAGGTTGGGTGCAATTTGACTCAGAACAATTTTTTCTTTTTTTCTTTCATTGTGCTTATTGAATAAAATAAATACACAAGACTGCAAGCAGAAAGTTGGCAACTATCATCGATCTCTGTCTTCCTTTATTTAGTGATTAATCGACGAAAGAACAGTAATTTATACATTTAGAAGGTTCTTGTATTAGCTGCAGACGGTTTAATGATTCAAATTAATTATAAAAATATATCTTGCATCTGCAATCCATTTCTCTAATATGCAAATGCAGCTAGGACTTCTAGGTCTGCACGCTTCCTGGAACTGGCTGGGGACTGACAAACCCCAACTGAACTGCACTCAAACTCCAACTAACTGGCTGGGAACTCAACTAACTGGGAAAGGGGCAAACATGGGGCTTATATATACAGAGCTAATTACTATGCAATGATACAAGACTCCAACATATGGAAGGGAGAAACAAGATCTGGGGACAGGTACTGTTCCTCCTGGTACATTCCGATGTTGGGCATCTCCCATGCACTGCATAGCCACATTCCATTTCGGGGCAGGTGTAGAGACAAAGGATGAAGGGTTGAGGGTAAATAAATGGGGATTCTTAGTGACTCTTAGTTACAATTAGAGGGTCAAATTAGCTTAATGAGATATGGAGATCAAGGCAAATTACACTGGCTTACAATATATGACTTATTACTTAGTATCCATATATATTCTGGTCTCAGTGACCCTTTACCAGGAAAAGTTAAGTAATAGATTGACTGGGGTAATTTCATAACTGGAGTAATTTCATAAGGGAAAATGGAGACCCAGAGATCACTGAGTGAGAGGGAGAGCGTCAAATAACAAAGGACTATATTTCAGCATCATAGTCGGGAAGGCAATGGAACCATAATATTCATCCATGAAAAAAGCGGTTAGGCCTTATCAGAGACAATATTCACAATTCACGTTTAATAAATTAAGATATTTTAGTAAGCCAAGCCTAGATTTCATGTGAGAAAGAAGAAAATGTTAAAAAAAACACCTGCGCCTTTAAAAATGCATCATAATAAAAAATCGCATCAAAGATACGATGTATGTACATTGCCCATTCTCCCTTTTAAAGCATTTATATATGCTGATTAGTTCGTTCAGAGAGCATAGCCTTGAGGTATAATTTGAAAGCCCCTCCCCATTATAAACTTTATGTACGTAGGCCTATTCATGCAAGCCCCCTACTAAAATGCGGGCTAACAATGAGAGGCAGAAACCGGAAAACACTCTGGCATTACCGAGCTTAGTTCCTACTGAATATTGACCAAATGAGTGTCACTATTATGGCAACCAAGAATACAAACCTATTGGTTCACTGCAATCGTAAGTTTGCTTGGACAGCGTGCACAGTCTGCATACATGCTAAGACATTGTATACTCCAAAGCCGAGACTGTTCTCATTATGTTAATTGTTGTTCGCATGTGTGTGCAATTTCGGATATGTAAACATTTTCCTATACTCCCTCTCGATGTGTTTAATTTGAGTAGACCTTAAATGGAGCTAAACTTATAGATTCGTACTATGACGTACATTCAGCACAATGACGTACATTCATATTGATGGGGGCTTAGAAAAATACCTTGAATGGAAAAATATAGGAACTGGCCTGTAAATAGATAAATATCTGGCTACCGTATGGTCCATTCCTACGAAATGGGCCCAGTAGCCTGAAACTATTGTACAAAAAAAAATTCCTTTAATCTTTTCCATAGTTCAGATATTACCTTTTTTCATCTACCACTGTTCTCTTCATAACCAAGAGATATAAGAAACAACGACTCAGATAGATACATTTGTTATCCCCTTACCTTGGAGATTCAAGTGTTATTTCTGGAAGGGATTATATTTCTATTTTCTAAACCAGGTTGAAATATGGGCGACGTAAAATCTTCATTTTTAGTGATGGAAATGAGAAAAAATGAAATTTAGATTAAATATAAGAGGTTTCTGGATTATATTTCCTAAAAGGCCATATTTTCCTGCATATAATCCTGAAAAGAATGGCATCCAGAGTCAATTATCTATCAATCTATGGCCGAAAAAGGTCATTCTAAATATTTAAATCAATAAATGGTCATTTTAAAAGTAGAAATGTATTAATTCAATTGGTAGTAGAGAGTAGTATAAGGGGCGCAAAATAGCGTGCTTTAGTATATATTCCTGTCACCAGGGGAGCTGAAAATGAAGTTTTTTTTTATCTATAGGATGGAATAGGACAAGTTTTTTTTAATTTTTTGTTTAACTTTTTCTTTTCCTCAGAAAACCTAAAATGTGATGCTTCCTTTTTTTTTATTGAAGTGTTTTATTCACTGATATTTCCATAGGGTATTAGAGTGTGCTTTAGTACCATTTTGTCCACCAGGGAAGAGCTAAAAGATGAAGGTTTTTATCTACAGTATGATATCCCGATGTGCATTGAAAAATCCACCAGTGCATGTAAAAGTGCCACTGACCAGTCACAAAAGTGCAACCCTCTCAAAAAAGCAGTTTTGCACCTGGTTTTGCACCTGATGCAATTGGCATCATCAGATGCACTCCAAAGATGCGTATGAAATTCATGTATATAAATCAGGTATCAATGCACTAGCTACATGCAGTGGAATTAATGAATGTCAGTCAAAGTTCCACCCCAAATAAGAGTATTGCCTATTGATTCAATAAATGAGTCACAAGTCGCAAACAATGTATTTAGAGATATCAGTACTGATATCATCATATTTGAAAAGTGGAGATCAAACCTATTCTAATTATGGTAAACATGAGGTCAGCTATTAAATATTTCCATATTTTAAGTTTGATATTTTTATATATCAGCATGGGCTGGTAAATGACAGAGATAGAGAGAGTGAGAGAGGGGGGGAAGAGAGAGTGTGGCAAGGCGGGAGGAGGAAAGCGGAGAAGGAGGAGGTTATTCACCTGGCATACCAGGAGGGGGGTTGGGAGGGAAGTGGGAGGGGGCAGCAGAGTGGGTGGGGGAAGGACGGGGAGAGGGATAGAGGTGGGCTGAGGGAGAGGGGCAGAGGGAGCGAAAGGTCGGACGAAGATTCAAACCAAATGAGAATTAAATATTTTAAAACGTCAAGAATTACTTTTCCATGCAGATACCAGATACCAGATTTCTGACACAAACACTTTTTCTTTCAAGTGTAGAAATGGGACATAACCGATCTACAAAAATGTTAAACACAGGAATCGTTCCTTAGAATAGATAGAATGACTGGTGTTCTGGTGAATAATGGTTTAAAAGTACTAAAAGTATCTAGAAAGCCGAGTTAGAACATGCACAATGTAAAACTGATAAGATGAAAGGATTAGCCCTAACAATAATTACATAGCATTCAGTGTAAGCTTGATCGGCGTCATTACTACCCACATGAGTGTAATTGATTTATGGACAGTTGTTTTGATAACGATTATGTATGTGTAGCGAATAGCAGCTACTATCTATGTGCTTTTCTATCGTATGTTACAAGGTGCTATAGTGAACTGTTATACACTAAGTGTAAAGCGTTTTTTTCGTCCAGCATTATTAGTATGAATAGTGATTATGAATGAATGAATAACTTTTACTCAGTAATGCCCTCCCTCTCCCTTCCATAGCATTAGCAATGAAAGCGCCTCACTGAGTGCATTATAACCGTGCCTTTTACACCTGGTCAGTAGCACATCGTTGGGAGCATCAGAAACCACATTTATAAACGGGGTCCATGGAGCATATTGTATGTATTTGAGAATCTCATATATTCATCTATATAGCCTAAACATTCTTAACATTTCTATCACAAATAAAAGTTCAAACCAAATCCGCGCCCACAACTACAATAAAATTCTCCAACACAGTGAAGCTACAACATTCACACCTACTGACTGACACTCCACTCTCTGACACTCACACTTAGTCTCTGACACTCATTTATAGAAACCCCTCCCACTTAAACTAAACGATGTAATACTACCTCCAGATTATCCAAATATTACTTCCCAAATTCTCCTCCAGATTTAATACATCCTTTTATAATTCCTACCACATTATTAATCTTATATTAAATAACTTCCACAAGTATACCAATACGCTTACACCACTACTAATAGTTCACACAATGTCTGCTTTTCATTTATCCTGGCCAATCATTCAAGCTTTTAAACTACTATAAATTATGATATTTAGTACTCGTCATAGAACGTTTTTTTGGTTATGTGTGATGTGTTTCAGGAAAATGTATCACAGGTTGAAAAAATGTTTTTTTCCTGTGGGATTTATTCACATGGTTTCTTTATTCAATATATCAATAAACACACTTCTTACGGGACTAATCACAACAAGAAATATCTCTAGTTCCTCTCATGTTCTCGTTAATTTTGTTACCCTGTTTTATTAAGAAATATGAATCCAAAGCTTTAGTATTATATGTCGCCGCTACTATTGGGTATTTCCGAGACCCAGACGCTACTATTTTATATAATTTAATTAACTGGTTACTTTCAAGTAAAACAAATAATTACAGTGATCAATCTGTAAACAAACAAAACTTGGCTAATATACACACACTTTATAGTTAAAGAAAGCTAAGAGGATGAGGAATTCAACCAAGTGCATCATTACGTCCTCCCTACAGCAAGGAGAGCGGTATTGCAGTGCGTAATCGTTACGCGTACACAACATAATTAATACGCGGCGATTGTGAAGAAAGGGAGAAATAGGAGTGCTATATCAGTATCATTTATTTTGTTCATCTATTCATCCTACATGTGTTATTGAATAAGAATACTCTATATAGTAACTGTACCCAACTTTCCATTGTGATGGCAGGCTTATTTAAGGTAGAGTAGAGCTTTGCTAAGAGTTTGTGTATCTGCATTAAATGTGTGTATGTGAGGGTTACTCTGGGAGTGGAATCGCAGTATAGATTGACACCCCCACCTGACCATAATACATGCATATATATGGTCAGTAATAATACAATATATATAATATATATAAAAACATTGAATATATCATAGGCTTTTGAATGAAATAAACAAGAATATGACGTGTTATTTGAATTGAAAATATGAGTCCAACGTGTGACTCATTTTCTTGTGACACATCAGACATTGGAATATGCAGTACAGGCCCAAATATTCTTCATCAGTACAAAATTGTTATATATACAGGTTCATCACTTGATAAAATAATTCAACTGCATTTACACCCGATTTAGATACATAGCTACTATGATGCACATTTTACCAGGTGTAGAACCAAGTGCAAAACTACTTTTCTGAGCGGATTGCACTTCTGTGCCTGCTCAGATGCACTTTTGCATGCATTGGGAGATTTTCCCATGCACATCGGGGTTCTCACCAGGTGGCAGCACATTTGCACTGTGTTGTATTTACAATTCATTTTGACAATAGACACACTGTTATTACACTTTTGTGCTATTTACATGCTATAATTGTTTCCCATCATTTAATTAGGAATATTGTAAGTGATATCCATCCATAGTATATTTGTGTAATATCTCTGTTTGATATTGAAAAACGTTTTCATCAAGACACCCCAATATTTCTACATATAGGTTGTGCCTAGTGGCTTGGGCGACCAAGAGCAACCAAACAACTAAAATAGAGTGCAAGGCATTCTGCCAACCTCAAGACTCCTCTAACAGGTCTAAGAGGATGGTGAAATTGATGAAATGAAATGTTGCATTTAAGGGAGACATGGCTCCAGTGCGCCAAACCCTTTTGGAGATATTTTGGAATATAGGCACCCTTCAAACCTCTCTGTGATAAAAAAAATACAGCTCTCCAACAGAGCAACATAAGAGCCTTACTGAGTGCATCATAAGTGCACTTTTTAACCTGGAAAATAGAGCATTAGTAAGAGCATCAGAATCACATTAAATAACCTGGTCAGTAGTGGATTATTGAGTGTATCAGTAGTGTATTTATAAATCGGGTCCATAGAGCATTATAAAATCAAGTTTGAGCCTCACAACTGTTTACGATTTCCACTAGTAAAGCACCAGGTCAGAATCAGGTCAAAAGTTCCAGGTCAAAACTAGGTCAGTTATGCAATCATGCAGGTTTTTTTAGTATTCACTGATATTTCCATTTTGTTATCCAGCTTTTGACTTTTTTGTCTGAGTCTTTTTATTCACTGATGTTTCCATAGGCTATTACAGCGTGTTTTAGTTCCAATAGTCCAGTGAGATGGTAGTACTGCATTGCTAACTGTTATGTGTATTGTGGTATTTAGGAGTTACACCAGGTGGAAGCATTGATATATAATATACAGTTTTCACACGATATTATGAGTTTATGTAACTTATAATATGAGTTATTTTATTTTATAAATTTTAGGTATTATTAGTCAAATCCATTGATAATTTAGGTTGACTCGAATCCATTGGTAGATCCAAAGCCATTTTCCCCTTGTTCTGTTTGATCTAGATTTGTCAATTCTTGAAGAACAGGGATGTAAATTCGCTCGAGAATTAGTTGAGCAATTTGATCACCTTTGGAAACATTGAAATTTTCACCACTGAAGTTAAACATTATAACTCCAATATTTCCACGGTAATCTTGATCAATTACTCCACCCCCTATATCAATAACAAATTTTAATGCTAATCCTGAGCGGGGGGCCACACGACCATAGCACCCATTGGGTAGGGCTATTTGGATATCTGTTTTTATCAAAGCTTTTCTGTTAGTGAAAAGAACATTCTCTCGCTGGGTATCCAGAAGAGGGGCAGTGAATCGTTAGGGATTGGTTGATCTTCTAAAGACATAACTCACACACATTTGAAGAAAGTGTAATGGATATGTGGAGACAAAAATACCAGTGTTTATAGTTCTGCTAGTAGGTGAAACAAGAGAATTAATACTTAAGTAAAAGATTAAAAGAGAGAGAGAAAAAAGAAGTTAGTCCATCATTAAATGATGAGTTAGATCCAATTGTGGGATGTATGCCTGTAAACCAGGTGAATAGATGGGTGTGACTGTGACTTTTATGATACCAAAATGAATGAAAAACTTGTGAACATAAGACTTGTACATTAGCATTGTATGGAAAAGTTTTTAAAAGGATAATACTGTGTGGTTACCTAGAGTTTCTTTTAACTACAATGATTTAGCAATGTATATGCGCAGATGGCAGGTGTTCTTGAATAAAGGTGGTTTTAAAAAAAAAAAAAATTATGTTCGATCACGTCGAACTGTATTTTGAACCTGAAAAAAAATAAAAAAATTATTGTATTATAAGCACTGTATAAATCATATCCAGCTGCAAACTTTGATCCTTGTGTAGGAGTAAATGCATTATTTGTAAGTTTAGCAAAATGTAGAATAGGATTTTCCATGGTTCAAATGTATTGAAATGTGAACAGTTATTATTATTAGAGAGAGAGAGAGAGAGTTGATGTAAGGACTGCGTTTGTATGTAATCTGTTGTACAGAGAGAGAGAGACAGAGAGAGTTTTTTATGTATTAGTCGGTACTGTAAGAAATGGAATTAATTTGTGAGAGTACATTTGAGTGCTATTGCTGGAGAGTATTAGGTACTTTTTATTATTACATTGTGTTCTAATGCGATGAATGTTTTGTCAGAGAGCAAACAATACGACATTGATTGGATCAATTTTTTGGTTGTGTTGTTAATTGGTTTAACTTTTTGTAGAGAAGTAAAGGCTGTCTTAAAGGTTCCACACTAGGTGGAGTATATATATATATTTAAGAATTGGTTACTACACTTTCTCAAAACTTTGTCATCATGGCGATTGATGAGAATCAGTTG
This sequence comes from Sthenelais limicola, assembly GCA_942159475.1. NCBI lineage: Eukaryota > Metazoa > Annelida > Polychaeta > Phyllodocida > Sigalionidae > Sthenelais > Sthenelais limicola. The sequence goes on from OW804098.1 coordinate 57,235,210, forward strand.
ATTATACCAGAGATCGAATATGAAGAAATTGAGAATGTTGGAATTGTTTTAGAAGAAGAAGAAGATTGGGAGGAGGAGTTGGCGCAAAATCGAAATGAAATTATATCTTTTGTTTTAACAAAATTTCATAATGACAACAGACTGATTAAGGACTCTTACAAAATCAAGATTATACATTAATGGATTAACAACAACAAAAAGTGCGCTATGGATTTTGGATTAAAGTGTGATATAGATTTATGAAAATGTCAAAATCAAGAGTGAATAGACAATACAGTTGTATTATTGTCCATGATCTTCATAAAACGAATATCGCTTTATCACAGACAAATGAGCGATTGTTGACTTATTTAGAACAATCAACTAATTCATTGAATCGTCAATTGCAGGAAAATTACTTATTAAAGTTGGAGGTGAGAGGTATGCAGGAACGATTATATTATTAAACTGTTTCCAAGACAGATTTTAAGCCTTTTCAGATGAATGATCTATTATGACTGAGGAGGGTAAAACGAGAGTATATAAGACGTATAGTCGTCTTGTTGTTCATGATCTTCATAAAAAGAATATCTCTTTATTAGAGGCAAATGAACGTTTAACGGCTCACTTGGAACAATTGAATAATTCCTTATCTCGTCAGAAACAAGAAAACTTTATGTTACAGTTAGAAGTAAAGTCAATTCAGGAACAATTAGAGTATGAAAAGGAAATTTCCAAAAAGTTAAGGAACATTGGAATGCGAGTTTTATTTGAAGAACGAAGTTCAAATATTGAGTTACGTCAAACAAAGTACTACGGCGCTGTTGTGAGTGATCGATATTGGAATTGTTGAAATATCATTTTACTGCGAATAAGTTTATTATGTTCTTGGTGTAACTGCATATTGAAGAACGAACTAGGAAGGAAAAGAAGACATGCCAGAGTATGTAATATGAAACCCAAATCCCGTAGAGGATGTAATTGTTGTACTTATATGATGAGAGGATACACAATTAATCGATGACTATAGACATATAGGGGGTATATACTCATCTGTTGACAATGGTTGACTATGATATATATTCGAATGGACTTAATATACTCAGACCATATAGTCATATCAACAGCACGATTATATTCAAATGGGTGTTTGAATTGGAGCTGGTGATGCTGAAACTATTGAATACAATAGTTATGATTGATCAAGGTCTGGTTGAAAATGTATCATACGGCGGTGAAGACTATCTTACCATGAGCTTATTGAGTTATAACAGAAGTTATGACGAGCAGCAAAATCTTTTAGACAAACTTAAGATAAGAGCTGTACAGGAAAATACATATTATTCTATTCTTACGTAAAAGAACAGTAATCAATATGGTGATTATGAATGAGGACGACAGTCTTGCAAATGACCTTCATATACAAGGAGAGTATAATCATAACGACAGCTCGGTATTATTTAAATAGGCATTGGAGTTGGAGGAGGATATGATCAAACAAATGAATACATTAGTCTTGATAGAACAAGGAATAATTAAAAATGTGGATTATGACGATTATGACTTGCATACTGAATCAATGATGAGATACTATTCCTCTTTTGATGAACAGCAAAATCTTGTAGAGGAACTTATGAAAAGAGCTGGACAGGGTTATGTATATTGTCCCGACTACATTGATATATATATGTCCTAAAAGAATACTGTTTGAGATAACAAAACAATCTAATGGAAACTTATTTACAGGTCAAGAATTAAAGAACAATTAAACTTCAAAGAAGCACAAGTAACAACAATATGAAAGAAATATTGAGAGAATGACCAGGAAATACCAAGGACATTGGAACTCATTAAATTAGTGAAAATAACAATGACAATGACATATAAAGTCAATAAGGATATAAAGTGAAAAGGACAAAAAGTAAACAAAATCTGTACTAATTAGAATTAAGGATATAGTATCTAGATGTCAATTAAAAAATATTTTATTTCATGGGCGAACTGGAAGATCTAATTTTAGAGGTCACAGTCCAATTCTGTAAATTGTTTAAAACAGAATAAAAGTTTTATATATATATATTTATGTACAAATATGTACCTTTCCCGTTTGCCCTTACTATTAGAATAGAGGTCACTGTGTCTCCCAAGCTGCCCTGACCACAATATTCATTATCAACGTTCCCAATTTCGTCTATATTAGCAGCAATATATCTAGTTTATGTACGAAAAAAAATACATCAATGGGAGCGATTTAAAAAAATTTTGAATTTTCAGCCCTGGATGGCCAAATGTGGCATTTTTGGTGGAATTGCTCATATATAATTATATACTTATGAACAAAGTCGTCAGGGGTGTGGATACTTTTATTGCAAGCATGTGTTCAAGTGTGGGGTGGTTAGATTTTTCATCTCATAACAAAATAATTATCGAAGATAAATGCTTTCTTTCCGTTGAACATCTGTATTTATGTAAAATGCTAATTCAAAATGATCACAAGAAGTTTGGAGAAGTGTTAAAACATTAGTGGAATTGGAAGTCTACAACAAATCTAAATTATTTAAGGACATTACGAGTAAAGTGAAGTTTTACAAAGAACGCGATAATGTAATGAGAGACATACTAATGGCCTTTACTCATTTAAATACTGCCTATAAACTATTGGAAAGTCAAAAAAGAAGTATAGTATGTACTGGTGTTAATACCTATTGGACAAATGGTTTAAATTATAGAATTACAAACGTTACTGAACCTCAATCGTATCCAGGAAATAATAGATTAGGTCTTCAATGGGAATCTATAAGAGATATGTATTGCGAGGATATTCACCATTTAGTGATTGGAATTAATTCGATTCAGAATGGAAGTTAAAGAGATACTTAAATATGTTTTTAAGTCTCCAAGCACTGTCTGTGTGAATGGATGTACGTCCTGTGGTAAGACCCAGTGGATGAAAAAAGTTTTAAAGCAAAGTAAGGGATTATTTAGCGAAGTTCCCAAAACGGTTATACACTTCTATGGAATATGGCAGAAGACTTTTGAAGACATTAAAAGAGTCAAATTTATTAAGGGAATTGCTGAGGATATTGAAACTTTATACGATAAAAAAGAAGGACATTCAATTTGGATTTTTGCAGGATGTAGTAAACAACCCAAGCCTTTTTAATTTGTTTACTAGGGGAAGTCATCATATGAATATTACTGTCTTCTTTATTTCGCAAAATTTATATCACCAAGGCAAATTTAGTAGATCGATAAAGGTCAATACCCATTATGAGGTAATTTTTAAAAACATGAGAGACGTTGGACAGATAATGAGATTTGGAAGTCAAATAGAGATTAAGGATTTATTTACTCCTGCGTATTTAGATGCTACGACCTCATTTCAATTCGGATTTCTATTTGCGGATTTGTCACCATTTAACTCTTTACCATATAAACTTTACACCAACATTTTTTTAGATCAAGTTAAGGTGGCCTATAATAGAGTAATTTTATTTAGACCAAGCACAAAAATTATGACCATCAATATATATATGACCAGGGCCAGCGACCAGACTACATATCATGCATTCAGGGCCATCAGACAAAAAATTGTCAGAATCAATCCGCCTTTTACAGGCCTAAAGTAAACAGTTTGGGCCTATTGATTCTCATTTTTGCAAGGGTTTGAATAAAATACCACTGAGTTACGTCTTTCCAAACTTTATTCTCAAAATCAATGTCTCTACAACGCTCACTCTACCTTGGAGCTTAATTACCCCCGATTAACCCAGATGATTTTTATTAACCAATGACTCTCATATATTTCCCAAAAGTAGACATATGTACCTGTATGATCCCCCAAAATAAAGAATGTAGGGTGTCTCTGTGTTGTACCAAGAGCAGTTGAACTTTGTATTTAATTTTCGTTTTTAGCTGAATGTAATTAGACCTTGATTTGTTTTTAATAACAAGATCGAAATATTGCTGATGACCATGTTTCTGCATTTAAACTGAAGGTATTACCATGGTCCTTCAATACCCCAAAGATTGGGGTGATGAGATAACTGACACAGGAATTATTAGAGAAATTAAAATGTGGCGTTGTAGAGACACAGCCTGCGTTGTAGAGACATTCTGCGTTGTAGAGACATTTTCAAGCAAAGATATGATGTCCAGTAAAGTAATTATAACAACCTGGCTAATGGTTGGAAATAGTTGAAAATGGTTGTTGTTATTCTTAGAAATGTGGGCAGTGTTTCTATGAAGAAATTTATCCTGAACCAGATTTGCTTTTTATGACAATGCAATATTAGGTCAATAAAAGTATCAAGGTACAACATTAATCAGAGGGTCACAAATTCGCATTGAAATGATATTATTTCCAGTATGTACACTTCCCAAAATGCAGTCGACCATTTCCCAAAGTTGTGTAGTGAAAAACAATTTTAACCCTTGAAATTCATCAATAAGTCAAATGCGTTGTAGAGACACTTGCCATCGTAGAGACATTTCCAGTCTGGGAATTGGTTTTTAATATGAAATGGTTGGAAATGATTGGAAATGGTCAGAAATGGCTGTGCTCATTCGCAGACATGTGATAAGTAATTCCATGACAAAAAGAACCATTAATCCTATTTATTTGTTATGACAGGGTCAACCGTAATAGGTTAATTAAGTTATCAATTTGCATATTTCCTTATTTGGAGAAAAATTACCATTGAAATGAGCTAATTTCAAACATGCACACTACACCCTATACAACCAATCATTTCACAAAATCTTGGGACTGAAAATCAATTTTAACTCTATGAATCAATCAATAACCAAAAATGCGTTGTAGAGACACTTGCCATCATAGAAACATTGTCTGGGAATCGGTTTTTAACATGTCTCTGAAATGGTTGAAAACGATTGGAAATGGTCAGAAATGGTTGTGCTCACTCTCAGACATGTGACAAGTGATTCTATGACTAAAAGAACCATTAATCCTGTTTATTTGTTATGACAGGGTCAACCATAATAGGTCAATTAATATTTCAATATGCATATTTCCTTATTTGGAGAAAAATTAGCATTGAAATGAGCTAATTTTTGATCTGCACACTACCCCACATGCAACCAATCATTTCACAAAACTTTGGGAGTGAAAAACAATTTTAACTCTATGAATCAATCAATAACCAAAAATACGTTGTAGAGACACATGCCATCGTAGAGACATTGCCTGGAAATGAGTTATTGACATGTCTCTGAAATGGTTGAAAATGATTAGAAATGGTCAGAAATGGTTGTGCTCACTCTCAGACATGTAAAAAGTGATTTCATGAAAACAAGAGTCATAAAGCATATTTATTTGTCATGACAGGGTCAACTTTAATAGGTCAATTAATATTTCAATGTTTAGATTTCATTCTTGAGAGACAAATTAGCATTGAAATGAGCTAATTCCTGCTCTGAACACTACCACACTTGCAATCAACCATTTTACAAAATATTGGGAGTGAAAAACAATTTTAACTCTAGGAACCAATCAATTACTCAAAAAGCGTTGTAGAGACACTTGCCATTGTAGAGACATTGCCTGGAAATGAGTTATTGACATGTCTCTGAAATGGTTGAAAATGATTGGAAATGGTCAGAAATGGTTGTGCTCACCCTCAGACATGTAAAAAGTGATTCTATGACAGCAAGAGTCATAAAGCATATTTATTTTTTATGAGAGGGTCAGCTTTAATAGGTCAGTTGTAATGTCTGCTATTCAACTTGTTCGGCGACTTAAGGTAAATAACGACAAAAAGACAACACAGATCTCCGAGTCCTTGCTAGCTTGGGTTGTTTTATTCCGAAGATAACTTCCTTTAACCACAGTAAAGGGAACACCTCAGCTTCACAGAAGAGAGGCTTATGAACAAATAAATAGAAATTATGAATGGTGTTTAAAACTAAAAGTAGAAGTACAAACAACAGCTTGCAGAAGAATATGACATTAAGAACAACAAAACCCCAAAGCGACGTCTGGTGTTAAAATCTCCCTGCAGCAGGAGAGCCGAGCCAGCCCGAATCCAGCCCGGCCAGCCGCATCCGGAGAACCGGATGACTAGACTGAGGGCCCGGGTAACTGGCTAGCAGTGCCGGGGCAGAGCAGGGCGACCCGCTCCGACCCGGCATCACCACACTCAGCACCACAATACCCCCCCCTTTTTCTGGAGGGAGGACCGACTAGACACAAACTGGCAACAACTATACGGTCCTTGCCAAGACAAATATAGTAAGAAATATAATATATAGGCACTGAACGATGGAATAAGAAAAAGGACACATAGAAGGACAATATACAAACAGGTAAAGTGAAGAAATGTTAAACCTACACATTCATAGTGTAAGAATAAAAACAATACATTTCTGTTAAGACACAATACACAGGTAACATACCTTTTCTTTGCCGAAAAGTAAAGAAGAAACCAACCCGAGATAATAAATAATCACATTCTGGGTAGTTGTAATCCTTGAAATATGGAAATCACAGTAAGTCCTATGCACGAAGCATAATTATGTGTCCTTGTAAATATAAATAATCCATGATGTGCCTGCTGCAGGGATCCCGGGGCTTTGTTGTCTAGGTGAGGACTGGAAACTTTCCAAGAGGAGAAAACAGCATACGGCCCGGTTGTCTTTGGCGTAGCCAGGCGCTATGTCACTGGCGCTCTCTCGCCGCCGTCCATCCGGGCAAACAACATGAACACTTGGATTGGGACAATTATATCCCATGCATCGCAGCGGCCTATAATAATACAGTAAATGCGAGTACAGGCTGCACTCCTCACTCCGTGGTTTTCGGTACAGAGGCTTATACACCAGCGGATCTGATCCATGGTGTACCTCGAGATGGCTTGGACTTCCCCTCCGGTTCAGGTTTCATCGAGGATCTTCGTAAAAAATTTACGGAAGTCGCACGAATATGTGCGACGCAAGTTGAAGACAACAGCCATTGCCCAGAAGCGTCAATTTGATCTGTCAGCTAGAAACCGGTCATTTGAAGTGGGGGACTAGATATATAGATATTACCCACCAAAAGCTGCAAACAAATATGGCGCGAAATGGGATGGTCCGTTTAAAATAACCCCGGTATTAGGAGGACACTCCTATGTTGTGGACACCGCCGCAGGAGGTGTCAAGTGGAGTGGAGATTTGATGAAATCTGTTATCAACCCTGACAAGAGGGAAGAGCTTCGCAACACAACCGGGTTGGGACAAGCCCAAGAGTTTCTGAGGCTTGCGGCTGCTGGTAGAGATGTGGTGTCACTGGAGAAGGGCAAAGTTGTGGCCGGTCAAGAGCTCACTGAGTCGTTAGAGAAAACACTTCGCTGGAAAGTTAATCTCGCGAACAGGCGTGGCCGACCACCAAAACAGAAAAAGGGGTGTACTGGGGAGACTACGCCCCCTCCAGGCTGACAGACTCCTCTACCGAAGGAGCAGGGCAAAGGAAAGAAACCTTTGACGAAAAGGACAGACAAGCCCAATAAGCTTGCACAGCGGGGTTCTGAGGTGCCAAACCCCACGAGGCCACCCAACGTTACGCAATGCGAGGCATTGGGAAGCGAGTCTCCAAGAGGCCGATCAGGCTTGGGATCGGATAACTTGGGAGAACCGGCGCACAGCCTCCTCATCAATGAAGAAAGATGGACTGTTAACCTGGTTGTGCCTGTCGAAGGCATGGGTTAAGAAAAAAACTATTATTATATAGTATGATCCGTAAGCCAACAAATTAATATTTAGGGAATAGGGAGTAAAAGCAAACCTTGTCTGCTACCTCATCCATCTTGCACAGGTGTTAAACCAGGCTTAAACCACATCATAACATGGTTTGGCTATAAATCTAAAGCCCTAAAATTGTTTAGCGATGACTTGGAAACAGACTAAAATTGGTTTTAATTATTAAACATAAAAAGTGTTTTATTTTGTGTTTTATCCAAACTAAAACCAGATTTTAGTGACTAAGAAACCGGGTCCAGGAGAGTGGACACCTCTGTAGCGACCAACCCTATACGGCAATAGCTGTACAAAGCTGGGGGGCGGAAACTGCTAGTATGGATCCATGATGTGGACAGTACCGTGATCGGGCTGAAATCAACCATATTCGCTAGTAGTAAGAAGCCTGAGGCTGAGTATGTTCCTTATTCCTAGAAACAATAGTACCTTGGAGCAGCCCATCTAGGGCTGTACATAAACATATTTAACACAAAGGTGTTACTAAACATGGTCTATGATCACGTACAAGTTTTCAAACGTACAAAGTGAGCGTGGAAACTAGGATCCAAATTTTTCAATATAAGCTGTTGCATAATACAATAGTGTGTAATGAATATCTATTTAATATTAGAATCGATCTGATGAGATTCTGGGAGGTTTTTTTTCTCTATAGATTCCCTCTAAACCACTTCCGTCCCCATAGATCCGTCCCTATAGATCAGTATCAAGCCTATAGTTCAGTCTCAAGACTCCCTATAGATCAGTATCAAGACTTCCGTCTCCATAGATCAAGACTTCCGTCTCCATAGATCAAGACTTCCGTCTCCATAGATCAAGTCTCAAGAGTTCGTCTCCATAGATCAAGACTTCCGTCTCCATAGATCAAGACTTCCGTCTCCATAGATCAAGTCTCAAGAGTTCCATAGATCAAGTCTATAGAATGAAAAAAAAGCTAAGGGACCTGACGAGGCTCGAACCCTCAACGTTCTTGCAGGAGTCAAGCGCTATAACCACTACACTACGGAACTGGTGGATAAGACGTGGCTAAATTTTGCTAGTGATACCATACACAGCCGCTTGCGCGCACCCGGACCGGGGACTTTCGAATGAAATCTTCTGTGCGCTATATAGACTACCGTACACAATGCAACGCCAAGTGAACATGCACATGAGTGGGTATGCCGAAGGGTCTCCACATCTCTTCCGGTCGCACGTATAGGTTCTGAACTCGCCATTCATTTATTGCTTGATTCCCGTCGACTAAATCTTCGCTATCGGGCTCAAACACTATTTAAATCATTTCTACCGATTCAAATCTTTTATTCATTTCTTTTTTAAGTCCCTAGACACACGCAACACGGCATTCGAGAACCGGAAGTCTCCTCTGCTTTGGATAGCAAGCAGCGGATCCTTCGAAAAATAGGCCGGCTCGCTGAACATAAACATAAGTAAATACGCATCTGTGATTGGCTGTTGTAGCTAAAGCTTCATTCGGCCAGCCGTCGCGTTGTCATTTAGATTCCGACTAAGGCGGTGCAAACTTGCGGAGAGTAAACACAGGGTTTCTGAAATCGCCATTCATTTATTACTTGATTTCCATAGAGGAAAACTTCGCTATCGGGCTAAAACAACATTTAAAACATTTCTACCGATTCAAATCTTTTATTTATTTCTTTTTTAAGTCCCTAGACACACGCAACACGGCATTCAAGAACCGGAAGTGTCCGATGCTTGCCGCGTTCGTCGGAAACTGTGTGATACCACGACGGCTGGCCAAGTGAAGTGGGCGGGGCTTAGCGGAGAAACAGCCAATCAGAGGTGCGTATTCGCTAATGTTTACCTTCAGCCAGCCGGCGTGTTTTCACAAGGTTCCGCTGCTTGCTATCCAAGGCATCGTTTTCAAAATCACTTCCGGTCTCATAGAAAGGCTGACGACTCGCATGGTATATTTCGGATGTTTTTGGATGTTTTTGGACGGAATAAAGAAGGTTTGTCTATCTTTTTTGCTCTAACATTAAGGGAATATCATCAAATCAAGGGAATCTCATCAATTCTCTTCTAAAAGCAATAATTTCCTCGGATTTTTCTGCTCGCGGTGTCTATAGCGTCAGTGAAGTTCTCGGGTTTCGCGGTGTCTATAGCGTCAGGGAAGTTCGAGGGCGAAGCCCGAGAACTTCCCTGACGCTATAGACACCGCGAGCAGAAAAAACCTCGGAAATTATTCCTTAAACAGGATAAAACTGTTTACGACCTGTAACTTCTGTGATCGTAGAGATGATCCATGTCATTTTATGTAAGGGAACAGAAAAAGTTTGGAGAGATCTGTTAAACTGGATTATCGAGGCTGATTTCTTTAATGTGAATACTCAAGGTAATCCCATTATTAAAAGAAACACAAGGAGGAAAGTTATCATCAAACCCACCGCAATTATGTTTGGTATTGAAGAAAATAACAATGATGTGAACATTATCAATTGGATACTTCTACAGACCAAAGCTTACATTTATAGACGTAAACTTTTCTACAATGGGGAGTTCACGTTAATTACTGTATTGCTCGAACTAAGATTTATAGTCAAGATTTATGTTAAAAGTTTATTCATGTATAAGAAAAATTGAAAACAATCATTGCCTTGGCGTACCCTTGAACAATGTCTAAAAGAAGCTACAACGTAAGGTAGAATGATGTTTACTGGAATTTTATACTGCCTAAAGATGGTTTATCTCAAAAAAATTGTATCCTAACAGAGAGAACCAAGATGAAAAAATAAGAAAAGTGTCCTTTTCGTAGTACATATACATAAAAACAACATAAGGAAAATCTACCTATGCCCTGGATACCTTTTAAACAGATATTATCGGTGAGTCCTCGCAGGACATCTCTGTTTCGACGGCCACTGGCTCCGTCACAATGTGCATGTTTCTCAAGTTTTTAAATTCTTCTAAGGTTAAATTAATACTTAAGCAATAAACCACGAAGATTTCAGCGCTCGACCGGTCTGTAGGTCCAGAGACGCCAACGAGGCCGAAGGCCGAGTGGCGTCACTGGACCTACAGACCGGTCGAGCGCTGAAATCTTCGTGGTTTCTTGATTTTAGTCCATAATGGATCAGATCACACCATCAACAACCTTCCACCAACTGACAGTAAACGAAAAACAACAACTGTTCATTTATTACTAACCTGTCATCACCTAAGAACTGAAACACAACCGCCTCCCAACAAGCCACCACGAAACATGCCAACACGAAACATGCCGCTTTTTACTGCGCGACTCGTTGCGACCGGAACGACACTCTCATACAGTACCTACACAACAGAAACTGGTCTATTGTACCCTTCAGATAAATTGCACACAAATTGACTGATGTACAAAACAATATTTCACTTAAAACTTACACGGACACACACTAAATTAAACACAGGAGACAGGAAGTCCAGTGCACGCACCAGTCAAAACAACAAGCAGCCCCTTCCGTTTACTCAGCAGCCTTCCGCTTTTAACGCCTACCTGGTTCAAAACATCACGCCCAGTCTATCGTAAACAGTCAAGATGTCGGGGTGGAACGACTTCACCACGGGCGACTCTGTTGAACATTTGGCCAACGGGAATCACTTGCCTGGGAAAATAGGTCTAATGCTACAGACTGACAGTGACTTTATCTATGAATTCATACCGTCCGATGGCACTGACAGCAGCTGGGTATTTCAGAAAACACTCAGACGTGCGGGAGAAAATGACCACGAACTACCCGACCACATCTTACAGTCGTTATCCATAGAGGAGGTTGAACCGTCCAGGCCGAAGGGCCAGGAGGAGAAACAGCAATCGAACAAGGTTAGTCAAACACTACACACATACAAACCTGGCACGCAATCATACCACATCTTTAAACAAGTTATAAGGTAGAAAGAATACCTTCTGACGAGGTTAGACTGCAATTAAAACTGAACAAGAATTATAATTGAGTTCAACTTAAACACGCGAGCCAGTCTTAAACACGCGAGCCAGTCGCCATCTTTAAACGGCGATCGATCCAAACGTTGGCAATTGTTATAGACCATCTACCACATGTACCTCTCACTGGAAAACAATTAAACAGTTCTTATGTTACATTGCACAGGCTAAATCCTCGAAACAAAAACAAGTAGGAAATGCAGGGACGCCTCGCAAAAGGAAACTGGCGCCGAAACCGCAGCAATCAACAGCAGGACACGATCACCCTACTAGACCGCCAAGCGTACAACTAATACAGGTTAGTCAAATTTCACTAAACACTGTCATTACATAGATTAATAAACTGCCGCATGTACATGGACCAACATTAAACAAACTGCTTCGGGAAAACACAAATAATTTGAATTACAAACAATCGCATCAGTCATACAACAACAGGCGCCATTCAGTCGCCGAAAACGTCTGCTTTCATAACTACATAACTGTCTACATGCCGTTAATAACAGTCACGCATTGTCCACTTGCAGCAGTCCAACTCCACCGATGAGTTTCAGGGTGTTAACGCTGAAATAGTACAGCACGGACCAACACCACCCAAGCTACAAAAGGTGGCAACTCCGAGGAAATTCATAACAAGAACTCCGGACGAAATTAACGCTTTGATGGCTAAGTGCACATCCGCGAAAACAGTAAAGAACACAAAGTGGGGCCTCAAGGTTTTCACAGGTGAGACATTGACACATACTATAATTATAACAACAACAACAGACACCTTTCCTTAAACTCACGCACACCACTCAGTGCCTATACAACACAAATATAAAAACATTTAAACAATTTTTTCACACCAAAGTCTAGTCAAATGGAACTTAGGTTGTCGCACAAGCACTAACTGCTTCTCCTGGAAAATAATTGAGGTGACGACTCACAGGTCTATCGCTCATACATTCAGTATGTACAGCGAAATACTTAATTTTGAAAAGGATTTTTCAAATACACTTTTCCTGCAAACTGATTAAGCATACATAATTTTAAAAAGGATTTTTCATAAACACTTTTCATGCAAACTGATTAAGGTGACGATTCACATTTAGAGTACTCATACATTCAGTATGTATAGATAAAAACACGAATTTCGAAAGGCACTTACAAATACATTTGACTGGTGGCAAAACACACTACTATCATCCACACAGATTATTTACAACAGCTATTTTGTTAACCGTCTAAAAACAATAATTTATTTCAACAGACTGGCTCAACCACCACAAGTTCGAACTAAACTTTGGAGACATGACGGACCCAGCACTGGCAGAGAAACTACAACTATTCTACGGGGAGATATGCAAGTCGACTGGCGAGGAGTACAGTGTGTCGGCGCTAAACTCAATCAGATCGGCCATTCAACGTTTCTTAAACGAACCACCATACAACAGAAACATTAACCTCACAACGAACGAACACTTCATCTGTGCTAACAAGGTACTCACAGGTCGCATGAGGGCACTATCTGAGAATGGCCAAGACATTGACCGGAGTCACAAACCACTGTCAGCTCGGCATTTGGCTCATATATATTTGTCTGGCGTGCTAGACCAGAATACTGCACAGGGCCTACAGTTGAGGGTCTTCATTGAAACTGTTGTTCATTTCGGCAGACGGGGTCGAGAGGGTCTACACAAACTAAAAAAACAGCAGATTGTCTTCAAGGTGGATGATGGTGGGAAGGAGTACGCAACTCTAGACCACAAACCACTAGAGAAAAACCACCAACCATCCACCAACGCCCGCATAAGGCACCATGATCAGAGGATGTACGGTACAGGTGGTCCCAAATGTGTCTTGAACAACCTCAAGAAATACATCAGCAAGTTGAACCCTAAATGTGACAAGCTGTACCAGCGACCACGCCCAAAACATACCCAGGAGGACGCGATCTGGTACTGCAACATGGGCGTGGGAGAAAACACCATCGGCGGTTACATGAAATTTATTTCAACTGAGGCAAAGCTAGACCATAGCTACACCAACCACTGCATACGTTCCACTATGGTCACACTCCTGCGCAGTGCTAGCTACGAGGCAAATGACATAATAACGACCACTGGACATAGGTGCACCAGCTCAATAACCAACTATTCGGCCACTACTGACGGTAAAAGACTGGCCATGTCGCACACAATATCGAACTTCATGGGTTATGAGGTGGAGGACATGCAAAACACTTCACAGGCAGGACACACTAGGGCCAATAGCCAACAAAGTGCCTCTACTGCCTCCACAACATCACAAACATCGCCAAACATCGCTCCAGTGAACCACACACCGACTCCTAACAACAAACAAACGAGAACATACACGACGACCGTGACACACACAAAATCATCGCCAGACAGGCCTAAACCTAAAGCCAGGCACAGCCTGTCTTTAACACCAAAAAAGGTTAAGGCACACCACGAACCAGGGAATGAAATAAACGGGTCAGATTTTCCAATAGGGCATATTACATATTAACAGCAGCGCCATACAGAGAGCGGCGGGAACTGCCCAAACTATGGGCTAGGCGGGCACCACACAGAAGCCTTATGTATTAACCATAGGCTTCTAACTTTCTCCTTTTTCTTCCAGAATTTGAGCTATTGCATAATGCTGTAAGCTATCCAATATTATTAAATGACATGTTAAGATTGGTCATGCTTGATACCAGGACATTTTATCCGCTAGATTTTAGTATATGGCAACTTTCGCAACAGTGTATCCACAAAAACAAGTAAGCATAGGTGTACGGGCTGCAGGGGGTCAGCGGCCGTGTGGTCAGGGGCACACACACACCCCTGCACGTCCAGCAGGGGCCCGGGTGGAGGCTGCCCGCATAGCCAGGTATGTCAGCTGGACTGGGCATGCGCACAGTGGTGAAAGTTAATCCCGCAGTCACTGGTACGCACTGGTGACGGGATATGTAAAGTCCGCTATTGTGCTGTTTTGCCTATAAGCAGCTCCTTTTTGGGGTGATTTTTATTTTTATTTAAATAGATTAATTGAACTATTGATGCTAAACTCTAGAACGTGAGGATCTCAGAAATGTTTATTCCAACAAGATCGACCCATCAGAAGCCAAGATATGGCTTGTCAAAAATGTTCTACCTGAGAGGCTAACGTTAGCACCCCCTATAATGTTGGAATTCTATTTTGTTTACATCTTTTTACTTCAATTATTAATATTTGTATTTCGTTTCATGCACATGCATTCTATATCTTATCATCAGTTACCACCTAAAATTTTGGTAGTTTCTCTTCAAATGGTTTGAATTCTTGACATTATTTCTTCTACTACCAATGTCTACTTTTTTCCACATTTTGGACTATTCCCTTATTCATATCTTTTACTTTGTCTTCATGTAATGATTAAAGCTTAGATGTCTTTCAATGTTTTGATATGGATAGGTTGACAGATTACCTATCAGAAAATATCTTCATCTTGTACTTTATTCCTGTTTTTTCCATTCACAGAGGGCCTAAGATATACCTCTTTTAGGGGGTGCTGACGTTAGTGCAATTGGAAAAAATTCCAACATAATTCAAATCCCACGAATTATGTTATTATTACATAAAGAGTCCTTCCATAATCTTTTATTTCATACATTTCATAATTGCAAATGATAAAAGTGAATTCAATATGTCTCTCATCATTCCATGACCCACTACTGTGATGACTAACGATAGCACCCCTTGTTAAATAGATGCAGTAGTAATCAAACAGATAATATACATATTCTAACTAGATTTCTTATTGAAATATGTTCAATTTGATCGGATATCATGGATAAGTTTTTATTCTTTATGAAAAAATATGCTTTGAGCCAGTACATAGTCACACAGGACCTGAAAGTCAATGGTTAAAGGGCTAACGTTAGCACCCCCCAAAATGATGCAGTCATCAAAATGAAAATTAACATAATTTCGACCCAATTTTTTTATCAAATCTTTTAATTAGATTAGGTATTATAGATGAGCATTTAATCCATATGACCACACAAAAAAGAAGTCATTACTATTTCACATGGGACCAGAAAGTAGATTTTGGAATGGCTAACGTTAGCACCCCCTCAAGAAAATCAAACTGAGGCAGTGATTAAATTAACAACTGATATATTTCTGAGTAATTTCTTGTCAAATCCCTTTCAACCTGATTAGATTTGTTGAATGAATGTCTCTAATAAATGACTCAAGAAAATTTCCCCCCATGTATGCTCACATTTGGCCTCAAAGTCAATTTTGTAATGGCTAACGATAGCACCCCCAACCCAAACAAATTGAGGTTGTACCCAAATAGATTTTTTGTATATTTCAGCTTGCTTTCTTCATTATATCTCTATAATTAGATGTAATGTATTGGATGAGTGTTAATGATAAATGATGTAACATAATTTAAGCACCTATGTGTGCACATGGCACCATAAATTCAATGTTGGAATGGCTAACGATAGCACCCCCTTCAGAAGAAAGAGGCATTTAGGAAATAGATATTGTCCATAGTTTACTTGAAATTGCTAAAGAAAACTTCTGGATCAGATTGGATGTATGAGATAATTGTTGATGTTAAGTACCCTAAAATGATTTAGGCTGGTATATAGGTTCACATGCCACCACTAAGTCAATATCCAAATGGCTAACGATAGCACCCCCTAACCAAAAGCAGACAATAATGGGCAAAGATATTCAGTAAATTCCAGTCCTTTTTATAGTTAAACTGCCTCTAGCAGATCACATGTTACACATGGATGTTTATCATTAATAAAAACTCATGATTTGAGTCAGAATATGCTCCTGGTGACCATACCCCTGAGGATAAAACAGCTAACGATAGCACCCCCTGTACTAAAGGATCAAACAATCAAACAATATAATTAAGTGTTTTTTGTGTGAAAATTCTAATGATCATGGGCAAGCAGACACCGATATAGTCATTGATAAGGGATATGATAGTTATGTGTGAAATTAACATAAATATAATAATGTAATTTAAGCAATATTCATCCAGGGCTAACGATAGCACCCCCGATGTAACTGCACTCATTAGGCTAGTGGGAGGCACCCGCACCATCAATATAAATGATTTTTTCAATATAAATCTTAAGAAATATCATTGATGGAATGAATAACTGAGAGAAAAAGGATTGTACACATGTAAGTTTACCATACTGACATATATCATTATTTAATCAGCAATGGATTTTTCTGATTTTTACACTTTCTTCAGCTGTGAAGAAATTATTTTCCTATTTTGGGTCATGATAAAGTTTTCTACAGACTTTTAAATGAGTGGAAACACAAATGGGCATGAACAAATCAACATGGAAATGAAATAGTTAACCTTAAATGGGCAACAATTTCATATAATTCCTTTTCATTTAAGGGGGTGCTATCGTTAGCCCGCAAGCTAAATCATCTCTATGGGCTGTGTTGGTGGGAATATTACGAAATCTTATAATTTTGTGAAGTATGTGTATTAAGGGACTAAGTAGGAATATAAAATGATAGAAATTTAATGCAAAAATATTTTTTTTAAACTACTAGACACATTTTATTAGCACTAACGATAGCACCCCCTCAGAGTTGGAAAAAGGGTAAATAATAATAAAGTTCATAGAAAGGTAGGAAATATTTTTTTCTTCAAAAAGATTGATGGTGGAATGATGGTGGGGGTGTTGGTGAATAGTTTGGTAGGTAGTAGGAAAATAAAGGTATTAAACAGGCAAAGATTTTTTAGCTATAAAAAAGGGGGTGCTATCGTTAGTGCAATATTTGGAAAAATATAAAAAGCCATAATAAATTGAAATAAAATGAATTTCAGTTTTAGGATGGGTGTTTTGATCAGGAATAAGTTTGGATTTATTTGAAAGGTAAAAACCAATGAGGTCTGTGTTGCTCATAATAAAGTATAAGGGAAGGAAATATATTTACTAATTAAATCCTTGTGAAATTAGGGGTTAATAATTGGATTTTCCCAATTATTGAGGTAAGATGTAACTGTAGATATAGAAAAGTATATATGGAATGAAAGCTCTCAGTGAGAGGAATGCAGACATACATAGCCGAAATTGGTTCTCTCAATAACCAAAGATCCACTTGGCAAAACAATGTATAATGGCGAAATAGCACAATTGAAAAATCTGACCCAATACAACACTGCAGTGGACCACACTATCGTCATTGGTACCCCGCCAACATTGGACGAACACATACTTACCAACGTGCACATGTCACTGGACATGAACAGAAATGGCCAACATACAGCGATAGACGTCCATGCGGAGGAACATACAATACCAGACGCAGGTGACCAACAAGATCAAGAAAACCAACCATCTCAAGACCTCAACTTACTACTGTCTCAGGTGAGGTAGCAAATACTTACTATAAGAAACGTACAATAACACGCAATTTAATACATACACTGCCTCGATCAGTAAGTACACAATTGTAACAAAAGCCCAGTCAAGTAAATTAAATTCATAGTTTCCAATAGACACGGCCGGAGTTCACTACCCATATGGTCACGAATAACAAACCCATGCTACATATGTTATACCAAAAAAAAAAAAATGTATATAACTATATCATTTGAATGTCTTCGTTTAAGGTCACTGCAACTCAGAGCTCTGACGATGAGGACATCGACCTCACTCAAAGACACTCACAGGCAACACCTCCGCCACCGAGTGAAGCTGAAATCGAGGAGGAAGAGAATGAAATGTACGAGGACCTGGCTGCTGTTAGGAGACAAACCCAATCCATAACTGACGAGGAGAACAAGAAACATCAAGCGGGGAACCAAGCCAACCAACCAGTACAAAACAACACCTACACGTCCAGGACCATCTGTGTTCCTGTCCCACCAGCAGAAGGAACGGGTAACAAAGTAGAGCAGAAGAAGAAAAGGGCAGAACGTGTTGTGGATGAATTGTTCGCTGGCTCCACTTTCAAAGACTGCAAGGTGACAGTCATCTTCCAGTAGACTGCACGCACAGTGGACTTGGGTGTGCCGACCAGGGCCCAATGGGAACACAGCAAATCGTGCTACAGGCCAATCGGGGGCAGGTCTCACAGGTACACACACAGGTAAGGACCAATCGCCAGGTAGGAAAGGATGAAATAGACCGCCAGTACAGTACCCGTCTGTTCCTGCATAATTGAACAGTAATTCACCCAAAATCTGATCCAAAATGGACTAAATTCTCATAGAATGCGTTGCCCCATGAAGTTTTTGTGAACAAAGTTAATGTAAGTCACATCACGAAACACCAACCGTTTAACCTCCCATGACTCAAGTTCAAAGTTTGCTTCTGAATCATTGCAAAGCCGCTTTCCATGCGTTGTTAGTGCTTCTTCAATGACAGCAGTAGGCACAAAAACCCTTCGATTGTCTCCAAGTCCTTTCTCCTAGCACTCTCCACATTGCCTTTTTCACAATCGGTAGGGTTAATATTAAATATAGGCTCTATCACTTAGCTTCAGCTTATCCATGATAACGTCTTTTGTTGGGTATGTCCCACTGTCCTTTGTTAGTATATGTTTCCACCAACTATTGCGTTTATAGAATGATGAAAATTCCAAATCCAATGAAACTTATGTACCCACCATCATCTGCCATGAACAGTCCTAGGCCTATACCATCTTAGACAGAAGATAAAAAGATTGATAACCTCCATCATGGGCCAACTTACACCAGACAGTGCACTAGCAGGCCTCCAATATCAGACATTGATCCTTCAATAATCAGGATATCTCTAGTGCACTGCCTGCAGCAGGATACCTGGTACACTTGGTACATTTTGTTCCCATTGATGTTACCTGACTCTGTTTTGATTCACCTGTTTCAGCTGAGTTGCTTCAGATGATTAAATATCTCTGTGCTTCAGCACATTCATTTTCCACTGGTAGATATAGTTGTATTGTTGCCCAGATGATATAGTCTATATTCTGTAATTGTCATGCTGGAGCAGAATGTAACGACATTCACACTAGAACCCTATCATCACATGATGATGAAAATATGGAAGATCATAAAGATATCTCAAGGGTCATTTATGTGTATGTTATTTCGTGTCTGTTCATTGATTCATTATCAGTTATTAGATACGTCACTTTCCTATTCTTTAACTGGTATGATGTGATATTGAAGAAATGCGGGTCATTCTTCGTAATAATTCAGGGTCAGTAGTTGGGCGAGAAATTAATCAACGCAACACACAGAGATGTATGCTTCAAATCAGTACCAGCCTCGGAAGAGACCGATTTCCATCTTTCCTTTATTTTTATACTAGACAGATTAGGACGAAATACACTGGTCCTGCGCTGATTGGCTTTGGTCTCGTTGGTCCAATTAATTGACAGGTTACATTAGAGATCCAATCAGCCACAGGATAACAATGACAGACACTTATTAAAAACGAGGCTCAGAGTGACCACTGCCACTCTGACCAATCTCTTTGGGTGGTGACCAGGTCACGGGGTTATCTCCCCTCCCCTCTCCCTCCCACTCTTTAATCAGTATTCCCTCCCCTCCCTTGACCTGGCGGTCAGCCCCTCCCCTCCTTTCCCACGTGATTGACTTTGAGATAACGGTCAGACCTGGACCTCACCTGTACCTTTGGACTTTGGGATGATAAGAAATCCGCGAGCGTTGTGGCGGTAAGAAAGTGTGGGTAGCCTTCTGGCCGGTAGGGGCGCGACGAATGTCTGGCTGAATGAGACAACTTTAACTTAAAATTAGACCATTTGGGCTTGTCAATTTTACATACGTCCCAATCTCATTTGGTTCGGAGAACTGTG
This sequence comes from Sthenelais limicola, assembly GCA_942159475.1. Taxonomy (NCBI): domain Eukaryota; kingdom Metazoa; phylum Annelida; class Polychaeta; order Phyllodocida; family Sigalionidae; genus Sthenelais; species Sthenelais limicola. Next base: position 57,255,713 of record OW804098.1, read on the forward strand.
TACAACATAGCTCTCCGAACCACTCTAGGAGCAGACAACACATCGACGCAACCCTCATTTTAGTTTCCGGCCGACAACCCCCGAGCAACCCCGAGTATCACCGAGCGGCGACCCCCTTGGCTGACCGAGTTCTGCCGAACCGGAACCCCCGACCTAGAACCATAAGTGGGCATCACTTTTCTTCCACTCACGAATCCATTGCCATCCCCAGTCAAATTCTACCCTCTTGCTTCATTAGATTTGGGAGTTTGATGCCCGATATCTAATTCCACATGAGAGACCTTTATTTACGTTGGGGCACCTCGATCCAGTATTTTTATCTACGGGATTTTTAACCTTTGGCCCGCCGGACGAATTCACAGCGGCCATCCCTATGTGGATCGAGGCTCCCTTTCTCCCGTAAGTACATACATGTTTATACAATTGAAAAATGCAAAAATAGGACAATCTAGAGAAGTACAGAGAAAGAAATCACTCCCCTAAATCAAAATAATAGCTAAAGATTTTACAATGCCTTAGCGTAAAAATTATTACTGAGGTACGGCGAACCCGCCTCGGATAATTCGTAAACACAGTCTCTTAAGAGTTTTCACTAGGTGGCGTATTACCGCACTGTCTTTTGAGTTTAATGTATTGTTCATCAATATCTCGGCGTTGCTGGTCTATGGGTTCTCCCCGTAGAAACGTCTCAGGCATTTTCACGCAGTCTTTGAATATTGCCTTATACTTTTACTCGTTCTTGGGCTGCCTATCACTACTTAACGTCCGTAAGGTGGCAGCATGTATCTTATACACTTTCTAGGTACCTGTCGCCGTGAACATCCTCAAGGTGGCGACACTGGTACATACTTATACATTTCCTTTGGGAGCCTGGCTCCTCTGGTCTAGAAGACTGACAAGATTCTTTTATATTTTCAGCCCTTCTCTCGACCCAAAAATGGCCCGCTGAGGTGTGCACATCGGTCTAGTGACTACCGACCGTTCCTAGGCTGGTCTCCGTGGTATCACTACTCCATCAACAACGTGACAACCTCCCATTTTGCTTCACCCTACTTTCAGAGAACGGGTCCTTCATCGTCCTCTCTCAAGTGGTGGCTTATTCCTTCACATAACAGCTAGCTTTCTCACCCTAACTTGAGCAGAAGAGTGCGTCCCACTGCAAGCTAACACCGGGCGTACTTACTAGGTAGGAATTGGTGACTAGACCAATTAATTAAATTCTACGAAAGGGGTGAGGACTTTGTCCACAGTCCAGCACTAGGCCTGCTTTAGAGTAAACTAAACAGCTTTCGTGACAACACCTCCTTTGTAATTATTACCATTAGATTCCAATTAAATTAGCACTACAAAACATTTTAAAATCAGAATCTGCTCACATTTGCACTTAAGACTAACATTATATCGGCTTAATTTTATCTCACACCACATATTCATCTGAGTCGTTGTTTTAACACACTACTCCACGGGGTACTGCAGATCTTTGCTTCATATCCATCGATCGAGGGGGTTTTGGGGGTGTATTCTGTCTAAAGGAGGATAAGGGGTCAGTTTGGAGGGGTTGGGTCTCCGGGTTTTCGAGATCGTCAGTACCGCCAAGGGACTGGGGTTCAGAATCTTGCAGTGGAATCTCTTCAGCGGGTTGCTGTTGGGATGGGTATAAATTAGAAAAGACATTGGGGAAGGAGGGAAGAGGGGCAGAAGGTTTACTGGGTAGTCTATCTAGACTCTGGTTAGGACGTTTACCTAAGAGAGGGAGGCAAGAGCCGTCTCTCTTCCTCTTCACATACACCACCACTCCTATCAATCCAATCACGATTGCTAGGGTGAGCATGAGGGTCGCGAATCCCCATGTGGTGGATGCGGAGAAGGAAAAAGGTTGCACCGTAGGAGGAAGGGGAATATCGGTCAGAGAAATTAGGGGGACGTCGATTCTGCTGTTGAACTGGAGTTGTTGCTTCAGCTCAGGATAGTCTTCGAACTTTCTATAGGTTAAGTTGAGAGAGGGTAGGGACAGGGCTTTGGGGGGTGGAATTCTGATCGTGGAATTATGTTGCTCGATGCTGCGCACCCTCCAATCTTCACTATATAAGACGCAGCCACTGTTTACTGTGACCCGTGTGTGTTTGGTAAAAACATTTCTTATAGGTTTCTTACTGATACACCTTAATACAGTCTCGACTGGAAAGTATACTGCAAGGATAACCGATGACAGTTGTTCAAAATCTCTGAATATTTCGTTACTGACATTGCCACGCTTCTTAATCTCTATCTGACACTTTACTGGACCTTTGCCTAAAATTATTTCTGTTTCACATGTTGGTTTTAGGTTCTCCAACGCAGAGGAACATACAGCCGGGCTGTATCCCATGCAGTGGTTAGGAACAAAAGAGGCACCACTAGAGACACTGTCCATCGCTAATTCAGCGATGCCCTTGATGATTTTGAGGTAGGATGGCCCATAAGGGGTAGGAAAATACCTTAGTTTATAGTGTAAATACTTAGTAGCCGAAACTGCAGGGATGACCACCTGATAAACTAATTGCTCGTCTGACTCAGATATGATTTGAACTTGTACACTTCTGTAGTACCAACGAACATCGTCTATTGGTTGGTGTCCCCTCTCACTCAATTGGTGAAGAATTTCATTTAAATGTACTTCAGGTAATATTTCATCAGTCAAGTACCCGTGCTCTAGGTGTGTTCTCTGGCGATGGAATAAATCAATTTGCCTATAATATACCAGCATAATGCGGTCAACTTGGCTTAGGGCCTGATCAACCTCTCTTCTCATATGCATACGATGAATATCTCTAGAAAAACCATTTAAATGATGAACAATTTCAGATACCTGGTCAGTCAGATTTTGGCTTATCTCTTGCAGGTTTTGGATGTCGACTCGATTCTCTCGTAGGAACAGACGGGTCTGGTTTACCACAGAAACCATCTCTGACTGGAAGTGAGACATCACACTGAGGCCTGCCTGCGATGCCTCCACTGCCGCTCGGAGCTCGTCGATCTGGTCTGTGGTAGCTGTACCGAAGAGAGATCGGCTGATCATTCCTACCACTCCTAGCAGAGCTCGCTTCGTGCGAACTGGTGGAGTGGGTAGATGATCCTTGATGAATTGAACATGAAGCCGCCATGTTCTGAGGTCGGTGATTCCTACCACTTGCTGCTCGTGTAGTCCTTCCATCTTAGCTTCAAGGATGTGGAGCCACGACTCCATAGGCGGAGGAGCAGGGGGCTGGAGGAACATTAATGCAGTCCATGTTGCTGTGAGGGCCCTTACCTCCCCAGCCGAGTATACCAGCACACCTTCTTCCTCGAAGATGTCTGCTTGGCTGCAAATGAGGTAACAGGTGAGCAACAGTAACCCCTTAGTCACTGTCCCCACCGCCATCTTGTGGATCTGGTGCTGAGGTTGCCTGCGTGTCCGGTACTTGGTCAGTAGAAGCTGATGTTCTTTTTGCTCTCTTTCCAGGTTTAGGCTCGCTCTCCTTCAGTGGACTAGGCTCTCTAGGGCTAGCAGGCACTCTCCGCTTGGCATGGAAACGCCTATGTAAATGACGCTGAGGATTGTCTGGTGGGAGCACAATCCGCGGAGCTGCTATCAAGGCCCTTGTCTGAGACCTGGTGCGTATCTGAGGAGGTGGTAGAGGAGTACTTGGAGTCCTAGGTGTTGCTCTTCCAGTTGGGTTAACTGGAGTCTCTTCTATGTTTGCAGGAGTCCTGTACCTCATCTGAGGTGGTGTGAACGGTGCTGGAGCCGGTGGTGGAATGACCAAGGCTTGGTTCTGGTCAGCATTATAAGGAGGACGACGGGGCGGATCCGGAACCTCTGGTTGGTCCACGTCACTACCCATATCTTCGTCGGCTGAATAGAATTCTTCCTCGACTTCCGGTACCATTTCCACGTCCGCAGCGCCACCTACAGCTGGATCTTCCGCCTGGAGATAGACTTGATTCACAGGTGGAAGCAAAGGTTCATGTATTAAAGCATTGGGGTCAACATTTAGATTTTGCCCAGGAGGTTCAGGGGGGAGTGGCCTCGCTGCCCGAGCCCGTATTCTCGCCCGATTGCGCCTGCCTTGGCCTGCCCTGTTTTGCCTATTCCTAACTGTATCCCAAGCAATATCCCCAGATACCAATTTTATTCTCTCCCGATTTATTAGTTTTCTCTGACCTTGTGGGTCTCTTACGATCACTACAGCTCCCCTTACACCTAGGACTGTATACCCATGATCCCATCTAGGATCTAGGGGCGCTCTGGCGCCTGCTAATACAACTACTGAGTCACCTACACGTAAGTCACCAGCATTTGCCCGAGCTCTAAGCCTCTCATAATTATACTTACGGCTGGCTTCAGTATTTTCTGCAGCCACCCGGAAAGCATCTGTGAGGGCTTGTAATCGTTCACTTAACACTTGGGGTTCTGTACCATCCGGCCCAGGGAAGATCTTAACAAAGGGGACCGGGGGTTGACGACCAAAGGTGAGAAAATAGGGAGTGAAATTCGTGACTGAAGAGGTGGAGACTCTATGGGCCCAAAGTGTGGGTCCGAGTTGATTCTCCCACTCTGCTGGTCGCGCATTGATGAATTTTTTTAGGATATTCTTAAAGCTTTTGTTAAACCTCTCCGTCTTACCGTTAGTTTGGGGGTGCCAGCCAGAAGTATGTCTGACTTGCGTCCCAATGGATCTTAAATAACCTTCGACTTGTTGATTCATGAATTCTAGACCCCTGTCAGTAATGATTACCTCTGGGGGCCCGTACCGGGGTACATATTCATTTGCCAGATAGTCAGCTATATTTTTCCCAGTTTTTCTATCAATAGGTTTAACTTCCGCCCATCCACTACAATGATCAATTACAACTATAATATAACGATTCCCATTGTCTGAAACAGGAAAAGGACCACATAAATCCATTCCCACTATCTGACCTGGGTACCTTGCTATAGGCATAGCTGTGGGAGCAACCTTATCTTGACCTGCACGATTTACTGCACACTTATCACAATTACTCAACACACGGAGGGTATCTTTCCTCATAGTAGGCCACTTGTAGGCCTCTAATATCCTATCAAGGGTTTTTCTCATTCCCTGATGGCCCACTTCAGTGTGTGCTCTTCTTATCACTCTGTAACGAGCTGATTGCGGCAACACCAATCTAGGATAAGCTGGTTTATTGGGTGGGGACATGATTGTAAACAATAATCCGTTGATTAGTGTGTAATCGTCCACCTCCTCTAGGCCCAACTGATACTCAGCCATCTGTTGCTGCTCTGTTCTGACTTGTTCTCGCTCAAGCTGATCAAACTCCCAGGGGATTTCCTCTGTTTCCTCGAGGGCACCTACTTCAAAATTACTGAGAGCGTTCCCCTCCCCCTGGTCATAAGTTTCATGAGTCTTTATGCGAGATAACATATCAGCCCGTACATTGTTCTTACCTTGTCTATATTCGATGGGGGCACCGTATTCTGCTATTAAAACAGCCCAACGCTGAATTTTTGTATTTTTAACCTCACCAAGAAAGAGCGATTTGAGGGGTTTATGGTCAGTATAGATGGTAAAATCACTGCCATATAGATATGGTCTAAGTTTAGTCAGAGCATAAATAATGGCAAAAGCCTCCTTTTCTATAGTCGCCCATTTGAGTTGGGGACCTGAGAGTTGTTTTGAAATATACTGAACTGGTCTTTCCACTCCATTCTCGTCAGACTGGACGAGTATGGATCCCACTGCGTACTGACAGGCATCTGTATAGAGCTTATAAGCTTTTCCAGGTTGTGGATGAGCCATGATTTGGTCTGAAGTAAGAACGTCTTTTAATGTTTCGAACGCTTCTTGTTGTTCAGGACCCCATTTAAATCTAGCATGTTTCTTTGTTAACGCCACCAAAGGTGTTACAATTCTTGCATAGTCAGGAATACACTGACGATAATATCCACAACAACCTAGAAAAGATCTAATGGCGGACACACTGTCAGGCGGGAGCATTTCTCGAATGGCTTTGACTTTGTCCGGATGGGAATTTATCCCTTGTTTAGACACCTGAAAGCCCAGAAGATCAACCTTGTCTTGAAAGAATTTACATTTACTCTTTTTGATGGTAATACCATGTTCGGATAAAGTGTCAAAAATGATTTTGAGATGTTTTTCGTGCTCCTCCCGTGTTTTAGAATAAATCACCAGGTCATCGATGAATATACCAAGAAATTTCCCAATATATTCGGCGAATATCCGGTTCATTGCCCTTTGAAACACAGCCGGGGCATTAGTTAATCCGAAAGGCATTCTACGCCATTGAAATAAACCTCTATGGCAGACAAAGGCCGTTTTCTCTATGCTTTCAGGGTGCATTTGGACTTGCCAATACCCAGATTTGAGATCTAGAGTGGAAAAGATCGCTGCTCCTGTTAGACTATCAAAGATATCTTGTATATTTGGTAGGGGGTGGGCATCTTTCTTGGTGACAGAATTTAATTTTCTAAAATCTGAACAGAACCTGGTTTCCCCATCTTTCTTAGGTACTAAAGTTATGGGACTAGCCCATGGTGACGAGCTTGGTTCAATCACACCTAACTCAAGCATTTCTTCAATCTCCTTATCTACTATCAGCTTTTTGTTTAAGGGAAGGCGATAAGGTCTCTGATTAATAGGGCGGGCATTCCCCGTGTCAATCTCCATGTATACATCTCTTACTATGCCTAATTTACCATTTTTGCCAAAAACTTCTGGGTATCTTTCTTCCCAGATTTCTTCCTCTGTTTTGAGGGAAGCAAATTCAGAATCTATTTCTTCTTCTACCGTTTGACTTTTATATTCTCTACCTCCTAGACGTATGATTCTTTTTCTGTGCCAGATTACTGAATCCAAAATGTCCAGAGCATCGTCCCCTAGTAGGAGATCGTGTTGGAGGTTTTTAACAACGTATACAGGAAGATGACTACCCCCAGCCTTAATTATCGCCCTGCCTTCTGACTGCAAAGCGTGACCACTCAGTGACCGTAATTGTTCACCTTGTTCCAAAATTAACGGTCGGTGGTTTACCTTATTGAAATGTTTCCACAAATCATACTTAACTAAACTTCTAGTGGCGCCGGTGTCGATAAGTGCTTGTGCTTTCCTTCCCGCCACAGGAAGGGCCACACGAAACCGCTTATCCGGCGAATTTATTCCCCCGAAGGGAGAACAAAGGGGTTTGTGGGAACTCTGGGAGTCAATGCTTGTATAGCCGCTATAACGGGTTGCATTTTGTTATCCATTACTTCTTCCATGTCTGGCCGTACAGCCGCTCTCATTTGTGCGAATCGAGTAGGGCATTCTCTAGCAAAATGTCCCTCTAATCCACATTCATAGCAAGTATTCTTACCTCTAAACCTTTTTCCCCCTTTCTGTGCCCCTCCCTTCCTTTTCTGACCCTGTTGTGACTCTACCTGATTAGAATTGGCAACCGGGGCAGGGTTTGGAGCGCTATAAGGCGGAAATGCAGGCAAATAGGATGGTTGCACAAAGGGAAACTGAGTCTGGTTCTGAACTGGTGGTGCATGAACTGTTACCGATGAAGGTTGAGATCTTTCCCTCCCTAAGAGTTCTACCATATTTCTTAATGTTTTTAATTCGTCCATCACAGCTTTTGTTTCAATATTAGTCTCCCCAGTAGGGGTCGGTGGAGTCAGAGTTTGGGTTGGCGTCCGAAGTTTTGGGAGTAAGGCGCCTATTTCCATAGGTTCCTCTCTCCTTTCACCTCTAGCTGGAGCATCGGCTAACGTATGGGTATACGCTGCCGTTGTCGCCAGGTCAATTGCTTCCCCCAAAGTCTCTGGTCTTGTTGAGAATACCTCGCACCGTACCTGTCTATCTGTGAGCCCTTTTATAAAATCTCGAGCTAATTGTGACTGAATTACAGGCAAGGCCAAAATGCCTGGTTCATAAGCCCTCATAGCTGTTTCCAGGTATTTACGGCCATAAATTCGTATGTCTTCGTATGGGAGTTGATGGATCCCCTTCAACTTCTCTCTAAGTTGAGTGGTCTCCTCTTCTCCCATAAACAAGCGAATTATTTCCTGTTTTACACCCTCCCATGTGCGTTCATCTCCCCGTGCTTCTACATAAGATTCGATGGAACGTGCTAATGATCCCTGCGCTAACAATATAACTGCTTCTATGGCTATGTTATCATGTGCCCCTACTGTGATTCTAACTCTGTCCAACCCCTCTAACCACTCTCTGAGTGATTCTTTGTTGGTCCCATCGTTAGGACCCAGCAAGGTTGCATGTCTCTCCATACGCCTTCTAACTACTTCTATTGACGCATAGTGTGCTTTACGATCAGCATCATTGAGTGCATTTACCTCTTCGGCGGTGATATCCCAGTTAATGGGTGTTGTCAACGCCATTTTGGAGGTACTTGACTTAGCTGATTATGTGTAAAGGTGAATTACTATTACCTGCTTGATTTGGAATATTCTATTTCTATATAGAGAATTTGGAATATTAATTTTTGCCTAGATCCAACGTAACAATTTTTGTGCAGGTATTTCCAAAAACAAAAATTTTGATCTCTTTAGTCCCTATTCTTACTCATTACATTTTATCCCAATGGTAAGACATAGTTTCTAGCTGTTCACTGCTGAACTGAATCACACTTTCAGAGGTGCCTACGCAGTCGTTCCAATCCTCAGGTTCTGCGATCGGTGGATAACCATCATTGAATATCTCCTCTAGGAAAATATCCTCAGCTTCGAGGTATTGTGGGAACTCTTCCACATACTCAATTCTTTCCGCCGGTGGCATGTCTAAAATACTATCTCTACAGGATAAAGTAAGATAATACTTGTGTGATCAGCTAATGCACCTTCCAATAAAAGCCCAGCTCAGAGTCCCAAACATACAACACCCATAAATACAATGGCAGTTTTGAAAAAGGCACACTCACCTGACTCCTTTTGCTTGCTTCTAAGGTCGGATACCGATCTGACCAACTAACTAGCCCCTAATCATGGTCGCCAATGAAGAAATGCGGGTCATTCTTCGTAATAATTCAGGGTCAGTAGTTGGGCGAGAAATTAATCAACGCAACACACAGAGATGTATGCTTCAAATCAGTACCAGCCTCGGAAGAGACCGATTTCCATCTTTCCTTTATTTTTATACTAGACAGATTAGGACGAAATACACTGGTCCTGCGCTGATTGGCTTTGGTCTCGTTGGTCCAATTAATTGACAGGTTACATTAGAGATCCAATCAGCCACAGGATAACAATGACAGACACTTATTAAAAACGAGGCTCAGAGTGACCACTGCCACTCTGACCAATCTCTTTGGGTGGTGACCAGGTCACGGGGTTATCTCCCCTCCCCTCTCCCTCCCACTCTTTAATCAGTATTCCCTCCCCTCCCTTGACCTGGCGGTCAGCCCCTCCCCTCCTTTCCCACGTGATTGACTTTGAGATAACGGTCAGACCTGGACCTCACCTGTACCTTTGGACTTTGGGATGATAAGAAATCCGCGAGCGTTGTGGCGGTAAGAAAGTGTGGGTAGCCTTCTGGCCGGTAGGGGCGCGACGAATGTCTGGCTGAATGAGACAACTTTAACTTAAAATTAGACCATTTGGGCTTGTCAATTTTACAATATAATTTGCTTGATGTGATGATAAGTATTGATATGTCTAAGCAGGACATACATAGGTGTTGTTGGTTTGTCTGTAATCTATTTAGTCTTTACTTGGTTAAGGACAGTTAATAAGAGCTAATGTTGCTTGATATGCTGGGACTATATACTTACCTACTGATTTTCTATAAAGGGTTCAGTTGCTGAATAAAATTTCATTTTTTTCTAGCAATTCTTTCATCTGAATTAAGTTCAACTTTATTCATTTATATTATAGATATGGGCAATCCTTGTACATTATTGACTTCCTAGACCCAGAAAACCTATACTAGGTGTAGACACAAAAATCATGTTTCTAGCACCAACAGTAAGGAAGTTATGGGGTATTGATGATCAACAATGATATGTTAGTTTTTAAAATCCATCAACCTTCCTGGTTTTACCCATTTGGGAAGAAACATCATACAGGTTTAGGTGAATACTGCCGCGTCTACCTAGTACAACAATGATATGTTGTTAAATTAAAAATGTATATACCTTTGTTAGAGATGAGACCTACCACATGGTTATTTTTGGCCCATAACAAATTGTCCTCAAGAGATACAAAGCAGCACCTGGATGATTCTTGCTCAGGACATGTTATATTACCAGAATCAGCAATAAAACTTCATCCATACTGCGAAACATGCTTGACCCCCAAATCCCAGTTTGGCAACTGGACTGTAGGTGCAATTTAGGGACAAAACTGCCCCCTGGTGGCTGGTAGTTAATCACAGAATACAATACAAGGTTTAGGATTGAAGAACTCCATGAATAGCCCCCTTTACATATTCCGTCGCCAGTGCGTACCAGTGACTGCGGGATTAACTTTTACCACTGTGCGCATGCCCAGTCCAGTTGACTCACCTAGCTATGCGGGCCAAACCGTGCCCCTGTCTGCCAGTGGACGTGCAGGGGTGTGTGTGCCCCTGACCACACGCCCCCTGACCCCCTGCAGCCCGTACACCTATGCTTACTTGTTTTTGTTGATACACCCTTACAAAAGTTGCCATATACTAAAATCTAGCGGATAAAATGTTCTCTTAATAAGCATGACCAATCTTAACATGTCATTTAATGATATTGGATAGCCTACAGTATTATGCAATAACTCAAATTCTGAGAGAAAAAGGAGAAAGTTAGAAGCCTATGGTTAATACATACGGCTTCTGTGTGCCTGCCCGCCTAGCCCATAGTTTGGGCCGTTTCCGCCGCTCTCTGTATGGCGCTGCTGTTAATAAGTAAAATCCCTATTAAACAAAAAAGTTAATGAAGTCTAAGCTGTCAGATGAGCCATTCTTGTAGAATAATGAAAATCTTGCCTCGGCCGGCACTCGGCCGCAACCTACACCACTGGACAAATTTATTTTTTGAAAAATCATAACTCCATTTGTTAGTAACCTAGAGGCATGTTTTATATATCAAATTAAAGCTCATTTTACGCACTTTAAGAACATATCAATCCCTTTTTATTATATGGATAAGACAAATTTCAAACTGTAAGTGAACTCAAGTGTATTAAAAAAAACCCAGAAAAACACACAAAAAAGCGCCCCCTGGTGGTTGTTCATGATGGTTATGCAAAAAAAAATTATTTCAAAAAATTGACATTAACAACCATGTCACAAATTGTTTGAGTGTATAAGCAAAAAGAGAAAAGGTAGATGGTGTGAAAATTGTAAATCAACTACACGTGACACTAATTTCTGTCGTAAGAAAGATTCTGCTAAATCCCTCTCCCATAGAGAAGGTAATGATCGATATGAAAATGATGGGGACAACCATACATATGTCTTTAAGTTGAGTGTAAGTTCTGAAGATGTATATGACCCACCAGGGGATAAATTGTATTGCCTATTAGTTGATTGTGGAGCAACAACCCACATCATTAGTGACAAGGCCAAATTCACTGAGTTTGAAAATTCATTTCAACCTGAACGCCATTATATTGAGTTAGCTGATGGAGTACGCTTAAATGGGGTAGCAAAAGGTTGAGGCAATGCAGATATTACAATGCATGATGTAAATGGTAAGCCTCAGAGTATAACCCTTAAGGATGCTTTATATGTTCCTTCCTACAAGCAGGACATATTATCTATTCAAGGTGCAACTGATATGGGTGCCAGTCTGTCTTTTACCCCAAATCATGCTAAATTGGAAGCCCCAGATGGTACTGTATTCGAAATTGAATCACATGGTTGATTGTATTATATTGGCAACGTTGTATCAGGTAAAAATGGAAATCACACAATTGAAGAGTGGCACAAAATACTTGGTCACTGCAATACAAAAGATGTAAGGAAACTAGAGCAGGTAGCTAATGGTATAAAGATAACCAACAAAAGTGAGTTTGAGTGTGAGACCTGTGTACTGCCCGACACCCCCCGCTGCTGTTTAAACCGCAGTTGGCAACGCAGCAATTTTACAGCAGTCATCGTGGGCATCAAAGTGCGGCAAGCGTTACTCGTCGTGACGCGATCCCATCACCGCGGTCGCCGCGGCAACATGCGAACGCGGTGATCGCAGTAAAACACTATACGGACGTCACACATATGATGCTGTTAGACTGCTCTTAAATCATGGAGGAAATCCACAATATTAGTTCTTATTTATGCTTATCATTTTAAGGATTAATATTTATCAATAATCATTTATTCAGAAAATCATCAGTTCATCATTTTGGTTCATCATTTTCTTGTTGCAGTAGCCTATAGCTGTGGATGCCCGGGTTAGACTTACATGTCCCCAAATTTGTCCTAGAAAGCTGAAACAACTTTTAAAATGCTCAGAATATATTAAGGATTCCTCCTGTTTCATTAGATTTTAAGTAAAACTTTGTGCTCTGTGGGAAATCACCGACTTTCCTGCCCGATCTGAATGACCAGAAAGAGACATCTTCGGGTAACTTTACCTTGTCAACCTTATCTCCATTGCGTACATTCAAAGGGTCTGACCAAACAATACTGACATTTATCTGCGGCCCCCAGCAAGTCCTAGTCGCCACCAAGCCAACAGCCCTTGGTGTGTTGGTTGTTTTTAGCATGGTGATCGGGTATAAAAGTTTAAATAAGTGTATTTCGGCAGAAGCCTCCTGTGTCTGATCTAGATTGGTGAAATTGCGGGCCTGCAGTGCTGAAATGATGACTTTGAAACTTGATGAAATGATTTGTACTGGTGAGAGTGTGGGGAAAGGTACGGGAATCTCTGGGAGGCACAGATATACTAGAAATGTAATATTGCTATCACCGGCGCGGAGATGTCATATAAGTTGCGCCCCTGTATTGAGCGTTATGCACCTATTACTTTCTTAGTGGTAAACATGTATTAGCTATAACAATTTCTGTGCTTCTCAGGGGAGGGGTTCTAAGTGTGTGGGATCGGATGTCGGTTATAGTACTTATTCTTTTGTATGGGTTGTTGGGGACTTGGTATTACTCATAAACTCTGGTACTTATGTGGGAACAAATTTTTTTTTTTATTACTACTTTGATTTTATTTTTAGCTTTTAACTCTCGAGTTCATATTTGTGAGGGAACCACGGGCCTTTTACTCAAATTGGGGGGGGGGGGAGAGAGGGGGAGGGTGGGTAGTGTGATGGAGTGGAATTGTCCATCACACGGTATTCAGACCTATAGTCCAGAGATAAGTCATATCAGGTCAGTGGGAGTAATTGATACACATGGGGGGGAGGAACCATACATACTTATGAATATAGATTGTAAGCCAGATAGATTGTAATATAGATTGTAAACCTCTTCACCTGTACGCATGACTATTGACAATTGAATATGATATATATATGAGCTAGACATATTAAAAGAACAGAACCTTTATGGAATTGAAACTGTTGTGTCTTTCTTACTGTGCTTATATTAGAGGATCATACATAGACCAACTTAGAGATATCCACTCACATATATACCAAAGGACTTCTAGTATACAATCACCCAATATCGATCTTAAATATATACATGCATACCAACATTCCAGCGGAGGCATTATGGTAATGCGGGTAATGAAATTGCGGGCCTGCAGTGCTGTAAGACCCCCCAGCTTCGTCTTAGATAGGCCCACCTGACTAATTTAAAAAGTACTATGGCCGCAAAGATGCTGCCGGCCATCTCAACGTAGCCCCACTTGAACCCACCCGGTTGTGGCATTTCTGGCATGGGAATTGTTGGGATGGGTTCGTCTGACCAGTACTTGAATCCCTTGATGGGGAACAATTCCACTTTTTCAATGCTCTGAAAAGTGGGGAAGTCATCCAATGGTTCCTCAACTGACTGAGCAGCTGCCACGTGTACCATTGCCAGCACCGCCGACAAGCGCCAAACCCTATAACATAGAATTAGAGTTATAAGCAAATGAAAAACCTCAAAAGCCCACACCCCCACTGTAACGTGCGGTACTGTGGTGGCCTCACTCACCCACTTCCATGCTGAGGAAACCATGGAATCTGCTATTTTCTTTTGTTCATGCAGCATGCTGACTACTTTACTGAGCTCTAATCCCCTCTCTAACATCCCTTCAGGCAGATGATCAAGTCCCTTTACTAATTCCTCCCCTGTTGGTACTCTCAAGTGAATCAGGAAATTTGTGAGACTGCCCCCAGATAGGTTATACATGGGTACGTTGAAAGCAGTAGCAAAAGCCAAATTAATTCCATTAGCAAGCCTAACTGTAATAGCCTCATCCCTTGAATTATCGGGGCAATCATTAATTGCATGAAACAGGTTATGTCCCCCGAACGTTAAAACACAGCCGCAATTGATATTAAAAACGGCTATCCCCCCAACTTGAACTGTAACATTGGTCCCATTACAAGAGATGAACCCTCTATCCCCTACATTAATCATTAAATATAGAGACCCTACTATGTTTCTAATCATAGTCTCTGCCGTGACGTTAGGCTTTATTAAAAACTCGCATGACTCTTTTACTAAGGCAGGCACGTCATGGAAGAGAGCATTAAAACATCTTTCTGTGCGACTCTTTGATGACAGAAGCAGAAATTCGCACAAGTATAGCTCATCATGAATGCATTGGCCCAGGCGACCTTCACCCACTTCCAAGAGCTCCCCTCCCTCCCCGCTGTGAGCCAACAGCCTTTTCCCTGCCCCTCTTAATATAGTGTAACCTGTCATGTTGCTTGCATGGACGTGTAAGGGCAGAGGCATCACCTCCATCTGATATAGATTATAACGTTGGGGGTTTCTGGTCACATAAACTGCCACATCTATCTCTAGTTGATCCATAGTCCTGACTATTCTGTCTGTAACCCCCCAATTTATTTCTGTATCTAAAATCTCCAGCGTGACGTTTGTCCCATATAAAGCACGTACCCTTCCCTTCCAAGGAGAATTTCTAAATTCCCTACCAAGCCCTCCCCTCCACTAAACCCTCTAACGTGTATTCTATGGCCCTGGCCTTTCCAATATACTCAGAGACCGCCACGTGCCCCAACATGCTCTCATGGAAAAAATGATAGATCTTGTTTGCCTGGTGTACATCATGATGAAAGCTATCTGATTGTGCAGCTGTTCTGTTGGCAAACAGCTTCCACCTATTATTCATATTTCTTAAAAGGTATCTACTCTGGTTGGTGTGAAGTTCTAAGTAAGACAGTAGGGCGTTGGTGTTACCAGCTAGTAAATTAATAGCCTCGTCCCTACTGTGATCGACTATTTCCCCCAGCCTATTTAACCTTAAAATTTGACCTATGCGCCTGGAAACCACCTCTAATTCTCTGTCGGTCACGGTTCCAAAAATATCATGGAAAATATCGCCAAAAAAAGATAGTGGGGCCTCCCTTTTTGCCCGTCTACTACTGGATTTTGCAGGTATTCTACCCAAAATATCCCCGATTCTCTCATAAAGTTTCCTGGCCTCAAAATCAGCTAGAGCCAACCTCCTGTTTAACGTGTCTGCCAGCTGCCTATATGGGCCGATCTAGGCCCTTCACTCGTGCGGCTAGCAACAGGAGGATCAATTCTAACGTCCTTCAAGAATGCCACTGTCACTTTTTCCACCCCTGTTACAATCTTCCCTGTGGCGAGAACACCGTCCCAAATTTCCTCGCTACCTATCCAGATGTCTGCCATTAGTGACAAACGTCCCAGCGAGTCGCTGCTACCACAGACTGGGAACTCGCATCATCCCCGTCCGCACCTTAATCATATTTCATTCGACTGACAAACAAAAAAGATAATTTTTTATGCAGTGAAAAATAAAAAACTATCTTAAGTACTTCTCTAAAATGCTTATGTTTCCTATCTAAGGTCATATCGCTAAATCTTATTACTAATGCCGTGTGTAACCATTACAACAGACCTATCACCTATCAACCTATCAATATAGTAATAATATAGCCTTATTATATACCTTTTATTCTAAACTTGCCTATGAACTGAGAAAAAAAATTCTTTCCGTCTTTTCCAGGCCATGTGATGCCGAGGCTCCTGCAAGGGACGCCCGCCCGTGACTGCCCCGCCGGCCCTGTAGCGACCTGAGAGGCTGGACCTCCTTCAAGCATGAATTCCTAAATAAAAGCTCATAACGGGAAACTGAAAAATTTCTTCATTTTATTTATCAATCTTGAATTCTTTTTTTCGTTGCTCAGTTCTAGAGAATTCCCGGGAAATTAGTTAACTCAGCCCGACCTTATCTTAACTACGTGTCACAGAGCTAGCTTGTCCCATGCCAACTGAAAGACAGGGTCGTGTACACCCAATCTCATCTAATGGCACTTATTTTAATTGTAATGTCCCCCGTCCTGTCATGACCGTTCGGCCGGTCACCAAATCTGTAGCCATTATTTTCCCATCTTAACAAAGTTAGACACTTATTGCCTTGATCAAGACTCTGCACTCCCCATACTTTGTTTACTTCATAATTCAGCTTAATTTAGGACCCAGAGCGAGTACAGGAATAGTCCGGTTTCGCAGGATGTTACATCAAACTTAATACAGCCCCCCACCCCTCCTTGAAAATAGAGAGTCCAGTTATAGCAAATTCTCACAATAGCCAGTTATATCTACCGGATTACTGAAAGCTAGGTTCATCTATTGGTCATCTGTACCTTTCTAAAGCGATAAGTTTTACCAATGATAAGTTTCACCAGTTTCCCCCCTCCCCCATCGGTTTCATAATCCCCTTCATGCCTATTCATGCAGGCATGTATGTGCGAGACTTCCATAATAATAAAAACACCTAGAAACTAAAAAGAAACATTCTACAAGATTAAAGGGCAACAGCACGCACAAGTTCAGAGATGGGAGATATTACTCGAGTCAATATATATTTTTCTCATTGTCATATACAGAGTACATTCGCTACCCTCATTAGTACGACCAATTTATACTTTATGAGAAATAAATCCACCTGCTGAGCCTGTTAAATTACTTTAATTTGAATTTTTTCCAATTTCTAAAGAAAACCTCGTAAAATGGACAGCCAGATGGTATTGCGAGTAAAATATCTAAACCCTATATCATATATTTGAACTCCAAAAAGTTACCAAGTACACATATATATATATTCAGAGCCCGAATAGAGATGCAGTCAAAAACATAATACCTGTGTTATTAATACCCTATTGTGTAACATCAAGCTACACCAGATCATTTAAATATTAGACCGCTTCAATTAAAACAAATGGCTCTATCGCTCAGACTGATACAGTTCTTAAATGGTCTTTACTGGTCGTAATTGGGTGACTAAATGCTTTTCACTTTACGGGACTTTTCCAGCAACTCACAGTCCTCAATTACGTCCCTTAGGGCAAAAGTATTGTCTCCTCTTTGCTTTACCTCCTCAACAACCAACTCAGACAACCATATGGGTTCTGGAGTTGTCTCGTAAGTCCAGCAGTCGCGGCACTCCTCTTTTTCCTCTCCACATTCACAAACTATGACATTCCCAGGTGCAGGAGTACTACCATTCCTCACCTGCACATTGTTCGCTCTCCGTCGTCTGCGCTGGGCGACCGACTTCTTTAAAGCCGGTTTTTTCTCAGCTTCTACTCTTGCCTGATGAGCGGCCGATATAGCTTTGGAGATCATTTTCCAAACTGGGTTATAGTGTATGTAGCTATTCCCGTTAGTCGCCATTTTCTTTAAGTGAATAATAATAGTAATTGATGCTCAGTCTCTTCTGTTATTGTCTAATTATTTCCCCAACTTGCTCGTATGACTTCTCTATACGCTGTATCAATAGAATTAGTATTTTTTTTTTTTTTCCCCAACACCGGGTCTTTATTCATGAGGTAGACATGATTTCAGATGCAGAGCGGTATACAACTTTTCTTTTACAAACGCTCTAGAGGTAAAAACTAGTCAACAGGGTTAGAAACAAGCTACGGGACAAGATACAAACAAAAATCAAGTACACTCGTCATGTTCTAGGACATGGGTTGGTCGTTTGGTTACACAGCAACGAATCGGACATTACAAGTTATAATAGAAACGCTCCCACAACTTAAATTCGTTGACGTGGGACTGGCCGTATACGGCGCTGTCCTTGAGGGCTCTCAGGGCCGACTTGACATCTCTGAGGAATTCAAAGAAACATATTTCGTTATTATAGAACAACCTCTTTTTATAAATAAAAAACTTGGCTTTAATGAGAATGAAGTTTAACCTTTTACTACTAGGCTCTTGGCATGGGATACCCAGTAGTATGTGCGCCGCGTTGAGTTCGTCAACTAGCTCTCTATTAACCCATTTGTCCCTAAAGGGGTCGTTTTCGACCCATGTTAGATGGTTTTTTTAACAGTATTATTATATTGATTTCAAATTAAATAAGTAATGAAAATGATATGTATGGGAAGTATAGATCCTCCAAATTGCGTAAGAAGTGTTGCCATGACAACGCCATGATAACGCACCATTTTAGGTCACGTGACCATCACTGTTGTCTGCTTGCTTAAAAAAAGTGATATCTAAACAGAAAAGGTGATTCTAAATGGCAATATAATGAGTAATCTTACCAAAAAAATGCATAGAATGAAATAACCAATACCTCAGGCATCCATTTTCATACTTAAACTAGAATTATCAACATTTGGTAAGAAAAGAATTAAGGTTCTTTAAGGTTGGGTCGAAAACGACCCCATTAGGACAATATGGGGTAGAAAAGCCTTATTGTTACTGACTGCCCACTTTAGCAGAGAACCTCTATTAGTAGGGTTAGTTAAGGACAAAACATCCCCAAATTTGGTACAGAGGTAGATTTTTGGATTCTCTATCATTTTGGAAGAGTCCACATTCTGGAATATAAAATTGGTTGCCATGGCAACAGATTTAAAGGTGGAAAATGGCATTTTTGGAAGAAAAGAGACATAATTTGAACTAATAAACATACATTGATGAGTAGATATTCATTAAAAATCTCTAATAATAGAGAATCTGAAAATATAGGTTTTAATACAGTTTACATATTGTCGTTGCTATGGCAACCGTTTTAATGGTGAGAATAGGTTTTTTAAGGGAAAATGGCAAAATAATGGCCATAAAATCTGTTCTATTAAACATACATCAGTAAGCAAGGCCTCATATGAAAGGTCTTTGGATGCTGAATCATATGATATATGTTTTCCATGGTTTTGCATGTTTTAGTTGCCATAGCAACCACATTATCATCAATTTTGCACCAAAATTTGGAGTTTGGCCATTAAAGCTGTATGAGAACCATAAAATGCGGAAATCCCTCAAAACCAGTAATGAGCTGTAATTTTAGAGACCAAACTAATGAAATATGTTCATTTTCAGGATAACTTTGCATAGAATTTTGGCATGGTAACCACTTTTGAATCAATTTACACATTGTTGATGGATACCAAACTTTGTATATGGAATCTTCACATACTTGATATGAATAACCCCTAATAAACATAGACCCATAAGCAGATATTCATATGAAAGCTCTACTGACAGATAATCAAATAATATCCGTTTTTCAACATTTTACATATTATTGTCTTTGCTATGGCAACCATTTTTATGATAAAGATGGCCATTGATTGCCATAGCAACGGTCTGATTAGACATATTCTTTTCATAGACCTGGTATCCCAAAATAAGGGACATTGCTAATATTGTGGACTTTCCAGATATTATTGTTATTCAAACACACAAAGTCAATTGTTCAGGACAAATCTGAGGATAAATGTGGTTGCCATGGCAACTGAAATATGTAAAATCAAAGAATATATATATATCATCTAATTTTGTACCACGAGACCTTTCATAATGAATGCCTGCCTTTTGTTATGTATTGAATAGATCCAATTATCTGGCTATTTACTCCTAAAATGTGAGAAAAATACCAATCATCGGTTGCCATGGAAACCATTTTCATATTTTAGAAAGTGGTCCCATCTAAAATCATAGAGGATGAACAAATTTACCTCTGTACCAAATTCCATCTCAAAATTAGCCATTTGGGGGTCTCCACTAACTCCACTAATATGCCCTATTATATCATTATTATGTAGACCCTAGTCTCCACTGGGGTCCCAGATTTAACCCCACATTTGACCCCATATTGTCCTAAAGGGGTCGTTTTCGACCCACCCTATATCTCAGAACCTATTCAAGCAAATTTCACGAAATTTCTCCCATGTTCTCACAGTACCCCTCCCATCATTCTAATAAAGTTTCAAGATGATTGAATGATTTTTGCAACTTTCGGTTTAAATGGGTTAAAGGCCTCATTGCGAGCGGCCCAGTTAACCAACGATAGCCAAAACTCATTCACAGTTTTACAGTCAATAAAGAAGTGGAATACAGTGTCACATTCATCACAGTAATTGCAGTCTGGAAACAACTTGACATGGATGTCCTTCAAATACTTGTTACAAACGATTAGCCTATTGACTACTAAGAATTGGAATGACTGCAGCCGTACATTCTTCGTGCACGTATAAGGAATGTTGTACCAGATTTTAGAACTGACTTGTGTGATGTCTATGCCTTTGTCCCTGAACATTGGTACTATATAGAATTAGTATTAATAATGCTTATCGGTCGTATCACACCTACAGATTTTATTTGCTATCTCCCCTGTACTTCTAGTAACAGTTCATAGACAGTTCAGACCCTATAATCCGCCGACCCTTGATCACAGATCAGACCAGCAGACAATCCCAAGGCACCACCCAGCATTATATCAGTCTGAATGGACCTTATAAAAATCAGGTATCACTGCACAGAGTTCATGCACTGGTCAAACGCTCCGATCGAGCACCAACGATTACACCTGCTGTTACGCTCCCACTTATAAAATTACTCATCCCCGCCCCTCCCCACTTCGCCCCTGCCCCCAATCTAGTTCAATCAGCCATCTATATCGATTGTGTGTTTGATTGCTAGTACTTGATCGCACTCTGAGCTTGCGACTAGGTTGACCCATGGTTGACCCCTGTCCCTCCCCCTGTGGTTACATCCTATGTGAACAAAACACCTCCTGTATGAACTCCCCAGCCAAATATACGCCGTACCTTGACTGCTTTTAATTTTAGCACTACTTCCGAACACTGACCAAGCTTCTGAAATGTCAATTAAAAGAATTTGTAGCCGTAGCACACTCCTGTCTTGCCCCTATCTCTAACATCCACAAATCATACTACAAACTACACTAACTATAAGATCTGGATTGCAATATGCGCCTCAGCACAACAATAGAAACACTGGGTGAAAAAAAATACAATAGTGTATTCAAAAATAAGAGGCGAGAATATAAAAAAAATATTCGTTCACTATCCCATAATCCCGTTCAGAGCAAGTCCACCTGTGTCTGCCTGCTAGATTCCCCTCAAACCCGCACATACAGCACAATGTGTTACTCCCATATTCCTCATTTCTTTTTATTGAAAATATACGCTAGTCTCTGCTTCCTCCCATCCCTCCAAAGCTGGTAATTCCCCTACTTCCCAAGGGTCTCCCCTCATCTCTCCGTCTATACCCATGGTTATACATGAGTCATCGTGTGTTTCCCTGTCACGTCCCGCTCGCGCATCTATAGTGTGTTTCACACTGCTAGATATAGGTCTATCGTTTCTAGAACCTACAGTGTGAGTCAAGTGTTTTTGTGCGTTTGTTTCTTGGGACATGGCACTGTCCTCTGGCTCCTCCACGTCTAGCTGCCAATCTCCCTTGTCCTCAGCATCTTGACTGGGAGTCTCTAAACTGGCGTATTTGGTAATTGGCACTAGATTAGGTGGCAGCAACCTCTCTATGAATTCCCCTTCATATCCCACTGTCACTGGTTTCAAGTGCATTACATGGATGGGTCTCAGAAGACTTTTACCAGTCTCTGTGTTCCTCACTTTTACTGTGTATGGGCTGGGATTTGCTGTCACCATGAAGGGCCCCGTAAATTTTGGCTGCAGCTTGATAGCTGTCCCTGCTTGAAGCAATCGCTGAATGCGAACGTATACGAGAGAACCAGGCTCGAACGAATGACTCTTCGTTCCCTTATCATATCTCGCCTTCATATGTTGCTTCGACTCCTCCAGCTTTTTCTGTGCCATTTCACCGTAAAATTCCTGGTTTTGCAAAATGTCTGCTAAATGCTCGAGCACCGGCTTAATGTCCCCTTCGTATTCACGTAGGACCCGATCGCTCGGCAACTTGGGTAGGCGGCCATAGACCAGGAGAAACGGACAGAAACCCAATGACTGTGCATCTGATGAATAACTGCGAACACGATTGGTGCTACATATCGATCCCAATCCTTTTGGGTCGATGCATCTGTGAACGCCCTCAGCACCTGTACAAGAGTCGAGTTCCATCTCTCGACCTGCCCGTTTGTGGTGGGTTTGTAAACAGACGAGAAGATCTGTCGCATCCCCATGGTTTTGCAAAACCCAGAGAACAATTTCGAATTGAAAGAGCTGCCGTTATCGGAATAAATCTCGGCTGGTACTCCCATATCCGCTATCACGTTTCGGAAGAATTCTTCAATAAGTGTCGAGGACTTTATGTTGTCCGTGGGCCAAGCCACGCAGAACCTACTATATACGTCCACACACACATGAATGTATTTATTGTGGTTAGTGGTCTCTGGCAATGGTCCCAATGTATCGATCATAACTGCTGACCACGGCCCTGGGGCCGGCTGCCTGGCAGTCATTGGTAGCCTGATCGGATGTTTATTCGGTTTATTCGACAGACACTTGTCACAAGTGCCGATGTATTGCGTAACGTCTCAAGACATAGTCATCCAGTAGTACCGTGGCGTCAATACGCTCATTACCTTACCGGCCCCCAAGTGTGCACCCAATGGAGAGTCGTGTATCTGTTCTAGTAACTTGTGTACCATTGCCTCAGGCACCACCAATTGCGCTCTAGCCTCGATTTCATCCCTGCGTATACGTGGCGGGATGCGATAGAGAATGTCGCTCGATATAAGGAAGCAATCGTGGTGCAGTAGCACCTTCCGTGCCTCCATGTTTCCGCATGGGAGCTCCTCATTAGTGATGTATTTGGCCATAGCCACACAGAAGTCATCAACTTTCTGTGCCCGCAGGAACTGCACTTGTGTACCCAGCGTTCCATAGTACCCTTCTATTTTACGATAGAAGTCTATCTGTGGTGGGTCGATTGAGGCAGCTCTAACCCCTTTATGCGCCCTTTCCTTCCTATATTTTCCTTTAATCGACGCTACCCCCGTACCTACCCCCCTGCTCTAGGGGCGCCTCGAACTGCGGCTCGTTTCGGCCTTCATCCGCCGTTTCGGCTAAATGAGCAGACCTTCTTGGTCCCTGCTCCTCTATGCCGTCCCTCTCGTCGTTGCTTGACGCACTATCACTATCTGAATGATCGACAGGTTCGGTCACTTCCTCCACTACGGTTTTCAATAGTGTCCTCTTTTCGCGCTCAGCCGCGATTTCTTTCGTCCACTCGCGCATTTTCTCGGTGGGCTTTCGCACTCGGTGAGGCTCTATGACAGCCACATATTCGTCTGTAGCGCCCGTATCGCGCTCTATCGGCTGTCCCTCGTCCACTCGTACGTCGTACGGGTTTATAGGTGTACCCTCCACGCACTCCGTTTCGACAACGGCTTCTTGATCAGCGCTTCTCGAGTCCCTGCGCTTGTTACGCAACTTCCCGTTCTTTAATATTGACAGCCATCGGTACTTACGGATGGGTGCCATTTGAACCAAGTCCCCAGCTCCGAAGTACCTAATAAAGTTCACCTCGCGAAAGGGAACCTTACGGTCGACGTTGCTGGTTGGGTCCAACTTTTCTCCCCTGCCCTCCTGATACGGCCTCCGACTCAAAACGTCCGGCACGAGGTTAAGGCTCCCCTTGATGTGCTTTATCTGGAAATCAAAGTTCCCGAACCAGTCGAGCCACCTGGCCATCCGTCCTGTCAAGTCTTGCTTCGAGTTTATAGCAAGCAACGCGACGTGATCGGTGTACACCTCGAAGGTCGTGCCTAGCACAGTGTTTAAACTTCTCTACCGCGAACCTAATTGCTAGGAGTTCCCGATCCGTAGCTGAATAGTCTCGTTCGATGGCGTTCATGCTCCTTCCTGCGAAGGCCACTGGTCGATGGAACCCGCTCCCGTCATCTTGCGTCAGGCAACCGCCTAATCCTACGCGTGAAGCATCCGTCCATATCGTGAATGGTTTGTCGTAGTCTGGGTATTGCAGCAATGCATCCTCGCAGAGCACCCTCTTAATGCTTCTGAAGGCAGTTTCCTGCTCCTCTCCCCACGCAATCTCCCCTCGTCCCTTCTTCGGGCCCTTGGTTAGGATGTACAGCGGGTGCATCTTGTCCGAGAAGTTCGGGATGAACGCTCTGTAGTAATTCGCCAGACCGTTGAACGCCCTCAGTTCCTTTACCGTCTTCGGAGTTGGGTATGACCGGATAGACTCAACCTTGTCGGGATCTGGCATGAGCCCATCCTTGGTGATCACGAACCCTAGAAATTGTATTACTCTGTAGCCGAACGCGCATTTCTCCGCCTTGAATCGCATATTCTCTTTTTGAAACGCTGCTAGTACTGCTTGCACGTCTGCCATATGGTCGTCCCATGTACTGGACGCAATTATAATATTGTCGCAATAGCGTAGAGCGTTTGGTATGTGCTTCAGCACTCCCTCAACCACAGCATGAAATGCCTTTGGTGCCGTTTTCAGGCCCATCGGGATTACCCTATATTGAAAAACGCCTCTAGGGGTTGAGAAAGCGCTAATGGGCCTATTGGACTCCGGTAACGACACCTGGTAAAATCCAGAGGCGGCGTCTAATTTGCTGAAATAGCGACCTTTGAGGCGACCAACATTTTCCAACGTCTCGTCGGCTCTCGGAAAGACGCGGGCCTGGTCCTTGATTTGGGAATTTATCCAACGATAGTCTATCACGAGTCTGTGCTCTTGCTTCCCGTCGAGCCCCAAACACTTCTCCACAAGAAAACACGGCGACGCGAATTCCGACTCGCCGCTCGCGGGTTTGATGATTCCCAGGCGTATCTGTTCGTCCAGGAGTTTATCCATTACCGCCGTTATTTGCGGGTTGAGTCGGTATGGATTCTTGTTAATAGGCACGTAGCCTTCCTTCAGCTCGATCTTGTGCATATACACTTCAGTCTGGACGATTGGCTTATCCTTTGATGTGAACGTTCCCTCGTATTCCGCTATCAACGTGCTCATTGAGGCTCTCTGGTCCTCTGTTAAGTCGTACCCCAATGTATAGGACCCCTTTTTCCCTTTCCCCCCTTCTTCCCCCATGATGTCCCCCCCTATGTTCCCCGTGCAGGTTGAAACCTGTGCTCCCTGATGGATCCCCCTTCTCCCGAGAAATCTATTGGCACGAGATCCTCTTCGTCGCACACTGTATATACCGCAATGACATAATCCTTATGTAGGGTCAAAGGAATCCTACCTGCGTTAAAAACTGTAACTGGTACAATGTTGGTGCCCGTCAAAGGCCTGACCGCCGCGCCCTTAACCGCAAATGAGACTGGCTGTGGTCGTTTTAGATTGTTTAACGTCCCCATCGTGGCCGACCTATCTTCTGGATAGGTGACCACGGCGGAGCACGTAAACTCGCTATTCGCCGGTACTACCTTAGTGTCTGCTAATCTTACCGCATGGACTCTTGGTTCAGAGCCAAAGGTCAGTGATGCCCGTTCCTTACGTAAGAAGTCCACCCCGAGGATAGCTGGAATAGACAACCCAGGTACGATTAAAAACCAAAAAATACAAGACAAATGTTCAAGAGAAAAGCTGACCCTGGCTTTATAGTTCGCCATATGTTTGGCCCCGTCAGTGGTGAAAACCCGAGTCCTGACATTGACGACACAGTGCACCGTCGCTTCCATTGTTTGTAGCTTTTGGTACAGCTGCTCGCTAAGACAGCTCACAGAGGCCCCGGTGTCAATCAAAAATGGTACCCTCAGACCTCCCATATCCCGCATCACATTGCAATTTGTGTGTAAAAAGATGTTTCCCGGATTATCCCCTGATCCCAGGTAACAAACTGACGTTAACTTAACGGCAATTCACGTCAATATATAGAGCAAATTTACGTCAATGGTTTACGTTAATATATACGTGAATGTGTGGACTCAATTTTGCGCAAAATTAACATTAATATTAACGTTAATCTTAACATTAATCTTAATGTTAATCTTAACATTAATCTTAACGTTAATCTTAACATTAATCTTAACGTTAATCTTAACATTAATCTTAACGTTAATCTTAACATTACTATTAACGTTAATCTTAACATTAATATTAACGTTAATCTTAACATTAATATTAAGATAATGTTGATGTTAATATTAAGGTAATGTTGATGTTAATATTGACTTTAATATTAACTTCAATTTTAACGTTCAGATTAAGGTTAACTTTGAGGTTAAATTAACGTTAACTTGACGCCAAATAATTCATGTAAAATCTAGGTGAATCTTATTAACATTAACTTAACCAGAAAATATTTGCCCTAGTTTAATGTTGATCGAATGCTAATTGTGGGCAAAAGTATTGACATTATTTAGGATGTCAATTCCATACATTTTATTAACATTAATTTCATCATTTGGTTCATCAGTTTCTTGTTGGTGTACTTCTTCATATCAGCTTCTGTGAACTGTTCATCATTTCCTTGTTGGTGTACTTCTTCTTACCAGCTTCTGTAAAGTATATACATGAAAAAGATTATATTATGAGAATAGGCTAATGGATCTTTAAGCTCTCTTTTATTGATGGACTTTAACAGGTTCCACCGTGTAAAAGTAAATGTGAAGAGCCAGAACAACGACTATACATGTACATAAGAATAATGTTAAGATAAGTCCTGAAATAAATACACAATCGAGGAATGAGTGAGATTGGTTGCTTTACGCCCTTATCAACACATTGAAGGTTATATGAAGGGCGGGAGCTGAGAGGGAAGCAGTTTATTATCTTACCCAAGAAATAGAGATAGAGAAGAAGGAAGAGAGCCGGAGAGAGAGAGACAGGCACTTTATACACAATCAAGTAGAGTCACAATGATACCTGAGTACCAATGGTCGCAATGCTATAATTAAAGATATGAAGGATTAACTGCCCAGCTTAATTAAAATCACAATAATATCTGAACACGTATTATAATACAATGTGTAAAATTAAATAACTCACAAATATATTTACCAAAATCCAACTCTCAGAAAGCTCTGCCTCCCTCTGGCTGGTCCGGCTTCCTATAGTATAGAGGACGAAGGCCACGTGGTCCCTGCTATAATTAAAGATATGGAAGATTGTCAAAATTATACCTTAAACAAGGCTGTGTTAATTTGTCAATTTAAATAAAAGGAGATGTGTACTAGTCCTATATTATATTCACTGTTCTAAAATTTCCTGCCCCAATATTCACATTAAATTTAATCAAGTTTCCCTTACCTTGGAGAATGATTCCTGCATCCTAAACTTCCTAGTCCAAGCTATTGAATCTTGATGCCTTTGATTCTTTAGAATGTAAATAGATAGGCGAGGGAAAACTTCCCAAGAAATACAAGTGTGTATATGACCAGACCTAGTCCATTCACTGGACCCTTTCGCTGCACTGACAAGCCACAAGTGCGGGATGGGTACAGACCCGGAACTCTCATTTAGGGGAATGCGCGGGAAAGGCTTACAGTTACTAGACTAGCACAGGGCCCAGCTAGGTTTTCCTTGACTCAATTTGTGAGCAGCTAATATTAAGAATGTTTATTGTAGCTTTTATAATGGGTATCCATTAAGACAGTATAACCATCATTTCATTAATGCCATTTATTTACAATTATTATTTTGTATTTTGTTCGAAAGATTGTATGAAATATATCATGAATCATCATATGAGTAATTCTCCCAATAGGGCATCATTTGGTTTTCCTCCCAATAGGTCATCTTTTGGTTTTCCAGCCAAGGGTGTCTACAGCCCTTAGGATGACCAGACATAATCATAAGCATTTTATTTGGGTTCGTTGGCAAAAATGAGGCTGTGGGAACCCCAGTTTCAAAGTTCTTATGCCAGAATCTCCGCCGTTATTGCAATAACAGTGCGTTCTCAGGCTAGAAAATAAGTAATAATTATGGAATTTCAATATAATACACAGGTGCATTTAGAAAATATATCACTTATCCTAAGAAAATTGGTTTCTACACATGCACACACGTGGACACACGTGGATTATTATGAAAAAACACAATATTTATGTAATCACTAATTTGAACTGATCTAGACATGGAAAATATCATTTTGGAATATTTGTGTCATGTTACGACACATATTTGCTTCAGAATAATGAAATACTCCAAGAGTAACCATCAATATTATATTGCATTTTGTTTTGGCGGGATGGAAGATGCATATGTACATATCTTTTGATAAAAATAAAACTTGTTAATCCATGACGTTTATGAACCCTAATATGCCCTAAAATAATATTCATTGAATTGAAGTTGGAATGTCGTGTTACAACATGTAAATTTACTCCCATATTTAAAATAGATATATATTATATACCATTCCGCTTTATCTAATAACTGTTAAGGCCTGCCTGAATTGGGTAAAAACTATAGATATGAATAAATACAGATGCTGTTAAATTGCAGTGAGTATTGGTTATAATGTCGCCGTTACGCCATAATTATGAGAATTAGAGAGACCCTCCTAGTTTAATACAGTAATTATATAGAAAGAAAACATATATTTTAAGAAAAAATGCATTCAAACTTTAGTTACAACCAGGTGCTATTTTGGCGGCTAACATTGATTCCCTAGCCGTGATTTTGTCATTTAATATTGCTGGTATAATTGCTGGGTGGTTCACTTCAAAGTTACACCATATTATTTGATAAATATGGTTTAATGTGGCCGAAATAAGAGGTTTCTGAAGCATAGATGTAGGAATCGAAATATTTGCCCCAGCTTTCCCAAACTTCGTTTGCATAATACTAATATTTCCTATATTTCCTACTGCCCTATACATCATGACATATCAGTGTATTAAATATATCATGAACTGAACATATAGGCACAATTTTCACCCTGCTCTAGCATGCAGGAGCAAATAACATTCATTAAATAATATACATTCTATATTCATATTCATCATTAAACCATCTGTGTTATTAAGATTTGAAAGAAAGAAATGAAAATAATTTTCTCTACACTGATAGACCCAACCTCGGTGAGTGACCGTTTTTTCTCAGGAATTGGCTGGCATCCAATTGCCAGGCACTGACCGAGAAAAAAACGGTCAGATTTTCAGTGACCGAAAAAAACCGGTCAGATTTTGGTGACCGAAAAAAAAAACCGGTCATCACTTTTGGTGACCGAGAAAAAAAACGGTCATCACTTTTGGTGACCGAGAAAAAAAACGGTCAGTGACCGATAAATCCCAGCCATCTCAATGCTGACTGTTTTTTGCAGGGTGTTTTTTTACCAATATTTGACCGTTTTTTTTCGGTGGTAACCAAGGTTTGACCGGTTTTTTTCGGTGGCAACCAAGGTTTGACCGTTTTTTTTCAGTGGCCCTTTAACTTGACCGTTTTTTGTTAGATTGATGGTTTTTCATTAATTCAAATTATAGGGGTTATGAAAATAGGAATTATCAGGTTTTATAGTACTAATATCCCCTGTGACACACCGGGAAGCTGCAATTCCTGGGGTGTCACAGGCTAGTAGTATACCCCTGATGAAAACCTAAAACGATTTCATTATGACCAACTAGAAAGGAAATGGTAACAAACACTGGAAATCATATAAAGCAACACTTTATTTACATTCATCGCATACACATTTATTACTATATTTACAATTGTGTGTGCTTGGCACAGCCAGGCATTGGGGAGGACTAGCCTCTCATTGCAGATTATTATCGGGCTTAAAATTGTAGTTGACTGAAGCCTCAAAATGAATCAAAATCAATATGAAACTACCATAATTTATGAACTGAGACATCAAGACAGTATGTATTTTCATATTTTAACCAATGCACCTGACGATAGACTTTCCTGACCTGACGATAGACTTTCCTAGACATCACAACAGGGGTTTGAAATCGGGGCCATAGACTAGAGATTTCCACTTGCCCACTCGATAGACTTTTCTGACCTGACGACTCTGACCTGACAATAGACTTTTCTGACCTGACGATAGACTTTTCTGACCTGATGATACTTTTTTAACCTGACGATAGACTTTTCTGACCTGACAATAGACTTTCCTGACCTGACAATAAACTTTTCTGACCTGACGATTCTGACCTGACGATAGACTTTTCTGACCTGACGATAGATTTTTCTGACCTGACGATAGACTTTTCTGACCTGACGATGACTTTTCTGACCTGACAATAGGCTTTTCTGACCTGACGATAGGCTTTTCTGACCTGACGATAGACTTTCCTGACCTGACGATAGACTTTTCTGACCTTACGATAGACTTTCCTGACCTGACGATAGACTTTCCTGACCTGACGATAGACTTTTCTGACCTGATGATTCTGACCTGACGATTTTGACCTTACGATAGACTTTTCTGACCTGACGATATACTTGCTTTTCTGACCCGACGATAGATATTTCTGACCTGACGATAGACTTTTCAGACCTGACGGTAGACCTTTCTGACCTGACGATGACTTTTCTGACCTGACGATAGACTTTTCTGACCTGACGATATACATTTCTGACCTGACGATATACTTTTCTGACCTGACGATTCTGACCGGACGATAGACTTTTCTGACCTGACGATATACTTGCTTTTCTGACCTGATGATAGATTTTTCTGACCTGACGATAGACTTTTCTGACCTGACGAAAGACTTTTCTGACCTGACGATAGACTTTCCTGACCTGACGATAGACTTTTCTGACCTGACGATATACTTGCTTTTCTGACCCGACGATAGATTTTTCTGACCTGACGATAGACTTTTCTGACCTGACGATAGACTTTCCTGACCTGACAATAAACTTTTCTGACCTGACGATTCTGACCTGACGATAGACTCTTCTGACCTGACGAAAGACTTTTCTGACCTGACGATAGACTTTCCTGACCTGACGATAGACTTTTCTGACCTGACGATATACTTGCTTTTCTGACCCGACGATAGATTTTTCTGACCTGACGATAGACTTTTCTGACCTGACGAAAGACTTTTCAGACCTGACGGTAGACTTTTCAGACCTGACGATGACTTTTCTGACCTGACGATAGACTTTTCTGACCTGACGATAGGCTTTTCTGACCTGACGATAGACTTTCCTGACCTGACGATAGACTTTTCTGACCTGACGATAGACTTTCCTGACCTGATGATTCTGACCTGACGATTCTGACCTTACGATAGACTTTTCTGACCTGACGATATACTTGCTTTTCTGACCCGACGATAGATATTTCTGACCTGACGATAGACTTTTCAGACCTGACGGTAGACCTTTCTGACCTGACGATGACTTTTCTGACCTGACGATATACATTTCTGACCTGACGTTATACTTTTCTGACCTGACGATTCTGACCGGACGATAGACTTTTCTGACCTGACGATATACTTGCTTTTCTGACCTGACGATAGATTTTTCTGACCTGACGATAGACTTTTCTGACCTGACGATAGACTTTTCTGACTTTTCGATGGACTTTTCTGACTTTTCGATGGACTTTTGGTTCAAAATGTAGTAACTAAGGCAAAATCCAATATAGCAACACCTGGATACTGATGAAAACACATTATAGAGAACAAAACAGGGCCTGCATTTATAAAAAGTTTTTGGGAACACAGAATTTTAACTTGTAATTCTTCTGTATTGATATCACATCTCTGGAAGAATCGTGCCACCTTGTTGTGAGTATCAGGGATCCCTTTCTTCACCTTAGACTTGTATCCTTTCTTTTGATTGACTTCAATTCACATCCTGAAATGAAAAATAGTTAATTAAGGGTATTTCTCAGTTGCCAAAAACGGCGGGGATTTTACGACATTGACCATGTTGATATTTTTTATTTTTTTTATCATTTCTTTGAATAGTGATGTTCAGTAGTAAAAAAGAAACACTTCTGACTTTTGAACAGATTAGTATATGTTTTTTTTCTTGTTTGTTATTGTTTTACGACACCGTAAGCCACCTTGTTTACATGAAATTCAAAGCTAGTCCAGCTCTCACTCACTGCACTGTCAAGTTCGGGGGCCTCCTGCTCCTAAAGTAATCTGGGGACCACCCGTTTTCTTGTTTTTTTCAGAAAGTATATCCCTTAAACTATGATATACTAAAAAATTAGCCAACTCTAATTACAATTTATGGTTTAAAATGGATAAAACGTTTCAAAAACGCCCTTTTCTCCATAGACGGCCATATTAAATTAATTAAATAACTTTTTATTTTCAAACGGAAATAGCAAAAAATCTAGTCTGGGGACCCCCCTTAAAAAAATTATATTTGAAATCAGCATGATTTGGAGTACCAAGTGTGAACAAATCAGGCTGATCTATTTACTTTGGGAAATACCCGCGGTCATCCTTAATTCACGTAAAATTTACGTAAAATCAGATTCTGAGTGTGACACTTGCATCACCAAACTGTATTAGTCAGTGACATAGTCCTACGAATACAAGTTTCTGACGAATACACAGTAAAATACTTGATACACCCAGGTATAGTTACACCTTTCAGGGCTCGATGTTGCAAGTAAAAAATGGCTCTGGGCAAGTAAAGTGGAAATCTCTAGTCTACGGCCCCGATTTCAAACCCCTGTTGTGATGTCTACTTACAATGAAACAGATACATACAGATCAGTGTGATTTCGTTTATAATTCTGCAAATAAATTTGGGCAAGTAAAAAAGGATGTTGGGCAAGTAAATCTGCCACTTGCCAAATATATTGTATTTTTATTCTGATCATGTTCAATTTACAATTACATCCACCAGAATTGGAATCGCTGCCTCTGCCTTAGCAGGTCTACCTGGTGCAACCCAATTAGTTCATTACAAGTTATGAATGCGCCTGAATGTAGGCCTATAATAAGTGCATTGCAACCCAAAATTGTTAGAAGCAAGTGGTGAGAGGGAGAGGGAGGGAGGAGAGAGAATGAGAGGAAATATGAGGGAGAGAGAGAGAAAGAGGGAGAGAAGGGAGGGGGAGAAGGGGAGAGAGACAGGAATGATCAAGATGCATATATCTCCCTTACTCCCTGGATGTAGGGGTTGTCTCACTTCACTGATGTCACAATGAAGTCTATTTAAGAGGGAAGGTGAAGACACAACAGATGGAGTGAGTGGAGGAAAGGAGAGAGAGAGCATTCAATGTCATATACGACAAATAATTAGTGTGAATGGCAACATTATAGAATGAATATCAATTGTAACTAACCTCTTTTCCACACGCAGAAAGAACAGACCGGCACACATTGCTGTTTATGGAATTGTTCTCTTTCCAGATTTCAGCACCAGCTCATTCTTAGGTGTACAGTTGAGACTGAAAAATACAATGTTAAAGGTTCAGATACATGACTGGTTCCATGACTGATATATGATATGTAACACAATAAACAATCACATAAATGAACAAGGAGCAGGGTGGGGAGCAAGGAGAAATGAGACATTTAAGGGAGAGGGATAGATTGAAATATAGGACGTTACAGATGGTCGTGTGGATGACAAAATCAATATAGCACTTTTCCGTTGGTCCAGTCGTATTAGTAGTTAATGATACAGGAGGAGGTACAGGGGTGATACAAGAGGAGGTACAGGGGTGATACAGGATGGGGTACAGGGGGACGTACAGGAGGAAATACAGGGGGACGTACAAGAGGAGGTACAGGGGGGATACAGGAAGAGGTACAGGGGGATACAGGAGGAGGTACAGGGAAACGTACAGGACTGGGTACAGTCGGATACAGGGGGTGCAGGGGGACACAGGAGGCGGTAGAGGGGGGATACAGGAGGTACAGGGGGACGTAAAGAATGCAGTACAGGAGGATGCAGGAGGAGGTACAGACGTACAGGAGGGGGTACAGGGGGATGTACAAGAGGAGGTAAGGGGGATACAGGAGGAGGTACAGTGGACGTACAGGAGTGATACAGGAGGAGGTACAGGGGGACGCACAGGAGGAGGTAAGGGGGATACAGGAGGGGGTACAGGGGGATACAGGAGGAGGTACAGGGGTGATACAGGAGGAGGTACAGGGGGATACAGGAGGAGGTACAGGGGTGATACAGGAGGAGGTACAGGGAGACGTACAGGAGGTGATACAGAAGGAGGTACAGGGGGATGTACAGGAGGAGGTACAGACGTACAGGAGGGGGTACAGGGGGACGTACAAGAGGAGGTAAGGGGGATACAGGAGGAGGTACAGTGGACGTACAGGAGTGATACAGGAGGTGATACAGGAGGAGGTACAGGGGGACGCACAGGAGGAGGTAAGGGGGATACAGGAGGGGGTACAGGGGGATACAGGAGGAGGTACAGGAGGTGATACAGGGGGATGTACAGGGGGATGTACAGGAGGAGGTACAGGGGGATACAGGAGGTACAGGGATGATACAGGAGGTTCAGGGGGACGTACAGGAGGGGGTACAGGGGGATACAGGAGATACAGGGGACGTACAGGAGGAGGTACATGGGGACGTACAGGAGGAGGTACAGGGGGATACAGGAGGTATAGGGGTGATACAGGAGGAGGTACAGGGGTGATACAGGAGGAGGTACAGGGGTGATACAGGAGGAGGTACAGGGGGATACAGGAGGAGGTACAGGGGGATACAGGAGGTACAGGGGTGATACAGGAGGAGATACAGGGGGACGTACAGGGAGATGTAATCGTCACCAATAAACATACCTGTCAATTTCTCTTCATGGGCCCCTTGGCCAGTCTCCAGCTAATCCTATGCATTTGAACCTGCAAACAGTTAGAATTTTAAAAACTTATTATAGTTTAAATATCCAACACTAGTTGGCCTAAATAATGTTATGTTCCTTTAATTAATAACTATCACGTTACTGAATTATTGAGCTGACATGTCTTATAATTACATCTGCTTTACCTTGTTTGGGGTGTGTGTGTGAGTAAGGGATGTGGTGTTTGAGTGAGGGGTGTGGTGGGTGAGTGAGGGGTGTGTGGGGTGTGTGAGCGAGAGGGTGGCTGTATGGGTGAGGGGTGGGGTGTATGAGTGGGGGGTAGGGTGTATGAGCGAGGGGTGGGGTGTGTGAGCGAAATTAAAATCCCTGGAAATCCCCTCAGGTAAGGGAATCAAATACATGACAAAATGACATAGTCAAACTCAAAAATCAACATTCTACTGTCTATATATTTGTGAACACCAACCTTCATTCTGTATAGTCTGGGTGAATTGTCTCTTTTAGTGGTGGTAGCTTATTGACTTGGGCCAGAACGGGGACTGGGAGCTGTACATGTCCACGCCACTGCAAAATAATTTAATCCCTTACTTAAATAATTCATGCTGGCGACGACTGGAGACCAGGCAATATTAAAACTAGTTATTTTTTTAAATTCAGACACACAATGAAACAAATCAGTAATATATTTGTAGTAATATTCAGTATGGTAGTACTAAATACAATATATTTCCTTACCAATGCCTGTACAGCTCTTCAACTAACTCCCGGCTCTAGCATTAGGAATATTATAAGGGTTGGAGACATCCTCATCAACCAATTCCTCCTCTGCAGGTGGCACATTTGCTGAAATGACAATAATTGCGTAGTAAGACATCTTAATACTGGTAATATCAATACCTTCAGACGTTCAGCACTTGTAAGTACATTCTTCAGTGAAAAGTTAAAATGGAAAAATACAATCTTCAATATTCAAATACATATGTGTACATGTACTGAACCTGCATATAGATTATCAATTGTAGAATAAAAACAAGATAAGAGTCTTTATCTTAAAGCATGATAGAGGATCGAGGTCTGTCCCCCCTCTCTGGGTGTCGTCGAATGTGGTTTGTGTAGGTATCAGGGGTGGAAATGTGATTTTGAAGCCTTTTTTAAATTGTGATCTCACACTATTTATAGCCTGGGAAAGCCCCTGTGAGACACTACGTCATTTCTCACAACCTATGTCCAGGGGGATCTAGGATCTCTACAATCTATTTATAGCCTGGGAAAGCCCCAGGGAGACCTAGGGGGAGCATGAGAAAGAGGGGAGGGAGAGGGGGGGAATCAGAGATAGAGTTGGGAGAGAAAAACAGGTATGAAAGACAGAGAAGAGGGGGAGGGAAAAGAGGGAGAGGGGGAAGTATGGGGAGAGAGGGTGACCACCCTACATGCAGAGGAGTGGGAGAGTGAAGAAGAGGGTGTAGGAATAGGAGAGGGGAAGAGGGGAGGGAGACAGGGTGGAGATTGGAGATGGGTTGGGAGAGAAAAACAGGTATGAAAGACAGAGAAGAGGGGGAGGGAAAAGAGGGAGAGGGGGAAGTGTGGGGAGAGAGGGTGACCGTCCAGAGGATGGGTACTTTGCTAGTCATATATAAGATAAGATAAGATAAGAAGTCTTTTATTTGTCTTTTCGAAGAGTACAAATGAGTACAGACGAGGATTATATAAAAATAGACAAAAGGGTCGACATACCTATTATGTACTACAAAGAGTGCATATTCTTCCGGCAGTTACCGAAATTTGGAAAAGGACTAGGCTAGTTGACTTAGATATGGTTAGAGAATAAAATAAAATAAAATTAAAAATAAAAATCGAAGTTTAAGGTATCAGAGGACTAAGTGACTAACATGGCAAGTGTTAAACATATCGCGAGGAGTACAGTACAGTACAACGCGATTTAATATCACAAACTTACATGTGATATGTTATTGATGTTCCACTTAAACTTTCTCTCAATGATTAATTAGAAACATTTCCTCAGACTTACATGCCATTGGTCATCAACTAGGCCAAATCAGTTCAGCTGCCAAGCCCACAACTTGTATTTTGGTGAATCGTCATCATCTCGTCCCATTTCAAAAGTGTAGGCTTAGGGTAGTAGCACTTAGCGCGTGTGTCATCATCTAATCAAAATAAGACATACCTCATTGTGTAAACAGAAATAACTTCTTTCCAACTTACATCTAGACATGTCTGTCTTTTTATGCTCTAAACTCAATATGCGAGTAGATTAATTAATCTCAGGAGCCATATGGCACTGAGATAAAAAGTTTCACGGGACCAACAGCAGTGCCTCCCGGTAGAAGCAGCCATGACTGAGCCAGGCATAGTCCCCCGTGCAGCCTTTGTTTGGCCGCCATATTGGAATTGCAATTACAATTAGCAGCAGAACTAATTAACGGTAAATTGGAGTTGTTGTTGATGAGTGATGCATATAAATGAGTCCGATAACCCCTGTCATATTATTGTACAATATAAGTGTGCTTACCTGGTGAGTTTCGGTGACAAATTCCGAGTGTAGAGTGTAGAGCTGTAAGCTGGTGTGAGCGATGACCAACGTAACAATGCCTTAAAACAATACGATTGGTACCAGCTGTTACGCTAGGTGGCACTGTGGCTAACGCTTTGGCTCTGTACGGTACATAAGGCATGTAAAATTAAATTCCCAAACGTTCCACGCAGCATACTTTGGCTTCAAGTGAGGTTACCACGGCCTTCATTTTTCCCGATTATTTTTTTCAAAAGAGGTAGTCCTAGAAGCAAATCTATTTAAATCACTGCAATCCACGCGGTCCCTGTGCTTCAGGCCTAGGATAGATCTACCCCTCTATACATCTTGAATTTGAACAACTAGACAGGTTAAAGGAACAACTTGAATTACAGCCGCATATTTACTAATGTTTCACCATAGCCTAGGCCCCAAGGTTAAAGTAATTTGTATTTTACGATTTCGAAAATTATTTCTCCACAATTGTATTTTTGATATCATGTTTCGGGAACTAGTCAGTAGTCCTACCATATAGGCCTAGGCCTAGGCCTAGGCCTAAACATGTCATGGGAACATATACGAGAAATCCTGGGAGATAAAATTTATTTTTCTGGAAGTTAGGCCTATGAAGATTTAGGAATTTGCATGATTTGGAAATTTCGCTCGAATTTCTTCTAAATTATTGTAGGCTACCAACGTAGTTCATTATTAGCCTATCACCATAGGCTAGGCCTAGGCCTATATGTGCTTGTTCCAGTTGATATTTAGTGAGATGGAAGTATATTATGAGGTAAAATATAGGTGAAGTTGTGACCCAGGAAATTAGTTACAATAGCACTGACATCGTGTAGGCCTATTTATTAATGACATTGTCTATTTATTAAATTGTTCGGTGAATTCTGATTTCTCCATGGATCTAGGCTCCAAGGTTAAAATATTTTGTATTTTACAAGGTGGAAGGTGGAAGGTGGCGGTGTCAACTCTAAGTGTCATGCAAATTGAAGCGAAAATTGACGCTATTGACGCTCTGGCATGGTCAGTGATGCATGAAGCGACGGGACAGAAAAAAACAGTCACTGACTGATATTCCCATCTGCGCTACGGAAAATCAGTCACTCACTGAGATTTCCATGAAGGCACTGAGAAAAACCAGTGATGGCTGTTTTTTACCGAGGTGACTGATAATTATCAGTCGCACCCATTTGCGGCTGAAAATAATCAGTCATTGCTGGGGAAATATTTATATCTGACTGATAAAACGGGCGCGGGTCTATCAGTGTACAGGGTAGAACACATCTAATGCCAACCTGGAGGTCTGACCATATGTGACTGATGCAGTGCTAGTTCCTGGAATTGCATCCTGTTGACACTTGCACCAACTTTAGTGCTTTACTAATTTGACCTTGGTTAAACTTCTTTGCCTGCTTGAAACAAGATGGTTTTAACATTTATTAAGATGAAAATCATAAGGTTCTTGAATGAATAAAACATGAATAAATGATGGTGCCTCTTTTTCTCCACTCTCTCTCTAGGCCCTACATATCTCTCTATCCTCGCTCTCTGTCTCTCAATCCTTGGTCTCTGTCTCTCTCAATCCCCGCTCTCTGTCTCTCTCAATCCCCGCTCTCTGTCTCTCTCAATCCCCGCTCTCTGTCTCTCACTATCCTCGCTCTCTGTCTCTCACTATCCCCGCTCTCTGTCTCTCTCAATCCCCGCTCTCTGTCTCTCTCAATCCCCGCTCTCTGTCTCTCTCAATCCCCGCTCTCTGTCTCTCTCTCAATCCTTGGTCTCTGTCTCTCTCTCAATCCCCGCTCTCTGGCTCTCTCAATCCTTGGTCTCTGTCTCTCTCAATCCCCGCTCTCTGTCTCTCTCAATCCCCGCTCTCTGTCTCTCACTATCCTCGCTCTCTGTCTCTCACTATCCTCGCTCTCTGTCTCTCACTATCCTCGCTCTCTGTCTCTCACTATCCTCGCTCTCTGTCTCTCTCAATCCCCGCTCTGTCTCTCTCAATCCTTGGTCTCTGTCTCTCTCTCAATCCCCGCTCTCTGGCTCTTAATCCCCGCCCTCTGTCTCTCTCTATCCCCACTCTCTGTCTCTCTCTATCTCTGCTCTTTGTCTCTGTCTATCCCCACTCTCTGTCTCTGTCTATTCCCGCTCTCTTTCCCCCTCAATCCCCACTCACTGTCTTTCTCTCATGTTTTTCTCTCCTGCTCTCTGTCCCTCTCTACCCCGACTCTCTATTACACTGTATGCGCTCTCTTAGAAAATGTTTTCTCTGCATGACTGGCTATTATTGAAGGGATTTAACAGGTTTCGTTGTGCACAGGAAGGTATATATAAAGGTAAATGGTAGAAGCTAGAACAATGACAAAACTACATAAGAATGATACAACTCAATATGACAAGAATATACTGACAAGTATATTCCTGTTGCAGGGACCAACCCATCCAACAGCAACATGCAATTCCTGTTCGATTCTTCACTCTCCCAGTCATGTCATGATAATAGTAATTTAGTAATTGTGTTATAGGTTGGAATATTATCTAAATGAAAATTGAAAAGATATCCTATGTTTAGAGCGATTTCATTACCTGGTGAAAAGGTAAGATGCTAAATTTGCTCAGCATAGGCTACAAACTGGGCGACCATAGTTTGTTTAACATTGAATGCTGCCCGGGCATATGGTCCTGTGCCTATAAGTATTTATATCATAAATACTTTGACAGACCATTACCAAATCATTATTAGTCCATTCAAAATTCTGCATTTTCTTTTTATCAGAACATAGATTCAATGTTCATTTAATTGTATACATCAGGGTTAAGGAATTGAAAGATCACTCACATATTATTCTTTAATGAAAAACCATGCAATGGGGCCCAGATATTAGTCAGCAAGAGAAAAACTTGACGAAAAAATATCAACGTTGATTGACCCGTAAGTTAATGTTAAAAAATTGACGTAAAAAATATTAACATTGATCGATCGGTAAATTAATGTTAAGCTATTGACGTAAAAAATATTAACGTTGATTGATCGGTAAGTTAATGTTAAAATATTGACGTAAAAGATATAAACGTTGATCGATTGGTAAATCAATGTTAAAAGATTGAAGTTAAAATTATTAACGTTGATCAATTAGTAAGTTAATGTTAAAAAATTTACGTCAAAAGTGTTTATGTTAAGTCACCATTGACTTAACGTTTAGGAATTAACGTAAAGAAATTCACATTCAGTTAAAGTTAGTTTGACGCAAATATCATAACATTAACACGTTTAACGTGAAATTGAGGTTAAGTTCACGTCAAAACATTGACGTTAATAGATTGACCTTTGATTGACGTAAATCAACGTTAATTTAACGTGAATTGTTACCTGGGATGACAGTGTTAATTTGACGGAAGACATGTCGATTTCAGTCCCAATTGGCTCAATGGCCAGCACAGTTTCCTGGGCTGCTCGTTTGTCGTCCGCCAATTTACGCCTCGCCGCTTTCTGGTACTTCCTCTTCTGAAAGCGACGCTTCATGTCTGCTTCCTGAGCCGGTGTAAAATCTTGGCTAAATGCGGATTCGAGTCCCAGCCAGAACGAGGGGCGTTCCGCTGGTTCGTCTAGAAAAAATTACCCTGACCCCCCTTCTGTCCCCCCTTCTGGTTTCCCTGATTTCCCTGGTTTCTGTGACTCCCCTGGCCGTTTCCCCACTGCTGGTAATGGCCCCCCTGGTTCTGTCCCCTTTGGTAGGACTGGTTCTGTTGCTGCTGCAGAGGCTGAGGGTAGAATTGGCTTGGCGGTGGTTGCAGAAATTGTGGTGCCGCAGGCATGCCATACCCTGGCGGGAATTGCATCGGCACTGGCAGTGGCTGCAACGTTCCGTTGCTCGCCACGTATCCTGGTGCTGCCTGAGCTAACTGCTGGGGTAGCTCCTGGTTGGGAGAGCTTTGCTGCTGGTCTTGGTTCTGGTTATTCTGGTAACTCTGGTTATTCTGGTAACTCTGGTTATTCTGGTAACCGCCACGGCCTCCACCGTGTTGCGAACCGCCTCGGCCCTTGCCCTTGCCGTCCCAGGACTTCTTTCCCCCTGTCGATGGCGCAAATTGCTGCACAGCATTAACGCCCTCCTCCTTTGATTCCACCTGATAACCTGCCATAGTCAGGGCAG
This sequence comes from Sthenelais limicola, assembly GCA_942159475.1. Classification (NCBI taxonomy): domain Eukaryota; kingdom Metazoa; phylum Annelida; class Polychaeta; order Phyllodocida; family Sigalionidae; genus Sthenelais; species Sthenelais limicola. Next base: position 57,297,416 of record OW804098.1, read on the forward strand.
CTATCATGGCAGTTGCATCGGGCATTAAGCGTTCAAGAGCCTTATCGCGCTGTATATCCGACATCTCGTACTTGAGCGCGATTCTGGGGGCCAACTCCCTGGTGCGTGGGTTTTCAGTGAGCACTCGCTCCATTAACCCGTCCTTCAGCCCTGCCAAGAAGGCCTTAGTGCGTTTGTCTTCCGTGAGGGAAGTTCTTGCTAGTAATGTGAGCATGGAGTCGGCATACTCCTTCACCGATTCTTTAGCTCCCTGGCGGCGCCGGCTGTAGTCCTCTTTTACTTCCCCGAATGGGAGTTTCTTGAAGTTTTCCAGGAAACGCTCTTTGACATCCTCGTACACCGGGCGTCCTTGATTAGGCGCCGTTAGTTGCTTATAGAAATGCTTCGCTGAGCCTTCGAGGAGGGCATTCAACCCCTGGAGCCAAAAGACCCGCTTTATGCTTAGGGCTGTTGCCCACGCCTCGTATTCAGTGAAAAACTCCCCCACCGATCTGAGAGCCGTTGATTCGGAGAACTTATCTGGGGGTTCCAAGAAGAAACGCATAGCCGCGTTTCCCGAGTCCCGATCCATGTTGCCGAATCCCCTGGGAGTGCCTTCCGGTGGGTATGGACCCTTAGTGCTCGTCGTGAACTGGAAGGGCGAACGGATTTCTGGCGTCACCTTTCCACTTGACTCGGAGCCCAGCCTGCTTTCTATGTTACAAGCCACCTCCGGACACCGGCCACGCCCGCAACTCTCGTGCGTACAATGTCTTTGTCTCAGGTTGATGAGTCTCCGCTCTATGTCCTCCTGATCCTGGCGGTACCTGTCCTTAGCCAAGTAGAACTCCTTGTCCTTCTTAGCTAGTGCTTCCGCCTGAAGTCGCAACTCCTGCTCCAGGGCCACCGCCCTATGTTCGTGCCCACTCCTCTCTTCCAAGAGCTCTTGATCCCTCTTGACGGACTCCTCTATGAGCTTACGCTTAAGATGGTTGATGTGCGCTCCTCTATCCTCGTCATTCTCTTTTAGCGTCCGTTTTGTGTCACGCAGCTCTTGCACAATGACGTCGATGCGGTCTTCGTAGTCGCGCTGACGCTGACGCTCTGTATCTAATGTGGGATCTAGCTCCTGTTTTAATCGGCGGTTTTCTTGGATCAAAATAGCGGCTTGGTGATAGGTGGGCTGTGAATGACCAACAAATTCATGTGCACAATTGTCCCATTCATCCCAAGGTCCCGTAGTGTCTTGTGCAAATCCCCCAGTTTGTCCCAATCCCATAGCCCCCAAATACGTATTGCTTACCCCCCCTCCTATTTCTATTAATGGTGCATTAGGTTTTGCTGCACTGGGCTTGACCCTATGGTCCACAGATTCCCCATATGCAGGTGGGGCACTTCCCTTAGAGTTAGTGTCAACATGAGATACAGCTGCAGTGCTTTTTGCTGAACTTTTAGTACTAGAGTTAGTGTTATCAGCAAACACATCCACCTTTTTTGCTTTGGTCATGCTGGAGACAACTCCTCCTATCCTCGCCGCTATTTTGTCCATCTGCTGTGAGAAACTCCCAGTCCTGGGGATGTTTCTCTTCCCTTTGAAGAGCCTCTGAGTAGAAACAATGAACTCAGCAGTAGTGTTGAGAATATTTCTGTTGGTGTCTGTGAGATTCAAAACAGAGTCCAGAGAATCCCCCTCACTCTCAGACATCCAGAAATACAATTCAAGCCCAATCCGGATTCTTCCACCAATGATACAATGCCTCCACTGGAATGTCGGTATGCATGTATATATTTAAGATCGATATTGGGTGATTGTATACTAGGAGTCCTTTGGTATATATGTGAGTGGATATCTCTAAGTTGGTCTATGTATGATCCTCTAATATAAGCACAGTAAGAAAGACACAACAGTTTCAATTCCATAAAGGTTCTGTTCTTTTAATATGTCTAGCTCATATATATATCATATTCAATTGTCAATAGTCATGCGTACAGGTGAAGAGGTGGAGTCTGGCTTACAATCTATATTCATAAGTATGTATGGTTCCTCCCCCCATGTGTATCTATTACTCCCACTGACCTGATATGACTTATCTCTGGACTATAGGTCTGAATACCGTGTGATGGACAATTCCACTCCATCACACTATCCATTAAACAATGGACAATAAAACACCATTAACAGGCTACTTATACCTCATGGACCAAAGGATTATAACAGTGCTTGTTACTTGATTCACCTTACAATAACGCGCTGGCTGGCCAAATGAAGCCACACGCTTTAGTCGAAAACTTACGAGTTAGCACCAGCGAAGCCACGCGCAGTGTTTAGCAGGGTTTAGCAGGGTTTAGCATGCCCGGTCTCAAGTAATTACAGTCAAGTAATTACTTTTATTAGTCAGTTTTTAGTACGGACAGTCCACTACTACCTTTATTGACAACCAATTTAAAGATAAATACCAGCGTTGTTAGCACTGCAGCAGGCGGGAATTCAAGGAACTAATGCATGATACAATAGAATTCAATATATTTTTTTCAAACTTTGTATTGAGAAGGAACATGGTTGGGGGAATACAAAATGCCAATAAAACTGGATATTATCATATTATTTTGTGTTTTAGGGATGAGTGAAGCTTATACTTCCCATCACTATTGATTTCAATGGGGGAAGCTCATTGCGATGCAAGTTTAGCTGAATAACCTTTTTTTTAGTTCAATGACCCCTTATTTTTTTAATTGGGAGGGTAGAATAACATGTCAGCAATGTATATGCAGATTTAAAAGAAAATCATATGATTCAATCATATGCTATTGGGGAAAATGCAGAAAATACCCGTTTTTCCATAGACTTCTATAGTGAACAGTAATAAATTTCAGTGGTCACTGAAATAAAAACTAATCCAATGACATAATTATGGTTTGTTGGGGCTTTTTGGGTTCCCCTAACCATGTTCTTTCTAAATCCAAAGTTTTAAGAAAATTCCATGATTCATTCATTTTTTAAGTGAACACTGGTATTTACCTTTAAGGTTAGGTTTAGGGTTATTTTAAGTATGGATCATTGTTAGATGATATTTTCTATGATTGTGACAGCACCACTGTAGCCCCGCCTCCTGGCTACAACAGCCAATGAGAGATGCGAAGTCACAGAAGCCACTTTCAGTCAGCCGAGTTGCGGCTAGCTCGAAAGTTCTCCCTCCTTGCAAGCCACACTGTGGTAGGCCCCGCCCTCCACGCGCCGGGTCCACCAAGCCCCGCCTACCACAGTGTGGCTTCATTCGGCCAGCCGGCGCGTTATTGTAAGCTTCCGACAAAAGCCGTAAAGGGAATCCCTTCGATGAAGTCACCCACTGGTGTTTCCCAACTATAATAACGTTAGCCTACTAGTAACAGACGACGGACGAGTGACGACGAAGTGAAAATTTTGGAAAATATTAAGAATTTGGTGAGTGACCTGCTTTGTCCGAGTATGAATATCTTCGAAGATGATTGAAGATGTTGAACGATTCGACTGACATCTTGACCAAGTCTTCATTTACAGGATTTCATTAGTAAAATAAGGCCTAAGGGTCCAAGCTCATGGACTAGGGTCAGTAAAGTCTGACTATCTTGGCCTGGCCCCAGGCCCCTGCGCTTGGGGTCGGTAATAAGAACCGGTCCAGGCGCTGGTAACGATCCAGCATGCAACTGAATAAACTATCACTGCTATACTAGTCAACGTAGTACGGTAGGCCTATATGGTCAGTAAAGTCACTCAACCAGATTTAACCATTCAAATGGTTAAAACTGAGGCTCCTTTCCTACCAATTATACACATCACATGTCATTGTACTCTGCAAGAATAGATTGTATATTGTCATATGCCGTGAATTGCAAAAGGTTGCAATTCCGGTTCATTGAGGGAGGGGCCAACCACCAATCAGAACTCAGACATTATTTTCTCCTTCTGCTCCTGCTGACGTCATCCCATCCGGGCACTCCAGGTGACATTTCTCGGCGTGGCGAAGCTTTTTTCTTCGGTGGCCCTTCTTCCCAGGCACAGCTCTTCTCTTCTATCTAATTCCTCTTTCAACTCTCTCAACTGCTTTGAACACACCTATAGCATGCCTGGGAACAAAAGAAGGATCGCTACTCCGCTTCTCCGACATAGGCCGGTTCGCCTGAATGTCCAGCCGCCAAGACGCTTTCTGCAGACTCCTCAAAATGGCGCAGCTTCTTCCAGAAAGCGCGCGAAGTCAGCGTGGCAAGTAACACCGCAGCCAGCCATTGCAGAAGAGTCACCTCAAGCGCATGCGCCACAGCAGCGTGCTTCCGCCCAGCAGCCCTGGTCGGGAAGACTCAGCCCGTCTCTTCAACCTGCCACCATTGGCGAGGTTCGTGGCCTTTATAATGACATGCGTCAGATGTTCTCTGACTTTTCTAACAGTCAGGCTCCAGTTCAGCCTCCGGAGGAAGAATTGGATTTACAATCGGAATTGTCTCCGCTCCAGGCCCACCTCGAGGCCCCATCTCATCGTCATCTTCATCGATCTTCTCCCGGCTTCTCTGCCCCGATTCACCCGGCAACACTATCCACTGCCTCGGCCTCCCTGGCCCCTCGGCAACTAGAAGCTGCAAAGAGAAGGAATGGTCGACGCTTGCCTGTCGTGCAACCGATCTTTTCCAACGATGATCTGGACTTACCTCCTCCTCGAGACCTCTCCTCTGCATATAGAGACTCTGAATTTGCCTTCGACTCAATCGATCGTCAGTACCCTTCGTTAGCTAACCCGAGAGGTATGTTAAAATTCATCTCATCCTTTACTACTGCTGAAACATCATTGCCACCTACCATGTATAAGTCAGTCAGGAAGGATAAAAGGGAGCTTTTACTCCCCGAGTATGTGTGTGGCTTTGCTCGTATGATCGTCAATGCAACTGATGTATCTTCTACCCCTTACTATATGGCCTGCCACCTCGAACAGCTTGCAGAGGATGCCTCTACACGCCCCTGGGAGGGTGTTAGAGCATGGTCCCAAGCCTGTTTAGCCCTTATCAACGACGGCCTCGCCACCTGGGCAAATGATTCATTGTTTCGCTCCGAGAGAGCAAGATTGAGCTGGATGCAGCCCCTCTCAGCCAATAAGTCCACACCAGCTGCAAGTGTTAATTCATCATCTTCGTCTGCTAGTGTGTCTACACCCTGCCCATCTTTTAATAATGATGTGTGTGATTCTTCTGACTCTCACCTCAACGGTCAGGTGAGACTGCTTCATGTGTGTGGGTTTTGCTATTTTCTCACAAAAGGACGAGAATTTCCACACTCAGCAAAAGTATGCAACAACAAAAAGAATATGCCAGATCGGAACAAGGACTGGCGAAAGGGCTCTAAGCCTTCATCTGCCTCGGCTTCGTCCAATTCTGCAAAAAACTAGATGCGACGGGGAAAAACGGTGACAGCCTGCAGATCGTGAGTACAAAACTTTCAAACCTTCAATTGTCTCATCAACCAGATCTTGTGCAGTGTGTTATTGATCGCCCACCGTGCTCAGTTTCCCCTGACGTCCATCTTGATGCTAGTGATTTTGTGTGCGATGTAAACAAACATGGCCGCGCCCATGTCTCTTCTGAAGGCTTAGCCTTACGTGAAAGTACCCCTCCAGTTAGTGTTACTCTTGCTGCCCTGCAGCCTCCATGTGCCTCGGACCCCCTGGTTTATTGTCCTTCTAAGGGCTTGTGTTCAAATAAACCTTGTGAGGTCAGTGTTTCGCAAAGTTCTACAGTTAAACTTGATGTTCCCCAGTTATCGCCCACCTCCATCGGTGTACAAAACATGCCTTGTGCTTCGGAGGTCTCTCCGCGGTGTGTTGCACCCTCTTCTTCAGGGCAAAAAAGTTACATTTCTCCTTGTGAATTAGCTATCTCACATGACGCTGATCATATACCATATAGTGCTCAGGATATTCAAGCAAAGCCCTGTGTTACAGAGTCTCAGTCTCTGCGGCTTATGCTTAGTCCTTCTAAGGACTGCCAAATCCTACCTCTACATACATCGGTATCTGGACATACTCTTACCTGCTTTCAACCCCACATCGACGAGCATAGTGTTGAATGTGACTTTATTGACTCTGGCCCATCCACAGAATCTCTCATTGATAACACCAGACAAGGGTGGCCTTTCCCAGCAAGCGTAATGAAATCATCACTCGCCGATACATATGCTGCTGTCGCTGCCACAGGTGTCTCAAATGCTGAGTCAGCCAGGATCCCTCTTCAGTCCAACCTTAACATTAGTGCTTGGAGGAGTTACTCCACGGGTAACCAAATCGATGCTATGATCTTTGCAGGACTGGAATTTGGCTTTCCTCTACAGTATAGAGGTGGTCCGATTCTTTCTTCTTCCCCCCCTGAAAATCACCACTCGGCCATTGCCTTCCCCTCACACGTGGTTGATTATATTGAGACTGAGGTCGCTTTTCAAGCCCTAAGTGGTCCTTATCTCTCCCCTCCCTTTGTCCCATGGATGCACGTTAGCCCCCTTATGACCAGGCCCAAACAAGACCCCAAAAAACGTCGCATCATTGTTGATCTTTCTTTCCCTGACGGGGGAGTCAACAAATTTATCCCTAAGAACTCTTACAATAATCTCCCTGTCCACCATAACCTCCCAACAATTTCCGATGCAGTCCGCATCATCAACACCTTCACCTCTGATTGTGCCTTAGCGGTCGTCGATCTTAAGAGAGCCTATCGTCAATTTAAAGTATGCCCCCTGGACTGGCCCCTCCTGGGCATTCGGCATGAAGGCCTCCTCTATTTTGACTGTGCTTTGCCTTTTGGGGCTCGGATGTCCTCATACATAATGCAGGCCATTGCCTCATTCATTGTGCGAGCTCTCAAAAAACTTGGGATTGAATCTTTGATGTACCTCGACGATCTCCTTCTGATAGGACCAAATTGTGACTCTGTTGAGACCCAGCTTAGTGTGGTGTGTTCTCTCATAGAGGAACTGGGTCTCCAAATTGCTCTCGAGAAGCTTCAACCCCAGTCGTCTACTGTCACCTGGTTAGGTATAGACTTTAATGTCAAGAACAACTCTATCTCAATTCCTATGGTCAAGTTACACGACATTCAGTCGTGCTTGGCAAAAGTCTCTTCGACCACAACAATTTCAACTAGGCAACTGCAACAAGCACTTGGGAAGATTAATCATCTATCAAAGGCAGTCCCTCCCGCTCGGCTGTTCATGAACCGTCTGCTATCAGCACTTAGGGCAGCCGCCGGGGGCGACATAAGAGTCACGCCATCCATGAAGGCCGACTTCTTCTGGTTCTTAAAGTTTCTTCCGCGATTCAACGGCAGGGCTATAATGCCCTCTTTCACAGTCTCACGCACCTTGTGGGTGGATGCTTGCCTAGACGGCTCAGGCGGTACAGACGGCCAGTCTTGGTACGCCCATAAGTTCTCTACCGACCACTCTGCCGAGTCAATAAACCACCTCGAGGCATACAACTGTCTGGCCGGAGCTCGCCTCCTCACCACATCATCAGATGCAGGCCATATAGTAAAAATCTGCTGTGACAACTCAGCTGCCGTCCAAGCCCTCAATGGTGGCAGGGCTAGGGACCCCTCTCTTGCAGCCTGCGCCAGAGCCTTCTGGTTCCTGTCTGCATGTCGTTCTGTTGAATTTCAATTCGTCCACGTTCCGGGCGTTTTCATGGACCTGCCTGACGCGCTCTCACGCGCATTCTTGTCGGACGCTGCTAAGCTGAAGGCCGCCTCCATTATTAAATCAAAAAACCTCAAGCAACTTCATATATCTGAAAGCCACTTTTCTATATCTGCATTTCAATAGGTACCAGGCAATCTCGACTTGAGGCCCTTGCAAGATCCCGCCAGCGCATGGCCTTCCGCCCAGGTACCGTCCGGAATAGGAATTCTGCTGCAACCGTATTCTTGGGCTTCTGCAGTGCCATTGGTCTGGACTACACTCGCCTCGAGCCAGGTCATCTATGCTGGTACTTAGAATATCTTGCTAAGCACTCATCAGTGCCCAGCTCCATCAGGAATTCCCTCTCAGCTGTTAAAACTTTCCTCCGACTGTCTGGTATAGACATTTCAATCTTCGACGCACATGTCGTCAAGAATGCCCTCAGAGGCATAGACCTCTCTCTCCGCCATGTCCCTACTCAAAAACTGCCCGTTTCCCCTGACCTCCTTAAACAGGTTATCTCTGTCATATCTTCTCATCCCTACTCATCTCAACTCACTGTTGCCTATCTCCTGATGTTCATGGCCTTCCTCCGCCAGAGCAATCTCGCTCCGCGCTCATCTTCCCAGTTTGACTACACAAGGAATATGACCCCCTCTGACATCAGGATCACGAAGACAGGCGTCGTCCTCTCCATCAAGTGGACAAAGACCCTGCAAAAAGGTCGCCTGCCTGTCTCTACATACCTACCAGCGCTGCCTTTGAGTAGACTCTGCCCCAGAGCAGCTCTCAAACGGCTCTTCATACTTCACCCTAGTCGACCACTCGACCCTCTTCTCCAGTTCAAGTCTGGTGAAGCCATCTCCTCTTCGTATATCGCCACTCAGTGGGCCGCTGCCCTCAGGGCTGTCGGGGCAGACCCATCTTCATTCTCGCTCCACAGCCTGAGGCGCGGTGGCGCGGTATATGCTTTCTACTCTGGCAATGCCTCTATGGCGGACATCAAGGCTCACGGTACGTGGGCCTCGGATGCCGTGGAGGTCTACCTCAACTCTGCAAAATTACAGTGTTCCTCTGTCCATTCTGCTCTTAAAAATTTAAATTACTAGCTCCGCTTTGGGCTTTATCAATCTCCATTCTTATAGACAGAATGTCTTCACATTATATTCTACACTGACTCTCCAGCACCAAGATGTGTTCTCTCTTATATATACATAATAATTCAAGAACTGTGCCATCAAACAACATAAACTTTCCTGCTCAAGTCTACATACCTCCTGCTATTCCCATAGACTTACTCCACTGCAAAACTTGTGTGAAAAGTTAACATTGCTCCAAAGTAATTAAAAATCATTCATATAAATTTACTTGTTGTGTCTTCTCTCTTAATGTGCCGTGAATTGCAAAAGGTTGCAATTCCGGTTCATTGAGGGAGGGGCCAACCACCAATCAGAACTCAGACATTATTTTCTCCTTCTGCTCCTGCTGACGTCATCCCATCCGGGCACTCCAGGTGACATTTCTCGGCGTGGCGAAGCTTTTTTCTTCCCACCCACCTCCCTTTTACACTTAATTCATACTTCATATTCTTATAGCCTCGGGCTTTATCAATCTCCATTCTTATAGACAGAATGTCTTCACATTATATTCTACACTGACTCTCCAGCACCAAGATGTGTTCTCTCTTATATATACATAATAATTCAAGAACTGTGCCATCAAACAACATAAACTTTCCTGCTCAAGTCTACATACCTCCTGCTATTCCCATAGACTTACTCCACTGCAAAACTTGTGTGAAAAGTTAACATTGCTCCAAAGTAATTAAAAATCATTCATATAAATTTACTTGTTGTGTCTTCTCTCTTAATGTTATTTTGTGTATCGATTAATAAACGTTTCTAAAAAAAAAAAAAAAGTCTGACTATCTTGGCTTGGACTCGGAACATAAGAACGGAACCTGTTCATTTACTCTAGATAATGAATTCCTGACTGTATTTCTACTTCTCTTTTTCAGTTTGTTGTGGAGGAATTCTTCGACTTTGGAGAGACCAGTCGAAAAGAATGGCGAGACTATTGAGATGCAGTTGGCGAGCTTTGCTTCTTCAGAATGTAAGTTTATTGTTTAAAAATTAATATCGGTTCATTTTATCGGTTTCTGGAACTTTCAACCCCTGGTCCTTTCAACCCCAGGTTGTTTCAACCCCAGGTCGTTTCAACCCCCTAGTCATTTCAACCCCTGGTCGGTTCAACCCCAGTTTCTTTAATAGAAGAATATAATTTTTATTTAGTGTTTGATGCATTCGGAGGAATATTTTGAAGTTAATAGTTTCCAACCTCATAAATTGAACCAGTGGGATGTTTGTAGCATGAGCATCTAGGCAGCATACGTATGAGAAGAGTTTGATCTTGTTTAGACTCTGATGTTATAAGGGAATATTTATCATATTTATATGGTAAATACAGGTACAAATACAATTACATTGAGTAATACCATTAACCAATTACATCACTTATGAATGTTTATGATGCCAGTGACTGGTAGGTGTGCGCATAGAAGTATAACAATATGTTTCTATTATTTTACCCATTATGTTATCCAGGTTTCATGTCAATACTGGGTCTCGGTATTTTTATATTACTGATTAACATGTCTCAAAGGCCAGCGTTTATTCAAGGCCCGGCGTTTTTCCAAAGAAGGCAGAATGATCATGGAAATTAAAGTTTTACTTTATCAGAATCCCTTATATATAGGGTTGCATGGTCAGAATAATTATATCATATTTACTCAAAAATAATAATTTGTAATTTATAATTTCAGTTTACATACTGGTCTTTATTTGTCATAATTATATCCTAAATCTTTCAGAAGTATCGTCATAAATTAATATATAAACAGTGTGAAGTGCTCTTAACCAGGCGCGTTTTCAAGGCCCAGTGCTTATTCAAGGAAATTAGAGGTTATCATGCAGAGACAGAGGTACCGGTAAAATGATATTTCATTAGTGTCCATTTATCTAGGGTTTTATTTCTTCAGTCAGCAGTAGAAATTTTGCTATTATGCAAAACAGCACACTTGAAAAAAACTGACCCATGTTTGTATTGTGTTGTATACTAATTTGTCCCCCCATAAAATCATATAAATTCCATTTTCCAGAATACCTTTTTTCTACTATATTCTATCACTGATTATTGGCAAATTATGTATGGAGAGCTGACTCGGGTTGAAACGACCAGGGGTTGAAACAACCTGGGGTTGAAATGACCCGGGGTTGAAAAGACCTGGGGTTGGAACGACCAGGGGTTGAAATGACCTGGGGGGAAAAGACCAGGGGTTGAAAGTTCCAGGTGGGAAAAGACCAGGGGTTGAAAGTTTCCTGTTACCCATTTTATCATTTATGTTCTTTAATTAAATAAAATATATTTGTCTTAATCAACATTGTAGGCCTAACATTACTTCAATGTTGATTAGTTATGGACATTGAATTTGAACTTTCAGACCTTTATCGCGAATCAAAGTTGTATGAAGTTAATGTTTCAATATTCTCATTTGCAAAGAGCATATAATAAATAGCAAATGGAACTCGGGACAAGTAATTGAAAAAATAGCTAAAAACTATACTTAAAATCTATGTTTTATTGAGTGGGCAGTATTTAAGATAACTGGCCTTGAGGTGGACATAAGCAATTTACCAGATTCTTAATGATGTCTAGGACTTAATTGTTAGGTAAATGTGAGAAATTATAGACTTCGTGATCATCTCAAATCTTCCCTGCCTTTTAATTCTTAGATTCGCATATAATGCATTGAATGTATCTTGTTCTACCATGTATTGCGAACTTAATAGCTTACCGTACTGTAAACGTATTTATTTTCGCGCAGATAAATTTTCGCGCACTAAGTACATTGACACCTTTTCGCGCTGATTTAAATTCGCGCAGCAAGGAAGTCTCACACCTTGTTTATGCAATAATTATACCTTTTGCGCAGGATTTGTTTTCACGCACAAAGGTGGGTGCGCGAAAATAAACACTGTGCGAACATTGATACATTTACAGTATTTAAAAGTATATATTTTTTCTTCTACTAATTCGGTTGGTTTAAAATCTTCTTTCTAAATAGGTCCCCAGATCCACACGGAGGAGGGTCATCGGACAGGTTATGCCTTCATTAGAAAGAAACTTTGTTACCTTAGGATCAAAAAGAATCACGATATTGCTTCAAAAGAGAACGGGCATGCTGGAGAGTCATAGATGTCTATGGGGATATCTCAATGCCGTAGCTAATAGGTGAGAACATTGGTATTTGTTCAGTCTCTTATTTAAAACGGAGAATTCTCGCTGCCCCATCTTTGTTTATATACGGTACACTATTTGCTTGGATGGGAGTGTAGAGCGTCCTGAATGATTTCATGATTAGATCTCATGCTCACTCATCACAAGACTAGATATGTATTTAATCCCCCACCCCAGTCCCACATGTGGCCAAAATCGACAAGTTGACAAATTTTAAATTCCTATAATATTATCTGATATTTAGCAGTTGCTTTTGTCGCCATCTTGGATTCTCGAACCCTCGTGTCATGTCTTTTCGTAAATAGCTCTAGCCTCTAAAACGTCATTATTCATCCTACATATATATCACAAAGTATTAATTGTAATTAGTTTACAGCGCAAGTCCATTTAATCTTTTACAGGCCAGACCGAAGTCGTATTCAAGAAGTCGGGCCCCAGCGAGCTTGTGCTGAATGGTTGCTTAGATGTGGAGCGCATGTCCGATGGGAAGGGTTTGATTCTTTCCAAACAGATTACAACAAGCTACCATCAGGAGGCTTCCAGAAATTTAAGATAGTTGAAATCAATGCCGATAATGCATCTGTCATGGAGCTAGGATTTGCACATTTTGGTTAGGGCTCTAGTATAATTTTCCTTTAAAAATTAAAATCAATTTCCAGTACGTATTATTCGGAAGAAACACGAAGTACTAAATTATGTATATATCAATTATATATTAAGCTAAAAAATATATTATTATCTATAGTACGTAGGGAGAATCCAAACTCTCTTGTCCCATCATTTTTGTTTTCTTCTAATCTGTCATATTTTCTTAGCAGTTGCGGAGAATTTCGCATTCATAGTACTTCAGATACATCTTCGTCGTTACTTATGGTTCTTGTATAGAATAAACTATATTGTTTAGCTGTCCTGTCGGCTGGCTTTAGGAGCTTCATTCTTACTTAGAATATGTATACAGCAAATTAATTGATATCAGGTATATATGTAAATGAAAAATACTGACGGGGGTCTCAAAACATCACTTGAATTTTCCAGATGGAGTCAAGAGTGTTCGTAAAATAAGGTTTCACTTCTGCACATATATGGGAGATGACGCACTTAAAGGCCTACATCGCCTGAAGGACACATTAGAAGAAGTGGAAATCAGTAGCTGTGGAGACGTAACAGACGATGGGATCACTTCACTTACACAACTGAGGTACGTAGTCAATGAAAGCAATTCTAAAACCATCTAATAATATCATATTGATAGACTCCTTCGTAACGATCAGATTGTGTGAAACATTTCCATTTTATTTGTGGTCGAAATAATGGTTCCTTCTAAAGTTGAGACTTTGGCTTCATTGAGTGCTTATATGAAGGAAAATAACACTAGTTATCCACTAGCTCAAAGCACTTAACGTGACTTTAAACACAATTCAGGAACCAGGCAATACACTATAGAATTAAAAATAGATTGACTAGATTGTCCATAAACAGATCGAATGAATCGCTGATCTATGTACGTCAGTGCGGATTTCATCATTATCATTTTTATAACATTTAAGCAATAAGATAATACCCCTTTCATCTAAAGGATATCTGGCAACTTGTTGAATTTTCATATTCTCTCATTCCAGCAAATTGAAGGACATTTTGCTCTGCGATTTGCCTGCGGTTAGAAACAAAGCTGAAACATTAAAAACACTACAACAGGGGCTTCCTAATTGTCGAGTAGTTTTCAAAGATCTCGAGAGGGGAAGCGAATAGTTCTTATTCATAATGTAGACTCATGTTTGTAATTATATTTCTCCTGTAATGGTGCTTTATTCAAAACACTATTAGTTGTGTTTTCTTTTTCCTATACAATCATACTTTCTCATGTGAGATGTGAAAGCATGTACTTGAGTTATAAGTTGTTAGCTTCAGTTACCGAATCCTTGTACTAAGTCAGAAAAAAATGAAATTACATGCGTAATAAAAAAGATAAACTACCTCCTTATGTCAATGTAACATTTTATTTCGAGCAAATGATTTTTCTGAAAGTTATAAAAAATACAATCAATTAGCATTTGCCTACTTGAGAAATTGACACTGTATTCTCACTGGTCTTTCTCTTTATCCGCTGCGTTATGCAGGTAAACCCTGTTCAGTGTACGTAGTCTCATGATTTCGCTTGCTTCAATGGAACCTTCCATGATGCTAACTCTACCATCTAGTGCAGCGCCAATTCCCACCGAGGTCCTGCGCCTCTCCTTGGTCCTAGCAAAGAAAGAAACGCAAACCTTTTGATTTCTATTACACCTTCTAAATTTTCTGTCTGCTGATTTATATGCAAATAAGATCCATGATGTAATATCGGTTCAAATGTGGAATACAGGGGGTAAACCCGAGACTGCTTGTAAATTGTCATCAATAAAGCTCGTTTAAAAATAAATCAAGGATGTGCAGCATCACATTATTTTCTTAATAATTTTCTGAGTCATATCCAAGTCATGCCTGTGCCATGCCTTTTCGTGCGGTACTATCATAATACCGATATATACGATATATTAAAGAAATCCCCACCATATATTTTACGTCATTCGAGTTGTTTTTACTATTTAGATAATCCTTTTCTTACTTGAGTCGGCGACTGGATGACCTTGGCGTTCTCATGGCTGAAGTGACGCTAGAAGTGGGACCTGTCTTGGATTTATTTGGCAGAGGAAGGGTTGTGGGAGGAAGTTCAAATTCTTCCTGAGACTCAGCTTGTAATTTCGCCACCTTGATCTGTAGGGCTTTCTTCCAATCCTCTGCGAATAAAAACAACAACATTCGGATGGTACTAGGATCTTGATTTCCTCTTTTTAGACCAGCAGATTAGTAAATATTCTCTAGGTTTTTTCTAAGAGGTGAATTAGGGTAATGAATGGATCATACACATCGAATTATTGTTACACCCCCAAAAAAACTACCGGTAGTTGCTGTAAAACTGTCTCTTTAATTAATGAGGGACACATTCTCCAGTACATCTAGAAAAGCTTTTCATTCTACTTTTACAAATTGACTAGTCCAGCTAATTTAGGAAAGGTGATGTTCTAACAGCTCAATCCCAAACTTACTTGACCCCAACTCTTCCAGTTCCTCATTGGTTAAGGTTTGATCAAGATCTGAAAAGATTAGCACAAGCATTACGATTAGATAATGTACGATTGTTTTTAGATGCCTAACAACATATATCACTCAACGATTTTAATAGTTATACCTTATTCCACACTGAGCTAATGTGAGGTGATGCCATTATGAACTATTGCCAGTTTAAGATCATTCGTAGATGATTTAGTGTAAATATTCGCTAACCTTCATCACTACTTTTTTCGCTGTAGCATGTGCGTTCCCACCATTCCGATAGTTCGCGTTTAATCTTTTTCTTGTTCACCTCATAGTAAAAATACAGACCAAACCAGGCACATATAGCAAGAGCGGACACCTGCAAAAATCAAAATTTCACATTTTTCTCATCACTATTTTGTGTGTGTGTGTGGCGGGGGGAGGGGGGGGGGGGGTGGATTATTCTTGACTGTTACATTATATATTATCGATTGGATTCTCTAGAATGAACCTATCTAGCATATTGTATCAATACTGATACTTGATTTGATTAGAGAACATTTGTATTTTATTAACGGGTAGGCCTACATCTTCTGGATTGGTCCATGTTTCATCAGTTGCCCTAAAATGTGTTATGATATGTGATATGTGGTGTTTTAAATGTTTTTTAATCAACTTCTAAATTCAAAATCTCAAACTTACCAGAACAAGCGGAGCCGAAAATGCAATGCTGTTAATAGGTATTCCGTGCAGGTGGATGACAAACTGCATTGTATAATCGCAGTACGAAGAGCTGTCAACATCCCTAAATTGAAGGGAAAAAATATAGCAATCAAAGTATCTTTACTTGCCTCAAGGTAATTTTGTTTGTTCCAATTAAGGAAGAGTAACTCAATTATTCATCCTTAAATGTACAATGTATGGGATACTCATGGAGTTAACTCCTTTATAGCGGAACTCCAGTAGAAAAAAAAACGGCGGCGACAAATTTTCTTGTTGCCCACTAACAACAGTTCATTTCATGTTCGCAATTAAAACGCAAATGGAGGATTGTCAGATGTGGCCACATTCTCTGGGAACTGTTGTTTCTGTATGGATATTTGTTGCAACAAACAAATAAGTGGGCAGCAACAAAATTTTTCGGCGCCGTTTTTCTCTATTATGTCTATAGTGGAGTCACACCCTTTCCTTTAAAATACAACTAATGAATATGTAAAGTTTACATACATTGGTGGCGTTCATAGACGTACAAAGAGCTATCTATTCATGGCATATCTTAAAGTACGAAAAATATGAATAAAGAAAGATTATTTACTTGTTAGAAAATTCGACGAGTAAACAGTACTCGGAGCTTCTGGGCAGTTTGGGGAATATGAGAGAGCAGGGAGATTCAGCCTGGCAAAACCAACTGAAATTATGCATAACGAAAATGATAAAACATCCTTACAATGTCGAGGAAAGAAATTAATCATGATTACAGTAATTACTAGTGGGCAATTGTCCATTCTACTATGAATTATCGTGGTACTTAAGTAAAGAAACTTGCAAGCCACTCTCTGAGTAAAAGGATATTTAACACCTACGTTATTCCGCTGTCGTTTCCATTGTAAACAACCCAACCTTCCCCATTGGTATAAGAGTTCTTTATTGGACTCATGATTAACGCTGCTTGGCCACTGCAAAACAATACACATGCACACACTATTACATGTATTGTCATTATTATTGAATTCTTTATTGTTGTTTCAAAATTTCAACAATTGGTTCGGCACTTCTGAACCGCTCAGCTAATTTAAATGAATCAACGAAAATAAATTAGAATCAACGATAATGGTGATTTTATTGCTAAATTTCGTCAGACTGGGCGCATCTAACTTTTATGTTACTCAATCTGAATATTTTGGAAATTTGACTCCTGAAAGATCTCATTCGGAGATAATTTAGGGAAATAATTAGCTGTACATACAACCCATTCAATTGACCTATTCATGCGTACAGTGGCACGGTATAGGGTTGCTGGTTCGGCTAGGGAAATAATACGCAATTGCAATTGATTTTCAAAAGCACGAAATGCAAAATATATACAAAATACAAGAACATTTTCTCGCCAAGGCGTTCTTATAGTTGTGGGATGACTTATCTAATATAATATTATATCAAATGCAAGTGCCTTCAGCACTTGGATTGTAAAGGCAGTTTTATCTACTTATAGGAATCCGACCATTTACTAAACGTTTTTTTTGTGGAAAATATAGGAGATATTATAGTTATTGTCACTTTTTGGCAAAAGGAAATGGCTAACTATGATAGGGGTAACTATGATATGATATGCCAATTTGTTGTTGTAACGGGTTTTTTTATTAATCCTGTTTTTCGTTTGTATCCTAATGACATCTTAACAAATATTAGCCTACATTTCAAATAATATTCATGAAAGAACAAAATGAAAGTTGTGTAGTTTCCCCTTTAATTTGTCATGGTAGACAAATTCTTAAGAAAAGAAATAATGCTTGCTAAAACTTGCCAAATTAACTAAATTCTAGCTAAAGGTGCCTAGGTCGGGGGACAATTGATCTGTTATTATTCATCTTTCAAACTCTTAGTGCCTGAGCATTCTCCTCTTTCTCTAGAGAGAGGGAGAGGGAGATAAAGAAATCAGAGAGAGGGAGGGGGGAGGGGGGAGTTGGAGATAGAGGTCGGAGATAGAATTCAGACAGACAGATCTACTCTAGCTGAAAATTAAGACAGTCTAGGGCCATAGTTACTCGGCTCCCTTATTTTTCAGGGAAGTGCAGGGGAGGGGAATTAATCACATGCATGGCCCGCCGCCCTTCCTCATGCCCTGCCGCAGACTGAGATAGTATAGCTGTCTCAAGTTATAGTGGGGCTCGCTGTAACAACGTTTCAATGGAAACATGAATCAGTGCCTGTTGACTCCATACATAGCTCCTTATAATAGTTCTATTTCCAAGCTTTTCCATAGCTTGTCATTTTCATTTTTAAAGTTGGTACTTTTTCATATGAATCTTCTATGGTTCCTGCCATCCAGCCAACATAAAAATTCTAACAATGATATTACCCTTTATGGACTATGGAGGCTGGAATTGCCCCAAATATCAACCTATAAATGTGACGTGTCACAGGAAAATGAGTGACAAGTTGCAAAAAAATCGATTTTGAGATATAATATTTGAAAAGATGAGATCAAGCCGATTCCAATGATAGTAAACATTAGGACACCCAATAAGTACTTCTATTTCTCCAAGCCGCAAATGTCATTAAAATCCCATTAGGATGGGGGTTTTTTTTGAATTTTTTCATCTGCCTTGTCTAGGGTCCTGCTCCTAACCGCAAAATGCAATTGAACACACCAAACCGCAAATCTCATTAAAATTCCATTAGGACAGAATTTTTTTATTATTTTTTTTTCATCAACCTACCACTTGTTACTCTACAACATTGAATAAAAGACCAGCTATTCAGCACATCTCCAAGATCCCTCTCTACTTGAGTTATTCTTACAACTTGACTAGCTCATCTGAGATAACTACACAACACTCCCATTTGGACTTAGCCATTATTATCATTAAGTGTCCCCGCTCCCCAGACACTTACATATGGTAGAAGAATCCGGATCTGGAGAATTGAAATAGAATTTCTCTATTTTTATAAAGCTGAATGGCTGACAGACATAAGGAAAAGAGGCCTAAGAGGCAATCTTATTACTCACTTGCACCACAACCTGACAGTGACTGGATAACAGAATCAACCTCCAAGATTACAAATCCACCTACTTCAGTGCCATTGGCTTGGGAAAAGATAGTCCAGGGAGAGGAAGAAGAAGAAGCGATCCAGATGGTGAATTTAGAGCATAAAATGAGGAAAGTACAGGAATCCTTTATAAGATCCATGGCAAAGTTATCAGCAAGGATGAATATCCCTGAAAGAGCTCTTGTGGCTCTAATAGATGTCCAAGCAGGAAGACCAGTGTATCACAACGATAGCCTACTAACTCGTTTGGCACCACTCCAATAATCAACAGATGGGATGGCAAGGCAGAGGTTATCACAACAAACAGGAAACATTGAGGCAGGACGGACAGCAGCAGCAGGGTAGCAGGCCTCAACATTTCAAGTGTTTCAATTGTAATAATTATGGTCATTTTCAGAGTAATTGTTGTGCTCAAAGGCAAGTAAATCCAAAGGGTCCGAGGGGGGCAGCAAAGACCTGTGATAAAATACCAAATGGGCAGGATAATATCTCCATAGAATAATTAGAATATGTCACAGGGTCCGTTTTTTGTGTCAGATCACCCATACTAGATTCTTTCCCCTCAATAGGGCACTTTGGAGGAGAGCTGATGAAAAAGTCCCAAAATATTAAGAAATTACTGAGTTTTGCTGTGTCTGGTGATATGTGATTTGGGTCTATAGAAATAAATCAATGACAAGTTTTCCAAATAGTGAAAAAATATAAATAATGTGAAGACAAATAGTTCAGCAATTTATGGTCTTACTTGATTTACAATGATAATATCTTAAAGTGGAATTGACTTCCATCCCAATCTTGAACAGGAAGCATGTGCCTCAGTATCAGTGAACTTCCAGACTTAATGAGTCACTGTATCATACTCACCTTAGAGGAGGGTTAGCTATAATTAGTACCCTATGCCTATTGCATCACTGGTATAAACATCAACACTCCACCCTCAGAATCCTATCCCTATTGCTGAGTAGGCATCATAACATGCCTAGAAATCACATATACCTTGGTACAAATCTATCACACTGGTAGAAATAAGGGTTCAACCATTACATATTTAAACCAATATATGTATATAGTACCAGTATATACAGCAAAAGTCAGCTAACAGAGCAGTGGACATTAATCACATTATAATCTATGAATTATGATCATAATTCATAAAATCATTATGACCTAAAAACAAAGTTAAACAATGAAACTAAGGGGTGATCTAACAAATATATGATGACTTTGCTTTAGACTTTGATGACTATGATGACTTTGCTTTAGTTTTTATTTGGGGCTGCAAAAATGAAATTTACTTCCAGAAGATTTAAGGATTTGTGACGATTAAGTGGTGGTGTACAAAATTTTTATTGAAATAAGTTTACTGAATTAGAAGAAATATTTTAAGCTGGAGTTATAAAAAGTTGCTTCTGGAACAAATACAGAGTGACCTGATAACATTTTGGAATGTAAAGAGACCTGTGAGTCCGGTGGCAGGAAAAATTGAAATTTTGGACAAAGGGAAACTGTGTTTACATTTAGTGATCCTTGGCAGGAATAATTATTGCCAGAAATTTAGAGTTACAGAGAAAAGTTGTCACCAAGAATATTGAGAATTTGTGGGAAGTTGGGTGAAAATTATGATTGAGGATGTTTATGGTAAAACAGGAAAGTGCTGAATGACCATCACAGGATGGCAAGATGATGGGAGTCACTAGAAGTGAATAAGATATTCTATATCAGAGTTTAGGGTGAGTAATGAGTAATTAGTTATCATGTATTTGGGAGCAAGTAGAAAAAATGAGAGAAATTGTGAAATAAATTTGAGAGCGATTATAGATATAAAAAATAAAAAGGGGTACTATATAGACTGTCCTTATTGAGAAATGCGAAATTAGAGTATAATGTGTCCTTGTTGCGAAATGTGAAATCATGAGTAATTATCAATTTAGGTATTTATGCCAGGATATCAATAATTGGGTATTTTGAGCTGAGTAGTCATATTTGTATTCCAAAAATATTGAGACAGCCTAGCAATGAAGAACCAAGATTATGGGAGTGAAAACACAGAATAAAAATAGTGTAAAAGAATATCAGGAAATTTTCAAGGTCATTTGCGCTCAGTAGTTTTTGAGAGGCAAAGTATCGAGAAAAATTATAGGTAGTCTAATAGGATAAGAAAAATAGCAGGAACTAGGGAACTGGAGTAGGAATAAGAAAGAGACGGCTGCTGCCACCCCTCGTCCCGGAACAGCCATGGGGCGATATGAATGTGGATGAATGTGTAAAAGGGATAAAAAAGGATGTCCACCGACTGATCATGGTTCAGGGGGTAGCCGAGTGAGGAAGGTATCCCGCTCGTCGTCAGGTTAGAAGGACAAGAAGGCCTTCGTTTCCAGTATGAACAAGTAGGGCCAAGATCAGCTAAGGAAAATGATAGGAGATATAAGTTAAAGAATAACTAAAGACAAGTACGACGGGCAGTCGAAAAAGGAACAAAACGAAGAAGGGGAGTCCATAAAAACGGCTAAGAAGAGAGACTAAAAGAAACAGCTCAGAAGTAGGGTTAGAAAAAGTACAGAAGGAAAAGGAAAAGAAACAAAATAGTGTGAGTAGAGCCTCACACGGTAGGATATGGCCGCCAAAGAGGAAATGGAATGATAAAATTAGTGAGTGTAGAGCCTCACGCAGCAGTATATGGCCGCCAAGTGGAAATGGGAAAAGGAAAACTAAATTATAAAAAATAAAAATAATAAAAAACTAAAACTAAACAAAAATTAAAAAAAAATAAGAATAGAGAACCTCCAGCGGTAGGATATGGCCGATAAGAGGAAATGGAAAAATAAGAATAGGGAACTTAGTGAGGGAAGAATCTCACATGGTAGGATATGGCCGCTAAAGAAGAAATGGAATATGACGTCACACGGTAGGATATGGCCGTAAAAGAAAGAAGTTAGAACAATTAGCACTTAGGAATAAGTGAGGATTTATGCACAGATACGCTTAGAGCAGGCATTTAGATTAGAAGTTTGGTAATTTCCTATAGGGAAATAGGTTATGATGTTCCACTGGCGCAACTCTCGTAAAATCCTGGAAGGGTTGTTCTCAGAGATCTGAACTAAGAATTAGATCATGGCCTATGAGGGATTAATCCATGTTGGAGCCTAGCTAACTCTGACAATTTCAGGACTGGGGTTGGGAAATTCCTCAGACGGGAGGTGTGGAGGATCATGATCAAATAAATTAGTCTCAAATTAGAAATGAAGTCATCAGTAAGTTATCAGTGAAGGGCTGGTGTACCTAACGAGCAGGAAACCAGCAAAGTATGAAGCACTCCTTCTGGTTAGACTATTGGATAGAAGTTAATGATTTAATTGATTTCTGTCTTATTTGAAAATGAAGGGTGTGGCCCTTACAACCAAGACATGAAGAAATAGGTTAGGCAAGCAGAACTCGATACTCAGCCAATGGCTCCCCCCAACTCATGCAACATAGACTCACCGTTTATTCTTAATTAAACAGGTCTAATTTAACTGAAAGCTCGGAGACTCTTGCATTGCTTGGGGTCCTGTGTGTTTAGTGCGAATTCCATCTTTTCTGCATCTCTTCCATAATAAGCTTTTTGGTATAAGATGAACTGCTCTATGTTGTCATACTCATGGCTATCTATCACAAAAGGCGCTGAGTAGTGATTCGATAAAGGATTGTCCTCTGAGAAAAAGATGAAAGCCTCCCTGTTCTCTCTTTTCGAGATCTTTGACAAGACTAGGCTGGAAGGTATGGCTGCTAGTTGGTCATGTCTGAAAAATTCTCCGTTGACCCTAATGTTCCCTCTCATAAGTTCTACTTTATATCCGTCCATTCTTAGGCTGGCTTGCTGAATCTTTTTTGCCTTGGCGTATCTTTGTCTAAGAATCAGTGGGACGTCTCTCTTGATCCCTATTTTGCCCACTTCTGGGTCTTTATCGTAATTTCTCATTCTGTCACACTCTTTGAGAATTAGGGTTGCATCCTCTGCTGTGAGAAACTCGACTTTTATAGGACTACCTTCTTTTGTACCGACTCTGTAGCTTTTTTTGATGTCTATCGTTGGTATCTTCATCAATACATTTATCATTTTTTTGATAGTTGCGTCAATAAGCTGTGGGGTTTCGATGGTATCTATTTTCTGAACTCCCATGAATAACAAGTTTTTTTCCAGCTTTTTTTCCTCTTGCTGGATGATTACAGCTTCTTTTGCATCTTTGATTTGCTGTTTTTCGAGCTGGGACATTTCTCTACCTGCTGGCACTTTTTGCTGAAGGATCTTTATTTCCTCCTCCTGGCTTTCCATTTTCTTTTTCATTTCTTGCACTTCTTTCTTAACTTCATCCGAATCTTTGTCCCTTTTGATATTGTCTTGTACTAACTCATTCACTTTTTGTACACTCTGAACCGCTTTTTTTTCTGCCTCTTTGGCGATGTTTTCTGCCTCTTTAGCGGTGTTTTTGATCTCGTCCAGCTGCTTCATTGATTTACAAAGCTTGTCAAAGTTACTCTTGGTCAACTCTGCTGATTGTGTGGCCTCTTCTGCTGCCTTTTTTTGCGCTTCAGCTGCCTTACTGGCATCGTCAGCCATTTGTAGCACCTGTTTTGCAAGATCAGGTTCTGAAACTTTCGATTTACCCATCGAGTTTCTAATATTGCTCATATTTTCCTTTGTCATGAGGCTCATATCTTTATGTTTCTGAATCTTGTGCTTGCCTTTATTTCTGTTATCCTCCCCCGGAGAGAAATCTGGGCCTCTTTTCTTGAGGTTAACAGGAGAATCTATGCTTTCTATCGCTAAATTCTCTATGTCCACATCCATATGCTGTTCCACCGCGGGCCTGGCGGGATTTGGCGTTGCCACTGGTACAACCGGCCCTTCCTCGCCTATAACCTTGTTATTTTCACTCTTTTCACCCGTTGCCAATATGGCGGCCATCTTCTTCCGGTTCCACTGAACTCGGCTTCTTGAAACTTTTGTTTTGACTCCTAATAATTTATTTCTTAGCTCACTAACATTTATGGGCTCATATGAGCTGCGTATTTGACAAGACTTTTCAGTTTTACTCTTTAAAGTTCACTCACTATTTGTTTCGCTCCTAGCTTACTCTCTCCTTGCCCTGGCTATCGTGCTCGGGCTCCTAGGCCGTGCCGGGGTTTGTTGTTGTCTATCTAGCCCCAGTGGTCAGTTAGGCTATTTAGGTCAACCGTATACTATACGCTGGGGTGTCTAGCGTGGCAAGATGGCCGCCGCCTGTCTCCTTGACCGCTACTACACCATGCTTGATGAAGAAAAATTACTATTTATTCCTTGCTTTCCCTTACAAGCTCTAAAGTCCACTTTAGTCTTTATTAAAAGCACTTTTAGCTTTCATTAATCCACTTTCGGCACAGAATGTTCTTGGTTTTTGCTACTTTGGTGTTGGCTATTTTCTCCAGGGTTAATCCCTCCCGGTAATGGCGGCTGCTGACCACCGTCTGGACCGTGGCCGGTCAACTCTTGAGATCTCTCTATCTTTTTCCTATTGCTATAGCCCAGTAAACCATACTGGAAAATGTTAGTAAATTTGTTGATGTTAAGAACAGATTGTTCTGAATTGTTGTTAAAAGGTAGGGAAAGCCCAAGATATTTAGGGACTGACCCATTTAGCCATTGTTTTATGTTGTACTTCAAGAAAGATAGATCCTCCTTCTCCTCTGGGGAGGTAAAAATGGAAGTTAAAGATAATGGCTAAGAGTAGTGTTAATATTGGCACTGAGGCATTTAAAAGGTTAAAAGGCCTCAAGATAACA
The DNA here is from genome assembly GCA_942159475.1 of Sthenelais limicola. Taxonomy (NCBI): domain Eukaryota; kingdom Metazoa; phylum Annelida; class Polychaeta; order Phyllodocida; family Sigalionidae; genus Sthenelais; species Sthenelais limicola. The sequence continues at coordinate 57,322,020 of OW804098.1, forward strand.
TCATGGAATATAAGGAGTATCCTACCAAAACTTGACCAGGTCAAGCAGTTTCTGATAGAAAGTGAGCCTCAAGTGCTCGCATTCCAAGAGACTTGGCTTTCAAAGAATATTTCTGATGATAAAGTTTATATAAATAACTATAGTACAATAAGATCGGATAGGAGAAGTAAAAGAAGAGGAGGAGGACTCATTTCTTATGTCCACAAATCGTTTGAGGTTGACGAATCGTTTAGGGGTCTAGAAGTATCAAACGAACACATTGAGATTCAAATTTTTGGAATTTCAAAAAAGTTTGTACAGGATAAAATATGCATCAATATATACAGACCACCTCAGGGGGGATTGAATCAAGCAATAGAGCAGTTAGATGATATCCTAGGCAAGTTAGATACTACGAAAGAAATATATATTATGGGGGACGTTAATTACGATGACTGTCACATTACTGACGGCACAACGGCAGGTGCGGATAAATTTAGGAGTTTCTTAGGCAAATATAATCTTCAACAAATAATAAAAATAAATACTCGGGTTAGTAAATCCTCAGCCTCGATAATCGACCATATATATACGAATGGGAAGTGGATAAGTGCAAATGGCACGATTGAGTTGAATGTAAGTGACCATCTTCCAATTTTTGTACAGATAAAAAAGGAGAGAAATAGTTATGAAATCGGTTCTTTCGAGGCGAGAAATACCAAAAATTTAGATACAAGAATCTTAAAAGATACATTAATAAATCTGGACTGGAGAGAACTATATAGAACCACGGATGTTAATACAGCGTGGGACATGATAAATACAAATATTGAACAGAATGTAAGCAAAATGTGCCCCATAAAAAAGTTTAAGAGAGTAAGAGTCACCCCTGAGTGGTATGATGCAACGATAATTGAAGCAACTAAGGTCAGAGACAAGGCGTTTAAAGTTGCTAAAACATCTAATTCAGAAGAGGATTGGGCAAAAGCACGGATCTTGAGAGGCAAAGTAAATACTATTATAATAAAAGCTAAGGATGTTTACCTTCGGGACCAAATACAGGAAAAAAAGGCAGAACCGCATAAGTTCTGGGACCTATTAAAACCTTTAATCTCGGATAAAGGGAGAAATAGTAGCAGCGAAGAAATCACTATTAATTCGATGAAAGGAGAAAAATTAAAAGGGAAAGAAGCAGCGGAAGTAATAAATAGTTTTTTCGTGGGTATAGGCCCGGAACTGGCACAAAAAATAAACGAGGATGATGAAATAAGATCGGGAAGGGAGAAAATCCATAATGGGAATGGGACAGAATTGAATTTTCAATTTAGGAGAATTAGTGAATTGGATATAGAATTGGCCATAAATAAAATAGGTAACTATAAAGCCTCAGGGATAAAGCTTTTACCCACAAAAATCCTCAAACACTGTTTACTTGCTTTAAAAAAGCAACTCGCTTATCTTTTTAATCTTACGTTGGAGAATGCTGATATACCGATTGCATTTAAACAAGCTAATGTAACGCCGCTTTATAAAGACGGTGAGAAAGGTTTACCGGGCAACTATAGGCCTATTTCTTGCATAAAGCTACCGGCGAAACTATTGGAAATCTGTATTCAAAAACAGTTATCGCAATATTTAGAAGGACATGGGTTATTATGTGAACAGCAATTTGGCTTCAGGGGGGGAAGATCGATTAATAATGCACTAGATAGACTGCTAAACAGAGTATACGGGAATTTGAATGAAAAGAAAGCTACTGATTTAATATTTTTGGATTTTAAAAAAGCTTTTGATACTGTTGATCATACTATTTTATTATCAAAATTGGGGAATTATGGGGTAAAAGATAGGGCTTTGCAGTGGTTTAGAAATTATCTCAGTGACAGAACACAAAGAGTATTAGTGAATGGGGAGCTTTCCTCCCTGAAGCCAGTGACATGTGGTGTGCCGCAAGGGACCAGTCTCGGACCGGTAATGTTTGTTGTTTACATAAACGATTTACAGAAAATTGTGGAGAAATGTGAAGTCCAGCTTTTTGCGGACGATACGGTCCTGTATAAAGAGAGAAAGTTAGGAGACCCAGAAAATGTAGATATACAATATGATCTTGATAATATTGTAAAGTGGTGTAAGGTAAATAAAATTTCTTTGAATATAAATAAATGCAAGGCATTAACTGTTAGATCTAAAGAAGATCATAGAAATGTAGTTAAGTATAAAATAGATGGCCAACTGTTAGAGACAGTCAAGGAATATAAGTATCTGGGAATGGAGATCGATTGTCGCCTGAATTTTAATGTTTTCCTTAGGAAAAAGCTGTTCGGAGTCAGGTCGAAAATCCATTCGATGTCAAAATTATTTAACATATGCGACAAAAGTACGTTATTGCTACTGTATAAGATGATGGTACTACCTTTGTTAGACTACGGGGACCTATTTTATGGATCTGCGGCGCAAACTCACCTTCAAAAGTTGCAAACTCTTCAAAATTCGGCAATGAAAATAATTCTAAAATTACCTAAATTAACAAGTACTAGGGAAATTCACCGAACATTAAATATTCCAACATTAGAGACTAGAAGGAATAGCCATCTTCTAGATCTCGCTTTTATGAGGAGCAGAGACGATGTGAATATAGATAGAAGGAATATTACATTAAGGGGATTATCAGAGGGGAAGAAACTGATTGTGCCGCATCCAAAAAATGAAATTTTTAAGAAGTCGTATGTGTTTAAATTAACTGAGCTTTGGAATAAACTTCCAAGCAATGTACAGATTTTGAAAACAAGAATGCAAATGAGGCATTACCTTAGAACAACCTACCTTGCAGATTATGATATTTATCTTGCGAGTTAGGTAAGGGAATTGGAAACTTATCATTGAATTATAACTTTAATCCTAGTCCAAGACTGGGATTGGTGATGACTGAATGTATAGTTTGAAATTAGTGAATTATAGGAAAGAAAATGTTAATTAAACAGTGGCCACCGTTAAACGCATATAATAGAGATGATTAGTAAGAATGCGTCACAGTAAGAGTATAACACGGTAATGTTGTGATGATTCACCAAGTTGGATTATTATTCATCCCGTATCACCAGGTTGGATTTTTATCCGTCCTGTATATAAGGCATACAAGTCCTTAAAGAAAAGGCCGATACAACGGCAACAATATCAACAGACTGCATGTATATCAAAATTTAATGATCATTGCAAGTTTATGTACCTTGAATGTATTTGAATGTATTTAGATTTAAGAATTGGGTTGGGGTTGGCTCAATAGGTCAAAAAATTGATTAATTGACACGCTATAATATCGACATAGCAAGGACAATGAACAATGATAATAATTATCGACACATCAATGACAATGAACAATGAAAAATAGTAAAGAAAGTTATGTCGATGATAATGAACATGGATAAAGTATGTTTAACTTTATAAGTAAAGGTTAATTATAGATGAGCCGGGCTGGGGGGGTGGGAATTTCAATTATTAACTTTCACTTTGATATATTGTATTGATAATGATCCTGATATGTAATAAGTGCGCATCAATAATGTTCGTGTAAAGGTAAATTAAATCCTATAATGAACTAGCTGGCCGTCCCAGGAAGACCTACATAGGTAGAGGCTGCGAACCAGATTCTGACTGATGTAACTGTTTATTGATGGAATCAGAATAAAAATACAATATATATATATATTGATACGTATCCGCCTGAAAGCACTATAATCGTTTTTACAAATGTCTCCGGCTGTCGTATTTTACTTTTAAAGCAATAAGTCCTTCGGCTAACTCCTCATGGGTCTGAGTTATTTCTCCAGGGTCTATCACTTCCACCCTATGGCGATCGTGCCTCGTGGCTAGTTATGTCCGATTTTAAATTCGCTGTGTAGTGGGTCCGCCACCCGGAATACATCGAGGCTGTCGACCATCGCCAAACACCAATCAAGCTACGACAGCAGGGGCACTTCTACTGGAGCCGGAGACGACCACCAGTTCCGGCCACTTCCGTCAGGGGGTGACATTCACCACCGTGCAGACGACACTGCAGACACCCTCCGATGGGCGGTAGGCGGAGAATACTACTACCTCCGCAAGGGGATCCAGGCTTCGCTTAACACTACGGACTCGAGCCGCGCCGCAGACCAAGATACTTCTGTTGTTCAAATTAAGCACCCTTGTTCAGTGACAATACCTTTGTAACTGTATACCTTTGGGAAATAAACCAGGTTCAAACAAATCTCCTCGTATTCATGGTTCTTTCCGGAATTTCGTAAACTCATGCCCACGAATCTGCGGTTCACTACATTGGTGCCGTGAGCCTAGGGCAGAGTAGGGAGGTTCCTGAAAGGATCCCCGATGGTAAGAGTCAGGCGATGACTCTTGCCAAGGAAGCAGCCAAGGCGACAGCCAAGGCTGAGGCTGAGCAGCAGGCATGCGAGGCTCTCGCTCAGATGTTGACGAAACGTCAGGGCGATGCGCAAACTTTTGCGAACGACTCTTTTGCTCAACTAGAGCAAGTAGTTGCACACATAGACGATATGCATGCTAATGGTTTGGTCGTCAATCCGGAAACACAAAGCTTGGTTGAGAAACTAGTAGCTGCGGATTGCGCCCGTATTACATGTTTCAACATGTGAACATGAGATGTGACAAGGAGTTTGCAGCATGGGTCGGTGTTGTGCTTTGTTTTAGGACCCTGTTGCGTAAAGGCCATGTATTTCCCACGGCGGACAAACCGCACTTGCTTCGCCGCCAGGATGTTTCCTTTGACGGTGACTATGTCTGTATTCGTGTATGTTCGTGTATGTATGTATGGCCGACCATATTCTGCCTTTGTGAAAAAGTGTGGCTCAGACCTGTGTTTGTATTCGGTCCTGAGACTATTACTTCAAAGGTGCCAGGCCCCTCCTTCTTCTCCACTGATCTCCACGTCAGGGGGCGTGGCAGTCGATTATGCCTTCGCCCTGTCTCTGCTAAAATCCTGGGCTAAGAGTGCGGGCCTACATAAGATCTGGGCTTGCACAGCCTACGTCACGGAAGTGCGACTTTTCATCATACCTGTGGCGTCCAATTGCAAGATATTCGCATGCTGGGGGATTGGCAAAGCATGGCAGTCCTTGGCTAGTCCTGCCCATCAGACTATCGTCGTTACGTCGAGTCTAGAGTAGCTGAAATCACGGACTTGTAATGAGAAGTCCGTGCTGAAATGCTGTCTTTCATCTAACTCCTGCTACTCCCCTTCTTAAAATATCATAAACTATGGACTGGGCCCAAGCCTTACTTCTTCATCAGAAGACAGCCACTCTACTTACACTGCCATTCGATATTATGATTATATCCTCCTTATACCATGTTATAACATTGCATTTCTATTACATTGATGTGTGGACCTTCTGTGACCTTATGTGAGTCCTTCTGTTATATTTCTTGTTAATTCCATTCGGATCTATCTCCAAGAGACTATGTGAAAATATCAACTCATCACGAAATTGTGCTGCAAGATCCTGAATAAATCTTGTTCAAATTAGTTATTGTGTTGAAGATTTATAGCGTGTATTCAGTTGAATACAGTTATAAATCTGTACAGCGGTAACCTAGGGACGTCGCCTGGATACCGAGGGTCGAACGTGACGTGGGACGTGAGCGTCCCTTCACTGACAGGGATCCGCAATTACACTGCGGTGGTCTTTCGGACTTGGAAGAGAAACAAAATTTTTTTTCTTCTTTCCTTTCATAGGGGCGCAAGCCTTACTTCTTCATCAGAAGACAGCCACTCTACTTATACTGCCATTCGATATTATGATTATATCCTCCTTATACCATGTTATAACATTGCATTTCTATTACATTGATGTGTAGACCTTATGAGTCCTTCTGTTATATTTCTTGTTAATTCCATTTGGATCTATCTCCAAGAGACTATGTGAAAATATCAACTCATCACGAAATTGTGCTGCAAGATCCTGAATAAACCTTGTTAAATTAGTTATTGTGTTGAAGATTTATACGCCTGGATTTCATTGCATAGTTTGTATATAGTCACAATGAATGAATTAACAGAGCGGATACGAAAACTTGAGATCAGACAGGAGAAACTTGAAAAGTACACCACACATCTAGAGGACTACTGTATATACTTAGATTCGAACCAACGAAGTGCAAATGTTATTTTAAATGGCCTAAAAGAGCAGCAGGGTGAAAATGATTGAGGTAGTCAGTAAACATATGATCTTGTTTGTAACATTCTGAATGAAGTCGACGAAGCATTCAGAGCTAGCGACATAGAATACGTAACAAAGCTGGGGAAACCTCCAACAACTAAAGATGGGAGAAGTAGAATTATCTTGATTAAATTCTCGTCCATAACTATTGCAAATAGGATCCATAGGAAAAAGTCAGCTTTGAAAGACTCATATAATAAGCATTGTTTCATAAACTCGGACCTGCCTCCCAAAATAGCTCCGCGCCAAGCTGACATGAGAGCAATTGTTACACATGCATGAGGCAAAACAATAGACGCCAGGATATAGCTAAGGGCAAAGTCATTGTCGGCAATACCAGCTATGACTATAACAATTGGGAGACACACCTGGAGGGCTATCTTTAGAGGAGACTAAATCTAGGCCAATCGCTCAAGGAAATGGGTTTCAGGGAGAACTCTCCCCACTTTCGAACTTTCATAAATGTGATTTTAATTTCAATGGCAATGCCTCCAAAAATGTTGAGCAAGCTTTCCAGCATTCTATAGCTCAAACAGTTGGAAATCAAGCAGCTGCTAGGCAGTTGAAGGACACAACTGACCCAAGAGAATGTAAGAAAATTGGAGAAAAAGTGGGAACCAATCCTACATGGGAAGATATGAAGCTTGAAAGGATGAGGGATATATAGTGATAAGTGCGGTCGACGTGGGTGTCGGCGGCACCTGTGGCTGTTGGGGCCCGTCCCCTCGCAGCTTATGCTGCCTGCGAGTTGTTACATACGGGAGCAAAAAGTTGTCATTCGCCAATTCTCTCGCCGAGTTTAATAGTCTTTCAAACCTAGATGGCATCCTACGCCAGTGATATCCGTGCACGTTAATATTCCAACTGATCTTTTAGAACTCCACCAGTGATAAGTATGGATCTGTATGAAGATGGGGATGTTGCTTGGTGTGATCCTTAATTTGAGGTACCGATAAATATGTCTCGTGAATATTCCAATGCACACTAATTAATACTCAATTAGCGCTTACATGCTAATTGATAGTCCAAATGTTATGATAGATGATAATCGATATTTGCTTAGTGATAATTGATACCCAATTATCACTTGGATGCTAATTAATAAGAATAACTCGGAACTAGTTGGATCTTGTCTTGATCTTACGATCGCCCAACGGTAACTGATCTTTATTTCTCGATACAACATACCTGTCAGGTGTGTACCTGATCTGCGTGCGCAGCCGTGCCCGGCTACTAGCTCTGGCGTCCCATGGGGAGGCCCAGGCGTTACGTAACCTTACGTAACAATAGTCAAATCCAAATTTGCTCAAAACAACGACCTTGCTGTACTCTTAATATCAACTAAAGGCAACGATCTGATAGAGTGTACTTCTGACCGATTTTGGGGAGGTGGGGTATCCATCTCCTTAACTAAGCTTAACCTACCAAAGGCAAAATTACCAGGCCAAAACAAACTAGGGGCAATACTAGCAGATGTTTGTACAGAAATAATTAGAGGGAATGTACACCAGCCCGATCCACGACTCATTACTAGATTTGCTGAGAAACCAATTGGAAGAGATCGAGGTAGAGGCAGAGGGAGGGGGCTGGGAAATCCAGGGGCCTATATGAGAGGAGTTAATGGCAGAGGCCATTCGCCAAGACAAAGAGGTGCATTCGGAAGGGCACACACTGGTCACAACTACGAACCATATTTTGGTCAAGAGGACAGAGAATACGAGTGGGCTGATTATCTGGATAATAGAGAGAATTTACACGAAGCAGATCAATTTGACGAGGAAGAAGACAAATGCCAAACATATGCCAAACGCTCTAGTTTTTGTTTTTCCTGGGGCAAGAATACTTGATTTATACCTACAAGTCAAGCTCACATTACTAAACGAACGTCTCTCCCCTAACATTGTTTTGATAATGGGAGGAATATGCGACATTACAGTAAGAAGATGGTCGGACAGAAAAGTTACTCTAAGAAACAGCTCGACGAAAAGTCGCCAAGTGGCAATGCCATGCATTAAAAACCTCAGCTCGGCAATTCGACCCAAGCTCCTTGGCCTAACACCATAGGGAAAATCTGCAAATAATTTCCGAAAAACTCTATGATCCCATATGTACAGACACTTCAAACCTGTCCCAGTCTCAAGCTTATTGATTATAAGAGTCATTTCACCCAAGATTTTAAGCTCTTACTCGTATAATTACGCAGTTCCAGCATTACATGCTTATGCCTATGCCTATGCATAAGATTCGATTATCGTTGAGCTTCGTCTAACACGAGGCCCGGGTAATGACGTCATAGTCACGGGGATTCCCCACCGGAACCCTACCCAGAATGAGGCCCATGTAATGACGTCATAGCAGCGGGGATTCCACAGCGCCGTATCATGTGCATTCATGATCGGCGATGATTAAAGCTAAAAAACGAAACGATTTGGAAGGCGTCGGGAGACGCCATAGGAGGGAGGGAAGCAGGTAGGGTCTTGATAGTGTTGGGCGGGATGGTGGGGATACAAAAACCATCCATTCCATGTTTAGTAAAGCAAATAACCCAAGACTTCTCCTGTTGTGACGATATCCTGGTGCCACATACCATCTAGATCACTGCCTCAGCAAATACCGTACTAGGTAAAATACGAAGTGTATGGCTCAAAGCTGAGCAAACCTTTCCAGACATCCTATTCTCTTTCCCCGGCATATGTGGGATGGACATGGCACGATACAACAGGCAATATTATAACCCTCAGCAGCCACGTCTGAATGAAATCATAAACATGATTAATATGCAACTTCTAAGTTGGCACGTGTAGAAGGGAATAGTATTCCCCACTTTAACCAGCAGAGTACATAGGCGTACACGTACATCAGTAACCCAGTTTTACAACTACATGCATGACGGCCTTCACCCTGGAGAATGACTTCTGAAAGAATGCGCCAGTAACATCGAGAGATTCTACAACAGGAATATTTCCTTATGTCAATGCGAATCTTGATTATATCTAAGAAGATGGCAATTGCCTATTCTTACCCAGATTCTTACTCAGATCACTGTATGTACTCCCTCACCTGCATGTTTATGGGACTAGTGTCGGAAATCTGCTTATCTATCAATTTAAAAGCCTGCTCTACTGTAACCCAGGGATACTCGGTCGAGACCGTCAGAATGACTCAATATAAGGCAAATGCCTATTTTTCTTGCTTCTTTCCTCATTTTTCTTCCTCGTTATCTCATTGCGTTGGGTTGATGCGGACGCATCAGCTGGTTATATACATTAGGATGATTGGCTATATTGTACCAGCACCAGCATATGCAAAAAGGCAAATGCCTAAGTTTACTACATTGTTGCATATTCCTTTGTCTTGCTTACCTTTTGAAATTAATATACTAGTGGCACATGCCATTCATTATACGATTGTTACGTTATATGTTGACTACAGAATTATAAGTGGCAAAGGCCATTCGTCTGACCATGAGATATATCTCATAGGTCGTAAGAAACTTTCAAAAAATCTTAGACAATGAACATGACTCTAGATGTTCTAAAAGAGATGAAAGGAAAGAAATATATTCATATAAATGTCAGATCTTTGACCAGCAAATTACATCTCCTCCAGGCAGACTTTAAAAACTCCGACTTTGAAGTAATTACTTATACAGAATCATGGCTAAATAACAATAATGAAAACTCTGTGATCAACATCAAAGGTTTCATCATAGAACGTAATGATAGAAAAATGAAGAAAAATGGAGGAGGAATAATATGCTATATAAATGACTAGACTATGACTAGAATATGAGATGATTGAAAACACAAATCAGAGTGACAAAAACCTTGAACTATATATATACTGGTAATAAGAATAAAATACAACAAAATGAAAGAACCTAAAATCAGTTGGCACTCTTACATATTCGATCAGTGACCACCTGCCTGTATACATGGTCTATAAGAAAGGGAAAGAAAAATTGAAAAAAACACTAGTCAAAGGTAGGTCATACAGAAGGTACACACCTCTGTCAAGGGTCTTACACACCAACACATGTCCTAATTGGCGGCCCGCTTTTGCGGTAGTGGCCCATGAGCGATTAGAACCTGAGGTTTGAGGGGTTCTGGGCGTCTGCGCGATTAGATACCTAACGCGTAGACACCCAGAACCCCTCCAACCGAAGGATCTAATTGCTTTAGTCTCGCATTTGTAGGATCCTACTGTCACTTTGCAATCAACACTAACAACAACAAAGTTTTTCCCTTTCATACATTTACGTACTCACCTTTTTACTCCAATAGAGTAAGGCTCTCCATGCTGGTCATCATGTATAGGGAGGGGAGGGCTAATTTTATGTTTGGACTGGGTTTATGTTTAGTATATGACAGGATAATTAGACAACGGTGATTTCTCTCTGATGTCGATGTGTGCAAGAAGGAATACCAATAGTTCCTGTTAATCAGTTAACACCCTCCTGTTCTAGCTTCAATCATTGGTATTTCCTTTACAACATACAATCGCACAGAACCCCTCCAACCTCAGGTTCTAATCGCTCAGTAAATGTCAGTTTGCACACTGGTTAAAAATAGCCCGTTTTCTATATGGGGGAAACAACCGCATAGAATTGAATGAATGGTCAGTGACCACTACCTCACATTTTAGATATGCATTGAATTTGTTTAAACTTGCATAGCAAAGAATAATTCCTTTAAAATGCATGTGATTCATTAATAAACGTGGGCGTGTTTTCTATATAAAAAAGGCACTACTACTGGGATGATGTAGTGCAAAAGATAAAAAAAAGTACAAATCACATACGTTGTAAGGCTATTGTATCTGAACACATCTTCTTCTGTGAAGGGCTCAATATTCTCCGCACTGTCTTTTCCGCCGCCGATTATTTTCAAAGTGTAATTGCCAAGCCATTGCCTTTGTTCTCCTGTAACAGTGTCCATTACCATGAAGACCGGATAGAATGCTATAGCAAAGGGTTGAATTAGATAAAATTATTCTTTACTGATTTTTACTGGGGTGGAGCGAAACCCTTTGTGGGGATTTCTCATCCGATCCCAGTATTTGGGGTTTTCCAGATGACAGCAAAATAGTGGTCTATATAATACAATACAGGATGGCGCTCTTGCCACAGATATAAATATGTTGGAGCCCGCACATCAATGAAGTAGCGGGAACATGATTATACAGGAACATTTTGACTTAATTAATTATAAGTACCGGTAGCGGATAAAGCAGGGAAATTCACTTATATATTAACACTTGATTGATAATAAATGATAAAAATTATAATATGACTAGCTTTTACAATTAGCTTAGGCCTACGTTATATAACAATAGCATTTGTCTTATAAAAGGACAAAACGAAGGGGAAGATTAAAGATAATCAATAATCAATGATTGACCATTTGTACCATTATAAAAATAGAAGCAAGGTAAGTCTGGATTGGAAAAGTAGCAATCAAATGCCCTGTCCCCATTCTCCACAGTGACGTTCTTAGTTTGAGATGGATTGAATCCAATACGTTGAGTTGGCGGACAACCGTGTAGCACAGTCATCTTATGTACTCTCTAGAAAATGATGAAAATATATATTAATCTAATATAATGGGGTAGGTGCATAAAAAATACGGAAGGATTACATGCCCACGTTGAAGTATCACGATGATATATATTTGATCTGAAGAATAAGCAGAGGCAGTATGGCCATGAACAAGCACTTTTATTAGTACCCAATACAATCGATAGAATACATAGAATAAAAGAAAAAAAATTCACAAGGGTGCGACGATGTGAGAGTTACCGCTGCAGTGTTCAAAGTGGCTTAGAAGGAAGGCGTGGCAAAGGTGGGCGGGGCACGACGCTTGTGATTGGTCGCGCCCACCGTGACGTCATAGTTGAGAGGTAAACAGACCCATGTGCCGCGATATGGGCGTTGTCATGTCCAACTGTAGGTATCTCTTATGTACACAACGGAATTCAAATCACTTTATATAATACTTTTTGATATAAAATGGGCTGGAATATCTTTATTTTCCTATTTTGACACCTACAGATTAATTTCTCATAAGGTCAGGGAATTGGTGAAAGAGTTTTGATGATACAAAAGTCGGGTCTGGATGAAGCGACCGCAATGTGTCCCCTAGGGCCAGAGGATCAAACCATGACAACAACAATCGGGTCAGCACACACACCACCTAGTGCTCTTTATCAGGACCTGTGACTCTGGACCAAAATCATGCGACCCCATTTTGCTAGCCTTGAGGCTAAAAACGGACATTGTTCAATCAGGGCTATTATAAGTAAAATGTTATATGGGACAGTCAACTACGCCCTTTACGGACTTAGGACAACCAATTTAAGGTTAGGTTTAAGGTAAGTTTCGGTTTTAATTCTATAGGATGCTAAAAAATAATGCTTAAAAATAAAGGCGCGGACCCAAAAAGACAGGCACCAGACCCTGTGTGCAGCTTTTCACAAATAAGCGGAGTGTGGGTGTCACAAGCAGGAGGACCCAGTCTCACCCAGAGGACCCGGTTTTCCACCATTTTTTTTCGGGCACGGACGCATTCCTTGATATGTCTTCAGGTCTACGGACATGAAGGAAACTCAAACTAAAAAATTCTTCCTGTGGACTCGATCGTACCTAAACTGCGGAAATAATATACCAACAATCTCACGATACTAAAAGTTTAGATACATTATCATGTACCTTCTCAACAGTTTTTTGCTTTACACACAGAAACAGACAGATTGACTCAATACTAGATGCAAGTGTCCATGTGATGACCAGTACCGCCAACCCACTTTCAAATGAAACAAGCGTTCACCGTGCATAGACATAACTACGTGGCTACGCACAAGGGAGCCGGGCAAGGCAAGGCAATATAAATGACAACAGAATAAACAATACTGCATGGTTATATAACACAAGGAAAAGCATAAAACTGACACATCTCACTGTCTGGAGACGCATGCTATACAGCCTACCCTTCTGGTAGGTTCCATATCTAGCCACATAGGGTAGTAAGCCTTCCGTGCATCTAGCTTCCATGGGTCACATAAAGCCTTCCGTGGGTATTATTTTTTACGAGTCTTCTGTCATCTGATTCTGCACCCCAATTTACCTCCTTGACTGAAGATTCATAACTTTTTTGACAAATTAATTCCGTCAAAAGAAAGTCTTTTTTTATGCACCCACCCCAATATATCAATCTTATATTAATTCACCTGAGGAGACTCTTATGACAATTTTTTTCTCAGTCACTTCCACATATAGTAATGAACGGGGAATCGGTGCAGCATCACCTCACATGCAAAGATGCTCAAGACAAGGATGTCAAGGTGTTGCCCTCCATCTGTACCAACCATGTTTTTCCGCGCATGACCTACATGGCCGGGCAGCACCTGAGGGTCATGAGAAGGACTACCAGCACCAAGCGGATCCCCAAGAAGACCAGATCGGAATCTTGTTCATCAGCCATGACAATTGAGTCCGGGACGATGTCCAGTAGGTCTAGATCCTCTTCCACTGCTGCTGCTGCAGCAGGGAGCAGTCGTGACAGGGCTACGGATGTCAAGAGTTCTGTTGGGAAAGAATTAGCTAATTCTGGCTTATCAAGAAAGAGAGATCAGTCTGCTTCAACCGACATTAGACCGCTGGGAAGTTCTCCTCTTTCTAAGCGGGCTTGAAGACGGGCTCAAGAGTGGTCCGGGAGTGTACTTCAACAGCTCCCTTCTGTGAATGACAGTATTGAACTAGCTTGAACTGGCTGCGAAGGCAGAAAGAATTGTGGACGAAGCCTTGGAACAGGTTTGTATGGCTGCTAATTCCGCCCATACAGAGCTGAAAGCCTTGCTAAAGGAGGTGACCGTGCCCTTGCTGTCTCTAGGTGATGTTAAAGCATCCGGGAGGAAGCAAAGAGCCAGGAGGGTCTAGTGGACGGACTTCGTCGATCCCTATCAGCTAGTGATTCCAAAATCCTTCGCCTGGAAGAAGAGAACCTGAGGCTTAGGTCGTTGCTGGAGGATGACTCTCGTACTTCTTCCCCTACTGGTGATCATACTTCTAGACAGAGGCAACCGATGGGGACAACTCCAGCTCCTACTCCAGCAGGTCCCCCAGTTTCCAATCCGGTGGCTGCCTTGCCTTTGGATCCCACTCAGCTTCCACAGTTACTCATGCTAAGTAACCTGCTTCGGACGCTTCAGCATGTACCAGCTCCCACAGCCGTGGCTCCAGCTGCAACGCCTGTTGAACCACCACCTAACCGCACCCCAGCACGAGAAAATCCGGGAATGTATGAGATCCCAAACTGGCTGTTTAGCCCGTCTACCCTCACCAACCCACAGGGGACGGACGGAAACACCACGGATCAGCTTAACCAGAATAACACTCCTATGGATTGAACTATTTCTATGAACAGTGAGACCATTTTTTTAACTCTCTTATATTCTGGCTACCGTTTATCTTCTTACAGTTGTGGATGTGCTTCAATGAAGATTGTTACTGTATTGTTGCGTTGCCAACCTTTGATTACTTTGTGTCGACCTTTTTGATATGATACTTCAGCTTTAAGCTCAGAGAAGCTTTTTCTACATTTTCTACATTGTTCGGATGCCTTTGGATTAATATTTTTCTGTGTGAAAATTTTACTTCTATCCAATTGTTGTTATCCTATGTAGCTAGGACACGAATGCTCCTGTGTTGTATCTTTTATATTTCCTCATACTTTACTTGACTTATGTCATGTCACTGTGGTTTTTGGATATTTTTATTCTTGAGATGTAGCGACCTGGTTATTGTTAAATATGTAGATAGGACACCATATGCTCCTTTTTGTCACCATGAAGCCTTTTATTTAACTTTATATCTCCAGGTCCGCGATGTTAATTCTCTTTTTACTTATCCATTAGTCTTAGTATATCACCCCACTGTTCCAGTGAAATAACCAAGTGGCAAAGGCCATTCATATACCCAGTTCCACACAAGAGGGAGCTTAACAATACACTCCAAGTAGATACTGAGTCTTTCTTACCGATTTTGTACCACACCATGCCATGACCGATATGAACCTAACAAATTAGCAAACCTTAAGGGTAAAAAATTTATTCATATGAATGTAAGGTCAATTACAAGTAAAATCCACCTTCTTCAGGCAGACTTCAACAATTCTGACTTGGAAATTCTAACATGTACGGAAACCTGGTTAAACAAAAATATTGATAACTCTGTGATGCCGGGCTTCAACATAGAAAGACTAGATAGAAAACTCAATAAGAAAGGAGGAGGTATAATGTGCTACCTAAATAAGAAAATTGACTATGAGGTAATAACAGAGCATAATCAAAGTGATGCTGACCTCGAATTACTGGTTATAAAAGTTATATACCCCAAAATGAAAGACTTCATATTTCTAAATGTCTACCGTGCCCCCTCTGGGAATAAAAAGGTAGCAATCAACAGTATTTTCCAAAAATACAAAGAAATTGAAAGCAAATATCCTAATGCTAATATCTTCATAATGGGAGACATGAATATAAATTGGCAGCACAGGGATGCAGATACCAACTATTTACGAGATAAGGTAATAGTACTGGTAATAACAAATGGGTTGGAGCAACTAATAAGTGCACCAACGCGATATAGTGATAACCCCAGTATAATAGATCACATTATAGGTAACTCTAAAAACCTATTATCTGTTGGAACCGTTTGGTATGGAATCAGTGACCATTTACCCATTTATTTCATTTATAAAAAAAGCAAGGATAAACTAAAAAAAACTAGAATAATTTATAAAGGGGAGATCCTTTCGAAGATACTCAGCAGAAACACTAAGAGATAGGCTTTTAGCCTTGGACTGGGACCAGTGCTTAAATGAAAATGACCCTGACACTGCCTGGGATATTCTTTACAGCAACATTCTAAAGATTTTAGACGAAATATGTCGAATAAAATTGTTTCATGTCAAAGTGAAACCCACCCCTTGGGTGACCCAAGACTTAATTGAACTAAAACACGATAGGGACTATTTCCTACGTAAATATTCAAAATCGAAAGATATCAATGATAAAAATAGGTCAAATTTCCTAAGAAATAATGTAAACATGGCCTTCAAGAGAGCAAAAAACGAATTCATCCGGGCAAGTCTCCATGACAACAAAAATGATCCAAAGAAATTTTGGAAGGTTGTCAATGATCTATTACCTAACAAAAATTGTAAAGAGATAAAACAAGTAAAAAACCCTACTACCAATGTAATGGCTTCAGCTGATGAAACACCAGACATAATTAATAATTTTTTTGTATCGATTGGGAAGGATATTAATGACAACACTCCCACCGCCATTAATCCAGGTACACTTCGAAACCAATTGCATGAACAACCCCCACTGAATATCACCTTGCCTAACCTAGATGAAATCATTAAATTAATAAATGACATTGATATTAGAAAGTCATCTGGTTGTCCTACAATCAATTCAAAGGTGTACAAAGATGCTCTCTTGGCTGCCCCTAACATCTTTAAACACATAAAAGACATATCTCTAAATGCCAATACCTTCCCAACTGCCTGGAAACTGGCAATTGTCACACCGTTACCAAAGAAAGGGGATCATACCCAAGTCGAAAACATTCACCCTATCTCACTGATCCACATTTGTGGAAAACTAGTTGAGAAAATAATTAACAATAAACTGATGACCCACATTGAAAATGCTAACATGCTAACATGTGAACAATATGGGTTCAGAAAAAATAAATCTACCACAACATGTGTTGCTTCCCTCTTGAGTCCAGTCCTGTCAGCTTTCAACAACAAGAAGTTCATTGCCTGTACGTTTTTTGACTATAGAAAAGCTTTTGACTGTGTGCCCCATGCCCCCCTGCTGAACAAAATGAAAAGTTTCAATATTGGCAATAACACCATTGCACTTCTTCAAAGCTACTTGCATGGCAGAGGCTAACAAGTAAGAATAAATGGTAAATTTTCGAATATGGCTTTGATTACAACAGGTGTCCCTCAGGGATCCATCCTTGGGCCGTCTATCTTTATCATCTACATAAATGACATCAGTAACTTGGGGACAAAGGGAGTTATGAAGCTATACACAGACGATATTGTCTTACTTAATATTGAGAGCACCTATGAAGACTTAATCCAATCTGTTACTTCTGACTGTGAAAAAATTATCCAATGGAGCAACTATAATAAACTCAGCATAAACATAAATAAGACTAAGGCCTTGTTCATAGGCAATAAGGCACAGCTAAAAATGCACAATAATGACTTGCCCATTTCTCTGGCAGATGGTCAACAGATAGATTGGGTCCTAGATTTTAAATACCTAGGAATAACCCTTCAGCACAATTTGAAATTTGATAGCAGTTTCAAAAATCTAATCTCACAAGCTTCTGTTAGGCTTAGGTTCATCCAGTTAATAAGAGCTAGTCTAACCAAAAGCTGCGCTCAGCTCCTTACAAAATGTATGGTCTTGTGCTACTTCGACTATATTAATTTCTGTTACCTTTCCCTAAATAAAAATCTTCGTGATAAAATTCAAACCATCCAAAACAGGGCCCTAAAGATAGCCCTAGGTTTTCCTAGACTCTATCTGACAGCTCAGTTGTATGACAAGACCAAAACCCTTCTATTTGATCACAAAATGGAGCTTAATCTACTAAAACTTATTCACACTGATATTTATAAAAATGAAAATAACAAAATCTTTACACAAATACCCCATGGCATCACTAGAAGATTCGCTGGCACTATCCTCAAACAGGACACCCAAATATGACTTATATAAAAAGTCCTTCCTTTACTTCGGTGCTGGGCTATGGAACGCTCTCCCACCTGAAATCAGGAGGATTCAAGACTCAATTGTCTTCAAACGGCAACTCAGAAATACTTATCTCTAAAATTGTAATTGTATTATCTTGCTTTGAACATAAGCTGAATTTACTGTTACTACTACTTGCTTTACTATTATGTACCTGATCAAAATCATCTTTACTCATATGTTTAAATCCCATTCCATCTCATCCCATTCCATCACCACTTAGAAACCTTCTTTTGTTCTCTTATATATCCATATCCACACGTGAAAGTGCAATGACAGGCTCGAGGTGAAAATCAGGCAATTAGCTTGATCCTTGATAAATTTGGGCTGGCAAATGCCATAACCCCTTTATAACCTCCTGGATAAATAAAATGCTAAAAAAAATTTAAAAAAATGGTAATAGTTTTACTATAATCCCCTATGTGGCCATCCATAAAGGATTGGTACACTCTCATTCCACCAGAGGTGCCCTTCGTTTGGGCCTGTGTATTTATATTGTATCACTCTATAAACACTCTGTTTTCCCTTTTGTCTTGTAAACCCTTATGGTATTGTTTTACTAGTTTCCTCTTTCTGTTTTGTCTGTTCACTCATGACCATATCTGATGACTCTTATTGTGTATCATATGTCTAACCTGTGGGAACCTTCAGCTACCTGCTTGTAGCTTTGTGTTCAGTTCCCTACCCTGTCAGGCTAACACGGACTAGGGGCCGTTTAACGGACAGATAAGGAGTTGCCTTGTTGACTTGTTTATTGGCGTCGAGAGTTGCGAATCACTACATTATCATCTATATTAAATAAGTTTCCAACGTGTGAGTACTACCCTGGATAGCTCTGCTCAAACAGACTAAATGTGTGATCTATTCTCTATATTAATAAAATAAGGGTTTGGAGCCTTAAACCTCTATCTTCTCTAAAACCGCTGGCCAGATCTCCATTATATTTCACATGCACATTGCCAAAAATGGTGCCGAACGATTGCACTATGTTTCATTAACAAATTAGGGTTGGAAAGGGGTTAGAAATGGCTTTACATCAAGCACCCCCATCCAGGGCCCCCAGCACTGCCTGAAAACAAACCTATCAGTGCCCCTACACCAGGTTTCTGGGTCACCCAAAGCATGACGTCATGGACAGGCACATCATTGCTTCACTATGGGATGAGAGTTGAAATATTTCCACCGAAAGGAGCATCGTCAGAGTTGAATCAGTTCATAAACTATTGTATGTTATGGTTTATTAAGTCAAGCGGGGGGAACCCGCCCACTAATTACCTCACAATGAAAGATGGAACGGGAGAGGGACCTGGAGAGGGATTGGGACAGGGACAGGGACAGGCAACACAACAACAGCACAACACTGAACAGTGACCAAAAAAAGCATCTAAACAGGGTTCCATTTGTGGTTTGAAGATACTAAGTTATATAGACAACTTGAAAGAGAAAGATAGTGGGAGAGGGAACAAGGAGAGATGAGGATGTGGGCCCCACTGTCCCACTAGCAAATCCCGTGCGTAACACGGGTATTTACTAGTTCAGATTAATGATTTAACTAATTATCGTGGTGAAGGTAAATATCAATAATAAATAATATGGAGATCGATCAGGAATAATAGCAACAATATAAGAAAAGTCTAACAAATAAATCCAGTTTTTTGAAAAGGTAATATGGGGCGGGGGGGGGGGGGGAGGGGGAGGGGGGATTAATTATAATGAATAATAGAAATAGTAAAAATTAATGTTCAAATTAACTCTAAACTATTCACCAAAATCAGGGACCTGCAACCCCAAGCACAAATCGTTAATTATTTAAATAATAATCATTGTGAAGGTACATATCAATATTAAATAATATGCAGATCGATCAGGAACAATAAGAACAATATAAGAAGTCTCACTAGCTCACTCTCTCTAGCCGCTGAAAATCCAGTCCCATAACACAAGGCAGTGAACATGACTCTGTTTGCCCAGCCTATTTTTAAAATATATATTTTAAATTAATATATCTAGTAATATCAAAGAGAGTTTGGTAGAGTCTGGAGATCGATGCTTTGCTAATATATATGTAGAAATATGACCAGAAATGTCCATACAGTAATAAATTTAATGTCTAGCCACTAGTTGGCTGTGATGGCCGCTCTTTGTCTGAAAGTGCTAAAAACGATGCAACAATTTTGATTTTCTCCACGAGATCTTATTTAAAACGCCTCCAAGGGAGGGAAATCTTTCTACTGTCTAAAAATGACCACTTTATATCATTTTATTTCTTATTTCTCGACATGAAATTATTTCTCCATCTGGCTTCAATAATTAAATTAGCCTAGACATGCAAACCTATTTGTCCTTTTCAAGACGATGTAGCCACGAGCAGTTTGACGAATAAAAGATTTTCTTATACGTAGGCACTCAATGGAAGAACTACTTAGGCAGCTGCTTATCTAGATTGTTGAATAACCTCATTGTAATTTACGACCAAATGCAATAAAGAATACTTGACTGACTGACTTATCTTATCTTATGTCTGAAAACGCTAAAACCGATTTGTTTCTGAAAAGGTAATATGGGGGTGGGTCTGGTAGATCTGAGAAGCACAAATTTTGATTTTCTCCAAGAGATCCAAGGGAGGGAAATCTGTCTATTCTGTCTAAAAATGACCACCATATTTATTTCTTATTTCTCGACATGCCACTATTTCTCCATCTGGCTTCAATATATCAGAAATGGCATTCCGAAATGGGATAAAAAAATGTTTAGCCTATATTTTGATCATAACCTATCTGATATTTAAGAATAATTTGAACGAGGTATAGTAGCCATATTGTGTATATGTATTACTATTACCTAGAGGCTTAGCGCTGGGTTAGGCTAATTCTTTAGCACCTTTAGGCACGGAATTACATTGTACCATTGGTAAAATAAACATATTATTAATCACCGTTTTATCTCATAACGCATAAAAGTATTAAAATATAGAATAGAAATGACATTGATAAAGTATGCATATTTCCACAGTGAGAAGTAACCCAAAGTTAAATAAAGAACAGGCAAAACATGTAGCAAAGAACATGTATAGAAAACCTATATTCGGTATATTTAATTAAAGAAATATTAAGTTAAATAAGTATGCTACAGCGTGGTGTAACATACTGTACAATTGGGAGACTTTTGAAGTCGAAATAGTCGAAATAACCACCAAAAATTACCAATAAATAATTATAATGAATAATATAAGGAGAAAAAACTAATGTACAAATTAACTTCAAACTATTCACCAAAATCAGGGACCCGCAAACCACACACAAATCGAAATATTCAGTAGAAATGCCTATAATTCTATATAAATCAATTTAAACGATAAAAATAAATGTACAAATATACTCTAAACTTCACAGAACTTCACAGGAATGAACAGGAGGCTCATCAAGATCATAAGCACCTTTGGTTTGGCAACAAAACCAGAAAAAAACAATTAGTTTTAGGTCCCGACAAAAATTTAGGGTCCTGACAATCGGTCACCCCTCCCGACAAGTTCTAAAATTTTAGAACTTGTCGGGAGGGGCCTATGACAGGTCACCGACAAGCTACCGACAATCGTGACCTGGTGACCCGGTATCCACATGCACGATTGTCGGTGACCCCTGGTGACTGATTGTTGGTGACCGCTAGTTTGTCGGTTGCCTTGTATGTGGAACACGAGCTAACGCATGGTGATAGGTTTCGGTTAGAGTTGGGCGATGCGTGGCACTTGCATTATCTCGCTAATGTAAATGGTTTCTACCCTAACCCCCACCGAAAAAAATATGTAATAATTGTTGATTCACTTACATGTCCTGATACTTCAGGGTCAATACAGTCAAATGGTGATCCAAGGATGGACATTGTAAAAGAATTAGTGGCTAAATCCACCCCGGGTCTGTTTTGTGCAGTCACTCCATTCATTTCTTTCAGTTCAACCTACAAGTATGGCTTGGTTGTAATGTGTTCATAAGAAAGGCGACATCATTTTGACTTTATTATGGCAAATAAGAAACACTTATTGCATTTTTCATAATAGAGTGTCGCTCAAACATATTGAAATTGTAAATATGATACTGACATAACAACAACCATATCTGAATAAATATTTTGAACAAAAAAAAAAACTCGAGAATGAGACCTTTTTGTACAAAAGTTAACAAGTAGTAGAATACAAGAAAGACAACTGGCTTAGTTAGATCTGTATGATTTAAAAGTTTTCTATATAAAAGACAAGTTTTACTTGATAAGGTACATGACAAAAACGATATAGAATTCCAAGACTTTAGGCTTAATTTTCCTGCCACATTTACACATATTTGCCCTACCTACCAGATATTTGACACTGTGATTCAAGGGGAGATACTCGCGATAGGTGACGACAGAAACAAGATTTGTATCTGCAACCCGAGTCCCTAGTTTTATGGCTGCTTCATCTCCTTGAAATCTTCCTGTTTCGTCTAAGAATGATAACAACTTTTGAAATTAAATAGTACGAAACCAATGACTCAAAAAATATGTTCATAAAAGCAGATAACTTTTTGCAACATAGTTTGAGGTTCATTTTGAATTTACAAAATATTCACAAATATATAGATATACATATATACGGACACTACAGCTATACTTATAGGTTATAATTTATACTCCACCATCAATCAACTGAATGTAGACTGTGATGTTCAGGACGTCATTGCGATCCATGTATACCAAGTCGGGGATAAAATGAGTTCTGTTTTTCTGGTTGTTATCCTTGACCTGGAATGTAAGGGCTACTGTAAACATATTTATTTTTGCACGGATAAATTTCCTTGAACTAAGTACTTTGACACCTTTTCGCACGTTCAAGGTGGGGGCAGTTTACACATATTTTGCTTGGCTGAAGGGGGCTCTTTTTCCCCTTTTTGGGCGTCAGGGCGGGTGTCTTACATGAGGATTAGGGTTTAAAAACACTTTAAGAATATTTTCTTCAGATAATATGTGCTATATGTACATCGTTTAATAGATTTAAACAGTTATTAATCATATTTTTCCATTGTCTTGAGGCATTCACCCGTCCACCAGGCCAAATGCATTGAATGATTTGAGGCATTCACCCGCCGCCAATGGGTTTAAGGAAGCTTCACGCAATTTTTACGTTACACAACTGTCAAGTGACATCTTCTCATGAGAAAGATTATTCTGCGCTTGATAATTATAACATAGGTGATATGTTAGTTTTATATGATACTAGCAAAGTACCCATCCTCCGGACGGTCCCACTCTCTCCCCACATTCCCCCCTCTCCCTCTTCTCTTTTTTTTTTTTTTTTTTCTTATTTACACTTGGTTACCAACTCCCCTCTTCGGGGTTAGTTCTGTTGGGCCAAGTTGATGAATGTACTGTACAATCAGTATTTTTTGTGTCCATTTGGTTGTGAAAGTATAGGTTAATATACAATTATAATGTGTCTGTCTCTCATAAATAGCATATCCACTTGTACCTCGGTTGGAACCACCGTCAAGAGTGCCCATACGGAAAAGATCCGGGAAAAGTGATACAGTCAGTGATAGGCCTAACCAACCCATCTTTTTTGAGTAAGGCACCTAGAGCATGGATATTAACGCCAAGACAGACAACTTTCCACAGTCCAATTACTTTGTGATGGGGTGGTCCAACAACCCGACAACTGCAAAACCATGCACCACCCCATCCAACACAAAGTGGGCGTCAATGTCAAACAAATCTGCCGTTTTTAACCATTTAAGCCATGATTTCGGCCTAAATTGACTCTTGACTAGGCGACCCAAACAGGCCCCTGGGCCGGAGGACCAAGACATGACAACAAAAGACGGGTCACCCCTACATACCACCTAGTGCTCCACTGGAAAAGAATGAGATTCAACTAACTAGGAAATTCCTCCTGTGGACCTCCCACATGACTTTGTGCAGGCACTCACAACAACCTAAAGAAGCTTTGAGTTGAGAGGGATTATCATGTAAATTGTCTGCAAACATCTGTACAATGATCATGTTATTATTTTGTTATTATGTTGTCAGCCTCACTCTACACAGAACCCACTTTCCAATGAATCAAGCTTTGACAGTGCAGAGCTGTGACGTTCTCATGGCTCTGCGCTCCATTCATCCACCATTTGACCAGTCTGATATCTTTCATGACTCTGCAAGCTAACACTGCAAGCTAACTCTGCAAGCTAACTTATACCTTACATTAGCAATAGTTCCGGGTATTCCCGCTAGGAGTCACATCACACAAATGTTTATATTAGGAATTCTGAGAAGCAGGTAACTTTGAAAGTCTGTAACTTCACTAATTTTTGGAGTATCAACGAAATTCTTTCACTTTTATAACGCTCATTTCCCCTCCTGTACATCACTGTCATTATCTTTCACTTTTATAATGCTCATTTCCCCTCCTGTACATCCCTGTCATTTTTTTATTTTTTTTAAATTGATATTTATTTTTTGTACATGTGATGTGTTACAGGAAAATGAGTCACTCCCCCAACCTATTTGAGATCATCTACTGAAAACTGACATAACTTTACAAAAAAGCCCATATCTTGGCAAATTCTGGGAATTTACAACAATCTTTTTCGGTTATTGACTCAGCAGGACATGCAGATTCAGAATGCCTGGTTAAATTATTGATTACCTATCAGCGGGTACTGACCTCCCTACACGGGAAGGATTTCAAGCCCTACCATATAAACTTAAAGTATTATTTGCGTAAAGGTAACAATGCTCCCTAGGATCAACAACATTAAGGAGGCCTTCACAACGATTGGTTTGCAAAATTTTAGAATTTTTGGTGCAAATAAAAGTAGCAACAAGAACAAGTGGTGAGGGGGGTGGGTGGTGGGGGTGGGGGGATTGGACAGATAAGCCACAGCTATATAAACAATAACAGCCTAGGAAGCATACAAGTTAGAACACACATCTCACTGGTGCCGTACGCTTTTCTAGACCAATCGGCGAAATGGCATAATTTAAATTATGCACCTGCATAACAACATAAACTAGCAAATTCGCCTCTCCCGTACGGGGGATACTATAGGGGACAGATCTGGTGAGATTTCAAAAAAACCCTATGTTTCCCATTGCCCAACACCCCTCAATTATCACAGTGTCTAAGTTAGACCCACACGACCAGATTTCACCTAGAAATTTAAGCACTTACTAGTATAATTACTGAATAACAGACCCCTCGCGTTCACGCTATCTGTGGATGAAGAGTCAAAAGCCATAACCATGCTTGTAGGCTCGGCATGACTCGGGAGAACGTTCGGGTAAACTCCGAGAATGGTTTCTGACCTTCCCACCAGGTAGCACTACCGTATGATGGCCAAAACGATCGCCGCATCGGCGATCGTTTTGTGCGTTGACTTTACACTAAAATTAAACGATTTTGGGGGAGGGTGGGGTGGGTGGTGTCAATGTACAAAAACAATCTATATTTATTAACATAAATAGCCCAAGACTTGCCGTCATTCCCATCAAATTGTGTCGATAGACCTAGGGCCTACTCTGCCTATCCTGGTGCCATTATACTCTCTAGACTAGGCGACCCAATGCGGACCGTAGGGCCAGAGGACCAATCCATAACAACAAATAACGGGTCACCTTTCTTCCACCTAGTGCTCTTTACTGGTATGGGGAAAAAAATGAGATTCAACTAACTCGGTAATTCCTTCTGTGGACCTCCCTCGTAACTTTGTGCAGGCACTCATAACAACCTAAAGAAGCTTTGAGTTTAGATGCATTGTGTAAATTGTCTGATGTCTGTACAATAACCTTGTTATTATTTCGTTATTAATTTTGTCAGACTCACCCTACACAGAACCAACTTTCCAATGAATCAAGCTTTGACAGCGCATAGCTGTGACATTGTCACTGCTATGCGCGAAAGG
Organism: Sthenelais limicola; assembly: GCA_942159475.1. NCBI lineage: Eukaryota > Metazoa > Annelida > Polychaeta > Phyllodocida > Sigalionidae > Sthenelais > Sthenelais limicola. The sequence continues at coordinate 57,347,995 of OW804098.1, forward strand.
CACCTCAGGAACAACCTGAATGTAAATCTGAGTGCTCAAACTTTTATGACTCTGCAAGCTAACACTGCAAGCTAACTCTGCAAGCTAACTTATACCTTACATTAGCAATAATTTGTCTCCATCTCCCTGAATCCCTTTTTAAAGTTTAACGATTATTATTTCGTTATTTGGCTGTAACTTTTCTTCTAGTTGGAATATTTTCACAAATTAAAAAGCATTATGACCCTTATGTCGAGACCTATGAAGTACACAATAATTCAAAACATTATGTGCATATTTCTTTTTATTCATTTCGAATTCATGTAGAAATATGTACACTCTTCTGTGTCTTCATCAGCTAGTTCCCATCACAGACTACACAAAGCTGTCCTGACTACAATATTTATTATTAACTTTCCCAATTTTGTCTATATTATCAGTAATATGTGTAGTTTATGTACGAAACATTATAAATCAATAGAAGCAATTTTAAAAAATTATGAATTTTCAGCCAAATGTTGACGAATTGGTGGAATTGCTCATATATATTACTTGATATATGTTCATATAAATTACCAGGGAAGGGTTGCAGCGCTGGCGCTCCCCTCAGTTTGTTTCACTAACTAACCCCTCTCTCATGTGATTGTGGTCACTTCACTTCACCAACACACGGGTCACACATTGGTTTTTGTTGGTCCCAACCGGGAAAAAAAACTTTTATTAAACAAAAGGGTGGTCTTCATGGCAGCCGGCTATCATGCCACTCCGTTGTTTGTGTTCTGTTTCCCACGCATTATGGTGAGGGGTAGGGGTGTGGTGGGGGGGGGGGGGGGGGGGGGATGGGACAGATAAGCCACAGCTATATGAAAAATGACAGCCTAGGAAGCATAGAAGTTAGAACAAACATCGCACTGGTGCCTGTACACTTCTCTAGACTAGGCGACCCAATGCGGACCGTAGGGCCGGAGGTCCAAACCGTAACAACAAATAACGGGTCACCTTTCTTCCGCCTAGTGCTCTTTACTGGTATGGGGAAAAGAATGAGATTCAACTAACTCAGAAATTCCTCCTGTGGACCTCCCTCGTAACTTTGTGCAGGTACTCACAACAACCTAAAGAAGCTTTGAGTTTACAGGGATTATCATGTAAATTGTCTGCAGACATCTGTACAATAATCTTGTTATTATTTTGTAATTATGTTGTCAGCTAACACTGCAAGCTAACTCTGCAAGCTAACTCTGCATGATACACAGGACCCACCAAGGAATCAAGCTTTGACAGCGCAGAGCCGTAACGTCGACTATGCGCGAAAGTAGTAGTAAAAAAAGGCAAGGCATTCTGCTGGGGCCTGTTTCAAAATCCCGATTTCCTTCCATTTTCGAGCAAAACAAATATAAATCCCCTGTGTTTTTGCATACAATCCGTGCCCATATGCATCTAGTATAGGGTGAAACAGGAGCCAGTCAGATACCAAGCTATTTTTTTCTCTAAATGACTAATTATCATGAAATACAGGTCTAGGAACCCTGTCGACGTTTCTTGAGAAGTGCCCGTATATATTTGCATAAAGAGTTGTAGAAGTAATATATTATTATTAACTGTAAAACCATCCAGTACAGGATGGTACATAGGTTAACTTTGTAACATAAACTTAAAAACTTTGTACATTATCTAGTCAGATACAGGTGCTATGTACTTAGCCAGCCATATCGAGGATTGAGGAGGTATCTCTAGCCTTGTATATTGGTCTGCATCCATTACAGGATGGTACAACGTATTTTATTAATGATACTCCAAGGTTGATTATTAGTATTTCTAGTCTTTATTTCTTAGACTCTGCATTTCTGTAGTTATTATTTTGTCAGCCTCACTCTACACAGAACCCACTTTCCAATGAATCAAGCTTTGACAGTGCAGAGCTGTGACATTCTCATGGCTCTGCACTCCAGCAAGCTAACACTGCAAGCTAACTCTGCAAGCTAACTTATAGTTTTTATTGCCCCAATAAACAGAAAACAAAGAAATTTTTTTTCTAGCATTCGCCAATATGGCCACTGTGCAACTGAGCATGGATGCAACAGACAATAAGTGCGGGAGCCTGTTCTCCCAGCAATACCACAAACAAACTACCAAACAGTACTGTGGCCCAAATGTTGAGGCTTGGTAAATACAACTATATTATAGCTAATTATACCATTTTGCTGGATCAGGGCTCAGAAGAATACCACTGCAATGGTGAGCTAAGGGGCTCCTTTTACAGTTTATCTTGTTAAAAATGGTGTATGATAGCTCATACCTGAATGAAAACAAAATGTTAAAATTAAAAACAAAATGTTGTGATGGGAGGGGGTGGGGGGGGGGGGGGGGAGAGGGGGATGGGACAGATAAATCATAGCTATATGAACAATGACAATCTAGGAAGCATAGAAGTTAGAACAAACATCTCACTGGTGCCTGTACGCTTCTCTAGACTAGGGGACCCAATGCGGACCGTAGGGCCAGAGGACCAAAACATAACAACAAATAACGGGTCACCATTCTTCCACCTAGTGCTCTCTACTGGTATGGGGAAAAGAATGAGATTCAACTAACTCTGAAATTCCTCCTGTGGACCTCCCTCATAACTTTGTGCAGGCACTCACAACAACCTAAAGAAGCTTTGAGTTTACAGGGATTATCATGTAAATTGTCTGACATCTGTACAATAACCTTGTTATTATTTCGTTATTAGTTTTGTGAGTCACTCTACACAAAACCAACTTTCCACTGAATCAAGCTTTGACAGTGCAGAGCTGTGATGTTCTCATGGCTCTGCACTCCAGCAAGCTAACACTGCAATCTAACTCTGCAAGCTAACTTATACTTTTTATTGCGCCAATAAACAGAAAACAAAGAATTTTTTTTTCTAGCATTCGCCAATATGGCCACCGTGCAACTGAGCATGGATGCAACAGACAATAAGCGCGGGAGCCTGTTCTCCCAGCAATACCACAAACAAACTACCAAACAGTTCTGTGGCCCAAATGTTGAGGCTTGGTAAATACAACAATATTATAGCTAATTATACCATTTTGCTGGATCAGGGCTCAGAAGAATACCACTGCAATGGTGAGCTAAGGGGCTGCTTTTTACAGTTTATCTTGTTAAAAATGGTGTATGATAGCTCATACCTGAATGAAAACAAATTAAAAACAAAATGTTGTGAGGGGAGTGGGGAGGGGCAGGGGGGATGGGACAGATAAGCCACAGCTATATAAACAATGACAGCCTAGGAAGCATAGAAGTTAGAACAGACATCTCACTGGTGCCGTACGCTTTTCTAGACTAGGCGACCCAATGCGGACCGTAGGGCCGGAGGATCAATCCATAACAACAAATAATGGGTCACCTTTCTTCCACCTAGTGCTCTTTACTGGTATGGGGAAAAGAATGAGATTCAACTAACTGGGAAATTCCTCCTGTGGACCTCCCTCATAACTTTGTGCAGGCACTCACAACAACCTAAAGAAGCTTTGAGTTTACAGGGATTATCATGTAAATTGTCTGCAGACATCTGCACAATAACCTTGTTATTATTTTGTTATTATGTTGTCAGCTAACACTGCAAGCTAACTCTGCAAGCTAACTGTGCATGATACACAGGACCAACCAAGGAATCAAGCTTTGACAGCGCAGAGCTGTGACGTCCTAACGGCTATGCGCGAAAGTAGTAGTAAAAAAAAGACAAGGCATTTGATATGGTTGAACAAAGACAACAATCCTTTATTCATGTGATCCCTGCACAGCAGAATATTACCGATTTAAAGGAATTTAAATCATTCCTTCGAAACAATTATAAGTCGGATTAGTGATTAATTGTGGGTGGAGGTATCATTAGGCTTGTATTGGTCCACATCTAGTACAGGATGCTACAACGTATTTTATTAATGATATTCCAAGGTTGATTATTAGTATTTCTAGTCTTTATTTTTTAGACTCTGCATTTCTGTAGATATTAGATGTTACACATAGGCCTTGGGCAAACAAAATTATGTATGCAATATGCCATAGGACTTCTGGAAGTACAGCTATGAGCTGACAGGTTTCGTCCTATTTCTCACAAATGTTTTAATGATGTACTGTTGAAGAGTATAAGTTTGATGTGTGTGTGTGTGGGGGGGGGGGGGGGGCAGGATGGGACAGATTAACCACAGCTATATGCTATATAAACAATGACAGCCTAGGAAGCATAGAAGTTAGAACAGACATCTCACTGGTGCCGTACGCTTTTCTAGACACCATCCAACAAGGGCCATTCTTCCATTTTATGAACATCAGAGCAAAGATTCTGGAAGTCTGGCTCCCAAATCACTGAATCATTGCTTGTCGAAGCCCTTGTTGAAAACTTTTTGTGCCAGAGTCGGTCATCTTGCTAAACAGCTTCCGGTTGGGGAGGTGTCGCAGGAATGTTACCTTCCACGATTGCTCCAAAATAACAGAATGCGGCCTTGGGGGCACCTCTACATAGGCCACAGACATGCTTTCTTGTACATGGAAGAGGATTGCAGACTTTTTTTCTAGATGGTACATTCCAACACCAGCAAATATCTCTGTTGTACCTTGTTGTACCTTCTGGGTGAGACACCACCTCCAACTTCCGGCAAGGCGATCCAACCTCATGAAACTTTGGTATGCTCGGTGTTGAAGAATTGACCCTCCATCTCGATATCCCATGAAATCCAGTCAGGTAATTGACCACTAAGAACTTCTGAGGTGACCCCCTGCTCGTATAATATGAGGGCCAGCCTGATATATTGCTTCGAAGAGGCCTTATACGCCAGATATGACATATTAGCAAGATAGCCAGTAACATTGACACTACACAATTGCAGGTACAAGGCAACTTTAGAGCATCCGTATAGCAAATCACACACAGACAGTTCATCAAAAGGCTTTTTGGGATTGATATGAGCCTCTGGGCGAAGAAGAGATAGATCACCGACAAACCCACCTAAAATGCTTCCCCCGCAGGCGAGACCAGCTCCTGGATTGGTGACCGGCTGCCTAGGCGATGAACTCGATGACTGGCGATGGAAAGGCAGGCTCTTCCCGGGCGAGGATATACTAAGCCGAACAGTCTTCAACCTGTCGGTAAGTGATCGCAAATCGTTCTCGCAATTTGCCTTCTGCCTCCCTGTTGTTCAGGACTTTTTCTTCATCCTCCAGGGCCTTTTGCTGCTTTTCTATGGTAACATTAAGCAGTGCCGTGTACTCTGCCGAGCCTTTCGTAGGTAAATCTTCCACTTTGACATTTGCCAAGTCTGCGATAGCAGCAGGATCGATCTCTTCCGCCATAATTAACTTGCCTGATCTCGTAAATTTTCCTCCTTTCCACAAAGAACTCGGTCGAGTATGGGTATTCTTGCAACCTTTGCAAACGATGAAACTGCTCATAGGAATTTTTCGATTTTTTTTTATGACTCTAGCCTGACCCTCCGTTTTCTTTTCAACATTACGTCTAGGCTGCAAGCCAGTCAAAGCTTTTCTGCTTGAATTAAAATGTTCGCGCCTTGGTGGTCATGTGATTGTCATGTGCAGAAAATGTGTAGGAAGAGGGCATGTCGTTGAAACCATTTATACGGGCATTCAAACGAATACCTCCCGACTCTGAGACAAAGATACATATATCGCTCCCTGCAACGGCTCATAAAATACTATATGCAAAATCATTTACATCAAATGCAAAAGCTACCTACATGGCCAGAGGGGACGGTCAAACGGTGACCACCGTTGGCCATGTTTGATCGTCGCTGTTGACCGTCCCCAGTATTTACTTGCACATCAAAAAGGTCACCGTCGGACGGTCCCCTAGGGACCACCAGACATTTGATTTATTACTATATGGACATTTCTGGTCATATTTCTACATATTTATTAGCAAATCATTGATCTCCAGACTCTACCAAACTCTCCTTGATATTACCAGATATAATAATTTGAAATATATGGGCACTTCCCATGAAACGTTGACAGAGGTCCTAAACCTGTATTTCATGATAATGAGTCATTTAGAAAAGGAAATAGCTTGGTATCCGACTGAATTCAGTTTTACTTGATGCTAGATACATGTGGGCATGGAATGAAGGCAAAAACAGAGATGAATTAGCTTTATTTGACCCGAAATGCAGGGAAATCTGGAATTTTAAGAGACTTCTTCAATAATTAATAGCAAATGATACTGTTTATTTGTCAAAAATATATTATCTAAGAAATGTGTCTTTGGGTAATGGGTATATAAAGAGTGATCATAGGTGGTCACCATCAGCAAATATGATCAGAATGTAATGAGAACTCTAGTAGTTATGGAATTTTATTATTTGGTGAAGGGGGTGCGTCATTACGCATCACGTTTTATTCCTGGTACTAGCTGAGAAATGTGAGCTATAGTATGGCTATAAATAAATACTAATATAAATCTGTATCTATTCTGATGTGGAAAAATAAGAAAATAAGAACGAATATCTAATCTATTTAATTTTTACGGGTGAACAAAGTTGGATTAGTACATTTTGTGTAGAAGGAGCGTCATCCCGGGAACGCATTTCAACAGCCTATGAATAAGGAACAAATTGTATTTGAGCATAAATGATTTAGCAATATATAGAAGGGACATATTTCTTTTGAATATGATATTAGCTATTATTCTTTTGTTGGAAAAAAATATATTTAAACCTCATTCACGCTGCGTATATTTATGCGTACTTTTTATGCACACTGGGGCCACAAATAAGGAAAAAAAATATGGAAAAGTATACATTTTCTGAAAGAGGAATTTGTTTTCTTCATAATGATACAAAAATTAAAGTAATGGCATGTTTTCTATTCACGCAGCGAACGGCGGAATAAAGGACATTATTATTTTAGCCAATTGCACTTCCCAAAAAATCAAACCAATACGTATTGTATAGGGTCAATTCCAGTAATTAAATTGCAATTTTGATGATTTTTACGTTTTTTGTTTATGCCATATCTTTGCCAATTCTGATCCTATAAACCTACAAATGGTATGTCTGTATTCCTAAAAACACCCTCCTCATTTCTATATAAACTAAAAAATTATACGAATATTATTTCTACTGATTCTCATGTTTGTTGCTAGTTCACTATTATAATTTATACTTGATAATGCTGTAATAATCCACTTTTTCGGCCAAATAATATTATTTTACCTAAATGCAGTGAATATCTATGGTTATACCTTGGCGAATATTTGAGATTTTTACAAAATCTCAAAAACATTAAATATCTCAACATGTCTATCTGACTGTCCTAAAATTGTGTGCTTATACAACTATTCTATCTATTAATAGGAATATCACGCTTAGACTTTGATATTTTGTTTCCAAATGTAAATAGGGCCCTTGACGACGTTTCATGAGAAGTGCCCATATATTTTAAAACTAGGCTTGGCAAACCGAGCCATGTTCACTGCCTTGTGTTATAGGACGGCTATAGCGGCTAGCTAGAGAGTGAGCTAGTGAGACTTCTTATATTGTTCCTGATCGATCTGCATATTATTTAATATTGATATATGTGTAGTGGTCGTGTATCTTATTCAGTCCGAGTCCGAGAACTTTTAGTCCAAGAGTCCAAAACTGTCCGCTGGCTAAGCTTGGTTCTTTCGCACTACGCCAGGGGGCAGTGTAGGGCTCTTGGGTTGGTCCGAAGATCCAACCCTGGAAGTATGGTTGTCTTTTATTCCTATTTTATCTGTGTCATCATCTTATCCGTTCTTTGTACCTTTCATCACTGTTTACCTTTTACTGAAATGTCTCTTTATGCTGTTCTTATCAACTCCTGGTATTATCTGTGTAAGACTTGCCTTTTATGAACCATATTGCGTTTTACTGTCTTATCACACCTATTTTGCTATATTATGTAAACCCTTTTACATGTGACGTGGCTGGTCCACAAGGGTTCCCATACGGAAAAGATGGCCCAGTGACCAGGTCTAAGGGGACACACAATGAACAGTTAATGTACATGCAATGACTAGTGGGAAAATTTCACATGCAAATGAGGCTAATCCACAGATCTTTTTATGGACACACATGGGCCAGGTCCTTTAATGGACACACATGGGCCAGGTCCTTCAATGCACACACATGGGCCAGGTCCTTCAATGCACACACATGGGCCAGGTCCTTTAATGCACACACATGGGCCAGGTCACATGACCTTCAATGTTCCACATGTGTTTAGAGAAGCTTTGCTTTGTCTAACCTTATTTTAATTGCATGCTTAATAAGGTACCTCTTACCTTCTGCCACAGTCTTAGTATTTACTGATGATATGTGTAAGCCATGAACATACTCCAAGCCTTAATCCAATCCTTGAGAATGTTCTGCTATATAGTGCAATTTAGTGAGTGAGAACACTAGTCTATCTGAAAGCACTAAGGTAGCACCACTCTCAACCTCAGCCATTTCCTACTTCAATATCACTTCTGTAATACTGGCCTAGTTATCCTCTGCCTTAATTGTCACTCAAGGCTTGACCTTTAAATGTCATCCAAATAGAGTGACCAGCAGAAAACTGTAATAATCCAAAGTCAGTCAGTTGAAGTTAGAGTCTCTAAGTCCTATGATGTTATTCATTCAACTGCCAACTGCAAACTGTTTGAAATGGTAGTCTGACCTATATGCATAATCAACTTCCCTTTCCTGTTTGACCCACTGGCACTGGTAAATCCACATCTAATGAACATGTTATAGAATTTTATTTATAGAAGTTCAATCGACACATAATGCCCAGCTTTGGAATTAGTTTATGTTAAATGAACACATAATGAACATGAAGTCCTGCCAATGCACATACACTGGCCAGGTTATGAAATTTGGCATGTGTTGATGCTGTTGAAGAGTTTTTCAACGAGCACTTAATGCACACATGGAATGGGCAGGGAAAACCTGGGCATTATGTCTGCATTATATGTGGATTAACTTTTTATTTCTGTATGGGTTGGTACTAGAAGAGTTGTGAGGGAATAAATCCGTGCAATAAGAGTCAAACCTTGTTCCGTTTTATTCACCTAGCTAAGAATCCGAACCAAGTTCACTACATATTTACCTTTATGCATTATTTAAATCATTGATTAATTCGAATTCTAAATCAATTGTTTTTTCTGTTTTGGGGGGGCCAAACCAAAGGTGATTATGGTCTTGATGAGCCTCCTGTTCATTCCTGTTTAGAATATTATATTTGTACATTTATTTTTATCGTTTAAATTGATTTATATAGAATCATTGCCATTTTTACTGAATATTTCGATTTGTGCGTGGGTTGCAGGTCACTGATTTTGGTGAATAGTCTGGAGATTTCAAAATCTCGCACCCCAGGTGGTTTTTACCCATTCCAGGGAGATTTTTGTTTAATATAGACAATTCTTAGACATTATTATTACATCGTCGTCACAGGTGACAATAATACAATGCTCAGAGTAAAATATTAGGCCTACCTAATACTAACCCGATGGACACATTTTCACTGGGGCACCGCATTTTCATGCACAACCTGTTGTGAGTCAATAGGCACCTCCCCATAAGTTGTTTTGTTAAGCCTTTGTCGCGTATCACAGGCTGCAGTGTAGCGGGTAAGGAGGCACTAATGAGTAGCGTGTCAAAACACAGTATTAATATGTGCGTTGTGACGAAATATAGAGTAACCTTGATCAAGAGCCTACTGTATGTTATTAGCACATCAAAATGCATATCTATGTATGTAATATTCAGCCCATTTTAGGGGAAATTTTATCAAGTTCTGATTACCTTCTATGAACAATCAGATTGAGTGATCATCCAATTAGTGTTGCTGAGGAAACCCAGCAATTAAATATAACCACTGGTATCCTTTAGAAAAACATCCATTTAGTCATCATTTTGCCTACTGAGAGTGTCCACATGAGTGTGGGTACATCATTCTCTCCCTGTGCAGTGTAGGTTGTGGGTTGTGGAGATGACAGACCCACTGGGGGTACACTACATATACAGATGTAAATGATTGGGGGTGTGTTGTGTATACACCCTCTACAATATCACACAAATGATTACACATACAAAATATAGAAGAATATCACCGAAAACAATTCAATATATATGATAGTTAATTCCAATAGTGCATGAATGTCACAATATTACATGGGTAGTGCTTTTAATAAAGAAGTATTATTAATTATGACTAGCTTGCTTGTAACGCCCTCTAGTGTTAGAGGGGTTTCTAATATATAGGGAGGGAGAGGTCGGTGAGTGTAATGAGCGACAGGTGAGTGTGAAATGCCAGCTATAGGGGAGTGAAGTGACTGTGGCTTTTCACAGCTGCAGTAAGTCCATAGTTTATTATAATTTATTTCATTTTAGTATGCTGTGTATTTCCTTTGGAAAACCATTGTTACAAGAGATTAATGAAATAATGTTGAATTTTGTGTGGAAAAACGGGTCTCATAGGATAGGTGTAGCCTTCCTAGCTCAAAAAAGCAAAGATGGGGGCTAAGGTTTACGTCTGATAAATGAAATATATGAAACAAACAGAATAATGTGCGTTAAAGAATCATTCATGGAGGTAACAAATCATGGTATAAAGCTATAGAAGCCTTCCATGGCAGAAGAGTGGATAATGTATTACTTACCAGGTTCAAACCGAACAAGTGACAATCTTCTGACGTGTCAGAAAGATGATTCTGGGGTGTAGTCGCAATTATAAGCAATTATAACTAATTTTTGAATTTTTTATATAGTATTCGGGAATAATTTGGGTATAAATTATTAAATTGTTCAGTATTATTTCGAGTTGAGTAATATATTAAAATTATATAGAGTAAGTAGGGTAGAGTATTGTTAGGGTAAACTATTCATTGGATTGGTTCATTTGATTAAATTTCAGAGGATATCATAAGTAGGGTAAATTATTCAGGGTAATTAGGGTAACGTATTCATTTAGTTGGTTCATTTGATTAAATTAACACAGGATAAGTAGGGTAAAGTATTCATAAGTAGGGTAAAGTATTCATTTAGTTGGTTCATTTGATTAAATACATGTGAATCAGCATGTGAATTTACAGCATGTGAATCAAACCTTGCAGATATTATCAAATTCTACCAAACTTATGAAAGAAATTTCTCAAAGAGAAAAACATTTTTGACTCTTGATATTTCAGACAAACAATCTCAATATACTTCTGTATTGTACTGACTTGTTCCTGAATAATAATATCAAGGTTATAACATAGAAATAAATAATTTTGAAAAATGCAATGATTTTCGTCCCTATAGCCTAGGCCTATGTGAATCGAACCTTGCAATAATTACACAATATTACAGATTCTAAGTTCATGTATAGACAAATCAACATGACATATCATTCAACGAGGCTCATAAGAGTTTATATTGAGTGATACTAGCCTATATATTAGCAGATTTCTCAAGATTCCAACCATATTTGTTCATTTTTAACAGATTTGAAGCCACGCACACACACAAGCCTGTTGCTGTCAGTTCTACCAGCTTAAGAATGTGTAATGATATATGTACAGGCGTTCTCGAGGCAAACAGAACTGACATAGGCTTGGAAATCTAAAGAAATGAAGCATATCGAATTAAATCTAACCAACCTTTTTATTAGTATTTACGATTTCACCGATCGCACATTCTTCGAGCGAACCCGTTTCCGATCATGCTTCCGATCTGTTTCTGGTCGGTGACACAAAAATATCCATATAGTCTGCGTAAATCAGTCATGTCAACTTCAAATATTATCCCAAACAATAGTTTATGAACATATTAACGTCTGACGATATTCCTTTCGGTGGAAATATCACGATTTCAACACCTCCAACTCTTCGGAACCATGCTTCCGACGCCATGTTTGTTTGCTTTTGGCCCATGCGCATGCGGGTGTCTACCTATGGTTAGGCGGTTGTGTTGCCGGGCTTTGTCGCTGTACACGCCGTTGCGGGCCTTCTCGCCGGCACGATGGACCTTTGTGCTGGCGGACCCTTATGTCCACCGTGTCATTAGAGCCCCGGCCTATGCTCGTGGATACTACGAAAGCCGTAATAATTAACTATCGACTGAATATAAATGACTGAACGTCTAATCTAACATTGTTTTCAACCTCATATGCCAGGATTATTGTGTAAAGACATTCAAATCGCTCAGAAAGCAGTTTTATTTTGTTTCTGACGTCATGTACACAAGGTCTAGTGTGGCCATGTTTTCGCTAAGCGTGGAGACGTTCTCGAAGCAAACACAACTGACAAAGGCTTGGAAATCGAACGAAACGAAGCATATCGAATGAAATATGACCAACCTCTTTATTTGTATAATCAAACCAGTATATTTTTCACATCTTTCACGATTCCAAATGCTTCGAGCCGGCCCTGGCCGGCCAAGACGAGTGGAATCGGTTTGCGCATGCGCGTCAAAATCTGGGTCGGGATCTGGGTCGGGATCTGGGTCGGGATCTGGGTCGGGATCTGGGTCGGGGTAATCACGTGGACAATGTGTGATTAGGCAAAATCTGGGTCGGGATCTGGGTCGGGATCTGGGTCAAGGTAATCACGTGATCGGAGGTGTGGTTAGGATCGGGGTCAGGGTAGGGCTTGGGTCTGTCCACGTGGACAATGTGTGATTAGGACGTGCACGTGAACGTGCGCGCCAGCTCGCAATTGGATTGGCTTATACATGGGTTCAAGTGTGGGGTCAAATTATTCTATGACCTACTAGACCGGTATTGGGGTCAACGTCTTGTCGGAGCGGTGTACCACTTCCGGCCCGACCAGCACTTCGTGGACACGGGAAATATCAAGTCCACGGGCCTTGGCACGGACCCATAGTAATTCTGGGGTGGGGTTGGGCCACCCCAGAAATAACACATTAAATAATTTTTATTCAGACATATTCAGAATATGGAACAGATGTTACTTTAAGCATGAACCTTGCAAACCTCGCCAGTTATATAAAAAAAGAATATGGTGTAAAAGATAAAAAACAAATGTTATATTATGAAAGTTGGGAAAAGAGATCGAGGAATTACCGCAGTAGGTGACCAGAGAAGATGGTAACATAATGACAACTGAGATAAGTAAATATTATGAATTTAGACTGTCCTTCTTTGAAAGAATGGTTATAAAAAATGCATTCCCAAAGAATTGGCTAACCATACTCCAAGAGAGTGCGGGGTTGCAAATAAAGAATTATATTGATTTTTATATCGGTAACACTACAATGAATCTTATAGAATGTCATTTAAAAAGGGAATATGTAGAGCTAATTAAAAAGAGAAAGTAAGAAAGTAAGAAAAGTTTGATGAATGGCAAAAATTGTTAACGATGAGCGATGTGCAATTAAACCAGGTGGAATGGAAAAAATGTTTTATGTTACCATACAAAGTGACCACCGATACGAGATTACAAGAGTTACAATTTAAGATCTTACACAAAATTATCTCTTGTAATGTTCATTTGAAAAATATACGTATTATAAGTTCTCCCAAATGTAATTTCTCTAGCCAAAAGGACGACGTTGTACACTTCTTCCTTAAATGCAAACTGAATACAAAAATATGTCAAAATGTGCTCCAATGCATTCATGATGTAGGTTACCTCAATACCAATAAAAAAGCTGAAAACATATTATCCACAACTAAAGGAAAAATGGTGATCAATCCGAAAGGGAGATGAACCTTGTATAAAAATGATCAATTGGATCATTTTGCAGCTTAAAGCCATTATACACAGACAAAGACTCTTCGATGAAGGCAGAGTAAATATTTTAAATGTATTTTCTGAACTTAAGATGAGATGTACTGTATTATTATATTCAATGTCAGTCAAACGTGTCCCGAGAGAGAAAACCATAATGTGGAGAAGGGTAAAAGAAGATATTCTAGAGAAAATTGAAAATACAAAAAAATGTGGCTAGATGTCTTGCATAAAAATCGAAAACATATTTAAGGTTGTAAACAACTAAAACAAATGTACCCGGATAGATGAGGTTTGCCCGAAGAAACAAAATGTGGCGCCATCTAACGAGGAAAAGAGTAAACGCAAACAAATGTGTCACCACCTAGCGGTTCACTCGTACAAGCGGTGTAATTCTTATGTATTCTCGAATGACTCAACCCAGTGATTGTTACCTTTACGAAATAAATAATTTGCAAAAACAAAGAGTTATCGCTAAAAAGGCAATTGCTTCTGAAATTGATACCTAGGCCAAAGCTTCTGGAGATAAATTGAAAATTCTTGGTGAATAGCTTGACATTTTGGAACGCGACTGCCTGCCTGACTCGATTAAACCTGAGAATATCAAAGTTCAAAAGGTGGATGGGGTATTGGCCTATCAAGGGCCTCATGCCTGGCCAAGCAATAGGTTTCCCTGTGATTTCAGTGAGTCAGGAAACAACCCTTCAGTTCGGTAGAACACTGCTTTGTGTACAACAAGGCATTGAAAAATAGCTATATCGCTGCCTCCAGAAGGATCTTTGCTATGAGAGACCCTTTTGCCATAAAAGAAGCTGCTGGTAAGCTCAAAACAGATCACAAATGGGACAGTAAAGAAGAATCCACTATCAAAGCGATTATGAAATGCAAGTTAAGAGCAGATTAAAGACCTGAGGATACGCCTACTCGCCACCAACAACATTGAATTGGTTGAAGCAACCGCGGATAGAAGATGGTGGTGTGGAAACTTCCTAGGGGCTCCTCAACTAACTTGCCATACCTGGGGTGGTCTGAACGATCAAGGGAAAATTCTAATGCAAATTAGGGATGAACTTCGCAAAACCCACAAAGCTGACTTACTGGATATTACACCGACCTCACCCCCAACCGCCCCCCTGACGCCAAAGAAGCCCTCACCGAAATCTCAAGCCCGACTCCAAAAGAAATACTTTGACCGATTTCCCTCTGTTGAAGAGGAAAAATTGGCAAAAGGTGACATACCCGGTGATGAGATGAATAGAAGATCCTCGCTAAATGATTCATCCTCTGAAGAAGAAAATATAGATGGTGATTCATCCACGATTTCAACAACCTTGATGAGTATTGATCCAAATAAAAGCATGAAGGTAGTTGCCAGCACGCAAAAGATCCTTCCCGTAACCCCAAAAACTCCAGCGTTCTTGTACCTGATATGAGGCCTCGAAGAAACTGCTGGAAGATTCTCGCCGAGAATTTCGCAGTGTCAAGGCCATCGGTTAGTAAAAATATATTGCCTAGCTTATTGGTTAGCTATCTCCCAAATATGTCTGTATTGACACATAAATTTATACATACCTGTTCAATTGCTTGCTGGAACGATCCAGACACACATGCTAACCCACTGTCATCATGTTCATGTTTACACCGGGTATGGATGCACTAATGCAAGGTTGTTATATGGGTCACAAGCTGCTGATGACTATGCAGTAAATGTTATGGCCTTTTAGTCCTAATATATATAACTTACTAGGGACTCTTTCTATTATTTGCATGTAGCCTTAATTTACTTGGAAATCAACAATTGTTTAGAGTACAAGTTGTAATTATGGGCGAAACACACTCAGCATAGTTAATCACTAAAATATTTACTGCTGACTACACTGTGAATAAAAAGGAAAATGCCAGTCATAATACAAGCTAGACAGCAAACATGCTAAGGATTTATTCCTATTCCTGTCATGGTATGATATTTTTTTTTTTTTTTTTTTTTTTTTATACGGTAGATACATCGACGACATCTTCATTCTGTGGGACGGGTCCCGAGCAGATCTAGATGTCTTCGTGACACACCTAAACTCAATACACCCAACCATCAAATTCAGTGCAGACATCTCAGAAACCTCCATCAACTTCCTTGACACCACTGTCATCAAAGGGAGTGACGGCACACTGTACACAGATCTCTACTGCAAACCGACTGATGCCAACAACTATCTACACTTCAGTTCAGCCCATTGGCGACGCTGCAAGGAAAGCATCATATACAGTCAATTCATCCGCATTAGACGAATCTGCCACTTGGATGAAGATTTCGTACGACACTGCATTACCAAGGCACAACACTTCCTTCGTAGGGGATACCCACTTGATAAGATAGTGGGGGCCTATGGTAAAACTAGCCTTATGCTAAGGGAGTCCCTGTTAACACCCAAAAACAAGGACCCGGCGACCTTGGGGGACACCCCCCCACTCATTGCCATCACAACCTTCCACCCCTCATGCAACATCTTCAACAAAAGCATAAGGGACAATTGGAACATACTCGGTAGATCGACAACCACCAAACACCTCTTTGAAAGGAAACTTGTGGTTGCTTACTGCAGACCAAAGAACTTGGGAGATATCCTCATCCGAGCCAAACTCCCGGCTACGTCTGCCAATTGTAACAACCCCCTGGCACCTGACCCCTTGGCAACGGAAACTCCTGCTGCCAAGAAGACATGCAAGAAGAAAAACTGCCGCTACTGTCTAAAAATAGACACAACTGGGCACATCAGATCTGCTATCACTAACAGATCCTACATCACACGCCAAAAGGCAGATTGTTGGAGTAACAATCTCATCTACTGCATCAGCTGCAGGGTCTGCCAGAAACAATATGTAGGGAAAACAAAACAACGGTTCAAGGACCGGATATACCAACATTTCAGATCGATCCAACTGCCCGACCTGCCATTGCACAATACGTCTGTGTCTAGACATTTTAACTCCCCCAACCACGCGGGGGAAAATGACATTGACTTATTTGTCCTGGAGTTTGTCAAATGTGACGCTGCCAAGGCAGAATCTGACGACCTACGAAATGCCCTTGAACTAAAGTGGATCCACCGAATGAAGTCCATGTCCCCACAAGGACTCAACATTATGGATGCTGCGACCTGGAGGACAGCCCAGGGACCTTAATCATCTCCCTAAAGCATGCTACAGCCATCTAGCTTCGTACTAAATTTTTACATTCCATCGATGACTGCTTGCATGCTCCAAGGGGGACTGATTTTTAGGGTAATCCCCGGGTCACACATCCCACCAACAAATACAGAACTCTGTATAACTCCACATTTTTTCAACAAAGATGCACACTCAAGCATCTCGTCCCACCCCGACCCTGGTTTTTTTCCCTACAAACCCAGGAGCGGGCCCTCCCTCATGTCAACAACCCTGTAACATGGAGGCCCCCCACTGACAACAGTCAGTTATATGTCATTGTTGTACCATAAACCCACTGTGACACAGTAAATAACACTTTATTTATTCACATGGAGTATTGCTACATCACTTTCATATACACACAGTTGCTGCTCTGATATAAAAAACATTTTTATCAACACCAATCTGATCTAATTAGACATAGTCTATGGAGAAAAATTCTCCTACTTCATTAATCTCTGTGTTATCTCTCCCCCAAGAGGGCTAACTCAAGTGCCTGAAGAGCTACATTAGCGAAACCATGTTGTGCCAAACATTGCCCCTGGGCAATGGAAGGAGTGTACTGGATTTATTATCTCTCCCCACTAAATCATTAGTGCAGAGAGTCCTAATTGACAGAATCACACTCATTAGTTGACAGCATTGACTTGCAACAACTAATATCACCTGGATATATATCCAGGTAACAAGTGCACCTCTTTATGACGTCACGTCAACGTCGTTAAGAGTCCCGTGAGGTGTTGGTTACCTCTCGGCTGAATACGTTCCTAACGTTCAGTTGCATGGTAGCACTAGGAGGGACCGGACCTATCGCCTCGTCACATTATTGTCATGGTATGATAATTCTGGTATTTGTCTTCTCAGTTTAACTCATGTTTGAAAGAGATAGTATTTTTTAATATTGTACGGTTTGAATACCCGGTCCAGTGCTATTTTGTGGTATCTTCATAACCATTTCATTGACCCACGTTTGGGACTCTAGTGTTTTTACTTGGGCCTTTATGTAAAATTTTTAGCATTCGCTATGCCAAGTTCAAGTCTAAGTGCATTGCACTCCATGATAAGGTTTGTCTAGGATTTTTCATTCTGCTTTTTTTCAACCCAAAAGATGGGATTGGTTAGTCTAGAATGTGAGCAAAAGGCCTGGTTGTTGTGTCCCTAAATGTAAGATCTATTAGACACAAGGCGGTTGAGTTGAATAGTGGTTTTCTGAGAGGCAACATTAATGTCTTGGGGATCCAATCTAGATAATGCAGATAACGATAATCAAATACTTCTTGATAATAACTATAAGCTGTTTAGGTGCGATTGAAAAACTGAAGAGGATGGTATCAAAAGAAGAGGCGGAGGGCTATGCTGTTTTGTTAAAAGCACTTTGCCTGTGACAAATGTGTTTTTAGCGATAGGAATGTTTAACATTGAAATGCAAATCCTCAGAATTAAGCCTGCTAATAGAAAGAAGATCATCCTGGTGAACGTTTACCGTCCACCGTCAGGTTGTAAAAGAGAGTTCATTAATGTATTAACATATACTATTGAAGCTTTGAAAAATGAGAAGTTGAATTGTTCAATATTATTGTGTGGTGATATTTACTTGAACTTGTTGGAGAAAGATAACGATGCTGGTATTGAATTTATGCACATGTTGGGGGAGCTGTCTCTGAAACAGCATGTCAAAGGTGTTACCAGACCTGGTTAACATGTAGGCAGTCAATTAGATAATATTATCTCGTCTAACCATAACCATGTCAGTGATGCTGGTATCATTGATAATCGAATGTTAGACCATCTGCCTGTATATGTTGTGATAAAAAAACCAAAGGCCTTATAAATAAGGTTACAAGTTTAGGTAGAAGGTATCCCGATGAACACATTTTCACTGAGGCACCACGTTTTAATGCACAACTTGTTCTGCGTGAAAACACACCTCCCCACAAGTTGCTTCATGAACAACTTGTCGCGCTGTTTGACAGGCTGCAGTGTAGTGGGTGAGAAAGCACTACTGAGTAGCGCGTAAAAACGCAGTGATTATATGTGTGTCATGACGCAATATAATATTGTATATTATTAGCCCATCAGAAGGCACACTTAGGTATTAACCTAGCTCATTTTCATCAAGTTAGGATTATTTTCTAATGAACATTCATACTAAACGATTATCCAGTTAGAGATGCTTAGGAAACACAGCCATAACCGCTTGTATCCTTTAGAAAGACATTCATTTATTCATCATTTGCATTCAGACAGTATCTGAATGAGCATGTGCCTGGGCACGCTTCCCCTATGCAATGAGGATAGTTGGTTTTGGAGGTGGAAGGCGCACTGAAGGTATACTAGACAAACAGATGTAGATGATGGGGGGTGTTTTGATTATACACCCTCTACAATATCACACAAATGATTAGGCTACACAGACAAAATATAGAAGAATATCACCAAAAAGAATTCAAGATATATGATAGTTAATTCCAATAGTGTATAAATGTCACAGTATTACATGGATAGTGCTTTTTATATAGAAGAATTAGTAATTATGACCGGCTTGCTTGTAGCGCCGCCTAGTGTTGTATTTGCACAATGGTTTAGCTTAGAGGGTTTTCTTAAACATAGGGAGGGAGAGGTGGGTGTAATGAGTGACAGGTGAGTGTGAAATGCCAGCTATAGGTGAGTGAAGTGTCAGGTAGTGTGGCTTTTCACGGCTGTAGTAAGTTCATTGTTTCTTATAATTTATTTCATCTTAGTATGCTGTGTTGATTACAGGCATAAAGACAAGATAATAGATGAAATAGAGATGAAATTTTAGTCTTAAGTCTTTTAAACTAGAGGATCTGAGCTGAGAATAGGAAATCTGACAGTCAGACCCCTTATTTTTGCACTGATTGTAGAGGACATATGTACAAACTAGGATCTCAATTGTTTTCATATCTGACTCAATAGAAATTCACACTTCAGTCAATCGTTTTTGTATCACATCACATCACATTTTGTATCACATTTTGTAAGTGGAATATTGTAAGTGGGAGGGGTAGCATACTATAATGGGTAGCTTAAAGGGTATCAAGCAAGTTTAGGGCAACTTTCCACTTTATATTAGTTGCTATTAATGTGATTAACCTCCTCTCACAACTTAAAAGTTTATTTGATAATTTAATATAAAGATAGCCAGTTAAAGTGGTGAGGTAGAAAAATCACAGCAGGGTGCCACTGGAGCTATATCCAGCCAAAACATAGAGGTTTGTGACGTCACCAGCGGTACTGGCACATCTGGTCATGCATGGGTCCTGTACCATAGATATACTGAAAGGCCCCTTAGGATAGAAAACCCTTCATTTCCCAAGGAAAGCCTTCATGTTTTAATCTCCAATACCTACAGTATTATAAGCACAAGTGTAGCTTCCTCTCATATAAATGGGTAATTCATAAGTGAATTGTAGACATGATTTCTAGGGCAAAGAAAAAGTTATTTACATGTGCATTAACAAATTTCAAGCCACTCCTCAACATATGGAATTCTATCTTAATTGGGACTAACCACAATTATGTGACAGCTCTGCATGGTGCCACATCACCCAGTATCACCAAACTGCCTAATCTCAATGTCCAGTTGGGTCTTCAAAGCATGTAGATTAGCAACAGCTGTTGGTCTGTCCCAGGAGCTGATCTCAGTGGGGGGTGAAACCATCAAATTAGTGACTTGAAGGGGTGATGTTGGCTCTTGACTTTGATAAGCTTCCTATATGTTATTAATTAGTCAGGTCACTGTCTCTGAGTAAAATGTTGTTATACCTCTCATGACATCACAGATTTGGAGAGGTGAGAGTGAGGGGGCGTTGGCTTTCTGCTCATATCTGCCCATATAAATTGTGTTTATTTAGCGTTGTATTAGGATCAACCTCAAATTGAGACTGGGAGACACATTCGGAAATATGAGTAGATGAAGAAATTAAAATAAAAATGATGTGTAATAATCTTGCTTGATACCCTTTAAAGTAGCCTAGATGCTTGAGGGTAGTTTTGTGGTGTGTTTTCACCCACTGTTAAGGAAGCACTGGGAACTTATATTATGCTACATATAATAGCTGGATGACCAGACTATTGACAATTGTTGAATTAATTAAAAATACCATTTATTTGTTACAGTCTAATACTTTATCATCTGTAAGATGTAAATTTATATAGGTTTATACCGTTTTGGGGGAAAACTGGTCAATGTAAGGATTATTTTCATAATGAAGATTGTAATTTACAGTTCCAAAAAGTCCTTATTGCATGAATATCCAAGATATATTGGTACATAGGCCGTATATGCCTTTATGTAGTTTCACTTATCAAATTAACATCTATGGTGATTGACAGTGTGTGCAGTATGCCACTCTAGGGAAGCTTGCAGCTTGACCAGTGAGTGGACTGCTTTTTATTTGCTGGTCGCACTGAGGCACACACTTTACATAGGCCTAAAAAGCTGTGAAGCAGAATGGGTGTGCGCATAGGGATGATAAGATGATTGGAGGGTCTTTGAGAATTATATAAACATTTCATCTACAGAGGATAACTTATTCTTAGATGATTCACCAAACAAAATATGGAATAGAACGAAGGTTGTGATTCTGAAATTTCTAGATAAGCACTGCTCCTTAACAAACATCACCATCGTCAACAGAGGTGAACTAGAATTAAATAATGAAACCCTAAATGCTATCAAAACAAGGGATAACAATTTTAGGGTTGCTAGAAGAACCAACTGGGCTCAAGACTTAGAGAGAGCCAGGGTCAGCAGGAGTTTTGCGGCTACTCTTATACGCAATGCAAAGAAAATCTTTTTGGATCAACTTTTAGGAAGATGTGAGGGAAACTCAAAGAAATTCTGGAGGAATCTCAAAAGTTTGGTCAATAAAAAGTCTGACTCTCTTCCTGATAAGTTTGTATTCCATGACATGATTGTTGAGGGTGAGAATGCTAGTAATTGTCTTAACAAAATGTTCAAAGATATGGTACATCTCTCACAAGGTACTATTACAGGTTATGAAACCTTCCTACTTGGAGAGCCTAATATCAAGATGTCGACAAGAATCAATATTGACCATTCTAATTTAGAAAATATTATTAGAGCAATTGACACAACCAAAGCCAGTGGGTTCAAATGGACCAATTCTGAAGTTCTGAAGTTTTATTTCCTGAAGATACTCCCACTATTTTCTAAACTGTTGAAGCTTTGTGTAAGGGAGGGAAATATACCCTCGGAATGGAAGGAATATTTCATTTCACCCATACCAAAAGCGGGAAACACAAGGGACCTAAGGAATCTTAGGCCAATCGCATTGGTCCCTCTACCATCAAGTTATTGGAGAAATTTCTTTGTCTGGCTCTCAGTAATCATATGTCTCGAAATAACCTTTTTACTGATAATCAGGGTAGTTTCAGGCAGGGAAGATCGACTAATAGATCTGTGTTCGAGTTTATTGAGCCCATCTTAAAAGGTATGGATACAGGTAAAGTTACAATAGCTACTTACTTTGATGTAGCTAAAGCGTTTAACTGCATTGATCACCGTATTCTAAGAGGAAAACTTAATGATCATAAAGTTAATCCTCAGATCATTAATTTAACTATGAACTATTTACAGAACAGAAAACAAAGAACAATGCTCAATGGCTACTTATCCGAGTCGGTGGATATGACAGTAGGGGTACCCCAGGGAGAGCTTGGTAGGGCCCCTAATGTTCATTCATTTTGTGAATGAACTGCCCAACTCTATTGCAGGCTTAGATAATTCTTTATGTATTAGAATGTCCATATATGCGGATGACACTGTTGTAACAACAACTGGTACTGATCTTGAACACTGTCTTACACAGTCACAACTAGCATGTAACATGATTGTAGACTGGATGAATAAGAACAATCTAGCTTTAAATTAAAAAAAATGTCAACTCCAGGTATTTGTTACTAGATACAAATTCAAATTCAAATTCAAACATTCTTTATTGTCTTTTCTCTTACAAAACAATTTTTGGTGATCCAATTCTGGCGTGCCAGATCTTCCTATGGGTGCCAGTAACAAGCTGAAGCAAATAAATTTTGTAGGCATGATCAAGATCTATGTGAATGGCCAGGCCCTGGAACTGTCTAAAAATGTTAGGTATTTGGGCTTCAATCTGGATGGTTTGTTAAATTTCAGTTTGCATTTTGAAATTATGAAAAGAAATTTGCAGGTTAGAGTTAGTCAACTAGCTCGCCTAAGGAACTGTATAAATAAAGATATCGCATCCCTGATTTTGAAGTCACATATCCTATCATTGGCTGAATACGGGCTCCTGTTTCATGGCATGACTAATGCCGGTATTATAAGAAAGGTATAGGGAGTACTAAATAGAGGTATTTGTGTAGTCTTCAAAAATGATGGTAGGCCTTTGTTGGAAATGTATGAAAATTTAAATATAAATTCGATCCGTCAAAGAGGACAGATTTCTATACTAGAGGTAATGCACAGATTTGTTAAAGAAGAAAAGCTTAAAACTGTAATGCCACGCAATACCAGGCTTGCAGATGGAATTAATTTAAGAAATGAAATACCCACCTCAGAAAAATGTAGAAACTGTCCTCTTATCCAAGGGCCTCGCCTCTGGAATCGACTACCCCGTGATGTTAAAAATTAAGAATGGTCAATACTGAAAAGATTCCTTAAAGGAAATCCGGAGTGGTTAGAAGTTTAAGATCCGACAGAAAGGGTTTTTATGTACCTGCCAAAATATAAGAACTAGTTTCTTCCGTAACACATATTATGCTGATGTGATAGATAACTATTAATGGTGCGTTACTTGTGTGATCGTAATATTTTTATATTTGCGAACTTACTCTCTCCTTTTGTTTTTAAAATTTTCAAGAGGCCCCCAAAAAAAGGGTGTTTACTTGTACGGGGGGGGGGGGGGTAGAAATAAAAACTTAATCAAATTATTATAATTGAGAGTTCAGAAGAAAGCGGTGATGAGCGACCTCTACTTTTGTTCTTTGTTTGCGATATAATTTATCCTTGACATATTGTCTTTTTTTTTCCCTTCTTGAAATGAGAAATACCACATTGTTGGAAAGTTTGAGAAATAAATTTATTAAAAAAAAAAAAATAATGCAACAGATCTGGGATTATTCCGGCCAGATTTAGCGGCCCACATGAGGTTCATGATAAACCAATTTGCGACAGTAGTAAGCCGGGGGTCAAGGACCGCTATAGGAAGCTTCAGTTTTGAAACAATGGAAATCGATATAAAAGGGGCGTTTGG
This sequence comes from Sthenelais limicola, assembly GCA_942159475.1. Taxonomy (NCBI): domain Eukaryota; kingdom Metazoa; phylum Annelida; class Polychaeta; order Phyllodocida; family Sigalionidae; genus Sthenelais; species Sthenelais limicola. The sequence goes on from OW804098.1 coordinate 57,372,190, forward strand.
ACTGATAAGTGTATTGAATTTATTAGATTAAGATTACTAGAATGGGTGTGAATAAACACGTGGAGTTATATTTAACCTTTACACCCTATCACATGTGATAGAAGATAGTGATTTTACGGAAGATTCAATGCTAAAGAATAGGTCTTTACAGCATGAATGCTAATCAAGGAATGAGGTATATTGACCATTGCCTACACCCTAGTGTGCATGATTTTATTCATCGATTTTTAACTCCCCCTATATTTGAATAATGTATGCAAAACGTTATTCTTCTTAAAATCACATAAACAGTGCATGGGCATGGTATGACGCCATCATTGATTAAAATACGCCCCTTAATCAATTTTTCATTTTTTTTGGGTTGAGAATTTAGGGGTATAAATAAACGTGTCATCTCATTCCCTTCATTACACTATTTCATGCCATATTTGAGAGACAACGCTTTTGAACTCAAAATTGTTGCTCATAAAGTCACGGAGAACATCTCTATTGAATTCAAGAGAGATGGGAAGGTCACCATAATAAGAGAGAAAGAGGATAAAACGCGATATATTACTGTATCTTTGAGAATTCTAGAGGCAGCTTTTACTGATAAAGACGTGCTAGTAAAGGGCTCTTCCATTACATTCGATGACAACTGGTCAATTGAAGTTGACATATATCGAGGGGAGGAATATCTCAACGCAAAGTGCTCCGTGCACAGAGTGGCTATGCCGAAAGTCTCCACACTGCTTCCGCCTTGTTCACTCGAACATATGGCTTCTGAAATCGCCATTCATTGATTACTTGATTTACATCGAGGAAAACTTCGCTATCGGGGTAAAACAATATTTAAAACATTTCTACCAATTCAGATTTTTTATTTATTTCTTTTTTAAGTCCCTAGACACGTTGGTTGCATGCAAAAAGCTCCGTTGGTTGCATGCAAAAAGTGGAAGCTTCGTTTGTTTATGGAACGGAGAGTGTGGCTGACATAACCGACATTCTGAAGTTATGGGGCTGGGGCACCTCTTGAAGAACACCAGGTACAGTCTAAGCCCCAAAACCTGGCAAGAGGAAGACTGCTGATGAAGCAGACAAGGCAACGAGAAGCATGCACAGCCTGTATTAGAACAACCGAACCTGCTACGGCTGACTGTTGGGAAAGGCTGACTGACGACTAGGAATAGGCTAGCTGACAACTGGGAAAGACTAGTGACACCGGGAGAGACTGGGTTCAAATTGTGCAGCTTTTGCCGGTGGGCTCTGCAGGCATGAAACACGGTCTGGAACACCCATGGGGCTGCACAGGAGGTTAAGTTGTGGAATGCAGTCCAGAAATGGATGTGAGACAGCATAGGAGACAAGCCTGGACACACACCATAGCGCTTATAGCCTATACCACAACTTCAAAAGAACGGCATTGCCTTGGAGGATAACATCTGGAATGGCCATGACTGTAGGTGGAAGGGGGTTCACTTACGGCGCGGCCCCTGGAAACCTGCAGTCGCTAAGTGGAGCCTGATCAGCTCTGCTGGGGCACCTCTTGAAGAACACCAGGTACAGTCTAAGCCCCGAAACCTGGCAAGAGGAAGACTGCTGATGAAGCAGACAAGGCAACGAGAAGCATGCACAGCATGTATTAGAACAACTGATGACGTGTACATATGTGTTATTGGTTTGACAGAGGTAAAATAATCTAAATATTAGAATGTGATGGTTTGAATTGTGTAAAACATGCTGATTTGGACGTTTTAAAGGCGGCGTTTTGACTCGGTCCTTTCCGTGTAAGATGTAAAATAGTAACCCATGTATTTGAGTGGAGGAGCTAAATTATTGCAGTTCTTCATGCTGTAAGTACATCTAAAACGTTTTTTTAAGGGTCTAATATTTGTTAATGTGTTTAAACAGTAGTATTGAATCCAAAGATCGGCTATTAAAGTGATTAATTCCAGAGATGCTAAATCTCTAATTAATCTTCAAAATTGAACATTTTTTTATATATGTTGTGATAGTAGGTTACGTGAATATGATCTTTGTAAAAAAAAATTGCAAAGAAAATATTTTTTGGCCAAAAGCCATCAAAATAATAATAAAAAAAATGTGGGTACCTCTGGTGAAGATTAACGACATCCCATTCAAATAAGGTGGAATTTAGAAAAAAAAAATGAAAATTATCCAATAATCACAAATAATGATAAAACTAACAGGATTTGATAGGTAATGAACATTAAAAGTATTGGTTAGAGTTTTTCTTGGACCTGAGCAGACAAAATGCATGGTAGGAACCAGAGGTTATGAAGATTAACGACATACCAAGATTAACGATTTTATGGTCTTATGAGGTAGCATTTTAATAATGAACTTTAAATTTGATATTTATTATTAATTATGTGTAATATCAGTCTATAAATATTAATACTTAGAATTTCCAACTAGGTTTTACATTGTTATTACAGGAAAATCGGTTTTGAAGATTAACGACATATATGTGAAGATTAACGACATCTAGCTGATCAGAAATGAACAAAATTTAATGCATGAGCAAATCCACCATTCGGTTGTCATTTGACCCTAAAATCCCTAAAGATTTTGCCTCCCCATACGGAAAAAATGGCCCAGTGACCAGATCTAAGGGGACACCCAATGAACAGTTAATGCACATGCAATGACTAGTGGGAAAATTTCACATGTAAATGAGGCTAATCTACAGGTCCTTTTATGGGCACATGGGCCAGGTCCTCCAGTGCACACACATGGGACAGGTTCTTTAATGGACACACATGGGACAGGTCCTTTAATGCACACACATGGGCCAGGTCCTTAATGCACACACATGGGCCAGGTCACATGACCTTCAATGTTCCACATGTGTTTAGAGAAGCTTTCCTTTGTCTAACCTTATTTTACTTGCATGCTTAATAAGGTACCTCTTACCTTCTGCCACAGTCTTAGTATTTACTGATAATATTTGTAAGCCATAAACATACTCCAAGCCTTAATCCAATCCTTGAGAATGTTCTGTCTGCTATGATATATTGTGCAATTTACTGAGTGAGAACACCAGTCCATCTGAAAGCACTAAGGTAGCAACACTCTCAAAAAATAACAAATCAACTGATTAATGTAAAAAATATTTTTTGGTACTCAGGGGGGTGCCAGGGGCCCAAATGTTGTCAAATTGGTGGAAATGGCCATATAGTCATTTCTGACTTCTTCCAGGGAAGAAGAGGGAGGGTGCTGACCGTCCAGTGCTGCACTGATGAGAAGCGGGAGCTCTCCCAGCCAACCGAGGCAAGCCACCTAGAGTCTGTATATGTGCCATATAGACTACGTACAAAACTAACTTCATCATATATGTTTTACGCAACATTTCTACTGACTTATATTTTACAAATGTTTTATCATTAAACATCAAAGTAAAGGATCGAATAATGTATTCAATCAAAAAATCGGTATACATGTATACACCAAATTAAAAATAACAGCAATTTTTATCAAAATACAAGCTCTGTAAGCATTTCTCATTCAACTGTACTGCATACATAGATGTATTACACATATAATACATTTCTTGTGAAATATTGGTCAACCTAAAATAGAAATTCGCATGAATGTGAAACCGGTATTACCAGTAGGTAAAGGATATATTTATATATTTTTTATAAGATTTTATTTAAACTTGGTTAACCGAATCCCCTTTTCGGGGTTATTTCTGTTGGGCCAAGCTATTCAAAATTGGTACATTGTTTTCATTTATGTTTTAACTACATATATACAGGTATGTACAAAGGTGTTATGTAAGAGAGATAATCTCTGAAAGTATTTTATGCATAAATCAGACGTTATTTTGTATTAAGAGTATCTTGGAATTGACTTCACTGTGCCACTCAGACCATTGTGGAGTGTTAGTGTTGTCTGTCTATATGGTATTAGTCCATTTTGGGTCAGATTTTGCATGCATGTATGGTACTACAGACCGCGTTGGTCTAGTGGCGCCACCTGACGTGTCCATCACGGACTAAAATCAATATACAACTCGGATTTAGCGTTCGAACTGTCTGTACTCCCATAGACGTCCCAAGGCCGAAGGCCTTGGGACGTCTATGGGAGTACAGACAGTTCTCACGCTAAAATCCTCGTTGTCTATTGCTATAATAGAAAAATAATAACAATAGCTATAAAGGGATAAAATGATAACAGTAATGAATGGTATCGTATTCATGGTGTCCTAGTACACTTGCCACTCAGACCTTTTTTGTTATTGAGGTGGAGTGATTGTGTGACTTCGTTTTTTGGGTAGATATCAGATTTGTAGTATTATGGGAATAAGATAAAATAAGATAAAATCAAAGTAAAGAATAAAAAAAAATATAAAAGCGTCTGTAATCTTGCCTGTAAGGATAGGATATTAAATATAGCTTTGCCACAGGGAGATTTTCTTCTCAGTGATTAGCTATAAGTTTCATTTACCAGAGATTTCTTGTGTCAATTTATTTTGATTTTTGATCAGATTTTATTAGAGGAATAGTGTGTTTAGCCATTCTTTTTGATTAGACTTAAAAGCCTCAATTGTTCCTATATTTCTTTGTCTGGGCGTTAATTCATTCCATGCATTAGCACATTTAACTTGCACTGTTTTTTCACCCATTTTTTATTTGTATCTAGGAATTGCTAGGATTGGACCAACATTATGTCTAGTCTCCCTATTTGGAATATTTCTGAATTTAGGGTTTTCTTTTCTTTTGTAAGCTAGGTATCTTAAATGAGTAATTCTTCTGTTGTGTAGATATGATATTTTTGCTGTGTTATGTAGTTCATTTATATGAGTGTTGTATGGCATGTTTAGAATTAGTCGTAATGCTCTGTTTGTAGTTTCTGTAGTTTGTCTGTTAAAGGTTTATGCGTATTATGAATTATTACATCGCCATAATCAAAGAAAGGCAGTACTTTTGTTTTGTAGATCTTTTTTGCTGTCTCAGTATTGATGTATTTCCTTATTTTGTGAAGTTGATATATTTTGTGTGTGATGGTTTTTATTGAATGCTGTAGCTTGGTAATTTAATTTGTAATCAATTATAAATCCTAGATACTTGTATGTGTTTGTGGGTTTCAGTGGGGCGTTTAGATAATTTATACTCTTGTTTTTGAGTTTTGTTTCAGTATTCTTTCTTCTAGAGAGATACATAGTATTTGATATGTTTACATTTACTAGGAAAAGTTTGTTTGTACCGTTCTGTAAGTTATCTATTGCTATCTGCATCTCTTGGTATATACATGGTATATAACCCACATGCAAGAAACAAATAGAAAGATGCTTGGAATGGTAAAATAATAAAATGGTTTTATAGAAATACAAAAAATATATATTATAACAAACAAAATCAAACTTACTGTTTCAAGATTAAAAGTATGCGGGTCAATATTGACAGTGGCACCTCCAAGTGAGTTCTCGAATAGATAGAAGTAATATGCCTGGAGGTAATGAAAAGGAAAATGTCATAACTAAACAAGAAATTCAGCCTATTTCAATTAATATTTTCCGTACAAATATTGGCCATTTATTTTGGTATGGAACACTATCATACATTCTGCCATATATATATCATGTGGAGCAAAAAGACATTGTTCAGTAAAAACTATATACTTTTTTTTTTGTTTTTAAGGTTTTATTCAAACATACCTGCCATCTGGGCTTTTAATAGTAAAAACTATATACTTTAAAAATACACAGTAGCCCTGATTAGCCCCGCAAAAGTCGAACATTCATAAACAACCAGTTACCTAAATTAGAGAGATTTCAAACATAGCAACATACCTCCCCTGTAGTAGATACACTTTTCCACATGGTTAGAAAATCATTATAGGGTCCGATGTATTCAGATTTGTGAAAGTTTTCACGGATGTTGTTTAGGCTGTGCACAATGGTTTGGTACAACAAGACCGACCCATGCCTGTGGAGATCATCTTCTCTGAAGAGCATCGGCTTTCGATACAGCACATCCTAGAAAATCACCGATAAAAATATTAATATTTTCCCATGTATGTGTATTGGAACGGAAACAGCTCTCCACATCAATTGTTATTGTATGGTCTGCTGTCCTTGACATTGCCGTGCTCATGCCAACGGTTGGCTGAACATGATATTGGCTTTCGGAATAGTACTAGTTCGAAGACAGCTATGTTTTAGTATTATCACCCTTTTACAGGACTCTTATAATGTATCTAACCACAGCAGAATATGTATTGTGTATAACATTTCACTGTATTCCTGTACGACCAAGTTTTATGTACAGTCTGATCTGATAATGTGTATGCCTGGTGAGACACCCTTCTTAGTGTTAAGTGCGATATCCACTTAGCCGACAACCGACAACCGACAAAAGTGTCCAAAGGTGACCGACAATCGGTTCCTTGCCATCTTCGGTCACCTCCGTCGGTTCCTGGTATTTACTTACACGACAAAAATGTCACCAACAATCGGTCACCTAGGGGTGACCGATCGTCGGTCACTGGTATCCACTTGTAAGATAATCTTGTACCAGACATTTATATTGTATTTTGATTGTGATTTCCTCAGATATTGTTTCAAACGAAGGTTGATATATTTATCCTGCACTAATGTAATGTTATTTCTCATTTGGTGTTGCAGTACCCATATCTTTAAGGTACCGAATGATAGCAAAAAGAGTTAATGTATTCATATATTTAGTTTGATTATATTTTTTTCGATCTCCATATCATTTAACATTAACATTAACATTTACCTTTGCCACGATAATTAGTTATATCATTATACACAAAGAACATATGAGTAATTCTCCCAAACGGGCAGCATTTGATTTCAGGAGGCCATTTTTTTAGAAAAAATAAAATTCATCAAATCCCTACGATTTTTGGCGTACATATAGAAGGGAATATCAACATTATACAGACCAATTAAGTTTGGGAAGGCTGTGCCAAATATTTCGATTCCTACATCTATGATTCAGAAACCCCATTTTTGCCTTATTTCGCCTATATTAAGCCAGATTTATCAAATAATATTGTGTAAATTTGAGATGAGATACCCATTACTTATGCCAGCAATATTAAATGACAAAGTAACAGCTAGGAAATCGATGATGGCCGCCAACATAGGATATGGTTCGAACCAAAGTTTGAATAACTTTTTGCCAAAATATCCGTTTTATTTCTATACAATAATTGTGCCAATACAGCAGGATCTCTTTATTTCTATTAATTATGACGTAACGGCGATGCTACAGTTGAACGGCAACATCCTAACATATGCTCACTGCAATTCAACAGCATCTGTATTTATTCATATCTATACTTTCTACGAAATTCAGGCAGGCCTAAACAATTATCAAAAAAGGGGAAATTGCATAAAAATATATTTTATTTTAAATATTTTAGATCAGTTCAAATGCATGATTACATGAATATTTGTTTTTTCGTAATGATGAACGTCTGTGCATGTGTAGAAACCATTTTTCATCAGCAGAAGTGATATATTTTCTAAATTAGCCTGTGTTTTATATTCAAATTCCATAATTATTATACATTTTCTAGCCTAAAGCAGCTCTTTTATCACAATAGTGGTGAAGATTTTGCAATATGAGCTTTGAAAGTGGGGTTCCCACAGCCTTATTTTTGCCCAAGAATTTAAAACAAATGGTTATAATCATGTGTGATGATCCCAAATATAGGCTCTAGACACCCTAGGCTGGAAAACCAAATGACACCCGATTGGGAGAATTACTCATGTATAGAAATATATTAAAACCTATATTCGGTATAATTAATTAAAGAAATATTAAGTTACAAATTAACTCCAAATAACACTATTCACCAAAACCATACTATATAATAAATAATTGAAAAAATGTGGGAAAATGCCTTAAAAAGACCAATATGAAATATAATCAACTACAAATTATTTTTTTTTAAAGATTTTATTTAAACTTGGTTACCGACTCCCCTTATCGGGGTTAGTTCTGTCGGGCCAAGCTATTTGTCTGTATTCTTGTCTGTAAGGAAAAGATATTCGATATTCAATATAGCTTTGCCACAAGAAGTTTTTCTTCTCAGTGATTAGCTATACGTTTCTTTTTTACCAGAGATTCTTTGTGTTAATTATTTTGATTTTTTGGTCTGATTTATTAAAGGAAAAGGGTGTTTAGCCATTCTTTTTTATTTGTCTTGAATGCCTCTATTGTTCCTATATTTATTTGTCTGGGCGTTAATTCATTCCATGAATTAGCACATTTAACTTGCACAGTTTTTGCACCCATTTTTGATTTGTATCTAGGTAAATAGTGACACAATTGAGCTGGAAATGAACTAAAATGTCGATCCAAATGTAATTGGGGTGAATCCCAATCATAACCTACATCGATATGGCCACACCAGCCAAAATTAACTTAGAAACCAAAATAAATACCAGAAAAATAAATCACAATGTAAAAAATATTGTACCAATAATATGGCTAGATATAATATCTAATATAAACAACTGTTAGGAGGCGGTAATAACCATAATAGATAATAAATAAGCAGAAAAAGGTGAAAAAATCAGGAAAAATGCCTTAAAAAGTATTTAAATAACATATAATCGACACAAATATCGACTATATTGAGGTGGAATTGAAGTAAAACGTCCATGCAAATGTTACTGGGGTGTTTCCCAATCATAACCAACATCGATATGGCCATACAAGTTGAAACAAAAAAATTGTCGGGAGGGGTCACCGATGAACGTCACCGACAAAATGCACCAGGTGACCGATTGTCGGTCCCCGGTATCCACTTGTGCGATTGTCGGTGACCCCCTGTGACCGATTGTCGGTGACCGCTAGGTGACCGATTATCATGCAAGTGGATATCGCGCTTAAGAGGACAGGCATGACCTGCTCCTGGCTGTAGCACTTGTTGTTCGGTCTTGGTTCAGACTTGCAGTCTGGTCGTGGGTGGCAATGAATCACAAGTAAGACTTGTTCTGTGTTCATGACTTTATTTGCTGTGTCGAGATCCGGAGCCGTTGGAAGAGAACCTGGGTTGTTGTTCGTTCAGTAATTAGCGCCAGTTACTATGAAGCGAATTCACTACATATGCATTGCTTTTAAATTGTATTCACTAAATAACCCAAAGTCAATTTTTAGTACCCCCACCCCCTCCAAGTATCAAATGACCCATATATTTTTCACGTAAAACTCACATTAGTGGAGAATTTCAAATAACAGATTTGTACCTGTGCCTTATTATACCAAGACAAATCATTCAGTTCAAAAGCCACTTCAAGGAAAGGGCATTTGACGGCCGGCCCAACGTGAATAAGAGACTCGTCAAATATGCTGAAATATGTTTAGAATATGTTCAAATCAAGCCATCAATTCGAATTATTAGATATTTCTGCGAGCAGTCACTCAAACGCAGACATATCCGATACTTATTATTGAAACGGTGGCAAAGCATAGAAACTTTTAAAAAAAGAAATAAAAGAAATACACATTTAAAGGTTATTCTAAAATTTCGAAAAGTTCTCAAATTGCCATTGGCCTCATTGTCCATTTCTTGGTGATTGACAGGTATACATATCATAATGATCCCAGGGATATTGCGTCGCTTTAAACTAGAATTATTCAGGTGTGTTGACAATTCTCCACCGTGAATTTAATCTTACTTGGTAGAGGACGAAGATGAATATTCATCAGACTTTTCTAGGAAAGAAAGCACTTCAAATAACTTGGTGTCTATTCGAGTGATATCACTTCCCCCATCTTTCACTAGCATCTGAAAAAGAATATATGAATGTAGGTGATATCAAGACCAACAGGAAGAATTCCATCACAGCTGCTTATATTTTGGGCTATAACGCCAATTATAATGCATTCTGATATTTAAAATTTAAATGAGATGCTGTATTGTCTGCTGGGTAACATAAGCTCTTAACCGACTATGGTTCTTATAGGCTAGGACAAACAGAGGACTAGGTTAGTAGTAGAGGGGGAGTTGCACAGCAAGTCATGTTTCAGGGGTTTGTTAGATAATGATAATCACGTGACCAATAAAAACTGTTACACCATGACCTAATTACGTTGATATGACATATATTATAAACTAGAGGAATTGTTAAACATGATTAAACAACACCTCAACATAGGGCATATGGAGGCTTTAACATTTATTCTATTGTGTTTATATATATATATAAAATAAATCTTTTATATTAGGATACATTAATTATTAGTCACGTGACACTAACAATGGTGGGAAAGTAACATTATGAAGTTTAAATATTGATTAACAAGGAGATAATATTATAATCTTATACATATTGGATATTCATGGAAACCAAACAACAACAATGGGAAAACTAACACATTGATACATTTTCATATTAGGATACATTTATTATTAGTGACGTGACACTAAAGATGTTGGGAAAGTAACATCATGAAGTTTAAAGATTGATTAACAAGAGGATAATATTATAATCTTATATATTGAATATTTATGAAATCCAAACAACTATGGGAAACTAACATATTGATAGAGGCAAAACATGTTAATTCCCATTTAGATTTGCTGGATAAGTGATTAATGGTGATATGGTATGTTAATTTCCATTTTAGATTGGGTGAATAATGGATTAATGTTAGAATATTCTACAAAACAGACGTTATTTAGTTTTAAAGTTCCCACACCCAAATTATATAAAAAGGGGGACACACACCTCAATACTTCACTAACCAACCTTTCTTCAACAAGCACACCCAAACTCTTAACTTTAACCATGGCGCCTATTAAGGTATCAGAAAATGTTAGTGTGGAGTTTAAGAGAGGTGGTAAGATCACCTTGATCCGCAAAAAGTTTTTTCATGTGTTTTTCATGTCTCTTGTAAAATCATGAATATATTATGTTTTAAGTGGTAAATATAGACTTGTCTTTTTAAATGTAAAATTTGGTGTGTGTGTATTAAAAACATTTGTACTCAACATTACTTAATACAATTTAAGTAATTCCTTTATAATTACATTTGAATGTAGAGTATACAGATGTATGTTTCACCCAATTTAAATAACCTTTAATTAAATAAAATAATATATTCAAATATACATTTTGTTGTTGTCTTTAATGTGTCTAACACCGCATAATCTAATCTATTAGCATCTGTTGTTTAAACATGTTTAAGCATGTCTAAAGATAAGACATTGTTCTATTTATGTGTCATAGGTAATTAGGTCAGAGTGTAACAGTTTTATTGGTCACATGATTATCATTATTTAACAAACACCTGAAACATGACTTGCTGTGCAACTCCCCCTCTATTACTTAGGTTCTACTCATCGCTAACTGTTTATTATAGGCAAACCCAGAGGGCGGATGGAATCTCACATAGAGTAAACTAACATCTAGGTAGGGGTTCCATGCCCTACTCATAGATAAGCGGTTCCTACTGGTGTTATTACATAACACTATACAATAAAACGGCAGGTCAATAACCAATATCATAATACCCAAAATCAATGAAAATAAGTGGTGGTAAAGGACAGCGCCACAGTGGCAATAGATGATATTAAAATTTGTTAAGTCAGATGTAAGGCGGCTAGACTTACAGTGCCCGGCTAGCTACTGGGAATCTTCTTTAAACCGCATGCCGGAAATATATATAATTAGTCTCGAATTGTTGAGATCGGGTGGTTTGTTGTGGAGGTGTGGTGTAACATGGTCGTTACGGACTGGTGAACACTGAGCGGGAATGAGCGGTGCTAAGAGTTTAGCCTAGTCCATCTTGGTGCTAAGCGGGGGTGGCAGTGTGTGTGAGGATCCCAACAATGCGAGACTAAAGCAATTAGACCCTTCAGTTGTAGTGGGGGGCTGGTTGTCAGCGGGCCCGGGAAAAACCTCAACGTAAACGCCTCGGTTTTGGTCCCTAAGCCCGCAGACAACCAGCCCCCCCTACAACTTCAGAGTCTAATCGCCCACCGATAACCGGCATCACTACAAAATACTCAAGTAAAATATTTTTAAGATTAAATTTACCATGTAAAGGCGAGAATCTTGGTCAAACAGCAAAGAGACTATTGTAAAAGCTGATTTTGCCACAGCGTCATCACAAAGAATTACATCCCATGCTGATGTTGGGTATATTTTCTTCAGCGACATTTGTCCAAATTCACCAATCCATACCTGGAAGGAATGGTGTTCAAGTCGAGCAGTTAAATTAGAAACAAAAACTGTAGTACAGTCAAATAAGGTTATAGGATCTAATTTTGTTCATAAACTGTCAGACAAAACGCACCCTAGCCTTAAGTTTCTCTTTTTAGTGTTTGCTGATAACAAAGGGTGGTTATATCATGTGCTTGAGTATAAATTCGAATACAGTGCAGGTTAAAAAACGAACATTGTGTGTAACATCGGGCATTAGACGCGATTTGATCAGATTCTGTGAGGTATTTTCTTGCATATAGACCATATCGACGGAAGTCTCTGAAGTGTGGACTATAGAACGGCAGTGTTAAAACTCCATAGAGGGTGGCGCCACCTATAGTACCTGGCGGAGTTAAGTGGGTAAACTTCCGGTTCAATGTAGGCACACTTAATACCTGTTTTGCAAGGCATATTTGATTAAAATAAATAATTGTACAGGTTGGTAAACCTTCCATTTTGGTATTAATAAGTTGATCTGATCAAATCGCGTCTAAAAGCACTATTACCCTCGGTTTGGTGGTTTGTTGTGGTCTGGGTGGTCATAGACACTCTCGGGCAAGCCCTCGAGTGTCTATGACCACCCACACATAAAACTGATGAAAAATAGAGAACGGAGGTTAACAGAAATAGGTGAACGCTTACAAAGGAAAACAAAACCTACTTCTTGTCTGTCAGTTAAAAAGGCATACCAGTCCCCAAGTGACGATGCAAAATAGATTATATTACTTCCTGAAATGTCCTGGACGAGGAAGATATTGACGCCAAGATCTTGGCTGAAAATATACAGAAACACAGACTGCCAAAACCGAAAGGCGTTTCTAAAAACATTTCTACATTTATCACAAATCTCCCACTTGGAGTGAGCGATGATAAATATAAACCGGGAAAATTGTTATAGATTCACAACGAAAAGGACAGACCAGCAACTCTCAAATAATTTGGTATGCTGAAAAATTATAAAATGATGAAATGTTTTGTGGCAAGGAACACTCAAAAATGTTGAATGGGTATCATTGAAATTTGCATTTTATAAAAAGCTATAGAATGGACCTGGGTCGAGGATAAATAGGAACAGAGTGAACACCGAAAATGGCTTATTATACACACACATGTAAGAAAACTGGCAATATGTAAAAATCTCATTAAAAAAATTATCAAATGAATTGAAAATTCTCTCACCTCAGCAATAATCTATTTCCCCACAAAGCAACATCAGCAGAAGACTTCTGGGACACAGAGATTCCTTTAATGTTGTAACTCACACCACCAACAGGGGGAGATGTGTTCACAAGATACGGTGATAGGGATATTGTAGAAGGTACTGTGTTAGGGATGGTGCTAATTTTGGTCCATGTGCTACCTAGAGTAAAAAGATATCGTAATAGTGCATTGATGATGAAATACCTGGGATGGTCTAATGGAAGGGGTAGGTTCTATCGACAGCGGAGATCATGATCGAAATAAAAATATGAGTTGTGACAACAATATTTTTAGTAGTAGTGTCGCCGTTTCAAATGTCAACTGTACGTTGTGGTGCCGAGGCAGAGCAGTTATCCCCTGCTCTGGCTTGGAACCACTAGCTGGACTTTGGTCAGCCAGGCTGGGCATGAACTGTTTTACCAGCTGCTGCAAGGCTTTATCGATAGATGTCCCCCACCTTGGTTTTATCATACATATCTTTAGATGTTTATGCTTATGGTTGTCTTGATGTTATACACACCCTTTTATCTATGTATTCCATTGTTTCTATACTTTACACCCTCACAATGTGAGGTTGGTTACTGGCTAATCGTCCGGGTGACCACCTCAGTAGGAATATAAGCAATTGCCTACTCCTCAATTGTCTCTTGTACCGACACCAGACGGCGTGGGCGGTCGGAAAAGGACGCCAGGGTCGACACATCGCACTTCGGCCAGGCCAAACTCTATGGAAGCGGGATTCGACGGGCTTGATTTCATGAAAATTTCGCTCTTGGGAATCATTTTGTCTACCTAGTAACTTAATGTGAATGTTTTTCTTGATGATTAAGCTGCTTTAAATAAGATGGTATTAATTTATAATATTTACAGATGGTATACATACTCGGTATGCATACGCTACGGCCTTGTTATGTCGACCTAAATGGCAAAAGTACATAAGAAAACCGTTGATACGCCTTATACTAGGTGGCGCGATCGGCATTCAATTACAAGCGAATTAGACAGAGAAACTAGCGAGGACTGGAAGATCTGGGTTTTATGTTGTTATAAATTTCGAACCGCCTAATTTAGAATAGCAGACACTACAAACTTTTCTTAAGCTACTCACATGTATACTTTATTTACTTTGTGTAGTAGTGTTGTTGTTGTGACTTTTATTGCCAAGCAATCAGCGGGACTAAGCTCCCTTATAGTGTCGCCGTGAACTTTCCTTATACTACTCACATACTTTGATTTTAAAATTTAAATCCTTAGATGATGTAATGTCATGTTCAGGAAAAGAAATTCCAGGTTAGGTACCTTATGCCTCGTCTACCTATTACCTTTTGGATAAATCTAAAACCCGCATGTATTTTCTAGCAAAATGATGGACAGAATTTGCTTGGAAGTTATATTTCGATCAATCTGACCTGACATTTTCCAAAAGGTATACTCAGATGAAGTCTGGTGCTCAAGTAGAACACTAATTTTCGCAGTAGACAAAGCCATTGGTACAGCTGCAACTACGGAACAGTCCGAGCTGGCATACCCAGAAGCGTCACATATACGCTGACCATTTCTATCAAGAACCTCAGTGAACTGGATGCTTTTCCCTGAAGATTGAACATAAAACAAATCAAAGATGCATGTTCCGTTTTCAGTGCAGTGTATAGGGCAGGATTGAATGTTAGGATGATCGTCCCAGAATAATGGTAATACATGCTTAAAAGTTTCCTCTGTAGTTATTACATTCACGTTATGCAATGTAATCAAAGCTGTTGCTAGTATCAAACAAACGAAATCAGTATAATAAATGTTGTTTCCCAGTTCTTCTATATTCATACTTCATTTAATCAATCACTGTTTTCCTAATTTTGTTTTGGTAGAGGCTATTATTTTTTCAACAAAGAAATCAGCTTGACAGCATCAGACAGTACCCAATAGTACATTCTAAAACGTAACTGAGGCATTTTTAATATCTGCAAAACATAAGTGTTAACATAAGTGTTCAATGAAAAGTATGAACCCCAGCTACACGCACCATTTCTTGCAGTATGGGGCGCCTGGAAGATTTTATTGATATCACTGCATCCGCCCATCAAGGTTAGCACCCATTTTTGCTGTGTACTTAATTGTTGGTCAATTTCAAGACTTCGAGCGCAGCCATTGTAGACTAGGGTTTCACTAAAAGATGAAGGCTGGGTTCCGTCGAGGCCAATCATATTTCCTAGCACTTCTGTCACTCCTTTCTGCCATTATTGGAAAGGACATATTAAAACAAGAATAGCATACAACAGATATAGCATACAATGATATCAGACTACTGATATCAGTCGGGTATGGCAGCAATAGCTGTAGTGTTAATTTACTACTTCTTTATTCTTTAAACCTAAACCAACCTCCTCGTTAAATACAACACTGAACCTCAGCCCACCACCAAACCAGGCTCCTCCTGTAAGCTGTTTCCCCAAACTGTTTCAATCCAACACTTCATGTTAATTCAGTTGATTAAATCAGCTTTAGTGCTCAGAACCATCATTTTAAGTTGTGTAACAATAGATCGGCCAAAGATAAAACCCCATGAATTAGAGAATTCTGTGAACACTGGAAAGCAGTTTTAACAGATGTACAGATAAGTCTAAAGATCCAAGGATAAAGATCTTATAGGATGTAGCTGGATGGAGTTGCAAGGTTATCTAACTTTCTCCCTTTCACTCATCTCTTTCCTCCCCCCACACCCATTTGCCCTCTCCCCCTCCCCTCTCACCCCTCTTGGAAGCCCTGGATGACCTACATGTAGAAGGTCCCGCGCTATTCAGAACTGCATGACCAGAAATGTAAACTGAGTAAAAATTGGATTATTATTATTATTATTATTACAAGTTGAACCGTATTAACTGTATAAAATCACAGGAAAGTGCATGAGTGCATTATAAGAACATCAGTCTAATAGGTTTAGGCCTACATCGATCAGTCATTCCAAATCCATAACTGGATATTTACTTATAATTCATTATAAATGTTAATTTTGTTTAGAAATAAAATTGATATTGGCCTACATCGGTGCGGATAATGTCTTAAATCTATTGTACTTGACATAAGGGTCAGAACCCATTTTAGTTTGTGTCAATATCCTAACAGGAAGAAAAGTTACAGCTAAATAACCATTCAGTTATTAAGGAGGCTGGCCACTATTTCGAAAAGTCATTAGATTTTCCCCAAAATTGCACCATTCATAGTTCAAAGTATGCTGATTCCAAAAATACCATTCATTAGGTAGCTTTCCAGGCTTATTTCCCAACTGTGGGGTCAATAGCATGAGGGAAGCTTTATCATAGGCCACTATGGGAAAAACGTCATATTTTGCACATTTTCACCTATTTCATCAGGAAAAAGTAATCAGAATTTTTTTAAATTCACATATCATATTCTAATACATTTTTACCTTACAAAACAGTAAAATTTAATTGGGGTCCCCACTCTAGATTTTTTGGTAGTCAACGTTACAAGTGTCAGGGCAAGATTGAGTTGGAGGTCGAGTTTGCCGTAAATTTAACTGTTTACATTGTTGTTTGCTGTTGTCAACTCTAAGTTAGACAGGCTAGACCTAGAAAATACATTTCTGATCGATTCTACAGCCTTTATATGCCGTTTACATGTTGATTTGAACAGATATTCCCATGTAGTAGCCTGAAACACTAGGCCGTTGAGAAATGTAAACAAACAAAGTAGTGCGAGATTTAGCTTGGGAATTAAACCCAAGGTATGTCGTAAAATGTGACATAAATGACAGAAATCATTTTTACTTAAAGCAAACAACATAAATCTTTTCATATTTCATTTCTCAATATGATTCATAAAGAGTTGTCTGTTAATTACTAGACTAGATATGTCGTAAAAGAGAGAATATGACGACCGTATAACGGCAAATTCCGACCAACAAATCTCGCGCTATCCCCCAGCGCGTAATAGTGGCCAGCCTCCTTAAGTTCATTGGATAGTTTAAGTGATCAATGTGATAAATTGTGTTGTGTTGCCCTCATGACACCCCCACCCCCACTCCCTATGCGCGAAAAAGTGTAGCAATAGGTGATGTTACGTCCTAAAATATTGCGTCCTCATCGGCATGGTTGTTGACAAAAATGTCTGGATGAAATAAGGTAGGCCACAAAGGCTAATAATACAAATTCAGGAACATATCTTATATCAAATGAAAGCTTGGACGATTTCCTGTCCAATGATGTGTACTGTCAGGGGAAAAGTCTTGTACATCGAGCAAACCGTCCGATTACGAGTGCTGCGATATCTGGGAATAGGCCTACAAAAGTAGGCCCGGGAAAAACGAGAATCCGAAAGTAGTGCACATATCCTTACACGAGTGTTGTTCAGACAGAATGTAGTTCTGTGTTCAAAGCATAATTAAACAATAATAACCTGTTTTATTCTTGATAAATATACCTACGCATTGAATCCCACCTAACAACCATCCACTCCCTCCGAATTAATATCATATTAATCCACTTAATCACTTATTAATATTTTTATGACGATTATATATACAGTTAGTAAATTATTACAAGTTGAACCGCACTAACTGTATATAATAATGGGGAAAGAAAAAAAGAGTGCATAATAAAAAATATGAGGGCTAGTAAAAGCTATGTTTAGGCTTTGATCAGGCTTTCCAAACTGTCAAATACAAAAATCAATGATTTTTTTCTTTGCATCATATAGATTCCTATTGCATAGGTCTCCTAAAGGAACAACAGCTAGAGCTTGTGTATAAGGCTAGAGAACGATGAGAGCCTCTTTGCATTATGGCGGGAACATGCGGAAATGTTCACCCAGCAACAAGGCTCATTTGCATATGGTACGGACCGGAAATGACGTCCCTGCTGGAAGTAGGGCATGCTGACAGTGTAGTGAAAGCCCAACTTTTTCGTGAGATGACACTGAAGTGTCAAATGGCTTTCTGCTTATTTAAATCGTTTGTCATTGGATAATTCTTCATCAACGACCAAGAATAGAACATGAGGTTCCTATCATACCAATATTTGAGTGGGAAAGATTTGAAAAATATTGTGGATGGACGATTTGAATCGACACAGTTTTCCCCCTTGGAGTAGGGAGGTTTATGGTCCATGATTAGGCCTACAGCTGTGCTTCATATCATATGGAGATTTCCACTGTTCAATATTTATTTTATATCGTTGAGATTTATCTGTGCCTGGATCTGCCTGGATTTAACAAAAGGATGACACACTGGATTATGTTACCTGTTCATTAGGATTTGGAGGTAAGATCTTAATTTATGACTAAATCAGACCGAGTCAGATGTCAACAAAGTTGAAATAACAAACACTAGGCCTAGCATGCAGGTGTGCTTGCTGCGTGATCTCCCCACTCTCTCCCCCGATCTCTCCCCTGCTAAAAGTGCTGTCAAGAAACATTTCTGAATGATGAAAACGGGTCATGCATTCAATATTCTATTTGTCTGGTTGTTTTACAGCTTTATCAGCAAATGGAAAGTTGAGTGACGACTCATTTGATGCAACAGAGGTAGATAGGCCTACACGGCGGGAAAAACGAGAATCCGAAAGTAGTACACATATCCATACGCGAGCATTGCTTTGGGAAGAAGTAGTTCCATGCTTAAAGCATAATTAAACAATAAAAACCTATTTTATTATTGATAAATGTACCTCTGTATTGAGCCCCACTTAACAATGATTCACTCCCTCCAAATTAATATCATATTAATCCACTTAATCATGAAAAACGCGTTATTAATATTTTCATGATGATTATATATACAGTTAGTAAATTATTACAAGTTGAACCGTACTAACTGTATATAAAAGGACTGACACACACTGAGCTCTGTACACGGGAAAAAACGTTGTTAAGGACGCGTAACTAATGTATGTGGCAGTAGGTGACGTTACGTCCTAAAATATTGCGTCCTGATCGGCATAGTTGTTGACAAAAATGTCTGGATGAAAGGTAGGCCAGAAAGACTAATAATATGAAATCAGGAACATATCTTATATCAAATGAAAGCTTGCACGATTTCTTGTCCCATAGTGTGTACTGTTAAGCAAAGCAGTCGATTACGAATGCTGCGAAATCTGGGAATACAAAGGTAGGCTAGGCCCTTTGGAACATAGGCCTACAGCAATCTCACTTTTGCACTCCCTCCCTCCGCTTGTGCTATGCTGTTACCTTGTGATTCACTGAGAGCTGCGTGGGAGGAAGCCAGCTACTGGAATAGCAGCAACGATCCTGTAGCTATAGGATCGTTGCAGAAAGCTCGAAGCTTGACTTAGAACATGTTTTGGTGAAAGTCATGGTAGAATGTCTAATAATACGAATTCAGAAGCATACTTTATATCAAATTAAAACTTGGACGATTTTCAGTCTGATGATGTGTACTGTTTGGTGGTCAGTTGTACCAAAAAGCTTGAAAATCAAGCGAAACGGCTGATTACGAGTCTGGGAATACAGCCCTTTGAAATACAGCGGGAAAAACGAGAATCCGAAAGTAGTGCATATATCCATACGCGAGTGTTGTTCGGCAAGAAAGTAGTTCTGTGTTCGAAGCGTAATTAAACAATAAAAACCTATTTTATTCTTGATAAATGTACCTACGCATTGAATCCCACCTAACAACCATCCACTCCCTCCGAATTAATATCATATTAATCCACTTAATCATGAAAAACGGGGTTATTAATAATTTTATGACGATTATATATACAGTTAGTAAACTATTGTAGGGAGTCAAACCAACTGACTTTCTCTAAACTCCAAAGCTGTCAGAATTCTCTCATGCCATGAACACTATGTGAGATATTACGAGGAATATTGATATTCGGATGTGGCCGCAACAGCATCTACGACTGGAAGAGCAGATTTTTTTTTTGTTTTTTGTTTTTTGCTCAGAAATAAAGGGGCATGGCTCCGAGCTAGCAAGCAACTCCATTTACTCATGTCTTCGCCTTGCTTTCTTCTCTCCTGACTCCTTTACTGTGGTATTCGCCTAGAGTAAGAATATATATGGAAATAAATCCCAAAAGCTGTAAGGATTCTTACCCCTAAAGAACTAAATTTCTCCCTTCAGATTAGTATGCCAGGTGCTGTTTGTGTATTGGGGTAGTGGAGGTTGGTGATTGCCCAACTAGCTGCAGATGTACTAGCTAGAGATGTAAACATGAGCAGATGCTATTATAGCTATAGTAGCATCTGCTCATCTCTAGCTAGTACATCTACAGCTAGTTGGGCATCAACATGTGCTCTGCTCTGATTTCAGTGACAGGCGGACTAGGGTCACTCATGGCCTCCTCTATACCGCTTTCAGAAAAGGAGTGTTTTATTCTAAATTAAAACATATTGTCACGACTATAAATTACACCATTATATATGTTATCACTGATTACGTAACATTGTGCAACATTACCCAATGTCATTAATTATTCTAAATATTATTATTAATCTTCCTTATTATGTATGATTATTCATAAAACATATGTTGATACCTCACCTACACACATGGGGGAGCCAGGGGTCAACCCACGGTCAGTCAGGTGTGACCTCACCCACTGACCTCCCCCTTCAGGTCACGGGCAGTAACCCAATTAACAACAACTGATTGGCTGCCTTAATGATGCTTACCATTGGCTAAGCATGTAAGGATATGTAAATGTATACCATGTGATTTATGTTGGTTGGTTGGTTGGTTGGTTACATGTTAATTAATGCGCATGCGCAATGGATCACATGGTCACATGACGAGTTGTATAAATAGAGTGAAATAAAGAATGTTCATTAGTCCAGAGTATTACCGCAAGATTAATTTGGGTGATGTGTTTTAGGCTATGTACTTTTATATATACTTGTATGGAATCTTTTTCTCATTTTCAATGCTGCCCACCACCCCACCCCCAGGCTGCCCCGCCGCTACTCTCCTGTGCTTTTGTTTTGGTGTCTAATGATACACATGCCTCACCCCTGTGCGAGGCATGTGTATATCCTACAGCCAGTGTTAGTGGCTACCATAGAGCGCATGCAGTGGCGAGTGCATGTACTAAAGGGCGGCAATGGGCGCTTGGTACAAATCATAACACAGCAATCGAAAGTGGTAAATGGGCTTATAGCTTCTTTTCTAGACAATATGGTTCCAGTAATCACTAGCTAATATCGTTGCTTACTAATATACGCTAGGAGTGAGCACGGAGAATAAGCTCAATAGGCATGTATTTGGTGGGCAGAGACAGCTATAAATGTCGTTCTAGGTATATAGGCGTTTAACCGTGATAACGGGTTTGACTGCTCTTTTTCTTCGGATTCTGCCGTTGGCAAGATTCTTACAGAAGCGGTAGTCGTGGGGAGTCTAGAAACGTTGTTACGTATTATTATTATCATTAATCTTCATATAGGCTATCCTCTAGCCTGGCTTCACATGAACATACCTCAACTCTACCCTGAACGATAGTATATCAATCATATCAAATGGTGTAAGAACCAAATAAGCTGAAGCTGGAGGACCACACTATATGCCTGAGGAAGAGAACCGTTGTCAAGCGTCCCCCCACAGTACAAGCTTATACAAGAAGACGACCAGTGCAGCAAAAAGTAAATGTGCAGGCTGTAGAACAGCTAGATGAAGCAGTCCACCAGCTAGATTTACATCCACCAATGATGAATGCGGAACAGATGGAAGAGGTTAGGCCTGGTTGAACCAGGTGATTCAACAAAACATAGCGAACCAGGAGGGGCCAATTGCTCAACAGATTGCACAGGCGGTGCAAAATGCATTGCTGGCAAGAGTGGACGTGCCACCACCCCCACCTCCACCCGCCCAGGAGCCGAACACGCAGCTTTCCCAAGCTTTGGTGGCAATGCGGGCCCAAGACCCAAATCTCCGGCGACCTGACATCTTTAACAAGCCGATAGTATATCGATCATATCAATATAACACCATACCCTCTTATAATAATGGTTTCGACTTTTATAGAGAACGAGTAAACACTACTTTTGAAACTTGTGTATGTCATCTTTTCACGCTTGTCCAGGGAGTGGCGGCTTCTAGTCGACACCTTGCGAATGTAATTTTAGACATGTTTAGGTTTTTGTATGTTGGCACAGGTTAAAGCATTATAGGCCTATGGATATTTTGTTTCTCCTGCCCTTTCCTCACCACAAACCATGCGAATCCACCCGCCGTCCCTTTCGCGTATAATGACATAGCATCTACGCGACCCAGAGATAAAAAAATAATCCGTGTGACCCGGGCGAGCCTTGAACTTCCCACCATTCAATCTGTAGGTTAACTATATACCGACTGAGATATCTGCCGTAGTCTGGAGTGCATGTCTACATTCTAGGAGTCATATGCTTAGGGTGACTCATGCCGAGTGGGGGAAAAGTGACCGAAATCGTTTATTCTACAGTTGTGTGGACCTCGGCCCTAGACTAGGAGTAGGGGAATAGTCAAGGGAAGCGGATTCTGGGACTGGAAGTGTTCGTCACATGGGTTTTTTAAAAGTAAGATGCAATAAAGGGGCAACCTGGTAATATCCTTGTCTCGACCTATGGAGGTCATTGCTACTGCGCAAACTCTCAGGAGGGTTACCTTGACGGCAACATAGGTGCCGCCACTGAGTGGCGCTTTGTCCAGAAGGTAAATTGAAAATGAATCTTCTTTTGTCACATTTATCCTCAAATATCTCAGTAAAAAACTACGTTGCAAATTCACTATTAGAAGAATATAATAAAATATAGCAATTTTTTGTTATGTTAGACACACACCACTGATAGATAGAGGAGTCTATCAGGAAGGGACACGATATCCAGCTCCTTAGAAGGCAAGAGGTTTGGGTCACTGCAGGGGCATTTGCTGGCTTCTGACATGATAAATGCTGGCGTCTGTAACGAAAAATGGTGAACGAAATGTCTGGCATTAAAAATAATTCTGATCATTAATAGATGGGAATGGTGTCACTACATTTCTAGGGAACAGATATTGTATCATTAATTCATATATAACATGCCCCTATTTATACAGTATAATTTAAATTATATATATACCAATTCAATTTTTTTTTTTTTTTTTTCAATTATTTGTCGTTATACTGCCTTGGTTCCTTTTCAACTGGCATACAAAACCATTTGTATTATGTCAGTGCCCTTGCCACACAAGTGACTGTAATACCCTAAATATCAAATATCCCCTATAGACTGGCGGCAGAATTTCAAAAGGGGCTTAGACATCACTTTAGGAGGTACGGAATGTTAGAGGGTGGCATCCACCATGGATTGGTAGCCTGACCATCACTGATTAAAGTCAGGGTGGATGCCACTTGCGCTGACCTATAATTGCTGAGAAAATCCAAGATGGCTGCCAAATGTTTGGACTTTTTATGGTTTTTCTTAAAGAACTCCGAAAATGTTGTACTGATATCTTAGGGTTTATAAAACCAAGTTTAGAACTGATGATTTCTCATTGATTGATACCAACGACTTGAATCTATGCTTGATACTTGTTGTGTAGCGGCCGATAAAAAAACACTATATTTTGCATCTTTTTAAAAAAAGATATATATCACTTTGATTCATCAAAGTACAATTAATTTGTTGTTGGAGATAGAACCATGTGTATATAAAATTAGTTGTAGAGCATGAAATTATCTTTCAATTGATGTACTGCACATCGTTTTCTGATAAAAATTGATTTGTTTGTGACTTTTCTAACAATTCACCAAAAATACGAAAAATTCAAAAATTCAAAAATCTGGCAAGGAGTGATTTGAACATTTCAGCTCTGAAAGTCAAGGGATACACTGAAAACCAAAAAAAATACAAGTGTACATACAGACAAAAGGATGTAAAATATAGTTATAATACAGTCATGCAATCACAAAAACTCAATATTTTGCATTTTGTGGAAAAAATGGAATAATACCTCCATTCATTGAGGTAGTCAATTGTTTATTCAAGGAATAACAGCTGTTGTGTGTATTATTTATATTTAGTTATAATTTGAATATATTCATATTTCCTTTGAGCAATCCTACAGGTGTACCTTATACACATTGCCAACGATCAAGTCTCTACGATCGCTCCAAGTATATCCTAGTGATATCTCAACTCAATCGATATAGTTAATTTAAAACCAGCCTGGATCCCTAGTGGCTCTGTTTATTAATCTGTTTATTATATTCAATGTTATTTGTATAGTATAGAAAATGAAAAATCATCTTGAATACATTAAAAGTTCAGACATCTCTACCTTGAAATAAACACTATTAAAAAAAATTAAGTTAATTATAATACATGTCTAAAGAAGTGATAATTATATATACCTCAAACATGTTCCTAGACCTTAAACATAGCTTTCTCAAAATTATTTTGCCTCCTTTTATCACTTCGCTGCCTCAGGAGGGTACATTTCCTACTGTTATGCATTGACTGTACCACACGGGAGGGTTTGTTTGTTTGAAGAGCCTAGTCCAAAAAGTGGGTCACATGACCGTGGAGGCGTGGCTACGTGTTATTTAAGAATTTGGCGGCAATCTTGCATTTTCTCGGCAAATATAGGTCAGCGCAAGTGGCATCCACCCTGAATTTAATCAGTGATGGTCAGGCTACCAATCCAGGGTTGATGCCACCCTCTAACATTTCGTACCTCCCATAGTAAAATTTGGAAATTCTGCCTCCTGCCTACTACCTAACCCACAATTTATCTAGTTCAAATTCCAGGATCGTGTCCACATCTCCATGCTCAACAGTTTCGTATATTTGATTGAAAATATATTTTATTCAGGCTTCCAAAATTTTAAGGAGAAATATACAGGTTTCTCAAACGTATTTTATACCTATATCAGACCAACATCTAATATTTTCATGCGTTGTATAAATATAAAGGGACTAGGTAGATAAAGCGCTGGTCGCTTGACTCATTAGAAGACCACAGGTACTTGTTTCAAACCCACTCATGTCCAAGAAATAAAAAATTTCCAGCAGAATTCCAAACAACCCCTCTATAAAATCCCTGAGTGGGCAGAGAAAAGAGACTGAACAAACCCTAAGCCAACCAAACAGGTGTAGAATACATAGAATTCATTGTACCTCGAGTGAAGTATAGGTTGCAAACATGTCTTCACTGAGTATGTACCTCGGGGTACTGGCTGACTGGACAGTCACCATGGCCAGGGTCGGGGACACATGAGGTATGGCGTGAATATGGAGGGGTGTCATTAGAGAGCCTGAGATAGCATCGGTCACTGAAGATCCAAGAAGGCTGGGTCTCGATCCACCGCTTTCAACGAACCCGGACACTGAAAGTATGTGGCTGAAAAGAAATAGAGAACCACCAGTGTACTAGAACTTCTGTACTTCTTAAGTTTTCACATTATCTTCTGAATATGTATCTTTGGGATATAACAACTTCTATTCAGTAATCAAATCGATACAACATGGGATGTTCCCTCTACGAGTAGATTTTCCAGGACAACCTCGAAACAAAGAGGTGTAAAGCAGGTATAATATTAAGATACAGGGTTACATCATTAGACCTTATAATATAGTTGTATGAAAGTTGACTTGATGTGTTGTCTGATACAGTTTGATTTTCCTTCGCGAGATTAACATTTTAGGGGTTTACATTTAGTTCTTTTAACTAATGTACCCTACTTTAAGACACTTATATACAGAAATAGAGATATCATACTATTACAATATTATACTGTTAACGTTTACATTGGTAAACCTCCCTGGACTGGAAGATCTTTTGTTATAATCATACAGTAAAATGAAGTCTTCTATACATATCTTATTTATATTCACAAGTGAACCACGCTATACAGAAATAGAGATGTCATATTATTATAATATAATATTACATTATACTGTTATCGTCTAAAAAGGTAAACCTCCCTGGACTGGAAGATCTTTTGTTATAATCATACAGTACAATGAAGTCTTCTATACATATCTTATTTATATTCATAAGTGAACCACCCTGGACTGGGCAGATAAGAGAAATGGTAGTGTCCCCTGTACTGGGTAAATTAGTATTAAAATCACAATTATTTCACAATACAATGACTTTAGCAGTATGCACAACTCACTAGGACCGGTATAATCAATTTAAAGTTCCCCCCCCCCCTCGAAATAAGTCGATCTTAAGTATCATAGATCTTACTTGTCTATTTTCATCCCCCCGCCCCTCCCAACCCCTATTCTATAACATGTTTTATTTCTTGATCTGCACTTATGAATTGGTCTACCTCAGAGGGATAAGTATTCTTCAGATAAACCCTAAAGTGTTTTCTGGTTTTTATAGATATTGCCTTACTATTCAATTCATTCCATAGTATTGAAAGTTTATACATATATGATTTCTTAAACACTTCGTTTCTTGGTTGGGGCACACTCAGTTTAATACCGTCTTGCAGGCTCCTCATTTCATTAATTGATTCATTAATTGGGCTGAAATTTGATAATTTATTCAATTGTTATGCATTTAAACTGCGAAGCTGTAAAGAAACCTGAATCATTGACAGTGCCACCTGCACCACCTCAATATATAGGGCACTCCATCTTCGCCCATCTTAAAATTTGTATTATGCTCTATGTCTACTCCATCTTTACCTCCTGGCATCTGGAAAGTATATCCGCCAAGAAAGATGTAATATACTGGGCTTTAGTCACTATAAATGAGTAATGTGTACATTGCCTGTGCTGGGTTCCCTCCATCACCCACAAACACATGCATTCACTGCATGCGCTGTCCTGGCCACGATTGGAGACAGGATGTGATTGGCATTGTTTGTGTACCCACTCCTCAACATTGTAATTATTGTATGTTTTTAGCGGTTTTTGGCTACAGACACATACCAACTGTTTCGAGCTGGTTGAGTTTTCAAACTATAATCATGAAGTGGAAACACAGTAAAAAAGGTGGGGCTTTACAGGAGGAAATGTGCGAAAGTGACAGAGAAAAGTAGGTAGGCGTATCGTGGGGCGAAGAACCATATTTGTGTGGCATCATTCAGGAACCTCTATAAAGCTGACGCTTTTTGTATACAAAAATGCGGATGGATGCCGAACGTCCAGGAGAGCGTGTCGCACCAGGCAGTGGTGGCCGGCCATAATTAATAGGCTTGAAGCCCTTATAGAACTCTAAAAGTAACTACGATCTTATAATATAGAGTGGATAATGAAAGATTATTAAACAATTGCCCGCGTCCCCCACCCACTGTAAACATAACAATAGGGATGGGGGATAGGGGATAGGGATAGGAATAGGGAACAAAAGGTGTGTTACCAGGACTGAATGTAGGAAACCTTATAACTACCTGGTGTACTCATTCTTCTCTGTAAAATGAGTTTTGCTTGCCCCCTTTATCTGGTGGTGCATATTTTTCTACTGGATAACAAGTACTTTTGGGGAGCAACATTTGATTTGGTGTGTTTCTGGCTTCACTGTGACTAAAAGTGTAGTCATATGCACTGCATTGAAGCTGGAAGCAATTTTGTGCCTAAAGGCACACCAGAAACAGAGGTTAAGGGATGTTAGCTTTGATTCCGTCTGCAGTCACATGGGGCAAATAAGCCCCATCGACTATGCAGACTAACTGTTAAGGGCGTTTTCAGAAATATATGGGGCTGATGACAACATTAATGAATAATGAAATAAAAAGACAATTCATTGCTACAACATACATATAATATAATATTTTTTTTAATTGTTGATATTGAAGGAAATAAAATTTGCTGCAAAACTAGCCCAGTGTGAAGACTGTGCCACCATTATTAAGCAAATGACATAAAATAAAAATTAGGGCTTTCCTTAATAATATAGGGGTGATGTTAATGAATAAACTCACTCATTACATAATAATGCAATATAAATCAATAAATGACCTCTGAATATTCCAAAAAATATTAGGGGTTGATGACAACATTAAATTTGTTCTAGATGATATATTGTCACAAAATACAGAAAGATTGGAAATCCAATTAAACATTTTCTTTATTCATAAAAAAGGTAATAAAATGTGCTTTAAAATGAGCCCAGTTGGAAGACTTTTAAATGAATGACAAACAAAACAAATTTGGCTTTATCATTTACATCCACCATACATATTTGGCCATTGTAAGCCACCATAATGTTCGAGTCAATTGCATTAGGCGATGACCAGGCATTGAGGCGAGACCACTACCCCCTCCCTCACCTCTCACTCACACCAATAACCCACGTGACCGGTCACGCTCTCTCATACACCGGCCCTGGCTCTCTCACTTCACTTTCGCCTACTACGGTTCTAAAATTCTCACCCACCCTCACCTTTTCTTATCTCTTTGTTCATACTAACTAATTAACCATTCAAAAATTCATTTTAATCACTTCTCACCAATTTATATCAAATCATTCAATTTTATACAAATCTATTCACCAATTTTACGAAAGCTTTTATTTATTTATATTTTATCATATCTTTCGTGGTTCTCTGCATCAATGTATAATCACACTACACAATAGCTGTCAAGGTGTAGGCTATGAATAGATGTGAGTGATTTAGGAAGCAAATTAAACATGGGGGGTGGGGAGCAACTTGGTCCTATGAACAGATCCCACACCATTTCCTACCCTAGTTAACAGCCTTTGCCCTTGTTGTTGATTTGTTGACACAAGGTTTTTTTGGGGATATGAAATATCGGTATAAAAATGACAAAGTGTTGATAATTCCAAAGATCTATATAATCAGTTGTAACATAAGATAAAAAAAATTGACACTACTCACAACTCATTGAAATGTAAGTAGACACACCAATAAAAAATGTTGGGAACAAGTTTGAAGTTTTGAATTTTACAAATCATGAATTTCCCATGATATACATTGGTTACTTTGAAATGGTCCCCGTGTAGGGGCCTTGTTGTAGAAGCATGGCTTCATTCTACTGGATGAAATGCACACAGCAATCAACTAGTGGCTAAACGAAATGTCTGTCAGTGTTCACATCCATTGGAATAAGGTTACTATAGGGTTTTGCCAGCATTATTTAGTGAATTACTGGAGGTATGCAAGACCTGTCTGTTTTAGATGCTAAAATACCATTGCTATGTGTTGCAGGACAAAACAAGCAGGTTCACATGGTTGTTTAAGGCTGTAGGGGTTTTATAGGCAAATCTCATAGGTAAGAAGGCTGTTCCTATGCAAAGGGGGCATGGCACTTAGCTTCGGTTTTGCCTAGCGGCTTTCAGCCGACACGGTCGCCAATCAGTCCAGCATCCAGCCATGACCATAACTAGAAATTTGTGAATATTCGTTGGAGGCTCAAATATACTCTTATTATAGTTTTGTAAACATTGTTTTCCATGGCTTAGTGACTTTATGGTCTTCCCATCGTTCTGCCAATCGGACCCCCGAATTATTAATATTGATATATTTTACTTTCATCAGAAAATAGGGTGGTGGAGGGACGCAACGTTGAAGTTGAACATAAAGTTGTTGTCCAATGTATTGGCATATTTATCATGTTAATTTTAACTGTAAATAGATATATAGGATGGCTATTTACTACGATTCCTGCAATAAAATAGATCCTACCTCTCGAATCTGGGCAATGCTGTAGTAACTGCACTGGTTTCGATTTTAACTTTTATGACAGATGATTGGTGATGCAGTTCCAGGGGTGTCACCCAAGCAAACGTCTCAAAGTTATATGACGAGAAACCTGAGGTGAATAACAAACAAAGCATTGGTTTTGTGGGAATAGAAAGAAACAAGGTGGATACATGAAAGTCTACTAGTGTTATGAGGCCAACGGATAAAGCAGAAAATACATTTGGTTTTGTACTACAAGTCAACATAATTTGGAACATTCAACATTTGACTTGAAATAATAATGTATTTGAAAGTTCCACAGGGACTATCGATTTTTTTAAAAAAAAGAGTCACCAACTCATCAACATAGACCTAACAATAAGTAGGAGAATGATTAACAGAACCCAAATGCAGCAGTGAGCGTTCTAAGAATATACCTAACATAGACTCAAGGTTAATCAAAGCTCCCTCGTATGATTTGGTGGTAGCACCTAAGAATTGGACATTATTCGAAATTTGGAGACCCTCGATGACATGAACTCTAGGTGATCCACCAGAAAAAGCGTACCTCCGCGCCTCATCAGCAGAAAGCTGAATGTCCAAATACAATCAATTAAGTGGCTAAACAGTCAAGGAACAAATATTTAAATTTAAATTTTGACTTCTTTATTCTTCCTATAATTTTTGTGGTATACTAGTAGACATTATCTAGGTCTGGGAGGGGCATCAAGTAGTGACTCAAAGATGTGAGGTTAACTTCGCTACATTTAAAATATACCGTCCATTGACCCAGGTATCAACATAAATTATTTCCTTTAGTTGATAATTAATATTATATTCCGTCCATTGCAAAGAACTCCTTTGCTCAGTATTACAAAATGTTAATGATTATAAAGTTTTCTGTTACACAAAACTATGACAGGAAAATTTATTTACCTGGTCAACACAATTAGGCATGATTCTGAGCATATAAGGATAACTTCTTGGCCCACCCTGTGGAATAATAGAATTTGAAAATGAATGAGAGATTCTCAGTTATGAATGTTATATCTATCCTTATATGTTCCATTATATATAATGTAAATATTCATTGTCTTGACACCTGTATTCTCTATTCCTTGTTTACGCTGTTACCAAGTTACCCGTTCCCGTGCTCCCAAGGCATTCCCAAGTCGGACGCGCAGTTGATCAGACATAAAATGTTCTTATTATTTTTTTAGTTTTATTATCTTATCATTGATTTGTGTACAATTTGGACAATTTATAATAAGGCCAATAATAACCCAGTGAACACTAACGCATTTTTTTCTTAAATAAATTGCGCGAAAATCGGCCGCGATTTTTGCGCGTCAGAACAGCGTCAGATGTTACTCCATGGAGCGCGAAATTGCACCGCGCATGACGCGGTGCAGTGACGCGCGTTATGCGCGGTCATTATTGCAGGTTATTTCGCGGTGGTAGGGCCCTGTTCAAGGGGGGGACGGGGATGGTGTTACTATGGTTCATAATTTTAGGGGGGCGGCGGGGTGAAAACGGAAAATATTGGTTTTAATTGTGGTTTATATCCGATATTATATTGCATATATATGTACTGTACTGTACCATGCTGTATGAAAAAAGATGCATTATTTTCGACAAAATTGCAGCAAGAGAAGACAAGACAATGGTTACATTATATACAGTTTACCTATTTATTATTCATTTCAAAATCCAGTCACATAAATAATATAACATTTCCATTAGCAATTTATTTGGATGATATACAGACAGGTCCATTTCATTACACATTCTGCAAAGGGAAACACCCTGATTTACTTGAAATTAACAGTAACATTGGAATCAATTTTAGATCGATTTTTCTCATAGAACAATTGGAAACACAATATCACAACATTGAACAACCAAAATATTATACATCCGCAGTAAGGAAAACTTGGAATATTGACAATTAATTATACTTAATGATACT
This sequence comes from Sthenelais limicola, assembly GCA_942159475.1. Lineage (NCBI taxonomy): Eukaryota > Metazoa > Annelida > Polychaeta > Phyllodocida > Sigalionidae > Sthenelais > Sthenelais limicola. Next base: position 57,404,144 of record OW804098.1, read on the forward strand.
AGGTTAAACCTGGGTCATTTGGTTCATGTTCCCAAATCCCTGATGTCATTTCATACCCTGAAGAATTCACAACCTATATATATTTTGATTTAACCAAGGAATCATTTGATCTGTAAATGAAAATGAAACTAACTTATGATAGAAAAATTAGTCCTATCAAGGTGTTGTACCGATACACAACTATAGAATACAAAATACGACCATTTCTCATGGAATACAATAATATCATAAGTAATACTGCTTGATATCAGGCTTGGCTTTGAACGACTCACAATTGTCAAGAATCATGAACAATAATGGCACACAACCTTGGGTAATAATAAATATAATAATATAAACATTGAGCAAAACCCTGTAACCTTGGACAACATACCATATGTATAAATAAAAACGTCATGAAACTAAAAATATTCTAGTCGTTGATAGCATGAGTCCACTGCGTTATACAGCTTTAATAAAGTGACATACAACATATAAATTTTAAATAAGGCACCCTGTCACACATAAAATTAAATAACTATAAATGCCTTCGGCCATCTTGTAATCAACAATCGTCCAGTTGAGAACAGCCACCCACATCACCATAACTCTCTGAATCATTAAAAATGACAGAACTTGGATGAAAATACCTCAACATTACACATTCAATTAATAATTAACAATAATATGCATTGAAATCCATGATATTCCAGCCGCTGACATAAAATAATAACACATAATAGCCTCTGACATCAACATGAGTGTTAAATCTTCAAACTTTTCTCGAGTTTTAAAATCAAATAAATCTAGTGAAAATCAAAATATCAAATAATATCTCTGAACAATCTAGTTGTGTACAACCATTGTCCATATTATAGAAGCCATTTTGAACACTCAACAACTCTTATTTGAACGTGTAGCATCGAAAGTTTTCGTCGAAAATTGTGAGAAATCCAAATTTTCGTCAGCATTGGAATTGCATTGGCATCACTAAAATGGGTCTAAAATCCTTAAATATTGAAATATTTTTAAAATCTTCTCATCTATATGCCGTAACTAGGTTCCAAGATGAAAGAAAGAGTCAAATAATTTTGAAAATCGTTGAAGTTAAAGAGTAATTCAACACAGTGATACCCAGATTTGATGAATCTCGTCACCCATAGAGCTCTCTATATTAGAACAAAACGGTGCAGAATTTGGATACCAATGACAATTTTTAATCAGTAGAAGCCTAAATGACCCTTACAACAGTAACCAAGACATGACCAATTTTCATGAAAAGTAGTCATTTGCACGAAATGCAGTTGAAATAACCTAAAAAATAGAACTTATTATATATTGCTGACTTTTTAAAATCTTTTCGAGGAGGTGAATCAACATATACCAATATACCTGTATATCTTAGCTTCCTTTGCTGCCCTGGCGACTTACAAATTTCCATATACCCATTCACCTTGATAAATAATTCGTAAGAGACTGGTATGTATATTCTTTCTAACATTTCTCTGAGATGTAACTCAGCTAACATGCTGTCATCGCAAAAGTAAAATTAGTATTCAGCCGACTGGACTTTGAACCTTTTGAGGGTTAATTGAGATGAATGTTCATGGTGGCTGTCGAGTTGGAGTTGCATGTAGTGTTTAGATTGCAGAACTATCAGCATGGCAGGTGCGTTGTGGAATAATATAACGTTTTGCTTTAAGATGAAAGCATCCCCAGACATCATGAGTCATATTGTTCTTTAGTGCCAAAGTTCCTGAAATGATAAGAAAATAAACTTTATTATAATATATTTTTTAGCATGGCAAGTACATATACAACATATATTCAATGGTGGAATGACTATTCAGTGAACACACTAATAATTATCAGAAATTAAATAGAAATCATGAAGTTTTGCCATAGATATGTAGGACGTCACGTTAACTGTAGCATTTTGTGAAGACTTAGGAAAATCCACATAACTCCGTTCATTTACGGTATTTAGTGATGAACTTTTGAATATTGACAGGAAAGGTATTGAACTAATTATGTCCGCAATACTAAGTCGGTGTGATGAAATTAAAGGCAATCCGAAAGGGGTTGTGGTAATTCAAAATAATTAAAATAATCATTGCGGTTGGTGCAAATTTATTTATAAACAACCTTTACGAAAATCCCCATAACCCTGGAAATTTAAAACAGTTTGTGATGAACTTTTGAATATTGCCAGACAAGGTATTCAACTATGTACGGTACATCTGCAACAAGAAGTATGTGTGATGAAATTAAAGGTAATCTGAAAGGGGGTGTATTAATTAAAACTGAGTCCAATGTTTCAGGCTACATGAGCCCTTTTTCAAAGAGGTTTATCAGGATGCCTATACAGTATCATATAAATTATGGAATCACTGCTAATTATATACACTTCATGTTTACCTTCTAAATCAATGGTTCTGTTATATAGTCAGTCTTCCCGGGGGAAAGCATGTTACATTTGTCCATTTGTCCGAGTCTTGCATGTTAGTCTGAAATATAAAAAATAATGGATAATATACAATTTACCATATTAATAACTATAATGTAACATGTGATTTTAAGCCTTACACCCCCCCCCCCCCCCCTTTCTCTCTTGTTTTATATTATTCATATTCTAAATTATATTATTCATGTTCTAAATTTTCAAGATCAACATACTTCAATTATTTTTATATTACAGGGGTCGTAGTAAGCCTTGGGTCAGTACTAGTATTGTGGATGAGTGGACTGATGTAGGTACTCGTCCACAACCAGTCAGCACTCGTCCACATTTACAATTGTAGAAGTGAAAACAAGATAGAGTCTTTATCTTAATGCATAATAGTGGATCAAGTTCCATAAATGTAACATATAGGAGACAAGAAAAAGAGCAACGTCTAAACAAAGAACATTTGTTTGATTGTATGTATAACTTGATTGGTATTTTGTAAATAACTTGAAACTGTAAAGGATGTTATAAGTATACATTGTATCACCAGTAGTGAATAACCTTAAGGGCCTAAAGGGGAGGCGGCAGGGTATTAAGGGGGAGGGACGGGAGAGGGAGAGGTTTGTTAGAAAAGCTTTCGAAAATGTTTGAAACATAATTGATAATTGTATTCATTGCAGAATGCATGTTAGCAGATCATTAAATAAAATATTGAATCGAATGTAATCATGTAAGTGTGCATAAGGAAGAGAGGTCACAGAGAAAGAGGAGGGAGTAAGGAGAGAGAAGATATGAGAAAGAGAAAAAAAGAGGGGGAGGTGAGCTCTGAGGTGTAGGGGAAGGCGGCAGGGGGGAGGAGAGAGGGAGGTCCGCAGGGAGAGAGTGAGAGGGAAGAAGGGAAGAAAGTGAAATGAGACAAAAAAAAATCCATGGAAGTCATTTGCCCTTAATGCCACTTTTCGATTTTATATTCAATGAAACCTTGTGTGAGAATTTACAATCTTTTAATTTGCCCTGTGTTGGTACTCGTAAGTGTGGACGAGTGCACCAGCAATGGTACTCGTCCACAGCAAAATATACTCGTTATTTACCAGTACAAAGCCCTTACTACGATCCCTGTTATTATATTATTTCCTATTCTAAGTTATCAAGATCAACATACTCAAATTAATGAAATATCACCATAATGAAACGTGGAGTTAAATGTGGTTATGCGACTAAAATTTGGGTAAATTCTAGGTCATACTGAACTGTGTGGTATCTAGGTCATAGAGCACTATGGTAGGCCATAATGGGAGCTATGTCGGCGGAGAGGAGAGCTTGTTAAAATCTCAACTATAAGAGCCTTTTCAGAAGTCAAAAATTACAAAATTCCGGTCAGTGATAGATTAGTGTCAGTGATTAGTGTCCTTCATAGCCCTGCAGGGCTATAATGACCAGAGTCTAAGGGAAAGTAGCCCTGTGGGGCTAGTGTGTCCAAGGGGCTGGAAAGGTGCAAACTACGGTACCGTACCCAAAAGTGGCAAAACAGTAGACACATAAACTGAGAGGGAAGAGAGTCAGAGATAGAGATCAGACAGAGAGGGAGAGAGAGAAAGAGAGGGGAGAGCGGCAGATAGAGATGAGACATATTTTGACCACTCCCAGTGGTTAACATCGCCGAAATTAAAACCAAAATGGTGCTGTCCATGGGTAGAAGCAGGTTCAACTGACTACTAGGCTATAACAGGCTTTATATAGGCTTTAATACAAAGGAAATTCACAAAACGCTAAACCTCCCAACTCTGTCGACGAGGAGGGATAGTCATTTGTTGGATCTCGCCTACACACGAACAAGGGTTGAAGAGAACTTAGATAAAAGGAAAATTAACCTTCGAAGTTTATCTGGTGGTAAAAAATTGATCGTGCCATCGCCAAAAAATGAATTGTTCAAAAGATCATATGTGTATGTATTAACCATTCTTTGGAACAGTCTATCGGCTGAAGTACAAAATTTGGATACCAGAATTAAGTTTAAGCAATACCTTAAAACAGGGTATCTGTGTGAGTTTGATGAGTATTTATCCTCGGAGTAAAATGAGTAAAATGAATTTTTAGATGATTATAAACAGAGGTGGATAGTAGAGAATGTAGGATTACGTTCACGTAAACTAACATTGTTATAAAAGGCATGCAAGTCCTTCTTAACAAGATCGATAAATCGATAAATATTGTCTTACAGTTTGATTGTCAAATTATCATTATTCTTGATGCAATGTATTGATTGACTGATGTTTTTACTGCTGATTGGGGGGAGGGGGGGACGGCTCAGTAGTTTAATTTAAAATATGCTTCTCTAGATTATCTAGAAAATCCGACATGACATTGACAATTAACATTTCATCATCTCTAAAAGTCGGAAGTCTCGCAATAAGTTGCAGAGAACACGTGAAGTGACATTGTATAGTTAATGAAAAATAGAAATAATTAGAAATGAGCCTGGGATTTATCTGATTATTGTTGTATTAGGGTATTTTATCTGTATAACCATTTTACATCGCAATATCATGTTCACTAAACTGGTATATGAGCAAAGGATCCACCAGGAAGACCTCATATGAGAGGCAGGCATCCTATTCTGGAACGATGTAGAACAAAATTCAGAATAAAAATACGATATATATATAACGTTACTACTATTGTCGCCCACCCATAGGCATAGACCCTTGCCCTAGATTTCTAAAGTCTATGTACAGTATGCTATTTATGCGTAGGTATACTTACATAAGTTCTCATCAATCCTCGGCGTAATATCATGGTGAACTCTGATGTCGGAAATATCGTAGAGATGGCAAGTTTCAGGATTTTGTTTGGGTTTGGAGCAGGGTTTGGAGACGTGTTTGTTAGACACAAAATGGCGGCCATAACGCTTGTTTAGCTACCACACCTCACCGCAAGATGGCCCCAGCAATTTGCCAACAGAGGGCGGGGCATCTATGGTTCCCTTCCTCATTCCATAGACGTTATATTAGATGACGTCAACTGAAATTTGCAATGCAATTCAGTCCAACCGGTGTTACTCTTAATATTTGACTTTGTATTGAAGGTCCCTTTTTTTCTTTTGGTTTTGGGAGGCCATGTGAAATAGTTTGATTGTCTATTTCGTTTAATAAACCTATCTTCATTTGAGAGATCTGATAACTCATGTTTTTAATTATTGCACAACCAAGCACACATTTATATCATTTAGATGAGAAAGTAGTATAGCTTGCCCTAGGCTAGTCATCTTATTTTTTATGTTTTGGCTTTGTATGAAACTAGGCCTACATATCTCTTTGACCGACAAAGTGATTTTGGCAAGCATCAATAGATTTATATGTTTTGGGTTATAACAGAATCACCGAATTCTGAATAGTCCCTAATGGAGATATTTAGACCAACCTTATGTGAAACCATATTATTCATCAAAGATACAATTTATTATCTTAACATTTTATCAGGACCATACGTTGTATGACTCTGCATTTTATGGTAGGCCTACCATCATTGGAATAGGCTTGACTTCATTTCCCTGAAACAGATCACCAAAAGGGACACTGGTTTCTGGCTCGATTTTCTAAGTGCTACACCTGAGAATGCTACTACTTGCTACACCTGACCACACCATATATAAAACGGCACTGCCACGATTACTTGCGTGAGAAAATTGTAACCCAATCAAAATGGAACTGATTGGGAATAGCGGGAAGAGTTGTTTACATTGTAGTTAGATATTTTATATATTTTTTTTATATGTTGTATTTTAGAGTCTGAGTATGCTATGAGGGCCAATAGGAAGATCTGCAAGTTGCAGATATTATATCCCGATTTTGATGTACATATGTACTTTGAAATAAAAACTCTATATGTAGAATAAATAGTTGGCCTAACATCTAATTCTCGGCTATTATATATACATATACATGTGACTACAGTCTACCGATACTGGTGTGCGCCCAGCGCGCTAAAACAGCGCTGTTTTGGTGTGCATTTTGTCACCCTGTTGTTTGCATGTTATATCGCAGAGCGATGCTATATATAGCGGCCGCACGTGTCCCCAGCGGGTAGCAAGGCAAGGTGTGATAGCGCTGGGAGAGCGCATGTTGCGGTCCGAGTGTCAAGACGCACTGAAAGCGCTGTTTTGGCGCAGTATATGTGTCCATTGGGAAGGATCAAACGTAGGCTCTATCCAAGACAGACCTCAAGAGAACGTGGATAGGCTGTTGGTACTCACATTTATATAATCTTTGAGTGAAATCTTGATTGTTTTCCCCAATAAAGACTCGATTAGAGGTGTGTCAAGATGGTTAAAAAAATCCAAGATCTTAGAGAAAGATAGGACCTGTTTTACATTACAAAACTGATATCTTAGAGAAACATAGGACCTGTAACTCTAAGCTAATACATAGAGCTTTATCGTACCTGAGATGTGAAGAAGTTAGACATGCTCATCTCACCAAACGTAGAGATCGAGGTGGAAGAATCTAAGAGGGAGGTGTCTTCTATAAAAATAGCTTCTGTTGTAGGGGCAGAGGATCGAGTGATATCCACATTCCACATACATAGTCCATCGGCAGCAGTGATCAATTCATAGAGAAAGAGAATGGCTACTGTTGATTTATAATGTGACCTTCCCATTGACATTGTGGTGGCTGTAAATAAAATAATGATTATATTAGGCCTATAGATGTGAATATATGGATAACAGTAGGCCTATGGGCCTACAGGGAAATATTCCATTTTTGTACGGGGGAGGGGGTGGGGAGGTGTCAGGTTGTAAAATTATCAATGTTTTTCACAGTTTAAATTACCTAAAATGGCGACCCAACCGGAGTTTCCTAGTGACATTCTAACCAGGCGAATTTATCTAATTAAGGGAAGGCTACAGTGCCAAGGAACAATACAACCTCCCTTTGTAATTACCTGCACCTACAATTATCTGAGTAATTAAATGTAGATCAAGGGGATAAGGTTTTATCGTAGAACTACAACAGACGGGAGAGTGAGTGAGTGAGTGAGTGAGTGAGTGAGTGAGATTGGTTGCTTTACGCCCTTATCAACACTTTGAAGTGTTATATCAAGGGCGGGAGAGCAGAGAGGGAGGCAGTTTAGGATCATACCCAGGAAATAGAGATAGAGAAGAAGGGAGATAGAGACAGAGAAAAGAGACAGAAAGGCCCTTTAAGTAATCTATATAAATACAGCAAAACAAAGGGGGAGGGACATAAATAAGTAAATAACTAGACTAGCTGGCGGGCCATAAGCCTAGGACTTAATCCTTTATCCCAATACACAACAAGTTGCCCATACCTGTCAGATTGACTAGCATAAGGGGGTGACCATTAATTATTAGCAGAGGGAAAGGAGTCCGGTATAGAATTATTGGTTTCTCTTGCATTTTGAATTATTGAATGTATTATTATCATCATACTTATCTTCTATTAATTAATTGTAACATTATACCTTACCTGACCTTACTGTAGAATTTATTCTGTATTAGCTTATGACAAAACATTGCGTTATTTATTAAGTCATACATACTGACCCACCCCTCAAGCGGGAGCACCCTATGGGTATAAATGTACATGTTTCCATCATCAAGGCACTTATTAAACGGACCTCAAACACAACGTTTCTCTGACTTAGAAACTCTTTCAAGGTAGTGAATATATGCATCAGCAATATTATGTAACCAATGATCCATTCTTTAAGAATGACTGTGTTACCTGAAATACTATTCTCAAGCCGTGTAATGCCTAAATTATTATTTTTTTATTTAGAATTTTTATACAGCCAATCGTCCGTGAGATGACAAATGAACATAAATGGGCATGCACAGTGTACAAATAATATTATGAACAATGGATGTCAAGAACACATGAGGATAATGGGCTCACGGGTGATAATTCAACAGAAAAACCATGGTCTTCCTGCCACTGCTGTGTCCAGCTAGACTAAGCTTTATGTAAAAATACTACTCGAGATCAAGTTAGGTTATACACATATGAATCAAATAAGGTAACAAAGTGAGGTACACTTAAGGATAAGAATAAAACTTATGATCAGTTAGGTGGATTTGTTTTGGATTTGTTTGGACAGCTTGAAGATATAGCATGCCCTCGGTTTAGTGTGGGTTTGTTATGGTAGCGTGAAGATACTGCATACCATTTGGGTTGGGTTTATTGGTCAGTCTGTGTGGGTAGTAGGTTTTATTTGGTTGTTTTTGAGGTGATTTTTGAATTGTTTGTATGATGGAGTAATCTTTTCTGTTGAAGTTAGGGCGTTCCATGCTTTGCCACCCTTGTAGCAGGGTGCACTTTTGAGAGTCTCGGTTTTTGGCACGGGTAGTGGTAGGTTGTATTTATTTTGCGAGCGGGTGTTTTTAGTGGTTCTAGGACAGCTACCCGCCGGACATGTACCCGCCGGACATATCCCCCCTGACTTTTACCCCCTGGACAATTACCATCCTGGACATTTCCCCGCTAGGACATTTACCATCCAGGACATTTACCATCCTAGGACATTTACCCACCTTATCACTTTTTACATATTGCTTTTGTGATAGTTTAAAGGCCATTTCTTTCCTCCTGAATGAACATGGGGAAAGTGTATCAATAAGGATTATATTTACTTTGGGGGCATTATTGATTATTTAATCCTGCTTTACCCTTAACTAACTTAGCATAAGAACACCATTTCTACACCATTTCTCTCCACATCCCTTAATAAAAGAGAGATATTCCATATAATCCATGAACCAAATTACACATAAAACTTCAGGTAAGGCGGGTGAATGTCCTAGGATGGTAAATGTCCGGGATGGTAAATGTCCTAGCGGGGAAATGTCCAGGGGGTAAAAGTCGGGGGGGATATGTCTGGCGGGTACATGTCCGGCGGGTAGCTGTCCTGACACCGTTTTGGTTGTGTGTGTGTGAGATTGTGGGTCCGTCTCGGGATAGTGTGTACATGAGGCAAAGTAAATGTTTTGCCCTTCTTCGATCCAGTGGCTCGAGACCTAGCGATGGTAGCATGCCTGCTACCGAATCATGTTTTCTTGTTAGTGTGATGATTCTGACTGCTCGGGTTTGGATGTGTTCCAGTTTCTTTATGTTTGCTTGTGTTGCAAAGTTATATATTGTTGAGTTATAGTGAGTGAGATTGGTTGCTTAACGCCCTTATCAACACATTTAATATGGTTATATCAAGGGCGGGAGTTATAGTCGAGGAGGGTTAGAATCATTGCTTTGTAGATTTTCAGTGTTGATTGCTTGGTGAGCATGTGTCGGATGCGTGCTAGCATGTAGAGTGTGTTGTTTCTGGCTTGCGTTATTTCATTTATTTGTTTCTGTGAGTTGAGTTTGTGGTCTAGTGTAGTGCCAAGGTACTTGTAATGTTCAACTAGGTCAAGCTCAGGATATTAATAAACCTACCAAAAAACTGTTACGAATCCGCTATTATGTTGCTCCGCATTTTTGTGATTACAATATCATTACTGCTGGGGTGACTTGTATTCAAAGGTCTTATATACTATCTGAACTATTGTTGTTGTTCAAATTTTGATTTTAGTCAATACTGTACTTTATTCCATGATTTGGCCATGAGAGTGAAGTATATCGGATATACTGCACTCTCATGACCAGTGAAGTATTTTTGGCTTATATGCCCCTAGTATCAAAAGTACCCATATGGGCACCCAATGACACACTATCCCTCCCAAAACTTATGGTGTTTCCCTCTCTTGTCCCCCCCCCCCCCCCCCCATTATATATGGGCTTAAAGTGGACAAACTATCCTTTGTCCCTGACCCACCATAGCTTCTGGTGGGGTCAGTCTGCAGTCATCGCATAGCCCTCCTCTCCTCCGTCCCTGCTGTCCCCACCATACCTTATGGTTGGGCAACCACAATCCTCCTCTCCTCCGTCCCTCCTGTCCCCACCATACCTTATAGGTAGGCCACCACACCCCTCCTTTCCTCTCCCCCTGCTATCCGCACCATACCTTATGGGTGGGCCACCACAATCCTCCTCTCGTCTCACCCTGCTGTCCCCACCATACCTTATGAGAGGGCCACCACAATCCTCCTCTCCGAGGTCCCTGCTGTCCCCACCATACCTTATGAGTGGGCCATTACATTCCTCTCCTCCTCCCTCCCTCGTCTGCCCACCATACCTTATGGGTGGGCCACCACAGTCCTCCTCTCCTCCGTCCCTCCTGTCCCCACCATACCTTATGGGTGGGCCATCACAATCCTCCTGTCCTCTCTCCCTCCTTTACCCACCATAACTTATGGATGGGCCACCACAATTCTACTGTCCTCTCTGCCTCCTTTACCCACCATAACTTATGGATGGGCCACCACAATCCTTCTCTCCATTGCCCACCATAACTTATGGGTGGGTCACCACAATCTTTTTCTCCATAATGATAATAAATGTATGTTAAATTAATTATTATAATTAGGTTAGGCAATGCGTAATCAGCACTATATTGGTTATGTATACACATTCTCTATAATAATATATTAGGCTGAATCTTACAAAGACATATTTGGAAACGATCGAACCAAACCCGATGCCAAGAGCTGACACCTAAAGAATATGAATCTGCATGTTGTTGAGTTATTTGTCATTTTTTTAAGCAAAAATCGACCATTTCTTATAAATTCATTAGGGCTCATATGCTAGAAATAGGGGGGGGGGTTGCACTACTAGCTGGAATTATGTTGATTGTTAGAATTCCAGTGAGGATGATTTGATTTTTATACTGATTTGATGTCAAATTTGAAAAGAGATTACATTTTTCCAACATAACCAGAATAAATTATTTGGACGACTCGAGTACACAACCTTCCCCTGTGGAAGCTACCATGTAACTGAAGAACGTCACATTCTTCAGAAGTGGGTTACTAAGACCTCTTTCATACCCTTGGTGATGCCACAGCGGCATCAACAAAGGGTGCTTTTTTACCTTCTCACCTTCTCAGGAACTGAGAAGGTTAGTGGATCGAGTACCATTCTGTCAATCATCTTTATCCTTATAATCCATCATCATTGATTCATTTTCTCGCTCAACTACTGACCTATTGCTAACTATTACGGAGAATGACCCACAATTCTTCAACATTAATATTAAAAAAAATATATATAATGAAATCGGGCATTAGTTTAGTTCAACGAAATTACATGAAAGCTCGTAAAATTAATCGTTGAAACGTTCCGAACCCCATATGTTTAAAAGATAATTTTGGGCAAAGTATTCCACACAGAACGATATTTATTTTGGGTAATTTTAAGATTATTTAGTACTTTCATGATGTCTTGAATCAACGTCGATTTTAGGTTTGAAATATTATCGTTTCCCTGCTACAAACGATTTTCTTTTGTTTGTTTTGAATTTATATATCAAATGGGCTACCCAGATCATAGTGGGTTAATACTTCTTATCAAAGTGTTTGCTGTACATCGTGTGGAGGCAGTCATTAGAAATATACAGGATACTGCCATTATCCTATTGTTGGTACCGTAACTGAAGGAGGTATGTGATTTCGGCATTAGGTTGGAGACGGGAGGACGGGAGGAATTGCCAAATTGGGAGATATCCCGCCGGTCATAAATTGATAAAAAACTGGGGAAAAAATTGAGTTTTATTATCTATATGAATGTGACCTGCCCACGGGAAGATCACTGGGAAAGTTGGGCAAGTTGGAGCATGGGCAATACGACTCCCACACCACTGCAGCCTATTGTTCTCCCTTCAAATTATTTAGGCATAGAAAAAATGCTTTCAGTAGAGGGCAAAATACTTTACGCTAATCAAACAGCATTTATGAGTTTTTGAGGCAGGCAAAGTGAGTTATCAATTTTGTGACTTGTGACTCATTTTCATGAAACACATCCATAATTATGTATCTCTTCATTGTGGTTTGGTTAGTCGATATTAAGAAAGAAACTTTTAAAATATTCTTCCTTAGTATTTTGTCTTGATGTTTGAACTAGTCTAAACAAATCCGTCTAAACAAATAATATATATAAGTAAACTTTGTACTCATGGAAATATTCTCAAGATATTGTTAAATAATCAATAGGTCATAGCAGCAAGTTCTGGTGTGCGATCATGTATGGGAAGATGGAGGTTTTACATCTGACCCATGATTGGAACCCTTTATAAATGTTGTAATATATAATCATTGTCTCATTATATCTCCATTTAAATGAGGGGTCGGACAGCATGCTGCTGCCACCTAGCTGTATGTACAAATTCGATTGTATTAACAAAATTCAAAAAAAGATATTAACATTTGAAGCATCATATCTCAGTGACTATTAAGGGCAGAGACACAGGTTGTATATAAAAAAACCAGTATAATATCTTCTAAAACTGGTTTTATATTACCTAAGTTCTGGGGTTATTCACAAAAAAGTTGAAAGCGTGTTCCCCTAGAGGCCATATTGAGCGGCTGACAGCTAAGGACTTTTGGGTTAGTAACACTAGGGTTTCAAGGATTGTGAACCCTGCAAAAATAAATACTTTTCAAATATGTCTGAGGTCATATCATAGATTTACTGGACTGGACGAGAAGTCGCCAAGTGGCCATGCCATGCATAAAAACCTCAACTCAGCAATTCGACCCAAGCTCATTGGCCAACACCCATTACGCAAATCTGCAAATAATTTCCAAAAATCCCTTCGTTCCCATATGTACACACACTTCAAACCTGTCCCAGTCTCAAGCTTATTGATTATAAGAGACATTTCACCCAAGATTTTAAGCTCTTACTCATATAATTACGCAGTTCCAGCATTACATGCTTATGCCTATGTATTTCTGTTTCTCCTCGTTGCCGACATTACTCGGCTCACGCTCGGCCACACTCGGTGAACTTCGTGTAATGACGTCATAGGCGCGGGGATTCCCCACCGGAACCCTACCCAGAACGAGGCCCATGTAATGACGTCATAGCAGCGGGGAATCGCCGTATCATGTGCATTCATGATCGGCGATGATTAAAGCTAAAAAACGAAACGATTTGGAAGGCGTCGGGAGACGCCATAGGAGGGAGGTGGGCGGGATGGTGGGCAATGTCAATGTACAAAAACATTCCATACTTATGAAAGTAAATAGCCCAAGACATCCCTTCATTCCCATCAAATTGTGACGATAGTTCTAATCTAGTGCCACACACCCCCCTGGACGAAATGGCGCAGTGGCTTCCCTTGGGAATCCTGATTCTCCCATAGGCACAAGAGCGCGCCACCAGTCACCTGGAGCTGCGAAATTAGTCTAGGAAAGTTGGCTCGATGTCCCGATTTCCTATGTTTTCGTCATCCAGGTGAAAAACCAATGCCAGATTTGACATCCTCAACATTTTTAAGAAGCACAACGTCAGGGTTCATTGTGTCTATATTGTACTCGTAATGCACATACCCTGATTTCCCAACGCATGTCTAGCGATCTCCAGTGCATAAGCCTTCTTCCTCGCACTTGGCCGTACTCGTGTAAACTTCGGGTGTGCTCGTAATGACGTCATAGCAGTGGCGATTGCACCACACAGCCATAAACAAAGTGTATATATGCGCGGAACCATCGCTAACATCGGCGCTGGTTCCCGCATGAATTTAACACAAAAACGAAATGATTTTGATGCCACTAGTAACGGGAGGAGGGCGGACAGTGGGCGGGATGGTGGGCAATGTCAACCTACAAAAACATTCCATATTTATGAAAGTAAATAGCCCAAGACGTCCCTTCAAATTGTGACGATAGTCCTCTCCCCTGGTGCCACACACATATCTGGACGAGAGGCGACCAAAAACCGCCTTGAGAAAGGCGGTGCACAGCAGGCATATTTCGAATCCTTCTGTCACCCCGGGCCTTCACAGCCATGGCTCAATACCTTCCACATCTCAACCTGGCCGCGTCGTTTACCTAGTAAACATATCGATAGCCGATATCCTTACCCAGAAATCGCAACGATAGGATGTCCTCTGCAAGTTTTGTCCGAAGAAATAATCAATCTACGCTGTAAAATAGATTTTCGATATTTCTATACTAATCCTATGGGGATGCGTTGGGACTGCCGACCGCCATTTGCGCCACCCCGTTGGAGCCCTAAGGGCACCCAGGCCAGGCCTAGCCAGTGAGCCAGTGAGCGTGACACGGTGGTGTGTGCGGGGAGGACGGGGCAGGATCACTACCCATTACAACGTCACACCCGCCATTACGGGTCTTACGCAAATAGAGAGAGAAAAGGGAATTGCTGCTGTCTCTGCCAAACAAATACATGCTTATTCAGCTTAGTATCCACGCTCACTCCGACCGTATATTAGTAAGCAACGATATTAGCTAGTGATTACTGGAACAATATTGTCTAGAAAAGAAGATATAAGCCCATTTACCACTTTCGATTGGTGTGTTATGATTTGAATCGATCGCGATTGCCGCATTTTAGTTCCGAGACAAGCTGTTGCGGCCGCTGCGGCGCCACTACTGCTGGCGGTACACATGCCTCATGCCTCGAAATGGATAGCTGTAGTGTTGCTATGTTTAAAGGGCGGGTGGCGTTGACGAACACAGCACGTTGTGGTGTGTACGTCGACGGTATTTCATGGGATTTAACACTAACTCAAATGGATATTGTAGGTAGGAGGGATATACAGACTGAGGGGGCGCAGGGGTGGGGGGACGATCCTTTATTTCTAAATATAAAAACAATCTAAAAGCGTTCAGATCTGGTGAAATATAACCAATTTACTTCCTACAAATAAATACCTTGTGTGGTTACTTTCTAGACTCTCCCGCGACCTACCGCTTTTGAAAAAAGCCGCCACCGGCTCCTCTCTAAAATTGGAACAGTCGTACCCGTTATCACGGTCGTACGTACAAAGTAGAAGAAAAGGGAATTGCTGCTGTCTCTGCCAACGAAATAAATCCTCATTCAGCTTTGTGTCAGGTGTGAGAACTACCATATATTAGTAAGCAATGATATTAGCTAGTGATTACTGGAACAATATTGTCTATATACAACGCTAGAGTCAGGTATAGCTCGAAAGATCCCGTTGGGAAGATTCGAATGGACGGCCATTGCCGCGAAATATATCAACAAGCGCCGAAAATGGTGTGTCCCAATACCGCTGCTAGCGCCACTGCATACACACTCCCGCTGGCTGTACACATGCCTCGCACAGCCTGTGCGAGGATGTGTAGCCTATTATTAGACAGCAAAACAAAAGCATAGGAGGGGAGGGTGAGGGGCAGCCTGAGGGGGGGGGGGGCAGCATTATTTCTGTCATTGAAAATGCGAATCAATCCATATTTATTCAAGCAACTAGCCTAAGAGTATGATCCCACACAACCCAATCCAGCGGTATGCTTTCTAGACGCAGCGTCACAATCCCGCGACATAGGCCGTGGCCTACTTCTTAACCTTTCATGAGTGACATCAGACCCTTCCGGTTCAGCAAGGACCATGTATGGGAGTCAGGCAATATCGACCTGTTTGCATAGAAAACAAGTTGCAGGTCCCAAACCAGTGACTGATTCTCATAGATATGGATCCCCTAGACACGATTATGAAGAAAAATCTTAGCTTACTTACGAATTCTATTACCTGTAGTACATTTTCTATTTAAAACTCACTCGGCATGAGTCACCCTTGGCCTACCACTCCTAGAAAGAAGCCCTGCACTCCCATCTAAGGCACGTAGCGCAGAGGCAACGTCCTCGACTCCAGACCTGAGGGTTGGGTGTTCAAGGCTCATCAGGTTCTGTCGTTTTATTTTTTCATCCTCTACTTGTTGGGCCGTGTAGAGTCAGCCTACACGGCCGGGATGGGACGGGACGGGAGAGTGGGTGGGTTGGCACTGGGTCAGGTCGGGGAATGCTAGTCATTTGAAAAACAAAATATCCATAATAAATAAATAATGATTCACCGTAGAACCAGTATGATAATCGTCACCCCAAGACGCAACTCGCAGCCGCTACTCACTGGACCTATGGCACCCCTCCCGCTTCTTCCCTGGAAGAAGTCAGAATGATTCTATTTACAATTCCAAACGGTGCGCAGACGAACTAGCGTCCAACTATTTACACTTATACAAGCCACATCCTTATCCACCCGTTTGCAATAATTTCCCCGGTGAGAATGTCTATTGATGCATGGAATACCCCATTTAAGCTATTGGCTACAACCTAGTGTACTCAGATTTTCGATTCCTGTAGCAACACTTACACAATCCGTCATCGTTTTCACAGCAATACTGAAGCCAGGGTACAATGGGCATGGCTGCTCCTTGCAGTTAGTTCATCCCACTCACACCAGGGTGCACCAGCTCCACTACAAGCACTGGGCACAGCTGCACCAAGGAGCAGCTGTATCCAGAAAGCATACCGCTGGATTGGGTTGTGTTGTGATCTGGCTTTTAGGCTAGTTGCTTGTATAAATAAAGACAAGAATTACAAGCATAAGCTTGTATAAAGCGGGCTTTTAATTATTCGAATTATATATAATATAATGTAATTATAAGTAAAAATTAAGTATATTTTTTATTATAAGTATAAATATAGGTCGATTACATAATTATAATTATAATTAAAAATATGAATATATCAGAGTAAGGGGGTAGGGATGTGGAGAGGAAAAGTACCATCGACCATATGACAACTCATAAAATATCTTCATTTCATCAGTAAATAATAAAAATATGTATCGTCGTGAAATAAATTTCTCATAGGTATACCAAATTTCTCATAGGTATACCAAATTAAAATGGTGTGTAATGTAATGTAATGGGGTGTAAAATCATATCCTACATAACTGTCATAAAATTCTAAGACTACTCGATCTATGAGAATAATGAATTACTCCTGTCCAGCTGGATATTAATAAGTAAATTGTACCCACAGATTATTATGATTTTCTTTCGGAGGCAATGGAAGACCTACCATGGCTGGAATCCGTGAAAAAATGTTCCAGTGTTAAATCTCCATAAAGAAAATTATCGATCAAAATGAAATCTTAAAATCGCCAAAATCTCTTAAAAACTAAACTAAAATTAAATTCGTGCAGTAATCCATTTAAATACAACCTTGGTACATCATGAGAAAGCCATTTTGAAAGATATATGACCCCCTTTGCTTGTACAGACCTAAAAATCTTTCGCCGAAATTCCAGATAAATTCCACCGTTTGGAACCAATAATTTTCTGCTCAATGAGCATCGCCGAATACATGACTCAATAGTAACCCTATGGGTGTCATCGTCGGCACCGATATTTTTCTTATTAATGACCAAAAATTTTCCAAAAACATTTAATATGATAGATTTCAACGTGTGGACAAAATATCCATCGTGAAACAAGCAAGTTCTCTTTTATTTTCGTCATTATTCGATGCGCAAATCGTTGCAATGATTTGCAGAATTTGACAGTGGTCAGCCATCTTGGAATCTCGACGTATTCCTTAATATAGAATAGCGAAATTAGAACCAAAAATATCCGCTAAATTTTCAATTTTAGAATATCTGAATCGACAATAATGTTTATTTTGAAGCAAAGATGGGTCAGACATATTTATTTGTTCACAAATTTGTGTAACCATCGAGAAAACGACTGCGTTCAGACGGGTCACTGAATGCTTAAAGAATGCCTCAAAGAATTCCGCATCGCCGATCTACATTTTCGTCGTTTTTTCTTGAAATACACAATATTTTTTGTTCCAAATCATGCTAAATATCTTTTTTTAAGAAAAGAGGCCTAACTATGCCTTTAAAAACGATTTTTAAAGCTTTATTAAGCATAGATTTGAAGGAAAATTGAAGGAATCTTAATGAACTATCTTAATCCTTCTTGATTATGTTAATGTATCTTAATGACAGGTCACGTGACCCTACTGCGTATAAAAAGATAACCGCATCTAACTGGTCAGCCAGTAGACCAGAGGATTTTGTACTGAACAGAACTACAGCTGTTTTTCCATTGATCTGGTGATCATTGGACCTTTTAACCTTTTTCTACCCCTACACCTAGAGATTTGCTGGACGATTTTCAAGACTCTTCTACCATTGGTTTCAACAATTGAAAATATCATAGGAATTGGTCTTCAAAAATGGTTTTCATGGAGTCTTCACCTCATCTCACTGGAATTATTCAAGTTGTGCTTTACAGGATCATTCTCAAAAGGAATTTGCTCTGAGAATGGATCCTAATTTTGAGATTCTGAAAAATTCTCAAATTTGTGTGTGTGTGTGTGTGTGTGCCAAATGGATGTACGAAAAAGGGCTTCTAGCACTCAAATGGAATTTTTATGTGTGTGTGCCAAATGGATGTACGAAAAAGGGCTTCTGGCACTCAAATGGATTTTCTTGAAGCATGGAAACCAGTGGAAATGCATCTTCTTACGAAGTGCATTGGACTTAAAACTGTAAGTTATCTCTAACCTCCACACCTCCACTAGCTTCCACTGCATCTCACCTTATTCCAGAAAATTTCGACAGTGTGCCAAAGTACATTGTGTGTGCCAAAGTACATTGTGTGTGCCAAAGTACATTATGTGTGCCAAGTACATTGTGTGTGCCAAAGTACATTGTGTGTGCAAAAGTACATCGTGTGTGCAAAAGTACAGTGTGCAGAGTGTGCACACACAAGTACAGTGCAGAGTGTGCACACACAAGTACAGTGTGCAGAGTGTGCACTATGCACACACAAGTACAGTAAGTACAGTGTGCACACACAAGTACAGTGTGCAAAGTGTGCACGCACAAGTACAGTGTGCAGAGTGTGCACACTGTACAAGTACAGTGTGCACACACAAGTACAGTAAGTCCAGTACAGTGTGCACACTGTACAAGTACAGTGTGCACACACAAGTACAGTAAGTACAGTACAGTGCACACACACAAGTACAGTGTGCACACTGTATGCACACACAAGTACAGTGTGCACACACAAGTACAGTAAGTACAGTACAGTGTGCACACACAAGTACAGCGTGCACACATAAGTACAGTATAGACAGAGAAGGGGAGAGAGAGGAGAGAGAGGAGAGAGGTGTGTGTGTGGGGGGGGGGGGGGGGGAGAGGAGGAGGGAGAGAAGGGATG
This sequence comes from Sthenelais limicola, assembly GCA_942159475.1. Lineage (NCBI taxonomy): Eukaryota > Metazoa > Annelida > Polychaeta > Phyllodocida > Sigalionidae > Sthenelais > Sthenelais limicola. The sequence goes on from OW804098.1 coordinate 57,423,681, forward strand.
GATGGAGTGATGGATGGATTGAAGGATGGACTGAAGGATGGACCGAATTAAAAAAAAATTTTAATTAAATTTTTTTTTTTTTTTTTTTTTAATTTTTTTTTTTTTGTTTAATGGCGGCCTAGATACAGTTGACATAGATGGCCGAGGCTACGGCACCGTTTACCGATCAGACCTATAAACAGAATCGTTCATTTGGGACTTTAAGTAAGAGATATATTAAGCTTCTCATCCCTTTAGTTACTTTATATGATTCATTAAATAAGATTTTAAAGATGTTTATCCTATAGCTATAGGATCGTTGCTGACAGTACAATCGCACATAGCCTCCCCTCACACTACCTATGACGGCTGGGCCTTAGTCTTAGAAAACACCTTAACTAAGCAGGATTAACTAACACTACAGACTGTTTTCCCTTATACACTGGAAATACTAACCTATCAATAACTGGAACTGTCTGACTTCATAAGAGGCTTTACAAGTTGAGATTTTAGCTAGTTATCCTACTCATTTCTTCGCCAACATGCCTTCCATCAGGCCGCTCACTAGTATGGCCATACACGTTAGTCACATGACCAGTTGACCTAGATACAGTTGACCTAGATATGGCCGAGGCTACGACACCATTTAGCCTACCGATCAAGTATATTGAAAATAAACGTCTCCGTTCCTTAGAAATGTTCATTTCTAAACATAATCGTTCATTTGGGTTCTTAAATAAGAGTCATATGAAGCTTCCTATATCTTTATTTACTTTAAACGATTCATTAAATAAGTTTTAAACAGTGTTTTCTTTGGCCGAATCCTCACTGCATAGGATAAGGGGTGTGCGATATTGATCATATTCAGTTTGGTTGACTAACAGTACAATCGCACATAGCCTAGCTATAGGATAAACATCTTTAAAATCGTATTTAATGAATCATATAAAATAACTAAAGGGATAAGAAGCTTAATATATCTCTTACTTAAAGTCCTAAATGAACGATTCTGTTTATAAATGAACATTTCTATGAATTTGGAGAGGTTTATTTTCACTAGGTCTGATCGGTATATGGTGTGTACACGCACACTGGACTAGGTTTGTGTTTGCCACTCTCAACTGTGACTGATGGCCGAGCGGTCTGAGGCGCTGGACTAGAGAGCGAGGGGTCCCGTGTTCGAATCGCGGCCGAGGACGGGGACAATTTCTTTAGGCAAACATCATAACATGAGAGAGAGAGAGAGAGAGCGAGCGCAGTAGGCGTCCAATCATTGGGAGCGGGGAGGGAGGAGAGAGAGAGAGAGAGAGAGAGAGAGAGAAAGAGAGCGGGAAAAATATTTAGTTTCCAGGGCTGAGAAACCATTTTTAAAAAAAAAAATCCAAAGCAATTTGCCCATAGGAACGCAGTAGGGGTCCAATCACGCAATTACGGAAAGAGGAGCAAGAGATAGAGAGAGAGGAGGGAGAGAGGAGGAGTAGGAGGAGGACCCAACTTGTCAAACCCCTAGACCTTTTAGTACAGTCTACACAGAAGGATTATTGAAGGCCTATGGGAAGGATTATAGGAGGAGGAGAAGGAGAGTGTTTGACGACGAAGTAGGAGTCCTATCACGCAATCGTACGCAAAATTACCAGTTCAGCTGCAAAACGCAGCACCAAACCCTACCTATGCCTACCGAATCCAGAACTAAGCCTACGATAGGCTTACATAGGCGATTTTAACATGGGGGATCTGTGAGTAGTATATGCCATTTTAGGATTGCAGCGTAAAGTGACGGCTCCCGGCGGACCTGTATGTCGACGCGTCCCGTCAGCCGCAATTGCGCAGCACTCGGATTTCCCCTCAGATCTAAAGGCAACGTTGAAGGCGGCGATCGTAGTAAGGGCAAGTCTCGGGGCAACCCAGTCCTTAAAAGCGGGACGAGCCCGCTTTAAAAAACAGTTGCCGACGAGGTCCCGTCCACGCACCCTACCACCTCCACCCGACCCCCAACCCTAGCGCTGCTCAGTGCGTAGGCACTGAGCAGCGGCCTATGCAGTGGCGCTAGCGGCGGTATTGGGAGACACCATTTTCGGCGCTTGTTGATATATTTCGCGGCAATGGCCGTCCATTCGAATCTTCCCGACGGGATCTTTCGAGCTATACCTGACCCTATCATTGAATATAGACAATATTGTTCCAGTAATCACTAGCTAATATCGTTGCTTACTAATATACGGTCGGAGTGAGCATGGAGATTAAGCTCAATAAGCATGTATTTGGTGGGCAGAGACAGCTATAAATGTCGTTCTCGGTATATAGGCGTTTGACCGTGATAACCGGTACGACTGCTTTCGGCCTTTTGATTCTGCCGTTGGCAGCTTCTGCTTACAGAAGCGGTGGGTCGCGGGAAGTCCAGCTTTTATAACAGCAGGGGAGGGGGCGGGGGGGGGGGTTAGGGTTATAAACCATATATTTAAAACAAAATAATACAGAAGCAAATAGCCAAAGAATCAACTCTAGCGGGCACACACTCTCCTGGACTGGAGAGTGAGAGTGTTAGGAGAGTGTGTATGTAAGTTTTACCAGTACAGTGTATAGGGCCTGGCTGCAGGCAGGGGTGAGTCATGGGTCACACATGCGTCCCTGTGTAGGTAAAGGAGTGGGCATAGCTAACTGCCCAAGTAGGACAAACCACTGACCAGGCTGCATATGTGTAGAGTTGCACTATGTCCTCGAAATATTATTTAATAAGTTGTTTTTGGTTTGTGTATTAGCCAATGTTTGAATCGGTATATCAGGAGTGTAAATATATATCTGTTAATGTGTGTATACATGCTTATATCTGTGTCGTTGTATGCCTAGGGTGTGTATGACTTGAATTTAGGATGATCGTACAAAGTTCTAGCTTTTTCAGGCTAGAAATTCAACTACATAACAATTTAAACATTACTACATAGCTTTCATCTCTTGGATTAATAGTATTGTGAAATTGTAACGAGATAAGATATTTTTAAACATTTTTTTTTAGAACATATATTACGTCTGCAAGAAAGAATGCAATCAAACTTGTTCATTATTATGAAAATACAATATTTGTGTTGCCGTTAAAACACATTTGAGACCTCGCCCACCACCCCCCCTCCCCCATCACAAAACAAGGCATATGTCGCCCAAATGGACATCGGAGTTATCTATTTCATTTGATAGGGGAGAATCGAACGTTTATGATGGTAAAGAAATGATATTTACATCATGTATGTGTAAACATGTCTACACAGACACTGCCAGGATTCTTTTTATCTTTACTATATTAGGCCTATACATGTATTGCTCTGAGAACAATATATAGGGGTATATATGGGTCCCATTTTTTATGACTGTGTCTGAGTGTCGCAAGATAAGAATTTTGTCCATGTCCCATGTCACTTTTTAAAACAATTCAATGATGTCTCGTGTCACTTTTTAAGCAATACATTAATTAATACTAACGGTCGATACAATGTCGTGTGTCACCTGTTAAATAAATCAGTGTGTCTCATGTCGATTTTTAATTCATTTCTCAATGTCGTGTGTCAAATTTTATCAGCTTTTTGGAAGCTGTGTGTGTCGCACGTTAAGGGGACCGTGTCGCCGTGTCGCCCGTGATTTAGCGGCCGTGTCGCGTGTCAATCGTGTCGAATTTTACCCATATGTACCCATATATATCTAGAGTGACTTATGCACAGTACATATTTCACTAATGAGATATGTGTTCATGGGAACCAATGCGTTTCTTTTACAAACTTTAAGGCCGGTGAGAGAAGAGGAGAATTGTGGTGGCTCAAACATAAGATATTATAGCAAGAACAGCATAGTATCGCGTATGAGGGGGGCTGTATTCTCCGAGTATGGCCGAAAACTACGAGGCCGTAGGCCGAGTTGTTTTTCGGCCATACGAGGAGAATACAGGCCGCCGAAGACGCGATACTTTGCTATTCTTGCTTTTATTCCATGATTCTTAACTTAAAACAACTTAATTTGATTTAATTTCATCAAACTGAGTTGTCTGCATTGTCTCGAACGGTCGTGACGTCACTGTACAATACAGGGAGTTTATATTGTCCACCTTGTGAGCGGCAAGTATATCGATTATATTGTACGCTCACGGCCAAATCATGGAATAAAGTGGGCAGAGGAGGGCGAGAGAAGAGGGGTGCCACCCATAAGTTATGGTGGGCAGAAGAATGTGAGAGTCCAGGGAGTGGCAGCTGCTAGTAGGCACCTTGTAAATGTAATTTAGATATGTTTAGGCCATTTTTCTTATTATTGTTGGCACACAATGAAAAAATATTATGGATATATTTTTTTTTCAAAATCGCCAACTTACCCCCTGACTCAGTGCAAACCCACTCCTCCCACCATCCTGGCCATGAGGACTGACAGCTACATGGCTCAAGATCGCCGCGTGACAACGTGTAGCCTACACTTTATGAGAAATATCCCTTTTATCGCTCAACATAAGTTTATTGACATTTTAAGACAAGCACATGATAAATGAAATTTCTTAATTTCGAAATTTCAACACTGATAATAAAGAAATACTACATTACAACGCTATTGAAGTAAATAGTGTGTGAATGCGGTAGGGGGTTGGAAGTAGCTAACCTAGACTATCCTTAAGTTATTTGCAGCTCCCGGGGTTTGTTTGATAGGTTGTCTGCACATTCTGCGAGCAGACGACGTATTTATAATTTATGTTTCTCAGTAGCAGCAGCACACATTTATATTGAAATTTCACTGTTTTATTCAGATTAAGAGCATTTTCAGAGTCTTTAGATTTTAAAAGGGTCCTAGTTTATTGTAAATATCGACACAAAAGATTAGAAATTTCCGGGGAAATTTCTAGACCTGCTAAACTTGCCCGGGAGTCCCTGCACGAGTGCCACGACCCGCCACGACTCGTCTTGATGAAAAGCTTCAAAGGGAAGTGATTATTGTATGAAAGGATATAAGGTTGACATGTGTGAAAATCTGAATTGAAAAGACATTCACTTAAATTAAATTTCAAAATTCTGCATCCTGAGATGTAGCGGAAGTTATTCATCAGTAGGCCTACCAATTTCTAGTGACTTCTACGGCCTTCTTCCAGATCCTGCCCGCTTGTGGCGACCTCTACTGTGGCTTGGAGTACAATCGGTTTTTTAGGCCGTTCGTCTGGGCATCGCCTCGGTCATTTCTAGAATATTCACGCCGAAAATGGCTAAATGGGGAGAAGGCGATCCTCGTTGGATAGTTGAGGAAAGAGCGGATGCCACAAACGTGAACAATTGGCATTGGTAAGTCCCAATTTGTTTGAGATGTCCCTGATTTCAGTCTCTAAACACATGCTCATTCATTCACCGGCATGTTGTCGGGTCCTTTCAAAATTCGTGCATGGGCAGGCTGTAAACGGGGTTGAGACGGAGGCGCCCCGAGATCGAGGCGGCCAGATGGAAGCGTCAAGCGCCAGGACCGAGGCGCCCCGGGCTAAGATCGAGGCGCCCACCGCTTACATCGAGGCGCCCTCCCGGGCTAAGATCGAGGCGCCCACGGCCACGGCATAGCCTACATCGAAGCGCGCACGGCCTGGTGTAGCGGACTCGGTGGGACACTATGCCACTTGCTTTAAGCTAAAACTTATGAGCTTTTACTTTTATTAGTGAGTTTTTAGTACGGACAGTCAACTACTACCTTTATTGACTTAGGACAACCAATTTAAGGTTAGGTTTAGGGTTATTTTAAGTATGGATCATTGTTAGATGACATTTTCGATCTGAGACCGTGGGCGCTTCGATCTAAAACCGGCGGGGCGCTTCGATGTATGCGGTGGGCGCTTCGATCTTAGGTCGGGAGCTTGGGTCTCAGCCAGGGCGCCTCAGTCTCAGGGCGCCTCGATCTCGGGGCGCTTCCATCGTACAATCCTGTAAACAACATACATGACAGAAGCTTGACAACGTCCCAAGTTATTTCATATGGCCCTTCAAACCTCATTAGATGCCACCCAGATCTTCTTTTCTGTATCATAATCAGGTCAAAGATTGTAGAATGTCACGATCCCTGTTCTTAGCGGCAATAGTGTCTGACTCGTATAGAAATATGTCGGCGTCAATGAGTGTCACCTATGTCTGCCATTGACAGCTAAAGGTAGCTGAGACTTGACAGTAGGTTCGGGATATCCTCTAGGCTTGACCGAGGAACTATTCCAGGGAAAGGGGGAGTGGGAAGGGTGCGGGGGGGGGGGGGGGGGGGGGGGAGGAAGCCAGATATTGTGGTTATTTAAGTGACATTCAACGTCCGCAACGTAGGCCTATGTGGTACAAGAAATGCCGAGGATTGAAGCTAAAACAGCAGGAGCTTTCCTCCAAATGTGGTCGAGGGAGGCGAGCCGACCCAATGGCCCATGGGCATGTGCATGGCCCAGCTGTCATAGGATTGTCATGTGATATGAAAACTGTCATCGATCTTCACACCAACATCCATAACAGTCCATCATCTGATATCTGATTTAAAAACTGTGCTATTTTTTTTGCAGGACGGAGAAAAATGCTTCGGGCTGGTCTAAAGATACTCTTAAACGCTTAATTGAAGGATTGGAACTAGATGATGAAAAATGTATGTTAATAATTTTTATACTCACAAATCCTCTTAATTGGGGAACTTTACTGTGTTGAAATAGGTTCAACCCAATGAAAATTGTTAAATGGAGACATTTTCTGAATAATTATTATTAATATCTTTTATTTTCACTAAGCCTAAGGGAAGTCCGTTTCTACTACAAGCAATCTTCCAACCAGTGTCCTACACAACCTTTTATTGGCTTTAACGAACTCTACTACCGTACTGTCACTCTAAAATACTTATACTTGTATTTTAAGTATAGTACTTGGCTTATCCTCTACAATACTTTGATGAATCTCTTATGAGTCATTGTTTCTCAACTTGTATCTCAGATAGCGCAACAATTACAGCGTTGGAAAAAATAGAAGGCGAAGCATCAGCCAATAATAGGAAAGCAAAACTTATATTTTTCTATGAATGGGAAATAAATGGCAAATGGACAGGTACGTTTTCCATATATTTTTCTATCGGAATTATTTTTTCACAGGATTTACTAAGCTCCCCTTCTTTCATTTTCCGTATTCTCTACTTCTTTTACCTTTTGCCCTTTCAAATAGTAGATATACTCACAAACTTTATTTCACATTATAAAGCGAAATTAGGAAGCATTTTTCTATATATTGCTATACTGCTTCTCAAGTTAAAGTTAAAAATGCGACTACTATTTTAGATTTCAACTACGCTTGACAATCGTTTTGCATTCATGGCGAAAAACTTTTGAGGTTTCACTGGACAGTAGGACCAGTGGAGTGGTAGTTTCACCAGTCCGAACAAGGTTTCACAAGTCCAAACAGAATGATGATAGAAAAATAGCCGTTTCTGTCAAATGGCAATTGAAAATTTTTTACCGGATGATCAGACCAATGAATCCCACTGTTTCATCGATCTGCCCTATGTTTCACAGAATGCGGACCAGCAAGCAGTGTACAACATAACCCAGAGACCGACGCCCAGGTCTCCACAGAATTGTCGTCGGTCTCTGAGATTGATATTTGTCAGGGCCCAACGGTCTCCAATGAAATATCCAAGTGATTATTGTCCGTCGCCACCTAGGTGGCGGCAGGACACAGGAGACGCGGAGCGCAGTAGCCAGTCAACCGGATTGCGCTCATGCGTTCGGTCCTTTCAGTGTGAACTCCTCACCTTTTTCGCTTTTTTAGCATTATCAAGTCAACTTTCTTCTAGAATTTCGAGGTTTTGTGCTAAGCCTTTTCTTAAGAGTGGAAATGTATCCTCCTAATTCTTGGTGGAGTGGTATTCTGTCCTTTTGAAGGAAATAATTTTCTCCTAGCCCCTGTCAGCATCGCCCTCGTGGCTCTCAGACTTGACCTAGTTCTTCTTGCGAAGGCTAGTTCTCATACTGACTTTTGACTTTCTTCGTTGTGCTTCATTGGATTTATCTTCTAGACATGGATCCTTCTCAGACCCAAGCTACAATTCCGACGACTCTTCCGCCGACTGCCATCACTTCTGGAGAGGATATTACTTGTGCTCAACCTGCGAATAGTAAGAACTCTTTGGACATGTCTGCTTTCTTAGAGAGCCTGAAGTCCATTCAGGTCTCTCTCAACCAGAATAACAAGTTTTTTACTGATTGGGCTGCCAGAGTTGCCGACATGGATCGTCGGATGCAGGGCCGCTTCTGCGGTCTGGGGGGAGAATGCAAGAGGGGGTTTCCCCCTCTTGCTGGTGGGGGTCTGGGGGCCCTCCCCCAGGAAATTTAGAAAAAATTAAAAGCAAATTGTTGAAGTTTGAAGCCAATTTCAATTACTCTTGAGCTGATTATTACTGTAGGATTGGTCAGAAAAGTATACATCATTTCCTGAAAAGAGAGTTGTAAATAATCTGCCAGGATTGGTCAGAAAAGTATACATCATTTCCTGAAAAGAGAGTTGTAAATAATCTGCCAATTGATTATGATAGTGTATCTGCACTTTTTCAAACTATTTGTCACCCGTTTAAACTTAAGGGCAAACATAAGTCAAAATATAATGTTTCTGAAACTTTAGTATATGGACTGTTTCTGGTCATAGAAATGGGAAAAAAATCATTGAGTTACACATTTTTGTGTTTAAGATATACTACCTCAAAACAAGGATATATATCAAAATGGCCTATCAAAACAAGGCCAACATCGAAAGTTTCCAATTCAATTTTACCATATAAATAAAAAATGTGATATGTTCAGGAAAATGAGTCACAAGTCGCAAAATTGATATTTTTCAGTGTTTTTTCCCAAGATGTCTTTGCAGGAATGTTTTCATTTTTGGGGTGCTTAACACTTTTTTTCGTAGCATGCATAAATGTACTAAATTTACTATTTACTAGTAAATATCCACCCAGAGATATTGCAAACTTTTTTAAAAATAAAAATATCAATCTTGAAATATAGAAATACTTATTAGCTATAATCATAATGTTTACTATCATCAGAGTCTGCTTGATCGAATTTTTTCAATTATAATATCTTAAAAAACAATTTTTTTGCGACTTGTGACTCATTTTCCTGTGACATATCACAAATGTCATTTATCCTAAATTCAAGAAACTTTTAGAGTAATATACAACTGGAAACATGTAAAAAAATATACATGAAATCGGTACAATGCCAGGAATTCAAAAGCCTAGAAGATGGGCCATTTTTGGCAGAATGGCCTGGAGAATCTTTTTTTAAGCCTTGAATACTGTTGGAATCTATTGAATGGCCTTGGAAATTCAAACCTGGTTTCCTACCAATTTTTTTTTTTTCCCCTTTTTCTTTTGTTAATGGCGGGCCTTATTGAGTCTCCAGCGGCGGTCATAATGTCTCCGGCAGTGCGCCGGAGGCTTGTCTATGTAGGGAAAACCCTGCGTTATGATAAGGAGGTCTTTGATTATCATCGTGATACAACTACTATTCTCCAAGGGATATGTGTAGATGGTAGAGCTAGCTAGAGTCCCTGAAAATGTGTATGTATAATTAATAAGAGGTTAGACTAAGTATAGCCTAAGATGATGTAATAAGAAGAGCAGCGGTATGTGCTGTTTAGACATAACTTTTTATTGGAAAAAATGGGTTTATATATCATATTACATGTCAGTGCGCATGCGTAATTATTATCCAATCCTATGCATTACATTTGCATAACCAATAGTAAACATTTATCAAGTATTCGACCACAGGCGGTCGCTTGTATAAACCAATAGGAGAAGGGAGATTATTATTTGGGTCAGCCTTCTTAAGTTAATTAGCCAATGAGATATAATCAGTGGCTGCCCAATCAGGTACTCTTAGAGTTAGGTTGAACCCGTAGGAGGGTCAGGATGACCCCCTATGGAGTGTTCTATGAACTACCTGAGGTAGACTAGACTTGCCCTAGTCACCTTACATAATTAATATAATATTCATAATTCAATGTACCCTTATATAATAATATTTGGTAATATATATAACATATCATTAGGTGATATTACGTAACGTTATCTAATGGCATTATGGATCGTGACAATCGTTTCCGATCTAGGAGTCCTAGAACATATCGTTCTAATCTAAGTAGGTCACCAAGTCCGCCATTACAATCCTCGGACAAGGCGGAAGCCCCTAAGCCTTCTGGGAAGCCTTCAGGTACTGCCTCTGTTTCCGCTTCCGTTCCTGATGTAAACAGGGACAAGGTCCTTGAGGACGGAGAAGTGGTAGACCCTCCGCCTAAGCCTAGCCTGTTCGGGGAACGGATTCTCCAAATTTCTCTTGATGATTCAGTGCGTGTGGCTGTTCACAATGATGAGTTTTGCACCTTTGTTTCTGGTATTCTCAACGCTCCTCCCATGGGTAAAGTACTTGACGAAATGAAAGCTAAGTACAAAAGTCCATCCAATGTTGAAGAGTTACGTATCCCTTCTATTCCAACTGAAGTTTGGGGTGCATTGAACAGAAACGCGCAGAATGATGACAATGGCCTTCATAAGTTGCAAGGAACTGTTCTCTCAGCCAATATCGCTTTTGTGCAGTGTGGTGACAATCTGATGACTATTCGTGATTTAGCCATGGCGCAGGCAGATCTGCTAAAACAGATCTCTACCCTTTTTCCGCTTTCATGCCAGGCGGAGGAAGAGGATGCTACCCACCTTAAGGCGCTTATGAAGAAGACAGAAGCGTTTACTGCTTCTATTCAAGCTTCTGCTGAGGCCACAGCATTTGTGGCTGCTGATGGGGTGAGTCTGCTTGGGTTCTACTCACATCATATTCTCACCAAGTCTAGGCGCACAGCCTTGTCCCCAACTCCCCTTGTCCCCTTGTCCTCAACTCCTTGCGGATTGTGTTAGAACTATTTCATGAACTTGGTTTCTTCGTTCATCCGTTGAAATCTTCTTTAGTTCCTCAAAAACAGATAAAGTTTCTGGGTTATATTCTGGACTCAGCTCGAATGGAAGTTTATCCTCCAGAGGATAAAAGACAATCAGCTCTTCGCAATGTACTTTTCTTCCTGGACAATCAAGAGAAGTTACATACTATTCAAGCGGTTGCCTCCCTAGTAGGTACTGTTGTCGATTTATGTAAGGGCATTGACTACGGCATGGCGCACTACAGGTTTCTGGAGCGTGACAAGACTTCTGCTCTTACTTGGAACTTTGGAGATTTCTCGGCAAAGATGAAATTATCCTCAAAGGCGTTGGATGATCTCCATTGGTGGGCAGAGAATTTGCCCTGGAGAGTCAGGAATATTCGTACCTTCTCTCCTACAATCACCTTGTTTACTGATGCTTGTGATACTGGCTGGGGAGCGGTTCTTGACACCCAAACCGCTAAAGGCCTGTGGACTGATGTGGAAGAACTCCATCATATCAATGTTAAAGAGACTCTTGCTGTTCAGTATGGTGTGTTGTCTCTTTTAAGAGATGTGTCTGATACAGATCTTGATTAGGTGGCCTATATCAACAAGTTTGGTGCGTCGAAGTCCAAGGAATTTGATATTGTGGCGAGTGAAATTTGGAGCTGGGCGGAGCAGCAGAACAACTGGCTGTCCGCAGCTCATATAGCAGGAGTTGAGAATAATTTAGCAGACATTGCTAGCAGACATCTTTCGGATGATACGGAGTGGCAGTTGAATCCGATCATTTTTCAGCGCATTGTTGAAAGTTTAGGTACTACAGACATTGACCTGTTTGCATCCAGGCACAACTATCAGGTGGATCAGTTCGCCAGTTGGTTCCCTGATCCATTATCTTCTTTTGTGAATGCTTTCACTTTGGATTGGAATATGTTTGATCTTCCTTATATTTTCCCACCTTTTAGACTGGTGGGTCGCTGCCTCCAGAAGATCCAAATGGAAGGGGCAGCAGCTATTCTTGTGGTTCCGGACTGGGAGGGTCAACCATGGTTCTCTCAAGTAATAGCGGAAAGAAGGGCGCTCCTAAGGTTCAGGCGTCGTCCAAGAAATCTTATCCCCCACAAGGAGAAGCTCCAGGATCCAAAGATGGAAAGAATACCACTTCTTGCTGTTCTCTTCTAAAACGCCATATTCGAAGTCTTAATATTTCTTCCCGTGCTAGGAAACACATCAGAAATAGCTGGGCGTTGAATACCTGCCGTTCTTATAAGACTTATCTTCGGAAGTGGAGGATGTATTGTTATATTAATAACATCAGCGATACGACCAAGGACATAAACCATGGCATTGAGTTTCTTTGTGATTTGTTTGACGATGGTCACTCATTTGCGGCCATTGGAAGTGTCAGGTGTGCACTCTCGATTATTTTTGGAAAGTTTGGTGACGATACCTTTGGAACTTTGGAAGTTGTCCGTTGTGTGGTAGACGGAATGTTTCGAGTCCGTCCCCCTAAGACTAGATACTCAGAAACCTGGGATCCGAATATTGTTTTGTCACACATAGAGACACTATTTCCTCTATCGAACTTATCTTTGGTTGAACTTACACACAGGACCGTGACTTTACTTTTGTTAGTTACAAGTCAGCGAGTTCAGACGTTGCAGACAATTAAGTGCGAGAACATTGTTTTCTCTAAGAATTTTACTTTCCGAAATGATAAAGACCTCATGTGTGGGTCGATCACTTGGGTCGATGGCTCTGGAAGCTTATCACCAAAACAAGAAATTGTGTCTTTGCTATTACCTTGAGAGAACAGCAAGATATCGTCCTAAGGATGCTCAAGGTTCAGCTTCTGGCCCTTTTGTTTATAAGTTTTGCACAAGCCTGTGGGTAACGCCACCATTGCCAAATATATTTGTTGTACTCTTAAGGCCAGTGGCCAGGACACTTCTTCCTTTAAGGCTCATTCAGTGAAAAGTGTGGCTACCTCAAAGCTTGCTGCTCTTTACGTGCCTATCCAGACTATCATGAAGAGAGTATTATGGCATGACGAAAAATACTTTTAGAAAGTTTTACCAAAAGCCCATTAACATCACCCAGTCTTCTATGGAGACTCTTCTTGCTGACCATACAGCGAGGACGTCCCAGAGGCATTAATAGGTGAGATGATAATATGTTGCTTGAGAAATTTTAGACGTTTAAGTCTCCTGTGTCCTGCCGCCACCTAGAGGCGACGACGGACAATAATTGAAAGATATACTAACCTTACTTTGTTCGGTGAAGTATATCTGTGATTATTGGAGGAGCAGCCGTTAGGTGGGGGGGACACAGGCCCTCGCACCCTAACCCTCTGTGTCTTTTACGGCTGCTCTGTTTGATATATGTTCTGTGTACATATATTTTAACTGTGTTTTTCTCCTATAATCACTATTTCCAGTGTCAAAATATTTATCAAGTCGCTCACGCGGTTTAAAGGACTGGCTACCGCGCTCTGCGTCTCCTGTGTTCCCCCCACCTAACGGCTGCTCCTCCAATAATCACAGATATACTTCACCGAACAAAGTAAAGTTAGTATATCTTTCAATCCATAGGAAGAGCTGGCGCGCGAGAATTGGCCTACCGCATATTTCTGTACCAATCAGACAATAAAAGAATATTTGAATTGAATTGAATTAAAATTGTTCAAAGTGCTCTGGACCACGGGAACCCTGTCTATGACCCAGACTTTTTGTTGGTCTCTGTAAAATCTTTTCGGTCTCCACTGTTACAATTTGGCAGAGACCTCATCTCATCTTCAAATTCACTATGTTGCACACTGAGCAAGTTTTGCCATGTCGGGTTATGTACACTGTACCTTCGTAATTCTAGTAAAATACATAATCTTCTCTTCTACACCCGTTTTCAGATCTCTGATAGTGAATTTTACTGTTTTGTTTTCTCACCCCTAGGTACGGTTGATGGGAATACTAAAACATATGAAGGAAAATTCAACATACCTAACTTAAGTGATGAAAACGACCCAAGTGACATTGAGGTAAGTGTTGTTAATATTATGGGGGTGTTCCACTGGTCGGAATAAGCCTTCGGTGGCAATCGGTTTTAATAAGAAACCAAGCACATAGGTTTCCATAGGTTTCTCACGCAAATAATATGCTATTCCGACTGATCCAAACCTACACATGTTGGTCTGTTCAACTGCTCGGCTCGGAATAAAATGCAATGTCGGTTTTAAAAAACAAAATATACATAACCATAACAGAACCATTCCGTTTCATTCTGATGTCGCTTATAACTTGTCACAACTGCTCAGACTATCTGTTCGGCTCCATCGGTGCCCATTGGTTTTTTTTAAAAAACTGATCGAAACCGATGAAAATCAAACAGGTTGGATTATCGTTTTTAGCCCTTCGGTTTGCCTAATATATTCCGACAGTAATATTCTGTTCCAATGGAGCCGAATTAAACCAAGCGCTATGTGAAGAACTGGTTGGAATCAATGATCAGTTTTTTTTAAAAAAACGATTGGGATGTAAGGTTTATTCCGACTTATGGGCCCCTTCCTCAGGTCGGAATAAGCCTTACGGTTTTCCAAAAAACTATCATTAATTTCGACCTGTTGTTAACATAGCGATCGGTTCGGCTCAGCTCCATCAGAACGGAATATAACCGTCGGAATATTTTTTAGGCAAACCAAAGGTCTAAAAACGATAGTCCTACCTGTTGAATTCTCATTGGTTTCTGGTCAGTTTTTTTTTCATGAAACAGATGGAACCGATGCAGACAATGGCGAAAACTTTAGAACATTCACCGGACGGTCAGACCGGTGAAAAGGAACTTTCACCGTTCCTCCAAAGGTTTTACTGGTCGTCCAAAGGTTTCTCCGACTTTTCATACAAATTTTTCACCGGACAGTCGGACCGGTGAAAGTAAAGTTTCTTGTCTTTCAACGGTCAAGGACCGTGGTCCGGCAGGTTTCGCCATGTCTGCGATGGAAGCCGAACAGACGTTCCAAGCAGTTGTGACAAGTTATAAGCGACATCAGAATGAAAAGGAATGGTTCCGATGTATTTATTTTATTTTTAACCGACGATGAAATGGTTCCGATGTATTTATTTTATTTTTTAACCAACGATGCATTTCATTCCGAGCCGAGCAGTTGAAAAGACCAACATGTGTAGGTTTAGATCAGTCGGAATAGCATATATTTGCGTGAGAAACCTATGAAAACCTAGGTGCTTGATTTCTTGGTAAAATCGATTGGGACGTAAGGCTTATTCCGACCAGTGGAAGGGGCCCATTAGCCTGTTGTAAAGTCAATAGCCTTTATATTCCCAGTTGAAACATGATATATAAGTTATGATTATACAATGTAATTAAGATAATTGATGAAGACATTATTTCTAATGTAAAATAAGATCTCTGTATACTATACTCATGTGAACCCAATTGGACTGAACAAGAACACACCCCTAGGAGGATATCCTGTAGACCCTAATAAATGGGCGGGGGCAGTTTACACATATTTTTGCCTGGTGGACGGGGGCCCTTTTCCCCCTTTTTGGGCTTCAGAACGGGTGTTTAACATGAGGTTTAGGGTTTAAAAACACTTTAGGACTATTTTCTTCAAATAATATGTGTCATATGTACATCGTTTAATAGGTGTAAACAGTTATTGATCATATTTTTTCATAATTTCTAGAATTTGGTCTTCAATAATTAAAATAATGGGTCTCAATTGGGTGCAATATGGGGGCAACCTTGCTCCAAATTTACTTTCCAGCATTTACATATGTTAGTTATGACGTCATCATTATTGTCTCCATGACAACACACCTATAAAAATATTTCTAATGTGTTTGTATACATATATTTCAAATTTCATCAAAATCCGTTCATTTTTTATTAAGTTATGCCCCCTTCAATTTATATACAAAATTGATGCCTTGAGGCATCACCCCGTCCCCTGGGCCAAATTATGTGTGATGCCTTGAGGCATCAGCCCGTCCACTAAGCCATTTTGATGTTGATGCCTTGAGGCATCAGCCCGCCCTCAATGGGTTAATGGTTAAGAACGCGGGACACAAAGTTACTTATATCACGTCTGTTTTCTCAGAAGACACAATACGAGGGGTCTGTTGATGCACCCGGTAACCCAGTGCAAAGGAAAATTAATGGGCAATAAAAAACCTTCTCAGAGGAAAGGTCCGGCCTTGCCGGAAGGGCAAAGCAATATGTAGGTGTACAAGTGGGCTTGTGGTGTGAGTTGTAAGAATCCTCTGTACCTGGAAATTTGTGTGCTGGTTCCTGTTTTATGATGTCATGTGACCTGTAGAAACCATATATATAGAACCCTCTGAGACCAATGAAGCAATTCATTCACTCGCAGACTAGCCATCTCTGGAGAGATACTAGTGGATTCAACTATAATGCCTTGTTGACGTTATTCTTTGGAGACTCTTAGATAGAGTAAGAATATATACATACATAGACTGTGTATTGGCTCCAGCAAGGAGAAATGGTTTGACAAGTACAGTCAAACTAGTATGAGAAGATTAGAAGGAACATTGTGAGTTAATATTACTTTAACTCATGATATTATAGAGTCAGAAGAGGTCTGATTTTATACTGTGCCTGGCCACAGGCAGGATGGATATCACCACCATAGACCCAGATAACTGAGTTCTGTACAAGCACTTTCATCAATACTCTGGCCCCCTGCTCTACCCTTAGATATTCCACACTCATAAGTCATTACATGTATGTACTATTTTTATTTCCGTTAATACAGATGGGCCGTTATCAGGTATTAGGAAATTTTTGTAGGAAAAATAAATCTTGCTTGAATTACTTAATTTCTATTGGTAGACTATAAGGACAGCTTAATGTTTCGAATTATATATATTTTTTTTTATTATTTATTTAACCAGGTGTTATAAACAGGGTTAGGCATGTGCCTGCCCTTTCATCTTTGGGGATCAGGCTGTTCGCCTGATTTCCACCCCAACCCTGGCATATTTAAATGCTCAAGGTTTATTCAGATATTGACAAATTTGTTGGGATTATAAATTGAGGAAAATAGGTAGATGAGATGAGATGAGATGGGTATCAGGTTGATGAAGAAAATATGATATAAGATATATATTTGTAACAAGTTTTGTTTTGCTGGTTGAAACATAAATTGAACAGTAGATAATATTACAGTCTATCTAAATGTGTCTTTAATTATGTTGATATGAGTGAAGGATTCCTTCAAACGACAATCCGGTACGTTGTATAAAAAGTTTTATTTCCCAACGCGTTTCGACCTATCTGTCTTCATCAGGGGACTGGTAAGATGTTACAATATTCATTAGTTTACATAAGGGCGGTGAGTGTAGCACTGGACTCGGTGTCACACAGTGTTGCACTTGTGTAGTCGTTCGGCCGCTAGGTGACACTCAGCAGCACTTGTTAACACTTCTATAGCACTCTATGGGGCAGGTGGGGGGAGTAGAGATATTTGTGTTTAAATGATGAACAATGTTGAAATAAAGAGTTGTTGTTAAACTTTATTGGGAAAAAATTGTGTCTTTAATTAACCTTTTAAAGGATAATTGATCTTGGTTTTGTCTAATATGTGGTGGTAGGTTGTTCCATATAAATCCAATGCATATGCACCATGGTAGAGAAATGACTTTCTGTATAAATCGTATCTAGGTATGTCTTGTAGGACAATTCCATCAAATCTCCTAGTGATGCCATGTGCAATTTGTTTGAATATTTTGTTGTTTTCATTTGCATATGTGTCATTATGTATTAATTTAAGAAGATTGAAATCCATTTTTTGATCAAAAAGTAAACTTTTAGTTTGCTGATGAAGATCCAGAGTGGGATGTAGCCTAGGTAGTCCCGTTTTGAATAGTTTGTATTTTGTCTTTTGAGTTTTTGTTTAAGGAAAGGTAGCAGAAATTGATGTAGTCGAAATAGCAGAGAACCATTGATTTCGTCAGTAAAAGGGCACAACTTTTGGTCAGAGAAGGTCTAATCAGCTGTATCGTCCTGAGACGTGCAGAAGCTTGAGATATTAGTTCCTTGAAGCTGCTATCAAAATGTAAATCCTGCTGTATTATAATTCCTAAATATTTAAAAATTTTACCCATTCTATTTTTTGATTATTATCTAGCTCAATTGGTGTGTCAGTGCTATGAATTCTGAGCTGTGCTCTGTTACCTATAAACATGCTCTTTGTCTTCTTAATATTGATGCTGAGCTTGTTATATTTGCTCCACTGTACTATTTTATTGCAATCTCTTGTGGTATTTTCAATTAATTTATTATGAGAGCTTTCCACATTCAATAATATCATCAGCGTATAATCTAATTTCTCCATTCAGAGTAAGGTTATTTACATCATTAATATACAGGATGAACATGGATGGGCCTAGAATTGAGCCTTGAGGGACCCCAGTTGAGATGTCAGCCACTCTGGATTTTCTTTCCATAATTCTTACCTGTTGCCCTATGTGCGCAAGCCAGTGGTTAGCTTACCAAAGAAGGCTTACTGAAGCCTCCCATGGCCATCTTTCACCCTGGCCAAACGTTGCGCAGCTACAGGTGTTGCGCAGCTACAGGTGTGTTACTGTAGCCGTCCATAGGACGCTACATGTAGCGTCCTATGGACGTCTACAGTAACACTACATGTGTGGCTACATGTAGCGTCCTATGGAGAGCTCTGTGGAGTCATCCATGGACGATTTGCATAGGTCGTTGTTTGGACGCTCAATATAGTTAAGGATATTTATAGTTTGCTTCATTTAGGTTTAGGGTTTTGGTACTAGTTATTTTGCAATTTCTCTGCCTCCTATGGCCATTTTAAAAATGCAACGAATTGTACTGTCATGGAAATCAAATTGAAGAAAGCACAACACAGACAAGACAACACAGGATTCTTTTTTTATTCCTCTTTATTGCATTTGGTATCATCATAGAATGTAGACATAAATCCTCAGAACCATTGAAAGAATCATGGGAGCATATATAGAATGAATACAATAATGACATATACAGAGAGAATTTCGTTGTTTGTCTTAGAAGACACCGGAATTGCCAAACAAAAATATGAATATAATGTACGCTTTTACCACCTTTATTCGGCAGTTTTCATTGTTTTTTTTATATTGCTTGACCCTCTGGCATTGACTCAGGCCTCTGCAATATAATGATAAGAATATTTGATTATAACACACATATATAATCTAGCCGCACACAAGCTAATACATATCCTTTATCTATCAAATACCAAAGCATTCTAAGATCATTTATATTATGTTATTGGAGCTGATGTTGACAAAAAATATCTGTGCGAATCCACTATTAACAGTTATGTTGTGCATTTCACACCTACTGACACTTTCGCTCAGCCATTGAGTTATGCATGCCAATGGGGCAGGACGAGGGTGGCATCATTTTTTACACCTATAGCTATTTTTGTCATTCATTTTGTGTGCATAGTACTAGTAGTGGTCAGTCCAAGAAGGACGTGACATGAAGGCACAATACCCACCCACCCACATTTACACACAGAGTGGCCAATATCAATGTGTACACTGTATTTCATTGGAGAAATGAGGATTAATTTTAGACTACACTTACAACAGATTTAATCAAATCAATTGGAAAAGTGGGACATCTTACGTATAGTATTACTGTGCTGTGGTGACGGGGATGTGAGGATAATATAGGGCTAATGTACACATTTTCGTGAAGCTTATGATGTCTCCTGATTAATATTACTATGAATATTACTACTGACAGGGATGTAAGGATCACTACCTAATTTCAAGGTATGTTTCTTGATGTTTATTATTGATCTTCCCCACCCCCATCATATCACCGCTTGAAAAATACACTGGTCAGGAGAAACGCTCAGTAAACAACAGAATAATGAATACAATTATTAATCTATCATGCCTTGAGGTGGCGGCAGGGGGAACACCACCAACCTCTCCCGTCCCTCCCCCTTTAGGGGCGGCAGGGGTAACACCACCAACCTCTCCCGTCCCTCCCCCTTCAGGGGCTCCTTTATTCGCCATATCTCTAAAGAAACAAATTACTTAGAAGAAAGGATGATACTCACGATGTAGGAATAGTAGATTCCCTATTTTTGTGTAGCCTTGTGAATCTTCTTTTTCATGTTGATGTTTGAAAATATACGTTAGGTCACATGACTAGTTATTTCCGGTGCCAAACATGTGTACAATTAGCCTGTATTAGCAGGCTTTGTGAAGCCTGTAATGGGACGCTTCATGTAGCCATTGTGACTGACATCCTTAAAGTGTTTGCTATTCCTTCATATACATGTATATGAATTGAATAGACTTGTATAATGTAATACATCATAGAAACATAACTCAGAACAAAGATTTTCTGCTGTTGTTTTCGAAAAGTAGATTCTTTATAGCAGGTATATAGCTGGTGAGATTGAGGTAGAGGGGAATGATTTAAGTAAAGGTTGATGTGAGTTATAGGAGCTGGTCATTGGTGAGTTTACAGAGCCGCCCCATGCAAGCTTCATGTAACGACTATTGGCCCCAAACTGTTTTTATAATCCTTTATTTAAAATATAGTGATAAAATAATGGTCATTCCAACCTCAGCAACAGCAATTACATGTTCTTCTAATTAGTATCGATTCAGTGTACATTCTCCTCATTCTCCTCTCTATTTCCTCAAATGAAAATAAGGTGGCTACATGAAGCCTCTAATGGACAAGCTTGCTTGTCCAGTCTCAAGGGGTTACAGGGGTGTCCAAAAGTGTGGATGGACGGCTACCTGTAGCTGGAGCCTAGTTATCCACACCTACGGACCATCCCTGGAACATCTTGTCCGCCCTCTGTGCACATAGGGTGGCCTCTGCCATTCAAGTAATTTTTGAGTAATTCTTCAACATTTTTTCCTATATTTTAATACTTTAATTTATCAATCATAGGTGAATGTGGAACACAGTCAAAGGCTTTCCGATTATCGAAAAATGTGGAAGATATGTACTCTTTTTTTGTTAAAAGCTGTTAACAATTTTCCTAAGAGAGAAGCCACACATGTAGAGGTGGATTTGTTCTTTCTATAACCGTATTGGTTAGCAGAGAGCATCTGATGTTCTTCTAGTTGTGAAATTAGCTTCATATTTATAATTTTCTCCATTATCTTACCACAAATGTGGATTAGTGATATTATGGGTCTAATGTTCTCTACTAATGTTGTGTCCCCTTTCTTAGGAAGTGGTGTTACTACAGCCATTTTCCATGCTTTTGGAAATTTGTTGCATGACAGTGAGATATGTATAATATGTCTTAGTACGTTTGGCACAGCTTTCAATGCATCCTTGTACACTCTTGCGTTAATTTGAGAACACCCAGAAGACTTTCTACAGTCTATTTCATTAATTAGTTTTAATATATCTTCCAAGTTTGGAGTTTCTATAGTAAGCGGAGGTATGTCAAATTGTCTTAAGGTTGCAGGATTATTGACATTGGGTGTATTTTCATTAATATCCCTACCTATCGACACAAAAAAAATCGTTTATAATATTGGGACTCTTCAGCAGATGCAAGTACTCCTGATGTGGGATTAATTACTTCGTTTTATCGTTTTTCCTATTTTGCCTGGTATTAAATCATTTATAATTCTCCAGAATTTTTTAGGGTTGTTATTATTTTGTCTCAGGTTTGTCCTTACATAATTATTTTTTGCCCGTCTCAAAGCAGAATTGACCTCATTCCTAAGTTGATTAGCTCTAATTTTATCGTTAAAATCTTTAGTAGTGATATATCTATGTAGGAAGTGGTCTCTGTCATGCTTCATTTCAAGTAGCTCTTGTGTGACCCAGGGTGTAGAGGTTGCATTTACATAGAAAGATCGGATGGGACACAGCAGATTTAGGATATTTAATATATAACTAGCAAATACCAGTGCTTCGCACGGAATTTGCTAGTGGGACAGTGGGGCCCACATCTTCGCACTCTCCTTGTTCCCTCTCCAACCATCTTTCTCTTTCAAGTTGTCTCTGTAAATTAGTAGCTGTATTAACATTCATACCTCAAATGGAACTGTTGTATTGTTGTTGCCTCCCATTCCCACTCCCCTCTGCCCTTCCCCTTCCCCCCGCCCTTCCCCCTTCACCCGCCCTTCCACCTCCCCCCGCCCTCCCCCACCCTCCCTTGGTAAGTTCCGATCGGTAAATTTACCATAGATATCGGACATTGTCAATGCTTTCTTTATGCTACATTGCCAAGCTTTTTCGGTCATTTAGACATCGGATTTTGCCATAGTTTACGGTATTCCATAATATATCCACTCCCGTCCCATACTAAAGCAAGATGATTTGATGCTTTGGGTGACCCAGAAACCTGGTGTAGGGGCACTGATAGGTTTGTTTTCAGGCAGCGCTGGGGGCCCTGGATGGGGGTGCTCAATGTAAACCCATTTCTAACCCCTTTCCAACCCTAATTTGTGAATGAAACATAGTGGAATGGCTCGGCACAATTTTTGGCAATGTGCATGTGAAATATAATGGAGATCTGGCAAGCGTTTTCAGAGAAGATAGCCGTTTAACGCTCCAAATCCTTATTTTATTAAGATATAGATTATATAATATATCCGATGCTTTATCAGGGTCATATTCGTTTAAGCATTCCTCCCAGTCTAAAGATAATAAATGTTCTTCCATTATTTGAGATCTGTACCTTCTGTACGATCTACCTTTAACTAGCGGTTTTTTTTCAATTTTTCTTTACCTTTTTTTATAAACCATGGAGATGGTTGCTGATAGAATATGTACGAGTACCCACCAATTTTAAGTTTTTTGTGTTACCAAGAATATGATCAATTAAGGTTGAATTATCGCTATGTCTGGTTGGATTCTTTATATATTGTTCCAATCCATTCGTTAGGCCTTATCTTTTAAATATGTAGCATCATTATCATCTGCTAGCCAGTTGATGTTTAGGTCCCCTATTATGAAGATATTTGCATTTTTATAATCATTCTCCAATTGCTTATATTTATTGAAGAGACAATCAATGGCTGTTTTTTTATTACCTGATGGTGCTCTATACGTATTCATCAGAATAGTGTCTTTCATTTTATTATATTCAATTCTGATTGCTAATAGTTCAAGGTCTTTATCACTTTGATTTATATTTTCAATTATTTCATATTCTAGCTTGTCATTTATATAACAGATTATTCCTCCTCCATTCTTTTTAATTTTCCTATCATTGCCCTCATGTCAACTTGTCGTTGTGCTATTTTGGGAGGCAAATCTGAGTTTATGAAACATTACTTATTGTCTGAATCTTTCAAAGCTGTCTTTTTTCTGTTTATCCTATTTGCGATTGATATTGACGAGAATTTAATCAAGATGTTTCTGCCCCTCCCATCTCTATTTGTTGGTGGTTTTCCTAGTCTCGTTACATATTCTATGTCACTGGCTTTGAATGCTTCGTCGATCTCAGATAGAATATTACAAACTAGATCGTATGTTTTCTGGCTCCCCCGATCATTCTCTCCTTGCTGCTCTTTTAGCCCATTTAAAATTACATTGGCACTTCTTTGGTTCAGGTCTATAGTGATATACAATAGTCCTCTAGATATGTAGTATATATATCAAGCTTTTCTTGTCTGATTTCGAGTTTTCGTACTCTTTCTGTTAGCTCATTCATTGTGTCTACTCCGATCGCAACCGTACGATACACACAATTTATATGACCTAGAGATAAACAATGAAAACCAAGCAAATAAACCTTCTTTCTTATGCTAGATCTATCACTGGTATGTATAGAACAAATAATAATGCAGTCACTATTCAGTTGATTCTGAAATACAAAAAGATCAAAGAAAACAATTGTTCTTTATACGTCGAGTGTGCATATAGCCTTAGGCTGCGATATACCATTGCATGCACTGTTTGCGCTGTCGATACCTGCAGTACATGGCCAGAAAAAGTTCAACCAGGTGAATATATCAATATAAAATATGTAAATGCATATCTAAACGTGTGAGGATGAGGTGATTGCTATTAGCAGCATGGAGATGATCGTATTAATCCCTAGAAATCGGTCTATATCCGAAAATAAGGTCTCGGTGGCGTGGAGCGATGTGATCGTGCGTCTACACACTCACTCTCTATGAAGAAAAAGATAACTATTGGCTAAATTCTTGAAATATTTAGCTTTCAAATATCTGTAACAAAATGTGACGCCGAACACTTTTGACAACTAAAATGTGATGCTGATCACTTTTGACAATTGATTTTCCCTTACTTGGATAATCTACTGGCCAGTTATTACAACCAAAACTATGTTTCCAGGAAGTTAAACATCTTATTCTGAATGTGAATCAAGAATTTCATCCTTAAAGATGGTGCATGTTGTTTTTTTGCTCATGCAAAAAAAGTGACGGTGATAACAATAAAAGTGACGGTGATAACGGAAATAAAAATGACTAGGCAAAAGTGCTTGGTATCATATTATGTTAAACGTTATCTCTGACCAAAAACATACCCTAAAAAGATAGTAAAATAGCTGACTAGGATTGCGTTTAACTATTAAATTGATATATTTTAAAGTCCTTAGTATCAGAAAGCCATTGATAAGCCTATTCTATTGCTAATTAGCCTGAAATGAAAGAAGTGACGGAGATAACGCATGTCAAATGTTTGACCGACAATGAACATGGGCCTGTACTGCCTTCCCCTTTACAGAGGACTTCGAATTGACGATGTAGTCAATTTCAAATGGTGACGTCATCCATTTCTATCTACATAACCTTCCCAATCTTTTCTCTTGGCCTCAGGAGGCCATGTGACGGAGATTATGTATTTGACCGACATTTGACCACCAATGTTTGATTTTGAATTACCGGTACTCTTGATAGCTTTATCTGAGAAATGAACCACTGCCTTGAGGTATATAGTATAGCCTTGTTATTCAATGTTTTGACTGGTTATGAAAATACATATTTTTTTTGACCGACACAGTTATCTCCGAACGCATAATTTCAAATGTAAATATTTCATATTTAAATGAGAGCAAATACATCATAAAAATTGTTACATTAAAGCAACTATATCAATTCATACTGATGTCCCATTTTCTTCATTGTAGAAGAATTTGTAATACCGATTTAGCAACTCTCAGTGAAGGTATGATGGCTCGTTGCCAAAATGGAAGCCATATTTCGTTGACATTTGCTTTTAAAATTTATATTTAAAAAAAAACTCACATTAGTATTGCCCGGGTTCTCCACCATTGATAAATAATCTATGGGGATATCCTAAATATGTCTTGTCTGGTAGCTACTATCTTAAACTATCTACTTCTTGAAAGAAGAATACTCAACGAGATGTTTCCTGCTTGAGTAGCAAGCCAGTACTACTTTATTTTTAGTCCAGATCCTGGTGCTCCACATCGAGCTAGCTCCGCCCTGTGGGGCTCGCTCACACTCTATTACTAATCCTGCTGACATCTCAATATTATCTTTTCTATCGCATCAAATATCAAGCAACATAAATACCAATACATCATTATTCTAAGACTTTCTTTTGATAATATTTTCACCAAAAGTGACGGAGATAACTATTTCCTAATACCTGATAAAGGCCCAGATACATTTCACCGGGAAAAGGAAAAAAGATATACAAAACGGAGTATATACATAACTTTTTGGAATTCCAGATCTCCCAAGTCGCCCTTGCAATTTGAAAGATTAATATTGCCACATATTTTTTTTAAAGATTTTATTTCAACTGGGTACCTCACCTCCAATGGTGGTAGGATGTTCTGGTGTAACCCAGCCTTTTATAGAACATACATACATTTTTACAATTGACAGTCGGAAAATTTAAGATAAAATTGGTAGTTTTATACAGGATACAAAAGGTAGCATAAGAATAGTGCCATTAGTTTTGGTAAATGAGATTTAGTGAAATGAGATTAATTGTGCAATTAATCAAGATTAAGGTATTTCAGGTGAAATTTAAGAGTTTTTGCTTCTATAAAGAATAACCTCTTTCACATGAGAGTGATCCAATATATAGAGCAGTGTTATAAAATTACAAAAGTTTAGGCTAGTGTATTCAGTAACCATTTTTTCTGGAGGGACTTAAGTCTCCATATCTCCAATGTTTCTTTATCTTGGGGAAAGTTGGTTCCAGGATTTAGCTGTTTTAATATATGCAGAGTTTTTACCTATTGGGGACTTAGAGGGGAAGGTTTTTAGAGTTGGGGCAGTATTGGCTCTAGTATTCTCGTTTTCATTATTAGATGTATAAAAGTTATTTTTGGACCTAGAATGACCACACAGTCTAAGATGATACTCTCGCCTATTTTGGAGATAGGGAACTTTCAGGTCTCTGTGTAGGTCGAGGGTGGGATATAGAGGTTCAGCTTTGGAAATGGCTCTAAGGGCTTTGTTTTGAAGTCTCTGAAGTTTCATTAGGTTTCCATTATGAGTATCATGGTAGAAAATGTCTCCATAATCAAAAAAGGGTAATAGTTTGCTCTTGAAGACCATAAGGGCTGCTCTATCAGGGAGGAGGTGTCTGATTCGTAGGAAAAGGAATATTTTATGACTAATGTGATATAATTTTGATAATGTTTTTAAGGTGGGGTTGAAAATTAATTTTATCATCCAAAAGAACACCAAGATATTTATAGGTGTGAACTGTTTCAAGAGGTTTCTTGTCTAGAGTTATGACTTCAGGTGGAGGTAGTTTTTTGATGGAGGGCTTAGCAATCAACATAAGTTTTGTTTTAGAGGCATTAATCAGGAACTTGTTGATCTTACACCATTTTGCAAGAGAGTTAATGTCAGATTGCATGTCATGGTATAAATTGGTGGTAGAAGTATTTGTATGATAAAGAACAGTGTCATCTGCATAAAGTAGATAATTTGTGTGATTAAGGTAGTATCCGATATCATTGATAAATATAAGAAAGAGCAGAGGTCGAAGGATAGAGCCTTGGGGGACTCCTGATTTGACCTGGGCTTCATCTGAGAGTGAGTTATTTACAATTGTTTTTTGAGAACGATTTGCCAGGTAAGATTCAAGCCAAGGATGTAGGCTGCCTCTTATTCCAATGTTAGATAATTTATGGAGTAGTATGTTATGATCAACCATATCAAAGGCTTTTCTAAAATCAATGAATGTGAGTAATGTAGATGTCTTATTTTCAGCTGAAAAGGCCATATCATCAGTGAGACGGCAGATTGAATTAATTGTTGATTTGCCAGGGAGAAAGCCTGATTGATTTTCATCTAGGATGTTATTGGTATTTAGATATGTAAGGATTCTGCTGTGTACAATTTTTTCGATGAGCTTACTGGGGGTGGGTAAGAGAGAGATGGGGCGGAAATTGTTGACCTGAGTAGATATTCCACCTTTAAACAGTGGCACTACTGTGGCAGTTTTCCATAATTTGGGGAAAATGCAGCTAGAAAGGGATAAGTTGATACAGAAGGTAATTTCAGGTAGTATTGTGGCAAAAGCTTCCTTTATAATTGAGTTTGAAATATTATCTATAGCTGATGATTTGGAGGTATTTATTTTGGAGATTAGTCCTATCATTTCTATTTCATTAGTTGATATTTTGGTTAACTCAGTTGCTCTGTAGGGCAGTGGGGGAGTCCAGGGTTCATTAGTCGTGTCTGTGAGTAGGTTTTTTCTGATGTTTGCAAAGTAGTTATTAATGTAGTTAGCTAGGTTGGATTTTGATATTGGAATGCCTTCGTCGTTTATTAAGCTTATTCCTGATGTAGTAGTTTTGGAGGGAAGCAGCATATTTATTGTTTTCTGTGTCATTGATGTTTGAGAGAGTTTGATGCATATAGTTTTTTTTTGCATTAAGAAGTAGTTTATTTATGCTTTTCCTTAGCCTTTTAGCTTCAGACCAGTCAGTTAGGGAACCAGTGCGTTTTGCCTTCTTTCTAGCTAAATTCTTAAGTTTAATTGCTTCGAGTATCTCTCTGCTAATCCACGGGTCATTGTTATCTCTTAATCAGGAAGTTTTTAATTGGACAGATAATGTCTAGTGTATCCGAGATAGCTTTGGAAATCCCATGAGTCATTAGGATTTGCTAAGGTTTTAAAATAATCCCAGTCAAAGTTATTACGGAGATTGTTCTGGAAACAATTTGAGTTAAAATTCCTGTAACTCCTACACTTTTTTAAAGTAAAAACTTTCTGGGTTTTAGTTTTTTCCTAATGAAGTAAATAGCTTCATGATCACCTAAGTGTTGGCTCAGTGTTCCACTGTCTGATATGTTTTCTGAATTTGATAATATTAGATCTATAGTGCTCGAGGTAGATGATTCTCCTCTTATAGCAAATCTAGTTGGTTCAGATATAAGTTGGGATAGGCCATTTTGTTGATTAAAAAGCTTTAGTTTCGCTCTTTGAGGACAGTTATTTTTTTGCATGTTTATATTGAAATCTCCAATAATAAACTGTTCAGCGGCTACAGTGTTTCCAAGGCGACACTGAGATATTATACTAGACAGAGAGTCTAGGCATAAGTCTAATGATCCTGTTGGGGGTCTATAGACAGAGGTGATAAAAAAGGGTTTGATATTCGCGGGTTTTATCTTAATGGTAACCGATTCTAGATAAGGTTGGGAAGTGCTAAAATCAGTGATAAGTTCAAAGTGCAGGCCCAATTTGATAAAACACAGTAGTCCTCCTCCTTTTTTGATAGTATTAGTATTGGGGATGTAGTGGCTCCTGTCATTTCTAATCAGATTATAGCCTGGCAGAGTAACTAGCTGGTCTAGGGTCGATTCATTGAGCCATGATTCAGCAAGTGTTATAAAGTCAGGCTTGATTGTCATAACATTCTGTTTGATAAGATCAAATTTATTGTTTATGCTCTGGCAGTTTAGATAGTAAAAGAAGAGGCCATTTTTCCTATTGTTATGTCATTAGCACGATTTCACAAATGTGTTTGTTTCAATCTATATATAAGATAATACATGTACATAGCATAATCTATGAGAACTAAGTCATAAATGCAGTTCTATAACAATAACAATATTCAGTCGAAACATAACATTTACTATTACATGGACCTACATAACATTTTTATTGAGTTAATCCATGTCAATTACTTTATTTTGTCAAAGAGAAAAATAGGCTTTCTCTTGTTAATATCTTTAAATATTGACATATTGTAACACTGGTGTAGAATCCGATTTAGAAGACCGACAGGGATTTCTGTATTATCTTTGTTTGTACTCACACATCGCGTGCCTAATAGAATAGTGCCTTTCTGTCTCTTTTTCTCTGTCTCCCTCTCCCTTCTCTATCTCTTATTTCCTGGGTATGAACATAAACTGCCTCCCTCTCAGCTCTCCCGCCCTTGATATAACCATATTAAATGTGTTGATAAGGGCGTAAAGCAACCAATCTCACTCACTCACTCACTCACTCACTCACTCACTCACTCACTCACTCACTCACTCACCTAATAGAATATTCTTCTTTTCTATAAGGTGACGTTTACAACAGATAATACAGACGATGATGCCTATAAACTAAAAGAGTACATGAGGAAGGAAGGAACCAAAGTAGTTAAGGAAGCAATCGGAGAATACATTAAACTATTAAGAGAAGGTAAGTTGTATCCCAATTCACAGATATCGACTTATGGAATTGATTTCTATAATGCAAGAATATCATTATGTGAATGAAAATATTTGGTATCCTCCACCTTTTCAAAATGTATGTGACAGTTTACCATCTTCAATAGTATTGGTTGATAGTTCCTATGTAGTAGTTAAGAGTACATTTTGCTTGATCCTGGATAATGATATAACTACTTCTTTTAACTTCTCCATTTATATAGTTGCTATGATTAAAGAAATATTGTTCATTCTATTAGAATATAGCCGAGGAATGATATTACCTTCCAAGTCATCATCTAGTGATTTGAAGAACGTTGGAAACCCTCCTCCAACGGTAAGATTTTTATAGTTAAGGAAAAAAAGCATCAAAATTGTCTTTATTCAATAACCATAACGTTTATGTAAATTATTTCTGTCTACCTTCTTTGTATTCAATAACCATAACTTTGAAGTAAATTATTCTTGTTTGTACCCTACGTCGTTGATGCTCAGTTGATAATAACCTTAAGTAGTTCAATAGACTCTTTGAGTTTGGGAAAGAGTTCATCAACCACAATTACCGGGTCCAAATTTATTTTTCAAGATGTACATAAACCTGCGAAATTTCATTTACTGACCGGAAACAAATTTGCCTACCATTAATTTACTATGGTCCCTATAACATAGGCAAAAGCCGCCCTTGCTAAATGTGGCTAAAAACACATTGTGACCCATATCAGGAAACTACATAAAGATGAGTGATTTTTGACCGCTTTGAACTGTAGAATTCGAATCTGCTTGTTGGCAGTTCTAAATCTTGCACAGTTCGGAGTTATTCGAATTTTTTGGGTGAAAATCTACCATTTCTGATGTTATTTATAACTTTGTGGGTCTTGGTCCAAATTTATTTAAACCTGGTATACTCAAAGCTGACAAAGATAAAGAAATGAGCCAGATAAAGAAATGTCATAGATATTGAATGACTCATTTTTTCAAGAAATAGTATCATATTTTGATTAAAGAATCAAACCAAAGAATCATCGCAAGCCTGGTTAGCGAGGGAAATTCTGCAATAACATCGCAATGACAGCGATGTTTTTCATGCAAGGCTCCCAGAAAAAACATCGCTGTCATATGGATCCTGCGATGTATAGCAGTCACTTTTGCTCGCACAACAGAAAACATCGCACAACAGAATTTTTTTTTTCTTTACAACAGAAAATATTGGTTTTGGGATATTTCTTGTACTGATTTGAAGCTATTTCTGCTTCTGTTGCTACGAGATGTATTTATTAACAGAATGTAGCATCAAAAGTTCAATTTAGGCCAGATATACTTCAAGTTACATACCAACAAGTTTTAGCGATGGAAATAACATCACCATGACGACGGAAATAGTTTTTTTTTTTATTATTTAACATATTTATACAGCCATAAGGGATAAGGATATGCAAGGCTCACGGGGGCTATTATTTAGCATTGTCCATGGTTTTCCACCAGGGGCTGTTAGGTGCAGTCCTACTACTATAGAAGGAAAGGAGTGGTGCATAAGTAAAGGTAATTAGTAATTAGTGTAGAAGGAAAGATGATAGTTGTTAATCTACATGATAGGATCAGTTATTCTGTCCGTCCATAGCAGTGTGTTTTCATCGTCTGTCATATTGCGTTCAGTCCTGGGGAGTTCCTGTGGTCATGGGATGTTCATTTAATTCTGTGGGTTTCCCCCTTGGGTAAGGTTGTGTGTGATTTGATTTTGTGACTGAAATATTTGCGGTTGTCTATGTTTTTTATGTCTGGGGGTAGTTTGTTCGATGCCTGGGCACCATAGTACTTAGGAATAAAAATTCAAAATTCAGGCTAGTAAGACTTGTATGAAAACATGTATGAAAACATGAAAACATAGAATATATGATGGAATTTTATAACATTGTATAAAAGTAAATAAGAAGGTGAAAAGAGGACATTGTATTGTTTAATGGAAGAGGCGCATTATACCAGATTATTTATTTAAGATGTTTTTTATTTGATTGTTATTGATGTAAATATGCTAAATTGTATTTATGGCCTTCTTGGAAGAGCTGGGAAATCTGCAGAACGTTGCAGCCTATTTCCACTGATGTAATTGTATTTAAAATGGAAATAAAAATATTTATATATATATAGGAGCTCTCTTAAGTGACTCGCTTTTTGGTCTGGGCAGAGGAAAGTTGCATTGTGAGGAAGACCTTGTTTGTCGCCTGGATGGGTTAACAGGCTTATGGGAGAGTTGTTCTTGGGACCTGCTATGCATAATTCCCAGGATGAGGTGGTCTCTACGGTCTTGTAGGGGTAGTAGCCCCAGGGATGACCTTATTCCGGACACGCTGTCAAACTTCCCAGCATGCAAAATAATGCGAATAGCCCTGTTCTGAAGTCTGTCTAGCTTATTAGCGGAGCTTTTAACTCTTGGTTAAACCCCCAAATGTACCTCTATATGTTATATGTATACTGTAAGATGGGCCATTTTTGGTCAAAATTCGATTTTTCGCAAGTACCTCCACTATGCCTGCACCGATTGTTATAATATTTGGCCTACTCCTAGAAAAGATGGTTTGCCAGTGTATGGTGGGATTTTTTTTTTATTTTATTTATTTAAATAGGCTTTAATTAATGTCGGCAAAAGTCGTCGGGCACCGTTGATCATCTGTCTGTCAAAGGGGGTAATTGGCGTGTAATTGGTTGTGGCTGATAGTCTGAGCCCAAGCTGATAAGCAGCTGACTAAGATGGCCCAGCCAGCCTGTGTGGTGCCTGGAGCCTGGACACTGGCAGCCCCTATAGGTACTTCTATAATTGATAACATGTGATGCACTTGCACCTCCACCCCACTGGCTACACTAATCATGATGGCCTTATTTAATCAGGGTTGATACATTGGCTTCCACTAATGGGCCCACCTGTTAATAATGTGCCTGCGAAATTTTGTTCTAATTCCCTCTATAAATACAGGTTACATTTGATAAAAATGGCATGTGTGAGTGAAAAAGAAGAAAGTTGCAGTTTGAATGGTAATTCTACACCTATTATTAACGATTTGGCTGTGTTTAAAGTAAAATGAAAAAGAGGACATGTGGACATGTTGGGCCAGAGGATCTTTCATTTCTTCCACATTATTTATTCATATCAACTTAAACCAATTGTACATGCATTTCATCCTATGTCTTGATGTTACAGAAAAACATAAGGTCAACTGTACATTTTTCAAATGGTTACCATTAAAGAATGAACCTCTTCATTGAACCACTACCAAATGTATTTTTCCTTGAGTATCAGGAGATTATCATGCATTATTTATTCTTAAAAAAAATAAAAAATTAACAGGTACCCGGCCCCTCTCCCTCTCCCTCTCTCTCTCCCCCCTTCTCTCTCTCCCTCTCCTCTCCCTTTCTCTCGCGCGCTCTCTCTCTCTCTCCCTCTTGCTCTCCCTTTCTCTCTGTCCCACTCCTTCCCTCTCTCCCTCCCTCTCCCTTTCTCTCTCCCTCTCTCTCTCCCCCCCTCTCTCTCTCTCCCTCCCTCCCTCTCTCTCTCCCTCCCCCTCTCTCTCTCTCTCTGTCTGTCTCTCCCTCTCTCCCCCTCTGTCTCCCCCCCTGTCTCCCTCTCCTCTGTCTCTCCCTCCCCCTCTCTCCCTATCCCCCCTCTCCCTCCCTCCCTCTCTCCCCCTCTCTCTGTCTGTCTCCCTCTATCTCTCCTCCCTCTCTCTCTCCCTCCCTCTCTCTCTCTCTCTCCCTCTCTCTCTCTCTCTCTCCCTCTCTCTCTTTCTCTTTTATGTTACCAATCTAGTAATAGTAATTAAGGTCCCCCCCCACACACACACCACCTGCCCCTCTCCTCCCAGTCTAGTTAGTACTTAGACCACGGTCATTTAGATGTGGCATTGAAATAGCCAATATGGAACACGAGGTACGAGTGTTCCATATCATAGGCTATTTCAACGCCGCATCTAAATAAACGTGGTCTAAGTACTTTGGGCCACAAGGCTCATAAAACTGTAATAAACCGCTCTATTTGGCCAACTATAAGTCTACACAATTACTTAATAAATGTTTTCTTAGGCTGAAAACTGATAAATACTATCTGTATACCAATATATTAAGTATTGTCTTCATTCAATTATCTGTTCGAATTATGGAATTCTATTCTAGATGTAATTTTTGTCTCAAATTTGTGAGCATTAGTGGAGGTGAATTGTACATTTTCTGACGACCTGGCCCTTGTGTCATTTCCTGTGGCTCTTTTCAAAGAACCAGCTATTTCATCCCAGTCTGTTTTATTGCCCCTGATATTTATCTCTTCTCACCTCCCACTACTGTCTTCCCCTGGAGTTAATGACCCCTCAGACCAGATGTCTGGGCTCTACCTGCTTCCTCTCCAATCTTTTATAAATACCTATTTCGAACCCAAGAAAAAATAATCCTGTGAGTTTCAAGCATTTCACTTGATAATTCCCACTGTCATCCTAAATGACACTGAAGCTGATTCCATTTATTTGAATTGTACACAACTCTATAAAGCATGTTATTTCATTGAAAACTTTATCACCAAGTTCATGTTTATGTTTTTTGTTAATTGAATTTTATCAATATGAAAATATTCTCAGCATTCACATCAAAACGATGGAGGAAAAATACTTCGAAATATTGAATTTAAATTGAAGAAAAGAGAGTGAGTTGGCTCCTAGTATTTTTTTTAGCTACCAAATTTTCTAATCTACTTATTGATATTAGGCTGAGTCCGACGGTCTCCATTGAAATGAACAAGTGATAACATTATCTTGTCTAACTTTTTGTATCCTGGGTTATTTTTTTAATCACTTTTGATTGGCATGAAGGCAATACTTATTAAGCTTAGTCTCTCTCTTGTGCCTGGACCTCACATTCAACGGGAAACATGAATTCATGCAGTCTTTATCTAAGGCACAAATAACTAACACATACATGCATGTGCTATCGTGATCCATCGATATTCTTTAGGCCTGATCCATTGCTTGTGTCCAAGACAGCTGGGGCGGTTTACTCTCACCCTTTGAAGTGGTGACTTCCTTACCCCCCTCTATGTATGTTCCATACGATCTAAACAAGGGCCATTTAGAGCGGTTAATTACAGTTTTTATGAGCTGCGTAGTCCAATAGGGTATGACTGGGCCAGGTGTTATGAATTAATTGATTCAGTGTTCATTAATGTGCCTGCGAATTCTGGGAGTGGAGAGGAGGAGATGGTGGTGGGTGGTGTTTGTGGTGGAGGCACTCCTCAGCACTTACACCATATCATACTGATAGAGTCCAGCTGTTTTGGCATCCTCTCTCCAACCTCTCTCCCTCTCCCTCTCCCTCTCAGCAGGGACAACAAATATCAATATTCATAATCAACAGTCTTTAGACAGTCCCTACCCCCTAAATAAGCTCCGCCCCTGTGACTATTTTGATTGTCGCAGGCCCCATGACCTCTTGTCTGGGTTCTGTTGGGTAGCAAATTGATAAAAGGCCGAATTGTAGTCAAAATGTGGTATTATCATGGTTTTATAGATTTGGAGGCTGGTTTTCTTATTGAGGTAGGTTCTGATTTTTTAGAAGGTGTGGATTTTATAATTTACAGTTTTCATTACCTTGTTTACTTGGGCTTGACAGTTTAATCTAGAATCGAGTACCGTCCCTAGGTAGGCGTGATTGGGTACTTCATTTAGCATTTTGTTGTTGAATTTTAATTTTTAGTCAAACATGACCTCACGTCATCACTCATAGACATTACAACGCCCGCAGGCTAAACATAAAATTATGACTTTCCTCGATTTACAATGAGTAATCGGTGATTAGAGCTCCTTTACTTCTCAGGATTACTAAAAAACTGCATGCCCTCGGAGGTTGAACTGGAAAATTCTGTGATAAAGGTACATTTATGTCTATTTTAGAATGTGCGATGGGAATGATTCCACTCGCAGTTTTGCAAGGGAAACAGCCTTGAAAAACCCTCACAAAGTTTGCGAGCATTTTTCTGGGCCTGATGTTTTTGAAATTCAGCGATGTTTTCAGAGAATCATTTTTTCTGGGCAGGGTTTCTCTCGCAAACCTATTTCTGCGATGTTTTTCCTGCGATCTTTTTTTCTGGGTAGGGTCCCAGAGCAATCTGGTTGAGTTTATTTCAAAATCAGGCGCTATTCATGTTATTATGAGGGACAGATTATCTTAACTGCTAAACTAGTATATAACTGCATCTAACTAAATCTGGACCTCATATTGCAGTCTCTGTAAAGTCAGGTCTGGCATGGCGCCTCGCACATGCGTTTGTTTACTTTTCGGCCGGCCCTCCATATATGGCATGCGCCCTCCATATATGGCATGCGCCCTCCATATATCAGGGATACAAGTTCTCAGATTATCAACTGAATTCAGATATATGGAAAAGTCGGCAAATGTCCCATACAACACCCTAAACTGACTTATAAATTCCAAAATTTTCTCAAAATCTCATTTGACAATATTGTTGTTGGATCATCTTGTGTTACACCAACAAATGTAGGCAGTTTGAGTAGAGGTTGTACACAGCCATAGGGGAGTGATGTGTAGAGACTTCTATCTAAGTGTTCTCACGGAGCCTGGAGCTAACGGAGCCGCCTATCCCTATCGGGGGAGAGGCGGCCTCAGATCCTTACTGAAGTGAGATTCCAGATATTTCCGTTGGACTTTAGCATTGGGTCAATGGAGCGCACGGAAATCCCCGAGGTCCTTCGCTCAAGAACTCCGGGAATGGGAATCATATACACCCCTTGGACTGACCTAGATACCCACCCCAGTTAGGGCGCACTGCCCTACAAACACACACGGTCCTTTATGCACCTTAAACTACCTCCCCTTGGACCTTGGAAAATGTTCAGATTATTTTACCTTACCTGACTTGCATCCTTGATATATGGCATGCACCGACCCATATGCCCCGTCTCACACGCCGAATCGGGCAAACATTGAAACGAGTTTCCGAGCGATTCGAAGTCTATTCCAGAATAATTCTTGCATATAACGTGAACTATATGCTAAACTTAAACCTTTCTGCTGTTATATTCAGTCGATGGGGAATAATCAGCCTATTTCAAAGCATTTTAGCCTCCGCGCTCAGCGAAAACAAGATGGCGGCCACGGTCCCTATACCGACCCAGATTTTGAAGCGCATGCGCAAACCAATTCCACTCGTCTTGGCCGGCCAGGGCCCGCTCGAAGCGTGTGGAATCGTGAAAGATATACTGGTTTGATTATACAAATAAAAAGGTTGATCATATTTCATTCGATATGCTTCGTTTCGTTCGATTTCCAAGCCTTTGTCAGTTGTGTTTGCCTCGAACGTCTCCACGTCCGCCCAGGCTTAGCGAAAACATGGCCACGCTAGACTAGGTCTATACGTTACCTACCAGCCGAGGAAATTAAACTGCTTTCTGAGCGCTTTGAATGATTATACACAATAATCCTGGCATATGAGGTTGAAAACAAGGTTAGATTAAACGTTCAAGCATTTATATTCAGTCGTTGGTTAATCATTACGGCTTTCGTAGTATCCACGAGCATAGGCCAGGGCTCTTATGACACGGTGGACATAAGGGTCCGCCAGCACGAAGATCCATCGTGCCGGCGAGAAGGCCCGCCACAGCGTG
The DNA here is from genome assembly GCA_942159475.1 of Sthenelais limicola. Classification (NCBI taxonomy): domain Eukaryota; kingdom Metazoa; phylum Annelida; class Polychaeta; order Phyllodocida; family Sigalionidae; genus Sthenelais; species Sthenelais limicola. The sequence goes on from OW804098.1 coordinate 57,460,893, forward strand.
TACAGCGACAAAGCCCCGGCAATCGCCTAACCGTAGGTAGACACGCGCATGCGCCAAATAGTACCTTGGAGCAGCCTGTCTAGCGCTGTACATAAACATATTTAACATGAAGGTGTTACTAAGCGTGGTCTATGATCACGTACTAGTTTTCGTAAAGTTATACGGCTATATGCAAACATCTGTTTCTTATGGAAAACTTATCTTGGAGGCTGCGCCTGACTAGGGCGCCACCTTCAGGCGATCAAATGATCACATGACTTGATCTGGGAGCATCTGCCTCCAAGACAGTCAGTCAAGCGACAAGTGAGTTGGTGGCCACATGTAAGTGGCTCGCACCAACTTTATTTTTGGCTTTATACAAGAGCGAGGAGAAATCCAGGTCACTGTAAGTAGCCAAACCTTATATTTCATTGTTGGATCATTGTGATGTTCAATATGAAAACATGTCATTATGTTGCCATTGATGAATAACGATTGCTAGTTTCTGGCCGCTTCCTTATAGTGTGCTAAGACATACCGCCATGTGCATCGAGTGAATGGGAAAGGGTTTGTGTCCAACAAACTTACTCAATGGGCCTCTTTCAAAATGGAATTGGTCGTTGACAATAAACCTCAATTCTTAAATGATGCACTGGGAGGAAAAAGCGATGAAGTAACTCTGATGGGCCTATCCTGTTTATAAGAAGTTATGAGACATTGCCAAATTTCATTGGTTTCGATAGTCAGCTTTGAAGCTGTCCACCATGTGCGGAGAGGTGACCTTAACGCACCGCCGCTGGTTTCGGTTGCTGATTCTGTCGACACCAGGTGGGGTGTATCTGGCCTAGTTTTGTGTCCTTACGGGTGACCCATCGCAATGTCCTAAATAAAAGAGCTGGACGCGAGTGGAGACACAAATGCTACCGGATAACTGATTTTGCGAGTGGTGTCAGCCACTGGGTCGGGCGGCTGTTCATGAACGCCGGCCAAGACACGCGAGTGTTTGGAGCAATGTCAACCCCTTGGGTGTGAGTGAGTGGTCCTGGCCGGGCCGCCATCTATATAACTGCCGTCTGGGGAGAGACCAGGCAATTAACTTCAGCCAACACTCGTGGTTAGTTGCCTGGCATTCTCTCTATTGGCGGACTACTGGTTAGGCCGTTCGTGTGCGGGATATTATTACGACTGATTTGAGTGCTCTTTCTTGTGTTCCATTTGATTCTAACGAGAAGGAATTTCCCGCGCTGGCTGGTACGTCTGGGGGCCTTACAGTCCTTCAGAAGTCCCGGCCTACTCCCCCTGCTGCGGCAGAGGGGAAACGATCAACTGCTGCCGAGCCAGAGCCGGACCAACAGGTCTGTGCCATGAATGGCAAGGCTGCGGTTAGGACCCAGGTACTGCCCCGCCCTGTTGATCGAGCTAACGTTTCCAGAGCTCGTAAACTGGTCGTGGATCGTGCAGCCGTCCTCTGGCTGGCTCTTCAAGAGTCACTTGAAGGATTTTGCGTTGACATCGCAGAGACCATTAGGCCTCTCGATGACGTGGACCGCCTGGTCGATAGTCAGGCGGAAATCACGCAGCTCATGGCAGATGTGAATCTTTCACTCACTGAGCAGGAACTGGTGGAGAGAATTAACCTCCTCGATATGCAAGTCAACAGACTTCGCCAGGAGAACCAAGAGCTCCATGCAAAGGTAACTCTGCTAAGAGCTAAGGTGCCGCATCGGACTATGAAACCTCTGTCTTCCGCCTCTAATAAGGTGGAGACTTCTCCTTTGGCTGTGAACCTAGTTTTACGGCTTCAGCAACGAAAGAAGGAGATTTGTGAGAAGTCAGCAAAGGCACTACCAGTTCCACCGGGTTTCCTTCCGTCCGATCACCAGGGACCTAGACCTTATTTTGGAGGAATCTGTTGTGGTGGTCCGTCTCACGACGATGTTTCGGCAGTCGCTAGTGGTACTTCTGCGGCGGTGAAGCCTTCTTCAAGTCAGCCTATCTGCAATATGAGCGTTCCCGGGCTCAGGAGTTTGAGCGTGTCCGTAAGGAGCGCGAAAACATACTCCATGAGAAAGCCAAGACTAACAAACAACGTCAGCAGGCTCTCCTCCAGCAACAATTGGTGGAAGAGGAGCGCCAAAGGCTAGCGGTCCTTGTGAAGGAGAAGGCCATAGAAGAGGAATGGTGATGCTGTCACGCGGAACAACAAGCCCGTGACATGGAATACTTCCGGGAGCAAAAGGAGATTGAAGCTCGTCAAGCCCAGGAAAAAGCCCGTCACCAGGAGGCTGCCCTGAAGGAGGTCGATCGGGAGATCCAGCAACTTCAGGAGACGGAACGCCTGTGAGTCGAGGCTCTCGATTCGCGGCAGCCTGTCTTCCCTCTGACCTCTGGTCTGTCCCCATCTATCAGGGACACAAACTATCCAGGTATTGGACCCCACCGGGACTCCAATGGAGACTGATGATTCCGTGGTCATGAGCGTGGTTGATCTAACTCAGCTGCGCCAAAACGCGGGGCGCACTGTCGGTTGTCAGCCTAACTGAGGCCCTCACCTGCCTCCTAGCAACCACCCCGTGGATTTGTACGAACGGGTGGAACGGGTGGAACCTCTATCCCCAGTTTGTGTGGACAGCCCAGGGGAGACATCTCCTCGGCCACAAAACGACTCTCCTTCATCAGCTTTGGTGTCCAAGCCAGAGCTGCCACCGGGCAGTGAGGTCCAAGGGGACATGGTGGTACCCCAGTCGCAACCCGGATCTGCGGATTTGGGGCGAGACGGGGTTGAGAATGGAGCACAGGAAACCCAGTGCCTCCCCCTCTCTCGGGAGAGGGCGATCACCCTGCAGAGGATCCGGGTACCACGGGGGCTGGCTCAGACAGGTCTGGTGAAATATCAGACATGAATGAGCACAAACTCCTGCAGGATTCAGACTCCGATACAGAGGTGATCTATGATTCCCTAGGACAGGAGGACAACGTGGTCTCTGTCCCCGGACGCTTTGATCCGTTCAGCAAGGCCATTATTGGGTCCTTGTCGCTGAACAGCGTTTCAAAGGCGGAAGCTGAGGCAGACAAGGAGGACGGGTTTCTCTGAAACTCGTCATAATGGCTAGGGTGTCGCACTGCGATACCCCAAGGCGGTCTTGTGTGGGTTCATCCCACAGTGAGAAGAGGGCACTCTTCTTCGCAGGTGGTGGTTTTTACCCACAAGATTGGTTTTGTTCACCGATCTTGCTTTTAATAATAAAGCTCATGCACTGATATTTTTATGCTTTAGTGGATGCTTCCGATTGAACTGCGCTGCGGAATCGGAACAGACAGTCATGTCTGCTGGCCTCTTTAGGCCTATAAAGGCTGCAGACCATGGGGGCAAGCGTGGGCCTGGCTCTAGGACCTGTGCAGCTGAGTGGCATAACCTGTGCCCTGCTGCACAAGAAGGTCTAGAGCGGAATAGATCTCCTTGGTACCATGGCGGACCCTACATAACTAGTTATTGTGGACCTCCTCAACTCCAACTAGTGAGGGGGCAGTGTAGTGGGTCCGCCACCCGGAATACATCAACGCTGCCGACCATTGCCGACTACCAACGAAACTACGACAGCGGGGGCACTTCTACTAGAGCCGGAGACGACCACCAGTTCCGGCCGCTTCCGTCAGAGGGCGACATACGTCATCATGCCGACAGCACTGCAGACACCCTCCGACAGGCAGTAGGCGGAGGATACTACTACCTTCGCAAGGGGATCCAGGCTTCGCTTAACACTACGGACTCGAGTCGCGTTGCGGACCGAGATACTTCTGTTGTTCAAATTAAGCACCCTTGTTCAGAGACAATACCTTTGTAACTGTATACCTTTGGGTAATAAAACACGGTTCAAACGAATTTTCTCGTATTTGTGATTCTTTCTCGAATTTCGTAAACTCGTGCCCACAAATCTGCAGTTCACTACAAATACAATTTCAGCGTCAAAATACGATGCTACTATCTGTGTGACCCAAACTACGATTTTGGGGAAATATAGGACCAAACATGTTCTACTGTAGTTTGTATCCCCTGCCAACAATTTCAAAGAATGATTCGTTTCATGCTTCGAAACTATACTGTCATAACAAATCAAGAAGTTTGAACTATAACATACTACCAAATCCTTCTAACCCAATATAATCTATATGATATTAATTATCAAGGTATGCCAACAAATATACTGCAGTTGAAATACGGTTATACATGGCTATGCATTACAGACTAAGTGTGTATTTTTTTGTGATTTTCTTTGCCAACTAAAAATAATACATGATATTATCCGCATTAGATAAAACTACGACGTTGTACAAATCCACTTCACACCAATTGGTCGATCAAAATCACGTTCATATGTAATACCTCTGAGTCAGGTCTGTCTCACATAATACATAGTGACCATCCTCATCCTCATCCTCCTTGTAACTCACCAGTTTTTCAGTTCAGGCCATAAACAAGTCTTATATAAAAGTATCTTATGAGAAATTTGGTTCATAAGTTTGGAAAAATTCGATTATTTCTGTTTAAAATATTCAAAATGGATTCCTTACGATGCACGAGAAGCCTATTCAAGTTGCTTGAGGTTTCATTTTTATCAGGTTTTTTTGTATGAGTGACAGCAATGATCTGCAAGTCTATGGCCTATCCACGTCGATATCATGTCATGCAATATTATAATATGGCGACGATCGCCGAAAATGATTTTCCGCTCGGCAGATTACACCCAAACCTTACCGTATTCAAGCCCAGATCTAGAGGAGCTTACTGATCGCTTAATGTTAACGCTATATGGACGGCGTTAATTGAAAAATTCGGCAACTTTTCTTCTAAATTCTTTGGTCAAAACAGTCGGGGAGCCTCAAATTAATTCGGTGGAATCACAGATATTAATATTTCAAAATTATTATTTCCGTATTTTTCATTGATTTCATTATTCAAGACCTAGTCCAAGCAAGCGTGATAATGTCTTAAGAATATACGGTAATATTGTCAGGACCCATAACGATTGTTCTCTGAGAAATTTGGTTCATAACTTTGTGTCTATGAATTATCTGTTTGATAATATTCATAATTATTGCAAGAATAATTTGAGACTTGAAATAGGTTTTCAATATTCCCTAATAGGTAAATCGAATCTGATAGCTCTATTTACTATTGCGCAAAACTCACTCAGCTCCCCGGTAAAACTAGGATTTGGGATTCTCACAGGTTGGCAGCTCTGAAGTTGTTGGAATGTTACACTCCTCAAGTCTTGCCCTTGTGATGATACCTTCATTTATTATATACCCATCCTAATAAGATTATATTTCTTTATGTACATTAATCTCCCCAGGAGTACAAGGCCAAACAAGAACTGAACAAACAGGTGGCAGCTAGTAAACCCAGTGATGTAGGTGTGCGTATTCCCTGTAAAAGATTGAGTGCCAAAGAAGAATTCAAATGTCCACCTTCTGAGCTCTATCGGGCTCTGACCGAGCTGGATGTAAGTTACACGAATATTCTTTATATTTAGTATGTTTATATAGCAAATCGTCAAACTATAAAAAGATGATAAAATAGGGAACTATTTAAAACCTTTATTTACGTGACTTCCATTGTTATAAAAGTATTTTTGACGTGGAAAATATTTGAAAATAAATGATGTTATTCCCATATTTATTCATATCCCTTGCTGAGAAACTAATTATACAAACATTGTATTTTAACTAATTAATCTGTTAAGTCCAATACAAGTAGATATTTATGAAGGGTTTTTGATGTATGCTACTTAATTTAATCCTATAGTATATGGGGTTGACCCCCAAAAGGGAGGGGACAGGAGTAGTTTATGAGTTTGGGGTTTGAGTTTTATTGGGGTCCGACGTTTCGGGTGAACATTTGACCTTTATCAAGGATCTTGATATAATGTCTACCTCCTTGGGTAAAGGATACTTGTAATAGTTTATATAACTAATTTTGATACTTTTATGTATACCTTCTATCCTTTAAAATAGGAAAAAACACTATCCTCACTTGATCTTTTTTTCTGATTCAGATGGTGCGGGCTTTCACGCGAAACAACGCTGAAGTTGAAGCTGAAAAAGGAGGAAGTTTCAAGATTTTTGATGGAAATATCTATGGGGAATTCACAGACCTGGTAAGTACCTCATATCAACGTCGCGAAGTGCGCATATAAATTTACGTCTAAAGACCTTCAGCTCAATCTTTAAACAACCGCCTGTAACTGGCCAAACAAACTGACCCTGCTTCAGGGGGTACATATTAAAACAGGCATAGAAAAATAATGTATGATTTTCTATTTTGTTTACTTGTAAAAATTGTCATTGCTCATAAAAATCTAGATTTTAATTAAACTTTCCTACGGTAAGTATCTAAAAATTATAAAATATAGCATTACGTTTACTCACGTAAGGACATATTTTATTATAGATATTTACTTAATGACCACACAAGGCATGTAACCCGCGTGTAGAGGGTGGGGGTGGAGGCGCAGTGGTCATATAATCCAGATGCACCAAAGGTATCGGGATCAAATCCCCGTGCTGTTTTGCACAAAATTCTTCCCTTTTCACCAACTCCTCTCCTTTCCCGTGCCCTCTCCCCTCTCCTTTCCTTCTTCCTCACCCTCCCCTCTCCTAACATATCCTTCCTCTCCACAAAAAAAGACAGTCATGTAATAATAATTCATACAAATCGTTCTTTTCTGTCTGAAGGTTCGGGACGAGAAAATCCAAATGCGCTGGCGGTTTAAGACCTGGCCGGACGAACACTACTCCAATGTTACAATTGACCTTAAGGACAAGGGCAATGCAACAGAACTTTGTCTCACTCAAACCGGTGTACCCGACTCCGACTTCGACCGTACAAGGGAAGGCTGGAAACGTTACTATTGGGAAGCCATAAAACAAACATTTGGATTTGGTGCTTGTCTCATCTGATGCTGCTCTAGTGCTAACTGTCAGACGACACTTCTACACCTACTACATGAATCTGCCGAATTGAATCATCAACATAGTTGCTTGGTTTGGGGTATTCTTTCCTTCTTTTTGCTCGAGATGCATTACCAGTGGAATATTAGACTCTTATCTTTACCATATAAATAATGTATTGAATTGAAATCCCATTACTGTTTCCATTGTCATCTAGGAATATTGTTTCAATGGCGCAAAGTTTGATCCATGTTCGGTCTATTTTCTCGAGGAAGAACAAAGCTGGTGTGAGGTTCACACTGGGGAAGCTCTCCTGCAAAGTGAACAAGAAAGGCAACTAGGGAATCTAAATCATCAATGTTTTTGTACAGAATAGCGGTCATCCATTTTCATTCCGAGTAAAGTGTCATCCATTTCATTAATATTTATTGATTGCACTTGTGGATCGATTTTTGCGGTAAAGAAAAATCCAGACAAAGTGTAACAACTACTACAAATGTTCCAATGATATGCTATTTCATTTCATTCTTAAGATTGTACATGGTGCATTAGGCTCTTGGTTTATCACGGCATACAGTGCCACTTCACCGACTATATTATTGTTCATGTTAATTAGGTAAAGGAATGTGATTTACCATAAGGTTTATGGCAGGATGATTAAACAACGGTGATTTTTCTCTGGTGTTGATGTGTGGAAGAAGGAATACCATTCATTAGTCCCTGTTAATCAGTTAACATCCCCATAAAAAAAAACCAGCTGGGCCATGGTCTCGGTTCCTCCTGTCTTGGCTTTAATCCTCTCCCGCCATATCACGTAACCAACGTTTAATGAGACTTAAATGACCAAAGCATCTGGCCTTCTTCCCCCTTCCCTGTTAAGAAATCCAGCGCCAAACTATAGCTTGGCATGTGTCAATGTCCTCCCAATATCAAATATAGATAAACTTCGTTTCCGTCATAACCAACCCCTCTCTCAACTTCTTAACGTAATTCGGAAAAGCATTTAATTAATGCATTTGTCTGTCAAAAAAACTTTAGGCTTACAGAAATTGTCTTGCTCTTGAATGTATTCGGCAGTTTTTGTCCGGTGCCGTATTTTGATAGCAATCAACCATGTGAAGCCTGGATGGAGTATTTTATGTGTATAAAAGTCATCACTCACCATCGATATTGTACCTGCCCTAGGCTGTGTGCACGGTGTGGTATTTTTCTATGAAAGTTCTTTTTTTTTTAATCTTTTTTATGTTTTAATTTTGTTGTCAGTAGAGTGATTAAGATTCAAACGTGTACAAGACTGCATAACTTCTCGTTCAAGACTGACTCGTCACACTTCTAATGTCATTTCTATTCTATCTGACATTTTAAAATTAAGGACAATCAAAATTAAATAGAGCAATTGTGAGTTTACTATCTAAATGAGTTAGATCGAGTAAGACCCATGCATTAGAACGAAAAGGAATGCTGCTCAGCCGAAACAAACAAAAAAACTTTGTATTATTCACTTAAACTGAAGGAAATGGGAGAACGAAATGTATCAAGACATCAATTTCCCATTCCATCTGTTTCTCCTCAGTCAGAAGTTAATGGTTCAGGGTCCGTTTGTTCAGTCTAAGAACATCAATTTACAGTGTGTGTTCAATCTTAAAGAAAGCTGGGTATTGCTGTAATTACATGCCTTTAATCTAAATCTCTTGTTAACTTTCCACATAGTTTAGCCACTTGCTTTTGCAGTGTTGTAGAGATGACGCGCCGTCTAGATTGTGTCTTAAGGTCAATGTAATGTGACTGATTTTCACTCATCAGATCTCTCACTCATTTTAGTATGACCAAATATCCATGTCATTTTTCAGTTTTTGTCCATCATTTTATGTTTATTCTGTGCTGAATGAAAAAATATAAAATAAATCATCGCCTACACTGAAAATGACTTGTCACTTAATAATTCATAATTATTATATACCCAACTAAACAGAACATGTTTTGCTCCTCTATATATGGTTGCCGATGTTCAAAAAAAAAACTTCAGCTGAAAGCAATGATCACTGGACATTTACCGCTCCTTGGGTTAGCTTTCAGAATTAGACAAAATTGCCTCGATGTAAAAATAAATATCCCAATCAAATGATTCCTCTTTAAAATTGACGAGTCAGATGGCATCTCCCCTAGGTCCGATGGTTTTACATCGAACTTTCTGGGGGTTGATGCTCCTCTCTCATTCTATATCCTGCTGTCTTTGTGTTACTTTCTGGAGTCCCATGAGCTATGTAGTATTCATACTTTAGCCAAAGGTAGAACACCGAAAATTAACATCAAACTGGACATTATATCATAATGGTGACATCGACAAGGCAGAACTCTGGGCAAAATCGGATTTGTGCTACAGACTGAACTGTTTTTAATCTCAATTGTTGATAAATTTTGATCTAAAAATATTTAATCTGATAGCTATTTAGTATTGCACCTGTGTGCATATTCAGGCCCTATACATATACCTGGAAAGTCAGGTTCAGGTACCCCTCACTTGCCAAAAATAAAAAAAAATATCTACTGTGTAACATAAGAAATCCACACATTTCAAAAAGTCAATTAGCACTCAGGTCCATGTGACATTCCCCTCTCCTACCTCTTACCAGAAATGGACAGCTTTACTCTGATTATTGAGGGTCATGGAATTTTTCATTCATGATCATGGAAAAGTCATGGAATTTGAATCCAGATGTTCTGTGGGAACCTTGATTTAGTTAAGGGCTACGTGGTAGAACTCCATTGGAGAGGGGGCAATGGCCCTATTCTTTATTATCATTATGTATATTGAATAAAAGTTGTATAATTTACTAACTGTATATATAATCATCATAATAATATTAATGATGCTGTTTTTCATGATGTAGTGGATTAATATATTAATTTGGAGGGAGTGAATCGTTGTTAGGTGGGTTTCAATCCAGAGGTACATTTATCAAGAATAAAATATGTTTTTATTGTTTAAATACGCTTCAAACACAGAACTACTTTCTTGCCGAACAACGCTCACGTATGGATATGTGTACTACTTTCGGATTTTCGTTTTTCCCGCTGTGTAGACCTATCTACCTCTGTTGCAATAGATGAACCTTCAATCAACGTTCCATTTGCTGAAAAAGCTTACACAACCAGACCATGTTCTATTCTTGGTCGTTGGTGAATAATAATCCAATGACAAACGATTTAAATAAGATGAAAGCATTTTTTCACTTCGGTAGGCCTATGACCTCAAAAATAAGGCTATTCCAGTAGTTGATTTCCTCCCACATAGCTGTCAGTGTAACACAAGGTAACAGCATAGCACAAGCGGAGGGAGGGAGTGCAATAGTGCGAATGTTGTACGGCTGCATGATGTTTCATAAGCTAGCATATGGAAAAGACGATATCACAGTGGAGAGTGACCACAAACCTCTGGAAGCGCTGATGAAGAAGCCGATGAGTGCCAATCTGATGAGAATCCAGAGAATGAGACTAAAACTTGAGCCATATTCCTTCAAGCTCATCCACGTCAGTGGCAAATCGATTGGACTTGCTGATTGTCTCAGCAGACTTCCGATCACTGGGGAGTCAAGCCACATCATGATGGAAGAGGACCTCATGGTATGTAAGATCGATACCCTGGCTCATAAATGGCATGAGCAAATTGAGGAAGCAACAAGGAGTGATGAGGAGATGTTGGCCTTGAAGAGAGTTATATTCAACGGATGGCCAGCCAACAAGCAAGAACTACTGACCAGCGTAATCCCATATTGGAGCATGAGAGACCAGTTGAGCACCTAAAATGGGATCGTGTTCAAGGGAGAAAGGATAATCATACCGCAAAACCTTCGGGGCAAAATCCTTAAGACCCTACATCAGTCGCACATGGGCATCGTGAAAACCAAACAGCGGGCTCGAGACAAAGATGTATTGGCCAGGCGTAAATGCGCAGATCGAGGAAATGGCAAGCCAATGCCCTGTGTGTCTAGAGAATCAGACCAAGCAACAAAAGGAACCTCTGACGGCTCACCCGATTCCAGCACTCCCGTGGAACAAGGTCGGAGCAGACCTATTTGAGCTAGACAGCGCTCACTATATCCTCATGGTCGATTACTATTCCAATTTCATAGAAGTTGCGCCACTCCGCCAAGACACAAGATCTCCAACAGTAATCCGTAACATCAAAGATAACATAGCCCGATATGGTATTATGGAGACTCTAGTGACAGATAACGGACCCCAGTTTAGCAGCACCCCATTCAAGGAATTCACAGAGGCATATGGAATCAACCATGTTACCTCATCGCCAACATACCCGCAATCGAACGGCCTTGCTGAAGAAGGGGTGAGGCAGGTAAAAGACCTGATGAAGAAATGTAAGCAGTCTGGCGACGATTTCTTCTTAGCATTACTGGACCTGAGAAACACACCGCGCGACGATATCTTAGGAACGCCCATGCAGCGACTCCAAGGGAGACAAGCCCAAACCAGTCTCCCTATAGCCGACAGCAAACTCAGACCAGCAGTCCCGGAACCAAACCATGCAAGTACATGAGAGAATGATGGGGTACCGGAGACAGCAGAAAATATATCACGATAAAGGTGCACAATCTCTAAAGCCATTAGATGAAGACAAAGGACTTAGGGTATCGAGTCCACAAGGCTGGAAGCCAGCTGAATATATTCGCCAGGACACCGCTCCAAACTCCCATATAATCAAGGCTGGAGAGCAAGGATGACTGTACAGGCGAAACCAAAGAGACCTCTTGATGACTGGAGAGAGACCTCACACCATCAGGACTCCAGGGCCACACATGCCACCGGTAATCCAAACTAGACTGACCGGCATCAACTGGCATATTCATATGCCTCAAGCATTTACCGACAATTTGAGCCACGCCCACTTACTTATCGACATTACCAGTAGATAACCTGATGGTCCGCCGATCCTCCCAAAATCACATTTCCCGACCTCCAAGCCACCAAAACAATGTACTGTGGCCTAGAAATAATGTATAAACTGCGATTACCTCCAATATATCAAGGCCTTTCTGGTATAATAAGTGAGAAATAACCGATTCCCCGACCCCTATATGATTAACCCATTGAGGACGGGGGCAGTTTACACATATTTTGCCTGGCTGACGGGGGCCCTTTTCCCCCTTTTTGGGCTTCAGGACAGGTGTTTAACATGAGGTTTAGGGTTTAAAAACACTTTAAGAATATTTTCTTCAAATAATATGTGTCATATGTACATCGTTTAATAGGTGTAAACAGTGGTTGATCATACTTTTTCATAATTTTTAGAATTTGGTCTTCAATAATTAAAATAGTGGGTCTCAATTGGGTGCAATATGGCGGGCTTTCAGGAAACGTTTATTCCAACAAAATCGGTCCAGTGGTTCTCTATGTATGGTTGGTTTGAAGAGGTCACTATTATTTCACTATTTCTCAGTTAATAATGCAAAATAATTCTTTTGAAAATTATTGTTTTGGTGCGATTCTGTTGGAATTAACTTTTCCTGAATACCCCAAATCCATATTTTATGATTTGAAGAAGATTCGACATGTTTAGAGATATTGCACAATCAGCCTGCAGCTCAGCATTGTTTCATGCAGTAGAAATACCTTAGAATAGGAAACATAAATGGTTGAAATGTAAGCAACCATGCTACACACTTTATTCATCCCTAACCTAAAAATATTTCGAATATTATCAACTTTTTTTTTATTTGCATCAAACATTATTTGTCCTGTTAAATGAAGCAAACAGAATAATAATATGCAAAGCATATTATTAAAAATCTTATTTAGAAATGAACACGTTATTATACTGCAAAATAGAAGCAAAATACCTTTAGATGCAAATGCCTCTTACTTGAAGAAAATATTGCTTTTCTTTAAAAAGAAAAGTGCATTATGAAGAGTAGTGTGTATCCTAATATTTCTATTTAAATAAGTATAGAAAGCTTGCAAATTATTTATTTTAATGATGTTCAAGGAATTAATAATGTATGCCCACGGTCGCTTACATAGTAACAGAGCTACCTAGATACAAAACCTCATAGAATTACAGATTTTCAAAATTAGTTTCCCAAATTTCGCATACATGTCACCCAACCCATTGGTAATATTGCATGACGATTACAAGATGATATAAGCGCTTCTAAATTTCGTTTGCTTTGAGGTCTTATGACAAAAGATTGATGGATAGACTCATATATGCCATCTTCTAAAATTTGTAAAAAAAAAGAGGATGTAATGTTTGCTTGTGTTGATATCGATCACGTCACTTCCGCCCGCACAGGCGCAAGTCTCGATCATTTCAGGCTCAAATGGCGAAGCCGCTTGTTCCCCCATATATAAACTGGCTACGGCGCTGACCAGTACACAGAGTAGGGCAACTGCGCGACTATCACTCAGTGTACGCATTGGTATAGGTGCACACTTATCACTCAGTGTACTATGGATTTTAAAGTTCTTCTTATGTAAGTTATTAATACTGTAATGATTATCCGCAGGGATGTAGGGATATATATTAATTAATATCTCCTTTGTTTCTCCATTCTCTCCCCTACAAACTATTTCGAATTCCTTTGCCACCCAGCAAATGTATGTTTTGGTCAAGCTGAGATCGTCACGCCTCACTACCCCAACATCACACATGCCAATCTTCCCCACAGGCCTGTGCATCATCCCCGACCCCTCAATGATCTCCACCAGAGGTTGGGCCTCTGTACACGGGGGGATTTAGGCTCTCTTTCTCTCTTCCATCCACCCAAGAGAGGGGGAGGACGGAAGTTGTAGCTTACTTATTTAACTTATATTTCTTTAATTAATAAATATAATGAATAATTATAGGCTGACTAATACTTTAGTTTATTCCCATACATGTTCTTTGTGTATAACAAAGGGTTACACCCCTTCATAATTAATGCACTCCCTGACAGGGTTCTCGCCAGCCTTTTGGACTCACTCACTCCCCTCCCCCTGCCCCTCCCACTCCCCCTCCCCCACTCCCTCTCCCCCTCCTCCTCCTTCTCCATCTCCATCTCTCTTCCTACTCCTGCCCCACCTCAACCTCCTCCTGGGGGAGGGCAGATTGAGGGGAGGAGTGAGTAAGATTGGTTGCACCCTTATCAACACATTTAATATGGTTATATCAAGGGGATGAGGAGGAGGAGCGCAGGAGGAAGAAGAGGTATAGGTGTGTGTGTGTGTGTGTGGCGGGGGGGGGGGGGGGGAGAGGATGAGGACAGGAAGGTAGGAATGGGAGGAGGAAGAAGGAAGGGATCAAAGCAGTGGAGGAAGAAGAGGAGAGGTGAAGGACGGGGGGGGGGGGGAATAAAAGGGGTAGACCAACTTTTTTACGACCAACTTTTTTTCGACCAACTTTTTTCCAACTATTTTTTACGACAAACTTTTTTTAATCCAACTTTTTTTCAACCAACTTTTTTACGACCAACTTTTTTTACGACCAACTTTTGTTTCAACCAACTTTTTTCAACCAACTTTTTTATGACCAACTTTTTTTACGACCCAACTTTTTTCACGACCAACTTCTTTTTTGACCAACTTTTTTACGACCAACTTTTTTACGACCAACTTTTTTTACGAATAACTTTTGTCGACCAACTTTTTTTTACGATTTTTTTACAAAAGAATGTACCTGTACCTTCCACACATTACTCATTATTATTATTATTAAGGAGGGGGAATAAAAGGGGAGGGAGAGCAAGGGAGGTAGTCGGGGAGGGGGAGGAGAAGGAAAATTGATAGATGTATAGGTGTGTAGGGGGTGGGGGGGTTGCAAATTTTGTCAAATTCAGCCCAGCTAACAATTTTCCGTTGTATTCACGTTGTGGCGACGTTATTTTCTATGTTTTGGTCGGTTGAAATTACGTAAATCTGTATGGGAGAAATAACGTGAATACAATGTAGAAATTATTTTTTGAAAAAATTATTATTCTTTAATTTAAATTATCTTTTGTTTAAAAAAATGAAAAAAATGTTTACGTTGTATTCACGTTATTTCTCCCATACAGATTTACGTCGCTACAACGTGAACAATCACAACGTAGAAATTACGTAGTGTGTTAGCTGGGAGTCATCTTCATCTCTCTGTCCCTCTCTCTCTCTGTCCCTCCCTCTCTCGCTCTCTCCCTCCTACACCTTAGGCCTACTGCCCCGACGTACACCCCCTGTGATTTTAGCCATTTTTGGCAATCAAATTAATATCTCCAAATTAAAATAAACGTCCAGTAAATTTTTGGATTCCCATAAGAAGTAGAAACACAACTGCCTCTACAATCCAAGTGCCGAAGGCACTTGTAGCCTATAGAATGAAATCTTCCTTTCGTCGAGTTTTGGGTACTCGGGGAAACTCGCAGCATGCAAGCTCATGCGAGATTTGTTACGGCTCGGTGAACCCTGCGCTCCCAGAGGCAACAGAAACAGGGTACACGTCCAACTGCACCCTGGCCGATCGGGTCCCCGTGTTTCCCCGTGTACCCAAAAGCGGGCCGCCAAACATCGCCACATATTACGACAACCTATGAGCGGTGAGAGAGCAGACCTGCGGTCACCCATTACGTCACGTTATGCCTCGCTGGTCTCCACTTTCTCTCCCTCCCTCCCTCCCTCCCTCCCTCCCTCCCTCCAATGGACGGACCCATAGCGTTGTAATGTGCGTCGAAATTAGGGAGGGGTGGGTGTGTGACTGTGTACATACATGTATTTAGTTTATATTGAGCAGGAACAGTAGGACAGTGAGTTGGTTTTTAATGGGAAGGGAGGGAAAGAAAGCTGGGAGGGGGAGCATGAGGAACCAATTTGGAACAATTACAATTAATTAATCTTTAATTTAGGGTCATTACAAATAACACAGAATTAGTTTTTTAGATGTTTAATACACACTGTTGGCTTTTACATCATAATCCTTGATTCTGTAGAAGACATGATGAGATATTTGACATCGATATGGTAGAAGTTGGATTAAGATAAGAATACATATATATAAAGATGAATGTTATATATAGTATAAAAATGCCCCTTAGAGAGAATATAAATTGAAGATTGAATTTAAGGGGGGGACGGTGGGCAACTTTACATGCCAAACCGGGACCTGTCTGGTCTGCGAGGAAAATCGAACGCCCGGAGACGGGCATTCCTGACGTCACCTCCGGGGCCGGAAGATACGTCATTCTTTCATGTAATGCCGAGGACTTCCGACAACTCGCAAGCCTCGAGCATTACAAATAACACAGAATTAGTTTTTTAGATGTTTAATACACACTGTTGGCTTTTACATCATAATCCTTGATTCTGTAGAAGACATGATGAGATATTTGACATCGATATGGTAGAAGTTGGATTAAGATAAGAATACATATATATAAAGATGAATGTTATATATAGTATAAAAAGCCCAAACCGGAGGATATTATATATGATTATTTAAATCTTGGAGGGCCCTGTGGACCGAGTTCGTGGGACCTGGCTGAGGTCTGAGGTAGGCAAGGACAGAGTCCGAGGCCCAGGTGCCATGGGCGCGAACGTCATTGAGGGCAGCACCACCTTTAAAATACGTATAAGAAGCACCGCCTCTACGGAGACTGTGAAGTGAGTACTGTTTTGAGTCAAGTCCGAGGACGGTTAACGCATCAGCCCATCTCTGAGAAATAATGCTCACCGGTATCGGGCCACCATCAGGGAAGGTGAGAAGTGGGGATGAAGGCAAGCCTTCCACGTTTGTCAGAAGTTCAGAGAGGGCGAGAAGGGGGCACACAATGCTGTCTTGTATGGCTGGTAAGAAGATGCGGGCAGGGTTGGTGCCTGCCTGAAGGGACTTGGTCCACTTGACGGTGACTTCGACGCCTTGAGATGATAGGGAGATGTCACGTCTTGTCAGCTGCCTGGTGGGGTCGAATGTAGACACTGTCTTCGGGCAGAGGTTGCTCTGGCGGAGGAAACCCTCAAACATTAGAATGAGAGCGGCACGGAGCTGAAGAAATAGGTGATCGTGCTGCAGGATCGAGATGACATGGGCCAGAAGCTCTGGCGTCGCCGGGAGTTTCTGTGCAGGCACATGCCTATGGGAGAGATCCAGGGCACGTAGGGCTGTAGCGATGAGCTGTGACTCGAATGTTTCACAGGGTAGAAGAGATATTCTGTAGTAGGTTCTAAGGCTTGAAACTATATTTCTTATTGTGGTTGAGGCTCTGTTATGCTGGGCCAGGTATTCGACGAACCAACATATGTCAGATGGCGATGGGGAGTAGAAGTCCAAAGACACCAGGTCGCAGAAACCCCTGTATAGCACTATTGCAGATCTCCTGTTTGAGTCAGTGCCAGGCCGAAATGCCAATCTTTGGCGGGAGGCGGCTGCCTCTGCTAGGGACGCTTGCACTGGGCCTACACAAAAGAAGAAACATTGTACAGTTTAGCCGGCATGTCGATTGATGTGAGGTTATTTTGGGTTATGATTTCAGAAGCTTTAAGCTTAGCAGTGTCGTCAGAGAACGCTCGAGAAAGAGCGTCTGGGAGGGTCATGAACATCCCGGGAACATGGACAAATACGAAGTGAATATCAAGTTTTGCAGAAAGGAACCAGAAGGCCCTACAACACGCTGCAAGTATGTTGTCCTTCGCTTTGCCCCCTGATAGTGATTGTACAGATGCTGTATTATCGCAGCAGATTCGAACTATTGATCCACTGTCTTGATTTGAACAGAGAAGTCTGGCTGCTGCCAGGCAGTTGGAGGCCTCTAACACATTTATGTCGTCACAGATATACTCCTTGGTGTATTGGTGAGCAAACCACCTTTTCCCATCAGTGCCTCCTGCGGCTCTAATGGAAGAGTCAACCCATATTGTCTTGGAGATGACTCTTGAGGGAAAGATTGCTTTGCCATTGAAGTCCACTAGGAATCGGTCAAACCAGGCCAAGTCCGCCTTAATCTGAGGTGTTATAGCGACATTTCTTCCTTTGGCCGCCCGGAGGGCAGTGAGGAGTCTATTAATGAATACACGAGCAGGGGGAACCACCTTGGCTAAGTGGTTGATCTTGCCAATCCCACTCTGCATTTGCTTTGTAGTAATTATTTTTGAGGAGGCAAGGGTGGCCAGGCAAGACAAAATGTCTTGTACCTTCCTCAAAGGTATAGATAGAGAGTTTTGACTTAGATCAATTGTCACCCCCAACCAGGTCACACACGGTGAGGGGTGCTGAAGCTTAGAGCTTGCCACAGACAGGCCTAGGTCATGGATGAGGTCTGTTGTGATCTTGAAGTGGGCCTTGGCCGAGTCAAGGTTTGGGGAAAGTATAAGCACATCGTCGAGATATATGAGAGACTTGACACCCCTGGCATCGAGTGCCCGGAGTATAAAGTTTGAGATACTCTGCATGACGAATGAGCTTGCACGAGCACCGAATGGCAATGCTCTGTCAAAGTAGTAGTTGTTCTGGAATGATATACCTAGCAGGGGCCAGTCAAGTGGGCAGACAGGAAACTGCCTGTAAGCCCGCTCGAGATCTATAACTGACATACAGGTGTCTTTTCCCATCTCCTGAATGATTTTCACCGCATCGGGTATAGTGGGCAGAGTATGATGGACCACCTGCCCGTTGAACACATTCTTGGGTATGAATTGGTTAACACCACCTTCAGGGAATGATAAATCCACGATTATCCTCCGCTTGTGGGAGTCAGTCTTAGGCCTAGTCATCATCGGACTGGTCTTGAACCACGGGACAAATGGGGGTTTGTTGAAAGGCCCACACAAAGCACCGAGGGCTGACTCTTTTGTTATGTAGTCTTTAACATGGTTAGGAAACTGTAGAGCCGATGAATGGTTGTCAAGCACAGTGTCAGAGAATATAGGCGGTCCGTAGTATTGGATGGGGAAGCCAAACGAGAGGCCTGCTAGTATAGTGCTGTCAAACTGATGGCCAGTCACACACTTTTCCCAATTGCAGATATTCAGATTTGTGGGAAGACTTAGCTTGGCACCGAACATGTTTGGTTTTGCATAGCCGCGAACCTTCTCGTACACATACACAAAGTCACTATTCACATGGGCTGGGAAAGGCCATCGGGCCCTTTGCGACCAGTCCCCCGAGTTTGCAAGCTGAGCAGGCTCAGGGACGTAGTCGTCATCATGAAAGTCATCAACACAATCGACCAACGGGTCGAATAACACCTTGGTAACATCAGATGAAGGAGAATGCAACACAAGTTCGGCGTGACCTACATCATGGATGGGAGGCGGAGCCGACGAAGTCAGGGAATGAACAGGAGAACTTTCACATAAATCACTGTGGTCTCGTTGAATTAACAGGCGACGAGAGTCACTGAACAAGTTATCAGCAGGTTTTGGATGTATATCGGGGGCAGAGAGTTTGTTATCATGAGATACAAGCGAAAGTTTACCTTGCGCGACGGTGTTGTTGCGTTGGGCGGAAGTGCCGCCATCTTGATTAGCGCTCTCCGTGAGCTGAGGCGGAGAACACACAAGGGGAGTAGAACTCTTCAGGATAGAGGGGAGAACATGATCACACACTTCCGACGTAAACATAGATGCTTCGATTGAACTAGCAGCCCGTCTATGCTTGTAATGTCTCTGCCTAATGTCACTTAGTTTTTTGAATCTGGGTTAGCACTTGGGCCTGCACCACCCTTATTCTTTTGCCACTGGCCACTCGATTTTTTCCCCTCCTTGTTAGCAGATTTTTCTGGCATACGGCTTTTGTTGTTGCATGCTTTCGAGGTATGCGGGTATTCTCTACCGCGCGTGAGGAAAAAACAAAAACCACAGGAGTGCACGAGTGACACACTTCCAGAGACATGATTTGCAGTTTCACTACACTCATCCATATTGTATGCAGGGCAAGGCGTGGTGAATTTTGTAGTAGAGGACGACCCCTTGGTTTGAGATGAATTAGCCTTTGCCCAGCACAATCTTGACCTCTCGAATTGAAAATGGTACATATCACCCCACGAGGCCTGGTTTTCATTTATCTGCGCCATACAAGCCTGTGACCAGGACCTAATGCCTGGCCATTCGAAGGTGCATGCATCTTGGGCAAGGGCCTCCAAGTGCTTCATCATATGGTGAGGAGTAGTATTCTTAGTTATCAGCTGATTTACCATCCGTGCAAAACCACACACATATTCCGGTAGAGTCAAGTCACGTTTGTCTTTCCTCACCACACTGTACATATCAGGAGGCAGACTAGACTCGGGGGTAGAGAATGCAGTAATAAATTTAAGCATACCGGTTGGCTGGCCGACAGTCGGATACTGGCGATCCATTGCATCGTAGGCCAGATCTGTCTCCCTGTACATGGACGAGATGTTTCCAGGAGTAGGTAGGGCTTGGACAGATGGCGTGTATATCGGCTGAACTACTGGCATCGGTTGACGTATAGGAGGCATCCCTTGAGCCTGAGGTGGAAAGTATTCCGTAGTATAAGGGTTCTTCCAAACGTCCGGGCCAGGGAGTCGAGGCCTGTGCTGGTGCCTTGTTGGCGGCGGCATGAGGATGGTTTGCGGCTGAGCGGCAGCGGGAATCTGTGACGTCAGTGTGACTGGCGGCTGAGCGAATGAAAATGTCGGCTGCGCTGCGGTGGCGGGAGGAGTCTGGCATCTCGCCTCGCTCCGTGGCTGGTCCGACCCTGACTTCGCATTGCTAGCTTTCACCTCATCGACAGCCTTGAGAATTCTACCCACCATGCTCTCGAATTCTCCTTTAGTCACATATTGTGGAGATGGACCTGTACGAGCCTTCTTCGCAGGCTTCTTGCGTGGGGCTGAATCTTCCGTCTCCACGATGTCATCCTCGCCCTCTGCCTCTGGGCCTATGTCTTCTGACTCAACAAGGCGGAGAGGCCTCTTTCGAACCCGTCCTGATCTGTGGACGGCGTTAGGATTCTCTTCCTCGCCGGTTTTTTCGTTCTCACTCATCCTGGTGATGTGATGAGCCTCTGGGACAAATTTTGGGGCCGGTGCCCGAAAATTTAGAAAGAAATGGCCAAAGGTTGTAGACCACAACTTTACATGCCAAACCGGGACCTGTCTGGTCTGCGAGGAAAATCGAACGCCCGGAGACGGGCATTCCTGACGTCACCTCCGGGGCCGGAAGATACGTCATTCTTTCATGTAATGCCGAGGACTTCCGACAACTCGCAAGCCTCGAGAATTTGCGGGTGGGTAAAATTCCTGTGTGGGCGGGTAAATCTCTTATTAAGAAAAATGTTAATTTCGTGCTCTGGGAAGGAAGGGAAAGAAAGCGGGGAGGGGGGACATGAGGAAGAGGGGAGGGAGAGGGGGGAGGAATCGGAGATGGGGTTGGGAGAGAAAAACAGGTATGAAAGTCAGAGAAGAAGGGGAGGGAAAAGAGGGAGAGGGGGAAGTGTGGGGAGGGAGGGTGACCGTGCTCCCTCTCCCCTCCCATATTCACCTATCTCTCTCCTTTATTTTTTATCTCCTAAAATTCTTAATTCTAAAATTCTTAAAATGCTAATCTTAAATCCTCATTATTTCAGTTTTCAAATAGGTTTCCAGTGTTAAATTTGGCAAGTCTAACATTCAAAAAAAGAAGATATCGTTCCCTTTCTTTCTCAGGATATATACCCAGAGAAAGAGGGGAGGGGAGAGTGAAGAGAAGAGGGGTAAAAGATAGAATTGCAGACCTAACCTGCTATATTCCAAGTGCCGAAGGCGCTTGTATGATATAATTATGACTATTCCATGATGAATGGCCAAGCCTGCCAGTCCGGAAAGGGTTAATGTCAAGGAGTTCAGTGCTGCCACCGTGTGGCTGTGTCTGTAAAAGAGCCATTTTTCCGTCACCGTTGCAACCCCTTGTTTTTTACTCAATACAGTAACATCCGCCTGGAATCTACTGCGGCCTCATAACAGGAGGGGAAAAAAACATTTTTTGGATTATTTTAGTTATATTTATGTACCAGCTATTGAGTTTAAGTTGGTTAGTCTGTTTACATCCACTTGAAGTAACTAAGGCTTTTGAACCAGAAGTTCAAGCCGTGAAATTTCTTCTAATGCGGCTGGATCGCCAGCTGATTTAGAGATCAGCCTAGGCTATTTTAGCCTAGACTAGCCCTAGTGATAGGCCTACTGAGTGATAGGCTTCAAATCCATAGTCGACGTAGAATACAATCCTTACCGCAGCCTGTCTGCGACAGGCCATGTGGCATGCCAGGGTTGGGAAACGTAACTACAAAGCCAAAGTCAAAGAGCAATACCGTATTACCGGTACAAACTCCTCAATCCGGGTCTGAAACGTCTTTTATATTTGATTACCGTAATGAATTGTGCCGAGGGAGAGGGATGCCTATTATTAAACTCCATGCAGTTTCGTTACCGTAGGCTCTACTCATGTCTGTTATGAGTTTGTGTTGCATTTTCAGGTAGGCCTAAGTTGAGTTTTGCCAAGTCAATTCAATTGGCATTAATCATCGACGTAATCATTCTATAATCATGAGTTTATGTTGTCTTTGCACACCCCCTTTGCAATGCGCCCATGCACGTTCCATTTTGCTCAGCCCATTTTACGGTACTTACGGTACTTTTTATATTATGTAGGCTACCGTACTTTATTTTTTATACATATAGGCTAGATCGGAAAGGTGATGCTGCATCGTTGGAATTGAAGAAAAAGAGCCGAGGGTGTTGTTAGTACGTCATAAAATGGCTATCATGTTGCAATGGCAGCGTTTTCCCTGTTCGCTTCATGTTCTAGTGATTCTAATATTCCTCACATTACCTTCAACTGGGAGGGATGTGAATCCCCAAAAAGAGAAGTACTTACCAGATTATAGCATATATCACAACCTATCAAGGATAGAAAGCGATATAAGAGCTATAGTTTTCCGGAACCCATCATATATGAAGGTACGTTTCCATAGAGCTGATTGTCTACGGTACCGGTATATTCTTGGTGGATTTTATTAGAAATATTGCCGAAAAATCACCATGAAGGTAGTCTTGCTTCATTTGTTTTACATTGTTAAATAATTCACTATAATTATATATAATGAATATTTGAAGCAATTGTATAATTAGAAGTTCCATTATGAATTGGCTATTCAATGCATTTTTATTTCAGTTGGACTTCAGTTATGTGTCTAAACTTGGGAGACCTCAGTATGTAATACACATCACCAACTTCACTGATGGTCAGAGAGTTGTTGCCAATGCAAGGGTTGTACCGAAAGTAAAAGTTCTTCTTTCCTATGGAGAACACGCCCGAGAATTTCTGCCAGTTGAGAGCCTATTCTTCCTGTTAAATAATATAACCAGTGGACTCAGTTCGCCAATAAATTCCCCTGCTCATAGGTTTACCAATTTGATATTATCTCGGGTAGGTAATTTCAGTCACAACTTTGTATGAGAGATGCAGATTAACCTATATTAGAAGTCTTGCAACTAAATTAACGTTTAAATAATACTAGCAACTGTGTAGCCTTATTTCTCATAAATCGCAGCAACTCTAGTGAACATCGAGGCATATGTATATTATCTGCTCTTGGAAATCGCTGTGATGATTTTTAAGAAACTGATTACCGTACCCTTGTCCTATTTGTTTCTGACAGGTGGAATTGTTTATTGTGGCTATAGTCAATCCTGATGGACGACATTTTGTTGAGAGGTCTGGTAACTATTGCTGGCGAGGTACAAGTACCGGGGTTGATCTCAATAGAAACTTTGATTGGCACTTCGGAGACAAAGGTAGTTCTTCAGATAAAAATGACGAGGAGTACCGAGGCACCCATCCTTTTTCAGGTATAGTTCATTCACATCGTTATCATATCACGTTAAAAAATATTGAAATTGGAAAGGCCCTTTCTGTATGGTCTGTTGGTTTTTTCCCCAGAAGGTATCCTGAATTTTGTTTGTTATTGATATATCTATTCAATAAACGACGGTTTATTATTTGACAAGAGAAAATTGTTTGGGATAAATAATGGATTCGGTAAGGAGTAGGTACTTAGCTATGTTTTCTTTTACTAGAACCTGAATGCTTGGCTTTGGTGGAGCTTTCTTCAAAGTATAAAATGGACGCCTTCCTTTCACTCCACTCGGGCATCAAGCAAATTTATGTCCCATACGCTGGTATGTTTTTATTTTTGCAAAAGTCAATCCGTAAATTATTTTCTTTAATATATATCATCATTTATATTTCACCGACTATTGGAAAATGCGTTCTTATTGATATTCGGGTTTACCTGAGAATGAGCATGCGATGTACTATTTTTTCTATTCATTTAGGTTGTAGATATTTTTCTACACCTTATGCTTTACCTGCAAAAAAAGTGCTCACTCCTATTTTCGTGTGATTTATGGTACAGATACGCAGTCCAAAAGGCTGCGTAGAAAGCCAGAGAATATAGATGGTATGCTGGATTTGGCGGATGCTATGGCCAAATCTACATCGCAACGTTACACATATGGCCTTGCCTATCAACTAAATGAATACACAGCTGATGGAACGACATTTGACTACATGGCTGGAGTCAGACTAGTATGTTATATATTTTCCTGTTACCTAACACAGACGAAAATGAGTGCGGGCGTCAGACGATGTAAAACTGGAATTCATAGAGCCCAAATACATGGCAGAAATTAACATTTTCCCCATTAGAACATACTCCCAGTCTCCATACGATACCGAATATAATAACAGTATTTTGGTTTATTTCCAAAGTAAAATACCAAATTGTACATACTATACTATCCTGACCCAAATACATGTTTCAAACATGTGGCCATTATAATTGACTCTCTTTAAAATTTAAGCCATATTCGGAGGCACTCACATGACAAAAAAACTGGACAAATTCCTGGATTTCTGATCAAGCTATCGTGGCTAATCTATTCCCACTTGTGGTTGAATACAATTATAGGCGACGGCAATGCTGTCACACTTTTGTACCACTGTCAATTTTTTTCTCCAGATTCCCTTTTCTTTAGCTGTCGAACTGTGGGGAGTAGGAGACCATAATGGAGCGCGTTGCTTTGATTTATTTAACCCAGAGAGCCTAGACCTCAACGTAAGTAGTCAGCTTTGTTTCAATAATACATGTTTTTACGAATGGAACACATTTTTTCATATTATTATCATCTCTTACCTTTGACTACGTTTGATCGGAAAACCTGCAAATTTCCATATATCTGAAATTGTTTATAAACATCCAATCCACGTTCTTTGTTACAATATATGGATACTCTGGAACCATTCCTTTTATTGTTTCAGCGGTCCTTGGTGCAAATCCATCCTTTATACGAGACATTTTTAACATTTCTTATCAAATGGAAAGAGGAGCAGTATGTCCGTCTAATGGATCCATCGGTTGGTCCTCCTTTATCTTAATTTATTATACGCGCATTCTATATGAGACGTGCTATAAGTGGGGTGCTATAAAAATATTCATATAGGACGTGTCCTATATGAAATGTAGTTGTCTAAAAATAGCTCTGTTATGCTTCGCGGAGCTTTGGCTCTCCGCGGAGCATGTAAACAAATCCCCGCGATCGGTAATCCACCCTTAATTCTGGTACTATGATTATAGAAATACATAATAAAACCTACATAATTAAATAGAGCATTAAATTCTCTTTTGAATGATATAAATTGTATTAATGTAGCTCAAGGAATGACCATGATATGGACGTTTTAATTCATCAATATACTAATGGGGCTGTCAGCAGGGCAGCGGGGCTCTCTGAGACTTCTTTAGTATTTTTTCAGTGATATCTGATGAAATATGATCAAATTTTATGCACATATAATAAATATAGAATGGAACTCACCAGCAATAATCGAAAATTTATAGGACTTGATTCGTCCACATAAGCACGATGCCGTAGGCAGAGTGCTTATGTGGACGAATCTCGTCCTATAAATTTTCGATTATTGCCGGCTCGTCCCATTCTCTCTATTTATTGCTTGATTTCGAGGTCACATTGGCACACTATCGATATCCTAAAAAATAAATCCATTGATCCTATACTAAAGTTGATTTGAATCTTTTATCTATAGCATAAACCCCCTATATCTCCCCCCTAGCCTATTCCGAGAACTATATTTCACCCTTTTTTTTATTTTTCCAGAATGATGCTCCATCGTTAACTCCGGGATTTTTTCTTTTAGCTTTACTAATTATTATAACAGCTATTGTTGCAATTCACAGTAAACTACCACAGTGTCTGCGATTGTATCCTAGACGAAGGGTAGTTAGCCTTCGCTCTCTCAGCTCAACTTTCTCGTTAAATAGTATTATCAACCTCAAATTGTGACAGGGACACACCTTAGTTTTTACCAATTAATGATCTTGATTTTAAACTTGTTATTAATTTTACCCCCTGTGTCAAAAAGGATTTTGTTGCACTCTACCATACTTGGTTTGTTAAATGAAAGGCGTGCCTACTTATTAGACAATGATATGCATATATATCACGAAATTACCACTATGGTTTCTAGTGGGTTGCAATGGATTAAAAATACATAATATGTATGGAAAAAATACTCTGCCATCAGTTAACGGTCTTGGTCTTTTTTAGTGCGGTATTGCCGGTCAATTCTGTAAATAGGAAACAAGTTTCATTTGCTCTTATAGCAATCTTTGCACTTTCATTTGTTCATGGTCGTTAAAAGTCCCTGGTATGGGATTAATATATATAACCCCCCACAACACACATACCCACACACACAGCGCTATCACACTACCATTGTATAGTCTGTCTCTGTTAACATGGAAGGAGAGGGGTGGGCGCTATAATTTTTTAATACTTTCCCCCAATAAGCCTGCTCGCATTTGTGTGGTCAGAGGCGAGGGTTAATGGATTTCCCCGATATGGCCGATCGCATTTGTGGTGGAACAAGAGAATAAGGGACTCATTAGGGGGCTCTCTCTCGAGCAATATAGTGATATGCTAGATATATCCCAGCTCTGTTTTGAATCAAGAGATGACAACAAGTTTGATGAAATGGCATTCTTTCTCGCCTCATGACAAATAAAAGAAAATGTGCTGCATCCACGTTGTTGGAGCTACAGTTTACTATATATTTGCCTCTTAATCACATAATGCCACCAAATATTAAATTACCCAATTGCCATTAAGGAAGTATTTGTAAAATATAACATTAATAAATGAATATAGAATTCACAATACTGCTACCTTGCTAAATCATTTGGTACTCTCACTTTCATGCTTAAATTTCCCCTTGCGGCAAGATGCCACATCAAAGAAAGTCGATCGTGTGACATTGCCCCTCCTTCCAATGTTTCAGTCAAACATAAAACCAACGTTATTAGTTTGGTGTTTGTATCACCAAACTAGGAATTTTATTTGTAGCTTCCCATACATCTTTATATAAAGATTTCTATTGGAAGTATATGTATATTTATTAGGAGGTTAGTGATATTCTGTTGCGTCAAGAAAATATGAAATAGGTGGTTTAAACTTATAGTTATGCGGCATTGATGATAAAAAAAATACTTTTCTGTGAGTGGCCTACAAAATGCTTTATTATTCATGAGTTTTATATTTAAACTTATTATATACGCGTTGCCGTTGAAACAACGCACTGTAGAGTTGTATACGTTGTGTGCGTATACAACTCCACGCTCTGAGTTGTGTCGTATACAACTCCACGCTCTGAGTGGCCTACCGAAGGCGCCTCTGACAGCATAGGCCCAACTGACGGGAATCACGCCATTTGGCTGATCAGCTGTGAACGTAGGCAGAACGGGAGGCAGAACGGTGAAATATAGATCAAAAGAAGGAAATAAAGTAAAATACTTTCATCTTTATTAAGGTATAATCCTCTGTTAAAGCATTACTGTGGTTTTAAAACTATCTAAAGCTATGAAAAAGTTGAAAAGATTAAAAAATGTAAGCGATTTACCCGCAGTGGCCCACTGACAACAAACAGCAGATCGTCGTAACTTCCAACGTAGCTAGAGGTGTCATATATATTTCAAATAAATTAATAGACTAAAACCCTTTCATCATTATCAATGCCTACCCTTTGTCAAACCATAACTTTATTTTAAACAGATTTAAAGCTGTGAAAGTGACTGAAATTGATGTGGAAATGTGAGCTATTTCATTCGCACACACTTTCTCTCTCAGGGTTCCTTCATTTTTCATTTGCTGCACATAGGAGCATAGTGATAATGGTTGAAATGCTAATATAATGCAATTCAATACAAATATGATTTTTTCAGCAAAATATCCATTGTCCTACCTCTTATAAAGCATATATAATAAATCAGATAAATCACTTGTGGGTCTTTGTCGCTTGAAATATCGCACTCGTTGCAACCGCGCAACACACTCAGCCTTCGGCTTCGTGTGTTGCGCGGTTGCAACTCGTGCGATATTCCCGCTCCTTCAGACCCACTAGTGACTTATCCTGTATTTATGTTACTTATAAAAGTTTCAGCCAAGATCACCGATGTCAGCAGCGTTTAGTTTGTTTGGTTTAATATAAAGTTTAGTTAGATTTTCAACCTAAAAAGTTGCATTTTGACTATTGTCCTCCACCCAAGTTTTATATACTTTTATTGGTTAACATTCGTTATTTTTTTGTAAGGTTGCATGATCTTTATGAGGACATTGTATAGGGCTAATATGTATGGGATTTGGTTCCACAACAATAAAAATAGTAAAACATGTGAATGTCTTAGATTAATTTTAGGTGTGCTAAAGTTACTTTGACAGAGACGACTGTATAGACCTAATTCACATGTAATAGGGATCTTTTCTCTCTTACATCCAACATGTAACTTTTAATGGTGAGGAAAAAGAGCCGGTCCCGGCTGGAGAGTTGTTACTCCAGGAAACTATGATACCACGGCCTATATCCACGAATAGTGGTGTGCCAGCGTCGTTAAACAAATGCCTTCCAGGCCATATATTATTATATGATGTCTTTGGTTTCACAGGAATCTGAATCACATTATTGTAGTGTAATTATGTTGATCATATGTGATCATTTTAACAAGAAATCCAAGAAAGTTATTATTGACCTATGCTTAGTACACACTAGAAACTTCGCTGAAGGTAGAAAAATACTGAAACAAATGACCCAGAAAAA
Source organism: Sthenelais limicola (assembly GCA_942159475.1). NCBI lineage: Eukaryota > Metazoa > Annelida > Polychaeta > Phyllodocida > Sigalionidae > Sthenelais > Sthenelais limicola. Next base: position 57,489,951 of record OW804098.1, read on the forward strand.
TGAAGAGTTGAGAAAATCAATATTAAATCGAATCTCACATTCTTGGAATAAATTGCAGATCACGGCCCACAAACTAGTAGATCCTGAGGCTTTCAAAATTCATGTACGGAACCACCCAATATGGGAACTTTATTGACTAAAAACTATTATTTATCCTCATTCTACTCAAGTTTTTACTTGCAACCCATATTGGATGCGGAACTAGATAGAGATTCTGCCCGGTGATATCAGGTGACCTTCAGTTTGCATGAATTGCAAGAGGCTGCCTCGAAGCAGGAGAAGATTAAAAAGAGAGGACTAGCGGTAGGTCCCCCTCTGGCTTTATAAATCAACAATTCGTTCGATAAAGGTTTCAGTCAGCAAGATCTTGAATGTTCAATGGAGGACTACCCTCATCAGGAAAATGTGCATGACAGGTTGATGGCGCAGAAGTGCAACCAGTATATATTTAACTCCAAATCTGTTAATGTTGACAACATCAGATCCAATGACATTTTGCTGAGGGCTATGCAGAAGGGTATTTCTGCTGCTATGATTGCTTTAGCTCCGATCGGAGATGTAATCCTGAAACAAGGAAAGAAAAATAAAGAAATGGATGTAGTTGGGAAGAATCTGCTAGATGTCTACCAATTTTTGGATGTAATCCTGAAACAAGGAAAGAAAAATAAAGAAATAGATGTAGTTGGGAAGAATCTGCTAGATGTCTACCACTTTTTTGGTCAACGTTCATTGCAACCTGTCCACCAAAAGGTGTGATTTGCTCAAACCTAAAATTAACGAAGCTTATGCCAAGTCTGTCGCAAATGTGAAGGAAGAGAATCCGGAATGCTTATTCGGAGGTAATTTATCAGCCTCTTTAAAAGCAGCAAAGGCAGCTAATGAAGTTCAGTTGGCATTGACACCTCAAGCGCCATGCCCAAAGGGTAAAGTTTTCAGTAACGCCCTCGTTTCCCTTTTAAAGGTGGGAAAATGCAACAAATGATGCAAGGCTTCATGGGAGGCTTTAGGCCGAACTTTCAGTTTCAACCTCGGTTCCCAGCTCCTCGTTTCCCTAATCAGGGTGGAGGTTACAAGCCCAGATATCGTGCTCCAAATCCTAGTGCCCAACAGAAGGATTTTCAGGGGAAGGGGTCGACCAAGTAGAAGAGAAATGTCAAACCAATGAGGTGAGATTTTTTCATGCGAAAGATAATTTTTGTGCTGGAAATATCGGAAATTATGTACATGAGCAGTTCTCACGAAATGGGCTCAATCCCTTTTTCCATATTTACCAATGTGTAACTTACCAGATTTATCAAGTAGTGAGAGTTAAACCCTCCAGATGTATTCATCTCTCCATGACGATTTGTGCCATATATACTTTTATATATCTTATATGATTATTAAAGGAATCAGATCCTTAAACAGTTATTTCGGGCCAAAATGCCACTTTCAATTCATAATTTGATCAAATAAATTGAAGTAGACTAGTTAAATGAGATTTAACACTATCCCTTTATCAAATATTATTATAGTATTGTAGTGATCTTTCCGATCCGATCCGCTCAGCTACGATAATAAAAGACTCACGACAAGGAAAAGACCTTTTGCACAGACTTTATTATTCGGCACGGGACAAGCTCCCCAATGACCTGACCAGTGGAGGTGGTCCGGCCACCTCTTATACTTTCCACCAAAACAAATATGGTGTCAAATCCGATGGCAAAGACATGGTATAAAGTGGTAATAAGCTCATTCTAAGAAGACATGAGTATTAGTGCAATACATAAGGCTTGTTCATAACAAGATATAAAAGTGACATACAAACAGAAGGGTAAATAAGAATCATAAAGGAAACTTTCTTCCTCAAAGGTAAATGTTATGGAATAAACTGGTACTGCCCACTGGATTAGTACAGGTGTACCAACCTCAGCGGACAGCACCACACAACAATAAGAATGGACATTACATGTCCCACACCTTTCATATATATTATACCCCAAACCCACTACAATACTCCCCCTTTATTAAAAAGAGTTTAACATCAGGCCAAAAAAAAAATAGGTGTGTTTCCGATTTACCACCCCCCCCCCCTACCTAGAATAACCTTACCCTACCTAAAAGTTTTTTTACCATATCTGATTTTTTCCCCATCATATCTTACTTTTTTTGGATTTTTTGACAAAAAAAGCTTATAAAAGCAGGAAAACAGATTTTCCTAACCCAAAACTCAAAAAGCACATTTCCCATGTTCAAAACAACTATTGTTATGAAAAAGACATTTTTTTCAGTTCCTGGGAGGTGGTTTCCAAACAAAAAAAATTAACAAAAAAAAAAAGTTACCACCCCCCCCTACCTAGTTTTCAGCCAGATAAATCGGAAACACACCTATTTTGGTAATAAGGCAATAAGGCAATAATATAAAATACAACCACACCAAAGACAAATATGTTCAAACAGTACAACTTCGGACAATAAAAAAGGTAAATCCACTAAGCCACTATGCTCAATTCGGCCTTCCCTATACATCTTCCAGATTTCTGCCTCCGCTTTATCACGTTTAGCAACTGGAATCCGTCTGTATGCTTGCTTGATCGGGCAAGCATCACCAGTATCAATCACATGACAGACCTTATGAGTACATCCCAAAGCCTTATCTCCTGGTAGAGAAAAACAGCTTCGAAACTCCTCTAAGAGATCTAGAGCATTTCGTTTTTCCTGGACTTCGGACAAGTCAGAATCATTAATCATCTTCGCCAGTGGACATTCCGCAGCGGGCGGAATGGGAAGGGTAGGAGCGATCAGATCATCATCCGCTACAGGAGACTCCAGCACCTGTATTGAATTAATGTTTGCTTCTCTAATCACTTCTTCATTATTCCCATCTTCAGACAGAGAATCCTGAGCCACCAAAGCAACTTCAAACACTCTGCCAACCACCCTGTTCTTCTTTATCTTCAATGTACGACCGGTCGGATTGGAGAAAGCCACCACGGCCGGAGAACCATCGCCTGGTAACTGCCCTGGGTTTGAGGATAACTGCCTTAACCCATTCAGGGCGGGGGCAGTTTACACATATTTTTCTCTGGTGGACGGGGGCCCTTTTCCCCCTTTTTGGGCTTCAGGACGGGTGTTTAACATGAGGTTTAGGGTTTAAAAACACTTTAGGAATATTTTCTTCAAATAATATGTGTCATATGTACATCGTTTAATAGGTGTAAACAGTTATTGATCATATTTTTTCATAATTTCTAGAATTTGGTCTTCAATAATTAAAATAATGGGTCTCAATTGGGTGCAATATGGGGGCAACCTTGCTCCAAATTCACTTTCCAGCATTTACATATGTTAGTTATGACGTCATCATTATTGTCTCCATGACAACATACCTATAAAAATATTTCTAATGTGTTTGTATACATATATTTCAAATTTCATCAAAATCCGTTCATTTTTTATTAAGTTATGCCCCCTTCAATTTATATAAAAAATTGATGCCTTGAGGCATCACCCCGTCCCCTGGGCCAAATTATGTGTGATGCCATGAGGCATCAGCCCGTCCACTAAGCCATTTTGATGTTGATGCCTTGAGGCATCAGCCCGCCCTCAATGGGTTAAGCAGTTTTACCTCTCTCCCCACAATTACATCCTCTACTTGAACTGCATTAACAGAGGAACTTTCAGTTCTGCTAACAGGTTTTTTCCACAACTTACAAGTTACAGAAGACCCGTAATTATCCAAGAAGAAAGTCCCTGACCAATCCAGATTACACTGGTGCACATAATTAAAATCCGCACCCAGTATCCCGCTTTCAGGACCTTGTAGTCCACTGACTACGAGACAAGTAATCATATATGTCCGGTCGCCAACTTCTAACGGACAAAGCACGCTCCCATATGTAACAATAGGTGTTCCAATACCCATCGCACACACCATTCATACCGACGTCATTGGTGGTGGATTTGGAAGGGAATCATAGAACCTCCTGGTGATCAAGCTAGTAGTAGCACCCGGATCAACCAGAAAGCTGCCAGTTTCCCCACCCATCTTTACAGGGGCATACCATCTCTCCCATACCAACAATTTGGTAGGGATCTCCAAAGTTCCCTGCTTGTGTACAGAAACCTTCTGAACTTGAGCTGATTTAGTTGATCCACTTTTGACCAACACAATCTGATCTCGTTCAGCTTGGAACCCAGATTGTCCCCACCTCATGCCTGAGATAGAATCTGAGTCATCACAAAGCACATGGCCCTGTGATAAGGCTCTACCGTCCGGCAACGATCCGGAATCTCCAGTCTTCGGAAGGGGTTCACCTTGTTGTGAAGCCTCCAACGTACTAGCTGGTGCCTGGGCCTGCACGCCAATTCCTGCACTACTCACAGCTTCACTTTGGACTGTGGTACTATGAAGCGTCCTCTCTCCGACCCCCACCTCGCTCCTTATGAGGGTCCCACCACGTTTCCCGAGACCTTAGGTGCTGCAGCATCTGACTTGGGAACCAGTCCAAGAAGAGCCAGCTTTTTGGGACAAACTGAAGCAAAATGCCCCTGTTCACTACAAAACCAGCACTCTCGATTGGGCTTCCAACGTCTGAATCTACCCCGTCCACCTCCTAAAGAGGGAGCGGCAGAACCAGCACTAGGCGCGGTTGTCTTTCGTTGCTGCCAAGCCTGTAACGCTTGCACAATCACTTCACTAACATCATCCAAAATCACTGGCCCGGATTCAGTACATGAAGAGTTCTCCAGCAGCTCTGTTACTTGAGCTATGGCCTTGGCTTTTACTTTCTTCTCACCAAATCCGCTAAGAGCGGCGGACACAGGTGAGATCATAGAGCTGTGGGGCTCCACACTGGTCTCCTGAATACTCACACTATCTACATCCTGAGTGCAGCTTTCATAGACCTCTGACCAATGGGCACAGTCATTTAGATCATTTGGTTGCTTAAACCTGATCCAAAGAGCCTGTTTCGGGTCAGAAAGTTCCTTTAAAAAGGTCCGAATACCCATAGTATGTGAAGTACTATCCATCACAGCACCAAAGGCATACCTGGCCCTCTTTGCTACCTCATTAGCAAATGCCCGACCATTCTGGCGAGGAGTTTGGCGAGATTTAAAGAATTCCGCCTCCCTCTTCTCCCTGGAATGTTCACCATAATTTGCATCCATGTGTGCCACAAATTCTGAAAGAGTCACCCCCTGGGGCAAATCTCCCAACTCAGCAACCTGACGCCTACAGCTGCTCTTGAGTTGCCTCACGAACATGGCGTCTGTCCAGTTGTGAGCCTCGGCTACAACCTTCATCTCTGCAAGATGATGAATCCAGGTATCTTTTGTGGAGTCCCACAATCTAATAGTTCCCAGTCGTGGGCTAATATGTTCTTCATCTGTATAAAAAGTGTATGAAAAACGAGTGTCCGACGGGTCCGGTCCTACATAAGTAAGGCCCTGTACCAAAGACTTGTTACCAGAAGTAACTTTTTGAGAACCCGACGGAGGCAGGATCAGGGACTGTGTTTGCACACATCTCGTTGACGATATGTCCCCGCACATAAGAGTCGCTCTTCGGAGTAGCTGGCCTCTTAATGCTTGACATTCCGCCAAACACGACTACTTTCTCCCCAATATCCTTAGGTGAGGACTCGGCTATGGCTGCAGGCTCCCGTATTGTCACCTGCCTTTGAGCTCCAAAATGTCTTGGAGTCAAAAGTTTATATGAGTACAAGTTTCCGCATATATACCGCCATATCCGCATCCTCCAGCAACTGGTTGTGGAGTTTTGATAGATCATCTACCTGAGACGCCTCCGCTCTCAACTTCTCATTTTCCGTTCTTAGCTCCCTAGTGGTAGATGAAGCTTCCCTAGAAACCTCCTCTAGGGTACCCTGTAGATCCGAATTCTGGTCAGTCAACTGATCCACAGATTTTCTCATCGTAATGAGCTGCTGGTGCGAGTTGCTATAGGCTCTCTTCCAACTCAGCACCTGAGCCCTCAACGTAGATATTTCTATCTCATCTTCGGATTCAGTATTCTTCGCCGGATCACGATAACCCTATGGGTCAAACCCCGCAGCACCTGGTCCTAGGCCCTCTGCTTCTTTCAGAACAGAGTACGGCGATTTCGCCACTGGTGGAGTGGTTTTTCGCTTCGCACCAATGCCAACCAAACCATCATTCTTCTCAGGAGTGGCAGCTCTGGTTTTTGCAAGGTTGTCCTGCAACTGCGTAGCTACATCTACCAAAGGCTTAGCGCCTGCCATACTTTTATTTTTCTCGGAAAAATTTTTCGGAACCCAGAAATAAATCTAGTTCTCCAACAAAGGTTTGCCCCGCGGCGAGCTTTGGTCACGGCACCAATTGTAGTGATCTTTCGGATCCGATCTGCTCAGCTACGATAATAAAAGACTCACGACAAGGAAAAGACCTTTTGCACAGACTTTATTATTTGGCACGGGACAAGCTCCCCAATGACCTGACCAGTGGAGGTGGTCCGGCCACCTCTTATACTTTCCACCAACACAAATATGGTGTCAAATCCGATGGCAAAGACATGGTATAAAGTGGTAATAAGCTCATTCTAAGAAGACATGAGTATTAGTGCAATACATAAGGCTTGTTCATAACAAGATATAAAAGTGACATACAAACAGAAGGGTAAATAAGAATCATAAAGGAAACTTTCATCCTCAAAGGTAAATGTTATGGAATAAACTGGTACTGCCCACTGGATTAGTACAGGTGTACCAACCTCAGCGGACAGCACCACACAACAATAAGAATGGACATTACATGTCCCACACCTTTCATATATATTATACCCCAAACCCACTACAGTATTATCAATATTATATATTTATGGTTGGTGGTATTTTATGCCCAAAAATAAACCTTCCACAAGTTGTGAAATGACTGGCAAAAACAGATGCACGACTACATCGCACATTTTTAAATTGCTCTGATTAGTAATAGAGTATATATTTATGGATACAGTATGATCAGTATCAGTATGCGGGGTCCCTCAAGGGACAGCTTGGGGGCCATTACTGTTCCAGGTGTACATAAATGATCTAAATCAGTGGATCAAGTACTCAAATATAATTTTATACGCTGACGACACTGTAATTTATAACACGAACAAAGTGAAACAAGTTATTCAAGAGGAAATGAAATTTGACCTAAACAGAGTAAATCTATGGTGTAGAGAAAATAAAATATCTCTAAATATCAAGAAAAGTAAAATAATGGAGATCAGTAGAAAAAGGAAAGTACCTGATGAAAACGAAACAAGATTTCACATAGGGAAGGCCGAAATAGAGAGAACGAAATCTTATAAATACCTAGGGGTAACCATTGACGATAAGTTACACTGGGCGAAAAACCTGCTTTCCCCTGTGCGTAAAGTAGGTCCTTATAGCACCTTATAATGCAAGCTATTATCCCACCAGTATTGCAGCTACTATTTGGTTACCACTTACACTGGACCGTATAGCAGGAACATGGTGTCTAATTACTAAGTATTCAACTATGTGATTGTGAAATAAACAATACCGACACACTGTTGGTGTATGGGGTCTGATCTCTAATCCCTTTTCTGAGACCATTTCATATTGCATGGATGGGGACTATCCTGCCGTGGTTAAATACAAGCTATTAAATTCTATAAATCATCTAATAAATTATTGCTCGTTTTCCTCTTTTTTATGTTTGTTAGAGAATATTGGTAACATGTGTGATGTGTTACAGAAAAATGAGTCAAAGTCGCAAAAATGATCTGTCAAGTGGTTTTAACAAATGAGGTACTGGTCAATATCATTGGGAGTAACCATTATGGTATATCATTATTATTATGTACATATGTGATGTGTTTGCGGAAAATGAGCCATAAGTCGCAAAATTGATATTTTTTAAGGTGTTTTTTTTTTCACAAGATCACATTATTGGAATGTTCTAATATTTTAAGGGTTGATAACTCATGGTTACATCAATATATGTATCAAATTTCAGGACAATCTATGTAATATATCCTTTTGTTTTAAAGGTCCTCATATGGACTACATTTAGTTACTTTACTGTTTATTGACCCCCAGAAATATTGGAAACTTTTTTTCAAAAACGAAAATATAAAACTTAAAATCTAGAAATACTTATTCGATTATTAGACTGTTTACCATCATTGGAATCGACTTGATCTCATCTGTTCAAATATAATGATATCTCAAAATCTATTTTTTGCGACTTTTGACTCATTTTCCTAAAACACATCACATATATGTCATAAATGTAGGTATGTGAGGCTCGAGCCACCATACTTTGGGCCATGGTACTGGGTTGTATGTGTAAACATATTACTTGTGAATGTATTGACATCGGCGTTCAGTCAACCATGACTAAAGATGGAAGTATATGTACACAGGCTAGGGTTATCCACTAGAAAGCACTGGTCAGTATTTGGGTCAGAGACAAAACCAATTACTGCACAAACACTGACTGCATGCTTAAGTTTTAGCATAAGGGGCTGGCTTGGTTCTTGTCTTCATGCTTTCCTCTAGCATGGGTGCGACACAGATCCCCATCACACACTTTACCTCATAACAAATGGCAAATGCAATTAAAAGTGGTCATTGTTTACATCTGAGTTTAGATATTTTATATAGTTCTGACATGTATGTTAATCATCATTCAAGATGATATTCGATCATGAAAATTATTTCATTATGGTCAACATGATGGTGGGTTTTGTGTAATATATCTGAACAATTCTGATGGTGTCTACTGGTATTGATTGTGGCGATGCCTGAAATTAAAAGCAACCGGTCGAGGCCTGTCATGTGGATTTGTTAAATATATATTCTTAACGTTTCTGCAAATTTCTTTGTGAAGAATGGGAATTAAGGGCTCAAAAATTCCATATTAAAAATAATCTCCAAAATAAACCAACTTATTCACCTTTTCTTATCCGAAAATACTCCCACCCCATATCTTATATTTACTAGGCCCTACTGATTAGAAGCTACTACTGATTGAAAAGCTTGCATTATAAGGTGCTATAAGGACCTACTTTACGCACAGAGGAAAGCAGGTTTTTCGCCCAGTGTTAACGTTTAAGCAACACCTCTCATTGAGAATATGTTCTGTCAGAAATAAGATACATAAACTGGCGCAACTGAGACAATCGGCAGGGGATAATACCCTATTGACGTTTTATAAGGTGGCTATACGTCCTATTATAGAATTTGGTGATTTACTTTATAGTGGAGGAAACCAATCTGGACTAGCAAAACTACAAGTTCTGCAAAATTCAGCAGTGAGAATAGTAAAAAATCTGATTAAAAGAACAAATATGGATGCAGCTCATGCTGAACTAGAAGAAGCTAGAAGTGCGCAGAAAATCGCATTTACTTGAAATGGGATTTAAATAGCACAAAACAAGAATTACATAGATAATAGAGAGATAAACCTTCGGAGCCTTGTAGGTGGAAAAAACATGAAGGTGGTTAATCCAACCTCAGAAAGAGTGAAGAAATCTTTCATATATACCATACCTACACTCTGGAACAGTTTGGCCCCAGAACAACAGAATTTAATTAATTAAGTAATATTAAGGAATTTAAGAGATATTTAAAAAGAGAATATGATCCAGGGTAGGAGGCAAAGACAAAAGTCAACCCAGTGAATTACTATTACAGGCAAATAGTGTTTATTTGCAGTAATCTCTGGACACATGACTATATCTGAAATTGTATAAGGATCTTGTAAAAAGAAAAAGAAAATACTAAATACAATGCAGAAGAAATTGTATTTAAACTAATGTATCGTGGATAATGGAACTCACTCAGGAAAAGAACCAACACATAAATTGTAATGAATAGGTTTGAATTCAAACTTGTATGGGTAACAACATATATTGAATGTTGAGGAAAGAAAAAGATTAACACATGCTCTTGGTAAAGAGAGATAAGGGGGGGAATACAAGGGTAAACTAAAATTCTGTTATGTAATTCTGTTATGTAACTTATAGTTGTAGTTAATTTATTATAACCAATACTTCTAAAAAATTAGGATTAAAAATCTATCTAACTGATGTAAGAGTCTTCATGTAAATGTAACTATAAGGTCAACTCTTGATGATAGAAATGTCATGTAAAATTTTAATGTCGAATTTGAATTTATTATAAACTGGAATGTATGAGATTAAAAAGGATCCACATGTATTAATACAATATGCCAGCGGAAGCCTGGGAAGAGCAGCAATGCGTTGAAAGGCACACATCCATTTTCTCTACATTTATTGTATCTGTCTATTGAGAAATAAAAATCTTAGGTTATTCTCTGTGCGTTTTTAAAATATAAATAATACTTTCGTTTTTTCACTTTCTAAAAGAATGTTTCACAGTCCTCTAATGGTCCCTTGGTAATCAACAGACATATTCTTGCTATATCAATGCTCTATGGACGTTTTTGTGGGGCAATGTAGATCGCTGTGTGCGATGTAGTCGTGCAAAACCCCTGCATTATCATTTTCTTTATTTTGTTTTTACTTATAATAAAAAAATGTATTAACAAAAATAAAAAAATATCCAGATGATTTTACATTTTATGTTCATAGAAATAGTCTATGCTAATTTCGATTAACATTGAACAGTCACAGTTTTATTCAAATCATGACTTAAAACAATGTCTCCAAGTTGGACTTCTACCCACTGAATGGAAAAATTAATGTTAAACCTATTCCAAAAGACGGGGATTTAAGACTTTTCAACAATCTTAGACCCATTGCAATTGTACCCACTATATCCAAATTATTGGAAAAAATCATTTGCTCATCCTTGATCAGACATATGGAAGGTAATAATTTATTTGTAAATACACAGGGTGGTTTTAGATCAAATCATTCAACAAGTTTAAGTTTATTCGACTTTCTGACCCCTATTGTTGAGGGCATAGATAAAGGACAGTCTTCTGTGGCTACATATTATGACATAGCTAAGGCTTTCAATAGCATCGATCACACAATTTTAAAACAAAAACTATCCTTTTATAAGATTCATCCAAAACTAATTCGAATAATTGAAAATTATCTGTTAAACAGAATCCAATGCACAATTCTAAATGGATTTACTTTGAGTCCTGAGATTATAAACAGAGGCGTTCCTCAGGGTAGCCATTTAGGACCAATTATATTCCTCATTTATATAAATGATCTGCTTCCTGTCTAACAAATGTTGATACCCTTAAAAATGTAATTAATGTCACTCTGTATGTGGACGACACCGCTTTGACGGTTACTGGCCCAAACTAAGCATGTTCCATGGTAGTCACTCAGGAGTTTGCTACTTGTATGAGCCACTGGATGGAATGTAACGGTCTACTTTTGATCAAATTAAAAAAAAAACAATTACAGATCTTAGGCCCTAAATCATATCTAAAAAGGATGATTTTGCAGAGCTGGATAAGGTCTATCTAAACGGTATCCAAATCAAGCTATGTAAAACTGCCAAATACTTAGGCTTTAAGATTGATAGGCTTGCAGGTATGAATGATCACATATACAATTTGAAAATATCTGCTCAATACAAAATCCATCAGTTTAGGAAGATCTGGGTATTTATCACAAAGGACATGGCTATAACTATTCTGAAAACTCATATCCTATCCATTTTAGAATATGGGATAATTTTCTTGTGAAAATGCCAACATTAGAAATAAGTTAAAAAGATTACTAATAAGAGCCATTAAAATTGCCTTTCTGAATGATATCGAAGCACTAAGAAATTATTGTAATGTAAAAAGTGGAAAAAAGAAAATTGCTATACTCAGTATTATGCAAAGCAAAAGGCATGACCCAACTTTTGTTCAACCAATGAACAGGGAAACCAGACTGGCAGACAGGTATGTAATGAAAATCGTAATAGGTCCATCACCATGTTCCCAGCTAATATGAGGAATCTTGAATGGCATAACATTAAGAAAATATTAAAAAGGGATAGTTGCTGGTTATGATTTGTCTTTCAATTTACCATTGTCCTTTTTGTGCTGATTGCTATTGTACTGATGTTAATGTCTAAAGATTATTTTTATGTGTGTTATGAGTTAAGAGTTAATTGATTGTTTTATTGTTTAAGTAATTAAGGCACCTAAATTAAGTAATTAATTGTATTAAATGAACTTGGCCATAGTCAGTCAGTGTGTTATCCACTTTCGCAATAGGACGCAGTTCTGAGGCATTACCCCCTCATGATGACATGAGTCAGGGTATTTCACCAGACCCGTCCCTCCATAGATGTAGAGTACATTGCATCAGGGATGAGTTGCTCGCAAGCTCATCTCTGGACTTCCAGAGTGATGCAAGTCACCCTTCAAATCCTTCTATACTAAGTAATTCTCATGCAATGCTACTAGGGGCTTGCTAGAATGTTCTAGAACATTGCTGCAAGGCCCAGTTTAGATGATGAAATCCTAATAATATATAAAGACCCCAGGTCCTGTCAGAGAGTCATATACATTTGAACACTTACAAGACCTTCAGATCTTCAGACCCAACCGATATAGACTACAGAACTACCGACATGAAGACCTAGCGAGAGTACTCTGACTTGACTGAATGGACTGGACTTAGAAGTTTACTGACTAGACTGACTTAGACTGCGCCTTCTGACTATGGTCCAGCTTTGCACCTACTATATTGACTAATTGACATGTTTTGAGATTGGACCCAATAAAAGCTATCTCAGCTCTCCAAACGTGGACCTTTGCTCTACTAGAGTTATTATTACACAGCTAGCGAGATCAACTAGACTCATCATGATCCACTAGAATCTACATTAACCATTAGCAGTAATTACGCAACTCCCTATTATATCCGAGTAGTGATTTATGGAATGTCAGCACCCAGCTCCCCAGCATACAGCTAACATTCACAGTAACCATAGGGGGGTCAACGAAGGACCTAACCTAATTCAGTATAAACAGCCTATAGATGAATATGATTCTGTAATTTAAAGTGGCTAACATCGCTGAGAATGAAGATCGGCATTTGTGTAAAATATAACAAGAATTTGTTTCAAAGCATTTCAGGTCTTCTCAAATGTAGTTCCAAATGTTTCAATCTATCCCGGATTGCTTCTAATTATGATTAGGCGATGCGAGAGGAGTACGGCGAATGCATGACATGGTTTCATTTTGAAACTGCCATAACTGGATCAGAATGATACACAGACACAGGACGTCACACGTCACACAGACACAGGATCTGTTTAAACCCATTAACGTCTATAAACTTTCAATATTCCCATTTTCGATAATGCATGGACCCCACAGGCTTTGTGCGGATGGAATACACATTTGTATGCACATACAGTGAGAGAAATTCTTAAGAAGTTACGTAGCACTGCTTTGTTTACATCATGACGTTCCCTCTGACAATGCGTCAATCACGGCCGTCACAGAATATGCGTGCATCATTGGTACTTGCGTAATGGCCACACTGTACCAGGGTTATTTTGGTCTGGCAGACCAAAACAATTTTCAACAGGAAGATTTGGAAAACACCCTCAAAATATGGGTTTATATGATCAAATCATTAAAGCCATGGGAAAAGGGGGTTCCATTGTATTCAATTACTATAGCTTTGACCAAACTCTCATAAATGAGCTCTGCGATCAGCAAGTGCCACTTTAAGAGATGTGTACACTTATTACGCCCTGCTCATGTAATATGACAGAGTATCATATCTCACAGGCTTAGCTGATGTCAAAACTGCCTTGGAAAATGACTAAAAACACAAACTTCTCTTATACTCATGTGTAATTTTAGATGCTTTTATTCTCATATTGTAGGGAAAAAGAATGTTTCTGCCCAAAATATGTGTTCACGGCAATTTTTAACAACTGTGTACATATGATTAGGATCTTCAAAAACAAATCCGACTTTTACTACAATTCATTATTTATTATTATTTGAATACAATTTATTAAAAAAAAAATTCACTTTTACACAAATCTGATGTGTTACGGGAAAATGAGTCACAAGTCCCAAAATTGGATTTTAAGATATCATAGATGAAAAGATGAGATCTAGCCGATAGCAATGATGGAAAACATTAGGACACCTAATACGTAATTCTATATTTCAAGTTTGATATTTTTATATCTTCTAAATAAGCAATTTTTTTGGTTGGACCATTTCATGTAGCTACATACCGTCTATAAGATGACCTTTGAAATGTATGATATTATAAATTGGGGAACATGATGGTAGATATTTAGGTAGATGAGTAGGAGAAGGGTAGGGACAAGCCCTAAAGATGAGTGACTCGGAGCAGCTGCTGTTCAAGACTGTTTATTGATGAGTACATGAAATACATTCAGGGTGCAGGGCTCACCACCGGTAGGCGTGGGTAAGCCCTGATTGGTTGATACCTCATGTGTCCAAGAAAGGGGGAGGGACATCGAACCCAACATTATAACATCTATCCCCCTCTAGATGGAGTATACCCTTGATTGGCACACATGAGGCTGACATACCTAAAATGTACATAATTAAATAACAATAGAATGTATAAATTTAAATTTTTTTTTACACAATTTTCAGAAAAACGAAGGACATAATTATCTTCTCTCTTTAAAACCAGAAGACTCAGTGCTTGATAGCAATTGTAATTTGACAATGAAATATGTATATATGCTTTATAGTGATATAAAGCCTTTGTAAACAAACCTAAGTTCCCCTGGCCTAGGAGTACTTTTACAAAGTTTTTTTCTTTTCTTTCTTTCTTAGTTACGTTACATTATGTTATATATGGATGAAAGATGATTCTTTCATTCTACTCCCTCCCTTCCACAAGGGGGGGGGGGGGGGGGCTGTCATAGCTCCAATCAGTTAGACAAGCATGTACATACACATATTTCAAATTACTGTCTATAACAAACATATCTAATATCAATGACGATTTTAAATCCATGATCAATACACAAATGATTAAGTACAGTCACCAGTATGTCCATGATACATTTCTGCGAGTTTATAATTGACAGTAACCACTGCTAAATATAGACCAAACAGTACATGCCTATCAATTGGAAGTAAAATATAATAAGTTGATTTAAACACATCTCACGACCTTCAACCATGTCACAAAAAACAATATTTCCTCTCAAAAGATTTAAAATAAATTCACAACTCACAGCACGGACGCTTAAATGAGTAAAGCAATTACCTTAGACATACCAGTTACATAAGTAGACAAATGGGGGAAAAATAGTCATGATAATCATGCATACGTCATAACAGCCCACATATCTACTCAACACCTTGAGTGATCGTAGTCTAATGAGAATTCCTTAGGATTGCGAATCCATAACACAAATCCCTCCAGGGGGTGGTGGAGCAGTGCTAAGGATGCCGTGTGCAGTATGGCAAAGAGGGTGCGCGTCTCACCAACTCACCATCTACCTCAAATGACGGACCATCCCCATTCCCTCAGTTGGGGAACACCCATATATTTGGTGACGCACAAGGGTCCGTAGATTAGAGACCCCCATCTGCCATGAGGGTCAGAAATGGGAGAAACTTAATCCATTGCACCCTGGAACCAGTCCTCGCACCCATGGGTCTGACACCATCGTCACGCACCTCCCATGAATCCCAGAGAGATGAGAAATTCTGTTCGAAGCTACTGTTTACACAAGCCTCAAGGGTGGCTCTAGGCATAAATTACATAAATGAATTAATATGCCCTATGCCTAAACACTCGCTACGGTGACTCACAAACATACATACACGGTGGTAGAAGCAAAAGTATGGGTCCCAAATTAATAATTGAGTCAGAAATAGCATAACAAATTCCCCAAAATACTGATAAAAATTGCTCTAAATCGAGCCCCAAAATAGCCTATTCCCGGCAAAAGGGTTGCAGGGGGTAAATAAATACATAACAGTAATAAATTGAACAGAAAAAAACATCTCCCAAATATGACACCAAGACACTCCTGATTATCATGACAGCAAAGGGACATGCCAATCTGTCATGCATTCTAGTGTTAAACACCCTCCAAGACCAAAGAGCTCTCAACAAGATTAACTAGAATAGGATATTAAATAATTTCGAATAGCTAATGTGCCAAGTTGCTAAGCTAGTTTGTAGTTGAAATGCCCTGGGGTACGGCTAAAGGACCAAGTTGCAAAGGCTTAGCAGCTTCTTGGCAGCTATGAAGTTTTCAAGAAAATAACTAGATAAAAAAAAAATGATCCAAATGCGCCCAGACAGGCATTTATTTTCTCTGAACTGAGAATTTTTTTCCCCCCTTAGATTTCAAGCTTCTTGTTCTCTAGGCAGTGTCTGAAATGTCACATTAATGCCAGATACGGTAATTCACCGATCTAACATGGGAGATTATACAGCCCACACTCCCTCCTGGGCGATAACATATTACTGTAATGGACCCATATATAAGCACAGAGCGC
Source organism: Sthenelais limicola (assembly GCA_942159475.1). Taxonomy (NCBI): domain Eukaryota; kingdom Metazoa; phylum Annelida; class Polychaeta; order Phyllodocida; family Sigalionidae; genus Sthenelais; species Sthenelais limicola. The sequence goes on from OW804098.1 coordinate 57,506,394, forward strand.
GTACGTCAGAGTAATGCTCCGCCTACACAGGGGCGAATTGGACCTTGCGGCAGCTCGTGCGACCTCACACGAAATCGCCTAGAATTTTAAAACTAAATCGCCCTTATGTAGAGACAGCTGCGACCAGTTGCAGAATCCTACGACTAATCGCAGAGGCAAAAATTGCCCCACACACATACGAATTCATGTGCGATTTCAGATATGCCAGATCGCAGTTGAAATAATCCAAATCGCATGTGAAAAATCTCAGTTGATGCGATTTCAAATGAAATCGCACATACTTATACAAGCATTCGCATATGTGTAGGGCTAGCCACGATAGTTCGTAGACCTGTGTTACTGCCCACAACTAATCGCAGGAGGTCATGCGAATTTCGGAAATATCCGAAATTCGCAGGTGATAGCAGGTATGTTTGAACAGGTGTATTATCCCTAATTATTGATGAAACGTAACGATTGTTTTACAGAACCTGCCCAGACTAATTGTTTCAAGTATGTTAAATTTTTGTAATTATAAATTCATTTTTTCTACATTCTTTTTAGATCGTCGCAAGTACACCTCAAAAGATATTTTCGGTTTTCTCTCCCTCCAGTTTCTTATAATTTGAAGTGATCCAAATCGCACATCTGCTGCGAATCAAGACCTGCGATTTCACAGGAGTTTGCAGCTGAAATCGCACCTGTGTAGGGGTTAAAAAATCAAATTGCATAGCATTATTTCTGAAATCGCACAAGATCCCCACCGATTCGCACAGGATTTCTACGATTTAACATGCGAATGATCGCAAGTGCCAGATTCGCACCAGTTTTTTAATTCGCCCCTGTGTAGACGGGGCATTAGCAGGTGGACGCTCTTATCACACTGGTAGCTATGGGACTTTAGTCCCCGTTGGTTGGTCTGAGCTGGCCCGTTATAGACGCATAGAGGGCCAGTGGTCACTACCTGTCCCGCTGGCCCTCTATGCCTAGAGAACTTCCGGTAAACAGCCCAACCAACGAGGACTAAAGCCATTAGAGCCTGAGTTTATTGTCCTTGCTGGCCCTCTATGCCTTCGGGAACCTGTCTCGGCCTCCGGCCTCGACAGGATTCCCGTCAGGCATAGAGGGCCAGCTCGGACAATAAACTCAGGCTCTAATTGCCCAGTGGCGAGAGTGCTGTCAGACTTCAACACATCTCGCAGTCTCAAGCCCATCGCCGTGTGGGCCTCCAAGAGCCGTCAACGCTCAACGGCCGCCCGGCGGTCTCAGGGAAAGAATCCAATACATAGCAGCCGTTTCGCAGACGTTAATAAACAAGATATTGGTCGTTTCGGTGGCATTTAATCTAGCATGAAACCAGTTGTATAAAGAACGATAAAAACTCAGAAGTGAAATATCCCTAATCACAAGCCCTAGAGATTAACGTGTACTGGTCTCTAAAACAACATTAAATTCAGGTTATTTTAGCAAGTGGTTGAGTTGGTATGAACCAGACAGTGGTTTCGTTGTTTTCAAACAGGCATATAATATACACACACAAGAATAACTGTCTCAGAAGAAACCTTCCACAAATACACAATCGGTGATATACACAACATAGGCTATATATCAAGCCGTTATGGTGACCAAATAGCAATACGACGTATCAACAAGTAAATAGCCAAATACACTCACTGAGTCTGGATGGCAAGGGACGCTGATACATACAGGAGAAAACTGTACATTTATACATATGATATGCCAATTGGCTCCCTGGGGAGAGGAAGATTGAATTCCCTGGGTACACAGATACACCCCCATATGGGTGCATTTACTGATACCAATTTCATGGTCTCTTCAAGCACACGACATCCATCATATAATTTATGGGCATGCATGTGTGACTCAGAGCCCGTCCATGTCGGTCTCCTACAGATTGGTAGAAATATATTTCATGTAAACCTGTGCACAAGATCAACAGACAACAAATGAATGGATGATATTAACAATAGTTTTGAAACAGAAATATTGAACGTTGATTGCATGTATTGCAATGTGAGTTCCTATTTAACACATCTGCTGCCCAAAGTCCCAGTAATACACAAAGTCAAAGTTCGAAAATAGTTCTCCAGTATTGTTGTTTCATATCTTAGAGTAATATCTCCTATTACTCTAAGTTCATATGGAGAAATCCTTGCTGGGTGGGTGGGGGCAAGGGAGGACGCTATCTGGAGACACATTGGGTGGTGGTAGCAGCATCGATAGAATGTGTCCACAATTTCACACCCATTCCCCTCAAATATTTTTACGAGCATGCGTCTGAACATGATGCTATGACTCATGCCATGGTCAAGGGGAAAAGACACGCGTCCCAACACACAAAGGGAAACGGTGATGGTATCATACTAATGTAAAGAAGTTTGATAAAAAAAAATAAACGTCAGTAGAAGTAAATGTGGTCGGGTTGTGGGTTATTTCCAATAGAGCTGAAGTTCCAAATTTAGTAATCAATGTAGGCTTTGACTGTACATTGGGTGGCACTGTAACGATGATACCGTTTGTTTTGGATGTATCATATTTCCACACTCCTCACGCACTTGTAATACAAATAACAATTGGAATAAACAGTATATCCCGTGGTTCTTAGGATCAAAGTTAAGTAACAATATCAGGACAATCCAGGCCGGCATCTGTAAAGTCCAAATGATTGATAAATACACTGTCCAAATCACGGTGATTCCAAATGGCTATATATGGTGCACATAAAGTCCAAACATAGATGTCGTAAAATAAAAGTTCCAAGTATATCCATAGAAGGTACACATCGTGTAGCATACTATATAGTGGAGTAAATTTCCTGTGTCTCCGAGCTAGCTCCTTGATGTTGCAGTTGACTCCAGGTATATGTATTCGAAATTCCCATAAAAATGTGATGGGATACATGTATTCGAAATTCCCATTCTCCTTCATCCCTAGGTGTAAAAGTGGCTTAATTCCAAGCCCGAAATTGTACCAAAAACGGCCGCGGGTTCTATCACCAGATATTATAAATTGGGGAACATGATGGTAGATATTTAGGTAGATGAGTAGGAGAAGGGTAGGGACAAGCCCTAAAGACGAGACGAGACGAGACGAGACGAAATACATTCAGGGTGCAGGGCTCACCACCGGTAGGCGTGGGTAAGCCCTGATTGGTTGATACCTCATGTGTCCAAGAAAGGGGGAGGGACATCGAACCCAACATTATAACAATAGGTCTATATATTTAATACACTGTCTAGAAATTTGGTAAACGTATTTGGCCATTTCCACCAATTTGACAACATTTGCCCACTGGACCCACTCAGAATCGCCAAAATAATATCATGAAGAATCCAGCTGATAGGTTCTTGTCTATTTACCACAGATATCAGTTGATTAAACTGCTAAGTTTGGAACCATTCTGATAATTGGTTATTTTGTACATGTGGGATGAAAAATTGATAGAAAATATGCAGAAATGGTCAAAAATTGCATGTCGCCTAACATCAGCACATGAACATATCAATATCAATAGTGAATAAATTCATGATTTCCATTAAATTTGCCTCGATTTTATTTGATGCACATAGAAAAGCAAACAGAAATTGGTATATATATGCTTAAATTTGATTATGAATATACATGTTTCTATCACAGAACGTGCTGGGAAATGGAATATGATTGTTGTGCACACTTTCTGAGCTATAGCCATCCTTTATCAAATAAACTTGTTGTTGTTGTAACTTTTATTGCCAGAGGAACATCAGTGGGACTAAGCTCCCAAATGGTGGGAGGATTTCAAGCCTGACTGCTTATGTAACACATGTGAAGTGAGGAAAACAATCCAGCACCGAGGCGACGCCCCTTGCGCTGGTCCTCACTTAAATACTCGTTTCAATATGTATGGCGCAAAAAGAACAAATACCATTGATCAATTTAAACCGAATAGGGTGTAATCTAAACAAATATTATATAAACAAGTCAACATAGATAGTGCCGTAAGGCTATTATATAATTTGGATTACTGATAAATACTGTGGGTTTGACACTAGTCAGCTGATAACAAAAGAATCAGCAATCCAACATTAGGTGACAATTTTAGTTGGAAACATATGGTCGATTCTCACAAAATGTCGTCAAATGGGCCTTTTTCACTAATATGGCCATAATTTGTAATATGTAATTCAAAAACTAATATGAATGTGACAAAATGATCGGGCTAGAGTAGAGGAACATGTGGGTATATACTTTTCACTATCTACAATGTATATTTACGCTGCTGAATGCCTTAAAATGCCATTTTTTAGGCATTTAAAAGAAAAAAGATATGAAAATCAAAATTTGAACATCAATATTCCCAAGATATCATGTAATTTCAACTTGTTTCAAATACAACATGAATATATATGCAGGCCCTCTATTTATAAACGAAAACAAAAATCAAGTTGGTGCATTTGATATTTTTCCAGTGTCATTTTCCACTTTGTGTAATTAAAACGTCATTGAGCGATACAATAATCATGTAGTATGCTAGTGACCATTGGAATTAGATTCAATGGGTTCTTGATACTGAAAGCAGAGCTCAACAGCTCTATTATTTATTGGTATATTTAATATTAGCCTAATTGGAGAAGCCATATGACAGCATGCCTTTTCATGATATAAAGGGCTTTTTGTGTAGTTTTGGCATCATTGAGCGATACATCATTATTTATGCATAACTTATTTGCATATAAATATTAATAAGTCACAATATATACACATATAGCCTATGTCAATATCTATTGTTTTAGATATATTTTTGTACATAGTTCCCATTATGTATGAAGCTTTTGGGTATTTAATAGGAAAAAAATCATCAAGCAATACAGTCATTGAGCGATACAGATGATGTGATATGTATCCAATTAATTCATGAGAAAAACAAAATGCACAAGGCTGTATGTATACATTTTGCCATAGTGTCAAATCACATCAATTCTGGCCATAATTACTGCTAAATTCACTATAATAGTCATAGAATTTCTTATTAATGTTAATCATACATGGTTCTAGAAAGTATGAAATCAGCAAAAACGTCATTGAGCGATACCACTTCTTTGTTTCATTATACCCCAGGTATGTCATGTATATATTTAAGTTGTAGTATTTTGTCCCTTTGAAAGCAGATTACAGCAGTATTCAAATATTAAAACCACATCTAAATTAAATATTTGCCTTTAATTCTGTGGTTTCCATCCACCCTGTATCGCTTGATGATGCAAATAATTCAGGCCTCAATATACAAGGCAGTTTTCAATATTAGTGTTCCCAATTTTGCACATATCAGGTATGGCACTACAACTTTAAATAGATAAAATATTTAAGAATTCTGGTATATTTAATTTTTAAGCCAATTTTGTTATCCATATCAACCAATTGACGACATTTTGTGAGAATCGACCATATACTTATTTGCTGATTTACAGCAAGGTAGGCCCAGTAGGGGAAAATAAGGGAGGAAAGAGGACGGCCTAGGGAGCTAATAATACATGATAGTCGTATAACTAGGTGTGAGTGACATGCTGTGATAATGCTAAGTATCTTATTTGGTATCGCATGGGGGGGGGGGGACATGAGAGAACCAGGCTGTATAACAATAACAATAAAACCACATCGATAGTGACAAAAAATGACGGTAGTACTGGTAGTGATGCAGAGCAAACCTATGCCTTATTTAAGAGAGAGTGGTGAGTCTTAGTCGAGGAATCTGGCGTCTACACCTATCCAGTCTGGTCTTATCATATTGGTAAAAGTAGTAGGACTCGCCTCTGGTGGTGCAGAGGAGCTACTGTCAACTGCGACAGCTTAAAATATGACATTTGACAGCGATTTGTGACAGCTATTTAACTCTCTTGAGCAATTCCCAAGGTCATGTGACTCCTGGGCATGGCTCAAGGTCACGCAGTGACTCATGGGAATTGCTCAACAGGTTTCTATTGGCTCGTTGGAGGTCACGTGACTCTGTATCCAAGGGGGGGAATTGCTCAACAAGTACATATTGGCCTTTTTTTGAGGTCACGTGACTCTATATCCAAGAGGGGGAGTAGGAGTTGCTCAACAGCTACCTATTGCTCAACTGCTCACCAGCTCTGTATATTGTTCAACTGCTTATCCATGATGGGGAATTGCCCAAAAGCCCCCTTTACCCCTTAAACTATTGATTCATACTAAGCCTCACATGACTTTAATGGAATGTCACTAAAAGTGTAGCTACTGTGGGAATTACCCAACAGTACACCTACCAGCTTATATGATAGTTTTACCCTTACACTCATTTGTAGAACTAACACAATTTTTTACTATTAGCACTACACTGGGGTAGTAATTAGCAGTATTAATGTAGTGCTAATTAGCACTAATTAATAATTAGCACTAACTTTCAATTAGCACTAACTAGTAATTAGCATTATTAATTTTAACTAGTACTAATTAATAAGTAGTACTACTACATTTAATTAATACTAACTAGTAATTAGTACTAGTGGTAAAATTGAGTAATTATTTATAGGCACACAAGGTTTATTGTTCTACATGCCTGGTACTACACACCTGTTTGTATGTACTACTTATTTTATCATGGTGGTACAATGGAAAAGATGTTGCTACCACGTAGTGGATACTACCAGCATTAGGTTTGATTTGGATGACTTGCAAGAGGCTTGGCAGCTTAATGTAAACAAAACAGTGGAGGAGTAGTTTTATGGTTAAACAGTGGTGTAATAGCAATGTGCTAAGGGGAAGGGAGGTGAATAAGATGTTACCTTTAAAGGTCAAGTGTAAAGGATTTTTTTAGGTGTTTGATACATTCGGGGGAGTATTTTGAAACGATCTACAAAGTTATAACTTTCAACCTAATAAATCGAACCAGTGAGAGCTGTTTAAGCGCTGACATTTAGTGAGCCACTGCAACCCAGCGCGGCAAGGGTGGGTAGCCATCTTAGCACGGGTCAAGCGACCTGTGACGTCATCCATGTCCCACGCGACTGGTAGGTGTGAGCCTAGAGCCAGAACGTCCACAATCACTCAGCACTCATAGAAAAGAATAGGTTGTGGACGGTCCACAACCTATGCTTTATGATATTTTATTATCTAAAAAATGCAAATTTGATGGAAAAGTTTCTGACGATTATATATGGGGAAGAGGTCTGCAAGGGCACATCATATATAGCAGGGTTGTGTGTGTTCTCCCCGCAAGAAATTTAAGAAAATATACTTACTCATATATATTACTAGCAAAGTACCCGTCCTCCAGACGGTCACCCTCTCTCCCCACACGTCCGCCTCTCCCTCTTTTCCCTCCCCCTCTTCTCTAGCTGTCTTTCATACCTGTTTTTCTCTCCCAACCCTATCTCCGATTTCCACCTCCCTCTCCCTCCCCTCTTCCTCATTATTATCATAGAACTTTTATTTCTCATTAAGGATACAGTTACATAAAGGAGAAAAGGGGGATAGCATATGATCTGTCAGCACTACTCTGAGGTGTGTTGATCTTCCCAGGTTTCCTGATATATTTTGGATTACATTTTGTTTTTTATGATGAAGTCACTGTTACATGATGATGTTTTCCATATTCATTTGGTAGAGTGGTAGAAACTTTTTTAATTATACATTCAAGTTTGATTAGAAAATCATACTCCCCCTCCCCTCTCTGATTCCCGCCCCCTCTCCCTCCCCTCTTCTTCATGCCCCCCTAGGTCCCCCTGGACTGGACGTAGGTTGTGGGAAATGATGTAGTGTCTCACATGGGCTTTCCCAGGCTATAAATAGTGTAGAGATCGCAATTTAAAAAAGGCTTCAAAATCACATTTTCACCCCAGATACCTTCACAAACCACATACGACGACCTCCGAAGAGGATGGACGGACCTCTACAGATAAAAGAAATTGTTTGTAGGCCTATAAAACAACAAATTCCGAGAACATGTGACATAAAGAAACGCCTCTTTTCTACCTCTTTTTGTAGAAATCGCTCTAGTCTTATATTATATGGATGCCTTCTGGTAGTTCACCTTAACCTTTAGTAGAGAGAGGGAGAGAGAGAGAGAGTGACAGACGGGGAGGGAGAGAAAGAGGGGGCTGAGAAGGCACATAGCTATTATCATAGCCAACTAAAATTTCATTTTCCATATTAGTTACAGGGATGAAAATGGGGCCAAGGCCAATATACCGAAATATTTCTGGCAATGGGAAAAGCCAATGCCAATGCATAGGTGTGTGTATGTTGGGGGGGGGTGGTATTGATAATTTTAATCTAGGAAACTTTCGACAAAATTTTGTTAAATGTTTCTGAAGATGTGAGATTTGTTCTGAAAGATTTGGGTTAAAAATGATGGAATTTGGATGAAATTCGCCTAGTTTTATAAGATTTCAAAAATACTGATTTCACTATGAATACTGTTTCGTCCCTGTCTATGCTACCTTCTTAATTACACCAGATGGGAGAGAGGCAGAGACAGAGAGGGAGAGCAGGAGGGGGAGACAGAGAGTAGAGTCGGTCTATAGACTTCCATACACTTGTCAGTCAACAATGAGGAAATAATCTGTGCAATGAAACCATTAGTTCCAGAGATATCTGGTCGGAAATAGGGAAAGGTGTACCATATTCAAATGTATTGCTCAATGAAATCTTGTGTAGGAATTTCCAATCTTTTAACTTTCCCTGTTGGTACTTCAACAGGGAAAGACCAAGATCCGAAGTATCAATATACCAAGTATCATTGTATCCTACCATATAGCCAGAAAGTATTGGAAGGTTGAAACCATATGGCCACTATTGTCATGCATTTATAAATGGTATGAGACAATACTTAGCCAGGCTAAACTAAAGCCTAGACCCAACGAACACCTACACGCTATGAGACAATGCTTAGCCAGGCTAAAGCAGGCCTTAGCTTGGACGCAGATGACGTCACAGCGGTGGGGTGCGAATACACACCCTCTACTAAGGCAAACTCAGCCCAATTTGTGTACTCATCAGAAAGCTGTGAAAAATGGGCATTAAACAATTTTTTTTTCAATTTTCAACCCCGGATGCCATCGATACCACCCCCACACATGTAAATCAGCCCTTAACTTGAATTTTACAATTTTCATTACACTTGACCTTTAACGCTCCAAGACTATTGAGTGTATATATGGATGCGAGCTAGCTGACATTGTTCTGTCAGGGGATGTTACTATAGACTGGAAAGTTTTAACACAGGTCCCTTGAGGGACACCACACAATATGTTTATTTCAGAAGATGTTAGTTTATTGACTGAGACCATTTGGTGCAGATCCGTAAATAATCTCTAAACCAATCCAGTTCCTTGTCTTTTATGCCAATTTTGTAAAGTTTTTGAATTAGACACTGGTGATTGACCGTGTCAAAAGCCTTTTTGAGATCGAGGTAGACTGCCCTTATGAGATTATCATTTAGGGCATCATAAACATTCCACAGATACTTTAATAAAGCATCTTGTGTTGATTTCCCTCGTCTGAAACCAAATTGATATTCGTACAGTAAGTTTTCCTCCTCCAAGTACTTCATGACTTGTTTATGCACTACTTTTTCCATGACTTTTGCCGGTAATGGTATGGTTGAAATGGGACGATAATTGCCTGGATCACTGATGTCTCCTGCCTTAAATAGTGGGGTGACCCTGTAGGCTTTCCAGCTTGGTGGTATGCTCGATTGCGTGTATGTTAGGTCTATAATAGTTTTGAATTGGCGGGCTAATATTTGCAGTGAGGACTTTAATAACCATGACGGTAGGTCTTTAATACCTGAAGATTTACTCGAGGGTGTATTTTTGATTATTGTTTTTAGGTCTGGAAGAGATACTGGGTTGTATTTGAATAGATTTTGTCTTAAATTTGCCGGTTGTTCATCCAGGGTACCATATTTAAGTTTTTGTTCTACATTTGGTGCTGGTATTAAGTCTGCCAGTTTGTTGCCTATTGAGGCAAAATAATCATTAAATTCACCAGGGACTCTGGGGGGATCTAATTGGATGTTATCTTTGGATAATATAATTTCAGTGGAGGCTTTTTGCTTTTTGTTAATGAGTGGACCTAGTTGTTTCCAGAATTTCTTTGGGTTATCTTTATTGAGTTCTAGCTGGGACCTAGTATAGTTGTTTTTTAAGTTTCTGGCTAAGTGGTTAACTCGCCTTCTCATTGCTTTTGCCTTGTCTAGTAGTTGGGGAGTTTTTAGCTTCAATGAAGCCTTAAATAGCTGGTCCCTGTTTTTCATTAGTTCTAAGACATCCCTGGTGATCCATGTTTTTTTTGCCTTTATATTCTTTATTTCTCTTATTGGGCAAAGTAAATTGACTTTGTCTGTACCAGTTTGCAGCATATTAATCCAGCAGTCGTTAAGATGCTGAGATTTCATAAGATCATCCCAGTCACAGTCTAAGAGTAGCTCCTCCAATCTGGCCTCGTTGTAATTTTTGTATGAGCGACACTTAAAACTGATTTTTTTGTATTCTTCTTTGCTCTTTTTTATAATTAGAAAAGTTGCTTTGTGGTCGCTTATGTTGAGGTCCAGAATTCCATATTTTGAGATGAACTTAGAATTTGTATAGATTAGGTCTATTAAAGTTGAACTCGTAGTGGTTAATCTGGTTGGGAGGTGGATGATCTGACTTAGACTGGTACTGTTTTCAATGGATTGCAGTATGTGCTTTACTGGGAAGTTTTGATATTAAAATCGCCTGTTACCATTATTTCATCTTTATTCCCCAGTTTATTGAGAGATGACAATATCTGAGAAGAATAACACAGAATAAGTAATACAAACATAGATCAAAGTAATACATGTAAGAATAAGTAGACAAGAGTCAAATTGAAGAAGGATCAAGCAACCACACACAAATCAGACTAAGCACGAGCTAATCACAAAGGTCTGGGCGACAGATCGTTCAAAACACCCGAAATATCTGACTCAATCTGTAATTTGCGGGTCATGGGGGTCTTCAGATAGTTGAGATCGGAGAGACTTTTCCAATCCCCGAATGAGCGAATGTCTATGAGGGGAACTCCTATACTATGGAGGAAGGCAGCACCGCTGCGACGTAAGGAATGCAACCCCACTTCAGCAGGATTATACCCAATCTTGGCTGTCATGGGTTTGAGGAATGCAAGTAGGTCTGAGTATAATAGAAGAGACAAAGGGTGACCCTCCATGAACTTGAAGAATAATGGAACTTGGCAAAGTGAGAGCACAGTTGAGAGACAAGGTCGCAATCCCGGTTTTTGCAGTTAACAATGGGGATGATAAAGCAGTCACGTCTATGCTTTAGGGTTTTAGAAGATTTCACAGTAACACATAGGCCAAGGTCGGTGAATTGCACATCACCCCACCTAACCACATGCCCTAGGTCAGATGATGAAGTAGGGACGAAATTGGACTTGCGCAACAAGGTCCTGAAGGCGAAAAGGACAGCTGTGCGGCAAGTGAGTTCATTCTCATCAGTGTAGTCAACCAGATCGAATATACAATAGCTAACTTGACCAGAAGCAACTCTAGGTAGTTGATATGATAGGAGACGGGATCCACATCGACATTCCTCCAGTGACTGTGAGCAGAGCAAAGAGATGAAACTGGAGTAGGCAGACTGGAGAACAGACCCGGTTGCCAATCATCTAAGTAGACAATACCGTAGCCCGTTGTCGACACATCTGTGAAGAATACAGGACACTCACAAAAATTGTAGAAGACCATTTGCTGACAACCATTGAAGCAACTGGCCCAGTTAATCCACCATTTGATGTCAAGCCTGAAGCCTTGGTTCAAGCGGATGTGGGGCTTGTGAGAGGGAATATTCGCTAACAGGTCAATAACCCGTCTAGAGAAAGTCCTGGCAACGCAGACCGCCTTAGAAGCATGGGCCATTAACCTACACAGATGTTGTAACTGCTTCTCAGTGGCCCTGTCCTTAGTAGAGAAGTAGTGGAGCTCTAACAAGAGCTTTTCAAGCTTGGTGTGCGGGAGAGAGACTGACATGTCGACTGAGTTGAAGCATACACCAAGATACACAGCTATCCGGGACGGGGAGGACAACTTTTTCCATGCCACACTGAAGCTGAGGGAACCCAACAGTGATATGAGCAGCATCTGAGCATTAGAACACTCCTCGAAAGAACTACCGACGATCATGTAGTCGTCTAGGTAATTGATCACCTTCAGATGTCCTCTGCTTTGCAGGCACCTCACTGTAAAATTAGAGAATTGTGTAAAAATATAAGGAGCACAGCGAAACCCAAAGCATAGTCTAGTATCAACAAGGTAAGTGGAAACCCTGTCCAGGTCCCACTTAATGCCCTGAAAAGTCCATTGGTTGTGACGAACGGCCACAGTGCGGTAGGCCGAGGAAATATCCGGGGTAGACATGGAGCAGTTTGGAGTGATCAGCTCAATTACGTCATCGACTGACTTGTAACAAAACGAAACGAAAGTGGTGAGCATGTGATTGTTAATTAAATGACCTAATGGATGGCGGCAGTCCGTGATAAGCCTCCAACCACCATCGCTTTTAGGCACTGCTCCAAGACTGTGAACACATTTGGGTTTGGAAGTGGCAACAGTATACTTGCCGAAAGCCAGTTCCTTGAGAATTAGGGTGTTAATAAATTCATGAGCGGGACCTGACAGCACAGACCTATAGTTTTCACACTCGTACTCAATCAGACCAATGTTGAGGTCAACAATAGTGAAACCATTATGAATGCCATCAGAAACATAATCTTGTAAACACAAGTCATTCTCCCACTGTAATTCATAATCCCAAGCACACAAGTTCCAATTAGTTAGCAAACCTCCAATGTAATGATCAAAAACTCTGACAGAACATATAGGTAAGTAATCACAAACTAGAACGGGGCCTAACAACCATATCTAGCAAAGGCATCACATACATCGTACAGAAAAATATCAGATTCGCTAAATACAGTGTCATTGGCGATCGGGTGAAATGAAGTAGCAACACTTTCAGTAATAAGATTATCGACAGAATCCTCCACAAAACATGCATCAAAGTCATAAATACCAAATGAACTATCATGCATTACAGTAGGTGGGCATAGATTGCTGACAAAAACATCGTGCCTAGCCACCGGAAGTGAAGGCAGACACAAAGCCATGAATCATTTATTTTTAGCAGTAGCTTCACCACAACCTTGAGCTCTATGTTTTCCATTACATTTACGACACACATGAGATTTGTGACAATTTCTGTTATTGCAAACACTGGAAGTTGGGCGGAATTGTCTGAGCCACGAGACTTGTTCCACTTGCGCGATGAGGACTTGTCACCATCTTCCGGCGAAACAACAAAATTGGATGAGAAACAGATTGAAACTCCCAGTGAATGACTATTAAGATGGAAATCAGAAGCTTTAGAGTCATTGACCTGATCAATTACATACTTGTCGTAGTTGAGGGCACCTTTCTTGGAGAATTTCCTGGTTGCATGCATCTCGGTCACAAAAGCTATATGAGCGATGTATGAGCCAACACGTGTGTCTGCACTGTCGTAGAGATGTGAAACACTGCCGCCATGCCATGCAGCAACCCAATGTAATCCAATTTAGAATGGTCTGGCTTCTTATCCATCATACAATAAGATTCTGGGCGTAAGGCTTTACCTTAAGAGTCATCTGTACCCGCTAATTTCTCCAGTGCCTTGGTTAATGGACCAGACACAAAGTCGAAGGCAGGTGGTGGTGGTGGAGGCAGCGGAGGCGGAGGGGGCGGCAAAGTGGAGCCTGAGCCCGGGGTGGAGCCCGAGGAAGAACCAGCAGTAGAACCTGGGGTTGAGCCCAGAGCGGTAGGGATCTTGAGCTTGGTAGACTCCAACACATCCAAGCGCTTCATAATGGCGTCCAAGGTACCAATGAGCTTGACTTTGGTCTTGGAATCAATCTTCTCTGGACCAGTAGCACCTTGACCATCTACCAAATCTTGCAAAGACTGATGCTTGTTCTCACAAATAGCCATTTCCTTGGTTAGAGCAGTGTAGGCCTCCTCTACCAAGATGGTATATTTAGGATCAGTTTTCTCAACGCCGGCTAAAAACGGACGTCATCGTACCAAGTCAGGAGCGACCAAATGGATATAAATGGTATATATAAGGTGGTGCAACGCTTTAACATTAGAACCAATTAAGGCAAACCTAGTACTAAATTTCAGTTAATAAACCTTGGTTTCCAGGACTCTGACGAAGGAAAAGTAACAAGCTAACCGTGAGCTTTTTAACCAACAAAAAACGCGGCCATTAGCAGTCATAGCCATGCTCAGAGTGAGTAAGCTAGATGGATGGTTGTCTAGCAACCCCCGCTACCAATTAAGACATTAGAAGCAATTTACAACTTTTTAAAAAGATTTTTCATCTTGAGATACTCATAATGACGATTGATGGAATTGCTCATAATACCATTGCTTATTATGCTATCTATATACTGAAAAATGATCCATTTATATTGATGGACCCGCGTGTGCCTGGACAAAAAGGTATTTGTCATTGTTTTAGTCCAAGGCACAAATTATATCGTTTCACAGTATTTGATAATTCATGAGCTCGTCAAGTTCAGTCTTTAATCAACATAATTTTTGTCAGTTCCATTCTTGAACACAATCTCTATTCAATGACCATCGACCCAAACATATTCATTCCACGGTATCAATTGTGTTCTTTCAGATGGTGGGAACATCACATTTTTAATGACTAAGATCTATTCGGAATATTTGGGTCCGGTGTATTTGGCCGTCTTCTTTACCTGGCGATTTTCAATCATGCTATATGCCATATCAATCATTGTATTCTTGAAATCTCTGCCAGGTATCTTCAGCACTTCCTTCATTCTGCTAGCATCCAATACTGGCTTTTTGCCCAGCAATTTCGTGATTAATCCAGTTGATTTGTCGAAAAAGCCAATGAACTTGACCATGAAGTCCGGCAATTCCATTGTTGGGACATTATAACCTTGTGGGCGGAATTCTGTATCAAGTATGACTGCCATGTCCTTTAACCAGAATGAACCCGGAGCCATAAGATGTCGCTTGCCAGCAGCTTCTTCTAGCACCATCGCTTTAAAATGAGCCTCTGCGACGTCGCGAACATCGACAGTGGCGAAACCCAGTCTAGCAATCCCAGGCATTTCTCTCTCCAGCAGCCTTTTCGGCAGCTCAGTGCTTGTGGCATACCCTCCACAGAGGATGGGACCTAAAACATAACCTGGGTTGATAACAGCCAGTTCAAACTTGTTGTCCTCAGGAAGATCTTTGACGAAATCCCAGCCAGCTCTTTCTGCATCAGTTTTGCTCTTGTAGTAAGCATCTGCTGGCATTGACAGGGTGCTTGTGTCTGTCCAGTCCTCCTCTGTCCATGGAGTATCTCGTACCTCTGTGCCTGAGTTAACTGCTGCCATGGAACTTGTTAGAACAACTCTCTTCACTCCTCCAACATCCCTACATGCCTTCAAAACATTCAGAACTCCATCTACAGCCGGTTTGACGATCTCATCTTCATGCTTTGGTGCTTCATTTGGGAAGGGACTGGCCACATGAAGAACATATTCACAACCATCCACTGCACTTTTCCAGCATTCTTCGTCGCTGAGGTTTGCTTCTACTAATTCGATAGAGTTCGACTCGGTTCCTAGAGCGAGAATTGGTTTGTTCTTGGCTTCGTTCTTCAAGGATCGGACGGTTCCTCTCACCTTGTATCCCTCGCGAATGAGAACCTTGATGCAATGTGTAGCAACGTACCCTGAGGCGCCACTGACTAGAACTGTGGTATTGTTTGCTTCTGCCATTTCTTCTGTGGGTTCGTATTCCCTGAAAAGAAGAAATGTACACAAGGATTATATCAATCTGTTGTTTGAAATGCAGGGAGAAGATTATTTTGTGATATAATTGAATGGTAATGAAAAATCAGTTGATTGTAGCTTAGAACTATATTATGATGTCAATATTTGAGACGTGAAGATTTTGAAATATATAAGAATTGCCAAATATATATATACTTTATCATGTTTTATATTCTTTTTTCTCAATGAAAACTGAAATTTCACAATTCATTGAATGTTATATAGATAGACCAAAGGGTGATCTGGATTTTAGTTTCTTAGTGACCTGAATAACAAAATGCTAATTGCACCTCTGATAATTTAGTTAAACATTTCAGTTTAAAAGAATTGAAGAATTGAAGTTGGAATTAAATGGGCACCTTCTATAGTGCTAACTAAGCACATATTTAGTGCTGCCAAATAAGGGTAAATAATATAGTTCATTAAGTAAATCATAAAAGGGCATCCTCGATTATGAGCAATAGCTGTTACGTAATGCGTTGGTCCCCCGGTGGCCACCTATATAGTGGACAGTGGGCAAGGTATAGCAGGGCACAGCTGCCTATGCAAATTAGGGATGCATTGTTGGGACAGTGTCCATTGTTAAATAAACAGTAGCCTAACCCGGATTCCCCAACAGGACTGCACGTGCAAATCACAGCTCCTTGTTATTTGTGTTATTATTTAGCATGCTAATTGATCATCAATCATCATTTATAATTGGGGATAACGGTACCCACATTTAAGTAGAGTCTTCGAGATAACCTAGACGTATCACTACCAGGACTTATAATATCGATACTTTTTTTATCTGCATGGATAATTTCGGCCGTAGCATATTGGGAAATTAGCATACACATTCAATGGTAACCTCAAGTACATGACGGGGAACTTTTCATTCCCCTACAACAGCAATACTTTTATATGACTCTATTTTAGGCCAAGCCACTGCTAAACCAGTTTCCATCTCAGGTAAAAACCACGAAACGCTGCATTCAAAGACACTCACAAGACCGGGTGACGCCAGCATTTATGCGTCATATGCCATTATTGTGGGAAAGTGTGTCATCGTGTCAAATATATGTTCGGGTAAATCAAATACTGCAGGAACGTCCTGCGTTGCCTGAATAAGGATAAATATTATCAGTCCCGTTAAAAAGGTTAAACTAACAAACTACAATATAGGCCTACATGGAGTAACAGATAATCAACGAATCTAACTAAGACGCATCCAAAAAACGAAGAATAGCATAGGATCATTGCATTTTATTTTGTGATTGCCGATCACTGATTGCTGATTATTTGGCCCTACGCCGGTGGTGTTTTCTTTTTATCGATTCACTAGCTTTTACTTTTCGTCGATATATGATATGATTGTTCGAAGCTGAATATTACCTAAATTATTCTCATATATTTTGATATAAATCATTAGCGACAGCTTATACTCAAGATCAGATACTAAATTGCCTTATGTGAAGCCGAATGGCAATTTTAAATGCAAAGAGATATATCATAGATGTTGGGTGAAGAACAGGGGCAACTATATTCTATGTCAACATTTTTTCAGAAGAAAAAGTTGACATAGAATAGTTGGATCAACTGCAAAAACAACACCTTAATTAATGCTTAATACTGAATCATCTGAATGAGACTATCATAAAGATATACAAATTGCGATGGGTTCTTACCTGGATTGTTTCCAGTACTGAAGTGCAGTACAGCTGACTATGCGAATATGCAGGCACCACCAGTGCAGCGGAACACCTTTTGCGGTACTGTGATGAACACTCCGCACCCCCCCCCCCCACCCAGTAGCTCCCCCTGTAATGGCCTTGTAAGTATAGTGGGGGCACTTCGTGAATATATATGCACGTATGGTTTAGCATTCGCCCTTTGAAGAAGTAAGTAGCAGCTGGGGTACTTGCTGAATGACTGGTTTCGTACAAAACATATTGAGACTTTCATGTATAATTATGACAATGCCCCAATGAAACTTATCAAAAACGATTTTTACCCTACCCTGTCTACCAGTAATTATATCGGTATCATTGTACTTATAAGCAGTTTTTGTATAATGGGGAATGATTTTTAAAAAAAATAATACCTCGTACATGCTCAGGATTTTAAAAAAAAGAGATAGCCAGTTTTGTACTAAGTGCCCGCCAAGTGCGTGGAACTGCAAGTCATGGGACATATTTGTTCTCTATCTGTGGACATCAGAGCAAACATTGGCATTGTATGGGTAGACCTGTACTATATCCATGCGACCATCAGGTGTGCCTTGGAATGCCTATGCTTGTGTTCACACTATACATGTATTATAGTATTTGCATTAAATAGAACTAGGACGTTTATCGAAATAAAACATATCAAGGGGGGATTCCTGGGTAGATGGACTGTTTTTTGTCTTATGATTGGTGGGATAGTAGGATAAATCTAAGACATGTAGGTACAGGTGTTACTCAAACGAACTATATCTAATCATAGATAATAAGAGATAATAGGTCACTGAACTTTAGGTTAGTACGCCCGACTGATAATAGGTTTCATAAGTCACTGGCTTACACGGGTATCAGGATGTGGAATGATCTCAATATATCCTTCAAACGCATTGAGGATAAATTACTATTTAAATCGGTTACTAAAACCGCTATATTACAGGGTCAAATCCCTCTTGAACATTACTTCCAATAAGTAATTAGTATGTACTATAAGTACTCAAGGTAAAACAACTACCACTGATTGTTTACTGATCGATGAATATGGAACATTCCAGAAGGAATTATAGTTTAATATTGTTATTATTAATACCAATAACACTTGACTTATACCGTTCGATGTACTCCATTATTTGATTATTTGATTTTTCAATATCGTTTCCATCTTTTTATGTATTATTTAAATCTCAACTCCATCTCATCTCATCTATTCATTACTGTTATCCGTTACCATGTTCTCTCGTTGATTTGATTTTGATTATGACATGACTCCACAGATAAAGAAAAAAACGCAAGTCCACCCTCAGGGCCTGGCGGGAGATAGGGAATACCCTAGCCATGTAAATAAGATTCTGGGCACTTGCCTCAGCTTTTCTTACCTGAATAAAGAAATGTCAAAAAAAAAATAATTCCCGTTTCAATTTTATCGTACAAATAATGTCTATACGCCCATCAGTTGACAGACTAGAATGATGAAGCCAAAACCACACAGACCAGGGTGTTGTACTACATGTGATATGTTTATAGAAAATGTGTCACAAGTCGCAAAAATGGATTTTGAGATATCATCATATTTGAAAAGATGAGGTCAAGCCGATTCTAATGATGGTAAACATTATGATATTTAATCAGTGTTTCTAAGTTTTTGGTTTGATATTTTTATTTTCGAAAAAAAGGTTTGAAATATGATGCGAAGTGTGTGGGTGGTCAATTACTAGTAAAGTAGCTAAATATACTCCATAGGACGACCTTAGAAACGTCTTAATACTCTGTCTTGGAATTTGGTACATGTATTTATACAACTAAAAGCGCTATAGGGCTAAACATGAGAACATTTCCACAAAGAGATTTTGTGAATAAATCACCTTGAAGAATACCAATTTTGCGACTTGTGACTCATTTTTCTGTAGCACATCGCATATATATCCCTGTTTTGAAGTAGTCAATAGATTCCAATTCAATAGATTAACAATTGACTGAAACTGTATCTTCTGCGGCTTCCCTATTCGCACTATGGGATATTTTTGTTTTTGTTTTAAAGCTTTTATTCACATTCCTGCCTTCTGGGCATCTACAAAGCTAGAACATGGTAATAAAGGTGTATTAGCAAGCAAATGCGCATTGCCATTAAAAATCTCATGCTGTATAAAAGAAGAAAATGTTTCAATTGTTTCCCGCTAGTCGGCGACACTTAGAGTTGGAGCGCAAGCGTATTTCCGCTCTTTCACATGAGATGGCGCTACCATAATTTCAGACGCTCTTTGCCTGTTTATACTTGTCGTTTAACCTGACTGTGCGACATTAAATATTCTCCGCTCTGTCAGCAATATCAGCTAGAAGCTGCGACCACTTTTTCCTCTCCTCTCTGCTTATTTTTTTATTTATTCCATTGATGTATATCTCAGATTTAATCCTCCTTTTTAACTCGAACAACAAGGCTTTAAACTCAAGTCTTCCATCATAGAATAACTTCTGCCTTTGTATAAATGCTTTTGTTTGCAACACTATCCAATTAACAATTTTTGTATTCGCGTTACAGTGATTAAAACCAAAAATTAAATCTTTAACACTCATATCAATTTTGTTGTTCTTCATTTTTACCAGCTGTTCATTGCGGTTATCTTCATTGATATATCCTACCTCGACAATTATATTTAAAACCTCCAACCACAGTTTGTTGGTATTTCTGCATTTTACCAGAAAATGACATATATTGTCTCTTTGACCACAGAAATTACAATCATATTTGGTTCTTATTCCCATATTTTTTAAATGCTCATTACATGTGATGGTACGGTGAAGCACTCTATATTGTAAGGTTTGCAGTCTTGTCTCTTTAGTAATTTTGTAGGGTAAACTAAAAATCTCTTTCCAGGATACCTGTTCAAATTCCTGATCCGTGAGACCTAAAAGATCTTGCCATTTGTTTAGCTTCTCGAATTTCGGTTTTGTCTTGGATATTAGAGCGAAATATATTTTTTTACTACTGTCTTTCAATATATCGATCTTCACCCCGCCTATATTAATAATTATTTCGCCAAGATCAGGAGCTTCAGGTTTATTTCTAAGGGCAGTCAACCAAGCTGAGGGTATTGCTTTTCTTACTATATTTCTATGCGATTCTAGGGTATCTAACTTAAAGTTTTTCCTCAATTCCATGTTAGACATGAAATTTCCCAATACATTTATTAAATCACCCACACATATTATACCCTTTTTTTCCCATCTTTCGTAATGGAGCATCTGACCCTTATGCTTGATCAACCTATTCCCCAAAATTCTCTCCTTTGCAATTTCAGCAGGCGTAGATAGTGACATACGGTAGTAATATTTATTCCAGACTTGAAATACCTCTTTATAAAAACCATTTAACATTTTTTTTGGCATATATCTGGCTAATATAATATCTTCCAGCCTTCTTGCAAAAAAGGTATACATACTCATAGCTCTGAAATTCATAGTTGTTGACTCATGTATCAATCTCTGAATCCATCTTAATCTATTTGTTTCCACTATTTCATAAATAAGTCTTAGCCCAAGACCACCGTTTTCACATCTTTGCGATAGAAAGTCAGCACTTATTTGCCTGTGAGGGCCTTTGCAAACAAAATTCATCATTATTTTATCAATTTTCTTTTTAGTGGCATCAGGGATTGATACACATGCCATTACATATTGGAATATGGGCAAGAGAAAAACATTACAAACCAAGACCCTACCTTTAATGGTAAGGTTTCTTTTCTTCCAACTACTTATAACCTGTTCCATCTTACAAAATAAATCATTGCAATTAACATTTGTGAGCACAGTTTCTTTCCTTGGGTACAACAGAACTATACCTAGAATCTTCATTTGATTCACCCAATTTATTTTCATCACGTCTCTATTTGTTAAGAGACAATTACCAATATTGAAGCCGTTCGATTTTTCTGGATTTAGTTTTAATCCTGATGCTTCATAAAATCGATCTAATAAACATAATATTTTATACAGGGAAAATTCATTTTGTACTGACACTGTCATATCGTCAGCAAATTGCACCAGCTTCATTTGCCCACCACCTACCTCAATACCTTCAATATTTTGATCATTTCTTACTTGCTGAGCAAGCTTTTCCACACAAATCGTGAACAAAATTGCCGATATAGGATCTCCTTGTTTCAAACCAGTTAGAAGAAAGACCATTATTGGTAAAGGTTGCTACTGAATGAGACAAAAGAGTCTTTATCCAAGATATATATTCGTCACATATATAATGCGCTTTCAAAGATTTAAAAAGAAAAGACCAACATATCGAATCGTACACTTTGGAGAAATCCAAAGATACAATGAGTCCATTATTCTCTTGAGCTTGTAATGTTTGTTTGTTTTAAGATTTTTATTCAGCTAGACATTATGCAACAGGTACACTATTCACAGAAAAGCCTTCTAATAAGCATATTAAATCATCTATCCTGCGTATAGCAGTACCAATATATCGACCTTTAACATAACCGAATTGATCTTCTCCTATAATACTAAGAAGAAGTGGCTGGAGTCTATTCGCAATTGTTTTTGAAATGATTTTATAGTCAACATTTAGAAGTGTTATGGGTCGCCAGTTCTTGATTAATTTTAAGTCGACATCTTTCTTCGGAATGACACTAATTACACCTCTTCTTTGGTTAAGAGTCATTTCTCCTTCTTCAATACATAATTTAAACATTGCCATAAATTTGTCTTTAATAAGATGCCAAAAGGTTTGGTAAAACTCTATTGTGAATCCATCACACCCCGGGGCT
Organism: Sthenelais limicola; assembly: GCA_942159475.1. Taxonomy (NCBI): domain Eukaryota; kingdom Metazoa; phylum Annelida; class Polychaeta; order Phyllodocida; family Sigalionidae; genus Sthenelais; species Sthenelais limicola. The sequence continues at coordinate 57,528,745 of OW804098.1, forward strand.
TTGTTTTTCTTAAATGATTTAATTACTTTTTCAATTTCTTCTTCCTCGAAATCTCTTGAAAGCTGTTCATTATCGATTTCGTTCAGTTTAACATAATCGTCAGAAATACAAAATTCGTCAGCAGCTTCTTTGCAAGTGTTTTGTTGCTTGTATAAGCTGGAATAAAATTTTTCCCCTTCTTTCAAAATTTCTTTTCCATTGCTAGTGATTTTACCATCTATGTTTAATTGATGTATAATTTTCTTCCCCGCTCGATATTTTTCTAATGAACCAAAATATTTTGTGGCCTTCTCTCCATCGACTATCCATTTGGCCCTAGATCTGATTAGAGCTCCTTCTGCCTTTTCTAACTCAAAATCATTTATCATACTCATGATGTTTTTTCTCTCTTCTAGTTGTACACTATTTAGCCAGCTTTGCTCGTCTAGATGTTTCAGTCTGGTTTTTAATTGTGAAAATTTATCTCTTCTCTGAGGGGCTTTGTCCTTGCCTATTTTCATTGCGATTTCTCTTATTTTTAATTTTAAAAATTCCCACCTTAACTTTGGGTTCAAGGTGTCTAGCTCATCGCTCTGACAAATTTTTTCCACCTCGGCCACAAACAGATCATCATTTAAAATTTGAGAATTTAGCTTCCAGTATCCTCTTCCCTTTGGAGAAGAATCCTGAGCAATTTTAGCCTCTATTTTTTTGTGGTCTGTTAGAATAAAAGAATCTACACTGTAACAGTTGACTCTATTAATATTATTTGACATAAAACAATAGTCTATTCTTGACTGAGATTTCGAGCCAATCCAAGTACATTCTGGCTTCTTCTGATTATTCAAAATACCCACATCACACAAATCGAATTTTTCTAGAAATTCCTTCAAACTCTGACTTGATTTTGACTCTGGTTTGTATGATATATCACAGTTGAAATCTCCTAACAGAACTAATTCGTCAAATACAAGATCCTCTATTTTTGTTTCTATTTGCTTTAACATAGCTTGTTGTTCAGCATACTTATCTGCCGTAGGGGCATACACATTGAAGATGCAAGTGATATTTTTCTTTTGTTGCAAAATAATAAATACCCATCTTCCTTCTTCATCTGTCCCACTATCGATGATATTGTCATTTATTTCTTCAGGTACAAGGAACATAACTCCCTTGGAAGCTGAGCTGCCATGAGAGTATATTATGCTTCCCTTCCACTGCAATCTCCATATTGTCTCTTTTTCTTTTGTCGAATGTGTTTCCTGCATTGCTATTATTTGATTTTCGGTGCTTGACATTTTTTTTAGAATTGAACTTCTTTTTTAGGACATCGCCTAGCCCATTAACATTAATAGAACACAATTTTATCTCATGATTTTTGCTACTATTGTGATACATTGAGCTATATATTTACTATCGCACTCATTTCTTAAAAAACATTTTTCTTAAACATACTCCATGCCTTCTTCTGTATCCTCTTGCTCCTGTTCCTGGCTTTTTCTCGCCAGATACTCATTCCATTTTTCAGGCACAGCCATTAGAACCTTGCCCATAAGGTTGCCATTCACAGGCCATTTGATCCGATCAAGAACATCATATTCCTATAATGACATTCCTATACCCCAGATTCGATCCTTATAGTGGAGGGCCAATTGTAGGGAAAATGAGTCCCGTAGGAATTTCATGATCATTTTAGTTTATCTATTGGATTCTATACTTTGAAAGGTGCTGAAAATGATAGGCTGAGGGCGCCAATTTACAATTCACTATTTATGCTGTTTCTAGGCAAATTAAAAAAGTTACCCTAGCAACCAATTAATTAGGCTCTAGCTTCAAAGGTATTTGAGGTATCAAAATTCTAAAGACACCTACCCCCCTAAAATCAATAATGGGGAATCCAATGGTGTCATTAGATTCTTTCTATGTTTGATGGTTGCCTAGCAACGGGCTCGTTTTTTTTTTTTGCATAGCAACGGTGTCAAAAACAAGCAATAATACAGAAAACTTTAAGGGATTTAGGTCTCATCTGCTTGTGAACAGCATGTCAGGATGTTTTGGGTTGATAATATCATAATATAATGAAATGGTAGCAACAGTTGCCTAGCAACATGAACCCATCTGCATTTTTCGCTGGCAACCTTGAGTGCAGCAATAATATCAAGACATAATCTAAATCAGAATATATAACATTAGTCCAGTAGAAATAGGGTTCAACCTAGAACAAATTGCAATAGAAGGTTTTTCAAGTGCTCCTTATTAACATACTAAAAGTCTATAAAAATCAAGATGGCAGAACATTCCAAAATCGAAGGTCAAAGTCAAGGTCACCAAATCATTTTTTCAAAACCTTTTGAGCCATAAGTTTTGATTCATTGAAAATAGAATTTTCATTTTTTGCACATGTATGACCTATAATGGACCCTTCATTTCAAAAGAGTTATTTGACCTCTGACCCCAAGGTCAAGGTCATTTAAGGTCATCTAAAGATGAAAAATTGGACTTTTTCAGGGAATTTGGCTCATGAAAGTTTCCATTTTTGAGAGGATATGACTCAAACTCATTCACAACATAATGTATATGAAAGCCTGTGAAATTATGAGCCATGCAGTCAATTTTAAGTGGCCTGATCCAAGCAATGACCTAACAACAGCCTAACGAATGTGGTAACAATAAAACAACAATAGTTGCAATTTTGACCTTATTAGCCGTTGAGCTCCAGATAGAATCAAACCTTTTTGGTATGATTTGATCCATATCTCTAGGTTTTTTTAAGGAGTATATCTTATGAAAGTTTCCTCTATAGTCAATACAATTGTTCTTGTATGATTGGTATAGTATGAGGCTGTTTGTGATTTATAGGTACATGGGGCATTGCCACCAGTGTGTATTTTGAGAAATTCAAGATGGCTGCCAAGATGGCTGCCATAACTAATTGATATTCATAACTTGACTTTTGCTTCTTCGAATCTTTGATGTTGTACCACTTTTTTTATGGTTTGAGGGGTCAAGGAATCCAATGAAGCTATTTCCAATAGTCTGAGACCAGTTGCCATAGAGATAAGGTTACCATGGTAACCAAACATTTTTCAGAGATCTTTTTATTAATCAAGATCATATCTTATTGCTGCATGCCATGCTTGTCATGGACGACCAAAGAGGGTGTAATGGGGGTCATTCAGCAACATAGAGGCTATAATGGGGGCTTATTCAGCAACATAGAGGGAACAATGTGGGTTATGGAGTAACATAGAGGCTATAATGGGGGCTTATTCAGCAAAATAGAGGGAACAATGTGGGTTATGGAGTAACAAAGAGGGTGTAATGGGGGGTCATTCAGCAAAATAGAGGGAATAATGTGGGTTATGGAGTAACATAGAGGGTATAATGGGGGCTTATTCAGCAAAATAGAGGGAACAATGTGGGTTATGGAGTAACATAGAGGGTATAATGGGGGCTTATTCAGCAAAATAGAGGGAATAATGTGGGTTATGGAGTAACATAGAGGGTATAATGGGGGCTTATTCAGCAAAATAGAGGGAATAATGTGGGTTATGGAGTAACATAGAGGGTATAATGGGGGCTTATTCAGCAAAATAGAGGGAATAATGTGGGTTATGGAGTAACAAAGAGGGTGTAATGGGGCGTCATTCAGGAACATAGAGGGCATAATGTGGGTTATGGAGTAACATAGAGGGTATAATAGGGGCTTATTCAGCAAAATAGAGGGAATAATGTGGGTCATGGAGTACCAGAGAGGGTGTAATGGGGGGTTGTTCAGCAACATAGAGGGCATAATCTGGGTTATGGAGTAACATAGAGGGTATAATGGGGCTTATTCAGCAAAATAGAGGGAATGATGTGGGTCATGGAGTACCAGAGAGGGTGTTATGGGGGCCTATGGGGGCTTATGGGAGCAACATAGGGGGTATAAGGGGGGGTCATTCAACAAAATAGAGGGAATAATGGGGGGTCATTCAACCACATAGAAGGCATAATATCGGTCATGAAGTAACATAGGGGGTCTATTGTGGGTCATAGAGTAACAGAGGGTATAATGTGGTTCATGGAATCATGGTTCATGGAATGATATAGAGGGTATAAGGGGTATAACCTAATGTTACACAGCCCAGGGAGGTGGCAGTCTAAATTTTGAGGCAAAAAGGCTGTACATAGTATATGGATGGTCTTTAATGTCAGTCATGGAGTAACACAGCTGGTGTAATTTGGGGACATTCATCAACATAGAGGGTATAATGTTGGTCATGGTGTAACATAGAGTATAACGTGGGTTATAGAATAACATAGAGGGTGTAATTATAATGTGGGTCATGGAGTAATATAGAGTGGGTAATGTGGGTCATTCAGCAACATAGAGGTCATGGTGTGGTAATGCAGCAATGATGGGGCATAATGGATGGCATGCAGCAACATAGAGGGTGTAATCAGGGTATAACACAGAGGGTAACATAGGTGATATAATGTGGGCCATGGAATAATATAGCTGGTGTAATGGGGATCATTGAGCAACATAGAAGAAATGATGGGGGTCATGCAACAACATGGGGGTATAATTGGGAGTCACTATCATACCTGTATTATTCATCTAATATTAGATAGAACCTGTATGGGACTTGGGGAAGAGACAATGACAAATGGAGGGTAGAATAGGGTGCCTCAGTAAGATGGAGGGTATAATGGAGATAGTTCAGCAAGTCAGAGGGTATAATGGAGATACATCAGCAAGTCAGAGGGTATAACAGAGATACTTCAGCAAATCAGAGGGTATGATGGAGGTACTTCAGCAAGTCAGAGGGTATAATGGAGATACATCAGCAAGTCAGAGGGTATAACAGAGATACTTCAGCAAATCAGAGGGTATGATGGAGGTACTTCAGCAAGTCATAGGGTATAATGGAGATACATCAGCAAGACAGAGGGTATAATGGAGATACATCAGCAAGTCCAAGTGTATAATGGTGATACTTCAGCAAGACATAGGATATAACAGAGATACTTGGGCAAGTGAAAGGGCATAACAGAGATACTTCAGCAAATCAGAGGGTATAACAGAGGTACTTCAGCTAGAGGGTATAATGGTGATACTTCAGCAAGTCAGAGGGTATAATGTAGATATATCAGCAAGTCCGAGTGTATAGTGGTGATACTTCAGCAAGACATAGGATATAACAGAGATACTTGGGCAAGTGAGAGGGCATAACAGAGGTACTTCAGCAAGTTAAATTATGTATGTAGTTAAAACTGTTAAATGTAAATTTTCCTTGCGTAATGACTACTTAAATATCACTTTTGAATTGGAGATGAGACCTATCACTGTTGTGAATTTCTGCCAATATAATTGTTTAAAAAATATTATCATGCAGGTATGATTGATATGAAATAGGTACTCACAACATTTGGATATTTAAGTATTTAACGATTTGGTTACTCTTGCTTTCCTCAATGTTCATTTATTTCAATGAATTGCATCATTACATTATCAGTCTTTCAACTCAATGAGAAAAAATATAATGTTATAGAGCATATTTTTGGTACTTTTTGCAGTACAAGGTCATATTTGTTGACCTTGACCTTTGCAAAGGTCACTTTCTTGTTATTGGCATACAGCCCTCATAGCAAACATTCATGATCCCAAATTTTATGAGGCCTAACTATTTATATTGAAGAAATGGGATTATAAGAAATAGAAATACAATGAAAAGTTAATTGGTTGCCATGGACATTTGGGCATAATCGTAAAATATATCAAGTGGCTCTTCATCTTATTGGAAAGAGTATGAGATAAACTACCTTCCTGCAAAATTTCATGCTTTTATCACTAACTGTAAGGGAGACTGTTCAACTGTGCATTGCTCCTGCAGAAAACAGAATCTCAGGTGTACAAGTGTGTGCTCCGGATGCCATAGTGATTACCAAAATGGCATCACAGAAAACCTGTGAGGTGTAGTACACAACCTCCTAAAATGTTATTGTTATTATAAAATGTTAATGTTATTGTTATTAACAACAACTTAAACTGATCTCAACCATCCAACCTGCAAACGGAAATGAGTAAGACTGGTACTCAGAGAGCCATGATCTCCTGTCACGGTGATAACATACATTTACATGCATCTTTAAGGAACTTGTATTGCACATACTTGGTTTTCTGAGATGCTATGTATATGCTTACTTAATTAATGTTTTTGGATTGGAATACATGCTCATAAAATGTGTATGTAACATAACTGCACTGATCATAATATTATATTTAGATCTTCTTGATAAGTGTCTCTTCCTACACTTAATTACTAATCAGAAACAAATTTGATCTTTTTAAACCTTTATGAATGATTACATTTTTTTATATAGCTACTGGTGATATGTTCTTGCTAGATGTTGCCGAAAATGGGTGCAAGTACAAAATTATAAGAACTTTCTTAATACATTTAAGAACTAAGTGATTCATTTCACCCATTATGTATTGAATACCTATAGGATTGGTGTACATACAGTTGATTTCTATTGATTTCTATCAATTCATCTCTTTGGACTACAACTTGCATTGCAAAAATGCTATAATAAATGTGTAAATAAAAGTGCATGTGTGTCAGAGAGTATAAGAATAAATACATAGATATAACTACTATACTTTAAATTGTCATCTTTCATGTGTGCTTGTCTACCAATCAATATGATGTTATTTCTGTTGTTTTTGTGCTTTGTAGGGGGATATAGACTGCAGGTTAAAGTGAGGGGGAATTAAATGGGCAGATATATATAATATATACTTGCTACCATATCATCTCGATATCATGTTATAATTTCCTGACACAGTATCCCTTGGTAATTGGACCTAAATCGCTGTGTTTTTATCATCGATATTGCTAGTTTGTGGCATGGTTGCTATGCAAAAAATCTCAAAATGAGTGTGTTGCTAGGCAACCGTTGAGCAAATAGGAAAACTACTGGTACCACTAGATTCCCCATGCCTGATTTTTGTAGGTGTCATTACAATTATCATATATCACATACCTGAGGAGCTAGAGCCTCACTTGATAGTTGCTATGGTAACTCTTTTAATTCGCATAGAAACAGCATAAACTATGAATTTAAATTTAAAATTAAGATTAGAGCAATCTTCCTTTCATATTCAGTATGTCTTAAGGTATGGGTTCATAAGGAACTATATTCCTGGACCTCTCCAGGAAGTATATTTTGCAACAACTCAATCTAATAATAGGCTGATAAACCTGAGGTTCCTAGGGAAGATATAATCTACATATAATCAACATATAATCTATGTTGCTATGCAACATTTGCTGATAAATAATAAAATCATCAACCCAAAATATCCTGACATGCCTTTCAAAGGCAGATGAGACCTAAATCCCTGTAAGTTTTTTGTATTATTGCTTGTTTTTGACACCGTTGCTATGCAAAAATACCAAAATGAGCCCGTTGCTAGGCAACCATCAAACATAGAAAGAATCTAATGACACCATTGGATTCCCCATTATTGATTTTAGGGGGGTAGGTGTCTTTAGAATTTTGATACCTCAAATACCTTTGAAGCTAGAGCCTAATTAATTGGTTGCTAGGGTAACTTTTTTAATTTGCCTAGAAACAGCATAAATAGTGAATTGTAAATTGGCGCCCTCAGGCTATCATTTTCAGCACCTTTTAAAGTATAGAATCCAATAGATAAACTAAAATGATCATGAAATTCCTACGGGACTACAATTGGCCCTCCACTATTAGGTGAGGCTTCTCCTATCTGCTTCTGCTCCGTGTTCAGCAGATATTTTCTCACTGATTCGTTTTGCCTTATTTTGGCCCTCACTGCACGAAGAACAATCTCCTGTCTATGCGTCTCCCAGTCCACCATTCCTTCTTGCACATCCTTCAGCTCGTTTAACATGCGTTTGCACGCCTTGGGATCAGGTGTGTCTAATGCAAGTTTTTCTTTATCTGTGTCCTTTGCAAATCCAGCTCTTCTATACAATATATACTGCTCTATGTTGTCAAAGGCGCGTTTGTCTATAGTGAAAGGTGAGAGATAGTGGTTGGACAGGGGGTTGTCTTCCGTAAAGTAGACAAAAGTATCCTGATTTTCTCTTCTTGTGAGTCTGGAAAGTTGCAGATCAGCAGGTACAGCTCCAAGCTTGTTATGCTTGTATCTTCTGCCATCGATCATTATGTCACCTCTCAAAAGCTTGACGTTATATTTCGTACCATTGGCTGCCTCTGCGATTTTTTTTGTTTTTGCATATCTTTGTCTCAAAACAAGCAGCAGATCTCTTTTGAAGTAGACTTTTCCAACATCGACATTGTCGTCGTGCTGCCTCATTCGTTCTTTGTTAAGGATTATGAGGTCTGCAGAGCCTAATGATGGTAATTCAATTTTCACAGGAGCATTTTTGAATCTTTTGCTCACTCTGTACGCTTTCAAGATTTTAATGGCCGCCAATCCCATCAAGTTATGTATTATGTGATTCACCTTCTTTTCCACGATTTCGTTGGTTTCTTCTTCTTCCTCATCTTTTTGTGGAATTACTCCCACCACCAGGATATTTTTTTCCAGCTTCTCAGTTTCCTTTCTGATGAATTCTTGATCTCTTTCTTCTTCTTGCATTTCCCTTTCCAGGTAATTTGCCTTTTTCTGAGGCTCGTTTTGCTGAAGAATTTCTATCGCATCTTTTTGTACTTTCATCTCCCTTTTCATGCTGTTGATATCCTTATCTCTCTTTACATTGTCTTCTACTTGACTGTCTTTTTCTTGAAAGAGAATATCAACATCGTCGACAACCAAGTCCAGCCTGTCCTCACACTCATATACTTTGTCTTTCAGATCCTGTAGCTCTTCAATGCCATCAAAAAGCTCAGTGAACTGTCTTTGCGAGTCTGCTGCAAACTTTCTCACTAATTTCCTCAGGTCTACTTCTTTATTTTTTACCTCTGCTGGTGCTTCCTTTTCATTTTCTTCCAAATTTATTGGCGGAGGACGTTCCTTCCTCTCTCTTCTTTCTCTTTTTTCAGTTCTTTCTTTTGGTCTAGATCTTTCAGGTCTTAGTCTGACCAATTTTTTATCCGCAGATGCCATGGCAATAGGCGAGTCACTGGGTGCCCTTTTTACGCCTCTTTCCTTCGATTTGCCAGTGTTATTTGCAGCATCCGCTTCGCTGTTGCCCTCTGTTAGATCCATTCAGAACTAGCCCAGCGTTGCAACAGCTTGCTAAACCGGAAGCTGGCTTCGTATACAAATGCGTTGAACTTTTACTCTTTTTCACTCTACACAGCAATGGCCGCCAACTACTTCCGTCTTGCTCATGTAGTTGCTTCAACAACTAAATTATGATTTATTCAGGGCTATTTAACTTGCAAGCTAATCAAAAAATCATTCTCCGTTGAGCTGGCTCCTTCCGCACGGCTAGCTGTATATTATACAGCCGTCCTAGTGTCTAGTCTATACCGCAACTTTTGGTCACTGTATGGTCAGTTAATCCAAATTTTTCTTGCTCACAAAATAAAGTCAATTACTGTTTTTGCTTTGGCGTGGTTCTTATTTTCCTTGTTCTATTTAGTTATTTCCGTATTTCACCCGTAGATTGTTCTAGAGTGATTTTTCATTTGCTTGACCAGTGTCCACCTCCAGGGCATGAAGCCGTAATGGCGGACTCCTTGCTCGCTGACTGACCACTACACGTGTTGACAATAATCCAATTTAGGGCTATTTCCCATGAAGCCTATGCTCAACAGTAATTTTAGTCCAGTTAAATGTCTTTCCACCACTTTTTTCCGCTTGGAATAGATGCTAATCCATTAATCTCCAAGCTAATCCTAACCTCCTGGGCGATAATCCGCACTTCGCTGTTTGAATCGGCGGGAAGATTATCGTAATCCAAAAAGGAAACTTTTCCTGATAGATTTTTTCAGTTCTCTGAACTTGAATATTCCTTTTTGACTATTATTTTTCCTCACCGACCTTCTGCAATCTGAAAAAAAAGGATTATTACGAGCCTGGGCTCAGGTACACCTTTTCAGCTTGCCGTATCGACCGGAAGTCCTATGGGATATTATTACTAGTCACCCAAAACGCTCCAGTACGCTTCATATCAGTGCACAGGTGTTTGTTTAATCTCTGTTCACCTTAATCACACTAACACAAGTTCGTGATTAAAAAAAGACCTAGCATGCACTCTTCAATGTAACAATATAACTTTAGTTATACTATTTTGGTCTCCAACAAATTTTGATGTTATCTTCTGGAGCACAGGCATTTAAAATGAACCTTCAAAGCTCATCAACCAACCGATTAGTTAAATCATAACACGTACACTCCTGCTCTGTGTGATACATTACATAATTACAGTTGTTTTGTTGGATACATTTCATTTGTACTCAATGTCGTGATAACGATATTTTCATGAGATACAATCAGGAAATTCTAGTACATGATACAAAGCATAATCTGTATCATTTAACATCATTTTTACGAAACAATTCCTCGGATTTAAAGACATAGTTCGATGTTTGAGATTCAGCCTGCTTGTTACAATTTACCATCTTGTTTAAACGAATCAGGTTAAAATTACATTATAAACCTTACATACACCATGTTTATGGTATTTTACCTTCTCGTTAGGCCAAATTATAACTACATATCATACATGGACCAAACGAATAGTATAATACCAACAATGATCCAGTCATATCTCATGTATCTCTGCATGTTTTTGTTTTTTCTTAAGATATTTTGTATTTTGATGATAGTGGCACTTCCAACTCTTTAATTATAGCTCGGCATAGATAACCTCGATTAGGAAGATAACTACTCGATAACCCTTTACCTATATGCAAGAGTATAGTTGGAAAATTGGGTAATTTATGGTTAACTGGGTTGCTGTACATCTGAAGGCTGTCCTATAGTTATTATTCATGTCACACAGCTTAAATACCGTTATATTCAGCAAACACATAGAAACAGTACAAAAGGGTTCAGCAGTAATTCAACTCACTGCGGAGACTTCCTGACATTTTACACACTATAAAGTATGTTCTGAGTACAAAAAGAAAAGGTGTATTACGGCTGGGGCACCGATATATACAAGTAATTGCCAAACATATATCATTTTCAAAAGGTTTTCCCCCACAGAATAAAACGTGTTTATTTGTACTATTTGGGTTTCTTTGCTGAGGTATAAAGGATGGAAAGCGAATAGGCCTACTATAAGTTATTGAATTTTGACCCAGAAATATATTTTGAATATAACTGATACTTGGGGTTAGTAAACCTCAATTGTACGTTTTCCGGATTCAACAGCCATCAACATTAATGTTAAAAATTGCGTTATGAATATCATTATAGTTTGGAACTTCGCAGTGTGTTTAATTTCTCTCTTTAGCGCTAATTAATGCTTGATAACCCTAACGTTGTCAAATATTTATGAGAATAATACTTCATTGTACATATAATGTTTTTGCTGTGATGAAATGTCTTTAAAAGAAATGTATAAATTATAGATCTATTTCGTGTATAATTACTTGTATAATTCAGAGGGCACTATTTTACCAATTTCTATTCCGACTTTAGTCACTTTTTATGTCTTTGCGCGCATGAAGGGATCGTCTTTTAGAAGCCTTCCCTATATATATGAATATCTAATTTCTTTTAGAGTAGGCTAGTATATAATTGGCAAATGAAACGCAGGTATCACTCTTGTGAAATGTTGTCCAATACATTTTTTAAAATTGAAGTTGAAGTTATTTGATGTACATTGAAACGTTGGAAAGGTTATATTAAATTCATCCGGCATTTTAGCGCATCTCATTGAATGTGTATGTTGATTGCATATAATCCTAACGGCCTAAACCTCCAGGATAACTCTAATAGCCTCGATAACGTGAAATGTTGACGTTTGCTCAAGTGGCGGCACCTAGAGGTGTGGCTTTCAACTTGTTGGATGCTTTGAGCTATTGCTGTACGTGGCTTTGGGAGTATACTGAGTATCTGAATGTCTTATTCATTAATCGGGTGGAACAGACGACTGAAATGATGTAAGACGCATGAGACAGGGAGGAGGAAGTTGCAAGTATGTTATACATAGCAAAAAAAAAGAAGAAAACGATATGGTCAGATGGGCTACACAGGGTAAAGCAGAAGGGACCGGCTTAGGGGTGACTGCCGGGGGTAACCAGATGGGATACGAGAGCTTTTATATAGGCCTATACCCAACAGAGGTACTCTTCTGATTTAAAACAATAGTGCATGAGACCTGAATTTGTTTGTTTGTTTGTCCCTCATCTGAAATTCATAATAATAACAGTTTAATGGGTTTGTTAGGACTCTGAAATAACTAAGCCTTTTTATGTGGGCCTATATAATGCGCCCCAATAAAACTATCAGAACGTGTGACACATATGAATAGCCTCAGAAGTCGTCAGAGTTGGAAAAAAAATAACATGTTCATGTTTTTCTATCGACTATATTATATATATTTTCTTGCTATTTGATTTTTGTAGGCCCTATAATGATACGTTCAAAATCACCGCTCTGTATTTCCTGACCAGGGGCCCATTTCATAACTAATAGCGGAGCGGAGCGGAGTCCAAAAATAGCGGAATTCCACTATTCCGTTTCATAACTAATAGCGGAACGGAATTCCGCTATTTTCCCGCTAAGTCTCCGCATTTTTTGCGGAATTCAAAAAGGTCTCCGCAACTTTTTTTGTCTCAATTTTACATGAAATAAATACCAAATAAACACTTTTTATCCTTTCTATAGCTCTTCATTGCTAGTTATTATATGTTTTAAGGTGAGAAAGACATATTATTTTAACATTTTCGACCAGGGTATTCTTGTCATAGTGAAAAGGAAATTAGCACATTATACATGTACCTTTGTATACCAGGTGCTCGTCTCAGATCCTTAAGCGAAGAAACATATAAGAAATATTTCTTCAAAAGCTTTGATCTACTATATTATTCGGTGGAATTAATTAATTCACTATCAAAGAGAAAAAACAACCAATTCGTCCAAGATTTTCCAAAAAAGAAGATTATGTCTCTCATATTATTTATCAATGAAATAGAATATGCGATCTACTGGCTCGATGCAGTCGCCCATGCAGTCATAATGACTGAGATTGTTGGAATATCGCTAGATCAATACACGAAATCCCAACACACAAATTCCACTGATCAAGAGACAATACATAGTGCCCTTGCTGAAATAAATACCTATATACGCAGAAGAAACAGAAGAAAACGAGTAATTGCACCTCACTTTGAAGGGATCGTTCATAAGAAAAGAAATGGCCGCATATCGTACAGATACCTATCCAAGACAAGAGATGGGCTACATTACAATGAAATAGTGATCAACAAATTCATTTTCATCACGATGACAACCTTATACAGAAATATACATTCGATCTGCGAATAACACTCCTCCCTATATCAACAAATATGCTACAATCGCATTAATATGTGGCATGTAGACATATTACTTAAATCAATGAAATTAGACTAAAACTATGACTCATAATTATTTCCTTTTCAATACGAGCAATTATTACCCTGATAACACTTGCTTAGTGGCAAATCAGGAAGGTACGAGAACTAACCAGCTTATCTCAATATCCGAATATACTGTACATATATAACCTCTGATATCACTAGCCATAAGTAAAGTAGAAACCCACCATGATAACACGCTAATTCATGGCAAATCAAGGTGCGGTGACTCATGAAATTGTTAACTTATGTTAACCTAGTATACCAGAATCTCTTGCTCCGATATAATATGTATTATTGCATACGTAATTATAAGAATAATTGTTGTACCTACTTAAATATGGAATTGTTCTACTGGAATAACTACCTAAAGGTATTATGATAACACGAAAACCGTGGCAAATCATGGTCCTTTACAGGTCTTCTCACTCAACTAAACTGCCAGTATGATAAGTCCAGTTATAGTGAGATATAATGTTCAAAGCAGCTGTTGATACAAATCATGTATACTAAAATGCACAAAGTTGATAATACAATTAAGATAGCATCTCAAACTGCTATATGTATGTTTTATTTATTTATACCATACATTGACATATCCTTGGCCCTTTGGACGGGGCGACGATTGGCAAACCTATACCCTTTTCTGAATTCCATCCCTGTATCCTGCAGGCCTGCCGCCAACATTGAGTGGCCAAGTGGTGTAATGTATAACAATGTATAAATAATGTATAAATAATGTATATATCTTGCATGCATCCTCGTAAGCAGCTAGGGGCGGGTGAGAAACCCCGAAAAGGGGATACCTGTTATACCTAGTTGAAATAAAATCTTTAAAAAAAATATGGGGGAAAGTTTTGCAAATTTCGTCTGAATTAGTTATCATTCCATATTGTAGAAATTGTAAGAAATTCAACGCCTTTTTTCAACGTGGCTAAATTATTTAGTTTTTAGTTTTAAAGTTTAATAATCATAAAAAAATGATGATGAATAATCAATAATTTTGTACTTAACACCAAGGTTTCTTTTAAAAAATATCACGAAAAGCTCATCAATTATATCATATATCTCTCATAGTTATTGATACATTACTTGTATCAACATTATTAATTTCACATGGTGATATGTTTGATTTGCAAATCCAACCACTATAAAAACGTCAACTATTATGAATAATTACATAACATCGAGACTCCATATGTGATGTGTCACAGGAAAATGAGTCACAAGATGCTAAAACATTAATTTTGAGATATATATTAATCTATTATGATCACATATTAAATGAGTTTTGAGAGTTTGGTTGTCAGGTTCTGATGTGATAACTCACGATTTATTATGTAAACCTCTATGGATGCCAACAGATTTGTATAAAATATTCATAGATTGTTTATATGCATAGGTTGTATATGCATAGATTGTATATGCATACATTTGATATGCATAGATTGTATATGCATAGATTGTATATGCATACATTTTATATGCATAGATTGTATATGCATAGATTGTATATGCATATGGTCGATTCCAGTGAAATCGGGGCCAAAACGTACTTTTTTGCACTTTTGGCTTTGAATAGAAAAATATTGATGTTATGGCCTTCATATTTGCTTGAGATAAAGATGTTATAGACCCGTTCAGCCCTACTATAACTTTTATTTTTTTGCATATGGGGTATCTCTGCTGTGGCAAAAATTTACCAGCGATAGATTACGAATGCACACCCTAAAAGTTGCATTATTGCACAGTTATTTATTATCTGAGAAGATTTTAAAACAATGAAATGTGCTCAGCATATATTGGAAGGGATTGTCAACGCAAAGGAACAAACATATTTTTGTTATCATTAGGTATGAAGTCACCAGGCTCAGTTGTTCATGACAAAGTCCCTCCAATTTTACTCTAAGCGATAGATTACGAATGCCAGGTTTTTCCTATATATTTTTTTTTGCTTTGAAGATTAATGAAAGATATTTCTTAAATATGTTAGTAATTATGTTTTGTCAATTATCCCCAATTTTCTTGGTTCTGCAACAATTTCTACAGGTCCTAGAGCCATTACAGATCACTAAATCGTATTTGTGTTGAATTCCTATGGAGCAGGACGAATATCAACCTTTGATAAATAAATAATAAAGTATAAGCAAAGATCTTTGGTATATTTGATTATTGTTCATGTCTTGATAGGTAACATCCACTAAAATACTCAATTATATTGTTATTTCTCTTATACATGTGATTCAAATGGCATACGTAATCTATCGCGATAGATTACGTATGCAATGATAGATTACGAATGACATGATAAAATGCTATTTCTGAAAGCAAGAATCATGTATGATTAATTGTTATTGTTTAGACTATCTGGCAAGGGACAAAGGAAGAGAACTGACACAATTTCTTTCAGTCAATAGCAACATTTCTCAATAGAATACAACAAATAAAAGATCACAGATAGATTACGAATGACATAATTGATTGCAAAAAGACCCTAGTAAAGTGATATTTCTGGAAGAATGATTAATCATGGAGTAATTTATATTGTTCCGAATATATGGAAAGAAAGAAGTTAGAGAAATAACATGAGATCTATCTTTAAATGGCATTTTTCTTTTTAAAAACGATAGATTACGTATGACAGGATAGATTACGAATGACAGATAGATTACGAATGACACTGGAAAAGGGTATTTTTTAAAGGCAGAAACTTTCTCAAATGATTTTTTTTGTTTAGAATGTTTGGGAAGAAATAAAGTCAAAGAAATCTCATGATTATTTTCATTAAAATGTAATATTTTTCATAGCTCATGGCAAATAAATGAGAAATCGCATCAATTGAAAAATGTAAAAATAGTAGAAAAAAAATAAATTCTGCTGTCTTGTTGAAAATATGATGATTATTCAACTGAGGTCAGCTTGTGATTATGAAATAGGAATAAATAAATGATAACAATAGCAGTTTTATGACCTTAGCTATTATGTGATATTGGTAAATAAGCCCAATATGACCAGAAATGGCTATAGCGATAGATTACGTATGCTTTTTCAATTATGCATAAATGCATTACTATATGTACTAGGTACTAATCGTTTTGACCTATCTGTAGACACAATTGTGAACTTTTATTATATTTTTTGAGGTGAACTCTTCATGACATATAGGGTAAAGTGAAAAAATGTTAAATCATGAAGGTTACTATGGTAAACTCAAGGAATAGTAGGTTGCAACGATCTTTAAATACTCCCACAAAATTAAAAAAAAAAAATAAAGAAACTTTTTTTCAATATTATGAACACAATTAAGCGCTTCTAAATGGTTTTGAATAATTAAAAATCGGACATTTTCAAATTAATATATTGAAATATCCTATATACAATCTTAAGGTGTTGCATTCGTAATCTATCGCTATATTTCAATGGAAAAACTTGCATCAACTCTAGTTCCCAGAATTTTAAGACTTAAGAGCTAATATTTTGAGCTTTTCATCCTTCAACCATCTTCATTCAATAACAGAAAAATGATAACGATTGGATAACATGATGAAAATTCGATTATGGCCCCCATTTCACTGGAATCGACCATATATTGTATAATTATATGCATACATTGTATATGCATTCATAATAACATACACTGGCATAATATGTGTTCATATACATATATACATGTATATGTATACATGTATATGTATACATACATGTATATATATATGTATACAAAATATATGGTATACACATACATTGTATACATATACATAAGTATACATATATACATAGATAGTATATGCATACATTGTATATGCGTACATTTTATATGTATAGATTGTATGTGCATGTATAATGCATATATTGTATAAAATATGCATAGATTGTATATATGCATAGATTGTATATGCATAAATTGTATGTGAATATATTATATATGCATAGATTGTATATGCATACATTGTACATATGCATATATTGTATATATGCATACGTTGTATATGCATACATAATAACATACACAGGCATAATATGTGCATGTTCATATACATATATACATGTATATGGTCAAAAAGTAAAAAAAATGGAGCACTTCTTTTGATTTTCAGCGTTTTTTACTTTAAGTGTCCATAGAACAAAAACTGTAGGTCTGATTCTTTTGATTTTCGCCCGAATTGTTGTCCAATGTCTTGGAAAGATCGGGGGTTATTCATATACGTCGGGTCAATTTTAAAAAAAAGTTATGGAGGTTTTAATAACGGAAGAATTGATGCGATACCAACGTGATAAAAATTGGTCTATAAACAATTGACAGAAATAATTCATTCATGTTGACTCTTAGCATCGCAATGTCTTCCTATATTAGTTGTCATGGTGCATATATAATATCAAGTTCCTGGAAAAATTATTTCTTTGACGTTTTAGTCATTTTTCAAAAAGTCAGAAATGTCCCAAAAAGTGGGGACACCAACGTGTACACATTCAAGTGTCCCCCTGTCCATAGTTTCCATTTCTAAGGGAATTATTTGCTATTGGATGGTGTGCAATAACGCAAAGATATGTTCCAAGAATTCTTTCAAAAATCAACTCAATAATAATAATAAAAAGAATAGATGTCTTGCCAAGCACCGTCATCCCAAATAATACATTATTATCTCCATATATATATCATCTCCTTTATCTAGTATAAACAAAGCAGTCATTGGGAATATAACCAACGATTTATGTGCGGAAATACCAATACAATTATGTGTTGAACATATAACGGAGCATAGTGGGACATAGCGGAAGCCTTAGCGGCACATAACGGAGCATAACGAACGGCAACGGACGGTAACGGACCATAACGGACGGTAGCGGACCTTAGCGGAGAAAATAATAACGGAGTGGCTTATGAAACGGGTTAGCGGAAATCTCCTAAATTATCCGCTAAAAAAATTTCCGCTATGGTCCGCTATGGTCCGCTCCGCTATTAGTTATGAAATGGGCCCCAGAACTGCAACAATAGTCACATTAAAGGGCTTATACTTATTATAGTGTTTAGGGTGAATGAATGCATGTAGCATCCAATAGGCTTGGAGTGTGTATGCGTGTTAGGGTAGGGGGGGGGGTAGGGTAGTAGTACATAGAGTTGTGGGTACAGCGCCATACTAGGTGTGGAGTTAGGGAGGGGATTTTAGGTACAGGAGAGGGGAGAGGGGGAGTTGGGTACTATAGAATGAGGTGTGAGGAGCAACAGGTGTGGGACTGGAGATTTGAAGTGCAATGGAAGTATTTATACATTTATTATAAGTGCATCCCTCTTGAGAGGCGCTATAAGTGGGGTGCAATAAAAATATTCATATAGTAGGCCTACGCATACTATATGAACTACTTCGTCACCAAGTCGGCTACTTTTTTCAGATTTACACATGATACATTTGTGATTACACATCAAGTTTTATGCCCATATAATAGATATAGAATGGAACTCGCCTGCAATAATCAAACTTTTATTGGACTTGATTTGTCCGCATAAGCACTAGCTAGCACTCTGCCTGCGGCATCGTGCTTATGCGGACGAATCTCGTCCTATAAGTTTTGATTATTGCCGGCTCGTTCCATTCGCTCTCTACATATGTAAAATTGCATGTGTAGCATACTACCAATGATCCGAGATCCAAGAGTTTACTGACGACCTTTTTCTGCACGTAACCCCAGCTAATGGAGAGGCGCCCTTTCGGAGAATACATACGTTTGCGCATCACATGACTTTAATGTAAGCAAAAAGTGCGTACTAATGTTAGCGTCCTCAATTAAGGCAACGCTCCTCTAGCTATAGGATCGTTGATTAAGCTCTCTAGGGAGGGAGTCGAGCAACAACCATTCCGCGAACGAACGTGGAAGGTCAACTGTCCTATTCGTGTTAAATGAGGCTGTAGAAATATCTTGTGAGCTGTAATGGTTTATAGTAGAGCAGCAACAGGCTCAAAAAGGCTTTATTTTAGAAGTTACCCATACCCAAAGGGTAACAAGACATGCCATACATCAAATTAATCCTAGGAATGTGTACAATCAGAATATGCCAGGTGACATTTGCGAAATTTGGTGCAGGCCGAGAATAAGGTCAAATTAAGCCGAAAACATGCTGAAATAAAAATAATAAATAATTTAATAAAAAATTCACAGTAAATAATTGAATGCAAATTTTTTCTTTCTGATTTCCCTCTTGAAAAGCAAACATATGTTCCATTAGGAAAAATATAGGTTTGTACCCTATTATTTATCATCATTATCTGTTTTTCATCATTTTTGACCAACAAAATGCTAAAAATTGGACAAAAATCTTCTCACCCGTAACTTTAACACCATAAGTTGTAAGTACAAGTAGGCCTACTGTGCAATTCTACCTATTCAAGCCAGTCCAGGATATGAGGTAACAGGGATACGCCCCCTTCTCATTAGCCGAGTTGAAGGCCGCCAACAACCAGTGGAGCCGAGCTGTCCTTGCCGGTTGAGTGTCCTTTGCTTCGACAGCTTCTTCCTCTGTATCTTCCCCGAAGCTTAAATTATACCTAAATGAAACATAAATATGATATACAAATATGGTTATTTCATACTTTATTCAATTGTATGGTTTATATTTATTTTCGAGTTTGATTTTTGATTCTATGAACCTAGAATCTGGATTGCGCCCATGGCGCTCGGAAATATTTAGCAGATATTTGGCCGCCATTATTAGAGGAAATAAATATCATTTATTTCATATATTTACCTGAGAATTTGATAAAAAATAGTCCCTAGTCATCACGTTTGAGATAAATTCTGTCTGAATACAAGCCTTTGAAGACCAATAGAGCTTGATCTGGAGTTTTCGTAGGATGCCCATCAGAAACATCAGACCCAAAAAGCCTCGCAGGTGGGGCATATCGATCGGAGTCAGTTCTTCCAGTCCTTTCCTTGTCTTGTGGCATATCTGTTTGTATTGTCCAAATTGTACTGAGAATGTCCAAATTTAAAAAGAGATTTGGGGCTTGTTTTTATTGTCTCAGGTCCATGATCGGCTGTGGGCAGTCGTTTCCTTTTGTAGATTGATCAATGGTTGGTCGTCCTCTTCATCTTCTGAACTTTCAGAGGTTGTACTGTGCTTTCTCTGCCTTTCTCATGTTTTGTGATTACCGATGCAATGCTGCCTCTAGGCAGCATCTCGCCCATGACATCAATTACGACATGCTGCATAGAGGCAGCATCCCGCCCACGATGCCATTTTAAAATGCTGCCTGGAGGCAGCCTCCCACCGCCAATGGGTTAACATGCTATATTACTGTGGAAATTCCTATGGTATGAATGAAAATTAGCATTGTCTTTATATCTAATTCCTTAGAAAGGACAAATAGTAAACAAGTAAACATTTGTTATGCAATGCGTCCCTGGTCTAATTTCAAGTATGTGCCTCATGCCAAGCCAACGCCTTGTGTTGACTCAGTTCTCACACCCTGCTGATTATTTTGCAATTAATTTCAAGACCATGATTAATTTCATTTTGAATGCATGGCGCCAGTACACGTCCACTTGCCTACTTCATTATCTCCAGTGATGCTGCTGTTTTCAAGGTGAATGTACATGCATTCTTATTCTGGAAATGTATTTTCTCAAATTTTGTTCTGCAGCAAATCACAAAACCATTTAACAATATTATAATTTAAGATGACATCTCGTATTACATCAAACCCCTTATATATTACATATTTTAATTCATGGATAACAGCTTTAAGTTTAGAATGGACTCATGAGGAACCCTGTTAATGTAGGTAGGGTCATTTGGAAATTGGCTTCCAATGAAATTACCCCAACCAAGAAGCAGGATGTCTCATAGTCTATACATCCACCCATGTCCGCATAGGGTCCATTACAGTAGTGTATAAATGTGATTCTTATCCATGGTACGCGGACAAGAGGCTGACCCCAGTGTCAACCCCCATTAATCTAATGGATCCAGGGGTGACTGTCACTCATAAGGCTGGATACCAGGTTGTCTGGCGCCATTATAAGGATCCGATAGGGAGATCAGTATCAATTATAGAAACCCCAAGAGAGTTGTCATAACCTCAATTGACCCTAGAGCTCTCATGAATGGGTTGGTTGTATATGACATAGATAAAATAGATAGACATTATAGACCCTCATTTTTACATAGGAGATTGTGGGATGTTTCTTGGAATCGGTTAATATTTAATGACTTATATACTAAGCACACCAGTCAATTATAGTTAATTATAGAAGGTTCCAAGAGAGAATCTAACAGATACTACATTAATCAATCACAATGCTAAGTCATTCATTTTAATCTTTCTTGGAGTGAGCTAATACTTATAGTTAATTATAGATAAGTCTGAAGATAACCAACTACATATTAGTTGAGTTTTCTTATTCATATCATTTTAATTGGACCACCCAAACTCCTACACTCACATGGGAACATGCCAGACCCCTAGTCACGTGCCAGACCCCTACTAACAGGCCAGAACCCTAGTCACATGTCAGACACCCATGACTTACATGTGTTTACTCTGTTTTAAGGGTTTAGTGACATGTGTTATGCCCCAGGCTATGATCAACCATGAAATGTCTAGGCATGATGTTGGGTTATATTAGACAGCTAGGGAAATAATAGATTTACTGATATGTTAACCGTAAACCTTTAAACACCACACTCTAATAGATTCACGTTAATAAACGATGCACAAAAGTATGATAAGTACGATCTCATCGTCTTAGACTTTCTACGCCCAGGCATCATAGACAGTACTACAGCTTGTCGTTTGCTTGCTCAAGGGCGACAGCGCCGGCAGAGAGCTAAGAGACCCACCGATGCGGCACCCCCAACTGCACATGCTTGTCATTGCAGGTGTTATGTAACATTACGTAACATTGTGTAACCTCATTAAATATGGCCACCACAACTATATTCTATTTATACATCTATAATGCCTTACCCATACTACCTGAACCTGCCTCTCACACTCTGTCTTTCTACAACTACACATCATTAGTCAGTCTTGGGAGCACACACCAAAAGTCAATGGAAGTATTACTAAGTATAGTCGGGTAAGTATCAGGTACACAGATGAGTGACCCTGCCTACCACCTCACTCTCAGTAGCGCAGGATTAAGGTCAGTTACCCAGCAAGGCTAGGTCAAGTGTAAGGAAAATTGGGTTGATTTTCGGCAATCGAAAAGTGACCCACCCCATCGAAAATTGCCCCCTCTTCTTTTTTAACTTAATGTTCTGAAATAATATATTGTGATGCCTGATATTGTATGTAGGTTTGTGTGCAGATGTGGGTACAAGTATACCCGCTGTGCATTGGAAAATCTGCCAGTGCATGCAAAAGTGCATCTGACCAGTCACATAAGTGCAATCCGCTCAAAAAAGCAGTTTTCCACCTGGTTCTGCACCTGATACAACGTGCATCATCTGATCCACTCCAAAATACAAGTAGTAGTCAAAGAATAGCACAAATGACCTTTTGGAGTAATCCAAGATGGCTGCCAAGCCCCCCTAGCCCCTTGCTCCCTTGTGGTCGAAGTCCAAGATGGCTGCCAAGCCCCAGCCCCCCTAGCTCCTTATCTCGAAGCCCTATCTCTCCTATCTTGAAGGCAAGCCTCGAAGGCAAGCCTTGGGGACTGGTGTTTATCTCAAATTGAAGCGGTGACTGGTGGTGGTGGTGGTGGTGGTGTGTACCAGCACCACTCCCCCACTGGATGAGGTGGTGTAGCACCACCCCCTCCGCTCACTGGATGGGGTTGAGGGGGGGGGAGAGTTGTGTGTGTAAGCTTTATTAATGGTATATAATGGTGGAATGGTGAAATGGTGGAATGGGGAGAGTTGTGAGAGTCGGAGGAGAGTTGGAGAGTTGGAGGAGCACTTGAGAGTTGGAGGAGCGCTTGAGGAACGAGAGACATGGGCGTGCGTAAAAGAGCGCAATTGTGTGTGTTCCCCAATTTTGATATACTACTAGCTGAGCGGTGGAATTGTATAGGCATCACATGGGGAATCATGTAGGAATCATGTAGGAATCTTGAGGGATCTACATGTTCTACATGTTTGTGATGAATATAGAATATAGTTTTTTTTTTCTTGAAATATGGGGACATTGCTGGAGGTCCAGCAGGTGTTTCATTTAACTTTATTCATATACGAGTTTTGCATGTGTTGGTCGCTTATCAGTTGTCAGCGTTGCCCCGGCGCTGGGCGCGGTCTGGGATCGAGCGTCGAGCAAGGGGTCAGAGGTTAAGAAGAGGCAGCTTCGGTCGCTAAGGTTGATTGAGTGACTGGAATGGACTGGAATGAAAGAAGGAATGAATGGAGGGTTATGTTTACCGATCTAACCCGAGTTTTCTACAAAGCCGCCATTTTGCCAAGATTGGATTGGAACGTTTGTGTGCCAGAGAGGATTAATTTCTACAATTACCGAGTAAGTATTGGTTTATATTGCTTAATTTATGGTTATTACGTTAGTATGTCACGCATAGGATCTTAAAAAACCTGTAAGAGCAGTTTTACTGTTGTGAATAGTTGTGGAAGCGAGTTGAAAATCGGTCGAAGGGTTGTATTGCCTTGTGAATTTGGGAGCGAGCAAGGAGGGTGCTGCCCGTGGGTAGGGCGGTGGTTGTGTGTATGTATCAATAGGGCTTGAGGTTAACTTTGATCACACATAATGTTATCAGCATAATGTTATATTTTGCAGAATGGATATTGAAACCCTTGACGGCTGGCGCCTAAGGTGCGAGTATGTGTCAGTAGTAGACCCAGTAGAAGTACTGATAGAAGTTTGGGTGGAAGGTGTGCGTATCTACTACTCTAGTATGGCCCCCTGCCCTGTCTGGACAGGGATAACCTTTTGCCCCACGACAGGGGCTACTGTCTTTCGGATGAGGTTCTTGGCGAATAGACTGGAAGTGATGCGCGTTGCGCAAGAGGTAGCGAAGTACTCTATTACGTCTGTTTTTCCTCAGTGTAAGTTGAATTATTATTATAATATTATGAATATTATTATGAATATTTTATTACATTATTATGAATTGATTCATGAATAAGTAAGCTTTGCTTACAGCTTAAGTGATGTAGGCCTATAAATAAAAATATGAATCATAAAATGTGATTTGTGAAAATTTTGGTTGGTGGAAATAGGATCATTTGAAAAAATGTTTTTTTTACTTTTAGTGTAGCTGTCTTTGAGGGAAGCCCCAGGAGCCTGCGATGGCAGTACTACCAGGCCCCAGGCTCTGGAGAGGAGCACCACCGCCTCCACCACCACCACCACTTGAAGGGCTCCCAGAGACTGAGAGGACCACCGCCACTGCCTCTACCACCACTGGCACCACCACCACCGGGTGACTGAGGCTCCTGTGGACTGTGTACATAGACTTTACCAGACATAGACTTTTTTGCTGCTCACAACGCAATGTGTAAGCTTCGCCTCTTGAATCCTCTTTTATCTTTTTTCTTATTTTCTATTCTTTTTTCTATTCTTTCTGCTCTTTTCTTTCCTTCACCCCTGCTCTGCTTACTACTTAGATATAAGATGTGTGTGTATGTGTGATAAAGTGTGTGTGCTGTGTGCTGTGCACGCTGTGTGTGTGTGTATTTTGTAACTTGTATTTTGTACCTTGTATGCTGTGCCATGTATGTAACTTGTAGCCTGTCATAAAAAAAAAGTATGGTGCTGTGAAGTTGGAGCTGTTTTACGTGTTGTAAATAATGTTTTGTGAATAATATAGAAGTTAGTGAAAGGTTTGTGACTTGTTGTGTCCTTTTTTTATTTTTCTATGTGTTTGCTGCTATGATATCGCTAGAATGCCTGAAAATATAGTCGATTGAATTTTTAATTTCATTGAAGCGAGATCCGATCTTGGGAGTTTGTAGAATGGGCGCCTCGTTGTGTTTTATTAGCCAGCGGTTGTTGTGATAATTGAATCTAAATGGAAATACATTGAGAACAAGGACCTCGTCTTCTTTGTTTTCTACCTGTACAAATGGTAGCTGATGCCATTCATTCCATTGTGGAGGTGAGAGAGCGACTAACATGTCCGAATTGCAGATAACCCAGAGCTTAATTTCTTTTGAGCATAGTGTAATTTTAAATTGAATGCAATCTGTTAGGGTGAATTGATATACACACACGTTTACTGTGACTCTGGTAGAATTTGGGCATCCAGGATCACATCCTGGAATTTTTTTAGCCTCGATTAACTGCGGGCTAAAGTTTTGAATGATGGCCGCGTGTAATCTGCACAGAGCCTGGGAGCTTTCGGGTCTGTGTTGCAACCTTTGTGGCCATCTTGCCGTGAGACCCATTCCGTATTCATAGGATACGAGATCCTTGTTCAATCTGTCGATGGCACCTTTTTTGAACATTTTTTTTTTTTTGTAAACTCCTCCGAGGTAGGGTAATCCGAGGTAATCCGAGGTAAACACAAGAACACAAGAACACCACAAGATCACAACAACACCACAAGAAGCACAAGAAGCACAATGGTAGTCCGTAGGAGGTGAGTTAATCCGTTGGGTGTGCGTGGGCTAGTGATTGTTTTAAAAATTTGCTACCGATGAGAAGCGGAGAGGAGGAGGAGGCAGGTGTTTTGATAAGCTATAGACCGTTGAGGCAGAATGTAGATTGTGTAGATAAGAGGTATAGGCGCGCGCATTGAAAAGAGGCCGGGCGGAGAGTCCTATAGATAGTCGGCGTATAAAAGTTCTCATTGACGATATCAGTAGTATAAAAGCTTGACTGATCATCATTTGAGGCCTGAGCCATGGCTAGGAGAGGATGCCCCGGTCACCAACACAAGTTATCTTTGCGATATCCCAAGTCTTACAAACGTTTACACTATGGGCTATTCATAGAGCCAAGTCAATCAAACGCACGAAGGAAACTAATACAACGGGAGTTGGACAGTTTTGATCTGGATCTAATGTTAATAGACGGCTTCTTACATAACCTAGAGAAGAGTGGATTACCGTTGTATTTATCCTCTTTAAACGTGGATGAGGTTGACCGCCTACCTGAGGGAACTGGATGGTACTTTCCTTCACCTTACCTGTGTGTTAGTTTACTTTACAAGCAGGCATTTCCGAAAAAGGGGAGAAATGCAGTAACCAGACATTTAGTGCATCAATTCGAAGAACGTTTGGTCAGAGCCAGCCGAGGAGAATTAATACCAGGAGGTGTTATTTTTTAATGTATGGAATTTTCCTTTGAGGAAGTTGTTTATAGGGGATTTTTCTATTTGAAAAAAGACAAGCGACTTCATGCATCCTCCCATCTGAGCTTGTGCGTCATGCCGTATTTTGACCAGACAGGTCTTCAGTACGGTCACACATCCCTGGCGGTGTATTTAGAGAACGAATTTTTCTCCATTGGATTATCATATGTGGACTGGCTCAAGAGCAAAACGAAGAACTGGCTGAAATGTTTGTGTGGAGCAAACATTCCTAGAAGTCCGCCCGACGCTGCGAGTTGTTGCAACATTTTAGGAGTTGAGCATGTGTTTAGTGGTTCAGTCGGCTCTGTGAATCGCTGTATGCGCTGTAAATGTTGTTTTGGCCTGAGTAGAAAGCGACTAATATTGTAGAAAAAAATAAAAATGAGCGACCCTGCTATTGCAACCAAGTTTGAGAAGGTGTTTAGGCAATTGGACCGAGATTGGATGTTGCTAGCCCCTCAACTGCATTTTTACAGAGAGTCTTGCTTATGTTACTGGAGGGGAGAAGCGCTTTGAGTGAGTCTGATTTTGAAGGCTACTGTCAGCTTTACGGTGCTTTACGTGATTGTGAGCACATGGACTTGAGTGAAATGCTGGAGCAAGAATTTACAAGAGCAGACCGAATTTTAGATTCGGCCATTTTAGAAAGGCTGTCGGCTATGATTGCTGGATGTTGGCGCCGTTTGGGGATGACATTGGGTTTAAGATATAGTCAGATTGAAACTATAGGAGATCGCATGAGAGAGCGGATAAATGACTCTTCGAACGGTGAGCAGCTACTGAGAGCCTGGATAAAACAGACTGAGTCGCACTCTGACACAGAGAGGTTGGAAGAGCTTGTTAGCCAGACTTTGAAGAGACAACATGGATACCTTTATCCGCTCCGCTGCCCACTCTGCTGCCAGCTCCGCCTTCTCGCTTGTGCTTAGCGACAAAGTCAGTATCGCTAAACAGAGTGTGAAATCTGTGAAACTTTCCAGGACTAGAACAGACGGTGTTGTGCAACATCTCTTTATGACTCTGTCAGCTCTTGAGCTTATTGCTGGAGCTATGAAAAAGGGGATTACCAGCGAGCTTGTAGAGTGCCAGAACGGCTGGACAGCTGTATGCAAACAGTTTAACGATCATGACTATATTACCATTAGCAAAAGGAATGAAGAGGGAAGTGGATATTACCCCTGGTCGTGGTTTAACATTACATTGGAAGAGTCAAATGAGCTTATTGCCTCATTGCCAGCTTGCAACAGCAACAGCAGCAGCAGCAGTGGCAAATGCAGTAGTAGTGACGCCGACTTGAAGGACTACTGCAGCTCAAAGAAAGCCAAGTTACCTGTGAAAACGATCGAGCTATTTACATGGACTGGCTATAATGGCGATAGGGTTGTTTCTCAGAATGAAAGCAAATTTTTGATGAGGAAGAACTGCATCAAATCCTCTGAGGAATTTACAGCCGGAGTAATTGCTTACTGCCCTGACGTTTGTGTGGAGATTAAGAGCGAGAAGGTGCCTTGCCCAAATTACGAGGAGTTGGCCGAAACAATGTATGGTATTGTTTTAAAGAAATGCTACGATGAGATACGTCGAAGTAATTGCACAGGTTGCATTCAAGGCGCAGAGGCACAGCTCGCACACGAAGGGGGTTGCATTGGGTCATTTTCGGGTACAGTGGCCAAACTGGACGTATGCGCTGCCTATTTTTCCATTGACTCGGGTGAGTTGATGGATGTTGTGGGAAGAATGGCTGAGTACTATGACTTGAGGGAAGGACCTGAGATTACGACTGCGGTGGAGAACGTGCTTAAAAGAAGATGGGCTGAAATTGTCGATATGGACTATTTCAGTGAACTTTCCATTCCCGAGGAAATTAAAATGCTTGCGTGAAGGAATGAACAATTGACAATTACGATTATATAAGTACCAGCACTTTTATTGAAGTGATTTTTATAGCCGGAGACTGGCGCGTAAAAAATGTACAACCAAATAATGATTTGGATCTAATAATAATAATGTCAAAATGCCACTGCATCTAGCTGGACGGGACACGTAAAATGTTCAGTAGATGTAGTACAATGTACAAGTAATGAAATCAAGTAAATGCGGCTAATGTAATACAACCAAATAATGATCCACTGCCACTGCATGCAGACGGGCACGTAGAATGTAGATAAGTAGATGTAGTACAATGTACAAGTATAAGTTCAAGTAATACAATGTATCCCAGTAATACAATGTGCAAGTATAAGTTCAAGTAATGTAATCAAGTAAATGTATGCGTAATGTATGCGTATATTTTTTAAGGAAGAGGTCGACAATGAAATTTTGATGTAATTTTGAATTTAGAAGGAGGAAAATCCAAAAGACTGGTAATTTGGAATATGTCAACAAAACAATGTCACGGTCAAGTTTTTAAGGGGTGCAGAAGGCGGGTAGCAGCTGGAGCCGCAGCAGCAGCTGGAGCTGAAGCAGCTGCACAGACATTTTCATACAAAGGGGAGTCTATGGTAGTACTGTTTTGAATGTGATGATGGACTTGAGCAGTTGTCGTCGGGGAGCGGGCGGTGGTGGTGGTGGTGGTAGTAGAAGGTCGGGGAGCAGAAAAAGGAGCTGGGACTTCATAATCCCCATTTCCCTCCTCTGTGACATCGTCATAATTTAACGTTTCTATATGAGACGCTCCATCGTTAAGTAAACAAGGTAGGGGTAGTTTCAGGGTCGTAGTCGCTGGTGTTTTGGAAGCGTCCCGGGAAAAATCTTTTCAAGACAGTGTTTTTGACGGCAGAAATAGCCATGTTCCTAAAGTTGTGATCGAAAAGGGGGGTAGTTGTAGTATAGAGGGGGGATCCGAAACAGTTCTTTTAAGGGAATTTCCTTGAAATTCCTCTTTAGCTTTTTTAGCTTTTTTCTTTTTCTTTTGGATTCTCCTTTTAATTACTATAACTATTCCAAAAACCGATATTAATAAAGAAAGGAAGTGTCCAATTTTGGCCAGAATGTTCCAGAAGTCGTCATTGTTGACCTCTTCCTTCAGATCTTCCATTAATTCCTTCAAGTCTGTTAGAGTGGGTCCGTTTTTCTGCAAGAGATAAAAGCTTGGACTAGAAAAAATGCCTACTGCATAAAAGTGCAGAGAGAACATGATGCAGCTATAATAATAAGCCATAATAATAATAATAATAATAATAATATTTTAGCCATTATAATAATATAACAACAAGAATAAGAGGAAATTACCTTCATCAGTGTATCTTTGGCCTTGTAGAATATCCGCCCTCCCTTTCCCCCCAAAGCCGCGAGTTTGTCCGTCTGAAAGAAGGATAAAAAAGTATGGTATGTAGTGGATATTTTTTTGTGTGTGTGTGTTTGCCTGAAAAAAAACAACAGATTAGCCCTGGAAATAAAATAAAATAAATAAAACCTGCAGCTTACCAGTTGTCTAAGTCGTGAGTAAAGGCCAGCCTGGGACCTGTTGCCGTTGGCCAGATCTGGATCTGGATCTGTCGGAGTGTTTGACAGACCCAGATCCGAAAGGAGTGGATTCCCTCTGTTGCCTCCCCTCCAATCTCGACCTCCCACAGTGAAGCATTTGTGACCCATGACTCACCCCTGCCTGCACCCAGGCACTGTACTGAATACATACACACTGTCCCTCGCCAGTGCATTCAAGCTATGATATGACCTCAAAGACAATGCAAAACTATGTATTTTTGCGGATCCTATTCCTTGAAACCATTGCTTCACTAAGACAAAAGTCTTAAGCTGTCAGCCACTGGAAAAGTTCTCAAAATGTCCGCCAGGGCAACACACTTTCACTTTTTTTGTCAATAACCCCCGGAATATAATATTTAGAGCTTAGGTAATAGTAAACTAGTTTTAGAAGTAATACCTAATGTAATACCGGTTCGTTTCATGTATGACTTGTCTTTCTGCCATCAATAGTCGCTGAGATATGGTGCTTCAAATGTTAACGTTTTTTTCCGAATTTGTTAATTAGCATCTAAGCGCTTAATATAGCGACTGTCTGTAGGAGGGATGTGGGGGAGGTACATACAGCTAGGTGGCAGCAGCGTGCTGTCCGACCTTCTAATTTATATGAAGATATAATGAGACAATAATTATGTGGGTCAGACTTTCAGCAAATGTACAATTGGCAGCTGTACACATTTAGTAAACTCTTCAAAATTAGGCTGCAATTTGGTCAATACTAGGTAAATTCGAGTATATTCGGCATTGCATTGATTCTAGCAATCGGTTTGGTTAGGTTGAACTGTATTTTGAACTTTATTTTTGTCTGAAATGTGTGTTATCTGAGAGGATTGGTGAAGGTCAATTGTACATTTTCTGAAAATCTGACCCATATATTACAACATTTATAAAGGTTCCCAATCACGGGTCAGATGAAAAACAATCTACTTTCCATACATGATTGCTTCCCTGTAAGAAAGCGGGATTTAAATTGAAATACTTGCAATTATCATGTTAAATAATACATAGCTGAATCTACTTAATGCAACTCTACTCTATTCTACTTTTGCTTCATTTGCAGTGATAATTATACTTAAAATGATTAAGGATAGAAATTAACAATGAATGTCAATTTTTTCTCGCATATGATTGATTTGCATTTTTGAGTGCTATTTATGCTTATTGATTTTTATGAGCGGAAATTTCAATTTCAATCAAGTTTTCTCCTAACTCATAGTTACATGCAATTAATTTACCCATGCATAAAAAGAATTAAAAGATTAACATGTATACATTAAATTATGCAATTGTCAATTGCAACAACCCCCCCCCCCCCTCCCATCCCTCCACTGGAAATCCCTCACCTGGGTAGGGGCATCTTTTCTCAGACATTCTCCTACCATTCCCCCTCATCCTGGCGGTTGGGGGTGGTGGTGAGTGTGCTATAAGATCCCACTGGAGCACTGACTTGAGACCTCTTGACTGATCTTTACTGATCTTTGATTGACAGTCAAAAAAGGTCAATTGGAAAGTCAAATGTCAACTGTTAAGCTGACGATTCAACAGACTTTTAACTTTTCAACTGAATTTCAATTAAATTTCTTGTCAAAGTCTGTTAAAAAGTCAAAGTCAGTCAAGAGGTCAAAAAGTTGAAAGTGAGTCAAAAAGTTGATAAGTCAGTCCAAAGATGAAGATTGATAGTCAGTCCAAAAGTCAAAAGTCGGGTGAAAGTGAAATGATTAATAGTCACTGACATCAAAGTTTGACACCTGGAGAAAGGAGGGGAGGATTGTGTCAGCCCACAAATAACTTATAGTGGGCAGAACAGGAGAAGATGCAAGAAGGATTTTGGTGGCCCACCCATTAAAGTTATGGTGCGCAGAGGAGGGTGAGAGTAGAGGAGTGAGTGAGTGAGATTGGTTGCTTTACACCCTTATCAACACATTTACTATGGTTATATCAAGGGCGGGAGAGCTGAGATGGGGGCACTTTATGATCATACCCAGGACATAGAGATAGAGAAGAAGGGAGAGAAACAGAGAAAAGAGATAGAAAGGATTGTGGTGGCCCACCCATAGTTTATGGCGGGTTGTAGAGGTTGAGAAGAGAAGAGGACTGTGGTGGCCCACCCATAAGTTATGGTGTGCAGCAGAGGGTCAGAGGAGATTAAGATTAAGATTAAGATTAAGATTAAGATACTTTGATTTTTTCGAATTTTTCGCTATCAGAGAACATGACTCCGGCTAAGGGAGGTTTTCAAGTTTTCTGTCGTCTACAATCAAGGTTAAACTGTACAATTCTACGTCATCATGGACGAAAGTAGCACACTGTCTTTTAAACTAAGTTTGTCTATTACTTTCGATATGTTAAATATCTAGCGCACTAATCTTGTTATCGGACATAGCAACTCTGGTTTTGATAATACATTGTTTACATCTAAGGAATTATATTACTCTTTATTCAATGAAATACTGGTCTGACCATATAAGGATTTTCTCGGCTACCAACTTAAATATTCTTGGGTCTTGTAATCTATGAGTCATGGTCTGGAGGGCGTTCCAAGTGTATGGAATTCTGTGTAATATGGATTTTTGAAGTTGTTCATTTTTTTGTATAATCTGTTTTAATGGTTTTCTATCTTGTGCGAAATTTCTTTTATTTCGGTTTCTGATATCTAAAAATCTTGGGTCGCCCACCAAAGCATGCCCTGCCTGCAAAATATGGAGTCTTCTTCTGTGCTTCAATGTTAATAGATTCTTTTTCACATGTAAATCATCTACATTGGCCTTGGATGCGAGTCCATATATCCTATGGAGTATTTTATTCTGAATTATTTGTAATCTATTTGTGCCTGTTGTTGTGTGTGAGTCGTGGAAGAGATCTGTTTGGTCTATTAGTGGCAGTACCATGACTTTGTAAATTAATAGAAGTGTGGTTTAATAGAAGGGAGGATTGTGGTGGCCCACCCATAAGCTATGGTGTGAAGAAGAGGGTGAGACGAGGGGTTACAGTGGGCCAAAGAGGGTCAGAGGAATAGATGATTATGGTAAGTTATGGTGAGCTGAAGAGGGTGAGAGGAGAGGAGGATTGTTGTGGCCCACCCATAATCTATGGTGGGGACAGCAGGGTGGGCAGTGGTGAGGATTGTGGTGGCCCACCCATAATGTATAGTGGGGACAGGAAGGGGAGCAGTGGTGAGGATTGTGTTGGCCCACCCATAAGGTATGGTGGGGACAGCAGGGTGTGAGGTGTTGAGGATTGTGGTGACCCACCCACAAGGTATGGTGGGGACAGGAAGGGGAGAGGTGGTGAGGATTGTGGTGGCCCGCCCATAAGGTATGGTGGGGACAGCAGGGGAGCAGTGGTGAGGATTGTGGTGGCCCACCCATAAGGTATGGTGGGGACAGGAAGGGGAGAGGTGGTGAGGATTGTGGTGGCCCACCCATAAGGTATGGTGGGGACAGGAGGGGGAGCAGTGGTGAGGATTGTGGTGGCCCACCCATAAGGTATGGTGGGGACAGCAGGGTGTGAGGTGGTGAGGATTGTGGTGGCCCACCCATAAGGTACCGTGGGGACAGGAGGGAAAGCAATGGTGAGGATTGTGGTGGCCCACGCATAAGGTATGGTGGGGACAGGAAGGGGAGAGGAGGAGAGAGGAGAGGCGGGCTGTGGGGTGAATACAGACTGATCCCACAATAAGCTATGGTGGGTCAGGGACAAAGTCTTTTTTGTCCACAATATAGAGAAACCCCATAAGTTATGGGAGGGATAGTGCAGTATTGGTTGGGTCAATGGCACTATCTTGTTGGATAAGTGCTCCAGTTGGTTGATATGTCAAGCACTGACCTCTACCTTTCTTTAAGGATGGACTGTTGGTGACTGCATGTGTCATATCCTGATAGCAAAGGTGTGCCTCCCATGGTGACTTCTTGCCTCTTCCAATGAAGGTAGACGTGGTATCACCCCAATGACATGGTCAAATACAGGAAGTGGCAGGGATTTTTCTGTACAGAAATCTTTGTAGATAACATTGATTTGAATATATATGCCTAGATATAGTGCTTGCCTTTACCAAAGGCAACCCAATGTTCACAATTTGGCACAGGATGATCAGATGATGGAATTTGCCTATTATGGAACATCATTATATGTCATCAATGTGCAACAGGCATTTGGTGGAGCAATTTGTAAAAGAATCAGCATCCCTAGTCTTTACTTTCTCATGAGCAGTTGCTGCCATGATTACATAGGTTCATCAAAGAAGGGTTGTGTCACCATATATGTAATTGAAGATGTGTTTTAGGGTCGATCTTGTTTAAAATTCATGCAAACAGTTCCCTTTGTTGGATGGGTTATTTAAAAAGATGGCCCTGTTCCCTAGTTGTCTTATGCATCTGGGACAAAGGCCTGATCATATTGATTGTTATTGTGATTTTAGAAGGGAGCAAATACATTAAAACAGCTCCGTTAAGAAGGCTCACATCAATAGATACAGGGGGATCATTCTGCTTTAACATGGGTATAATATCAAGCAGACGTATTTCATTCTGAAGTAACCTTTGGAGGTTGTTCCAGCTTTTTTTGTCTTGTCAATGAGCAATGGAAGAGATTAAAGGAAAGAGAACTGACATTTTTATTTAATCAGCTCATAAAAGAACGATGGATGATCGATAATCTTTTTTTTTCTGTACATGATAAGTTCTGTAACTTTATGGGTCCATCCAGATCCCGTTTGTCTTCTCTTGCTTTTACAATCTCTAAGTGCAGCCTACCACAGTATCTATAGTGTGGTAGGCCAAAGGTAATTACTGGTATATATACATTATTGAGAATTCAGTAGCACAGTGCAGCTCATTCATTCCATGCCATATCACTCAGCACTTCGAATCATTTTTGGAAAAACAAAATACACAAATGTGGATGAAGAACATTTAGACCTAAACTTATTACACTTAAACAAGAGGAGACAAAAACATATAATTAACTTAAGCCACTTCATGGCTACCAATGAAACCAATTTGGATAATAGAAAAATTTCAACTAGAAGTCATGCCCAAGGTAGACGTAATTTAAAATTACTACAGCCAAAATCGGCAAAAATTCTAAACTCTTTCACTTATAAATCGGCTAAATATTGGAATTCCCTAAAAACTGCTGCTCACCAGGTACAGGACCGGAAAACTTTTAGCAATATTGTTCACACGTGCCTAAAAACAATAGAAATATTGTAGATCACCCCCTACCATTGTACCTAACCCTTATATGTTACTGTATTTATGTCATGATCTGCTGTGGATCTAACATTTTATTTCATTTCATTTCATTCTTATCTTTTTGCTATTGTATTTCTGATATTTTTGATATATGTATTTTGTTGTGTATGTACACTACTCATTGGTCTGGACCGACCATACCAACAACCAACCATTGTTTGATTACACTTTGTTATTGTACCCTAACTTTTACCGCATATTCTAGTTAGTACTACTCACTGTTAGGTAGTTATTATATATTAATCAACTAAGCCTACCCTTAAAAAAACAGCTAAACATAGACAGGTAGAAAATAGCCCTTGGATATCAAATTAAATAGCCATGAAATTTATATCAGAGTATTTTATTGTAAATCAGTTTTGGCAACAACCAACCACCAGGAACCCACTGGAAGACTTGGAACCTAGGTTTCAAAACTGGGCCTCCTTTTTGTAGTCATCAGTTATGCAAATAAAAAATGTCTTGAATTGAATTGAATTGAATTGAATGCCATATCATAATAGCAAAAGCTGCTTTTTGTAGAATAGGGGCAAGAGCTGTGTAAGGCAACGGTAATAGAATGGTTGTATGAGCTGGAATACATTAACATAAAACCAAATGGTGAAATATTCTTCCACAAGGAAAGAAACAGGGTCGTGTACAAAGTACAAGATATTTTATTTGGTATTGAAGTAAATAATGTGCAGTCAAAAATCATCAATTGGTTTATACTCCAAATCAAAGCTGTCATACATAGACAAAAGCTTTTCCATGATGGCGAACTCAATATCATCCCAATACTGTACGACCTAAGATCAAGAATTACATTAGAAATCATTAATACGAGCAAAGGAGAAAATAGAAAAGAACAAAACAGAATATGGTCTAACCTAAAGGTGGACATAGATGAGTTTATCGATAGATTAAAACGATGAGAAAAAACAACAAAAGGTAGAAAATTTTTCATATAAAGAGTGACAAGATACCATCAAAGGAAGCTTAACAGAAGCGAAACAAAGAGTTTATCCTAGATGTAAAATTCCATCGACTCTCTGTCTAACATGTGAAAGAAATAAAGGTTGTTGCAAAAATAAAAAAAAAAAAGAGCTGTGTAAGGGTTGTGTGCAGTTGAGCTGATGGATCTGCCAAAAAGGCATGAATTTCTGACTAAGTGGCACCATTTTCAATTCTACCTTTTTTAACAGATGGCTAGAATGCTCCCGGCGGTTTGTCCTTAATCTGTAAAGCCTTCAGAGAACCAGTCTATCTATAGTCACACAAGTATGAAATGGGATATGGTGCAAAGTGTTGTGCTGAAAGGCCAGTTGAAATTGGTCTAAAATATGCCATTGCCATTGTGAGAAAGGGGGCAAGCATAAACAGCATACATGTGCTGTAGTCCATAATGAATATGTCATGTATACATTTTTTTCATTGATAAATACAATCTGATACTTCTCTAAATGGTATAGTTGTGGTCTTTGACCCTGGAAACCTATGTTTTGACACCAAGATCATGAGCCTATGTTGTCTGGAAGCTGAGATATTTGAATATATAGGTTTTTACATGATGGCGTCCTTCAAATTCCAAGATGGCAGCTATAATGTATTTTTTTTAAAATGCTTCTGTCAAAAATTGAAAGGTAAGGAAATGAATAGCATATGGACCAAATTTGGTGATTTTATTCCAAACATCCACACCCATCTCAAATCTGGCCTTAAGGTATGATTCCACTGGCTCGCTTGTATATGTGCTCATGGCTCGCTCTTGCTGCGCTTGTTTATAGGGAGCCCGTCATTCGCTCTTCCTCCGCTAATATTTTTAGCGCAATACAAGCACAGGGCGATTCTACTGGTCCGCTTGTTTCCTCTATGAAATCAATGGTAAATGTGTTTGTGCGCTCTCACTGCGCTCTTAGTCTGCTTCTTTAACAGGTAGAAAGAGCCTTGTGTTGCTGCGCTCAAATCAAACACGGCAAATATGAGCGCAACGTCCTGCGCTCTTCTAAAGAAGCGCACATAGGCACTTTTTAGAGCGTACAGAGAGCGCAGGAACCGATTCCATTAGATTGCTCTGGTTTCGCTCAATCTTCGCTTGTTATGCGCTCAAGATAATAAAAAAGAGCGGGCCATGAGCGGTCCAAAAGAGCGAGCCAGTGGAAACGCAGCCTTAAGCTGCCTGACTATAAGTGCTAGTATTGAATCTAGATTTTTTTTCAAAGAAATTGATAAAAATTAAGGTTTTTCATTGAATGACTGTCAAATTATACCAAATGATAGCTCTTTTTACACTCTACAAGACATTTAATATTGACTAAGTTTTCAGATGCAGTGCTTTTGAGTTAGAAGTGGCTGTTTGGGGGTTTATGCCAATTAAACACGAATTTCACAAAAATGATAAATATTTGAAAAATCATAGAAAATCACCTAATTATGCCATTGCATCATATGATACAGATTTGAAAAGGTCTTTTTATGTACTTTAATCAATCTAATATACACAAATATGTATTTCAAATAATAAATATGTCAGGGTGCAAAATGTGAAAAAATGGGTACAAAGCGCCTCCTGGTGGCATGTAAAAGTTTGAAAAAAAAATGGCACAGGTCTATGATTTCCTAAACCCTTGGATCCTGACGGAAATATTTATGCAATAAAATCAATTTCAGCATTGAATTCCCACGGGAGTTAATTTTGCTACATTGCAAACCCTACTAAAGGGAAATTATCTCATCTTGCAAATCTGTGTCCAGCCTATGCTACAGCATTGCATCATCCACCGTGCTATGCCCCGGGATTAACTGATCTACTTGAAACCTTTATCCTCACATAATCAACCATATTACTTCAGGCTCAAATACTTTACAACCCCTTCAAATGAAGGGAGAAATTAAACTAATGTCACCAAGACATACCATTCCAGGTCCAAACTCCACATATCCCTTGATTCCAGGGGAAATTAAAAACTTAAACTAATTAACCTTAAATCTCTACAGGCCCAAACCCCAGATATCCCTTCATTGCAAGACTAAAACTAAACCTAAACTTAACCTAATTTCAACACACCTCCCCTATACTCTTCACATGATCTGCCTTCATTAATCCTAACCCCTCATTCCTTTTTCCCTCATTCCCCTCCCTCTTCCCCCCTCCCTCACTCCCCCCCTCCTCCCCCTCTTCTCTTTTCTCTCTCTCACCACTCTCCCTTCTCTCTCCTCTCCCCTCTAAATACTCTTACTTGTGGACAAGTTCTTACAAATGGTTATCTGTATAATATGAATGATACTGAGGGGTTACAATAGACCACACCAAAATACATGACATATTTTTTTTTTTTTTTAAATTTGGCCCTCAACCTAAACCACCACAAAAAACACCATCAATTGTCATAGACCCACCTGAGGAGGAGTGGCCTACTGGACAGGAGGCAACTTCATCCTGGACATGGTTTGACAAGGTAGCTAAACAAGTGGCCGAAGCCAATGATAGCACTAAAACATCCACCACACCAAGGGCCCCATCCCCAAACCTTATCCAGTTCACTGATAAACCACCTATGAGTAATCTGCAAATTAATACAGACAAATCAGACGATCGTGCTAACAGAAACATTGTCTTTTTCTCTCAACAGGACGGTTTAAACATCGAGCGGACCTCTCTTGACCTTTCCTCGATAGCCAAGCGAGAAATGAAAGAGGGGAAGAAGAAGATTGTGGATGGAACCAGGCTAAAGGCTCGTGGACAGCATCTTGCCTCCCTATCACACCAGGGAGTAGACGGTTCCCCAGCGGTCCTCACCAGCTGGGCCATTGGCACAGAAGCCCTACCACCGTATATCCTTGAGGATGAGAAGCTAGTCCACGATATCATCAATATTAGAAGGGGAGCAGCCTTCGAGATACAACGCAGAGTGGCAGATACCATTCTGCATAAATCAGACACCCTACTAACCCTTGGCTACGTACACGTACCAAGGCCCTGGCTGAAAGGGAAGGGTCTCTTGACTACCCCAAGGCCATGGACCTGGTAACAACAGCCGTTGCTAGAGAAAGAATGAAACTCACAGATTCGCTGTCCAACAAGAGGGGCGACTTAAAGATTCGCCAACCGACGGACGGGGACTGGACCAACATTCACCAGTTCACGGCAGCTGTTGCCAGAAATAGGGCAAAATCGGCTAGAGACGATCAGAAACAACAAAACTCTAAAGCTAACAAAGACCAAGAGGGCAAACCGAGCCAAGACTCAGCTGCCCCTGGCCCCTCATCTTCCTCAACATCGAGGAATGGTGACAAGCAGGAGAGAAGTGAGAACCAGGCCAAGAAACGTGGCAGGAGAGACAGGAGTGACCCGTCTCCCCATCAACCACACAAACGACAGGAGACAGTAAATGACTATCATCCACCTCAGTACAACAACTATCAGCCACAGAACCAACAAAGTGACTTAATTGCCCTTCTGCTCCAGTCGGCCCTTGGCCAGAGCAGACAGGGCTTCCCTCAGAACGCTCAGTTCTACCAACCGAACAATGAACGCAGGCCCAGGACTCAGTTCCGGGGAAAAGGACGCCAACAGCACGCCAGCAGGAAATAAAGACATTTTTGTTTTTATCCTAGCCTTTGACAATAGACTGTTCCATGTTCCTGTTTATGCTTATGTTCTGTTACACTTATACACTCTAAAACGAGTCAAAGTTCTAATGTGGCCTATATGTAAACCAAATCCTTTACACACATGTTCGACTATGTACACCATTCATGTCTGTCCTTTTCCAACGATCATCAATGGAAACACCCATAATGAATGTAACATCTCAATCGAATTGATACATGTACTGAAAAATGAATGTGCAAATATAAATAAAATTACATTTGTTTTGAAATCTCTTGTTTTGTCACATACACGGCCTCATACCAAACCTAAAACTGATCATCTATGCCAACAAAGATGTCTGAATAACAACCCCAAGAAAAATAGTAACAACAACAATCTGAATAACTATAGTGCATATTATTATCACTATAATTATAATAACAATAACAATAACAACGAAGATGAAAACGAAGAAAATCACACCAATGAACTAAAACCAGAACCTGAAGTAGAAATATTTCGGAAATACATTAATGAAAACGAAATCCCAACAACCACAACTGTGGTGAACTTATCAAATAGAAAAATATCCGATGTTGAAAAAAGTGTACTTGAACTCGGGAAAAACTTTTGCCCAACCCCGGGGGAACCTGACCTTGGGGAAATCAGGGGGGACCTGGACAATTTCTCAAAAAGTTGTCGCCGAGCACACTTTTTCCATAAATTAGATCAAGGTCATACCACCAACCCCAACCCCTGTGACGTTGCCATTAGTGAAAACAGTCCCACTAAGCAGCAGGGGTCTCTTACGACATCCCCTCTTAAGAACATCTGGGATCTAAAAGGGAGAATGGGACAGAATAAACTTTTTTCCAAGCCTTCTGCTTGGAAGCCACCTCTAGGCCCCCCAACCTTGGAGACATTTATAGGCCTAAACGAAATAACCATCAATCGTGTTATCC
Organism: Sthenelais limicola; assembly: GCA_942159475.1. NCBI lineage: Eukaryota > Metazoa > Annelida > Polychaeta > Phyllodocida > Sigalionidae > Sthenelais > Sthenelais limicola. The sequence continues at coordinate 57,569,742 of OW804098.1, forward strand.
CAAAAGCCCCGAAACGCCATAACATGAGCAAAGACCAAAAGATGGCCCTTACCAACCTGGCAGCGGACAACTCTATAGTTATCAAACAAGCTGACAAAGGTGGGGCCATGGTTATTTGGGGAAGGGAAGCCTATATAACCGAGGGCAATAGACAACTACAAGACGCAATGTTCTATAAGCCCCAACAAAGTGATATGACCATCTCGATCCAGACCTTGATCAACAAACGAGTCACAAGACTCCTTGAGGAAGGAGAGATCAATCAGGAAATCCATGACCGACTGGTCACGGATAAGGTAAGGACACCTGAATTCTATCTTCTTCCAAAAATCCACAAAAACAAATCTCCCTGCCCCAGGAGACCGAGCGTGTCAGGAAATGGTGGACCCACAGAAAAAATCTCTGGGTTCATTGACATAATCCTACGACCCTATGTACCTAGGATCATGTCGTACATCAAGGACACATCACATTTCCTAAATCTGATTAAACATTTAGGTGAGAACCTAAAGGGATCGATCTTGGTGACATTGGACGTCACCTCTCTATACACAAATATTCCTAACTTTGAAGGTAGACAGGCGGTGAAAGAGTTTTTGGAACTACACAGACCAGGCGGAAACCCGGTCCGCAAACGCTCGATACTAGATCTATTGACCTTGGTGTTGGAGAGAAACAACTTCAAGTTCAATGGAGAAAATTACCTACAAGTAGGAGGTACCGCGATGGGGACGAGGGTCGCCCCTACGTACGCAAACATCTTTATGGACTGGTTCGAACAGAAATACATCTATACCAAAACCCTACTACCTGCGTTGTACGGTAGATATATAGATGATATTTTTATGATTTGGAATCATAGTGCGGATGAGCTCAACGACTTTATCTCATCCCTGAACCAGGTCCACGGCTCCATAAAATTCAGCTCCGAGCTCAGTACCACACGACTGAGTTTCCTGGACACCTATGTGATATCGGACCCTTTGACTGGTCTCTACACCGACCTGTTTTGCAAGGAAACGGATGCTAACAATTACTTGCACTATACTTCGTCCCATAAACGAAGTACGAAGGACGGGATCGTTTTCAGTCAATTCATCCGGATCCGAAGGATCTGCTCGAGAATAGAGGATTTCGACCGACACTGTCGAGAGAAGGCTCTTTTCTTCAAAAACAGGGGATACCCTGTTGAGATCCTAGCTAACGCGTATCGCGAGGCTAGATCCAGGGATCGCGCTGAACTACTCCTGGGGAAAGGGGAGAAACCCGCTGCCCCCGGGAATACGGTGGACCCCTTGATAGCTATCTCGAGGTACCACCCCTCTTGCAACGTGTTTGCAGAGTGCATTAAAAACAACTGGGAAATCCTGGGAAGATCGACAACAACTCAACATATTTTCGAGAGAAAAGCGATCATTGCCCATAGGAGACCCAAGAACATGGGAGAAACACTAATTAGAGCCAAACTACCACTCACATCTCCTGCGAGATCAACAAAGGTGGCACCCCCACGTCCAAAATGCACTACCAAGAATTGCCACTATTGTCATCGCATTGACAAAACCGGTGAAATCAAGTCGAAAACGACAGGACGAAAATACATCACTAGGCACAATGTCTCTTGCAAGAGTGATAATTTGATATACTGTTTGGAATGCAAAACATGTGGACACCAATACGTTGGTAAGACCAAACAATTGCTCATGAAGCGCCTATATCAACACTTCAGGTGCATCACATACCCAGACACACCTGAACACAACACCAGTGTTGGCAGACACTTCAATGAACCCATACACCATGGGACTCAAGATGTCAGAGTCTATGTCCTGGAATTCATAAGCTGTTCCCCTGCCGAGGAGCAATCCGAGGACTTAAGGAACACCTTAGAGGCAAAATGGATACATTGTCTCAAGACGATAGCACCACAAGGTCTAAACATAATGGACGCCATCACCTGGCGCAACCGTCAACAACAAGCACCTTGAGGGGTGGGGTCAAACACTGAGGAGTCACGGTCGGGCTGTCTAGCCACGTTATAAATTTTTATCACCTATCGACAGCCCGACATTTGCTCCCAAGTGGACCCAATCACCCCTCAAGACCCAATTTTGTTGACCATGTGGGTCATTCCTGAAGATCCACACTCCACTGATTAGAGATATCCCCTAATCAGAGCATCCAAAACACTGTTTACAGTTTGTATAACAGTAATTTCCCTTTTAGTATAGACTTATTTCTATACCCAATAATTAGTCAAACCCATGATTAATTAGTTTATCAATTCCTATGGGATATATCCCATGAAAGATCCCTGATCTGCCTGATGAGCCCATCAAAGGGGCGAAACCATGTAGTGCCAAACACCATCAGTGATGGTGGAGGGGCCCTCCCACCTGTGGATACCTAGCTATGTAACCAAGCTAATGACACCAATAATAAACAACACCTTTTTATTTTTGGTCCATCAATTATATACAGGCGTGGAATATGGGGCCTACATCAATTATTAATTTGGAAAAATAATTTGATTGTAATATCCAATGGTGTTTCTGACATCACACCTGGATACCTGTGCACCTGTCTATGACGTCATAGACCGCAGCGAGGTTGAACAGACCGTCGCCAAGTGAGGGTTCCAATCCTCATTACATGGTAGCAGTACAGAAGGGAGAGGAGGTTGTTTTAGATTCGTCGCATATAAAAATACATGACATAGCTAGTGAACCAATATACAAAAATCCACTTGTGATTCAGCCCTTTATTATGCTTTAATCTAAGTTCAAGTTTAATGGTTTTTTAGGTAAATATATAACATTGTCAGTCATAGTATGCCTACATTGCAGTAACTATCACTTTACATCGGACACAAGTAACTGCATCCAAGGGAAACGCTAAATATGTTGGGGGACTGGTGAACTAGATATATATAACGTAACGAAGGAATGGCCATGAACCCCAGCGGAGCCAATGTTTATTTTTACCCTATACATTACAATATATAGAATCAAAACACATGTCAATAAAATACATACAGACATACACAGACAAAAATAGAAGGGAAAATTCCCGAATGTAAGAAATTTTAAATTAAAATTTCTCGTGGCAGACACCTTTATATGCGTTGAGCTATGGAGGGAAAGTGAGAGTTCCTCCAGGTGGAACGAATATGTGAGGGAATGGCGTGCGTTGATTGGCTCTGAGGACGCACACTTGATGATGCGTCATAATAATCACTGATGCGTCACCCAAATATATTCACCGATGAATCGATTCTGCGTAGTTAAGTTCACACTAATTGTAAATTTGAATACATCAATAGTTAATAAACTAACTGTTTCCTTAATACTTGTTATTATACACGCATTGCTCTGAAAACGAGTATCTAGAGGGAGTTAGGCCTACGCATAGTGCATATTTCACTAGTGTTTATGTGGGGTCGTCTTGGCAACCAATCTGTGTTTTTACTAAGATTACCTCAGAAATTCGTTGGTTTGTCTCCAGGCAGGACTGACTGACCAGTTATATTCATTCGCATTATTACAATAAATTGATTACAGAATTATTCTGCCTTATTTGTACATTAACTTATTTCATTCATTCTCGATTGCATCCTTCTCCTCCCTTCAAATACAAGGATCACACATTTCTTATACAATCCTTGATACGTAAGGGCCTTAATGTACTAATCTCTAAGCACTAATGGGCAGCTGGAAGGCTAATGCTAATCATCGTTGTAATAACATCCTAAATTGCTTGGAGGAATTGCACAAGAGTAATTCGTATTACATTTTCGACACCGAATTGGGCCCACTACCTGAGAGAATTTGCTTACTTAAGTAAAAATATAATCTTCACATATATGCCACTTGTTGCTGCCCCACCTATATTAGTCGTCCTCGTTCTCCCCATGATGTGTTACTAGATCTTTGTGCTACAATATCACTGATTATATCCCTTGGCAGGTGATGGCCTTTTTGTTCTGTTCTCTTCTTTTAAGGCTGGGTCTGAGTGCGAAATGTCTTATACAAACTATTCCTTTGTAAGATGATTGTTGAAAGATTAAATTCAAATTTCATGTTCTCCACACATGATATGATTATCTACACATGGTATAATTATGATTATTTATATTTGCGCCTCAATGTACGTGTAGCAGCCTTATTATCCATGTATAAAGGATCATTTTGAGATGAGTTGCTCCAGACTTGTTTGTATAATTAGACTGTAGACTTGTTGAATCGCCAATTATAGGCCTAATCTCTATTTTCAAAATTCTTATTTTCGAGCATCACAAAAAGGATAGCTGAGATAGCATTATATCAGTATTATATCAGTATCAATAAGTTATAAGTTATGATGAAGTAGGTGAAGGCAACTCAACTGAAAACATCTCGCAGTGAATTTTGTTTAGCAGTTTATTCAATATTCCATAGTTTCAACTTCAAAACTATTCAAAATAAACCATATTTATATTGGTTATTCAAAGGTAATTGAGCTTGGGATGCACTGATTATAAAGCTGGTAATTCTAGGACATTAACATTTTGTTAGTAAATTGAAATTGTTGTGTGTTGCCAATGCAATGCTCGAGTTCACAATCCTCCTGCGGCTATGCGACGCTGAGACTAACTCATTTCCTTTTTTTTGCACTCATTTTCAAAAGGCATGACAACAATATCCCCCACAGAGCAACATTTAGATTGAGTATCTAACATGTCTGTAACTTAATAATCCTGATTCCAACCAACTTTGAAAAGTCTTTCGTGATCAGATTTAGTGATGACCGGAAACCTCCTGGATTTTTCTCAAGCGGTGGGATGACGGAGTCCAATATAATTGCCGTACGAACCAACGTCACTATGAAACCGGCGTTGACACTTATTTCAGAATTGATTGAACGTCTGATAAATTTAGGAATAAGTGCTGGATTCACCTAGTGGGATTATGGAAATCGGTTTGTGAAAGAGGTCTCGGAAGCCTTTGCAGGAGCTTGAACCAAAGCCGTTTTAATTTGAGGTAATCACTTTGCCACCTGAGATCCCATGGATTTTTGCGACACTCCATGTTCTAAGATTTCCCGAGTCAAGATGATTAAATTACAAAAAGGACAAGGTAGTGTTCACCCGGTAGTTTTCGCAACCAGACGTATTTCGTCCACATTCATGCAGACGGTTTGTTCATTATTCCTCCATCACTTGTGTATGAATAGATATTATTTATATTCGTTTGTTACATTCAGTCAAAAAGTCTGTACATTTTATTTTTAAAGAAACTGGACTCTTAGCGACAACCACTTTTGAAAAAAGCTGCCATCGGCAGGATCACTACCCACAAAAACGTCGCACCCGCCATCACGGGTCCAACGCAAATATAGAGAGATGTGATACTTATCCCCCTCTTTGCCCACACGATCGTGCTCCCCCGCGTATTTTACCTACAATGATAACCACTTTAAGACATTTTCCTCGCCATGGCAGTGGTGCGTGCGGGACACTAGGTAGTAGGGGGGGGGGGGGGGGAGGAGGAGAGGGGGGGGGGGGTGATAACAAACATAATCTAACTAAACTAACCCTGCAAAACGCTCCCTATACTTTCCTATCCTTGTGCGGTCATTTTCTGGATATGACCACTCTATTAAAACATCAGGTCGAAAAAGGTTGAACATTTTAATATATAGTAACCTTTCCATTATAAAGAGTATGATAGAAAATACGTAAGTATAACTAAAAAATAGGATAAAACTAAGCGGTTTCGGCATATGAGCAAGTATATTTCTGCAATTTTTCAAATAACATTATTGCCTCCCTTTTAGGCATTAATAATTAAAACTAATTCATATCTATGAGACTGATATGAAGGAATTCAAGAGACACATGTATATATAGAAATCTGGAAGTGCTGAGTCGTAGAGGCCATCATCATTATAACGTTACACAGGCTGATAATCATGCTTAACTGGTAGAAAAGAATTTTGAAAAAATAATGTTTTTGGTACAGATTACCTCGGAGGACGTTCTCTTATAGCATAGAAATATAATATCACTATTGAATATTTAAATGAAAGCAAAGTGTGTCATTGATTATTGAGAGTGGTTTATCAAAAAATAATTCACCTTTTTATTCAAAATATCATACCTCATGAATATTTCCGAATTAACACCTATACCTCACACACGAGTTGCATGTTTCTGCCAGTAAATTATGGAAATCATTGGCTCTCCATGTTGGGGGTAACTGAACGTTTCTCTGTAATGAAGGACTGGCGAACATGCTAGATAGATGACCAAAGGGACAATAATATGAATATTCACACTTCCTGAGAATCATGTCTGTTTGGTTGGATATACATTGGTGCTGTATTTGCCAGTAAGAAGAAGAATTTGATTGATGTTGGGTTTTCTTGTATCAGACTTTTAGATCCACCCTCATGGAATGTCCCATTGCCATTAGTTTTGGTGTTAACTGTTGAATTAATGAACTTTTCACATGTAACTTTTCTCAGGTAACATATGATGTTACCTGACTGTATTCACTGAGTTTGTGCTAGACGAGACACAACTGCCGCTTTTTCCGTGAAAATAGCGACAAGCTCACACTGAGAACTAAGCATGTTGTACCCGATACATCGGTAAACACATTAAGGGGAAAAACACTATTTTATTGCCCATTTTTCAACATCACTATAGAAATCATCAATGATATTCACGTAATAGTATCTTAAGACATTTTCCTTGCATTTGTGATGATAATCTATACGTCAATAATGCAGACAAACAATGCTAGACTCCAGTTTAGCCACCAGAAAGATGCACAGAACGTTTGAAAGTTGAGCCATTCCCGCTCCATAGTATACATACCTGTGCCTATACCTATGCATACACTGCCTATGTCCACCCTGGTCCACTCTCACCCACTACTGCTAGCAGCGCAGTTGGTCATGCCTCAGCTGAGGCAAATCAGCAGTAAAAGGCGAAGAATAGGGGATGTCAACAGCTGTAGATGAAGATACCAGAAGCCACTTCCCCGCTAAGCATGACATCATATCCTGGAATCCCCCTTGTCCCAGGGACACCCGATAGCTTTGCGCTTCTGCTTGAACAAGCGGGCAGGTGTGATCCTTGTAAGGACAATTCTCAGTAGTGCAGTTTCTATAATTCCAATAATAGCAGCAGGATAGTCGTCAGGAATAGTGTCACGGCCCCTGCCCTTTGCCTTTGGTAGCCAAGCCAGTGGGGGCTGGGCATTATCACAGTGCTTGGCTAGCACTGCACCAAGCAATAGTTGCATCCACGGTTGTCACAATCCAAGAAACCAGCACTAGTGTTCTCAGAAAACCATCCACAACATGATGATCATAATTTGCATATGCTACATCCATATAGTCGCCCTCGAAAGCGGGACGGGTGACCAATTCCAAGTGTGAAAAGTAGAACCTAATGTAACCCCTGGACTCTTCACGACAACCGCTTCTGAAAGAAGCCGCCTATTGGCTAATTCTTAAAACACAAAAATGTTGTACCCGTTATCACAGTCGGGTGCCTATATATAGTAGGAGAAACGAGAATTACTGCCGTCGTGCAGACACGATCTTGCTCATCCGCGTATTCTAGCTACAATGATGACAATCTTAAGACATTTCCCTCACAATTTTGGTCGGAATCGATCATCATTACTGTATATCAACCAAGATATAAGCAGATTTAGCCATCTCGTAGGGGCTATCAGGATTCGAACTGGCGGCCATTCCCGCTATAAGCGCATGTGCAAAGGGTTCATGGGACAGCGGCAGGGAAGCAGCATGGAACAGCCGCTGCGGCTAGCGATCTTAGAACTTAGAAGCTCTGTTCACTGAGTGAGTGAACAGCGCTGAGGCCCGGGTGGGGATGGTGTGGAGTATGGGACGACTGGGTGGAGGGGAGTTCGTCGGCAATTGTTTTTCTTTATTCATATAACCTAACACTAACCATAGCAAACCCTACAAATGGTAATATCTCGTGGTTATACTCTGGACAAAAGCAGATGCTGCGCCACCATAACCATAACATACCATACATCAGCTGACAGTTGGACAGCTTTTTGTGGTCTACACTCTTAGAGGCAACAGAGTTCAAAATTTGTTGAAAATAATATTCTGGGCAATATATATATATCATACCAGCATTTCGGCGAACAGTGACGGGATCTACAGCTGCTTTTTGATGTGGTTTGATAAAGTGCAGATGTGACGTCGTCATCAATGTAAACACACTAGGTGGCTGAGAGACAGGCGGAGTATATGTGCATGTGACAGGGACAGTAGTAGAAGGAGTGACAGGCATGGAAATTGGTTGATCCACTGCTGGAGGAACAACGCCAGAAGTTTAAACTTATTCATTCATTATATATGTATTTATATATATTCCTGATTTATGTTACAAATACTTTGATGTATCTGTTGATTATTTCATAAGGTCTCTGTCAGACCTTCGTATGGTCAGGTTGGGATCACCTCTCAACCTCAGCATGCTCAGACATGTTGGTTATTGCACGCTCAGACATGGTTATTGCAGGCTGGTATTTTCAGCGTGCACATATTGTGAATATTGCATGGCCTTTTTGCACACAAAATCCTCTTTGAGGGATTTTTGATAAAAAAGGAGAACCATCAGTCCATTGAATTGTTCTGTATGTATTTCAGGGGTCATTTTAGCATATCAGAGAACACTCTAAAATATAATAGACAACTTATAAACCATTGTTCAGTAGAAAATACAATGAATGCCTGGTTCTCCACCCCAATGTTATAACCTATTGCATCAATATAAAAAGAGAACCATCTGTCCATTGAATTGTTCTGTATGTATTTCAGGGGTCATGGTAGCATATCAGAGAACACTCTAAGATATATAAAGACAACTTATAAACCATTGTTCCGTAGAAAATACAATGAATGCCTGGTTCTCCACCCCAATGTTATAACCTATTGCATCAGAATATTTATTTGGATTGGGGGGGGGGGGGGAGTTAGCTAGAATATGGTCAAAATACAAGTAAAGGCTGGTCTGACTGGTGCTTACCCCAACCATGCGATAGCAATGCACATGATGATATATGGGCCACATCGGCAGGAAATGTACAGTCTGCAGCGCTACATAGTTGTGTTGAACTGTATTTTTAACCTTATTTTTGTCTTAAATCTTTGTGATTTGGGAGGATTGGTAAAGCCGAATTGTACTTAGGAGACTTCATTGATATGTCAGTACGTCCTGAACGAAGAAGATCCATAGACTTAAATACATGTAAAAATATTTCACAGGTAAGTAATAGGATCACCACAAGAGAAGATAGGACTGTTGTCACCAAGGGAGACTTATGGGTTCTGCCCTTTCAGAGGAAGGATAATATTATTCGGTCTTGGAAATTAGCAGACTTTAACTGGTTTTTCTTAGTGGATAACAAGTGGAGAGGTGTATTACTTATGCGTTTTTTTATTGCTCTAATATCCCCCTAATACCTTTAATTAAGTTTAGTTTCCGTCAATATTCTATAGTTTATCTTGTATTTCGATGATATGGGCGAAGGTTTTCAAGAGTTATACCTTCACTACTTGTGGAGATTCACCACTTTGAACTAGGGTAGAAGAAAGACAAGCGTTGAACGCAGACCACAATGGCTTTATTTCTTAACAAAAATATAGATAGACAGGTATTATGGGGAATGGCGATTGGGTCGTGGGTAAAAAATACTTGCTCACCACCCATTGTATACCATACACGTGCATTCACTATAAAGACACCCTACACATTCTGTCTCTGGTATATACTACAATCACCATCATAATTGGCAATATCCTTGTACATGCATCTTTTACATGAATTTATATACATTTAATATGAGGGGAAATAATTCGAAATCGGCGGTGGTTCACAGTTCACATTAACATTTCATATCATTATTAGTGCAAATGAAGCTGTAAAACGTAAAGGTAAATTTAAAAGAAGTCACATGCATACCTGACGCCAAATTAGATTGTTCTCGTCTGGTATAAAAGTATGTTAAAGTAATGAATTTCACATGTTCCTTTTGTCACAGAATAATTACTTACATGTAGGCCTATATGTCTTAATTCACCCGTCTCGGGGAATGGATTTATCTTTTAATCTTACATAACCTTTTCACTAAAGCTAAGCTGCCTTTAAATATTGCACACGCCGTCTCTTTAAACAATATTTCATAAGTCCAGAAACCACATATACGTTATATATACATGAATGATAAAAATAGCCACAGGGTCAGTGGCGGATCCAGGAAGGGTTGACTGCCATTGAAATTCACCCTGATCATGAGGACCTAAGGTTTGTTTCAAACAGTCTTGTTGAAATGTAATCATAAAGGTCAATAACAAATGTTCTATTTGGGACACTATACAGGTTGGTCAATCACTTTTAATATAATGTACATTAACTGAAGATCAAAGGCATCTCTCGCAATACAAATGAAAAAAGGAAACTGGACCCGCCACTGCAAGGTCAATAAATAGGACAAGGTCAATCTTTAGTAAAATTGTCAGGCACGCAAAACCGAAATGTGATGCTAGTAATTTAGCAATACCTGGTGGTTTGACACAGATAAATACAAATGTATTCTCTATATATTTGTACTTACATGTATAGAGCAAAATATATTATATACAGAGCATGTCATCCTTGAAAGTAGTAAATATGTTGGGGGTAGTTCATAATTACAGAAACCGGGATAATGGTAAATATTTACCCCGAATTGGTAAACAAGTCTGGACTAAAACTCATCTTTTCACAATGACACCATCATAATAACTGTACACATTTTCAATGCTGGTCTTTTCGTATATTAAATAAAATGTAAATCATGAATTATCCCGTGCATACGTTAGATCAAAATATACATCAGTGGTTTTTGAATGTAAGTGGTTTGTGCTGAAGGATGTTATCACATTCATTGAGTCCTATCTTGAATCCAATCTCGCCACATCAACACAAAATTTATCATTTATTTAACAACTATGGCCCCCGGCCTGAAAAAAAAATAGTGAAGAAAAGTATAATGATGAATATCCAATAGTGGTCGATTCATGATCAATACCACATTTGTACCTCACAGACAGTAAAACCGTTAAAAATATGTAATCACATTTTTGGTCTCAGTGGATACTAGTTTCACAGGTTGGTGATCATAGTCATTTTCGTAATTTATTTGGCTTAAATCAATTTGCTATGCATAATAAGGAACTCTTTTCACTTGTTTACACCCATGAGCAAATGTGAACCGAAGTAAATTCGCATGAAGATAGACCATCAAAAGCCATCAGGCCTGCCATATGATACCCTATCTGGAGATATGGAGAGGAACTTCAGTGAGCATGTTGGCAAAATGAAGCTGTCTCCTACAATTGTCCTTAAATGTGTCTTGCTGTAAAATCATTTGATTTTATGCACGTAGTTTGCAAATTAGGACTGTCTCACCTAACAAATAACAAAGAAAGGAATATGTAAAGGAGAAGTAAAGAAGTGAGTATAATTGTATTTACTGCTGCTCATTCACTTGAATGAGATTCAAATATTTCGTTAAACTTATAGCAAAAAGTAAAGTATGACAAGTAAAGTGATGATAGTTAGAAGAAACTAAACGCTATAATTGTTAATAATAAGAGTTGTATTGTTACACATATTTCATTGTCATGTCAATGTTGTTATAAATGTATGGACAATATTCGTAATATCACACAGGACTCAACAAAACGGACACTGAACTTTAAAGAAATAGAAAATGAAACTAATACGGAAAGGAAGTCCGGGAAAACCTATGTTAAGTCACAGAAGGACACAAATCCATTTTCCTTTACTTTATACAAAATTGTATCTGTATATAAAAAAGAGGAATAAAACTATTACATACATGCATACAACACCTAAGCTATGATTTTATATATCCTATTAGATCCAAATCATGATAATGTACATCGTCAAGTCTGAATGTGTATCGATTGTTTCTTTTGACAACTTTTATCTTGCAATTGATTGTGTTGATTAAAATGAGAAATAAGAGTCAAATAGAACATGACAAAAAAGCTTTCTCTAAAGGTTAGTTGGAAGATATCTATTGAACACATTGTCATCCAGCTTACGTGTACTTTTTCCAAGAGAATTCCAAGCTTCTTCTAGGTTTGGTTTGGTTATAGATGGTTCTGAGTCACTTTGGAAAATGATAAATGGTAGGGTAAACTCCAATCTAGCCGTGCTTCACCACCATAAGGCAATGTTCTTTTGATATTTTATAGACTAAAAACTGCTTAGGGATGAACTGTTTGAAGACCAAAGATATACTCTCTTAAATTACACTTTAATAGACAGAAATGATTGGCCGTAAAAGGAATTAATTAGATTGAATCGAGAGTGAAACGGTTGCAGTAGAGAATTACCACATCCTATGCGAATAAATTGAAGGGAAGAATGTACGTAAGAATATGGTTTTCGGACCATTCTGATATTTTCGAACCAGGTTTTATAAGGTAGATCAGTAGATCTCCAGAGGTTGCAATTGCAACACATAGGTCCTATGAGGTTTATCCGGCTTTTCGATTTGAACAAATGCACAAGGGGAAACTCTTTATTCATACTCCTTCCCATTTGTTCCCACTATATCACACGCACGAAACTGCAATTTATATTCTGAAATCAAAACGATTTGCTCTTAACTTTGGACACTTTGTGGATGTTAGGACCTTAAGGTCTTTCACTGGGTGACGATGGTTTTTGTATCTGTGATGATGGGATATCATCAGAAAAATATATTATATAAGATTTGAGCTTACCTTAATCATGCGTTTTCTAACCATACCATAATTGCCAATATAGTGTTTGCAAAATCTAGGTTGGAATGCAGTAGCAATATGAATATTCGGAGGTAAAAGGCTGCACTTTTTTTTTGTAATTATCAAATAATATTTAATGTTATTGGTTGGCTTGGCGCTGCCTTTCTTCGATATGCTTGGAGAAAGTGCATGAGTGATATTATTAACAGATTTTTCAGGTACCGGTACACGTATTTAAGAACTGTATTCTTTCCTCATTAGCATAGCAAGCGTGAGGCTTTAGGTAAAGGTAAAGTCGTCAGAAAATGTACAATTATCCTTCACAAATTTTCTCAAATAACCCAAATTAAAGACTAGAATGAGGTTTAAATTAGAGTGTTTTAACAAATGAATTACCCGATATATTGAGATATACTTAGTAATTATCACTTTTAGCAGAATATACTAAATGTGTAGAGTTGCCGATTGTACATTTTCTGGCGACCTGCCTATGATGCTCATAAAGATACCATATCTCAAGCCAGATATTGTTCAATTGAGATATTCCACAGCTGAATCTGATGTACTTAACTTAGCCACTGACAACATTTTAAGGTCAAATGGCACCAATTTATTCAAATCACAATACCAGAAACACTTTAACTATCGTATTAATCCGAATTTCGTGACTAAATCACCAACCTGTGCTGCTCAGACGAACCTAGCAGCAAAATAAAAGTACATGTCTATAAACAACCAAACGTACATGTTGCACGTTATTCATCCCCGAACGTTCTGGCTGTAAAATATATATAAGATAATGTCCGACCCAATACCCATGACAATGAAGAAAAAATCTGCTTGTCCCCTCATCCATCATCTTCTGATGAATGTACCTTTTTACATCCAGCTCTCGCCTGTAAAAATGTGGGCTCACACATTAGGTTTTTACATTGAGACCAATTATTTCCCGGTCCTCAGGTAGGCAGTTCAGAGGTGTTTTTGTATTAGTTTTCCATTCCATTGTTTTTCCCACCGCCCAAATCCGTTTCATGCCGGGTAATTTAACATACTTCTTCCTGCGTCTATACTTTGCAAAGTAGTCCCATTAAAAAGAGCCTCTTCATCGGGAAAAGGTTTCTGTTGCCATGTTATTGCTTTGCCCAGTTTATGCATACATTTGAGAGAAGAGACTTTAAATATATTGATAAGTGACCAATGTTGATTAGACCTTCGTTAACTCTTGATAGCCTTATAATATGAAACGAAACCAACGAGCATCAATAGGAGTATAAGTCCCCCAATTATTATAAGAATAAGATGTATTGGTATGCTTCCTTCACTGTGATGTTTTCGCTCCAACATCACCAAGTCAGGAGTCTTATCTGTACCTCTATTATCATCACTACTTCCGGCCCCGTTGGTCCGAGGATCTAGGCCGGAACCGGAACGTTTTCTAGTGTCAGTGTTGGTTGCTCCTGAGGGGCAAACCCAGTCCTCGATTAGTTTCGCATCTGTTTTGTTAGCTGAAATAGAAAAAAAGAAATCTTAATTCAATACAAAGAAGGGAATATTCCATCTAAAATCAGTGATACCCAACAGTATAAAGGACTAACCCCTATTGCAAACTTGCGAGCCTACAACTATCGTAATATTATAGGCATACATCACCCTTGACCCCCATTGAGTCGTTCATAACATACAAATGAGAAGGAAGCTATTATTCCCACACATGTAAGCTAAAACGACGATATGCATCTCGTATACCATGGAGAACTGAAAGAAGTGTAATAATGTGTCGGATCCTGAAATAAAAAGAGAACCGCGGCCCTCCAAGAATCATCGTTATTTCTTTCATCAATGATTTGTTTTTCATTTAGGGCAAGGTCACGTGAAATGCAGCGAACATCAAAGACCCCATGTTTTTTAATAGATTTTTCATCATCAATAATCGAGTCATTAATTATTTGTCATGAGATCTCACATCGGAAAACACACAAATCATGGGCTATCAAAATATAAGACATTTACATCAAATCCAGGCGAGCGAATCGACCAATTTCTTTGAAATTCTCTAATAATCAATCATTTCCCAACTGCTAAAGCTATCATATTTATCAGAAGTATATATGCTGGTATAAATAGGATAGATAATTTAGTCACAACCTACATTAATCAACTGTTAATAATCCACATTACATTTGCGTTTCTACCCATCCATACAACGGTTTATTTCCGCTCTGTAGGCCAATCTCTCACGACCTTGTATTTATAAAGGAAATAGGGATCACCGATTGATTTAATCCGTAAATGGTACTTAAAGCCATTAATCGCGATGAAAGAAATTTCATTGTGATCTCGAATAAATTCAGGATATCCAGTCAGATTTACAAATGATACCCTTGCGCCAATTCTGGATTACATGGAACCGTTGGATGGTGTTTGCTTTTCTCAACTTAAGTGGAACACACGTGTCATGAGGTCGACTCTTTTGAGTCACTGATGTCATTCCTTCACCCATGAAAAGCCGCCCTTGTTTTTCCCAGAACCACTCAGCGGCAAAGGAGGTGGATCAATTACTTTAGTTGGGAGAGGGTGGATGGGCAACGGTATGTAGCCAGGGGGTGCAAAGGCCACACGTGAATAATACACAATCAAATGTGAGACCTATACCTATATCATTATATTACCTACGATAATCACCATGTTAATCTCCATGTTTAGTACATACATTATTTATTACATACAATATACTGATATATATATATAGATATATATATAATATATATATATCTGCTATATAATATTACAATATAATATCATAGACAAAGTTGTCCGACGTTCCAAGCAAATTGCAGTAAGTGGGCATAGCAATTGAAGTTAATCGCATAGCTCAAAAGTAACATGGAATTTGGAGATCGCCCGAGGGTAATTTTGTATTTATTATACTTTCCCTAATATACATGGTGAAGGAATAGCGAAAATTCGATGGGAATTAGTGTTGTACCATAAGTTCATTAGTATATATGTGCCCTCTTCTTCCTTTAGACGTGACGTCATAAAAACAAGTCCCGTTGATAAAGCACTAGTTCTATATCAGTTTACAGATATGGAACTCTGGGTTATAGAATGTGCATATATGCTAATAGCCTAGTTGGTATTTCATATTACCCTCTAGAAAGGTATAAAAAATAATATTACAATATACATGTACATTGTTAAACTATTGCTGTAACTTGTAAGTTCTCAACTGTAGGCATGCTGTAAACAAATATCAGCAGGACATACATTCAGGGGGCGCCATCCTACATCGTAGTTATTACCTTATTTATACATGCAGAGAACAAATAATAGTCATATATCAGCTGTGCGTGCTTTTATAATTACAAATAATGAATTGAAATACTAATTGTAATAACAAACTCACAGAAATGTTGATACTCAGCAGGGAGTAGTCCCTTGGAGTTTTATTCCTAAACCCTCCCCCCCCCCCCCACCACACACACAGACACATCACCTGCCCCGACTTTCAATATTCCCCGAATCACCCTGGATTGACGACGTCCCCTAAAGTGTGGCTGACACAACCTTTTTATGGTGTAAAGAAATATCGCAACTCGAGCCATCAGAGCCAAGTGCTTAAAAGATGTATTGCTTCCGACTGTGGTCGCAGAACTATCCCTTTTAATGTTTAATTAACCGATACATTGAGAGGGTTTAAATTGCTTGTGCCAAGTGATTTTAAAGCTTGATGTACTGTAAATTAAATCTGAAAGAGGTCAGAACGCAGTGAGTAGGGAAAAGGACTCGAAATCTGTTCCATTTGAACAATTTTGACTTAAAATTTAAAAATGTGTCCCTTAGTGAGGCAGGGTGGTTCTCAGGGTGACGCTGACCTCGTTTAGCCTACTGTAAATTTTAAATGTTGTAATTCTTTTTATAATTCTAAATAAAATGTATTACCAAATTCCCCATTAAATAGTTTAACCTTATCCCCAATTTCACGCTTGATCTAGGACATAAATCATTTGAAGGCATCTTCTTCCCGGGAAATGTTATCAGGGTAGAAGAATTTGTCGTATCGACCATAATCGTATCTAAAATAATGGGCATGTCTACAATTACATAGTCTTGATTGCTTTTACCACTCAAGTCATTATGCTCACATTATAAGCATTCCTTGGCCCCTTTTCTTACATCACTTGGATCAGGTCTCTTTTTATTTTCATTTTGCCCGTTTTTTCTCTTAGTAGAGTATTAAGTTATCTTTCTCATATTCGCTACGGTCATCATTCATCATACACTTGATTACAATGGAACGTGCCCTGACGAAAAGAAAGCGGAGACAATGATTGATAGATTCCTTTGGAACAATAAAAAGTAGCAGTGCTTTGTGAAGATAGACGAATTAGAAGAGGAACATGGAACTCTTGTGTGTTTGCCACTATATGGTGCTACGATATCCAAGCCTCAAGAATACGCCACAATAAATACATCAAATGCTGGGGGACTGACAAGAGTCTCTCCCACATCTGAAACCTTCTCTAATATTAATTTCTATATTTGTACATTTTACACTAACAGTGTACATGTAGTTGAGCATTTCTCATTAAACGAGTGCAATTAGGTTTTGCTTTTTAAAAAGGCAGTAACTTCAAGGAATTGGTGTAAATGTATTTACAAATGGGCTTATTGTCCATAAAATCTGACATTTTTTTTTAGCTTTATGGCTAGTAGAAGCTGCTAGTTTATACATCGTTATTTACATCGCCCACTGTTATTTACAAACTCGCATCAATCAACCCAATTTAAAATATCTCAGAATAGGTATAAAAATTCAGAAACTTAGACAAATGTTTGATTGTTTATGAAGAACAGTTGCTTCAATCCACATGGAAAAATTAAAAGAGCTAATGAATTGTATCCTATTGTCATGTCTGTTTTATTGGAGAGCAAAAAGTGTCTTTTAAACATTTTACGTTATTTGTCAGCTGGAAAATCAACCCATTAACTTGCTACCAGGTAATATTAGTAATTCTAGTGTCTCTGAATAGGTGCAACCCTTTTTGTAACAAAGCCTCTCTGGTCTATATAAATAATTGGGTTAATTAATTAATTAATCAGACGGTAACTGTTCCCAATATCCCAACCCAAGGATATGAATACTGAAATTACCCTGAAATTGCTCTGTTCATAAGGGTGTTGACAAACTCGAGACCAATTGAATTAGACCGAAAATACTGAAATTACTGAACATAACGGTCCCTGTTCCAAGGGTGTTAACAAGTGGTGTTAACAATTCAGACCAAGCAAGGCCAGAAGGCAAGGATATTGGGCTGTTAGAGCCTTTGTTTATGGTCCGAACTGGGCTCTAAGCCTGACGGGACCAGTCAAGGCGAAAGCCGAGACTGGCTTTAGTCCCCGTTGGTTGGGCTGTTACTATCACTTCAGTCTGTTAGTATCAGTTTCCGGCATAGAGTGGCCACTACCGGTCCCGCTGGCCACTCTGTGCGTCTATAACGGGCCAGCTCAGACCAACCAACGGGGACTAAAACACCGGAGTGGTGTACCATTCTTTCAATCCTATAGATGGAAGCCTCAGGATATGGTACCTGGTTGATGATATAGGTGTAAGCCTCACAACATAGTAAAATGGCCATTAAGCATTATTATAATCATGTAGCATTTCAAAATAAATCATGTCTAATTAATGGAAATTAGAGCCATTATCTCTGAGCAAATTAAGGTAGCTAATTAAGTGTCAGAACTAATTAGGGTAGCTAAATACAGAACTAATTAAGGTAGCTAAATAAGTTAGCTTTCTTACATTTTTCTGAAAAAAACCCAAGCCACTCTATCAGTCAAAACCTATGTATTTCAATCTCTATACAGTCACTGTGAATATGGAGTATTCATTCAATGGTTATTTACAACTTCACATGTTATTTACATTGACGCATCAGTTATTCACATCATCCATTTTTAAAGTCTACCCGCCAAATGCTTTGTAGGTACAGGCAAAAAAGAACCATATCAGTGTGTTCTGTTCTGTTATTTTTTATTTTTTTTACAGATTTTATTTCTACTAGGTAGTACAGGTATCCCCTTTTCGGGGTTTCTCACCCGCCCCTATTTGTTGTTTTTGGTGTAGATAGGGGAGAAGTATTGGGGAGAAAATCTTGGATATATATGTACAAAAAACCGATAATTGTTATAATTTACATACCTATTTAGCATATATCAACCAAATTGCCACTCGGATTCATTGATGGAGTGTTTTTGGTTTGATCAGAGATTATATATTTGTTACCTTTTTTGCCACTCTGATTCTGAGATGGAGTGTTAAAAGGTATAACATCTTTGTACAGGATGGAGAGATTATGATAACATTATGTTGCCTTTTTGCCACTGTGATCCTTAGATGGAGTGTTAAAGGTATAGACAAATTTGTACAATGAAACATATTATATATAAGTAAGGTACATAGGTGAAAAAACAAAGTATACAGATTTTATTTGTAGGTCTATGTCAATAGTAATACTATATTGTCTTAGATTTTTTTTACGTATATCTTCATCATTTGGGCATTGGTTTTACCACTTTGCCGCTCAAATCCGATCGATTTGGTGTTAGTGTTAGTGTCCTTTATAGATTTGTTTGTTAGTAGTTATGATATAATTTTGGGATTTTATGTATATATAGCTTCTGGTTATAACCTATCTGATGGCATTTCATGTGGGTTAATCCAGTAAGATTTAATTTAGGAGAACATATAGGAATTAAAATGTGTGAGAGTGGGGGATTCCTTATTGAGTATATAGGGTATTTAGCCATACTTTTTGATTTGTTTTAAAGGCTTCTATTGTACCTATGTTTCACTGTCTGGGTGAAAGCTCATTCCAAGCTTGGGCACATTTAGCTTGAACAGTGTTTTCTCCCAATTTTGTTCTATATCTGGGTATTTTTAGTGTTGGTCCATCATGGATTCTTGTGTTTCTATTTGGGATGTTTGAGTATGTAGGGTTATTTGATCTCTTAAAAGCTATATGTCTAAGATGGGTTGCAGTTTGGGTGTCTATGTATCTTCTGATTTTGCTTAGTCGGTATATTTTGTGAGCTATTGTTTTAACTGAGTGTGATAGTTGAGGCTGGTAGTTTAGCTTGTTGTCAATTATGAAACCCAGATATTTGTAGGAGGATACTAATTTTAGTTGTTCATTTTAATATGTTATTGTTTTTAATTTGTTTGCTTCATAGTTCTTTCTGGATTTGGACAAAAGCATTATGTTTGATTTTGTAGTATTTACTAGAAATACATTTTTCTTACACCAATAATGTAGATCGTCTATGGCTTTTTGCATTTTTTCATATAGTGTGTCAATATTTCTACCATGGATATATATTATGGTATCGTCTGCATATAGGGATAGGTTACAGTTGGGTATGTTTGCTTCAATATCATTGATAAATATTATAAACATGAGAGGACCTAAAATTGATCCTTGGGGTACTCCAGAGTTTATTTTGCATTGAGTTGAGGTAAGGTTGTTTGCAGTAACCTTTTGCTTTCTATTGGATAGATAGGATTTGCACCATTCTAGTAGTTTCCCTCTTATGCCTATATGTTCTAGTTTTTGCAATAATATTGAATGATTCACCATGTCGAATGCCTTTCTAAAATCCATGAAGGAGATTAAAGTGTCAATGCCCTTGTCCATTTCCCATGCTATGCCATCAGTGACAGTGGTTAATGCATCTATAGTTGAGTTCTTAGGTCTGAAGCCAAATTGTTTTTTATTAAGGATCTCACAGGTTTCCAGATACTCATATATTCTTTTGTGTACCATTTTCTCAATTATTTTGCTTGGTGTTGGTAGGAGTGAAATTGGTCTATAGTTATTTATTTGATTTGATTTGCCACCTTTGAAGAGAGGGATTACATTTGCCAGTTTCCTTTTACTCTATGTAAATGTCCATTTCAGTCAATTGCATGCCTTTGGCTGGATATCAAGCTATTTAAAAGAACCTCTACTAAAAAGAAAGGATTTTCCACCCTATGGGGCCAATTTTAATGCATATAATGCCCCTAAAAACTAGTTTTGCCCAATTCTTTTATGTCTTCCGGTAGAATAACTCTGTTTAACATATTCCATTGATCAGTGCAAATTTACCAGCAAAATATATCATGCTATTGATCGAGACAGCATACTACTTATGACAGTGCAAATAACACAGAAACATGAACCTGTACTTTGATATACTGCTGCATGAAAGGAAAAGCTAAAAGATATATAGCAATTTCTGGCAGAGATGCACCAAACTACCTTCTACAGTATATAACATATGATTTGATATGATTATTCAAAGTTTAAAAAATGATGCTCCAGAACCCCAATTGCGCTCATTTCGTGAGGACTTCTTTGACGGCAATACAGGAAACTTAGGATGATAATCCACCTGGATTGTCATTTCTTTTGTGAAAACTTTTTATTCCCGAGAATTTCACATTTTGACACGATTTGTCTCATCACAAGAATCAAAGTTAGACAAACATTTCTATTTCTGGGCCCAGTTTATTTCTATTTCTATCCATCTATCTAATTCCTCTAATTACATTATAAGCTATACATGATGGGTGATTATGGAACGTTGTAACTATTATTATACTGATAAATCTTTCTTTTCATGGATTGTCTTGATAATGAGTATGTTGACGCCCGTATGTCTATTTCTGATGTAGTATGACGATGCTCCTCATTCTGCACTTGATCTTAACTTCTTTGTAGGTTTTTAAGATAATTTGTTTTTCTTTTTTCTTTATTTCTGATTGTAAATCTCAGTAATACACTTTTGTTGACCTGCTCGATTTGTATAACTGTACTGGTAATTTCTTTCTTTTTTTCTTTTTTTCCATTAGCTTTGACTGAGAATATTGTGTATCACATGACGCTTGGCTAAATAAAAATATTTAAATACAAATACATCGATCATTTTCTCAAGCATGTTTTGGCAATTCCGTATATATCAAATATTGCTAATACTTTGCCACTCTCGAAAACATTAGTTGTATTTATATAAGTAAAGGAGAAAAATACTGATTAATTTGTACATTTAACGCTTCTGTGATTTACCCAAGTAACAGTTGGCTTAAGGGAGGAGTGAATTATGGCTTTTCGCTCAAGATGTTGCCAATACAAGGGACATCACAAGGATTTTTAACCAATATGCAGGAGATAATCCAGAAATGTAGGGAGTGTTTTTCCTATGCAGGACTCAAATTCATTTTTCTCCGTTAGAGCTGTAGGTGGGAATTGATTTCACCAACGATCCTATAGTGTTGATTTCATGAAGTAAGAAAATGTTTTTTATATTTTGTTTTTGTCATGTCACTTCCCTTCTGTGGGGCATATCAGTTTCTGATGCATTTCTTTACAACGTCTGTTTTTGTCACAGTTATTATATCACCCTATACCGGTATTTATGATAAGAAGATCCCTCTGAGATTACATTCAAACTGGTCAGAAACCCTGAATAGGCAAAGAAAGGTATTCTGTTCTGGCTAAGAATGTCAAGCCATTTTTGCGATAAGTGACATAATGCTAATTAACAAAGATCCCTCTTTCAACAGTTTGTTTCTTGCGCCATTCCTAATTTGGGGTTTTTCAAATGCCGTTAATATTTGATTTCGAATTCGTCGGAATTTGTATATCATTCCCAAATCTAGTCTAAGAAGGAAATCCTAAAAAAAAAAAAAAAAAGAGCCTGCCAAAACCCATCCTGCATGAACGATATCAAACGTATCTACAGTGAGAAAGACATGTTACTGCTTAATGAGACTGGTATAATTGTACCGTTATGTATTTCATTGTTATAGGTATTGCCTTACTTTAGCACTTTCAAGAAATCACTGATAAGCCACGTTTGATAGAACTGTCCTGAAATTGGTGACATGAGTGGACAATTTTCAAATAATACAGTCAATTTACAATAGACAAATGCTGACAAGTTCTTAAAGGAAATACTGGACGACATGCAAAAACCATTTTCGCAGAAAATAAACACAAGCTTAGCACTGCCACCTAAAGCTCTGGTCCAGAACCCCATTTATAATACAATTTTCTTGCTCAAATCAATCTTAGCTCCTCTAATTCTTTCACCAATCGAAAGGGAATGACATCAACAACTAAATGTATGAGTTCAGATGTGGAGGTAGTAGTGAAATTTTAAGAAAAGATGACTCAAATATAATACAAATCTAAAAAGGGTGTCTGCTCTGAGACTCAACCTCACCATGTCCAGTTTGTCTAATCTAATACCCTAACTACCAGACTATAGGGCAAAACCTAAAATAGGGTCAATTTAAAATAAGAGCCTTCAGTATAACGTTGCTTCTAGCATGGAGAAGTGGGGAAACAAGACGACTGGGAACTTGCCACATGTTGGGAAACTTTATATGTGCAAACAAATAGAGGTTGCTAAAGGATAAAGGTGGAAGAGAGGAGACTCAAAACATCTTTTTGGCGAACATATTAAGAATGCTGACTCAATTAGGGATTCAAATAAAAAAAGGAGGAAAAGGGATATTTTCTAATGAAAGCACGAGTTGCTGTATTCATGCAGGGCACAAGTATTTTTGGTAAGCTATAGAAGGTTTATAGTGGTGGGTAGCCCCTTTCACAACCTATCAACCTGTCTCCTGTTCAACATCTGTATTGCCTACATAAAACATATACATAATCTCTTACATACACTGAGTCAAATACATATTGGTTCCCAATGTTAGCTACCCCTGGTCGCTCACCAGTGCTATCCCTAGCTTTAATACATGTAGGATGAAACAACTAAATTAGTTAATCATTCAAGTTCTCATTTAGATTATAAATATATTTATTGCGAAATAAAGTATTTAATATTAAATAAATAAAGACACCACAACCTCAAACTTCAGTCTTTGCTTTTTATTGTGGCATATAAGAGTATCTAATGTCATTGCATACTTGTGACCGAGGCACCACATACTATTAGATGTCTGCCTGAGATATCTCTTGAAGATGTTATCGTTATGTCTCCATACACCATTTTCCGATACCAATTAGAGCTGCAAAAGAATAGCCTCTTTATTAGGCAATTCGGTTGTTGCATGTTCCTAATTAACACGATTCTACTCCAATCATTTCTTACTGTGGGGGTATTAAAGTTCGTTTGTTCAGTGAATACTGTTATAAACGTATGACATGTGTGAAGATTGCGACGACCTTGTAAGCTAAGCACACAAGTTCTTCTGCAAGTGCATTATATTATATAGATTATTCCATATTCTCCAACTCATTCTTTGCAGAGGTTCTCCCATGTTTATATGCTTTTATTCAATGAAACCGCAAGGCTAATGTCAAGAGAAAAAATAAAAAAAGTCAATTGACATTCAGGACCCTGGATCCAGGGATTGAAGAAGACATGTCCATTCACTGACCCACTTAACCCTAATCTAAATGAAAATAAGGATCCGGAAGAGGAGGTGAGGTATAGACATGCTGGTGGGCACCAGCCATTGTCTGTATTCTCCCAGAGAAATGGGTAATTGGTCGTACTTCATAGCCAAACTTTCAATCATCTGAATGTGGAGGGACATACAGATCCTAAACAAAAGCCTGAATTTGTTGATAGATGAAAGATGCCCATGAATGCACTGTTGCAATGAAAATGATGAATTATTAAGTAAATCATTTGTCCATCCAGTGTCCATCCAGTTAACGCTAACCTCAATTCAAAAGGTATTCAACAGATATCTTGTTCTATTCTTTAGAGGTCTTCCAAAGTCACAACACCGTGCGTATTCTCTCAAATATTGGGCCTAAATTTAACAGTTACTTTCCAAACTTTACTAATAGTATACACGTATAAGGTCTGTGTGTACATCTTAACAACACGAGAGGCGAAACTCATACAAAATGAAACAAGAATACTCTCTTTGCATCTGTGGTGGAACAAGAAATGGGATGGTGTGATGAGTGTGACAGAGCTAATAGTTGCCTTGATGTGATAGGTCTTACACTGAGAGTATATCCAACACTATTATAAACTGCCTCCTAAGCAAGTTACCTCTATTTCTACATCCAATCACACACCCATCTGTCCTCGTTTGCCTCTTGTTATAAACTTAGCTACAAAATTGCCTCCACTTTGGGTTAATACATGCGGAATTACTGTCACTACTGCAGCATTTTATGGTTGCTGTGGGAAAGGGGCGTGAGCATGAGTGAAGGCCGTTTCTCTTCTGGTCAAATTATAAGCCCTACTAATGCAATCTATTTTGATTGTTTTTTTGTGCAATAAAATTTTGATATGGTCCCTTATACTAGTTTGCCGAGATTATTGTTCCTCTGGTCAGGTTTCTACAATGCCAGTTTGGTACACATCGTGTATGGTTCAATGGAACTGCATTATCATTTTATAGAATTCTGAAAATTAACCAATCAATCCAAAGTTTAGTAGAGGCACCAAAGCTACTTAAGGATTTCTAGATTAGTAAATAACATGTTTCTTTTCTCCTTTTTGATTTATGTTCGGATCTTATGAGTGGAATCACATAATTTGTAGCTCTACTCGGCATTGTTCATTGGAAAGGGATTGGCATGTAATTAAGGAATTGTATCAGGCTATAAGATTCAAACAATTTTTAAAAACACGAATGTGATTTAAATTGATATATTATCAATTTTGACCTAGTAGTATGAATAATGTTAACTATTCTATCAATACACATTTCTTTATTCATAAGACCCACTAACACCATGATCCTAACGGAGATCCGGTGACGTTTTAAAGTATTTTCTAGCCCCGAGTAAATCCATATGAAAAGGTAAGATGATAGTGCAAGTGGACACTAGACTTCGTTAGAAAAAATGTGAACTGTTTCAAAGGCATGTTTCTGAGGTTAGTAATAGCTAATAGCAGACTTATTGGGTTTCATGGGGACACCCATTCCCCTCATGCCAAACTCTAGAAATAAATGAAATAGGGATGGTAGGGCAGGCTAGAATGCCACAGTATTAACTCCCTGAAATAGCTAGAGCTTATCCTGGCAATCCCAAGTCATCAGGTTTGTATGGGAGGGGATGGTGATGGGCTTATCCTCTTTGGGACATTCTCTTTATCATTTAATGATCCTGGATTAAGTCTGGATCAAATCCAGTGTCTGAGCCTCCCATGTCATTATGGCTGACCATTGTGTCCATGGCAACCTGACGCGCTGAATAAGCAGATAGTCTTTGTCAGGTTAAGCCCGTCTGCCTTCAGTCTATGGAGTCTAATCCGGTTGACCCAAAACTGTAGCATTTGCCTTGAAATACACCTCGCCCCGATGTTGGGGCAAGATATCTATTCCTATTGTGGCACCATGGTGATTGGTTTCATATTCTTTTTCTTTCATAAATTTTATTGGTCAAAGTTTCACATTCGTGATAATTTTCATTTGCCAAGTGCAAAACATAATCAATTGGTTTTACGATATCATGACATTTTGACTTTAATTTACATACAGACACTCTGCACTATATCTAGCTCAGTCACTTTGTTGTTATGATTACACTAATTTTGATCTACTATCATTTAACATACTGTCCGACTGGTTTCTGGTTAATATACCACTATCAGCATTTAAATAGTTAAGAGCTTTAATACATCGATGGTACATGCATACAACGATAATTCAATATAATACTATACAATACACATCATTTCAATTCAATACATTATTTTTGGATTTTTTTTGCCTTGTAAAAACAATCAATATACATTCGCAGATAAAAGATATAGTTATCCCAATGCACCTTCAGTAGCTTTAGTAACTACTTCTTCTCTCTTCGTTGTGCAACATATCAACATTTCTCTAGGCAGGTAGTCCTAGGAATTTCACTGTTCTTCTATTACTCTCTCCAAATAGTACTATTCTTTAGGGATTTTTTTTCAACTTTTCCCAGCTCTTTTTCTTGTTTAGGGGGTTCAGGCTATTCCAAGTTTTGGGGCCTTGAATGTGAGGAGCCCTATTCAACTTTTCAGATCTTGCCATTGGCTGTATGATCCCTCTTGCAAGCCAAGTCTTGGCATAATTTGAATTTTTTCGGAAAAGCTTTTAAAGTAGTGCATCAAGCCTTGGATGGCGATATCTCTCCTTTTTCTTATCGTGTCTATTTTCAAATCAACTCTCATTTCTTCTGTGGATAGATCACTCTGGTTGTTATAGACAATAGACAATACACTACACTCTGTACTTTAGCAATCATTTTGCCATTTGTTAAGTTATATAAAATAATACCATAATCAGCCAAGGACAATATATGAGATTTCACAATGGTTGTTGTCATTTTCTTGTCTTAGTTTGTCTTAGTCTTACTATACTTTCTTTACCATCAATGTAATTTTTTCAAATGGTTCCAAGATCTAACCGTTTTAGTTTATTCTTGGACCCTATAAACTGCATTTGGCATTTTGTTGGAATTTATTTTCAGTTCATTTTTTTCATCCAGGAAGAAATTTCTGCTGATGCTAGTTGTGACACTTTGAGACAATCCTCTGTTTTATCACAAGTTATTGTGATGGCCGTGTCGTCAGCACTTGTCAATTGAAACCCCCCCCCCACCACCCCCACCCCCACCCTCGGGGATGTGGGGGAATGATAGGGGAATGTCTGAGAAAATATGCCCCGACCCAGGCGGGGATTTCCTTTAGTTTACAGCAGTATGAACTGCATGGAGGTGGTGGAATGTCTATCAGCGCCAACTCCAGTATAATTTAAGGTACCATTTTGGGGCATTTGATGCATTTTGGAGCATAAATAAGGAATTTAATCACAGATGAATAGTGACCTTTTTTAAATCCCTAAATATTTGTATTACAGTAGAACCCAGCTAATAGGACCCCCTTTGGAACTGAATGATCTTTGGTCACAAAGCGAGGTGTCACATTAGAGGGGCTCTAGGGCTAGGTGGGAGGAGATGACATACACCCCTTTTTGTGTTTTGGTGGTCGGCCACACCTGTTCACGAGATTAACTTTCCGGTGAAGTGTTTTCTCAAAATCAACGCACATCCTAGTGGAGCCATCCGGCTTTGGGACCAGAACGGTCAGGGAAAGCCCACGGGCCATTTCCCTCCTTGATCTTATCCTCTTCTAGCATCTTCCTGACCTGGGAGTCCAGAGCCTCCTGTTTTGCGAGGGGAACTCAACGGAATGGCAACTTTATAGGCTTAGTGTCACCCATGTCGATGGAGTGTAGAACCCTGTTCTTAACCCAAATTGTTCACCCTGCAACCTGAACACGCGCTTCTTCCCATATACCAACTCACGCACCCTCAGCAGGGTTTCAGTATCTGCAATGTCAGTGCCCTCAATGATAGATTCCAACTCAGGGATCCTAGTATTCGTACAGCCGTGAGTGTTGGATGCTCCAACTCCTCCCGGGTCTGTCTTGTTCACTGGTTCACACTCCACCTTTGCCAAGTGAGAGTAGTCACCCGTGAAATTTGCCGCAACCTCAAATGCAGATGCCACTGGCGTCCCACGTGGCATGACTATTGGAAGTCCTGTAGAGTTCATAATAGGGAGTTTGTGACAGTGAGCAGACGATACATATGTATCGCAACCCTCCACAAAACCATCCATTCTGAACCTTTCATCCGGCTCCATGATATAACCGACGCTGTTCTCGGGTAGGGATACGTCCACTGATGCAACCTTCACCTCAAATGCGGCCAACTAACGTCGATATCGCACCCTTCCGTCGACAGAATATGTGATTCAGGAGCATCTTCCCAGGCCCTGTCATGCCAGTATCATAGAGCCATATGAAGTCTTGGCCCAGGACAGCCTCTTTCCTGCCGCCCAGACCTCTGACTACAAGACAGGCGTTCGGATACAAACGCCCTGCGATCTCAAAGTCAAAGACCGCATACCCCATTGTCTTTGGAGTGCCACCCGCAAGTGGTTTAACCCGTACCCGCAAAGCGAGCAGATCGGGCTTGCGAGCAAGCGATTCATAGAATTTCTCAGACACTAGTGAGGTAGTAGCACCTGTGTCATACAAAAATTCTCCTCACGTAGCATCCACATTAACTGGTACATACCATCTATCCACTATCGCTACCACATCGATAGGAATAGAGAGATCACGACTGGCCGCAGAACGAGTCAAATTCCTAACACAACGTTCACCACCCACAGTAGAGCTAACCGGGAGCAGCGCCGTGCCAGTGTCAGCTTTACAAGCGTCCAAACTCATTCCACGGCCACGCGGAATAGCCCAAATGTTGCTTACTGATCTATTTGACCAAGGTTTTGTGTCCTCTGTTGGTTTCCACCGCCCTCCATCTCAACAGTCTCCACCCTGTTTCGTTCCACATGCCTATCTGACCCCCCCTGATAGTACAACCTCTCTGGAGTGTCATTTGTGCCCTACCGGGCTACAGGAAGGTTCCCCCCCCCCCCCATATAAAGTTTCTTCAAACTTACGAGTCCCCTCACCGCTTCCTTGCGAGACCCACCTCAATTTCCCCTAGCAGGTTTGTCCTGATCCGGGGCCTTGACCTCTTCAACTTTTTCTTTCGCGAGAAAAGCGAACTTTTTGAGGTGATTGCAGTCGGCTTGTAGGTGTGTAGTTTTCCAACAAAGCCAACAAGCGGGCTCTGGATGAGTCGCCTTGCCATCCTTCTTCCGGTAGTCTGTTTTTGCGGCTCGCGGAGCTGCCAATGCCACAGTCTTCTTAGAAGATTTGGATGAAGTCTTGGTTTTATCCCATGACTTTTTCGTACTCTGATTGGACTTCTTGTCCCCCTTTTGTATGTCCTTCCTCATTGCTTGGAAGGCCGCGAAATCGACAGGCCGTAGTAGGCTCAGAAGTTTTGTCATCCGATGAGTCAATCTCGGAAGGTGCCTCAACTTCCGTCGCGGCATAAGCAGCTTTACGCTCCTTGTCCTTTTCTGACCATAGAACTTATATCCGCGGGCCTTAAACTTCGAGGAATATCCCAGTGTGGTACCCAATACTCTTTGATAAGCAGCTGGGCCACCGCGTACGAAATCCGTAGCGAGGTCTACACATTCTGGCATACACTTGGGGCGGTTTGTTTGCACCCACATGCCAAGGAATTTATCCTCTAGGCCTGTACAGAAGGTACGGATAGACTCCTTCTTCATGTGCTCGAGGTATTGACCCTCGTAAGCCCGTTTGCACAGAGTAAGCAAATCTTCTCTGTAGTGGAGTGATTCACCCAGCTGCTGAATACGACTACGGTACTCTTCCAGGTGTTGCTCCTCCGTCTTTGTGTCGAAAATAACTCGAAGTTGTGTGACTACATCACACAATGTCAGGGATCGTGAATTTCCCCAAGTCGACTGATTAACATGTCGAGGCCATTATGAGCTCCCGCATTAGCGTTTCTTCGCTCCAGCCACATAGTTCTGCATAGTTTACTGCTGATGCTAGGAACTCCTCCCAATCTTCCCCCTTCCGGAAAGGTTTGAGATTTTTCGGTTTCGGACTTTCGCTCTTACCCGTGGATCCGCACAAACGAATGTCCGCTGGACGATTGAAACCATTACCGGATGGAGAAGAGTTGATAAAATCAACCCGTCTACCCGCAGTTTTAAACCCCGCTGGAGTGCTGGGCAAACGCGGATTCCGCTTTCCTAATCGTATAGGATTGTGTGTTGGGGTATGAAGTCCGGGCTACCGGGTTGTAGTAGGACTGGGTACCTCTGATCCAACATATCAAATACAGCTGGCACGCAGAATATTCGTGTAGACCACAAAATAGACGCTGAATGCGCTTCAATGGTAAGTTATCGTGTAACAACCATAAATGATCCAGCGTACCTTGGACCTCCCCCATGGAGACGTTGTCCGGCAGTTTGCCTGATTTGTTGAGTGCACAAAGCGCGTTGGTCAGAAAATCAAACATGACTTTCGCCTCCGTGGCGTCCTTCTGCTGGTTCATAACCTCAGTTTTAGCCTCTTGTGCATTCTTCTCGTCGTCCTTCTCCGGTTTAGCTTCCGTGGAAATCCGCGTTCACCGGTCTCGACGGTATAGCCCACATGTTTAAGAAGCCTGCGGAGTTGGTCATCCTCGTAGTACGAGCGTAACCCTAGCGTAACCCTACCCTGTGGCCACCAGTTTGCTAACTGAGTCCTGTGTTTTCGGGTCGACGACCAATTCCTCCGCACACATCTTGTCCATGTGGTTTACCACTTCCTCCAATTGGGTGAAATTGTTGTCCGCAAAAGCTTGCGTATCGCCTTGACGTTGAGTCAACATCGCGGCGAGTGCCTCACATGCGTCCTGTGTGGCTTGAGCCTTGGCTTCCGCCTTGGCTTCTTCCTCACGGGAAAGGGTCATAGCATGACCATACCCTTACGGAATCCTTTTGGGAATTTCCCGCCTCGGCCCTAGGCTCACAGCACCAATGTAGTGAACCGCAGATTTGTGGGCACGAGTTTACAAAATTCAGGAAAGAATCACAATTACGAGGAAATTTATTTGAACCGTGTTTTATTACCCAAAGGTTTATTGTGGATCACACACGCTAGAGGGTGTGACCAGTGTAATACCTAGAGGTCACTAGAGGTCGGGCAAGGCCTCCGCACACCAGTGCTCAGTCACACTTCACTCGCTCATTCTCTTCTCAGCGACAGAGCTAACCACTACTACTGAAATTTTTGTCCGCTACCGCAACTGAGGTTACCAAGCATGGACAGGCCGAAACAACCTAGGTCATGCAAGACTTGCGGGACCAAGCACATACCACCTACAGGCAAGAATTGCACGCATGTGGTAGGCTTGGAAGATTTGAATGAAGGTTGCTCTGACTGGGAAGAAGACGTGAAACCTAGCCCTCCAAAGGGAATATGGATAGCTCAGTTGTTGGTATGCAACGTGACTTGTCTCGCTTGCATTTGAATGTACAGTCCTCTACTGACAAGATATCGTCTATTGAGCGACTACTTTCCGATTTAGCGATGTCCGGCCCAGTCCCAGACCATTTCTCTGATTCGGAATCAGACCAGAATGTCATGAGATGTGTTCGTGAGGCTCGTAAGCCCCTACATAAGAAGTCTGCTGTTACTAAGAAGTCCGCTGAACGTGAGAAGTCCCCGGAGAAGGGTGCTGGGCGTGCTATCGGTGGGGTGAGAAAGCCACGACCGGCTGACTCTGGTGATGATTCTTCTACTGACAGGAGCGTGGCTGGTGCTAAGTCACGCCGTAGGAGAGTGAGAGACCTGTCTTCTGATTCCTCTTCAAGTTCTGTGAGTTCGTCGTCTTCTTCTAGCTCTTCAGGCCTGTCGTCTATTGTCAAGAGGAAGAAGAAGCATGTTAAAACCAAGTACAAGTCCGCCTTGGCGCGCAGAGCTGAACGTAAGAAAGTATTTAAAATAAAACGTTTTTTGCCACGAGAGGAAAGGTCTAAATTGTTCACGACTGAGAAACTCTGGATCTGCCATGATAGCCTCACTCTAGAAATGTACCGTAAGGGTAAGAATATAGAAGGGATGTTGGAACATAGTATCTTCCTTGCTGAGAAATCAGGTTCAAAAGCATATTTGTCGGCAGGAATTTGTAAATATGACGAGGCGGTTCGGGAAATTGCTTGTGAGAGGGGAACCAAGGCCTACACCGTCGGCGATATGGGATTGGCTATGAGATTTCTCTAGCACGAGTATTCTCGTCAAAGTGCTGCTAAAGTTTCAGCTAAGAAGGCTAAAGATTCTAAGGGCTCTAAACTGTACTGTTGGGGTCACAATAGAGATGGTTGTTTATCGACTAATTGCAAATTCCCACATGTATGTGGAAAGTGTTTTGACGCCTCTCACACAATGCGCACTTGCCGTGTTGTTGTCGGTACGGGTAACCAGGCCTAGGTTCTGGGTTTTGATAGGGGTCATGTTTTCGATGATACAGCTTTCGATAGTGTTTCCACACCAGTAAAGTTTGATAGTATTATTCCAGAAGGGTCTAATATTGCTGTTTCATCGGAACAGGCCTCACCTGATAGTATATTTAATCCTTTACTTGACAAAGTTGCTTTTTCATTTGACGTTTGTAACACTGACTCTGTCGCTGTCCGCCATGTTGGTTTAGTGAAGGATTGTGGTCTTCCGGCCAGTGAAAGTTTTTATAGTTCTTCTCTTCGCACAGTTTTAAGCGTTGGCGAAGGTTATAGTTCTCCTCTCATAGTTACAAGTGGAAATAATTTTTTATATTCAGACCTTGATAGTTTAGTTGATTCTTCAGAAATTGTTTTTCCGACTGATGATCCGGAAGTATCACGACTTCTTGACCTGGAAGTTGTTTTCATTCCCAAACATGGCGGCCACAGATGGCTGACAGTGATTTTTTCGGATCTTACTGATGCAAATGTGGGTGATGTTACTTTTTGTTCACCTTTAGATGATCCTACATTACTTGATTGTGTTGCTTATTTATCTGATAGTTATATTAAAAGTGTTAAAGTGTACTCTGGTCAATACTTGCATTTAAAACATAGTTGTTATGAGGGTTTGTGCACTTGTATTTATTTTTTGGACGGTATTCCGACCCAGCTGAAGCTGTGCCGGTTCCCTTGTGTTATCGATGAATGCGGTAGTGATTTAGATCACAATAATTTCATTTTAAATGGTGTTTGCAGAGGCTTTAAAATTGTTGACGACGATGTTGGTCTACAGTATGACTTACCCAATTACAGTTCTATTCTAGAGCCCTGTATAGTATCTCAAATGTCTAATTCTATTTCTCAAGAGTTACAGGAAGGGAAGATCTCAATTGCCAATGATTTTCAGTCTTGCATTCATGCGATGGGAGCGGTTAAAAGAGCTGATGGCCGGTTGCGCCCTATCACAGACTGTTGATTTCGGTAAATGATTGCATGATTTCCACTGCTAATAAATTTACTTTCATTCGGGTGATGCTGTTGGAATGGTTTGTCGCAATGGTTTTGGTGCAGTAGTGGATATCTCTAATGCTTATAGAAGTGTATGTATTCACCCATCAGATAGGAAATTTGTGGGGTTTTGTTGGCCTTGGGCCTCGAATGAGTCTACCATATTTAGGGACAACATGATGTGTTTTGGAATTAAATCTGCACCCTTTATTTTTAACTCAATTACTGACTTTGTGTCAAAGGTTATGCATAAACTAAATGTCCCCTGTCTTAATTACCTTGATGATTTTTTTGTAGCAGGTGGTACTCAGGGTGAATGTGCATCAAAGCAACAGTTATTGATGTCTGTTTTACGATACTTAGGGTTTTATATTAACTTTAAGAAAGCAGTCAGTCCTTCCTCCACCCCAAAATACTTGGGGGTAATTATCAATTTGATCAATATGCAACTAAGATTGCCAGAAGATAAGCTCCTTAAAACCAAAGACTGTGTTGAATCTTTTTTGAATAAATCCTCTTGTGTTCGTAAAGATCTTGAAAGGTTGACTGGGTTATTAGCCCATTGTTCAGGCCTAGTAAAGGGAGGCCGAACTTTTTGTAGACGGTTGTATGCCTTGCTTAGAGTTTCTAAGGGTAAACGTACTATCAGACTTTCTGATATGTTCAAGTCTGATCTGGTATGGTGGAGTAAATTCTTAACCACCTTTAATGGTAAAGGAAAGATTATTGAGGATAACAGTCCGATTAAAAGTATTTATACTGATTCTTCTTTATCAGGTTTTGGTGCGGTTATGGATGATGAATTTTTGTTTGGTGCTTGGTGTGGTCCCAATGGGGAATGTAAGCATGTAGTTGCGGCCCCTTTGTATGATAATCTCGCTTCAATGAATATCAATGTACTAGAGCTTTGGCCTGTTGTAACAGCCATTAAGAGGTGGTCTAGTGTTTTGTGTAATCACAAAGTTTTGGTGTACACGGATAACACTCAAGTGGAACGTATGCTTATCACTGGTAAAAGTTCAAACACTACGGCCATGGGTTTGCTGAGGGAGTTGTTTTGGTGTTGTGCTATTTTTAATATTAATATTACTCCTCTCAGAATTTCTTCAGAGGATAATTGTATGGCTGATGCCCTTTCAAGAGTGTATTCGGATAAAGCTAGTTCTAGTTATGGTTTACCTTTATGTTTAATTTCTGTTGTATTTCTAGCCTCGCTGGGCAAGTTAAAGGCACAATGTGATCGGATTCAAGGTATGAGTTGGGCGGCTTCGACTTGGAAGACTCGTAAATCTCAATGGTCACATTTCTTTTCTTTTTGTAATAAATATGACTTAGTCCCACTACCGGCTACAGTGGACATAATGTGTTTGTATGTAACTTATCTTTCTAATACCCTAAAGTACTCTTCAATCGTAAATTATGTGAGTGCAGTGTGGTCGTTGCATCAGCACTTTAACTTCGATACTCCTGCTGACGGTTCCTTTCATTTAAAGGCTACCCTGAGGGGTGCACATAGACTACTAGGTGACACGGTTTTACAAGCTGACCCTTTGATGCCGGAGGATTTGTTGAAGATTTTTGGTACTCTATCAATAAAGAATTACAATGATTTGATGTTTTGGGCAGCAATTTGCTTAGCATTCAGGTGTCTTCTAAGGAAGTCTAATTACGCTTTTTCTCCTCACATGTTACGTCGCAAGGATGTTGTCTTTACAGATAACGGTTTCCTGCTCTCCATTTCCAGTACTAAGACGATTCAATTTAAAGAGTGGGTGGTTCACGTTCCCATGATTAAATCCCCCAGGTCTAAGTTATGCCCTGTGACGTGGCTGAGTCGTTATTTTCGTAGGTCAGCATTGTTGGACAATGATTATATATTTTCTTTTGAAGGCTCGAAGAAGCCATTATCATATAAATTTTTTACTGAAAGGTTACGCTCGGCTGTGGCCGAAGCTGGTTTGAAGGGCAGGTACACTTCTCATAGTATGCGCAGGGGTAGTGCGACCTTTTTGTCGCGTTTAGGCCTTCCTTTGTATGATATTAAATCGTACGGGGATTGGAAATCTCTAAGTGTGCTTTTATATTTATCAGGTGACATGGCTATGCGTTTGAGCAAAGATAAGACGGTAGCATTATATTTGAATACCTTTTCTTGATTTTTTCTTAGGTAAAGGGCTACTTTGAACCCTGCCATGGTCCTCTATATCATGGTCTTGTTATTTAGTAAAGGGCAGATGTTTCACAGTCTGAACCCTCCCCTGATCATCTATATTAGGGGTTTGTTATTGTACTAATTATGTTTCCGTTGGCTGGGGGCTGTTGGGGATCAAGGCAACTTGCATCTCTCACAGCCCACTCACTGTTTTCTGATATATTCATTCGTTGCCTTATGCCAGCTTAACGAAATTACTGTGGATCACACATGCTAGAGGGTGTGACCAGTGTAATACCTAGAGGTCGCTAGAGGTTGGGCGAGGCCTCCGCACACCAGTGCTCAGTCACACTTCACTCGCTCATTCTCTTCTCAGCCACAGAGATGCGTTTGAGCAAAGATAAGACGGTAGCATTATATTTGAATACCTTTTCTTGATTTTTTTTAGGTAAAGGGCTACTTTGAACCCTGCCATGGTCCTCTATATCATGGTCTTGTTATTTAGTAAAGGGCAGACGTTTCACAGTCTGAACCCGCCCCTGATCATCTATATTAGGGGTTTGTTATTGTACTAATTATGTTTCCGTTGGCTGGGGGTTGTTGGGGATCAAGGTAACTTGCATCTCTCACAGCCCACTCACTGTTCTCTGATATATTCATTCGTTGCCTTATGCCAGCTTAACAAAATTACTGTGGATCACACACGCTAGAGGGTGTGACCAGTGTAATACCTAGAGGTCGGGCAAGGCCTCCCCGCACCAGTGCTCAGTCACACTTCACTCGCTGATTCTCTTCTCAGCCACAGAGCTAACCACTACTACTGAAATTTTTTCTTGTTGTTTGTTTGAATAAAAGGGGGATCAAGGCAACTTGCATCTCTCACAGCCCACTCACTGTTCTCTGATATATTCATTCGTTGCCTTATGCCAGGATATTATAACTTATGCCGATTTTTTTAACATGTATCTGTCAGGTGTGTCTGTATCAGATATACAATTAATGGCATAGCGATGACTGGCATAGCGATGCTGGGTTGCGTTATTTGTCAAGCTCTCTTGTCTACAGGATTTCCATTGTACATACAATTAATGTATCCCCCAATGATACATGGGAATTGATCTCTTAAATAGCATCTGTGAAAGTAAAATCTTCATGTAAAATTAAATGATATATGGCCATTTCCACCAATTTGACAACATTTGGGCCCCTAGACACCCCCTGAGTACCCAAAAATAATTTTTAAATTGATCCTCTGATGAAGCCCAAGAAAGGCGAAACGCGTCAGGAACGCCAATAAACCTACAAAATACCAACTTGACTCGTTCCCATGACTGTTTTTGTTGAGTTGCTTTTCCATCAATTTTTTTAAATTCATCAGTTGATTTGTTATTTTCTATCAACCTTATATATGCGCATTAAACTGCTAAGTTTGGAACCATTCTGATTATTAGTAATTTTTTACAGAGGGGGGGGGGTAAAAATAGATCCCAAGTATGAAAAAAATTGCTCAAAATAGCATGGCGAATAATGTTACATATTTCTACATAAATGAGGATTTAAATTAGAAATAAATAAAACAAATATGTACATAATATATTGAACTATTTTGTACTTGATAGGCCTCGACATAAGGGTCATAACACTTTTTATTTTGTGAAAATATTCTAACTAGAAGAAAAGTTGCAGCGTGCAACAATGAATGCAGCTACACTGTGCACATCACCGTATTCGCGCGATACGAAATTGGATATGAATTTCTTGTACCCACTTTTGATACATTTTTTTTCGTCACAGCGTATTCACGCAGCGTTTTTCGTACCCGCGGTTCACGCAGATTCTGAGATACCATTATATTTGTATAGATGAGATCAAGCCGATTCCAATGATAGTAAACAGTTGAATAATTGAAAAAAAAGTTTCCAAAATTTCTGGGGGTTAATAAACAGTAAAGTAACTCAATGTAGTGCATCATTTTATTTTCATCAATTCTACCATACTCCATGTGAGCCTGAAGCATAGCAGCCTTCCATTTGATGTGTCCCAGTGGTTTGTGCATCTGCCTTACCCAAGCCACTAGGGGCAATCTATATGTGAGCAAATCCACCATTGGGTCGTCATTTGACCCTAAAATCATATTTTGCGTATTTCAATGGAAAGAAACGATTGGGGACATTTTTCAATAGTTTTATCGTATCCGCCCGCCCAAAATACATCAGAAATACCCCCTATTTACATAGATTTTCTTAAGAATTTAGATATGGGGGTCGAAAAACAGGATTTTAGGGCCTTAAAAATGAAGAAAAATTAGGGGAGACACAATAAAATGCTGGAAAAAATAAAAATGTTTAGTCAAACATAGTTTAAACTTATTTTACCATTTCGCCTTAACACTGGCTACTATATGATCTGGTTTTTATTTGTTTCCAATGGCTCTTTGGTATAATAAAAATGGAAAATTATGTTGGGAAGTCTAGATGTCAGCGTCACGTGTGGAAAATAAAATCCAGGCCTTGAAAAAATGTAAGATACAAGGATGGACAATATATACTAATTTTGTTAATTCTACATGGGCTTGAAATATTAAGAATAAATCTGTTCGGATATTTGTTCATACTTTGGAATAACAGGCACTAATATAGGAGTTGGGCAGTTGTTCTGTCAGCGTCACGTGTGTATTTTTATTCTACCCCATTTAATAAATATTAGGAATTAATAATTAAAAATATCCATATGCATGAGGCGATGGACATACTTCATTTCAAATACCAAAAATCCACCCAGGTTCTCTGCAATTGTAAGGTAGGAGATGAAATGTGTCAGCGTCACGTGAGTATTCCACACGTGACGCTGACACTGACACTCTTACATGTGTTGTTGGGACATACAGAGAAACTATATGTAAATCCCTAAATGTTTTGCCTCTAAACACTTAAACATAACTCACATACATCCTCCATGAACAACCAATAGAAGTATTCATTCAAGTGAACTTAAAAAACGAAGGGGAATAAATATTATATATTTGTCTATCGATTCCTAACCTAATCGCTTATATATGTGTATATAGGCAGAGGGTCAATGACCTGTCATTCTTACTGCTGCCATTATCATTACCATTACTGAATGGTTATTTGCCAATAACTTTTCTTCTATTAGGAATATTTTCACAAATTAAAAAGCGTTATGACCCTTATGTTTAGACCTATAAAGTATACACTAATTCAAAACATTATGTGCCTATTTTATTTATTTATTTCTAATTTAAATTTTCATTTATGTAGAAATATG
Source organism: Sthenelais limicola (assembly GCA_942159475.1). Taxonomy (NCBI): domain Eukaryota; kingdom Metazoa; phylum Annelida; class Polychaeta; order Phyllodocida; family Sigalionidae; genus Sthenelais; species Sthenelais limicola. The sequence goes on from OW804098.1 coordinate 57,608,920, forward strand.
TAAGTTCTCCAGCGCCCTTATCAGCAGAGTTCCAGTCACAGTCTCTACCAAGCTGCCCTGACTGAAATATTCATTATTAACTTTTCCAATTTCGTCTATATTAGCAACATTATGTCTAGTTTATGTACGAAAAGAAATAAATCAAAAGAAGCAGTTTTAAAAAATTAAGAATTTTCAGCTGTGGTTGGTCAAATGACGACCAATTGGTGGAATTGGTCATGTACAGTCATTAGGGTATTTGGATCACAGCATTTTTCAATATCAAACAGGTATATAACAGATATAAACTATAGATGTATATCACTTATAACATTTCTATGTACATGATGCGTAATATCTATAGTGGTATAAATGCCATACAAGGGTATTAGCAGCACTTTTATTGTAAAAGAATTTGTAAATGCACCAAAGTTACCAGTTGGCCACCTGGTGAAAACAGTACCGCTACTTGGTGAGAACAAGTGGCAGAATAGCAAGGGCTGAGGGTAATGGGCTATTCCCATTATTTCAAACATATATGGGCCATTCTCAGAAAAGTATTGCATTTCAGGGTTGGGAATCGAAAAAAATGGAATTGAGATGAGAGGTTTGTGGGTTATATTTCCTGAGAATACATATTCTCCTCTACATAATCCTAAAAAAATTGGCACTTGGGCTCAAATATTGAGGACTCTAGAGCCCAAAACATGAGGACAGGTCACTTTTGCATAAGAATAGCATATATATCAAATATATCGCAAATAAATATGTGATAATAATCACAAGTAAATATGTAATTTAACAATAAACAGTTAAGTAAAACGGCCGTAGTCTTGCGTGATCTTTATGGATCTGAATCATTCAAAGGTCCATGTGATACTGCCAGTTTTGCGGTTCTTTCTATGTACACGATCAGCCTGTACCATAAAATGCCTTTCATCTGTGAGCGTTAACGCGATGCGTAACATTTCCGAAAATTTTGTCGCGTATCGTGACCGTCGCGTATTGTGACATTTTCACCTGTTACCTAATATAGCAGGCAAAATAATTGAAGCAGAATTATTTTTTATACCTATTTTATTATGGCCATGATAGGACTAAATATCCACACAATTGAAATAATTCCAACGTTTTCTAACCAACGTTTGGATAACTTTTTGTCAAAATATCCGTTTTATTTCTATACAGTAACTATGCTAATATAGAAGGATCTCTTTATTTTTATTAATTATGGCATAACGGGGACGCTATGGCATAATGGCGACATTCTAACATATGCTCACTGCAATTCAACAACATCTGTATTTATTCATATCTATACTTTTTTTACCAAATTTGTGCTCAATCACACAATCCATTTTTAATACGATATTATCGGTTATAGTCATACATTAATAAATAACAATATACATTGATAAATGTATAGAGGTTTCTTTGACTGGGTTTCAGACAGTGAGTATGAGTGTCAGATGCGCGACAGTAAGTGTGAATGCCAGGTGAGTATGCAGTGCCAGGTGCCAGGTCCTGTTGTGGCTGCATTATAATGAGTATTCAGATGCAATTTTGAATGCGCATTATATGCACGATTGACATCACACCCATATTATTGACCTCTGAAGAAAACATGTATTTGTAGATGAAATTGGTTGAGTTACACATGCTTAATACAAACATAAACAAATATGAATGAGAACTTGATCGTTGCATGGACACTGTATAACATATCAATACGAAAAACGCAGCATGAATATGGAGCGTATCAAATTTCGTCTCTGTGATTCAAATGACCGCTTTTCGTCTCAGAAGTTCACGCAATTTCATCACCACAGTTCACCAGTAGCGTTCGCGGTGCTCTGGAGATGAACAACGTCTCACTGAAGACGAAGTATGTCTCTGTGGAGACGGGAAAATTTGTCACTCCGTATCGCACGAATATGGGAGGCGGGAGAGTGTAGGGGCGGGTGAGAAACCCCGAAAAGGGGATACCTGTTTTACATAGTTGAAATAAAATCTTTAAAAAAAACAAAAAACCTTTCTGTAATGGTAATCATAATGGCAGCGGTAAGGGTGACAGGTCATTGACCCTCTGCCAACATTCATTACCCTCGTTTACTTTTTTAAGTCGACTTGAATACCTGAATTGATTGTTCCTGTTCTGTTTAAGTATTTAGAGGCAATTTTTTTAAGGATAAAGGTTCTAATATTATATACATATGTTAGGGATACAATTTCTGACATTTTGTGACGGCAGACGTGACGGAATTGTTTGCAATTATTTTTTACACAGATCATGTTCAAGTAACCTACTATCACAACATCTAAAGAAAAATGTTCAATTTTTATGATTATTTAGAAAATGATTCCACGGTTTAATGACAGTTCAAAAAAAGATTTTTGCCCCAAAAATGGGATTTTGAAAAAGAAAAAAAAACAAATCTGGGGTAAAAATGCCAAGAATGTGGTTCCACAGGTTGTTAAAACCATCCAATAAAAAAAATCATCAAATTAATGGTAATTTTTTTATATTAAGCCCATTTAATCACTTTCCACGGTTGGGGGCCAAATGTTGTCAAATTGGTGGAATTGGCCATATATCCTTTTGTTCAATGACAAATGAAACGTACCACAATTGGGAAATGTTGTCTAAAATACATTATGTAAGAAAAACGAAAAACGCTAAGTAGCTAACAATTTAATACCAGAATAACATAGATGTATTTTAAAGTGACACTTCTCACTGTTGATGGCTAGATTATCGAGTAACAGAATTTCTACATCATTTTCTAGTATTTGGTTCACCTTACCCTACCTACCTACCTAACTCCTGTGGATATCAAAACTCTAACATTCATATTATGTCAGATATTTGGTAAAATAATGAGCAAAATCGTTTTTGCAATCGATACAGAGATTCAAACTGTCAGTTGGGTTTGGCATCTGGAATTACATAATGCCAGCCTTGACCAAATGTTGTCCATAGACTCCTAGGTTAAAATCATTTATATTTCAAACCACTTGGAGCCTGTGGCAGCACTGTTTTGTTGCATCACCATATCCTCACGGATTTGAAATGAATATAGCCTTCTGACCCAGTCATTACACATAATAATTATTCACTAATCATTGAATGAAAACGCAATGCTGGTACTCAAAACTTCAGATATTGCTATACCTATCATATATGATTAACTGACAAAGTTTCACGAGATTTCATGACTACTCATTTTAACTATCTTAGCCACTTTAAAGAATCCTTAAAACACTTACTACTGGCTAGTTCAGAACACCTCAAGTCTCATGCAGCTTTAACAACGAAGAGTTAGGGTTCAAATTTCAGGAACGAAAGTCTTGGTAATTTACAAAGCATCCCTAGGGCGTACTTCCACCTTCTCTGAGCAATCCATTCGCACCTGGTTTTTCCCCTGGTTTTTCCCTTGTGCACTTAAAGGCCTGGTAATAGGGAAGGTTGGAGGCAGTTACTCTCCCTTATCGTGCTATGATTTATGGCGTCTCAATTAAAAAAGTATCTGTTTGTAATCTCCATTGCTCATTCACTCACTCTATTTTGTCATCGTCTTAGTAATTTGATTTTGTTAATCTGGCTAGAATGCTTGGAAGGTGGCTGCTATTGGCAATGACAAACAGTAATGAATGGCACAGACTAACCTTTTGAGACTAGAACACTTAACCTGTGACTTTTTCATTACATCAGGGCACAGTTTATGGTAGGTATTCTATTGTGCGATCTCATCATTATGTTGTGCTATACAAGCTTTATAACTTTGAATTCCCTTGGTAGCCTTGGTTTCATTAACTTTTTCACATGGATTAAAAGTTTTTATCAGGTGCTGAGAGCAGAGTCACCAAAAGGTAAGGACGATCTTATTTTTAAACATAAAGACAGTAGCAAATAATTTGGTCGAGCAGAAACCAATTAGGCAATACGTCCAAGTTTGCAAATTTCGATCAATATCAAGGATGAAGCAGCCACAAATATCTTTTCATTTAGGATAATTTCAATTCACATCAATGCCGTAGCGTCATAATTACTAAAAAATATACATTATATAATTACCCAGTAGCCACACCATGAACAATGTTCTTATAATAGAATCTGCAAAGGTTCTACATATATTGTTATAGAATTAAAAGACAAGACGTGTAGTGGATTCGTCTTTTCTGGCGATTCGCCTTGAATTAATTATTAGTCATATTATATTAGTTGGCTAGTCGTCCTTCTGACGATTTGTCTGATGTTATTCTTAAAAATACCTGACGATTGTATTATGAGACGATTGTACTGTGAGACAACTATGCTAAAAGACGATTGTTTAATGTATTTTGTGGATTGGCCTGTTTTGTGTCTGTGTTTTACCTATAAAAGGGCTAGTATTGAGATTATCAGACAGAATAAACCTGGCTACGACACTAGAAGGTTGTTACGTTGATTCTACTTGAGCAAAACCTGACCGAAGTATTGAACCTAGTCGATTAAGTTATTCACTAAGGGGCGATTCTATGAGCAATTGACATATCAGAATACCAGGCGAGAAGTAACTAGAAAGATCAGACGAACGAGCGAATACCCTTTATTCAGATGAATACAGTAATACATAGTAACATGGCATACTCAACTTCTCCATCACTCGAGCATCTATGGGATGATCAACCAGTGGGGGAAGACCCCCTCCAGCTCATGGGCCAGTGAAGCGACGAGAGGCGAAACCGTATCAATATATTATAGTTCGAGAGGGAGGGTATGCGGATTGTTTTCCCCACATTTCATCAGGAATACTTTTTTAATCGCGATTCCTGACTTAGAATTGGATAATTAATCTATGGGCCAATTGTGTATTTTTGTTATTGAAATTCCATATGTATAAAGAGAAAGTGGATGACTGAGAGTAGGACAGTGCCCTTCATACTGAGGCCGAAGTAGAGTCTTTACTTCAAAAGGTTAGTGTGTATGAACGAATATCCAAAGGGCAGAAACTTTACAAAATGGTGTGAGTTTTACGAAAGCTTTTAAATGGTAAGGTCTAGAGGTACTTTGCAGATATCGACTCTAAAAATCTGATGTATGGCCATATGCTGTTGTTATAGAACAGGACTGGAATGGGGCTTTATGTCCACTTTTTAAGTAACTGATATTCTATTCACTAAAGCAAAGCGGAAGTACAGATACTGTGTGCCATATTTCTATGTATACACACTACGAAATACAAATTTAAGTATATTGATTGAGGATACACTTTATGGTCATAGACTCACATCCTATCTGACAAGGTATAATGTCGGCTAGATTCATCTAGTACACATCTCATGTAGTAGGCCAATGGGCTTTTAGCTATGCATGCAGCACAATGTGCTCAAATTGCCATGCATACATTTCATGCAGTGCACAATGTGCTTATACCCAAGTGCCCATTTCATGCAGTATTACAGTGTACTTATATTCAAGTACACATTTCATGATTGGATGATGGGATCTCTGGAGAATGTGTAGCGCTTAATGGAGTCCGTGTACCGCTTAATGGAGTCCAAATACAATTATTTAAGAAATAAAAATGCAGCGCAGTGTGTTTATACCCACATACACTTTTCATGAAGTGCACACTGTGTTCATACCCAAGACTACATTTACTACATTTCATGCAGAGCACAATCTGCGTGTACCCAAGACCACCTTCCATGCAGTATTACAATGTACTTATATTCAAGTACACATTTAATGTGGTGCAGTGTGTTTATACTCAAGTACACTCTTCATGCAGTGCACAATGTGCTTAAATACCCAATACCACATTTTATGCACGTGTCCATGTCACAATGAATGTGCTTTAGCTATGAAGATCTGCCGTTCACTCAAGTCTCACAACTATGTCAAATACCAGTGTTGAAGTTGCTGCAGTTTTTTGTGGAGGGTTACATACGAGTGAAACCACTCACAATAACAAGAAAATGGATGTTTAATATTTCATGTCCTTCTTGGCAGCAAATTAAGCCACAGTAGGCAATGATTTCAATAATATGAAGAGCCGTAAAGGAACACACGATTGATTCATAAATGACATCATGATCTACATGACCGTACTATATAAATGAAACTTGTAAAACCCATTGTGTACTCTCTGATCGGAGGCACGGATACTATTGCTAAAGAAAACCCCACCTGATCAAGGACTTGTCAGACATATTGGTTTCTCTCACACCCCTGAATAGGACCCAGTAAGGACCTGGGTCCTCTGGACCTATCCCCCTTGGCATTTTGGTACTAAGAGGCGTCACTTCTCGCGAAGGTAAAGTGCATCTTGCAGTAAGAATTCGATAGAACTAGGATGTTGAAGTGTATTGCAGCTGAATTGAATTGAAGTGTATTGCAGCTATATTTTGCTGTTCTACAGTGGTACTATTTGGGGTAAAAATGATTAATAAGACAATAGTCTCTTCATATACCTATCCAAACAGTTCAGGAACATAAAACAGCCATTATTGAAAATATTGTGATTCTATAGTGTACACCGAAATCCGAAATGACTAATTTGGAAGATGTTTGGTTTTACATCAGGAACAGGACGAATTTACTTTGTATCTCGGTGACTTTGTATCTCGGTTGAGGAATGAATAGACACAAAAACAGAAATTCTTATCTTTTATGGAAAGGCAGGTATATGTTATAGGTTTTAGAGGGGGAAAAACCCAAATTACAAAAAAAGTCTTTCACGCCACTGTATTCTGTAGTTTATAATTTGGACAATGTATATATACATGTTCATTTATATTCTTCTAACTTAATCGTGCAAGACCAGATTTATTGAAAACAAACATAATTGTGAGCAGGATATCGATGTATAACAAATATATATATAGTGTGTTAAAGAAATAAATAAATAATAAGGTATTGTAAGGGGTATCTCGATGTAACATAAGTAGGTTTGTAGAAAATGTATGGGTTTCGCTTGGCAAATGAAACGTATCACATAAATGTGGAAGTTTGTCAAATACAATTGTTTAAAATAATATTGTCATTGCAGATATTTGGACAGGTCAGGATTTGGAACATCACCTCAAGATGCAATTAGAGTTCCTTTTTTTGTTTGTTACTTCCATCAAATAAAAGGTGTCAGCTGTCACCTTGGAGGATGCATCAGTACACTTGCAACAGCTGAACTCGTAATGGATCGGAAATTCTCCCTGTTTACTTATGGTGGAGGTTGGAGCTCAATGCAATGGTTCCTGTGTGGTAAACATTAGGTTAATCTAGGTTAATATTTGCGCCCTTTAGATTTCTAATATGAATCGAAGGTATTAAATTCGATACATTCGATAAATTCGATAGCAATTGCCAATGGAATGTCAGCCAATGAGTCTCAGCCCGTTCGACACAATACCCTTCGTTTTTCCCATTTTTTTCTAATTCTATTTTTTTTTTTTTTTTTTTTTCGAAAATCAAATCACCATGCCGGGGAAGAAAACAAGAGCTTTCGGGCGAAAGTGATGTACTATTCTGGCCATCCCAGTTTCAAAGTCGAAATATTATGGCTCTTCTTTCCTGTTAAACTGGTAGCTCACCATTCGAAATATATGATATTGAATTGAAGCTGAGAGGCAGAGTGATAGATATAGATAAAGAGAGATAGAGGGGGGGGGGGGGGCGTGAAGGAGAGAGAAACGAGGGAGAGAGAGAGAGAAAGAGAGAGAGAGAGAGAGACAAAAGAGAGGCAAAGGGTGGCAAAAGAGAAAGGGGGTATTCCCGCCAGCTCAGATGGTAGAGCACGAAATATGAGAGCGAGAGAAAGTGAGATGTCAAATGAGGCAGAAATAATAGAACAGGAAGAAAGGAGAGCTAAGATGTAAAATGCTGTTTCGCAGCTAATAACGCCACCCCATGTGCTAACTGTGAATGATTCAGTAAGAGTAGGCTAACGTCTATGTAATTTGATTTAGCGCCGCGACAAATTGTTGCCATGGTTACCCTATAGCTTACGGCGTATCTTATCAAATGCCTATAAAGACCTCAGTGGAAATCAATGTGGACTTAATTTCGGGTTTCATTATGCCTGAAATGATTTTAAGGTAATTACCTGTCTGATCCTGTTTACTGACGCGCAGAATCACGTGCATTCGTCAAGTACGTCAGACCAGTGTAAAACAGACACAATAGACTCAAGGCTTTCGTTTATATCAAATATGTATACTGTTCCCTGGTCAGATTCTACTTGTGATCACATCATCAATAGCCCAACTGAGAATGTAAAATGGGATAATATCAACGTCCAGGAACTTTTTCCCATATTATTGGGCGTGAAACGATGGAAACATTTATTTAAGAATTGTAGAACAACTGCTTCATTGACAACACCCAAGTTGTGGCCATGCTTACGCCTGGCGTTAGTATTAATTGTACTTGCATGCAATGACTATACAAACTGTATTGGGTTACGTTTATCTACGGAATCGAATTAATTCCGCATTATATTAATACGAAAAATAACATTGTGGCGGATTTTCTATCTCGCCTTCCATATCAGAATGAACCTGTAGACTTTTCAATCTTGAAAGAAGCGGAATTGTGTTGTTTTAACGATGAATATCATTGTAGGAATGGACAAATGGATGATGAGAGTCAGAGAATTGCAGTCGTCGTCAGTAGCTCCATCCACTCTGCATCAGAGGGAACGCCAGTGAAAAGTGTTCAAGTCATTCCTACACGCCAACGGTTTGTCTTCGTCGCCTATTCGCCAAGATATATGTGTATGTATGCCGCTTATCTTTCCGGATACATGAAAGTATCGTCAGTCTCTACATATTTATCTGGCGTTATATTTGGGGCTCGCTTGAGGCTCCTTGACTGCCCGGCGTTATCTCATCCTACATTGAAGTCAGTCATCAGAGGTATTAGTCGGCTTCCAGGAGCAAGTCCCATGCCAGCTGATCCTCTTCTGCCTTCTCATCTCAGGAAAATGTTTCCATTTGTGGACACTTCTTTGTTGGACCATATTAAACTCTGGGCTATGATCTTATTTCTGTTTAGATCATGCTATGTGTGGGTCATATTATATCTTCTCCGCACGGATTATTAAGAGAAGACGTGAGATGCCTACCTTGGGGCGTGGTAATTAATGTGAAATCTTCTAAGACTACTTCCACACCCTTCCAGTTCCAAACGCCCCTTGTGTGCTGTGTACTGGCTATCGGAGTTTTGGGCGTCTTCACCTTTATCACCGTCAGCCCTACTATTTGCCACGTCTAAAGTCCCTAGACCTTCTTGTGAAGAGCTTAAAAACTTTTTGTGTTATTTAGTGCGTAAAGCTGGCCTTATGGGCGGGTATTCTACTCAATCATTGAGACGTGGAGGAGCTACCTATATGTCATCTATTGGCGTCAGCCTTTAAGATATTAAGGCGAGAGGCCACTGGGTATCATCGAGCGTGGATTTCTATATCACTCCAGATTTGGAACTAAAACTGAAAGTGGAAACATTCACTGCAGACATGCTTACATCTTGAATCTCTTTGGTTTAGCCTGGTTTGGTGAAATAAACTACATATCTATGTGGTTTCAGGCCATACCTGCGTTGATTCTACTTATTCACATCTTCTATATATTCAGCAAGTGAAGAGACACATATGTGGAGGTGACCCGTCACCGTATATATTGTCCGAGACCTTGGTGACCAATGCGGTAACCATGCCCCCCGGCTGTGTTGATGTTACGTCATAGTATGCATCATTCCATTCCCCATTCAATTCCTCACTCCATGCCCATCTCCTGACCCGCACGCATGTCAGAAAATTTTTTTCTTTTACTTGTATATTTTTATGGTGAAATAAACTACATATCTATGTGGTTTCAGGCCATACCTGTGTTGATTCTACTTATTTACATCTTCTATATATTCGGCAAGTCAAGAGACACATATCGTTATGTGTTACGGGACTGAGGTATCCCATTATGCAATTATGCAATTAAGTCATAAAGTTCTTTCTCATCAGTGTTGTTACACAAGTATCTTTTCCAGTTAGGCAGGTTCAGACTAGTGGGGAGTTCAATTTTGGCTGCTAATGCATTAGGCAGGCCTGTACTGTGCACTGCTGTATAGATAGCTTGATGTTTACCATACTTCCGGTCAATACTCATGTTAGGCCATTCACTATGTCTATAAGATGCGTAAGCGGCAGGTGAGAGATCTACTTCTCCCCTCTCCCTTTTCCATGCACAAATGTCTCTGACTCTCACAAAGTAATCATTGCCACCTACTGTATTCACGTTCCTATGATGTGGTGTTGTGATATCAACCTTCGCCCACGCGCTTGTGGGATATGTGACAGTGGGTATCGGTGTGACAGGCTTGTTGTTGTAAACTACATATCTATGGAAGTTTTCGCTTAAAATGGAGTAGACGTGCATAGATCAGCACGGGAGAGATATGTACTTTTATCACATTAATATGGCATAATTCTAGTTGTGAAAAGCTGATTAAGTTAATTAATACATCGAGCAACCACTGGACTATTCATATGCGCTAAAACGGTTAGATTAAAACAAACAAACGGATTGTATTTAAACATTGAAGGATACAATACTTTGGCGACATTAGTTTAAACAACCTAACCTAATATTGCTCACAGGCATGGCGACAGATTCTATGACTAATACGTCCACCAAAAAATCATACATGGACATGATATCCCAGTAAGATACCAATACCTCCTTCACTATGACATCAACAGGGAAAAACAATAATAAATGTGAGATCTCATTAGTTTCAATTGCTTCGAATCAGACTATGACGACAACTCAAAGACTGTCACTTTTACCAACAATGCCACCAGTGAGAAAATAACAGAGGACTTACCGGTTGGGGATGTCACTCTCCCTTTGGTTCACAAATCCAGCAATACATCACCAGAATATTGTTCATCAATTTATATCACAATGAATAAATCTGATGTTTCTCCATGTAGTAGTCCTCCTCAGAGTCCAAAGAATTCCTTATAAATAATATAGCTCCTATCATAAAAGTAGCTGTTGATCAAGCAGCTGCACAATTTGGTAGTATTCTGCTCACACACATGTCTTCTTTCACTGATAAAATGACCGAAATGGAACGAAAGTTTGATAAGTCATCCAGGGATTTGCAAGAGCAGATCGATGTGGTCACAGGGAAATGTAACTCTTTAGATCTTGAATCCAAAGTCAAATCAGAAGTAACGTTGGAAGTGAGTGCTTCAATTGATTCTCTGAAAGCGGAGATTTTGCAGTCATCCAGAGATGTCAATAAACAAATTGATCTTAGTAAACTTGAAGAAAAAGTCAGTTCGCTCCAAGTGATGATAAATAATCTTCACAGATGTACACCAACGCCAGGCCATTTGTTCCAGCAGCAACGTACTCAGCCTTTCGGATATAATGAAGGCAGAGGTTGGAGACCACCACTGACCCACAGGCGAGATGCTAGGCCGACTGTACACCCTCCAAGGCCGTCAACACATTTCAACAACCAGCGGTCGCCTATTGGCCGTACACTACTTGTTCTCGATAAAATTCCCGAGCTTGGAAAGGAGGATATAGCAACTGACATAGTAGCCATGTTTAAAATAATAAAGCCAGACATCTTACGTGCAGATTTTGGGGAAATATACCACATTGGCCTTCCAGATGTAGATATAATTAGGCCTGTCCTAATTCGATCAGAGAAGCAAGGCCTGCTATGTCTGACAGATGAAGATCTTTCTGTAATAGCAAAGGACGACCACCGCTTCATGGACATGACAATAGATGAGAAAGGTCTAACAGCATCCTCCTTCACATTCAACCTATTACGGGACTGTAGACATCTTCTTGTGTTGAATAAATATACTGCCACTCATGAAGGAAACCATATTAGGCTTCAAAACAAATCCTACAGGACCCGTGACCTGCATACACTCCCTCCCGGATGTAGACCACAAGATGCGAGGCAGACATCAGTGGATGACGGGAGGGGACTTGCTTTTCAAAGCGAACACTAATTTTTATCAAATTTTTACCCATCGCCATTAGTTTACAAGGAGACAAATTACCGATCAGTGGAACATGCATATTGTTCATTAAAAGCAATAGATGCAGGGCGACCAGAAATGGCCGAAACCTTCCGAATGACACCATCACCATATGTCGTGAAGGAGCAGTGTTCCAAATATATAATCCCCTCATTTGCTTGGAAAACGAAAGACAGGAAAGTACTGGAGGATTTAATACGCATTAAATTCCAACAAAATAAACAATTGGGGAAAAGATTAAGAAATCTTCCTGAAACACATTTCTATGAAATGACCATCAGCCGGAAATGGGCCACCGGAGTTCAACTTCCGGCAATCATCAACAAAGATGGAGTGAGATCAACACTAAAATCGGTGGACTTTAAAGGCCAAAACATTTGTGGAAAACTGCTTGGGAAAATTAAAAAGGAACTATTGAAGAAGAAGTAAGGTGTCCTACCCAGTGTTTTCTTGTCTTTGGTTTAACCTGGGCAACAGGATAGTAACAGTCTAAATACACATATTATCGCCACACTTGCCAGACTCTCAACTGTAAGACAGTAAGTGATTTCTGCACCCAATTCAAATTGAGAATGAACTCTATCCTAATAATAGGAGACTCAAGATGTAGACAGTTAGACACTGTCCTCATAAAACACTTGAACAATCACTTTGATATATTATCAGTTGGTGGTGCTAATTTGGATAAGATAGCCCATTGTGCTACTCAAATAATATTACAAATGCAGCCAAGCCAAATAATCGTAACTGCAGGCCTATGCAATATAACAATGAAAAACAGGTATAAAGGGAGGTATGCCTGCTAAATCAAGATGTGGAATCAGCAACACAAGCCTTTGAATCAGACATGTCACAGTGTCATTCTTACCTGACTACTATCACCAGGGACCAACCAGAGGCACCAACAATCTCCTTTGCTGTAGTGACAGGGATGTCACTTGCCACCTATAACAACAGAAAAGATCCAATGCCACACCATATCACCCACCATCAGCAAAATCTTCTGAATAAATGTGTGGTCGCCATAAATCAGGAAATTAAAACATTTAATACCTCAAATAACGCCGCAACACCCTGGACAAACCGATTGGTTCACAGGTATCACCCGAAGAATAGGTCAACAACACATAACTACAAACTATTGGACAAAGATGGCTGTCATCTAACACAAGAGCTAAAGGAATTCTGGGCAAAAGAAATTGCTAAATGTGTCTTGAAAAATATAAACATAAATTCATAAGACATAAATATTCTACTCAAGTCATTCGCCAGAACTCCTCCTATTCAGAGCAACTAGACCTTAGTGCTTTGATGAATGGAGACTGGTGACTGAATCGATTCTTTATTCTTTCTCTCCATACATCAATTATTTTATATTATATTTTTTTATTTTTTACTTTTATGTCCTGGTCTTCTTATCATGTCTTTGTATGTGGCATTAGGCATGCACCTGCTGATTGGTATCTGATATTCTCTCATGGTTTATTGTTTGTACTATATTCATGTGTACCTATACCTGTAACTTTGACATATCATCAGGAAATCTCAAACCTTAACATGCCTTTTTAAAACCTAATCTATTACAAAAAAACCCAAAAAAAACAAAAAAATCATTGCACAGACGAGTAGGCACACCCCTCCTTCCTGCTCAAGGCTTGGCCCTCACATAGTAACTTGACTTTAGTACTTAAATGATGGTAAGTCTTGACGGGGGAACTGATGGGCTATCGTCTTTTATAAAAATGACTTGTAACATATATTTAAATATTCTTAATATGAACCTGTTTTCAACCCAAAAGTTGGGGTTTGAGTGTTCTTTTTGATAACAGTCTCTCCCGGGATATAGATCACAAATTAGATCGTATATATATTAGATAAAAAAAGATACAAACTGTATATTGTACTTAAAGGTGTGGCAAACATATATTTTTAGACAACCACACCTCTATCTAGTCAAGATCTGGTGCTGATATAATCTGTATTCTTCATACTGGTGCTAGACCCATTTCAGATCTGTAATATCATCACTTATATTTGTTATTGGTATATTCTTCAGACTCACCCCTCTCACTTATCTCCTACATGCAAATGGGAGAGGGGGTGGGACAAAATTACCGCTTATCAAATTTTAAAGAACTCAGAGCCCTGAAGGGGGTAAATTTTGTTGCATGGAATATACGAAGCCTCCAACCCAACCATGATCAAATCCAGTTGCTGATGTCAGATGAGTCAGTAGATTTTCTTTGCCTCTCAGAAACGTGGCTAAATAGTCATATACATGATAACCAAATCAAAATTAATAATTATAACTTATTTAGACAAGACCGAAAAAAGAAAAAAAGAGCTGGTGGTCTTTGCATTTATGCACACAAAAACCACACCACAGACCAAGACAGCTACTCAAAACTCAATACCTCAAATGAAGATATTGAAGCGCAAATACTAAAAGTCAAAAACAAGATTTCCAAAGAAATCATTTTGTTAAATATCTATCGCCCGCCAAGCGGCTTATCTCATCTGTCTCTTCGAACTACAGAGACATGATCAACAAATTTCAGTTGACTCAATATATAAATGAACCCACAAGATCAACCCTTAAATCAAATACTATCATAGACCATTTTTATTCAAACTCAAACATCAACAGCAGGGCTCATTGAGCTAAATATTTCAGACCATTTTCCCATATTCGCAACCAGGAAAAACATAGAAATATACAAATGACTGGGACCTTCTGGGCAAGAAACAAAAAGGCTCTTGACCAGAAGATTTTAAATGATATATTAAAAGACTCAGACTGGAAAATATTCTTTAAGCAAACAGAAGTATTTGTGATCAAATAACCCATTTTCTAGACAAAATGTGCCCCCTTCAGGAGTTTAAGAAAGTGAAAAAAAAGTGAAGGACGTAATAATGTTGTCTGCTTTAGAAATATGGTGAAGTACATCATAAATGACAAATGGTACACAGAAAAAAAAGAAGACATCCATGAAGAAGCGGAGGGAATAATAACTGCGGCCGCAAAGATAATAAAAGCAGAAATCAGGGAAAGAAAATATGATTCCAAATCATATCCAAGTAATGATGACATTGCAAATGTTGATCAAAGCAAACAATGGATACCACCTCATCTACAAACATTCTTGTCTATAATTGTTCCGTCCGAACTGAAACAAAACAGCATTGGCCACTGCATTCTTCAGGCAGCCCGGCCAAGATCTGTTATTACCCCAACCCTCTTCGGCTTAGGGGTTGAGGTGGATCATGTATTTGGGTCCAGGTGGCTAATTGATGAGCTGTCACAATTGGGATTCTGCATCAGTTATCATGAAGTAACTCGTTACAAGCAATCTGTCATTGAAACTGAAAGCCTTGAAAACTTGCTTGCTGAATACTTTCCTGGGACGTTTACCCAATGGGTAGCCGATAATGTTGATCAAAATGTGGTGACACTAGACGGCCAAGGAACTTTCCATGGTATGGGAGTTATTGCCATCTCCTCTCCCAAAGATAACACACCACTTGTATCAAAGTCACGAGCCATTAGTAGACAACAGTGTTCAAAAGTGGATGATTTGGTTAAGGATAAGGGAGTGCCCATTTTCGAGTACATATATGCCCAACAAAGAAAGGTCTAGCATCAGTCATCTACAAATCAATTATTCAATTGGAGGTCCCATACACGTTGCCATCAGAACTATGCTCTGATCTGCTTTGGCACTCATCAGGATTTGACCTAATTTTCCTAACTAAATAGGTCAAATTAATAGGTCAAACTGTAAAAATGTCATAATCATAATATTAAAACATTATGAAATATACACAAAATAGCATTGGGTTTCATAAAGATGGTTCATTTAGGTATTAAAAGGGTATATTTTATTTATTTAGGAATTAAAAAATATTTTTTAACTTTTTTTTTTCAAATGGTCATAACTTTTTTTGCCCAAAGGTTACATCGTTGCATCCGGCAGATTTGAAATCAGGAGATTCAGGAGATATAGAATCACTCAAAAAACGTCGTATGGACGCCAAAGCAAGGTTCACCCCTCTGGCCACTGGACTATCAGGGTGGATTTTCAACAACGCAACAAGACCAAGATCAAATTGGTCAGGCTTTATGCAACATGTGTTTTCTGATGACCAGCATCTAACTCCTAAATCTGAAGTCCTTCTTCTCCCAATTATTGATTTGAATCCTTCTAATGAAACCTGCATTTTCTCAACTTTAACTTATATTCAACATCAAGCTCAGCTTTTGAATATTCCAACCCCATGCATCACATTTGATCAACCATTGTGGCTGAAAGCTATGGAGATCATCAAAGCCAAATCAATGAATATAGTTTGCAGACTAGGTGGATTTCATACAATGATGAGCTTCATGGGTAGCATTGGTTCCATGATGAAGGGCTCCGGATTAGAGGAAGCATTAGAAACCGTATATGGACCTAATGCAGTTACCCATATGATGTCAGGGAAGGCTGTTTCTAGAGCATTGCGTGGACACTTCTTAGTAGAGGCTGCATTAGTGAACAAGTTGATGATGTCAGTAATACCATGCAGATTAAACGAAAATGATACTGTCACAGGTATTGAATCTGATGAGATGTCAATGGATACTCTAGACAAGGGAAATGAGAATGATCAAGGCTTATCAAATGATATGGAGATGGAAATACCTGTTGCAGAAAAGGAGACAGGTGTCAATGATAACAAACTGGATGCTACAGATGTAGAAAAGATTCATGACTTGTATGAAGGGATCAGAGACAAATCTATACCAGTTGTCAGTGTTGCTGACTCAAAGGAACTGAAGAAATTAGATGCTTGCTTGCTCAATTATAGAGAACTGCTTGCAGAAAGGTCACCAACAGCGAAATTGTGGTTGCAATATATTGAGTATGTGGAGAACTTGAAGGTTTTCATTTGTGCGGAAAGAACAGGAGATTGGAACCTGCATCTCATTGCAACAAAAATGCTAAATTTATTTGCTGCGACTGGCCACATAAATTATGCAAAGAGTGCACGACTATATTTGCAGCTGATGCAGGAACTACCGAAGGACCATCCCTGGCTGTATGATTGCTTCATACAACAAGGTTTCCACACTGTCCGAAGAAGCAGTCGTTTCTGGGCTGGAATATGGACCAACCTCACAATTGAACAGGTCATGATGAGATCCATCAAAAGCAGAGGGGGACTGACTAGAGGACGTGGGATGACAGAGACTGTTCACCTTCAGTGGATATACAGCATGCACAAGTGTGCTGGGGTCCATGAGGCCATGACATCAATGACAAAAGCAAAGCAACAAACGAGTGAACAACATATAGAACTTGGGACTTCTAGGAGCAACCGGGATTTTGCAGACCTGCAAAACATCAAAGAGTGGTTCAACCAACATGAACCATTTGATTTAAATGAACCAAGACTATGATCATTATCGTCTGGTTTAACAGCTTCTGATGGTGATGGCGTAAACTGCGATGAGACAGAGGCAGTTGGGGCAAACATCCAGAAGAAGCTTGACAATATAAACATCATTGAAGCATCTATTAAAAGACGTGATCATGTCCGGTCTTTGGATCATCTGCTTCCAGGAATCCAGGTTGAGAAACAAAAAATTCATATCCACCCAAATCATCTGTTTTACCGCCTGATAACCATTGTACAGAGAGAAGAAGACATGGCTTCATACTTTGGCTATGAGCTTACAACAATGCCAACGTCACTATTCAAGGACAGTTTTATGCGTAAACCAGTAAAGGCACAATTGGCAAAAGCCCTTGTGAATACAGTGCAACCATCTGCAGAAAAGGCACAAGCTCTGCATATTCTTGATGGTGGGGCTCTTATTCATAGAGTGAAATGGCCGAAGAAGGTAACATATAAACACATAATGATGCAGTATGTCAAATATGTCCGTACAAGGTATGGCATTTGTTGCATTGAAACTTGCTGATAGCATATTAACACCAGTCCTGACAGACATAGATGCAGCACCAGAAAACCTTCTGAAGTTTGTGAGGTGTAAATGTAAACTCTCTGCAAGAAGTCCATGTGGCAATAACAGTTGCTCATGTCGCAAACATGGACTAAAATGTGTAATAGCCTGTGGAGACTGCAGAGGAGAAGCTTGCCAAAATAGTGAGGAGGTCACTCTTGACGAGGAACATAATGTTGACGTTAATGGGGAAATAGTGTTTCAGTAGTTCACCTAAATTACAGGTAAATGTACATGTACATGTACATGTTTTTTTGTATATTCTTTGCCTCTAGCAGATGTATATTAACTGATACACACACATAACAAAATGAATGAGATTTGTGTGGGGCCAATCCATAGTTCTTGGATTATTTATGCTCTGGCGCATTTCTGTACCCTTATTTCAAGGGGTCACATCTACTGGTGGGGGGAGGGGGGAGGGGTAGGGAGGGGCTCATATTACAGGTAATGTGGTAATATCTATTTGAGTTTATAGTAAAGTAATAATTATTAGCAATTACGTCTTTGCATTGAATCCATTCAATGTGATTGTACTGACATATGTCATGAAAAATCCTTATTTATCTACTTTTTCTATATGAAAACATGCCAAAAGTGTCAAAATATTCAAACACTCATAGAATATTGATCCTCAAACGCTTCCACCTACAGAAGGGGCAGCACATTTTCATAGTCTGCAGGTCCATTTCACCTCATTTGGATAGAGAAATGCATGATAATTGTACAGGTCCAACGTTCTGTTCCCGAATATTCTTTTCAATATGTTACGGCCCCTTTTTCTGGTCATAAGCCATTTTTTGGTGAACTATTCCACTGGCTGGGAAAGGCAGTTTGGGTTCATTAAATACTGAAATCGGTTAATTACTATTTTAGTTCACTGTAAAATATCAAAATTTAGCAACTAAGACTCTGCAGCATCTTCAATGAAGTTGAATGAACAGCCAAACATTACCTAAAAATCCATTCTTGGTCATTTAACTTCTCTTTACAAAAACATGCTTAAATTTACAAAATATCCAAACACACATAAAAATGTTTTCCCAAAGCGGATTTTTCTATATTTTAAATATGTTATTCTACTCTAAATTACGCTTCATTTGACACCAAAATTGTTTTTATTCCATTTTTTTAGGTCAGTGTCGTGAAAAGAAATATAAGAAACATTAAAACGCATATAACATTTTCCCCAAAACGGATTTTTGCGGATTTTGGATATGTTATTCTACTCGTGATTCCGCTTCTTTTGACACCAAAAGTGTTTCTATACCATTTTTTTCCGGGTCAAAATGTTCAGGGACTGGACTACTATTCAAAAAAGCAAATGTGACCCCTCTCTTTAAAGGTGGAACAAGAAATGATACCAACAACTATAGACCAATCTCAAGCATCAATCTAGTAGCAAAAATAATAGAAAAATTAATTCAACAGTAACTTTCAACCTACTTTAAAGATAATAACCTGTTCTTTGAAAAGCAATATGGTTTTAGAAAGGAGAGGTCAGTCCAGCATGCCCACATTGATTTTATGAATGAAGTTTATCACCATCTGAATGACAAATCCTATAAAAACACTGTTTTCTTAGATTTTAAAAAAGTATTTGACACAGTTAACCATGATAGACTATTATTAAAATTAGAACAATATGGTATTACAAACATCGAACTATTATGGTTCAAGAATTACCTACATAATCGGAAACAATTAGTAAGAGTAAATAATACAGAGTCAACAGAAGGCAAAATAACATATGGAGTACCACTGGGCACTATCCTGGGTCCTGTATTGTTCTCAATTTATATTAATGACTTAAATATGGTTGTGGAAAAGTGTACAGTCCAGCACTACGCAGATGATACTATTCTATACTGCCACAATAAGAACCTTGAGACTGTAAATAAAAAAAAACAACATGACCTGGACAGAATTGACCTATGGTGTAGACTAAATGAAATATCCATAAATACTTCCAAAAGCAATGTTATGCAATTTTCAATATCAAACACAAAAATTAAAGAAAAAAGTACCATAAAACTGGGAAATAATATCCTGAGTCCAGTAGAAGAATATAAATATCTTGTCCTAACCATGGACACAAACCTCTCCTTCAAGAACTTATAAATATTATCAGAAATAAAGTTAGTGCAAAATTACGATTATTGTATAAATAAGGCATTGTTTAACAGAGAAGAGCAAAAAAGACCTATATAAAATGACCTTTCTCCCACACTTCGATTTTGGTGATTATTTGTATGATTCCGGACCAAAATCACTACTTGGTAAGCTCCAGTCCTTACAAAACTCAGTGCTTAGAATCATTTTTGGTAAAACTAAATACACAAATGTGGATCAAGAACATTTAGACCTGAACTTATTACACTTAAACAAGAGGAGACAAAAACATATGTAGTGGGTCCGCCACCCGGAATACATCGAGGCTGTCGACCATCGCCGAATACCAACCAGGCTACGACAGCGGGGGCACTTCTACCGGAGCCGGAGACGACCACCAGTTCCGGCCACTTCCGTCAGAGGGCGACATTCACCACCGTGCGGACCACACTGCAGACACCCTCCGACGGGCGGTAGGCGGAGGATACTACTACCTCCGCAAGGGGATCAAGGCTTCGCTTAACACTACGGACTCGAGCTGCGCCGCGGACCGAGATACTTCTGTTGTTCAAATTAAGCACCCTTTGTTCAGTGACAATACCTTGTAACTGTATACCTTTGGGAAATAAAACCAGGTTCAAACGAATCTCCTCGTATTCATGATTCTTTCCGGAATTTTGTAAACTCATGCCCACGAATCTGCGGTTCACTACACATATAATTAATTTAAGCCACTTCATGGCTACTGATGGAACCAATTTGGATAACAGAAAAATTTCAACTAGAAGTCATAAGGCAGACGTAATTTAACATTATTACAACCAAAATCTGCAAAAATTCTAAATTCTTTCACTTATAAATCAGCTAAATATTGGAATTCCCTTGAAACTCATGCTCACCAGGTACAGGACCGGAAAACTTTTAGCAAAATTATTGATACCTGTTTAAATAGAATTGAAATACTGTAGATCATCCCCTACCATTGTACCAAACTCTCTATATGTTACTATACCTATCTCATGATCTATTGCAGATCTTACATCTTATTTCATTCTATTTTATCGCTATTGTATTTTTAATATGTATTTTGTTATGTCTGTATAATAATTCTTGGTCTGGACCAACCATACAAACTACCAACCATTAATTACACTGTTGTTATTGTACCCTAATTTTAACCTCATGCTCTAGTTAGTACAACTTAGTGTTAGCTAATTATCATATATAATATTCAACTAAGCCTACACATAAAGAAACAGCTAAACCTAAACCTAGACAAGTAGTAAGTAGCCCTTGAATATCAAATGAAATAGCCATGAAATTTCTATTGTAGTATTTTATTATAAATTTGTTTCGGCAATCACCAACCAACCAGGAACCCAGTGGAAGACTTGGAACATAGGTTTCAAAACTGGGCCCTCCTTTTTGTAATCACCATTAATGCAAATAAAAAATGTTTTGAATTGAATTGAATTGTTGTCTTGGCGGCCATGTTTGGTCCAGCTCTCGCTGTGTGTGTGGCTCTGCGAGACGTCAACAGTGGCATGTGTGGGGGGTGTGGCAGCCAGACCTGGTTGTGTGTGCTGGCTGTCTCTAGGTATGAATGGCGGTGCCTCCACATTCCATTGCTTGGAGATGCCGTCTATTCGATTTTTGCGGCTGAGCTGGAATGTGACTGAGATGATACATTAGACCTGTTATTATTGTGAGGGCCATTGAAGCTTTGCGTGTTCCCGCTCCTGTTAGCTCCCTGATTAGAACCATTAGCATGGGTTATTTTGCGCATACAGTCTACTATGGAGTGGACACAGCTTTTTCCAATTGAATCGCAATACATACATATGTGGAGGTGGTAGAGGTTGCCCTCGGTGTGGCTGTTTGAATGCCTTCACCCAGAGCGAGAGTTATAACACCTACACACAACTTCAGTTTGGCCTGATGGTGCTCTAGTAGCTTGGGAGACATGATTCGCCCTGTTATTGTTACCGACCGGGGCACTAGTGTATGCGCCGCTTAGTGCAGATGCACTCCCATGAGTGAGACAAAGCCTTACCCTTTGATCTTAAATTGCATGCTTATCTTCCCAGAGAATTGTCCCATTTTCTACAGAGTCCCAAATATAGTCAGACTATCTTTGTACAGCTGCCCAGGGCCTATCCAACAAGTCTTTAATAACCTTTCTTTAATGATCATTTATGTCATGGTGGTCTCGACTATTGTAAGCACGGTGGTCATCTAAGAATGAAAGAGTGGCGTCAACATATTCCATGGCTGTCATTGAGGCATGGGCCTCTACCTTCTGTTTCACAGTAAACCCCCCTTCACGGTTTATGAACATATACAGCTTTGCAAAAATATTCAAAGAAAGCAAATCTGACATGATATGTGTCTTACCATGGAGGCCCAAGGATTTCCTCTCCTTTTCCATTTCGCACTCCAGAAATCTGTCTGCGTCGAGTTGTCGGCATATGATATCTGGAGCATGGACCTCCGACCCCGACAGCTGCTTTTCTTGTGCTTCTTGTGGCGGCAAGGCGAAGGGCTTTTTGGTTCCGACTCGCTCTCCTCTGATGTCTCGTCCAAGCTTTCCTTGACCACTTTCTTGTGGCGTTTCTTGGCTTTGTCTTTATCTTTCTTAGTCTTGGCTGCGTGCCGGGCCATGACTGCCAACTGTTGGGCCATAGTCTTGACAGTCCCTTTCAAGCCACTCATGGCGGACTCCATGGATTTTACCTGGACATTGAGGTCTCGAGTAGTGACCTTCGGTACACCCTTGGTCTTAGCGGTGCCGCCCTCGGTGTCACTGTGGTCTTCAGGTGGGCTTGTCTCAGTAGGGCTCGTAGCGCCATTGTCGCTGGCGCCATTGTCCTTGAGCTTTTGTGGTTTTGCATGTCTGTTTCTAGTCATTGTGGTTGAACTTCTAGAGAGTTCGTGAAATTTCTTAGGATGTAATATCCTCATTTGGTAGTGGCTGCTGTCGTGATAGAGTCAGTAGAGAACTACACTCCCAATTTAAATATTATTGGTTGTGTGGTTGGAAGTGAAGTGAGTGAGGTGAGGGGTGAGAGTGGTTAGTGTGGTGAGTGATTGTAGGTGGGGTAGTGGTAGGTTGAAGGGGATTTGCCACAACAATGCCCTAGCATTACCTATACAGGCATACTATACACATTAGACATTTCGAGAGCCACGAGGAAAGATGAATAAGCAACATTAGCTAAACGATTTCATCTTGGCAATGGGTTTTACTTGTCCTAGTCCTTCCAGATCGTCACCAAAAGAACACACGGTACCAAAGGAGGAAAAGGGAAACCTTTGCCGTGGCAATACCTATTTTCTGCCTAATTATATCTTTAAAAAGACAAAATATTATTTTGGACATGTATATGGCCATATGCTACACCGACATGGGCAGTGATAATGTTACTCTTCAAGATCGGAGAGATGTGTAACATTATCCGTAGGGACAGATGCGATTCCTTTTGTGATGTCAATACATTAAGATGTTAGTCTGATGCATGTGATGCTTAGATCAAAGAATTTCAGCTGCTTGGTTAATAGAAAGGCTTTCCTTCTTCAAAGGGAAACCGAATGTGTTTTTAGATTTGGCAAACAGTATGGACAAAATGTGTAGCTTCCACACAATATATCCCAAGATGTCATGCATACATTTAGTGGTTTCATTTGGAAGTTCTAAAATAAAAAGATAAAAGAGGTACTTTATTGTACTATATTCTGTTTTATTATACACGCTTGCTATATGAGAGGTGCTATAAGTGGGGTGCTATAAAAATATTCATATAGGATGCGTCCTATAAAAATGTAGTTGTCTAATTAGAAATAGCTCTGATGCTACCTCAGCACTTCCGCTGTCTCCGCGGAGATCCCCGCGGAGATCCCCGTGATTGGTAATCCACCCGTGATTCTGGTACTATAATCATAAAGATACATAATAAAAACCACGCCATTAAATAGAGAATTAATGTCTCTATCAAATGATATAAGCTTTATTATTGTAGCTCAAGAAATGGCCACGATATGAACGTTTTAATTCAACAATGTCGGTAAGTAAATACTGACCTGACCTGATGTAAACACAGGCCTGACAAGGCAGCAGTGCTCTCAGCGGGGCAGCTGGGCTCTCTGAGAGTTCTTTATTACTTTTTCAGTGATATCTGATGATATATGATGAAATTTTATGCACATATAATAAATATAGAATGGACTTGATTTGTAAGCATTACATAAGCACTCTGCCTATGGCATCGTGCTTATGTGGACGAATCTTGTCCAATAAATTTTCAATTATTGCTGGCTCGTCCCATTCTCTCTATATATAGGCCTCATATGTTGACCCACGTGATTATCCGATAACAAAGCTGAGATCAAGTCATAGTTTGGCCTGAACCATGAACAATAATGGTTTATTCACCATAAGAATGTAACAATACACAATAAAGATAGATAGACGTGGCGATATTCACCGAAACCCGTACGACCGTTGAATCAACAAGTCTACATAAGGTACATCACCGACTAGGGATTCTAATTTCAAAGCATACAATAAACAGTAAAGAATTTGTTTTGTTAGATATATACAAGGACACATCCATCTAAGATGATGCTGGAAGCAAAGTGGGTAATATAATACAAATGTGTACTGATGTGACCAAGATCAAGTATCCCCTGATTGGACCATATATGATACATGGAGTGACGTCACATAGGTGGGCGTGGCGTGGTTTGTTGGGACAACCGGGGCGTGGTCAAATATCCCCATCGATGGGTCGATTACACACTTATTTCAAAAGAAGTCAAGAATGAAAGTCACATAAACTTTGTTACCTGTATCTATGAGAAATACTAAGATATGCTATTTGATCTGCATAGCATATTCCCGTGAATATTTTCTATAGATTTCAGTTATATACCAAGATTTCCTCATTTTGAAAACACAACGATCTTTCAAACATTGATGTCATGATCAAATCCTTCTTTGTAGTTCTTCAAAAATATTTTATATAGCACATAATTATGTCTATCTCATGTTCGGTCCTGACCGTCCCCCCACTCTAACATCCCCCGAAAACGACAATAAATGTTTTTCACAACAGAATTCACCTGTTGCGAATTATATGTGCAGGGGAGCCCTCACCGTGTATATTGGCAACGAGAGCTAGGCAACGCTACCTGGGAACCATGCGCCTTTGGCCTAGTGTATGTAAGGGTTCTGTGGATAAGGC
The DNA here is from genome assembly GCA_942159475.1 of Sthenelais limicola. Lineage (NCBI taxonomy): Eukaryota > Metazoa > Annelida > Polychaeta > Phyllodocida > Sigalionidae > Sthenelais > Sthenelais limicola. The sequence goes on from OW804098.1 coordinate 57,634,302, forward strand.
AGAACTTTGCTTCAAATGAGAGAGACTTGAAAAACTAGTGTTTGAAGTAGGAAGAACACTGACAGTCCTTTAAACATAGTCCTTCACATAATGTTGGTAAACTGAATATATTGTTAGGATCACTTTCAAATGTCATGAGTGCGGGACAGTTTGATTGGTCTCTGTCAAATTCTGGTATTGGAGTATCAATCTTGCTATACCGTTATACTGTCGAAAAATTGTTAGGGTTCTTGTATTAGGTTGAATTATATTTATCTCGTATTTTAAATGTGGCACCGTCTGAAACACATCCATGGTGGATATGGCGTTTTTTTCAGTATTAATGTAACTGTAATTTTCTTGCCCTAAATGAATAAAAAATAAGTAAAAAAAAATTACATCCTTTTGCGTAGATGCTCTTGTTCAGTACTGAACCGGCGTCTCATCGTGTTAGTGCTAAAACCAAAATCCGTACCCCAGGGTGTTGAACAGATTACTGTTTCCCATAACCTCATTTACCTTGGCCCCATATGAAATCCATATGAAATGTTATCTAAATATTTTGCTATTATAATCCCAAATTAAATATTCATAATATAATTCACCTTCATCTTGAGCTTTTGGGGATACTCAATTTATACATTAAATCCTGCGCTAAATGTAATTGATCATGTCTTGGATACGTACATAAACGTATCCTCATAGTGACTCTAAATGTGAAATCAATTTCAATCCTAGTGATAATGAAGGTGGTATGTCGTGTGCTAGAGGACATCGAACATTAGACATTATATTCTAAAAGAGTGTTCAATAAACATGTAAAATTTCTTTCAATTCAAGGTTTCAAAATGGGAACTTGCATTTCCAACAGCATTCGATATGCTGAGAATAGGAGATAATTTCCCATCCCTTTTAGGTATCTTTCAATGGTGCCCCCATTGGTCCAATGGGGCTTCATTGAGGTGAGGGAGAAGGACACGACACCACTGTTCAGTGCCCCTCCTGCATATCTATACAAACACCACTCACTCGGTCGCGTCACCTCCTGGACAAAACAATCCCCCCCCCCCCAACACCCTGAAGGTAATCAGTTGTGACACAAGGTCCAAAACACAGGGATAGTACATAGACTCGGACACTATCCACCCAGAGAGACTCTACCATCAAGAAGTTATATTTATGTATATTAATTTGACGTTGACAGTTATACAAACGTTTCTCTGTAATATGTAAATTCTCATTTGAATGTTATATACCTAGATACTGGCTCCAATTCACCGCAAACCATCTGCCTATTTGGTGAATAAAACCCTCTGTGCTTCAAGCTACTTCGTTGCCCTTTTCAATGCTATTAGGATGGATGTACGTAATTTAAAGCAACAATACAAGAGAATAGGGTAAATATCTTGACACTTGAACTTTCTGGAAAGTGTACAGTATGAAACTATGATTAACATACCTTCCTCTAGGTAGGTCAAGATATCAAACAAACCATTCATTTTGATAAAAAAAAGGGGGGGACTTTTGATATATTGAACAAAGAAAATAATTGAACAAAGATCAAAAATTAAACAAAGAAAATACATATAACAAACTTACCCATTATAGCTGTAAAGGAATAGTGTCGACACGCAGCTTCATCATCATAGGCTCGCTGAAACTTGAATGTCTTTCCAACCCTCATATGCCGGGGAGGGTCAGGTAAATATCTATAAAACTGATCTTGTGTAGCACATGGAACCCCACTCCAAGCTAAGGGATTCTGCTTTGGAAAATACAATCCTAACACATCCCCCTTGTCCACCCGTATATACTGATCCTTGGACTCTACCTCTTGGAACCTCAGATGGGTTGGGTGGAAAAAGTTTTGGCCTACAAGGGTGTAAGTGTCTTCCAATTCTGGGTAAGGGCTAGGTCGCCAGACTTGGAGGTAAACTTCATGTTGCAGGCTGATAATGTTGGCAAAAACTTGCCATCCTTTGATTGTGCCCGATGCTAACGCAGACTGTGTGGGGTCAGGGATGATGACCGTGTTGGTGATCTTGTCTCGGTGAGGTCGTAGCTTGGCTTCGTGACCTAGAGTCCGCGAATCTGAAATTGAAGAGAAAAGTATAAATAGAAATTCTGCTCAAGGATTAGATTGAATGTTTGATTAATGTACGTCCTTAGCTACATTTTCCTTGCTCAGCAGCTAAGGACAATATTATGGAAAGGTTTGCTATACACACAGTGATATATTTTTATTCATACAGTAGGAATGTCCTACCAATTCAAATCCAAATAACTAAGCAATGAATATTTTTTGTTATGGTTTCTTATAAAACAGATCCTAGTAGTTCTTCCTGACTCTGTTAATCACAAAGTCAGCGTTTTAGATAATTCCGCCACCCAAACCCTTTTATAGTGTAAATGCCAAATATTTGTCACGGTCAAGTTAATGTCACCATCTGTGCTAAATTTTATAGTCAGACATAATTTATTTAATGAGTCATTGAATTGCAAATTGCTGTAGGTAGAGATTAGTTCCAGGTAGAACTAGTATTCCCTTCAAAGGTCTTATAATGCAGACCAAAGGGGGGGAATAAAAGTATAGTTTCCAGGGATTAAGGGAAGAGAATGTCAGACATAGGTCAAAACCTGATGAGAATGCACTTGTCTTACTTTTAGATCTTGGCTAGGTTACTGGAATTCCTACCCGATATAAAATTATAAGGTATCAGTCATCCCATCCAATCCCTCTCTTTCTCTCTCTCACTCCCTCTCTCTCTTTTCTCCATATCGTTGTAATTTCAAAACAAAAGTCTGCAGGGATATCATGCCTTTTTACATAAATCCTAAGCATACCATAAACCAATACATACAGAAGTCCCCTTCATTGTCGATGATATCCACAGGCAAAGAAGCAATATCTTACACCAATCAATTGCAGAAACGTATTATATATTCTTTATGTTTTGCTTGTATTTCCAAGCTTTCATATCACGTTGGGGATTTCTCTTTTGTTAGGCTGGGGAATATATTATACATTTCCTGGACGGGTAAATTATGGGGAAGGATGCAACAGCAGGATATATCAGAGAGATTTATATCTCGAAATGAATGGTTTGGTTTTCTTCTAAGCTGGAAATGGAAACGGAAATGATAACAAATGAAATATATATCTCTAATAGGAACTACGGTAGTCTGTAACATTAGATTATGATTAGCCTATAAAAATGATATTATTCACACTGATAACAGAAATACCAGACAGAATGTCGCACCCACTCTGCCTACTTTTATTCCGAAAACAGAAAAAGATAAAAAATCTTTGGTTTACCAGTGTGCCAGAGACTGGAATAAACTAGACCCTACGGTAAGGCGCCTAGCTACACCTAAAGAATTCAGCTCTGCACTAAAGCGACACCTCTTAAGGGATATGATACCCATTGTGAATTGAGTCTCCATGTAGCAAGTTAATGTAGCAAGTTAATAGTCCTTTGTTGATACCATGCAGTGTTCTTATTCTTGAAATGTACCTATTTTTTAGTTCATCCTGTCCTCGACTACTTTTTCACTACCACCCACTCACCCACCACTTATAGATGTATGATTACTATAGTAGCATCCTTACCACATTTTCATTTTCACCCATCTCACAAATCATGGAATCTCCTGATTCCCTAGTCCTTTTTCACCTCATCTATCATCGAACACTATAATAAATTATTATGGTCGATCACGTTGAGATTATTGTAGTATCTCCTGCGAATTGTACATAGAAATGCAAGGTATTTTTCTGGAACCATAATTCTAAAAGTTTATTAGTTTCAATGTGTTTTTACCCACCATATAAATCGGCCAAGATTAATAGAAATTAAGATCAGGACATGAGGAAAACCGTTCTCAGGAACGAGACTGTTTGTCTGGTTGTTTTGTATTCACTACTGAATAAAGATCTTGTCCAAAAAAAAAAAAAAAAAAAGATTTGTTGATAAATCGGTCGATATCAAACACATTTCTTTTATGTTTTCCCTAACAGGATATATTCCCGACGGGCAAATGAACGCGATTCTACGCGATTTTTAATGCGCAATCATCTCGCCATAGTTCTGTGATGAGAGTGGACGCTTTTCATGCAATAATTATTGCGCAACGATTGCGTGATGGTCACGCTAAGGATATAACGCAATATTGGTGCAAAAATCTGCAAATTCTGATGGCATTTGAGCGGGATATGTTATGCACAATTTTGTCCCCATTTTCCGTAATTTTTTGCTTTTATTTGCAGAATAATATCATTCGGAATTACTCATATTCATTTCTTCATGGTAATACATCAATTATTTCATCATTATTTCCATCCTGTTAGACAGCAGCATTGCTGGGAAGGGTTGTTCCAGTTGTACTTGAAATCTGGTGGCCAAGGCTACATGAGCTAATGAAGTATGCAATGATGGGGGGTATTTTGATCAAAACATTTTTCCACATCAAACAACTAAATTACACAAATAAACTATAGAGGTATGCTACTTATAATATCCCTGTCTACATGATGTGGATTAATATAACATGTGTTTTTAGTAGCACTTTTATTGTAAAGCAAATTGTAAATACACCCCAGTTACCAGTTGCGCCACCTATCTTTCAATAATGAGTGTGGCAATTGAGTGAGTGTATTTAGACGCGATTTTAAATGCGCATTATATGTGCAATTGAGATCACACATGACAGTGAATATCTATATCAGAGAAGTATTATTCTGATGTTGTTCTGGTTGTCTTGGTGTTATAAAATACCATATGAAAACGTATCACAATCCGTATAGGATCTGCCACAGAATTATAGGCCTATTCACCATTGTACTTGTTGATTGAGAATAGTTTGTTATTATTCTCCAGCAAAAAAAATAGATTATCTTTGGTAACTACCCTATCATATTAAACATTTTTTAATATGCATACACTTTATATCTACAGAAAGCTGAGAAAATAAGGAATTCAACCATGTGCATCATTATGATCTCACTAGTAGTAGGCATGCGTTACTGCCATGCGTAATCGTTACACATATTTGGCACAGTTGTAAAATAATGTACATATTTATAAATAATTGTTGGCGACTTTTGTGCGGGGGCAGTAGTCATTTAATTTCAGATATACAACTTGGTGGGAATTATAAAAGGATGAATTAAATCTGTGGGAGAAGTTGAGAAGTAATAATTATGTGGCTTAATTGGAGGTAGCATTATATTGTTTAGTTGTGTGTAGGGGTTTCTGTGATTCAATGTTAGAGACTGAATGTAGAGTGTCTGAGCCTAGTGTCGGATGTGCGACAATGAGCTGTGAATGCCAGGTGAGTGTGCAGTGTCAAGTATTGTGGCCTGTTGTGGCTTCAATGCACATTATATGCGTGATTGAGATCACACTCATATTATTGACTTTTGAAGAAAACATGTAGTATTCAGAGATAAAATTGGTTGAGTAATTCATGTTTAATATAAACATAAATAAATATGGATGAGAACTTGATCTAACACAAGTGTGAGACCACCAACAACATGGGAGGAAATAGACGCAATGGATTTCACATAATGGTGGCTAATGGCTTGTCCATTTCACTTTGATTCAACGCCATAAGTATCACACTTCACTAGTTTGCAGTCAATCACAAAATGATCACAGTGCTATTACACTCAATTGCACTCAGTGCCTGTCGGGTTACGTCTGGATCTTTCCGACACATTATTTTAAAGTGTTCGCAAGAATGCCAGGACCTAGCTGGATGTGAAAATGGGATAGACTACCTATACAGCACAAGACCAAATTCCTCCTATTTTTAGTATCAACAAAAATTAACCCAAAATAAACATGGACGATGTCCACAAAAAACACATACACAAGGAAACCCCATACCATGGGCCCCACCTTGATATATAGCTAGTGCATCCCATTGCAGTAGAATAGGTAACTAGTCATTTAGCGCGTCTCTATCTCATAAACTGTAAAATTAAAACTCTAGTCTAAGGGACCCTCTGGAAGAGCTATGGCTGCCATAGAAGAGGGCAAACCCATTTCCGGTGTAATTTATCTTATGTACTGTTTTCTGGAAATAAACAATATACATACATACAAAGCTTCACTCTCAGCTAACAGTATTTAACAACTAAAGATATTTTTACCTAAAGATATTTTTACATTTTGTTGCGTTCTTTTCTAAACCGTCTAACAGTCATTTGACCAAAGTTTTGGAGGAATTCTCTGGTTGTTTTTGTTACAGGGCTTCACAAACGTTCACATTTATATTTACTTTTCCTGCGGTGGCTTCACCCATTATCGCTCGCCAGCGGCCGTTTTCCGTCGACCGATGCGAATTTAAATTCTTGTAAAAAAAACCCAACAACATAATATTGATAACTTCAGTAATAAATCATAATATTATGAGTAAATTTGTTAAGTTTGTTTGTCGTAATAGCTGAGAATGTATCTTCAATAATAACCATGACTAATTGCTTGCATTGATATTATTGAATAATCACTGTATTAGAAAGTTGGAACGAAAGGCTAAATAGACTCACCCCGTTGACTGACTTAATGTCCCTTATGAACTAAATCAGCAATGGATGCAAAATTATTCACATGCAAGAACAACATTCTGCACAAGTTTCTTTTTGAAACCACTGTAATTTAATTGCTTTTGGGAAGGAAAGTTTTTCCTTTAAAAAGCTACGGTCCTTTTTATTAGGTCTCTGAAAAATTAAGTATGACACGCAGGGTTTTTAACAAGGTGGAAGACCGGGGAAAATTTCTTTAGGGGATAATTTCACTTTGCTTGCGGTTTAAGAAGCTGAGGAGATGAGTTCATTCATTTGAAAGTAACATTTTTATATAAAGAAATGCAAGTTCAAATGGTGAATTTTCTTATTTGTGGAACGCCGACTCTAATTCGTCAGGAAAAGTTAATGGTATCTTCTAATCTGAGAAGGACAGTTAAACGCTGGGGTTTTATAAAGCATACAACTTAATTGCTATATCCATAATAATGCTACTTTTATCATTTACTCTTTTGTGAATTAGCAAATGCCCAAATATTTCTTTAATGTAGGAATCAGCTTGTCCATCCAGGGCTTAGAAGTGTTTCGGAAACCTCTGCTTATATGTACACATCTTCTGATCATCCAAATTAAGCATCCAAATAGCGTCAATTGAAATTTACAAATATAACCATTTGAATATATTTTGGAGGTTAATTGGTTTCATAACTTAAATTACATTGTGAGGTATCTATAAAAGAATGGAGGTATGTCCTTTTGAACCTTCCTGGTATAACAACTTTCTGGTGGCATTGCTTTGGTAGAAAGAAAGAATTGAAGTGTAGTCAACTTTTGTTTTGCCTCATTATTCAATCGTTAGCATGCGCATTGATTCATTGCGCACACCTGCAGCCTAACTTCCGTTTTTCACAGAAAGACGTTAGCTGAAGCAATGAGCTTAGTTGTTTGCAAGTTCGCCGCTGCTCCTTCATTCGACAGTTATAAGGCTTCTTACCTCCCAAGCTCTTAAGTGCTTCTTTTCTAAAAGATGGCGCTCTCTAAGATAAGTCACGTGGACATCTAAAGCAACCTGTCACGTGCTATCAAACATCCGGGCTCTTGGAAGATGGAAACTTTGTTGGTTATAGGTCGCATGGTCCAAAAAGCGATGGGGACTGTCAGGTCAATCGATCATCCTCCCCCACGGCTTTTGGTCTCTTCTCTCTACCCATCTCAGCCCAATAACCACTCACAGTTCATTTCTCTGGTGGTGTTTAAAGTATGAGTAGATAATACTTCCTAAGATGGTTCCAACCGAATTAACTCTCCATAGGCCTACATTATTAGGTCTCACAAGAAATATGGCACTAAAATAATAATGAGATAAAGATAAGTATAATGTATCTATTATCTTTAAGCAATATAGGGCACCTGTTTGTATTGCTTATCTTTTCATGTTGAAACCTCACTTGGTACTAATGAAATTTATATATCTTGGTTGGTGATATTATGTAATGCGTGTTCAAGTCCATTCCGATCTTTACCCTACGATTGGGTAGGTGCGCAAGCACCGCCTATCAAAATAATATTATAGTTAAGTTAAGAATCATGCATTTCTGCAATTATGCACATTTATTTCATTATATAACTATCTTGTAATTAAGAAAAGATCCCAGGCCTTGGACAAGACTTAACTTTGTTTAAAAAAACAATTCTAGGACTTATGATTAATGTTATAGTCTGTAGCCTGTAAGAAAAACACATGCACCATGATTCACAATATATTTCAGTCAGGAGATAATCAAAAATATATTGCCTCGTCTATAATTTGTGGCGGTGACAGCGCAATGAGGAATTCCAAATAAACAAGATGTGATGAAGCGGATTCTTTGTTATAGGATAGCCTAGCTCTTTAAAGGCAGAGCTAGAGTGAGTTTGTCAATATAGTTCTTAATCTTGCTTTATATATAGCGATAGCTTTGCCAACACCATATACATTTTATAGTATCAGTGATAAATAACTAGTCTTGCACATTGTCAACATCAGCCAACGCATTATATCAACCAACGCTTAAATGAATGTAATTAATGATTCAAGTTATCCAAAACAAATGTATCAAGGTAACACTGAAGGTTCATATGAGAACCCCAACAATGTTAATTCATAGACTCATTAATGCACCATTATTATGTGATAGAAGAAAGAGGCGCACTTAGCGCAATTTGCCTATAGAAGAAGCAGAAAAGAAAATTATGTAAACCAAAGAGGGGGTAGAACGAGACAATGGAATGCCCCTGTATTAAAAATTGAACAACCAAAATTAACATCCTATAAAAACAGCATACAATTCAGATCAGCCTCTCTATGGAACAATACCGCTGCTGATGTTAGAAATATTGAAACATGAAGCAAACAAAAAAATCACCAAACAGGAATCCATTATTCCAATCTACAATTTATGACAACTTATTATTTACTTGAATGTCCATCATATAGATTGACACCCTTACCTTGGTAATCTTGCCTTCCATTCCTCATTCTCATCCTCATCACTTTCAATTCATCTATTAGCCGTATTACTTATTGTTCATGTAAATTGATGTTTTGCCATTTTATTCTACCTTATATGTACGCACTATGCTCCATGTCTAATTATACAAAAGAACTGTAAAGACATTTTGTCGGTAAACCAGTAAAAGGTTCGCCCTTGAGCTGAGGCATCATACCTCTTGTGAGTATTTTAAATATTTGTGTACAATTCATATTGTCAAAGATCATCCTCCAAGCAACGAGGGATCTATTTATAAACAGTCAAATTATATGTATACTCATAATAAACCTTTATTAAAAAAAAAAAAAAAAAGATTTAAAAATTCAATTTAAGGTCAATAATATATCTAACATAGGTGTGAGCACATCTAGTGTTGGTTAGTGTTGGTTTTTCTACCATCATACATATAAATGCGTAAAAAAAAGGCTAAAACGAGATTCTAGACAGTTTGGCGATAGATTATTGGTGATGTCTTTCACGACCGATGGAAGAAAGGACAGGTCTGATACCCTAACTCCCTTTGGTAACACACATGTCTTGAACTTATCTTATTAACAAGAAAAAAGTATTCAACCCTTGATAAATCGTTTCCTTTTATCAATCAATGCAGTTGTTCCGGATAATCCAGTATTTAAGCTGGTGCGAATGTTGACTGTCTTCCTCGAACTTGACCTATCCATATAAGATATCCATACTTGACCTTTGTCCATTCTTCTTCCCCCCTCCATGTGTAGACATAAAGCTAATGATTGAAACCAGTACAGAGTTTCTACAGGTTTTAATTTCCCCTGCTGTATATTGCTTGTGTTGTGAGTGTCATTCATTTGCTCTTAGAGTCTTATCATAATATTGAAATACATTTCTGCTCTAGACTATAGCGCCATGGTTGAAAGTCATCAGCGAAATTAGTTCTAACTTTCTACCGATTCTAACGTTCGGATGCATCGTAAAAGTAAAGATTCAACCTGTAATTACACATGTCCATAATTGCCTTTATTCAGGTAAGAGAAACCATTATACAAGTCTCTTATTTCGACGAAATGCAGCCTTGTTTGAATGACATAAACAATCAATAAATATTGTTTTAGCGACGTGCCACCTGGCAGATCACATCCAGATAATATTTCACAGATTCATAATGGACTCATTGCGTGATTTCCCGAACCTTTCGTTTTTGGATACATAAATCAGACAGATTATTGTGTTGCAAGTATCTTCAACTAAATACTCAGACATCAGTTTAGGATTAAACGTTGCAAATTCCATACAATCATTTAATGGGGTATGTACACAACTACAATTGGAACTGCAACTGCAACTGCAATCTTCGAATCCAGTGACTAACATGGGCTAATCGTAAAATAATAGTAGGTATAGTTTGAATCTGAAATGATGGACAGGCTAGCATTATATACATCTTGCAGTGGAATGGTATTTCGCTGAGAGTTTCCTCATCACTAGTCACATTTTAGTACAACATAGACCAACATATAATGAAATGCTTAGACTATGAACCTGACTTAAAGCTCTTTAAAGAAGAGGTAACACAAACATCTCATTAGAGGCACAACTGGTCAGGTTTCAGTTGGTGGCTGTCGGCCCAAGAAGCCCACGACACAAATGGGCAAAAGGAATCGCTCTTTAATTCCCTGCGAGATACCAAGACACCATTCCTCCTCGATAAATCACATTGTAGCTTGGCACAGTTCGCAAAAGACTTGGTGTTTCTCTTTAGCAGTAGCCTCCTTCGAGCAGTGACACTACGCAAGCTGTTCAATTTAACCCTTGATATGTCTGATGAGAACTTAACACTTGATATGATTATAATTATTCTATCTCGATTTTACTGTGGATATCTTTTACGAATAACGGCAGTTGATGGGGAGTAAGACTATACTCAATTAATGCCCAACTTAACGTCCAATTCAGTAGATGTAAACTGTGAGTCTAGGTACCCTTTCGAGGATTGAAATCTGCATTTATGAATATTAAATATATACATAAATAGGAAAAACCCTTAGGAATATTTGTATAAGACACAACGCAGGGATAATTTGTTTTAATTGTTTTATTTGCAATATGTTTTCCTAAAAAGATGTAATGACCACACCATTTATTTGTACACGCCTATTTGTGCCAGGCTCTTAACATTGATCTTATCTAAAGCAAGCGATATATATATAGAGACATGAAAAATTGAAGTTATATTGTAATCGACTATTTTTTTTCGAACACTATTTGTAATACACCAGCAGACTCTGAGAATATTGTAAACGTTGCATAATGTTTATTGCTGAATAAAAATCTTTAAATACAAATACAATATGTTGAATGATCAAGATAGTATAAAGGGAAAGGCGACACAAAAAAACTATTTGGATAAACGACTAAGAGTTTTGATATATCCTTCAATGCATTATTGAAAATTACTTGAAAACCTCCTGCATCTCTATGCAGACACCCCTAACTATAGGTAAACCAATCAGAATGCAGTTTTGATATAATTTACTCATAAGGGCAATAAGGGCAATATAAAGGAAACAAATAAGTAGGATAGTGTAGACCCAATTGTACACAATAACCATACCTTCCAAGTCAATCGTTTTAGCCTCCGCAGTCTATCTCACTTACTCATTGAAATAATTGGGATGGAAAATTCATCCTATTAAACTCCATTCCAGAACCTGAAAACCTTCTGTGATTGAGCTCTTGTACCTATTCCTTCTCTGTATTCTTTCCTGACATGACTTGACCTGTTGATTTGAACTGCCCTTTCGGTCGTGTATGCCTGAAATTCAGTCTTTTCATTGATTTGTTCTGTATTGTTTATGATAAAAATTTGTGACTCTCCTCGGGTTGTAGTAATAGGATGTTGCCCGGGTGATGGTTTTTATGTGTGTCTCGCTATTTTGTCTGTTTTTTTTCCATTCATAAAGGCCTAATCCACTGAGCCGATTCTCATGCGATTTTGCGCCGCAGAGGACTCTTTTCCACTAGATTCTGTGAGAATCGCATGAGAATAGGCTCAGTGAACTAGGCTCTTTATGGTTCTTGAATAATATATTGTAATAATTCTCATAGTTTGTAATGAATATGCCTTCGTGAAATTTTTCTTTCATATCAGCAACGAATGAAAATAGGGCATAACTACATAATTTCACTCTGCTGAATAAACACCTTTAAAACAAACTTCTCATCCTATTAATCTTGATTAATCTCCCACATCATCCCGCCATACACGAATAAAAAAGAATCATCTTTTGGAATTAAATATTCAGCCAGTATACTATAGATATATATACGAAGGTGGTTCATACATAGACAAAATTGCCCGATGGTACTCCCAACATTTTATAGTACATGCATACGTAGCAAACGAAGAAAATTGCGTCGCCCAAACGTAATATGGGACTTTGAGATCATCTAAGGGTAATTTTGTATTGTTTATATATATTATCTGATATTTATGGCGAAAAATAATGAAAGGTCAATAGAAATTAATGGTGATACATTGATATGACTCTGTGGCCCCTCTCGTCTCAACCATTGTATTTACATCCTCACTTCCGGTTACTGGGTGATAAAAAGGCCTTTGTACACACTGTTTGTGATATGAGCCCCAATGATGTAGCCTGTGGCATTCCATACTACCCTCTAGTAAGGTATAATGAAACTACATTTCTCACTGTCTCTCAAATGTATTCGTGAAAGGCTGCCTGATATGGATAAATCCAGTCAAACAGGTCAGTAGAGAGGGGAGGAGGATAAGGCACAGTGGGAGTAGGTGGAGATGGACCAATTGGTGATTGGTGGCATGGGAAATCAGAAGCGGATAAGCAGGTCTGAGCCTAGAGCAGACAGTATTCTGACTACTGCGGCCTCTCAGATGCTGGAATGTTGACGGCACCGATGTTAGAGAGGTTCAAGGTCGGTACAAGCATGAAAAATTAATCTTCCCTTGACCCTATTGGCTTGAATGAATGGGTGATGCTGGTAATTTCCTTTTGAAGTAGCACTTTTAAAAACCAAAGGATTCCACTGGGCATGTTAGCGTCCGGAAATATTTTTCACACTTGTCAGGTGTTCTGAAGGCCCTTACACTTCATATTATACCTTATCTGTATGAGCAAATGAGCAGTTTATAACCGAAAAATCAGATTTTGCTCGAGCTAGAGCGGAGAGCTAGTTCTGAGAACTCGAATTATCCTAGTCACAGAAAGTCTACCAGGGGAATGGATAAATAAATCAATAACGTTGTTTGTCACCATGAAAAAGGGTAATACAAGTGGCTCAACTACAGTGGCAGAACTTCTTTTGATGAAGAGTTGCTTTGTCTAATGCCGGGCACACACATTCACAAACTCAGAGCCGAATTGGGCCTTGAGACAAGTCGTATGAATTCAAAATCATTCTTAAGAAAAAATATTTGTCTTAATATAACATAAGAATTTACTCTAATTCGTACCAACTGGAAAGTGCTCTTAAGAATTTTCGTAGCACCAATTCGGCTCTGAATTCGGTACAGTGTGGGCTAATATTTTGCCTACGAATTGTCTTAAGGACCCACAATGTGTCGTACGAATTGGAGTTCTCTTCGTAAGAAAGCCCACACATTACCAAACTCAAATAAGTTTACATGTATTCTTTACTGTATAAAGATTTCCACCTGATATTTTCAAAACTTTTGGGTGAGCAAGAGGTTATTGCATACAACCCTTATTTTCCAACTAGAAGGGATTTTATGCGTGATGGATGAAAAATAGGGTATAAAGGATAAATAAATTAATTAAAATTATGCATATTTACATATTCTAGTCCCGTTTCAAGCTCCCTTATGGCATCACTATCACTATCAATTTTGTGATACTCTTGATTCAGGACAAATGGCATGCCAATAATCCTTAAAATGTCCCTCAGTAACGCATGAAAGCCCTATATAAACTGGCAGTAACACATCTGTAGATATAGTAGAAAGGGTGGCCCAATATATTTATTTGGCTGTATTTCTGTTTGAAAATGATTATAAATTAGTTGAGATTCTATTTGAAATGATTCAAAGCATATAACTTGTTCAACTGATGTGAAGGCCCTTACAATAATCGAATATATCCGAAAGTTTTAAGAGATTCTACGATTTGGCCAAAAATGTTAGGTAACTTTGGAAGTTTGTAACATTACTAAATTTTGGAGTATCAACAATTTTTTCCCACTTTTATAATGCCTATTTCCCCTTCTCTACATCCTCGACATCTTTTTTCATTATTTTTTTACATGTGATGTGTCACAGAAAAATGCGTCCACGAAATCGTAATTCCTTAAGAAAAGTGCTAAGACAATTCGGGAATGTGTGGGCCACGAAAAACTAACACAAATTCGTACGAATTGGCCAATTGTGTTAAGAATTCATCCACGAATTGTTGTGAGACCCCAATTCCTACCAATTGTGAGTTCTTGAATGTGTGGGCCCGGCATAGACAAAGGAAGGCGGTCGACCTCCTATCAATTTCTTTTATCAGAATGAGAAGACACATTTTGTTCAATCCGCACAGTACATAATTATTAAAGATTAACAATTAGCAATCACGGTCCTACGCAGGAACTAACCTCTTGCTTTGGATTATGTTTTGCAGCATGTATGAATCTCTGCATAAAGAAGTTGCAATATGATTATGAGTTCGATATCTGCGAAAGGTAAAACGCTTCCCAATCCAGCTTCACATTCCCAATTGCGTTACGAAACTTGCAAGGCTGTGTTAATATGCTGGAGCAGCCTGTGGTCATTTTCTCCAAGTGGCTAAGCCCATTATTATACCAAATAGTAGCCGAGGAAAATGAGTGTTGAATACAAGCAGGGAGAGAGGAACATTTTACCAGCTATTATAAGGTGATTTAGATGTAGGTCAATGGGTCCCTAACAAGGTGCAACACAGGCAGGGTTCGGTCGTTGTGGGTCAGTAATTCATCCCTTCCTCAAAGAATTCATTTACCCTCCCTTATTGGAAAATAAGCAAAAGGTGAAAAGGTGAGTGCCTCGCCCAAATTGAGACTCGATCTATAGCCCACCGTGTATGGGGAAAAGGTGGATTTATAGCACGAGTTGTATTAACCCTTCTTCAGAAGGAAGCTTGCTTGGTTTATCCAATGCAAGAACTTAAAATAAACCAAGAGGTTTCAAGCATATCAAAAACCTTGTGTATTTAGGCTAAGTAAGTTAAGTTCACAAATATCCTATCATTATTCATTTCTGCTCCCAGTCAAAATATTTGTGTTGAGTGTTTTGAGTAATGCTTTGTTGTATTATTCAACATGTAATGTTTAAGGCAAGAAATATTATTTAGAGGGGTATTTAGAAGGGAAAGTCTACAGATATTATTTTTGGTATAAACAATTTGGGTCATTGAGCATTTATTCTATAATCAGGTATAGCTTGCTAAAAGTAACTAACAAATGGAAATAATTGTCTTTTTCTTGGATTTTGCAAAAACGTAATTTCATATTTTGCCGTATAAAAGGTTATTTGTTTGTGTTTGTAAACCCCTTGCTGGCCGCTAATTTGCAGGAAGATCGAATATTGGTAGATGATCTATACTTCCAAAAACTATACAGTAACAAAAATGCCGGCAAGGCTTTAATCTGATATCACTGGATTTGTCAACTGTTGTCCTCCTTTGGAGATTCATAGCCGGAATGAAAAATAAAGAGTTCAGGCATCGGCAGCTCTCTAAGTTAAAAACGGCGTACTCTTTTCATCTTGCAAGAAGAATTATTTACAATATTACTCTGGCGAATAGCCATTGAGCCTCAAAGAATTATATTAGGCCTACATGTATTTAGATCGATCAGAGCACAGCTGTATTACCTACAACAAATTTTGCCTTTTAGAATCAGAAGGGCATACCACCACATCTGCATCATGCACTGGTACTGTTGTAGAGTTGTGGTTTGGATATTATAAAACCCATGCAATGATGATGATTTGGTGTAACGTGTATAACTTAGTCTTATTTTCCATGAATTATTACCCTTCGTACACATTATTATATAAATATACAAACATAATAGCAGCCAGATCTAGTTTGGACCTACAACGGAACACAATGTCTGGAGCAAGTTGTGTGGCGTCACAGTCAGCTGTTGCCTAGAGACTATGAGCTGTGACCTTCTGACGTCACTGACAAAATCCTGGTTGGCTTGATTAATGAACCGAGTTCACATTAGGATATTGAAGTGCCCTGCTCGACATACCACCCCTGAAAAATAGATTGTACAAAAACTAATCTAGCATTGGCAAGTTGTTTGGTAAATAAGCACAGCGACAGAGAGAGAGCGAGAGAGCGAGAAAGAAAGCGAGAGAGAGAGGTTCGGAGAGCGGGGGATGGGGGGGGGGGGGGGAGTGCCCTGTTTACATTACTACCAACTACTCTACTATTTACTACACCATTGATGGTACCAGGAAATTGCTCTAAATCATGCATGATATATTTAATCTCGTTCAGCTAATTGATTAATGGGTCAAGTATTAACAATCTCAAATTTTCAACCAGACATTAGGTAAGAGTGCCATTCTCCGAAATTGGAACAGAGTTGTCACTTGCGACGTTGTCTGATTGTCCCATCATTTTGCATTAACCATTCATAATGTATTAGCATTTCATTTAACAGAGGCCCACATTTCATCAATCACTGTTTATGTAATCCTATTTAAAGTTAGTGGGTTCAGAAATGTATAGCTGGGCATATATCTGTTTAATGTCAGTGGTCTCGGAAAGGTATAACTTAACGTATGTCACAAAAGGGCAGTCACTTTCTAAGGACAGAATCGATATTACTTCCTTCCACCATGGGAACTACCTTCTTAGGCTATCCCTTAACTCCATCCTTTCGGGAAATGGGAATAAAGAATGAGAGAATGATAATAAAAGTGAGGTTTTCCTAAGGTGTGAAGAGCCCCTCGAGAGGTAGTGCTATGCGATGGCAGGCAAAAGGTCCAAGAGGGAGACATTGCATAGCTCAGATTATCATGGATGATGGTATCAACGGAAGCAATACCGGTCTTGCTAGGAGGGGCCATCCGGCGTATGAGAAAGAATGGGTCGTCTATTGACAAGTTTCGAAAAGAGAAAGTGATATAAACTAGTAGTACAAAAGATATGGGAGATGGCATACTGATTCCTAATCAGAAGGGTATTCCGATTGATTCCCTCTGAGCAAACCGTGCACGTACAACACCACTGCAAAAGTGCCAAAACTAACAAAAGTAATTGAAGGAGATCCCAGCAATAATGAACTGTATACCAAAGTTTCCGGCTGTATAGATATATTGCTGGGCAAGCAGTATACATGCGGTAAATAGATAGTACCTAATGAGAATGTGGTACGAGGGACACTTTTGCACTGGCCGAGATGTTTGTTTTTTCGTGGCCCACAAGCCGATAGGCGTACATACACCAACGTGGAGTAAACACATGTGCCATTCTTATAGACTATAATACAAAATTGGTCTTTCTAGATCCAGGTATATTACTTAGAGCAGTGACCCAACACTTCTTCAGATGACACAATCTCTTACGGTCTTCCCATCCATGAACACCGTAGTAGCCTCCCCCACATTTGAGCATTATCTCCCATAAAGTACCTCTCTATTACCCTTATATCCGGGCCACTCTTCATAAAGGCAATATGTATCCAACGAAACGAGGAGCATATAAACATATCTTCTATGATGGAGCCAGCCTTGTGTGTCCTCACCCAACCAACCATCTCAGTCACATATTTCCACATCTGGAATCCAAAATCAGGGAACCATGGCATCGCAATATCCCATTGTTCCCAAGGTTGCTATTATAACTGTAATAATCTCCACGAGGCATCACATGTAGGGACCTCCAATGTGGCCCTTCCGGCTTTACATCACACTCATAAACTAGGTCTATATGTCCTCCTGCGCGCGATAGCCTATATCTAAACAGGACTGGACAATTCTATACACTCTATTAATAAGAGGTTAATATGCCCGGTCAAAGGTGGTTACATGTATTCATATATCCACAATAGAGAGCCTGAACCATTTGAGTGCTACTGGTTCTAATGTATGATAAAGATGTCCTTGCTTACTTTAAGTCCCAAGATAAAATAGTTTAAATAGTTTTGTGGTGCTCAGAAGACCTGTGACATTCACAGAGAGCATTCCTTTTCCCGTTCTTTATTTTATTCTCTAATTTAACATTACACTGTATGACACTGACTGTAAATGTAACATGGAAATACAAATATATCATTATTATTATTAAAACATACCCAATGGCTATAAAAGCCCCCTTCTTAGTTCGTTTCCAAAACTCATTTTCCCATGATATATAATCGACCACTACGATACGTTATTTTTCAGACAAGAGTAATGGGATATCATAACAGCAACTTGTGTTAATTTCCTTGAACAAAGACACCGGTAGAAATACATGGACGTAAGCATATAACTTATTCTCCATCATGTTGGATTAGTTAGTCGATAATGATCTGTAATCTGCATATGAGAAGAGCGCCTCAAAGAACCATAGAGAGTACAACCCAGTTTAATATTTGGTTCAGACTTTGGTTCTCTTTCTAACATAAAATCATTGTAGCTAAACCATCTGCTTTCAAGAATCTCACTCACAACTCACAGGCTCAGAGTATCTTTCAGACAGGATGGCAACTACCAAAAATCTTGTGTCAAACTTGCTCTAGCTTTGATGAGAACAACGTGGCCACACCTGTGTAATTCCCAGCACAGCATTCTGAACATTTACACTCATTCGAAAAGGCCATATTCCCAAAGAAACCCTATAAGTAAAACATGAGTATTGCATTTATTTCACTGCTTTATCTTCATGTCTTCAATCTCTGCAAATCTTGCAAAGTGATCAGGAAACAAAGAGAATAATTTAGTTTTTCTCAGCCTCAAGGTCAAGTCAGAATACTCAGACGCATTTATATCGAAAGTGAATTAGTTTAAAATGCAATGTTCCTTTAAAGAAAAATGTTATAATCTTAACTTGAAAACTAGTGTATTTGGATATCTGGAGAGCACAAGGCCAAATGAATAAGGTTTCGGTACTCCTTTCTGAGATTAATATTAAATGTTAATTACCTGGTTACCAGTCTCGAATTCTTTATCCACTACTTCCATTATAAAGAAGAGATTATTCAACTAGATTCAATATCTTAACTGAGTCATATGAAACTGGATTAAAACAAGAGGCATCATGTATTCCAAAACATTCTACACAATTTACCACAACACAAATTTCGCACATTTTGGTACATCATTTCTGCTATATAAAATGTTCACAGAAGTGATACAAATTTGTGTGTTTCACATCATTATGCAAAGCATACTTTATGACATTATGGTTTAGCAAGGTTACCAGTAGTCCAACTTCAGCCTCAAAGTCCTCGTTTATATATATATATATATATATATATATATATATATATATATATATATATATATATATATATGTAAATTATCATTCCTTTTCGATATATGTGCATGATGTGTTACATCAAATGTGGCAGATAAAGTATATTTCAATCCAATCCAAGTTGCAGAAAATAGACTTTGAGATATATCATCATAATTATTTGTAAATATGAGATCAGGGGATTCCAATGATGGTAAACATTAGGACATCTAATAAATATTCTATACTAATAGGCAGTTAGTAAAGGAAACTGAACAGTTGTTTGATTGACAGGCCACACACACATAGACTAAGGCTGATAACTAAATCTACCACGAACAAGCCTCATACCTACGAATATAAAAAACATAGAAAAATAAATAATGAATGTGTAAAAATGTTGATATGTCATTGTTTACCCATTATGAAGGGATATATATCAATGAATAAATTTAGGAGACCTTCAAATTAGTTACGAGCAGACTTAGAATAACCCTGAAGGTCGTCCTAACCTTGAAATTTGTGTAAGTCCCCATGAAGGAGCAGAAATGTGCACAATTAACCCACTCTTGCACTTTTCATATAGCTGCTCGTTCGTTGGTGTGTAGAGGTGTAGTAGGTGTACCCTTCTAAAGGATGTGTACCCAGTTAAAACTGAGGTTATTCCATAGATTGACGTCATTCATAGGGGATATTCCAACCTAGCTTCTGAGTCAGTCAATGAGGATAAATGAATAGAAGGCCTCATATTCGTAAATGTTTATTAGCAAAACTTCTTGCACTTAGGCTTCAACAATAGTTCACAATCATTTATGTATGACTGAGGTCTAGGTTTGATATAGAACCATTGTGATTTTATTTTAATATCTATGATTAAATTAATTACATAATAACTTTGGTCATGTATACCAACGAACAAGCACTTGAATTGGTTATGCAACAGGTTCTCGTTCGTTGCACAAAGAACGAGCAGGAATTTCTACGAATTTCAACGAGCAACAGAAAGGTTAAAAACAGCCACGAATTTGCAACGAACAGGCGTTGTGCAACAACCCTCAGGAATACTACGTCCAGGAATGTTGTGTTTATGCTACTAGCAGCATACAGACACCCTGAATATGAAAACACTCTGAGCTTTTCAAAAATAATTCTGCGACTTTTGACTCTTATTCCTGTAACACATCACATACATATATGGCCATTTAATCCATGCATAATGTTACTTGTTTTCCCCACATCGCAATATGTATGCACACATCCGCTGGGATTCTATGAAGCTCATCTTAGCTCTTTGCTCTTTATCTGAATCAGCAAAAACAAACATTTCAGATTCAGAAAGCACTTGGCCTTAAATGGATTTTTCATCTCAACCAGCTTCCCTGTTCTAGTATCCCTGCCGGTTATTCGGACAGAGTGAGAGACCCAGAGACTTCAAGGTTAGTGATTGTAGCCTCTTAGGGACCGGGTCTGACTTCTTACTTAGCATCCTTGTAGCTTCTTTGTCCCTCTGGTACATCTCTGGCTGTTGTTGCCCATCTAGAACTGTCCTCTCCTCCACTTCTATTGCAGACAGTATTATCTCTGAAGTCCATCTTTTAAAAGTTTGATAAACATTACAAAACAAGATGAAAGAAATGATGTGTACAGTATCTAGGAATAAATAAGGGAAACACAGATCACAAGGCCCTTTACAGGCCCTTTACTCGGCACACATGTATAGTCAATTCTGATATATTAGGCTGAAAAATGAAAAATACCAGGGATCTTTGAGTTTATTTGGTATTGCATTCATTCCAGAAGAATCTGTGGTTATGGTGAGATATATTTTGAACCTCAACTCTGTCTTAAATTTGGGTTTTATCAGAGACTTGGAGTAGTGGAAGTAAATTGTACATTTTCTGACAACTTCACCCATAAGTATATGTGAAAATGTTTCTGCCGCATATCATACACGTATGTATGCGCATAAAATTTGATGAGTACGTTTATATGCAGAGGGTGAGAGTGCTAGAGGGAAAGAAAGTAAGTTAACCTTTTATAACGTCCTTCTTGTTGCCCTCTAGATTACCCCGTCCTGACATATCCTCAATATGCATGCTGCCAATGACCTTGCAGATGGATCTCCCAAGCTTATATATATATATGATACCCTATATAAAGCAGTTCAGGCACTTCATCATAAATTCTCAAAGTGACACTCAGACAATATTTCATTTTTATTTCGCAGTTAGGTGAAATCCTACCAGCGATGACTTATGGCATTGAGGACGCCAGAAATGACCTAGGTCTTGCCCACCGGCGTTCCTTCCAATGTGTGAGACAGGAATTCTGGTATCGCTAGAGAGGAGATGTTTTTTTCGTCCATGGATCTCAAATTCATTCTCCACTCCATATCTTTCCTTAGCCTTCAGGTACTTCAAAGCACATTTGTCTTGAAGAAGCACCCAGGCGTCTTCTTGAGCCGAATATAGCACTTCTGGGCCAGGCCAGTATGGTGCTGAATGCGGACACCAGAGGGCTAATGTAGCCTGCATGAGATGGTGGTTTGGAATAGAGGCGTATATTGTCATGATGGTCTGTTATTTTTGTTGTTCATCAGAGATGACCCGAGTTTTTTTTATTACATAACTAGGCCAAATGGTAGTTGTTCGTTGATATATTCTATCAAAACTCTTTTATTTTTGTTTGATACAGATCCGTGTCACGGAGCGCAATAGTTTGAGACAAATGTGTTATTAAGACAACTACATAAATATATATATCATATATAGATAGATGGGTGGATTAGGTTATTAGGTTATAAATTCAACAAATAAAAAGAGAGAGAAAGAGCTGCCTTCATCATGGGCGCCTGACCCCATTTATTTGATTATTATTTCATTTAGCACAAGAGCAAAAAAGAAAATGTCCAGTGTTCGTTCAGTCCAAGTCCTTACAACCTCCCTCGTCGAGCTGCCTACACACACTGGCAAGCACATATACGAGCCACAGCAAATTCAATTCCAATAGCCAATGAGCATCGAGTATTGATACACAACGTTATGGGCAAAAAAGCATGTAAGGGTTCTCATTGGTTGATTTATACATATATTAATTAATACATCACGTATAAGAGAGTGACTCATATGATACTTTTTTTTTTATCAAAAACAACTTTATTTTTACAGTTCCCCAGAGACTGCATCATTCAACCGAGTCACAAGAGGAACTTTACCAACTACAGCAAATTATAGTATGATATGACAAGTTGCTGTAAATCATAATATTTTGTTGCCAATTTGGGAAAATCTAATCATCACAAACAGTGGGTGATATTGATTGTTAGCATCCAAATATAGGTTATACTATAGCCTTTTTTTGACGCTGACTGCCTGTCCACCCCAACCACACAAACAAATAATACACAATATCCATGATATGAATGGTGAAGTGGCAATTGTTATTCTGGAAACATGGCGTGGGATTCCAGGATATAAAAATGATTCCCAGGCCCAGTGGCACACTCAAGGGACTACTGAGTATGATTGGTCTACTCAAGCTATATCCTCGAGGCTCTCACGGCTACAGACAGGCTTACGGCGGTGATACGTTTTAACTATCACCAGTATTTAAAAAGATTACTAGAGTTACTGGGCTAAGACTGATTAATCTCACACCTCAAAGCTTAAGATTGTTTGCATGTTCGCAAATATTTTATTGTGGTTATAGGACCAATTATTCAGCAAAACTAACTTTAGTTTACCCAAATGGGTGGGCCAACGGTGACCTGAGTCAGGGGACACATACCATTCTCACCATTGGATAAAATCGTATCTAGCGATACAAGCTAATTTAGTGTGCAAGGCCTGAAGCCTTTCTCCTGCAAAAAGGTAAAATGATTTCAACAGGATTCTTTCCCAATATAGATGTCAGGGGATGCTCAAGATTGCCGGCGTTAGCATCAAGTAGAATCTTGCCAGAGGGAGGTAGGCTAAATAGGTTACCCGTCGCTGATCAGGTGTTCTGGGCCGTATCCTTGAATAATGCTCCCGGATTACTGCCACAGTTCTATCCCATTGACGAATTGAATGTCCTTCATTATTAGCTGGTAATCCTTATCATTGGACACAGCCTTAACTCTTAACCCTGTATTCCCTCTATCAATGCTCTTGCAAATCTTCTTGGCCTTCTTGGATGAATATGGATTTTATATCTTTAAAAGAATTCCAGCTTTGCCCTTTGTACTGGGTTTTTGTAGTGGAAAATTTCATTTTTAATGGTGAAGATTGTTTCCCATGTAAGCTAGGCCGTCGTGGATGGTTGTGACATTCAATATGAACTTGTTGTTTCTTCTTTGGGATCAGGCAGCTATCTAATACCCCTTTCACACTACACCCAGAAAGCGCTTCGAAGCGCTTTGAGGCGCTTTGGGGTCGTAATGTGAATGGAACCGACCTGTAGAAAGCGCTTCCAAACCGACTCAGAAGCGAATTCTGTAAACCACCTCAGGTAGGTGAATTAGGGAAACCACTTTGCTTCACTTTGCTTTTTCAGTGCTAATTCTGCCAGTCTGAATGGAACCGAAGCGAAGCGTAGTGTTTTCTGACATCATCGATCTTATAAACACATAGGAAAGTGTACAGCGACCATGCTTGTAGTCTGAATGGAACCAACTTAGTGAAAGCGCTTTGAAGTGCTTTCAGTACAGTCTGCATGGTGTGAATTATATAAACCAGTTCGCAACGATTCGCTACGCTTTGCTTCGGTTGTGTAGTGTGAAAGGGGTATAACTACTTTATTGTTACAGTTCCTCAGAGACTGCACCATTCAACCGAGCCACAAGAGGAACTTTACCAACTACAGCAAATTATAGTATGATATGACTATAGGTAATTGCACTAAATAAGGCCATGAGGTGTACACTTATAGAAATATAAAATTCTACCAGTTTATCCAGAATGTGTTAGTTATAATTTGGTATACTTATAATCTTAGAGCCAAACTTAAAATTCAATTTGTTTTTCAGAAAAATGAAATCACTGTTGTAACCATGGCAACCAACTAAGCATAACTATTCATCATTATTTGTTTATGTCATCACTGACCATATTTTGGGCCATATTACCCATGTAACTAGTATTCAAATTGCATTTACATAGTTTAATTTGCTTTCATTTCACCCTAGAGCCAATTATTTGAGAATTCAATATCTACAATACGTCTTGTCATCAATCGAATTTGGACATCAGCCTTAGAAAACAGTTTGGGTGGTCTATTATTCTGATTACACACAAGATGTTTGCTCATCCCCAATGTCTCCCAAAACCATGCCGAAATTGGTCCTTTTTTACCATTTTGACTCTCGACTCATACTTTTTTATTCCTTGTGACAATATTGGAATCACACATGTGATATATCAAAAGATGCAGAAATTTGTTTACCACAACCTGCTGTGATAAAATTAGTTTTCATCAATTTTTCATGAAAGGGGAGGGATTTGATTGCCACAAGGTCCTTATTTTTTTACAATTTCAAAATTTTTAAGAAACGGTTGCCATGGCAACTTGACAATCAAACATAATTTCTCAGAAGTGACAGTTGTGCCAAACTATTCCCCACATTGTAAGCTCTGATAATATGTATACTTTTTCAGAACTCGTATAAAAGAATAAAAAACTATCAGGGTTCAATTGGAGGGATGTCTGGAAACATAATGTTTATGGGCCTTATTTAGCGACTTGGGCTATAGTTGCTGTAAAGGTAAACATCTTTGTTGAAGTTATTTTCAGGGTTGGAAACGAAGAGGTTTAGCCTTTCCATATATCATTATTATCAGTTTTCAGTCTTTACTAATAATATGGAAAATATATACTAATTTCGTCATTTGGAGGGAAGGGAGTACATCTATGACACACTATATCCAATGGAAGACCTATGTAGACGCATGTTTATTTAGATAGTTGGACCACCTTATTGTATGAACATCAGCAATAAAGAATTCTTGAATTGAATATAATAAAGAGATGGCAATGCATACATATAGGTCATAATATAGGACACACCTTGGGATATGAAAAGAAGAATATGGCTGTGAATTATGAAGGGAATATGGGATGAGGTTCACAGCATGTATGTCCCAGTGAATGTCAAAGGGTCCCCGTTAAAACATACGAGACTTTGCCTGCTAGTTATAAGATAAGATAAGATAAGATACTACTTTATTCATCGAGATTCACAGTGTACATCAATGGAGTTGGCAATGCGAACTAATTTGAAAAAACAGATGTAGTAGTTATGTAGTAGTTATGTAATAATTATGAATAATAAAAGATGAAAGAGTATGCAATGAAGGCAAGCACCAAAACATCATGATCCGCCTACGGGACACCAAACAGAAAGGAGCTATCTTCAAGAATGCATACAAAATGAAAGTAGGATATCCACAGGTATTCTTAAATGATGACTTGTCCCTCTCCAACAGACAGAAACAAGTTGACCTCCGGAGCTTGGCTTATGTGGCGAAACATAAGGCAAAATTCAGATCATCCAAAGTAAGAGGACTTACCTTAACCATAAATGACTATAAAAAAATTTTTCTCCCAAAATGGGTAACACCACAAAGGCGAAATTTATTTGAAACCCATAAATGACTATAAGATAAGCTGGGGAGACTGGGAAAAGCTGCCAGACAAAGTGAGTCTAAATGATACAGCCATTGAAGCTACTGGTGACGATGGAATAGGTTTCCAAGGCAGCAGGGCCCTACTCTCCAATTTTAGTCAATGCAAAATTGAAGATAAAGACTCTGGACTTGTCTATAACTCTGCAGAAGCCTGCTTCCAGGCAGAGAAACCTAAACATTTCAGACAGAAAGAGCTTGCTATGGAAATATCCAATGAGCTCGAGCCGAGGAAATGTAAACACAAAGCATGTGAGCTGCCTACGGAAAATCCCGAGTGGTTGGCGAAGGAAGACAATGTCATGCTCAGAGTGGTGATGAAAAAGTTCCACCAAAACACTAAACATTGTGATTATTTGCTATCTACTGGCAATAAACATCTATATGTATGCACAGACAAACAAAAATGGGGAATAGGGCAAACTCTTCGACAGGCCAGAAGTGACGGGGCCGGCCGAAGGTTTCCGAAATGCCCTTGGAACACTCCTCGAAGAAGTCTGACAGATACTCCGGTACATCTTGTCAAGTTGTCAAATTGTAAAAAAACAATGTCGGCCAACTTGACACACAAGTCCACGCAACATCTTGTGAACTTAGTAGGTAGGAAATACAAACTGACAATAGACCCAACTATAATCTTTGAAAGCAGAAGCCTAAAGCAGAAGCCTACAAGCCTAAAAAGTAACGACTAACTTCAAACATACTATTCTGCCTATTTTTCCCGACATTGTCCTCTGCACTGAGACATTCCTGACCAGTTTGGATAGAAACTTGGATCACAACTCTATTGTTAGACAAGATCGCTGTGTACTAAACCCTGATAACTGTTAAATTGGGTGGTGGCGTTGGATGCTACATAAAAAAAGGTTACACGTTCAAAACACATAATGCTCTGAATGTATCAAATGCGAATATTGAGTTACTATGCTGTACTATTCTGTTTACTAATAAGAGGAACCTAAATATTTTTTATGTATATAAACCACCAGATGGCGACAAGAATGTCTTTATGGAAGTATTATTTGCTACTGTCTCAAAACCTATCTTTGACAACAATAACTGTGATGTTGTAGTTGCTGGAGATTTTAATTTTAACATGTTTAATACCCAGGACCAAGCAGTCATAAATCTTACAGATATGGGTCATGAACTGGGGTTAACCCAGTTGATAAAAGACACAACCAGATTTGACATTAGGGAAGACAGAGCGTGTCCATGAGTCCTGTATAGATTTGATTTTTAGCAAGGAGGATTATGTGTATGCTAGTGGTGTACTCGATGTATGGGTAGCTGACCATCTGATGACCTTTGTAACCCTTAGGAGACAAAAGTTCAAATCTCGCAAACCTAAAGCAATTGAATACAGAAACTATAGACTGCTGATTTTATTACTAGAATTAGAAATATTGACTGGAATTGTATCATTGATTTGGAAAACCCTGAAGAGGCTTTGAATCTTTTCATTGAAAAGTTATCTACAGCCCTGTCACACATATGTCCAGTAGTAAAGGAAAAAATTACCCTCCCTAGGGAAAAATGGATGACCGACGAGCTGCTTACAGGAATAAGAGATAAGGACAAAGCACTAAACAAAGCCAAAAAAACAAGAAAACATGATGACTGGGTGACAGCTAAGAACAAAAGAAACAGAGTTACAAACTTATGCCGCTAGGCCAAAAAAAGGTACCTGTCTAACTTAAGCATAGAAACTTTCAATGACAACAAAGAATTCTGGTCAATGGTTGGTCAGCTCATTCCCAAAAAGTCGAGAAATTCTAACAACTGAGATAAATATTATTGATGAAAACTCTTAACTACCAGTACCAATTGAAAATGTAGCTACACATTTCAATAACTTTTTTGCCTCAATTGGAGAGAATTTAGCTGCACAAATTGATGCGCCATGGACTTTTATAGGGCAAGAGTGTGAACAAACCTTGAGTGATGTGTTTACGAATCCAGATGAAATTGTAAAAATTGCACAAGATATCAACACCAACAAGGGTAGCAATATTACATTCATAAAATCATTTGTTTTCAAAGATGTATTCAAAGCGATACCCTCTGTCTTGAGTCATATATTTAACCTCATATTTACCTCAAATTTGATTCCAAATTCCTGGAAAAAAGGATGTGTTACCCAGCTGTTCTAAGGTGGAGAAGCCTCAGTAATTTCTAACTATAGGCCTATTACCCAGCTTTCAATTCAATAGAACTTATTAGAAAAGGTTATTCACATTAGACTACTAGATTTCTTTGAAAATCACAATGTCCTTTCAGATAAACAAAATGGTTAAAGAAAATCAAGATCGCCTGTGGACATGATCTCTGACTTCACAGACAACATACTAAAAGACAGGAACAATGGTAGCACCTCTTTCGCTGTATTCTTTGACCTAAAAAAGGCTTTTGATATGGTGAACCAAAATGAACTTTTAGCTAAACTAGACAAATATGGTATTAAGAGCAACTTGCTTGCCCTGTTGAGTAACTACCTCTTGGGGAGAACACAAACAACAGTTTGCAATGATACTGAATCTTTAAGTGCTAGTGTAAAGTATGGAGTCCCCCAGGGATCTATCCTGGGGTTCCTGCTTTCTCTTTTTCTTTTTTGGACCTGTTTATTTCCAACTTAAAAAACAGGAAAATTATGCAGAAATAACCGCCGCAGACAATTAGCGTTTTTATAGGTTATCTGCCAACTTTTCTTTCGGTGGTTTTTATGGTTAACTTACAAAAGGATGAAATTTATTGTTAAGTTATTAATTAATATACATTTGTCAACGAGGATGATACATCAGTAATGGTTGGACATAATGATGGTAGAAATGATGGTAAATGATATGTTCAATTCTATTATGCTATTTACTCGAGGTGAGGAGTGAGAGGGAGAGCGAGCTGAGCAAGTGGCCTAGTTAATGATTTTTCTAAATAGTATTTTTTAATAAGAATTTTGAACATGTTATTATCTTGAATATTTTGTAATCTACTAGGTAATTTGTTCCAGATTGATGCTACTTGATAATGTAGCGAGTGTTTGTCTGAGCCTTTCTTTGGGATAAATTGATGAAGGGTAGGGGCGTCAAAAGGGGAGTTGCTCTGGCTATTGGTAATTCATTGTTAGATTTCATTTTTGTGATAGCAGTAAAAGCCAACTTGGAGAGAAGAAAACCAGTTCTATTTTCAAACATTATAGTTCTTGTCTGATTATGAATTTCACTGATTGGTGTTCTGGGTGGGCATCCAAGTGCAATTTTAAGAGCTTTATTTTGTAATCTTTGAATTTTTGTCAATATTTTCTGATTACAATTACTAAGGAAGGGGGCACTATAATCGATAATTGAAAGAATGTTCGCTTTCACTAAGAGGAGGGCACTCTTTTTGTTAAGATTAGGTCTGATAATTGCTAATTGGTGGATTCTAAAGTTTAGCAATTTCATCAATATATTACTCTGCTCTTGGAAGCATAGCTTGTTATCAATGATTATGCCCAGATAGGAGTAATTTTTGACACATTCGATTTCGGTTTTGTTTATTTTTAGTGATAGCTGGCTGTTAGTTTTTCTCTTCTCTCCAAATAGGATTGTCTTAGTCTTGCTAGGAGTTATAAGGATTTTGTTTCAGTTGACCATTTATAAAATTCATTTAGATCGATATTCATACATCTTTCTAGATCTTTTATATTTTCCCCAGTGGTGTACAAGACCGTGTTGTCAGCGTAAAATATGAATTTACATGATAAGTTCAGCTTATTTATATCATTCAAAAATATTAAATATATAATAGGTCCTAAAATGGATCCTTGTGGGACACCACAGCTAATGCTTAGTTCTTTGGAGTCACCTAGCCTCTCTGATTGCATTCTATGCTGTAAGTATGATTCAAACCATTTTAAAGCAAGATCTTTGAAGCCAATTTTTTCAAGTATTTTAATTATTATATCGTGATTCACACTATCGAATGCTTTGCTGAAGTCAATAAAAGTTGCAGCTGTCAGAAGGTTGTTATTATTATTATTGTTTATTAAAGTTATTAATTCATACAGGGCTTTTTGGGTGGATCTGTTTTTTCGAACACCATATTGGTGCTGTGTTAGGATATTATTAGTGTCTAGGTGGCTCCATATTTGGGTTGCAATAAATTTTTCTAATAGTTTACCTCTGATATGGGTGAGGGCTATGGGTCTAGTATCCTCAGGTAAGGTAGAATTGGTCTTTTGGGGAATTGGCTTCACAATAGCTGACTTCCACGCAGAGGGAAAGATACCTTGTCTAATTGATGTATTCAATACATGAAGAAGTTGATTTGATAGAAGTAAAAACATTTCTTTGTATATACTGGCAGAAATTTGCTTGCATCCAGAGGATTTGGTAATATCAATGTAAGCAATCAATGTTAAGAGAGATTCGTTTGTCAACAGATTAAAGGTTGGGCAGCGTTCACTTATTATTTCGTCATGTAAAGTAATTGGAATATGTTCAATTTTTCTTAATAGGTAATTAGCTGAATTTTTTTTTTTGGTACTGGTCTTTATTTAGGCACGGTTACAAGCTTTACATAGGTCATTTTAGGGGAGTATGAAATTGACAGTATAACCACGACTCACCATATGGTGATATACTGCCGTTGCCTGAGTTCGGCTGGCCAGAGACAAACAATAAACAAGAGGAAATAAACACAAACACATACCACTATTCTTAGTACAAATAGGCATAGTCATTATACGGTCATTTCAGTTGAGTGCTATACACATACATGCATACAGATATTCAACTCAAAGTCTACGACGGATATTGTAAGGTTCACATCTGTCTATGGTATTATCTCACTTATAGATTCAATAATTCATTGAGAAGTGCTGTTTTACAATCTTAAAATTCATGAAGTCATCAATTAATCTAAGGTCTCTAGGTAAGTCATTCCAGGTGGTACATATGTTATATAATAGTGATTTTTTAAATTTTCCAGACCGGGGTCTGGGTGGTAAAAATACCGGTGCACCATCTCGGCGTGTGCGTACATTCGGTCTCAAGAACTCTTGTTTTTCAATAACTTTGTAGAATGCACACATGGCAAATGTTAAGTTCAATTCTACGACTGATTAGTAGGCAGTTTGAGCTTCTATGCAGATTAAGCGTGGGTGTCCCAGGTTCTGACCTTAGGCATAAACGCAGTGCATGGTTTTGGAGTCGCTGAATGCCACACCATAACCTCCGATTTTTTCTCGTTAATTTTCATCTTATTACTAATTGACCATGCATGTATCTTATTTACATCTTCGACCACAGAATTGATAACTTCCACCATATTTTTACCTGATTTGTACAGAACTACATCATCGGCATACATAATTATTTTACAGTTTCGGTTAATATTAGGCAAGTCGTTAATGTAAATATTAACAAGTACTAAGTTAACTAATTATCAAGTTATGCACCGATTTGATCAACTGTTAACATATTTAACTTTGTAATCAGTGTCAACTTAATTCATATACTTGGTGTTTCCACTGGAAACGATTTTCTCAGCCACAATCATTTGTGCCTGATGTCAACTTATAGTTATACAGTAGTTTGATTCTTGAAGAGGGAAACAGTGTGCAACGCAATAGCCATGCAGGGCTGTAAAAAAAGTTGGTTGAAAAAAAATTGTCATTAGAAAATAGTTGGTCGGGAAAAATAAATTGTTGTTAAAAAAAAGTTGTTCAAAAAAGTCGGTCGTAAAATAAAAGTTGGTCATAAAAAGTTGGTTGAAAAAAAATTGTCGTTAAAAAATAGTTGGTCGTTAAAAAAATTGTCGTTGAAAAATAGTTGGTCGTTAAAAAAAGTTGGTCGTTAAAAAAGTTGGTCATTAAAAAAAGTTGGTCGTAAAAAAAACTTGGTCGTAAAAAAAAAGTTGGTCGTAAAAAAAAAGTTTGTATAAAAAAGTAGTAAGCTAGGCTAGGCTAAATAGTTGGTAACTTGCTTTTAAAATTTAGAAAATGTGTTGGGCAGCAGTGTCCATTCGAGCACCTGAGGCAGGTGAGGGGGGTGGTGGGCAGAGGGATGGTGTGGGAGGTGGGAGGGCCTTCTGCAGACCTATCATGGTTGGAGAAGCATCTAACTAACAGCCAATCAACTCCCTTGGCTAAACCTAGAAAGGCTGTCAATCAGCCTTCAACAACGTCTAGGTGTGAAATCTATGACTGATTGAATCAGTGAAGTGTGAAATATAGGACCTGATCGAAAGGATTAGATAAGGCATCCTTAAACACCTCACAGACAGCTAAAGAATATTATCAGATGTACATCCAGTATCAGTGATTGGCACATTTCATAGTGACTCATATGTTTTCTCAGCTATAAATAGCTGAGAAAACAAAAAGTAATGGTCCTAAAATTGATCCCTGAATTATCATGGATTTAATCGGAAGGTTTAATTCCGTCCATGTTCAAGGTTGCTAAGGTTACTCCGCTTTATAAAGCGGGTAGCAAAATGTCCAGTAATAATTACAGGCCCATCTCCTGTATCTGTCTTCCAGCGAAAGTTCTAGAAAAAGTGGTCCAGGTCCAAATTACAAATCACTTTGAAATTAACAATCTCTTTAGTAATGCACAATACGGTTTCAGGGCTAACCATTCAATACAACAAGCCCAAACCGAATTTCTTCAAAATGTCTATACAAATCTAAATAACAAACTTCTAAATAAAACAGTATTTCTTGACTTTAGCAAGGCATTTGATACCGTGCACCACAAAATATTACTAGACAAACTTTCTGCCTACGGTATACAGGGGATGGAGCAACTTTGGTTTTATAATTATCTCACTGAAAGAAAACAATATGTTCGAGTAAACGGAATGAATTCAAAAGAAGGCACTGTTACATATGGGGTACCGCAAGGCACGATTCTCGGCCCCATTTTATTCACCATTTATATAAATGACCTCCATTCTATTATTGAAAAGACTCATCTACAACATTATGCTGATGACACCGTTCTATATTGTCACAACCAAAATGTCACTCAGCTATATCAAAACTTACAGTATGATCTAGATAAGGTTTATGAATGGTGTTCCATAAATAAGCTATCTTTGAATGTTACCAAATGCAAAGCAATGTCTTTCGCCTTCAGCTACACGGCTAAGAGAAAATCCTCTGACCCTTCTCTTCATCTCTCTCTAGGTCGTCAATCACTTGATCAAGTGCAAAATTACAAAT
The DNA here is from genome assembly GCA_942159475.1 of Sthenelais limicola. Lineage (NCBI taxonomy): Eukaryota > Metazoa > Annelida > Polychaeta > Phyllodocida > Sigalionidae > Sthenelais > Sthenelais limicola. The sequence goes on from OW804098.1 coordinate 57,667,649, forward strand.
ATCTTGGCTTTACGCTGGATGAACTTCTAACCTTCAAGACACATACTCAGAACACATTAAATCTGGTTTCTGCGAAAATAGGTTTATTATATAGAGCCCGGAACTCGCTTACTTCAAAGGCCAAGCATGATCTTTATAAAATGGCTATTCTTCCAAATTTAGACTTCTGTGATTTCATTTACGATTCGGCCCCCAAAACTTTGTTACAAAAATTGCAATCTCAACAAAATCGTGCTCTCCGGATTATCTTCAATAAACATAAATTTGATAATGTAGATCATGAACACAAGCTATTGAATGTTTGGCCTTTGCAGCAACGCAGAGACAAACACATACTAGACATTGCTTTTTACCTCTCCCAGAAACCTAGTAACATTGATAATAGGAAACTCCCAACTCGAAGCCATGCTGAAGGCAGGAAGAACTTAATAGTTTTACCTTCGAATTCCTCAAAACTCACCAATTCACTTATTTATAAATGTCAATTTAGGTGGAATGACCTAAATACAGTTGCTCATAAAATACCTGATGGACCAACTTTCAAGCGTTACACAGAGAAACTGCTATACCCTTTTAACTAGATTCATTTATTTCGAACCGTCATCTTATTGTTCTATATGTATGTATGTATATTGTTTATTTCCGGAAAACAGTACATGAGAAGGTATACATGTATAAAATAATTACACCGGAAATGGGATTAGCCCTCTTCTGTGGCAGCCACAGCTCTTCCAGAGGGTCCCTTTTAGACTAGAGTTTTTAAATTATAGTTTAGACTAGAGTCATAAATTACAGTTTACAGATATAGAGGTATTAAGTGACTAGTTACCTACACTACTGCAATGGGATGCACTAGCTATAGTTTTATCAGGGTGTGACCTGTTACATACAGTTTTTTGTGTCATTCTTTTCGGACATCATCCTTTTTGTTTTACTTTAACTTATTGTGATGAGTAATGAAGTTTGAGAAAAATGGGTCATGAGTTTGTATAGGTAGTCTATCCCATTTTCAGATCCTGCTAGGTCTTGGCATTCTTACGAACACTGCATTGACTGCTGTTTATACATCCTTTAAATTGTCTTGGGGACTAGAGGGCTTAGATGCATGTCTCTTCTAACGTTATAACTGTAGATTAATCACTTAATACATCTAATGTCCCTCTATTCCTTACATCATCCAGGACACACTCTGTTATTCAATATTGATCTGGTCTTCTCAGACCTAAATTGTTGTATTACTTTAACATACCCCACTAGCAGCCAAATGTTAGTGGTGAACCATAATGTTAATGGCTATTATTACTTAACTGTATATCTCTATTCATCGCTCTGTACTTGCTGTATTTTGTATTTTGTATTTTCTATGCTCGCTTCCTAATAGTGTAAACCTAATATGTTTCTCAATTATGTATAACTGAATCACATTCGCATTTTCATACATCTTGTATGCTAGTATATTTGTAACTTCGAAAAATTTACTACCTTCCTAAGCCTAACGACTCATCTTCAGCTATTGAAGAGTCATCGCCAATCGCCAACTTATCGCTACTCATAATCTTTTGTAAATTTTACATCTCTCATCTCATAATACTTAGTCACTGTTGTTATTTATACTTTATATCTGTTCTTACTGTTCTACATGTTGCAACAAAAAGTCAAGACGCTAAGATTCTCAGGCAACCTCTGGAAGAACTGGTTCAGTTTTCAACTGTAACCAGACATTGTACTACCTGATTTGTATTAAGATCTGCAAATAAAAGAATCTCTGAATTGAATTGAATTATCCGATATGGAACCCCCCACCCTAACGCACTGGCTCCTGTCACTGAGGTAGTTTCTCAGTAACTCGATAGTACTCTCTTCCACGTTGTAGTACCTCAACTTACTCAACAGCAGGGAATTGTTTATGGATGGGAATGCGGTGGTGAAATCTATAAAACAACATACTGTGTATTCATTATTGTTGTTGGCTGTATTGACGTCCCATACAAGGTCACTTACTGCTTGGGAAGTTGAGCAGTTCTCTCTAAAACCATGCTGGTGTTTAGATAGATAGTGGTTGCCTTCAAAAAAGTAATATAATCGGTTGTAAATTAGTTGTTCGTAAATTAGACATTGAATGTGAACAAAACTAAGACAATGCACCTCAGAGGTGTTTGAAGCAGAGTAAATCTTGTTAAACCGAATATTGTCATTAGTGGTACTCAGCTTGTTTGTGTAGAATCTTACAAATACTTGGGCATTACATTAGACGCCAATCTCAAATATGATATGCAAGTGCGATCTACCCATAAAAATGTGAGTCATAAAATGTACCTCCTCAAGAGAATTTCTAAACTGGTGCCACCACAGGTACTTCTAAGAATTTACAAGATAAATTTTATACTCCCATTGTTAGATTATGGTGACGTTATCTACAGCGGGTGTGCAGCAAGGTACATTTATAAACTGCAAATTTTACAAAACAAGTGCCTAAAAATTGCACTCAAGCTCCCAAAGTTAACAAATACACTACTTATTCATAGAATAGCCAGTGTACCAAAGTTATTAGACAGAAGAAGTAAACATTGTGTCTTATGACCAAAGTGTCCAAAGAAAAACTGGATTATTGTGGAACAACCTAAATGTTGACACAAGAAACATAAATGATTATAAGGTCTTCACAGCCTTAACCAAGGCTGAATGTATGTTACCTATATTATCTTAAAACTAAATATCTCTCACCCCTCATCCTATCATTGTAGTTCTCTCCTAGTTCCTTCTCTTAGCTAGTCTCTTTCTATTTGTGTTGTTACATGTATAAAACAAGTCACAGTTAATTGAATCAAAAGGTAATAGCCACTCAACCAGATTTAACCGTCCAAACGGTGAAAACTGAGGCTCATTTCTTACCTATTATGCACATGTTACTGTACTTGCAAGAATGGATTGTATTTGTCATATTTTTTTTTGTATCAATTAATAAACGTTTCTAATAAAAATAAATGAGCCTCGGGTAAGGATGTGGAGGGAAGTAAGCATAGTATTTTTAGAAGGATGATATTGTTAAGCGAGGGTTCTAGGAAGTGTTTTCATCACTGTTATTTAGATTTACCTTCTTGGTACGGTGCTATATCATGTAGATCCGCGCCCATAGCATATTATCACAATTATTTGGGTCATATACAATGTGTTATTATAATTATAACCAGCATTATTTTCTCATTTTCTCATTTTGGATCCACACAGCAACTTCTTGTAGTCATGTCCTGTGACTTGCCGTGAATGGAACAGCGAATATTCGGGAAAATATGTGATGAGATCTCATAAAGATCGAGTTTGCAAATCCCTTATACATCCAAAATCTATTATATCAATATGTTATAACCCTTTGCAAAAGAAACATATAAATATAGAACTTGGTCCTTTTTAATTCGAAATCGCCATAAAGTATCTGAAGTTTAAGTAAAACAAATATGGTAATCATATAATTATCTTATCATATCTTATATGGTACTCTTAATGGTAATATTTTATTGCGTTTCTTTATAGTTCGTTTGAAAAGGCTTATTCAAAGTAAAGTTTTACATCCACGATGCTCTTCTCAGCAATACCTGATTGGAAACAGACTTGTAAACGAGTAATATTGACAGAAATGATACGAATGATAATTAAAAAAATCCCATACAGCGGTTGCTTATAATTAAAAATAATAGGTCAACTTAGGTTCATATAAAAGTGAGGTTAAACCAACCAATATTTACATTACACCTCACTCATCCATGGATATCGTTGAAAAGGTATCAAAGCAAACCGAAATTATATATAATATAAGACCACACACAGTGTCCATCGAGTCAATGACTGGCAAAATGGGAGGAGGCAACGAGAATGTTAGGGTTAAAATAAGTCTACGGGCAGAATCACTACAGTGCCTAACCAAGCTGGGGGAATCTGTCTCGTCCGGGATAGGATACATTCCATTGATTATTCCTTCCTGTAACCACCTTAATGGACCTAGGCCAGTCTAAACGGTTGTTCAATTTGTTGGGTTTAACTATTACTAGGGCATTGTTGGTCAAGTAAAACAAGTGAAAACAAAGACTGCTTTTATAAAGTATTATATTTATATTTCAACAATCCTTATTGCTGACACAAACATGTACGGGGCTGGTGCATTAAAGACTCTGTGACTTTACATGAAATACAATTCTTACAATCTTTTAAAATGAAATTAATATATAATGCAGTGAATTCTGATTGACCCTTTATGTTATAACCCTACCAACATATCACTTAACTTATTGAGTACTGGATGTCTTCGAGAATAGATCTAATAAGCGTGTAAATACTGAGTCTTTACAAATTAAATGAAAAAGTATGGAATGTATAGTTCCCAGTATTAGAACAGCTAATGTGGTAAAAGCAGCAGTAGAAGTAGAAGAAAGGAAAATAGTTAATAGTGTAGTCGAGAACATTTTTTCCATTTTGTGTTTGATAGTATTCCTGTATTTTAGGCTCAGGTCGTCCTAGAAGATCTGTTGTGTAACAGAAGGACTGTACACTTTTCCGTGGGAAAATGTATTCAACGATTATATGATAATTCCTCAAATGTTAACAATGAACAGCGATCTTGACACTTAAAGAGATAAACCACTGAAAAAAACTGAAAATAACATTTTGTTTAAACTTTGCCTCGTGAAAGAACAAGGTTATGTGAATTCAAAAAGCCAATAAAAACAATATGTTACCGGGTTAGTTTTCATTTCAGGGAGCCCTGAAATTTATAATTGATTACTATAGAAGTCTATGAGAAAAGGACAATTTTTTTTAGTTTTTTCAGTATAAAAAAAAATTGAAAATAACTTTTTCCTAAGAATCTCTATAGACATAGCTAACATATTGCTTGACCTTTTCAAGCAATAAAAAATGGGGGCCACCAACTTTTTTAAAAAGTTATTCAACTGAACCTGCATCCCGATGAGTTAAAAACAGGAATATTATATTTTCAATGCTAAATAATATCTTACAAAATATGTTGATACCATGTTCTTTCATGCATGAGGGTAAACCTGTATAGTGGCTATGTTTAGAAGACATTTCAACTGAAAAATGTTATTTGTCTGTCTGAAATCTTGGAAAAACTGAGAAAATATCCATTTTCCCCACATACTTCAATACTAAACTTTGGTGGTCTCTAGAATGAAAAAAAAATATACTGATATCCATTTTTTTTGCTTTTTGTTATCCCCCAACCATGTTCTTTCTCAAGACGAAGTTTGAAAAAATTATTGTCACTCCTTATTTTTCATGCATTAGTTCCTTGAACTCCCGCCTGCAGCAGTGCATATGACAGTGGTTTATCTCTTTAAGCTCCCCCCCCCCTCCGCCCACTCACCATTATAATTTAAGCTGTGTTTGAGGGGATAACGGGGTAACATCCATAAGGAAAGCAAACTAAGGAACATGGATTTAGATCATGATCATGATATGTATCACCAGCCAATACCCATATTTATAATACTTTTTTCACCAATGGATGAATAATTATGAGCACTGATACTCGAGGTGATATCATGATAACATATCTTATAGAAAATGCTTTCTGCCTTTTTTCATAAGAGGAGGGGTATTCCCTCCCCTCACTGCTAGAGTCAACCTCGTTATTGCTAACGGTGAGGGGCCATCCACAAATGACGTCATGCCCTAGGGGGGGAGGGGGGGTTGAGTTTTTATGACAAGGTATGGCAATGGGGGGAGGGGGGGTCACCTCATGTATGACATCATGTTTTTATATTTTTGATAAAAAGACTACCATAACGGGGAAACTTGTGCTCTAAGTAAAATTCATTTGAAATACACCTTAGAATAACAGGCTACTGGACATGCTTCTCTGGCCTCTATATCTAGATATATCCAGATTATTCTAGTTTTCTTGCAAATCAAACTTCAACAATGGCACTGTGTGAAAACATCCCTGAGGAATATTGCGTTTTTTCTATAATAATTTAAAAAATGTATTGGCCTTAAACTGAATTAAAAAAAAAAATCAATAGGAACTGGTGTCATGTAACTTGAGTGGCAGCCTTACACTGCCTTTATTAAATAAATAATATATAACAAAATCTCTAGCAGCATGTCTGTTGGTATAGGAAATGTCTGCTAATATGGATTCCAGCCATTCATCTTTACGCACCATTGGTGTTGGAGGTCATGCAATTTTTTCCTGATATAGACCCATGCATTTTACACAGAGGTAGCAATACAATGACTGGTACCACACCCATTGCCCAACCAGTCCCAATGCCAAGGACGGTATTTCCATGTCCTCAAGATCGTTCTTGAGGCAGTTGACATGTCCTGCTACAACCAAGTCCAGTAGCGTGTACACGTCACCTCTTAATCTTTTAAAGTGAAGGGTAGGCAAGTCAAGTTCCTTATACATATCTAAGGACTTTGTCACTCACCTTTGAAGGTTCTTCAGAGTATTGATATTAACCATGTACTCAGGGTTCTGAACCCCTCATGGAAACCAGTTTATTATATATGGATACATTTTAAACTAATCGATGCAGCTTAGATAGACCTTTCATGGGACATATACTTTTATATAGCTAAAACACAAAATGGCCACCCTATGGGCAGAAATCCACCCACATAACCCACTTTTATGCAGAGGAAAAAATAATTTTGTCAAATAGAGTTTACTCAGCATTGTACAAAACATCAAATTATTATAACATGTGTCTGAAATAATGCTCCTATCTATTGGCTATAAATACATAAAAAATATAGTGTTTGGAAATATTGCTAATTTCTTTTAATTCATTTTTTCTTATGGGAAATTTTAACATTGCCATCCCGATGCACTTTTAAAGGGTTCAGCTAGGGATCAAAAATAATTATCTAGTGAGATTTTATTTCTGATATGTAATCTCAAACAACTTTATTCTGAATACAAACATTGAATAATTGCATATCAGAAAAACTGTTTCAATGAGATATGAATCATTAAAAAAAGGTCATGTTGGGGAAGTTTAAACATTGCCAACCTAACGACATTCATTATAAAAATGTGTCTACACAATTATTGATTATCAAATGAAACTTTGTCAATTTAAAGCATCTAACATTGGTTCATGTCATAGAATTTTTAATTTCAACCTAACATTTTTTCTGTTATTTTTGGACTGATTTAAGCTGGGGTTGGCCCGGATGCACTAATGGGCTGGCAACATAAAACATTGGAAGAGAACAATTTCAGTTGGGATAATGAAATGGGATATAATGAGAATAATGTATTTTTGCTACAAGAATACCAAAATATTGATTTTGAGAAATCAAGAATATTTGACAAGGATTAGAACAAGGCCATGCCCTTAAACTTTTGGTGTCAAAGAGATGATTTTCAAATAAAGTGCCTTGAAATAGAAAAATTCAAAATAAAATCAATTTTGATCTTATTCTATAGCTTGAAACGTTAGCTTAATGATACGATAATTAACAAAAATATTGAAATTTAAAAAATAACCCTCATTACCTCTACAATATTTCTATCCAAAGGCATTGGGGTGGCAACGTTAGAAAATGCAGTTTTTAAAATTAGTGTGCCCAATTTTTGTTATGAACCCTTCATTATATGTACAATGATATCTGTAAATGGCAAATAGTTTCAATGCATTTAAAATTTTAGCAAAAAATACCCTCTGTGTACCCGATTTGTGAGAACTGACCATATATATTATGAAGAGAAGTGGTCATGGAACTGACCCCTGCGGGACTACACAGACTTGATCTTGTGTAAAAGCCTTTTATGTGATATGTTCCATTACTACATCCTAAACTATAGCCTCCATAACTGTGCACAATATGCAAATCAGGCTTAATGCGTTTGGGTATTATACCACTGCCAAACCTCTCTGCACATGTGCAATTCATTAGACCCACGTCCATTGGCAGGCAGAAAACTAACCTTAACATAGTGGTTGATAATCTTGCCTTATTTGTTGGACACAAAGCAAAATTTATTGCTGGTATATGTTGGCAAAATTTGACACCTATAGTGAAAGTATCAGGGCCCTGGAAAAGTGCCTGCCTTGACTCTGAGCTAGGATTGAGGTCACCATAGTTGCCGTGGTACTAAATGAATTTGTAGAGTAGCCTATTGACATTCTGGGACTTCAGGGTTTTTTTAATACAGAGATTTCAATGTTGTGGATCATAGTTCTAATAATGGGGTCTGGATATTTAATTATGATGTTATACCTAATTAATGATAACCTTTTTTAAAAGGGGGAGTTGGGCTGGGGGGGGGGGGTGCTGCAAACATGACGTCATTTTTTATCAGTTTTAAGGGGGGTCTGGCACAGTGTGACGAAACATGACATGGGGGGGAGGGGGGGTCAAGAATGGCCAAAAAAAGCATGACGTCATTTGTGGATGGCCCCTGATGGCTCTCGCCACACAGCACCTTTCCATACTGCACCTTTATGCTACACCTATCATTTGCTACATCTCTACCTTGTGACAAAGAATTTCTATCGGTACCTTTCAATGATAGCGATAGCCAAGGCATATATGAATTGTCACCTTGCCGAACCCATCGGATGTATTCTTACTGCACACTTCAATATGTATACCTGTTGGTCATTCACCCCGCGAGCAATGCCTCTAGCAAGGTATCGTGTCACCGTGAATACAAATTTTCCTGCAAATACCGATTTCTGGATGTATAAGAACGAAATGGATATTCGCTGCTGGTGATTGCTATTAAGTCCTAACTGATACATGCTGAGTTATCAGCATGCTGTAAAGATTACTGCAGGGGAACATAGATCGATCCTTATATCGAATCAATATATAAACTACATAATTAATCTGTTGGTCGACTACAATATCGCAAACCTAACTGGACCAAACGCTATGGTACACTTAAAAGGCATTTCCTTTCGAAACTCTTATGGAAAAGTGAGTGATTAAGTGCACAGGTCAGGTTAGCCTTTATCGTCCCTCTGGATTAACGAGGTCTCCATTCCTACCTGACCAGTTTTAGATTAGTTCAGGCACCGATTTAGATATTTACTGATAGGAAATAAAGATACTAACGACTAAACTGTTATGTAGTAACACTGTCGGTATAGCGTTAGGCCTAAGTTTCTGTAATTGGTTAAAAATGCACTCTCAGCTATACATGTGCAAATCTGCGCAATTTATCCGTTTGACTCATACACCAAACATACGACACACTGAACATGTCCCTTGATATGTTATTCCCGAATATTTCAGTTTAAAAGTCCTGTATTATAGGGCGACTCCACTATAGAAAAAAACGGCGCCGACAGGCAAAACGTGTCGCCGACATGCCTAAAAATTCGGCGCACAAAAATCACTAGTGGAAGAGGGGTAAAATAGGTTGTGGGCAACACATTTATTTGTTGCCAACAATTGCAAAATATCTAACTTAATTAGATATTTCGTCGCAAAAAATTCGTCGCAGCCGTTTTTTGCCGTTTTTCCCATAGTGGAGTCCCTGCATTAAAGGGAAACCCCACATTCGAGACCTAGATCTGTGAAGCAAATACTTGTTATATTCCTTCTAATGGCAAAACATTGTCAGCACAAGGTGAAGGTTTATTGAATATAGTGAAGCAAGTCATGCTTAAACAAAGGCTTTATTTATTGAACAAATTCCTGCTGACAAAGAAGATATTTTGCGAGGTAATAGCATAAAGTACCGGGAATAGGGGACACAATTCAATACATTAGGGATATATTCAAAGAGGTTGGCACTTAGTCGTTGAACTTGCATAGCCGACCATTCTAGATGCCCAGAACATCATGCAGGGGATGCCATCTTTTCGCCATAAAAACTTGTATGCTGCTAAATCGACGTTTATATATAAATTTGATTTCCTCCAAGGCTCTGACATTAAGTTCAACACCATTGTTAACGCTCACACTCTAAACGTTCATCGAGTTAGAAAACAGGTTGACTGCACATGATGAAAATATCAAAGGCCAATGCGAATTTATTTTATTCTCTAAAAATATGGCACTTTCTTTGTGGTATATTTGTCCATGGATAACATCACATCATTGCATATAGTACATAAAAGAGATCCTCCATTTTACATAGAGACAATGGGGTTTTAATCTCTACAAATCCACTATTCCTTAATCAATTGTATGAGAGATAGAATCATAAGAATAATTATATCATTATATTTCTGTGAATAATTATGTCAACTTTGGCAAGGTTTGGGAGTATATGGACCAGTGCAGGCCTTCCGAAGCCCAGTAGACCAAGAGTCCGAATCTTTTCCTTCTTGGCCTAATGGGCGTCATGTTTAGCTACCCTGGCATAGGTGGCTTGCTTGCTTGGATGCCTTTATTTCAATTCAATTCAGAGATTCTTTTATTTGCTGATGGTAGTACAAAAACAGGTAGTTCAATATTTAGCATACACAATAGGCCAAGAGAACAGAAATGTTGTTTGTAATGAACCCTTGAATCTGCCAGTAATTAACTTATACTATATACACCCAAGCAGTCATGTGATATACGTGTATCTTTAGTCTCTGCCTTATATGGTCTTGGGGCTATAACCATCTTAAAGGGATTAATACAACAGGATCTGGCCTAATTCTCCCTTCTTGTGTCTTCCCTTGTTTCCCTTCTAACATCTGTACTTGTATCATCTCTAGCTAGTTGTCTGACATGCTGGGCCTGCTGGTGCATGGTGTGTGCACTAGCAGCCCTCAATGTCGGTCATTAATCCTTTATTATGTTGACAGGTTTACCCTGGTCAGCACTTTTCTTGACCCTACAAATGCTATGGGGCGACCTTGAAGAACGCAGTACTTAATTTATGAGGTGGAATGTGGTGTTGCATGTAATTCTCCTTCCAGGGAGATAGATGTCTGATTGTTTTCCCTTGAATGAAAGGAATTAATCACTCTAACAACTAATCTTAAAGGGGAACCATTAAAAAGAAACTTCAGCATAATTTGATTGAAATATTATATCAAATCTTCATGCAAGAAAATCCATGATCGACATTCTAAAGGCGTAATCATGGCCCTCCAACCATCATTGAATGTCAAAAAGACTATAGAGATGGGTCTGTTTGGGAAATAGTTTGTATACCTCACTGGAACATGCCATCCCTTGTTTGGCACCCGACCTTGACCCGAAAGGTCAGATCATTAATCCAGCCTGGGTAATTGGTGATGGATCGTTGTAAAGCGTTCACTAATGTATCGCTCACAAAGTACACAGACGTCTGTTTCAAGGCTTTGTTGTGCAAGACAAATGACTTAAGTGACTAGAAGGCCCACAACGTAGTACAGATTGGAATGATTTCTTATTGAAAAAGGCGCACCACACAATGTAGACGAGCCTGCCCCAAATAGTACATTAATGAATCCCCAAAGTTATCAATCCACCAGAGAAACCATACAGCGTCCATCATTGTGGTACTGAAGAATAAATCCCATTCACATTGATGTAATGCTTGTTGTTGTTGCCTCGTTTAAATCTTCGCCGAAAGGCGGATAACCTTGAAACATTATATAATAGCTTTGTGTATCTAAGAGATAATCTTCTGTTTGACATTTCGGCTTTTCATAATGAATCAGTGCACATGAGAGTTTCCTTTTAAACATTATTAATACTGAAGGATTTTACGTAATGTTGGCCGTGGTCAATGACACATACCATGGACAATTTGTGCTGCAGCAAGGGGGGGGGCAATAAATAGTGGTCAGCTCGCATGAAATAACAACACCACCATATTTCACTCCACGGTGAAGTGTGTATCACATAACATTTATATGTAGAAGCATATGTTACAAACTGTGTGTTATATTGTTTTAGTTATAATTTCTGATTTAATTACAGTAGCCCATACGTTTCTTTGGTGCCCGCTCGTAGTTACCACCCTGCACCACACTGAAGTTTTGCACCTTAAACCAACGAGACTTAGGACAACCAATTTACGGACTTAGGACAACCAATTTAAGGTTAGGTTTAGGGTTAGTTTTAGTATTGATTTCTATTAAGCATTCACTCAGCCAGCGCTAATACAGCCTCTCTCTGCCTCTGTGGCACTCAACCCGGCCGTAGACTGGGTGACATCAGCTTTTGGGGGAATCCCCTAACAGCGTACTCTGTGCGGGATCTGTTGAGTTGAAACTTCAAAGTGGGATACATTTTCTGGGTCAGGCCTAATGTTGCCGCACTCAACAGATCCTGTACAGAGTGCGACTACCAGCAATCTCATCACTAGAACTCGGTCTGCCGGCCGCGATATGGGACCGACATCCCATCACGAATGAAACATATACCCGGTTCTTTAATTACCGCCACCTTGGAGTAAAAAGTAGCACCACATCTTGTACTTGGTATGGTATAAAGGATCACATGGACCCTTGAAGTTTCTAGGTAACTCATCATTGTTTACAAAAAATATTGGTTTCCAAGGTAACTCCAAAGTCACACAAAATCACATAATTTCAATATCAGATCTTAATCGGAGAGGGTGTTAGCCTCAATTTGGTATAATATGGTGATGATTTCATGCGAGCTGACCCCTAGAATAATTGGTTTTTGAGCCATATCTGCTCTACTAAATAACATTTTTTCTATTTACTATATTCAGTTTTTCATGTATCAATAAGTGAGATAACTAACCCGAGTTTCTTAAGATATCCTCAGTGACCAAGAAGAAATGAGTGCAATAAGATCATAGTAGCAAATTTAATATACCTGCTAAGCATAGAATTTGCTATTCATAGGTTTTGGTAGTGATGACATTAGGGAGATCCTGCAGCCGACGTATCTGGAAGAACGCTAACGTAAACCTAACATGTAGGTCACCATGTCACAATTTGCATATATGTTCTTGGGCGATAGGTTACGGTTTGCCCGTAGGATTGCAACACCTTACATTCTGAACTCCCTATCCACATCCTGAACAACCTAAATGCTTTTAGTATCTGGAAATGCAATAGGTTGTTACCTGAATATATTATCTAAGTAGTGTCCATCCAGTTTTATTGTAGATGAATTATTTCTATGGTAAAAGTTGCAAATACTGAACACCATTCCAACCTGAGGTCTCGCACAAGGGACGGACATACCCAGCCCAAGTGTTGCCGCCCATGTGGCTATTTAGCCCTGGTCACTTGTTTCGGCAGTGGGGGTTGTTGCGTCCCAAAGTAAACATATGTCCTAATGATGACATCCGTACAGACTTTTCCTCTGTGGTACAAGCTATTTCTCATATTACAAATTCTTTTCCAACTGCTAACTTCCTATGTCCGGGCAGATTTTACTATTTCCAGAACAAAAAGTTCTCCTCCTTTTACCCTATTTCCCTTAGATAATCACTTTCGCCTCGGTCTTGTTCCATGGGCCCATAGACCAGCCTCAGCAGCACAACCTCCTGATCTAATCACCCAATATACCTAAGTGAGTGTCTCAGAAATCGCCGCAGGCACATATTATGTAAATGAAAGCCGGTAACGATAATAGATAAGAATACCGAGGAGTAATTTGGGTGGGCAACATTTATATGGATCGCCATCAGGGAATGTCCAATACATTCCCATTGATCTTGCAAACTGCACCAGTTTATTCAAATCTAGGATGTTATGTGTGATATGCTCGTCAAGGTGCTTTTATAGCTGACTGGGAATTAATTTATAATATTAACCTCTCGCTATTATACAACCATATACCGACCTAAAACGATCAGTTTTGGCCGTTGTTGTCATGGCTTCAGACCTCTCCCAATAATAACTTCCCCACAAAAGTCTCGTGTTTGCCTAATTGTCTCTTCCAATAGGATACGGCATTTGTCCAACTTCGGGGAGAAAACTTGAGTGAAGGTCAATTGCCACCGGAAGGAGCCAAAGGACAAAATGGCAGCAACGCCACAGAAGTGTGGCCCTCTGGGGCTTTCGCGCGCAGAGTACCAGGCTATACGTAAATTGTTGTCTGCTGGGCCGAGGAAGTGCCAACAATACAGAGAGGTTGTGGATGACCTCTAATATGGTTGGATGCTACTCTGTTTTATCAACAGCTTTCGGTACTGATTTGATAATCATGCTAAAGAGTGCTGTTGGATCCAAAAGCCCCAAATCATAACTTTAGTTTAAAACTGCTACCTCGGTGGGGCCTTAGCCAGTCACATGTCCTTTAGAATCCATTAGAATCTCTAAACACCACTGTATTAATGAGTTCTCTAATGTTCTATTATTATGATTCCCTGTTGTAATTCCCCTGCATTCATTGTGGGACTGTTCCTTGGGAAATAAATGCCTCTGTATTATAGAGTTAACAATAATATTGGACCTGATATTAAAGATACATTATCAGCGGTCGAAGACCCTGGAAAGTAATCACTATCCTTGAGATAAACATTCTAATGCTATCATATGGCCTGGAGAAACGATTCAAATGAATAAAAACTGATTAAAAGTATCAAATTCGGCATCAATTTTTGCTCTGCATACCACTGCACCAGTGCCCTGTAATGACCCATTCAAGACAGGCGGGGTATTGGGGAACCCCTAGTCACATATACATGCGTGTGCGCAGGGTCTATTTTTGTATAGGATCACAGCATAGGGGACACCTGCTTAGTGACTCTGATTAATTCAGAACCGAGATATTCAGGGAAATAAAGACGTATTCATGGTTCATTCATAGGAAACGGTTTAACCCTCTACGTATCAGTATCATTCACTGCATTGATTTCTGCCATTATTGAAGGTTACAGTTGTATAACGCTAAATTAGGTTTTCTCCCACAGAAACATTCTCCAGAGTGTGTAACTCGATTCTCTAAATTCAAAGACTTTATTTGCCAAGTAAATTACGAAACGGAATTAAAAGTTCGCCTGTCCTAGATTTAAACTTGCTCGAGCTCTTCTTGGCCTCTTACTTTGATTATGATTTATATAATATTGGCAGGAACGTATGAAAATATAGAATGATGGCCTGATATATGCGTATTTCCTAGAGTGTAATAATTTATTGTTTTCTTTGTTTTTAAACAATCTGTATAACATTCCTTAATTGAAAGCCGGAATAAAATATGTTCAATCAATATTACCCATTAATTGTACATATATATACTATTCCCGTTTCCCCCATTTGATAGTGTTATACCCACTGTACATGCTTAAGTATAGTATCGCCATTTTATTGTCATTGACGATATAGAATGTTATTAATTAAGTAGAATCCATTTTAAGTTTTCAATATATATCATTTGGCATAAACAAATATATCAACTACTTTTATACTCATTCATTCCCCTCCTTAGTTTACTCATTAAAGATTTCTAAACATACATATTTATCTTGACAAATCGCCATATGTGACCCGCTCTGCGAAAACTTATATGCGGTCTTATACATGTATCCCCTAAATAAGACCTGTTTTTGCAGAGGGGGTCACATATATCTTCACATATGGAATTTTATGGATTACATCCATCACGTTTTATTTCAGATGTTATGTGCCATGGCAACACAAATCATCACATAGTAGAGATTTACTCGAACATTTTCTCAAACGTCGCCATCATTAGTAGGTATACGTGTCTTTTGCCTTATTCGTTATCATCCCAGTGACACCGGTGCCTCATAAATGATTAATCTTTAGAGGTAGTATGATGATTTGTTTTGACACCCCTTCAGACTGCCTATGTCTGTCTTCTTCCTACCCTCTGTCAAGGAGGTCAATGCGTATCACCCTCTGTAGAATAAACATCTGCAAGATGGGGTGAAAAGGTGAAACTTCCTTCCTTTACGTGCACATCTATGGAGGAAGGGTTTCTGCTACAGCGATAGCACCCAAGCTAAACACTGCTCTCTTTCTATCAAAGTCTCGTATGCATAGGAGCCGAAAGTGTGAATATAAAGAATGAAGGGTGTTCTTTATGGTCTGTTTGTAATGGATATACTTATGGCATTGTGCAGGTTATTGCTGTACTTTGTCTATACATGCAGCTACATGTTGTGTATTAGGTTGTAAACGGGACAGGATTTCATTATCAGGCTGTGATGAACGGCCCAAATAAAGGAGGCGTCAGTTTATAGTGGGATATTTTTCATCAGGATAGTGGTAGAATGTGCTCCATATAGGTTCCCTCTATTTCGTTATGTATAGGAAAGCGGTGGGTATGACTAGGCTGCTATACGCTGAGGAAGAACCTCATGAGGATATGGCTAAAGTTGTTATGGGGTGTTATTACGGGGAAAGGAGGGAATCTGTCACACAAACTAGGTCTACATTCCCTGCACAAAAGGCACAGGTAACCAGATGCATTATCCTGACGATTGTGATCGTTATTGTTGTTTTATGGAGAAAGGCCTAAAGCTGTACACACAATATACAGATGTATCGTGCACAGATTCGCCTGGTATATGTACGATTCGAATGAACTTTTCCCAAGTTGTTTGTTTTAGCATTATATTCTTCTTTTTAAATAATTACCAGATCCTAGGTTGGTGTGTTTTGTTTGCCAAAATCGTTATTCAGGAAAACATATAAGGACACTCACTCATAATGAATGTTTTTTGTGGTGCCCCCACCTCCTGAAAAGTCATTCTTATTCATCGTCATTGGGTGAGGTGTTCTTATCTTACATGCATGTAGATATACAATAAGTTTTTTTAAAAGATTTCATTTATACTTGGTTAACCGACTCCCCTTTTTGGGGTAAGTTCTGTTTGGCCCAGATGATGTGAAGATATAATACAATAATTTTCCTTGGAGCATCGTGTATAACGTTATAGGTATTTTAGCATCAATGCAATCGAGATACCAATTTAAGTGAATATACCCAAGTCGCTTAGGAAGAGTGTGAAGAGAGGTTTTGCCTATGGAATAATTAGAAAGTAGGCGGCATATGTTTCAGGTATGTTAATTATTGTATGAAGTGGAAATAGCATAGCAGATAAACGAGGCCGGCACAATGCCAAGGAAAAGTATATAAATCTCTGCAAATCTATAGCGTTCTTGCAAAGGGCCTAGCCACAGCTTGGGAAGACCATTAGCTGCAGAATTATGTGATATTTCCTTCGCCTAGCGACCATTATAGGAGAGTGGGCTGAGCGTTTAGGCAAAGGGCTATGATGTATCTACAGTATGGCTTGAATTAAGTGAGATAAATGGTGTAGAATGTCAGTTTAGTGCAGACTACTGGGACTTGGCTTGCATGTTTGGTGTATAGTTACATATAACCCGCTACATTTGGCATCAATTTATCAGTATATATAGGGAGGAGTGTACGGGAGAGATGTATTAAAAGACATATTCACAGTAAGCCACTTTCACCATCTATTCTGCATGTAGCTTAACTTTACCATAACTATAGCAAAGGATATCTCCTAATTCCAAATATGCTGCCTAATAGGGCATGTATACTGTTTATAGAGAAAACGATTTTAAGATTAATGCTATCTAACCATTATTAAAAGATAAGATATGTATTCACCTCTTTGCAATAACACAAACATTCTCGAGAACAGCAACGCCACTTTCGAAAGAGCAATGGGGAAGCTTGGCTAAGGTCAGATGAATGACAAAAATGGAGAAAGACTTCCGAATTGTCCACAACTAACAACTTTGTGATAGGAGCAATCTATTTCCTCACCCGGACATCCATAAGCTAACATAATGTCCCCCAACCACAGAGACAATAAAAGTTGACCACATCATGATAAATGGTACTTGGAGGTGATCTCCCCTTGATGTCCGACTCCAAAGAGGAGCTGATGCTGAAAGTAACCACCATCTAGTACTCGCCTGCATCACACTGAAGCTGAAAAGAACCAATTTAAACAACCAACACCATAATTAAGATGAAGGAAGGGCTAAAGGTGACAAATTTAGAAATGAATTCACCGCTCAAATATCAAACATATTTAGAGTGCTACAAAAGCTCTATAAGGAAGAAGGAAATTGGACAAACGCCATACGCCAAGCATAGTACTGATTAGTTTCTGAGACCCAGGAGGCAACGTAATAAAAAGGTTATCCTAAAGCTGTTTACTGATAATAATCTTTCGTATACGTTGACTTTTTAACATGGGAGTGAATGATTTGTTTCTCGGGAATCTTACTTATTTAGGAAGAGGATATCTGGCTTGGATCAATCGATTTACACAATCCTTTTTTTTCGGAACAACATACGATAATACTCCATTTAATATGTTCAACAAATGACATTTCTACTCAGTATCCCGATTAGCACCGGAAAGGCCAATACCGATAGATATCTTCATTGATATAGGTTTTCTCTCTATAATTATTCGGGGGTGCTTCTTTTGTCTGGAGTGTTTAGAGAGTTAAAAGGTCAGCTATATACATGCATGTATTTACTGTGACAAATCTCATTAGAATCGATCACACAGTCCATTTGAAGTTTTACTTTATTTAGGATACGTTAGGTTTCAGGTGCCTACGTGCATGAAAGACAAGTGTTTTACATGGGTCTTTGGAATTCCTTATACCGATTATTGCCCATTAAAAAGACTTGTTTCTACACAGATTTTGCGTCTGTAGACCCTGAGGTATTGTTGTTGTTACATTTTACAATGAATGTTAGTTTCCTACTCTCTGTCTTGACTCAAACAAATACAGCTTTCTAATATAGAGAATAACATGTCAATTCACATCCAGTTTTGGACTAGCTTTGTGCAGTATTTCGACAAGCTAGCGTCTCGGCTACTCCTCATTTAATCCTTCCATAGATATGTTTACAGATGAGTATTTCGAATTAATTATGATATCAAATTCTGATGAAGACAGAAACCTTGGAGATTCATTACGTACAGAGCAATTTTGTTCTTGCTATACGTTCCTCCATTCTATTTCCCTTGATGAGAATGGAGACAAGGCCCAAACAAAGCTACATTTTCAACTGCTCGATCAGAAATTAAGTAAGATCTTTAACGTTTTGTTCAATTGACCCAAACCATCGATGTGAAAGATATTTATGGATGTTCTCTTCTTCTTGATATGTACACGTATTTCGTAAAGGGGCATTATAGCAGTGGAGTGTAAGACATAAATCAATGGAGTGTAAGCCATAAATCAGTGGAGTGTAAGCCATAAATCAGTGGAGTGTAAGCCATAACGCACGCATAAATGTCTTTACCACAAGAACTCTTGTTTAGTAATGTTTTCATTTTTTGTCAGTTTGGTGTTTTTAGTGATAGGAATACATGTATTAAATTTCAAGACTGTGTGCCAAATGTATCTATAGATGCGTTTTTGAGGTAATTAACCTGAGTGTATTTAACTAAATATCGCCAAATTTTGTTCATGCATGAATAAATATAGATCTTTTCAAAAATGATGATATCTCAAAATCCATTTCCTGCGACTTACATGACTCATATTTCTTTAACACATCACATATATATATATATATATATAGCAGTTCTCAACATAGCAACACATAGACTTATAATGAGACCCACACCTTGGTATATAGCTCTGCGTATTGCCTGCGCCATCAGTATAGCAACTTCTGGAGGTGCAAATCGGCCGGTGTTCCAGCTCAAGGCTAATTTCCCGCGTGCAAGAATGAGAGTGAACAGTGTGATTGGAGAAGGAGTCCAGTGGAGATGGGCAGAGTGGTAATTTGCTCTGGCAGGGTTTTGGCGTGTTCACCTATTCCACATACTCCCGAGTTGTCAAAAGTAATTTCAAGGCTGCGAGGATGGGCGTCGCTTCCACTGTAGGCCCATGGTCGGGACCATATATGGAGGTAGGAATGACAGCCGGGCCACTTTCTATGTCAGTCTATACAAGTGTGTAGAACTGAGAGAGAGAGCTGTGAGCTCAGGGACAGGTACTGCGCATCGACTGAGCTCGAGCCTTCTTCTTATAACCTTGATTACTAGTTACATAGAAATTGGGATGGAAAGAAAATGTACTTGCAACAGATTGGAATATATTGTATGAAATGTATTGTAGGCCTATGATTTATTTCAGGAAAATCTTAATCAGAGATTTTTCACTCTTTTGAGTTGGTCTCAATGTAAACTGATAGGGTCGCCTCAAATACTTTGAAATAATAGATGTTTTCAAAATATGGAATCAAGTTTTGATAGTTTGAATATGAATTGTGTGTCTTAATGGATTGTCTTAATGATAAGAAAGAAATCATATAAGATTGGTTAGTATTATTCATTGAAACTAGATTATCTTCATATGCCCATACAAACAAGATCCAACTTTTGTTTTTTATTACTGATTTTTATTCTGACATAATCCACAGATATATAGTGATACGTTTCATCATAGGTTGTTGGTTGATTGATTTGATTGATATTATTTTATTTTCCACGAAAATACAGATACAGGAAATCGGATTTATTCTTCTGCTCCTTCTGCTAACCAGCAGTTCTTCCAGGAGTACCATATAGTATAATTAATTGACAATCATTAGTTTTGCTTTAACAATTCAACCATACCATTCCCGCCGTTGCGTTAAAATGCAGTTATGAATATCTTAATGACCCCTTAAGTGATAGATATTCGATGAATATGAATAGCTTTATAAACAGCGGAAGTTACCACGCTCCCCTGGAACTCACCTTGACCCCTCGACCCCGACCAGGTGCCTGATTGTCCAAAATCGCCACGGCGCGAAATTTGATTATCAGAGGCAATATAGACAAATTTTAGACAGAAATTAAATTCAAAATACTATTCAATAACTATTCTAAATCGAAACAATGCCAAAGATACTCAAATATACAAAGCATGCATCATTTCTCCAAGGCTAATATAGCAGAATTTGATAAATGTGTAGAGCTGCCGATAGTACATTTTTCGGTCTGACCCGTACATCCTCTATGTATAGATTTTGTTTATATATGATCTGAGGCGATGTCCATTTTTAGGTCCTTATACTGTGGGCTTAAAGTTGTTGGCTTGCGGCAGAGTGTGCACACCGAGTCGTTCAACTATTTCTTTATTACAAATAAAGGCCAATAGGCCTACGTACATTTAATAGTTATACAAAATACGCATGTCGACCATCTCGATGTCTTACCGCGTTGTCTATCAAATTCATTATTATTCAACTTTATCTCAATTTTGACTAATTACCTCAGTACACATCCTTTTATGCCATGATAGCTGTGCGTATCCACAAAAACATGGCCAGATTAGACCATGGCATAAACATGCCTGGATTTCACTAGCGGAACCGCTTTTCGAATGCAACCAATTTACTCCCGCTATTTTGATTGGTTACGTAATTCTAGCTGCGCCAATCAATGACACTCATTTCATGACGCAACGTTGTAGGCGCTTGTTTTTGCCGAGTCAGAGGGTTGCGAGACATGAAATGAAGGTAAATAACTCTTAAATATATATCATGGCATAAAAATATAACTAAACTTGAGCTGCATATGGGGCAACGCATTCACAAAACGCTCGTGCCTTTTGGTGAGTGTCTTTCACGCGTGCCTTCGGCACTTGTGAAAGACACTCACCAAAAGTCACTTGCGTTTTGTGAATACGTTGCCCCATAAGCAGCTCGCGTTTAGTTATATCTTAGTATACCTACATTATTTCTATTTCAATTCTACTCTATACATACTTCTGTTTGATGATCAATTCAAAATTCACATTTCATATTTCGATTATTTTAAATGGTCTTCACGATTCCAACATGATTCAAAGTTCATAGGCAATTTTAGCAATTCTTTTCTTATATTATCGCCTGTTGCCCTAAAAAGAGCTTTTCATATTACATTAAAATTACGTGGGACCAATAAAAACAACGAAATCACATTCGAACTTTTATTATATATTTCTCTATCCCCTCTCCTATCTTCGACCAGTATAATTCAGATATTTTCACAGTATATTCACGTGTATCCGTACTATTTCTATACGCCTGATACCAAATTGAAACCATATTCCGAAACGAAGATGGATTATCAATTTAATTTGGAGGGACAAGATATTTAAAAAACTGCTCCATCTTTACATAATCTGCCTCTTTTTGGGAAACGAATACACTTACGGCACCCTAAATTAACACTAATTACGGCACCCTAAATTAAGAAATAGTTAGACATCTCCTGCCATTATAAAACATCCACCATCTTTCACCGGGAAAGACAAAGGATAATAGGAAAATTGCCATAAAAGAAACATAATGAATGATCGTTGATTGTTGAGTATGAATTGCACAAGCTCTAGCACTTCGATTGATCATCTGTATTCAGCGATGAGGATTATTGTGTGGAAATATTAAAATATAATTAATGCAATCCTCTCCGATTAAAAACACCGTTATTTTGTCCTCAATATGTCAATGTACCCTAAGGCCGGCCTATATCAAGCTCAGTGAGGATTATCAAAAACAATGGGGTATAAAATATTGATAGCTTCAATAGAAGTGCTGCACTTAGGAGGGCTTTTTGGGTGCGGAATTACCATTGATTGTAGCGAATAGAATTATTTTGGCTACATGGAACATCGATAAACCTTTCCTATAATTTTTGTTACCCTAGCAAGATCTAGTTTTTAATATTCTATATTCTAACCATACTCTATCACAATGAACATCTTAATGATTGCTGTAATGGGGGTTGGGTAGTTTAAGGTCGTTGCACTGTGTGGCTAATAAGTATATCATGTACACGTATGTGGAATATCCTTGGTAAAGAGGATACCTCTTCTTATCTATTTTGCACTTCGATCGTTAGAATAGTTCATGTCATGCAATTGCCATGAACAAATATAGAGTGTACACTTGTAGAAGATAACAACATTTAACAGTCAGTTAGAAATGTCCATCAAATACTGGTTTCCATATACGTTGACATATAGTTTTTAATAAACATGATTTGTTCATTGGACAATCTTTGCCCGCTCATGAATACGTTTCACATAACTATATGTGTCTACTTCATTCCAATTCATTCTATTACATGGCAGTGTCCTAAAAGGCTATGTACATTCATCAGTTTAAATGTTGAATGAATGTTTTCCAAGGCAGGCATACATGCTTTCCATGGATCACCAATACAATATAGCACTCAAGAGTATCTGCATTCAACATATAACACTTCCAAGTCATTATTCGCCATAGATCCGTCCTCAAGCAAATTCTCAATCAGATCCGGATGTGACCGCCCAACTCTCTCTACATCTTCCCTAATTAACCTCCAGATGGGGAGAGATCATTCGCAGGACTTCAACGGTTACCAAGTATCAACCAAGGCGTAAATTTCGGATCGAGGTAATATTCTAAATAGATTGCTATACATACATAGCGCCACATCGTACCACCAGTTTGCTTACAGCATTTTTCAATGTACATTCATGTCATTTTGTATCTGATTTTACTTTTAGACAAAAGCCATTAAAAGGTCTTTTACCAAATTAAATTACTTCGGATGGTTGAATTTAGCACAATATAAAATGTATCTGGATTTGAGTAAATCACATTTATATTGTACTTGCAGATTGCTTAACATTATATTATATAATATATACAATGTGGATATCCTTCAGTAAATGGCAAGAGCAGAGGCGTGGGTCGAAGACCAACACTGCCCCAGAGCCATTCATACAATTTACACTGCCCAGTGAAATAAAGGAATAGATTAGTAGGAAATTAAATAAAGACAGACATTCTGATTGTAGTCATAGGGTTACTGTTGGCAAAGACAGTGTATGCAAGATCCAAGGCTAGCTTGTATACAGCGAATCTCTCATCTAATGAATTGGTATCCACTAAGCCCAGTTCCATTGGCCATCTAACGAGCCAAAGCCACCATCAAACATTCACTCACCGGGCTGCCCATTTCAGTGCATACTCGGCTACAACACGTCTGACCTTTCACTTCTCGTTCTCAATTCCTTGTCTCGCTTCCCTACTTCCTCTCCCTTCTTCTTGCTTATCCTAAGCCATATTTTATCCCGACTTTAGGGTCCTATTTTCTTGGTGTCATATCCGTTGTGTCCTTGTGGTACATTTTAGGATTTTTTCTTGTACTGTTTTATAAGCAAGCAGCACTTGGAGTACAACATTTAAATCGGATTTGGTTATAATAGTCATACGGATGACATTGATGGCGTCCAATGCATTCAGCTGTGAACGTTTCTGATAGAAATAACCATTGAATCTTATTTTGATACATAATCTAGAAAAGACTGCATGGTTTCATTTATATGTTAGAGAGTATACGATCACATATATACATACACTTTACTCTGTGGTTATTCAATTAATCACATAAAGGAATACATTCACCCCTTGATCCACTTTGATTTCTGTTATCAGGGAATAATTATATAAACCAAAATGAAAATATTCCGAGAGGTTGGTTTTAATGGATCACATAAATAGAATGGAGAAGATGTTGTAGTTCGAGGGAGACCTGGTTAACTGAGCCTTTTAAAGGTTAGAACAGTCAGGAGGTCTTCCACCAGCAAAAAGAAGTAAACTGCGCACCAAAATAATTTGTCCAGATTGTCCGAATTTAGCCGGTTATAAATGAATAGGCTGAGAAAAAAACCAGTTAATATGCTGGGTACCTCCCAACCTTCTAGCTTTGGAAACTAGACTGAACCTTATAAGCAGCAAACAGTTAAATTACCTACCGTTAACTGGCAAATTTCAATTATAATGGTGAACCATATCAGCGCTCACATATCCTTGGTGCAAAGTTAGCATTAGGATCAAATAGAGATACATAACTACTGATTGTGCATGGGGTTTTTATACCCTCCAATTGACCTCAGCGTCACATGGCTATTCATGACCCGCTGACCTTTTTATACCTTTGCATCTTGTTGACCTATTTGACCTAGGAGATTGACGTCGGGTGCTGAGACAAGTTTGACCTTCTGAGCGTCGAGGAAGGAGAATCAGGAGGGTCATCTTGACCTTCAAAGCAATGCGCTCAAACACATCCCCATAAGTTCCATATATATGTCATTGGAATGGCGAAAACGCAAATATCCGATATGTAACAATATCAGGTATGGTACATGGTTTATGCCTGCAAAATATTTTTCCTTCAGATACAGTGTGCAGAAATGCAAATACAATGTGTATGCATCAGCATACTCTTAGAGCTTAAGGTTATGCATCTAATGTGTACAGAGTTTCACCTCTTGGATTCCTCTACTGAGAGATACTGTACCTAGTCATGTGTTGCAAGAATCATGGTTAGTTAAGGACTTTTAGTGAGGACCATTTCATGAAAAATATATACAAAAATGCATTAACATATCTAAGTTGTTATGACTCGTCGCTGCTTTTCTAATATGCTCATTTATTAGTTTCATTTACACATTTCACATTCATATTGGAACACACTGCTATTTATATGTCTTTGAATGGGAAATCCATGTAATGTACGTCAGAATCATTGAAAAGAATCGTACTGTAGTGCTGACATTTTCAATGGGCTCGAACCTTGAAGATGATAGGAACACATAACGGCTACAAGGCCCCTGAAGACAGTGACTAAAATAGTATATTTCCAATAATTCAGTTCACTTTTACAAATTGGATAACAAATCTAAATTGGTTAAAAGGCTTGATTACACATATCACCAAGACTGCTTCATCCTTACGTTAGATCACAGAACTAGTTATGTGATTAGATAGGCCTACATCAATCTTCTGGGGCGTTTCGTTAAAGGTTGTTATTGGCCAAGGCATTGTAGAAAATTTACACCATTCTCAGTGTCGACCGTATGGAAGTCTTTTAGTGCAAACACATTCATTAATATAAATTAAGTATAAAATGATCTAACTACATTTGGGATAATATGTTGCAAAACCGCTGGTGATTCGGTACATGGTTTATGTCAACAAAATGTATACAACTGGTTTTACAAGGCGTCCAAAAAAACCTCACAAAATATAAGTTACAAATGAAGTGAAAAGACATCTCAAAATAACTTTTCAGCTTTGGTGAAATACATACAGTCAGACGTCCCTGAAACTATTTTACAGCTCCTGCCAAAATTAGAAAAACTTGAAAAGTGTGCAAAGATACTGATTGAATAATGTCTTGGTGATATCGCCCATATCTGCCAGGCTGTAGATGGCCCCAGGTGAGCCTAGCTCCAACACACATGCATGGACATGTGTTCTTCTCTATATTCACTAATGGGAAAGGTTCGTGTTATTAGCAGACGCTAGATAATGCGGAAATATAAGGATAGTGGTGTTTGCTGAAGCAACGGAGGCAGAAGAAGAGGCCGGTCTAGTAGAAGGATACAGACATTAGAATACATATTATGCAGCTATAAAAATATAATGAAAAGCAAATGTGTGCTTATACATGATACAAATATTATATCATTTAACCTAAAGTGGTTTATAAATGCGGGGAATAAATGCATGGTGTTGTTTTCTTCACCAACGTACAGGTCTAAAATCGCGATATGTATAAAATCCACAAAGTCTTACCTCAATTTTAATAGAAGTATATTACTGCAGAATGACCCTTTATGACCCTGTTAATACTATACTTTCGTATATAACTGGTCATATCAGGACGCTAATGGGATTCAATGCTCTGTTTTTTTAGATTATTAGGAATGATTCTTTTACATGCGTATAACCATAGAAGCTACATCCTATCCGAGACCAATTAAAATCACACTACCCAGCCTTAAGGTTAAAATTGATATATTTAAAAGTCTCAATAGAAACAAGAAAAACCATCTTCTCCAAAAAATCCGCATATCCTCTGACTCTACGGAAGAGGAACAAGTCTACCTCACAGAGGCCAGAACAATACCATACGCCGTAAAAAATGTACACAGTTTGGACCCAAAGGATTCGCTGTCTCTATTGAAGGAACCACTTATGAACAAGAGGACTTTGATAAATTACCAAACGGGATTACTCTCGAGAATGCTTCCACCATAAACACCCCAGATGGTGTAGCGTTTCAATCACATTCGAGTCCACTATCCAATTTATACTCATGTGAAATCAAAGATCCTGAAAGCGATTGGGTTGCATCATCAGCCGAACAACTCTATCAATACATGAAGGCAGTACACTCAAAGGCAGATAAATCAATTATTGATAGAATAAAATCTGTTAAAAACCCATACGTAGCAAAAAGGTTGGGAAATCAAGTCCCTAAGATCGATTCATGGAAGGACATCGCAGACCAATCTTTGAGGGAATGTATACGACTGAATGAACAGAATGAACAGCTGAAAGACAAGCTCCTAGCCTATGACGTAGACTCATTCTTCTATGAGGCGACTTTAAGGCCGTCGCACACTGTCAGGATTTGGAGGCCTCACGTTGAGTTCTATGATCTCATTTTCCCCGATACGTTGACGGCCGCCTAGCCGACAAGATTTACATCAACTCACGTCTAGATGTGCGTTCTATTTTCACGCACACATACAGGATTTCATGCACGATTTGAGGCACATGATTTCAAAAACTTGTGTTCACGTCAAATATTCTAACTGCCAAATCATACACCACACCTTGTATGGGAGTGTCTGGGTAAAAATTGTTGTATACTCCTGAATTAATACTCACAATATAATTTTTGTTAAAGAATTTAAATGTATGGCCGATTTTCTAATAAAAAAACAAAAAAAAACAAAAAAAACAAAAAAATAGGAACTGTGCCACGACGATCCAAATTATGGATTGACGTGCATGGGCACAATTCCGATGGAGAAACGGGGGCACATTTTTACACATGTTATAGAATCAAACAAACGATTAATGGCTACTCCTACTGTCCCAATTTTTTGTACACATATATAGTGCAGATTATATACTACATATAAAAAGGAAAAAAAATATATGTCATCGCGTTAAATTTCTTTTTATAGCTGTCTCAAATAAGCGAGTTCGGATTTCCGCGCGCACGGCTCATGCCACTATACTAGGTGAGGGGGATAAACAACCAGTGTTGGTGGGGCACTCACTATAGCCTAGTAGGCCTGCCGGACACACGCACACACATTACATTTATGCCATCGAGGGGAGTTTTCTTAAACCATTTCCTCCCGATCATCGGCAACACAAATATCGTGTAGAAAAAAACATTTTCTAATAAACATTTTGCTATCCTTAAATAAACCCAGGGTTGCAAGTTTCTTTTAATACCATTGAGTGAATATAAATAGCAAATTCGAACCAAATCGTGGCCAGACTATTTCATGAAATCGTGAGTGTGTGTGCACAATTCTCACGATCTTAGGTTTTCACCAAATTTTCCCTGAAATCGTGACTGTGTGCGCAGTAAAAATGGACACGATTTAAAAAGAAATCTGCACGATTTGATCCCAAAACGTGAGAACAACTGAGATCTTGACTGTGTGCGTCGGCCTTTAGATCCGCACTACGGTTGTGGCATGTACCTATCTGAAGCAAAGAATATTACAAAGGACCACACCACTACCACTACGCACCAAAAGGTTTGTGGCATCTTATTAGCAGAGATAAGGAAATAATTAGGAGAATGACAAGTCACAAAGTCCTCCTAATGGGAGACTCCCGTCTCAGAAGATGGGAAAGCTTTCTAAACGAAATATTAGTTCCATTGATCAAATTGAAATTTGTAACAATTATTTAACATGATATTTATATGGTACAAGCTTTAAAAATTATGTTATCCGTAGGTTAACCTCATTTTTCTGTTCAGTCATAGATGCATGATGTTGCATTATATTTTTGTTCAATTATATATGTGGACAGGTGAGGGATTTTATATAACGCTGTTATGATATATAATTTTAAGCGTTTTTGGAGTCAGGTTTGTAAATGGAGTGTGAAATGAATAATAAAGGAGTAAAATGTATATATATATATAATGTAACCATTGTGTTGTCTTCTCTTGCTTCCATTTCGCCGATAATAATGCATCTTTTTTCATATAGCATGGTACCCCATCCTGCACTCACCCCCTCTCATGCAATATATATATGCAATATAATATCAGATATAAACCACAATTAAAAGCAATATTTTCCGTTTCCCGCCCCCCTAAAATTATGAACCATAGTAACACCATTCCCCGTCCCCCCCTTGAACAGGACCCTACCACCGCGAAATAACCTGCAATAACGACCGCGCATAACGCGCATCACTGCACCGCGTCACACGCAGTGCAATTTCGCGCTCCATGGAGTAACATCTGACGCTGTCCTGGCGCGCAAAAATCGCGGCCGATTTTCGCACAATTTATTAAAGAAAAAACTGCAACAGTGTTCACTGGGTTACAGTCTGAAATTGCCTTATTCCAGTACAAAAAGAGAGCCTTAAAAGACACAGCTACAAAAACTGTCTGGTTATCTAAATCACTGTGGAAAAGTAATACCCCTGGGACATGTTTACCTTAACGAGGTATTCAATATGTTGAGGGGCCTGTCTGACGGCGCCAGAGTCGTTCTGCCTGAACTGTTCTTCTCGGACCTGGCTTGGTGGCACCACCATGTCCAATCATGCAACAGCTCTAGGCCTATACCTATGCCTTCCCCTTCGAATACCACAGTAGATTACGCCCATTGGATCTCTACCACATCCTTTTCATCATCTCTAAGGGGAGTTCCGCACACAGTCGGCATCTTCTGACTTCATTGTGTTTGGATCTCACCTGGGGGTGCCACATATTACCATGCTACCTTGCTGCTTCAGTGCTCCGTCGGCCAGAGAGTTGGCGGCCTTTACCTACGCCATGTCCTGTGATGTTTCTTCTAGAGAGTTGGATGGCAGGGGGGGTCCTGGTGGTCCTTAACACCAGGACAGTGGTGCATACGATACGCCGGGGTTGAGCTTTATGCCCTCACCTTGGGCCTCAACTGCAGGCTTAGACAAGGACATTGGCCTACATAGCCTGAGAAGAGGGTCGGCCACGTATTTTCATACCTGTGGGATGACGTTGCCAGATATCCAGAAGTTACAGTACCTCAAGATGCCGGTTGACTACAGAGAGACTGTTCAGGCCAGGGTCTCCAATCTTCTTTCCCAATATTAAACCTCTTCAATCTAAAAACACTGGGTCTGGGCACTTCGCCTACTTCTGGGACTTACCAAGAGTTCTAGCTGAGCCATCTCTACTTAACAGACATTGACTTTCACTGAAATTATAATACGCTTTTCACCATGCCATGCTCTTTATGAATATTGTTATTATTGATATTTGTGTTATCTTCTCACCTATTCATTATTCAATTTCTCCAGAAAGAAATATGTACTTCAAGAATCATTGTTCTTCAGAAACAGACATTGACCTTCCTTGATATGAATTATTTGATATATATATGTATCTTCTTTCCTATTCATGTTATTCAATTACTCCAGAAAGAAATATGTGCTTCAAGAATCCTTGTTCTTCAACTTCAACTATGTCTTGAAATAACAACCTTTCAAATGAATTGTTTTGTTCGAGTGATTTATAGCTCAGAACAAAGGTTGTTCACTGATCAGTCTCAATGTGAGGAGTTTAAGGAAAGATTATAATGATGTTTGAGTGTCTTTTCTCGATAAAGGGATCAATATGATCGCCTTAAATGAAACATGGCTTGGTCCCCTAGATAATAGTAGTTACTTCTGTCACAACGATTATACTCTTTTGAGGCAAGATACAACTATTGAAGTTTTACCGAAAAGGGATGGTGGTCTAGGACTATACTATAAGAAGGAAATATTAATTGACAGTGAAAAATATGATTATCTGAACTGTTGTAACACCGATAGTAAGTGTCAGATTATTATGGTAAAATATAAAAGGTATGGTTGGTTTGTCCTGGCGAAAACTTATCGCCTGCCAGTGGGTCTGCTAGATAATTTATATAAATTAGCCTGAATAAAGTCCTGGAATTAATTTCAACTAAAAAGTTGAGAGTGATCCTGATTGGAGATTGGAGTATTGATATTGGCAAAAAATCTGTAATTAACAAGAGATTACTGGAATATACTTCCAAGGTGGGTCTTAAATAATTTGTGTCAATTTCTACCTGTACATGTAGTAGTCTACTTAGTATCATAGATGTATTATATAGTAATATGGTGATATATAATTGTTCCGTTGATCTAAAATGTGAATATTTCAGACCATCTTCCTGTATAGTGTGCTCTGTATAAAAAGGTAAAGGAAGGTAAATGTGGTAGAACTATATGGACAGGGAGACGTATTTAAAGAGAAACTTGCTCTAGAGTCTAGTATGATAAGGACAGATGACTATGCTACGAGCGATGAAATGGGGGGAAATTTTGCAAGAATTATTAACCAATGCAATTGATAATTTATATAGGTAATGCATAGAGAGGTGAACGAACGTTTAAAAGTAGCTGCAATATATTTCGACCTGAAACAAGCTTTTAATTCCGTATCACATTAAATATTACTGAAAAAGATTGGAGGAATAGGCATATGTAAATCCTTTAATTAATACACCATATTAGCCTGACGAAATCTATAGAAGACCTTTAATGCTTTGTATTATAAACCTGAACAGAAATGTTCTTGTAAACAGCCATTAACCACAGGACCCTTAACATTGCCCCTGCACAGGCAACTAGATCCTGTGACGTCATAGCATTTCCCCTCTGGTTCAATGAAAACAGGATGTTTGTGCACAACCGATTCAGGTGATAGACTGCTTTCAAGCAAAGCTGAATTAACAGTAATTATCTTCAGACGTCTCTATCCTAGAAAAGAAAATTGACTATAGAATCTGTGAATAAGCTTTGTCATCGTTACTATTCAGTTGTTGACCACTTTTCCCCCATTTTCATATTTCATGCATGCTAATTCATGGCAGTGGTATCGGTAAATGCGGTATTGTGAAGGATATATAAATGATAAGAAGCAAGGATGAATAAATATTGCCGGTGAACCTCTTATACCAACTCAACAATCTGCAGAACATATAATTATTAACTTGTAGTATTAAGAGAAGAAACACGATGTTTCGCAAGGATAGGAAATCAAACACTAAAATGGCTGTTGATTTCCAATATTTCATTAGATTATGCTGTAATGTGAATCCCTTTCGGCACCATTTATCCTAAGGCGATACTCAATTACACCTGACTGGACAGACTTAGAATTTGCTCCAGTATGAAATGCTTGCCCTGGCTTGACGACTCTATCTAGACCCAGTTATATAATAGGCTCTTTGGAGAAGGCTGAAGGAGTTTATTTTGGAATACATCCAAAATCTATAAAGTCCTTTTCTGTTACCAGTATAATATGAATAGAAAAACTAGATCTGCTAGTTAGAATTTGCAAATATATTGATCAGCCGTGTTAAAGTAATGATTCGATTCCAGAGTGAACATAAGATGAGGTGAGAAATGAGCGGGTGTATCCTCGATGTTAACCGTTCGTATGGATTTGTTGACAGACTGAATGAAATTTGTAAAAAAATAAATAAAATATAATAGGCTCTCATGGAAGAACGCTTAAAGACCCATGAACCCAATAATTACAGCCGATTGCCTCCTTTAATCCAAGATCTAGGGCTGGGGATAGTGTATAAGGTAACATTATGTAACATCGTATAATCTAAACCTATTATTATTGATAATTACCTGAACATAATATCCCATTTAAAAACTTTAATTTCTCGATTACATAATAGCGTGTATGCCATGTAAACCATTGGGTCCCATAACTATTTGAGTCATTCGGAAGGAATGCATGGGAACCAATTCAAAATGGTCAGTATACATATATAGGCCTAGATGATCATTCATGCGAAAAAAAGAGACAATAAAGCATCTTATTGTTCTCTTGGTAACCAACTGAGTTGGGTCTCATTCTGTCTGTCTTCAATAGCCAATAGCCAATAATCAATAATTATTTCCAAATAGTTCACTGACTACAGTTCTAAATGATGCTCTCTCCTAACTCCTCAGTGTCGATGTAACGAAAATTCAGATTCACCAGGAATTTTATTTCTAATGACTTCACTCCTGGTAAGTAGCGATGACTCACTGACTTTTCCTTTAGGTATATGGCATTTTCATTCCCAGTGACTCAGCAGAGCGATCATAAATGTGTTTTGCTTAAAAAACCCGAATAGTTATTACAGTTGGGAACATCCATACTGAGGATATCAGTCATCGCCCCTAATTGGGGTCACAGGAAACGACTTGACTGGAAATAAACTGTTTAACAAGATTACCAATATCTGAACATTTATTATACATTTTGATTAATGTCAGAAGTACGATTTTGTGTGGTTTAGTTTTATGGTGGTATTAATTGTGTTCGTGTCCATTCTTCTCCCACTTGAGGTGATTTTAATTGCTTCACCATATTTACACTGGGCTATATTAAAAAAAATGTAATGTGATATACTATAGTACATACATCTCCAGATATAACACTATTTTAACAAAGAATCCTCCTGACCATACCCAGATCTAACATACATGTGTACACGCATGAAAATACATAGGCTTACCGTATTAATTTTATTGCAAAGAGATAGAATGGGTGCGTGTAGGGGGGGGGGGAGGGGGTTACAAACTGTTAATATGTGATTATGTTAGTTAATGTCTCATAACAAAACCATGCAGGAAGAATGCACACTTTTAGGCACCAGCATGCATGAGGACCACTTTTGAGACGCTTCTCATGATATCGCCCAGTCCTAATCACCTTCGTTAAAAAATCGTATGCACACAGAGAGACCCGGCCTAAAGAGACAGTCCTAGTCTGACCGGACCCCGACTAGGTAGCCCTCGGGGAGCTATCATCAT
Organism: Sthenelais limicola; assembly: GCA_942159475.1. Classification (NCBI taxonomy): domain Eukaryota; kingdom Metazoa; phylum Annelida; class Polychaeta; order Phyllodocida; family Sigalionidae; genus Sthenelais; species Sthenelais limicola. Next base: position 57,701,393 of record OW804098.1, read on the forward strand.
GCAAACATTGGGTCTTAACCTATTGCATGACCAGAAGTCCAAATATACTCAGTAGCCGATCTCCTCAAATGGCCTCGAGCGATAGCGTTGGACTCCAACGAAAAACCACTCGTTGCTCACGTCAGTGGACGTCAGACTAACGTCATGACAACAAACGTTGCTTTGGCAATGTAAACACAAGTAGCTATACAGTTGCGGTGTTGCTTGTCGTTTGTCTAGGCCGTCATTTCTGTGATCGCCGGCGCTGAAAAGGTCATGAAAGCCGTGATGGTGATTAGATCATGCCCACTCCTGGATCGTGATCGTGGATAAAGGGTCGAGGAGGAAATTTAACCCTAGTCGGGTATGAAATGTGCTGGATAGCCTAAATCAGGACGTTTTCATTAGCCAATTTCTTAGCAAATATAGGATAATAAAACACAAATGACCACGGTTGCGGATGTTTTGTCCCCAATCTGAAAGGATATAAACGTGAAATAGGAAAAATAAAAAATATCCAAGACTTTTCTTTTTGGAATATCCAACACCTTTTTGTCAACTTTCTTTGCCTTTTTGCCAATGTCCTTTTCCTTTTCGGATTATCATTTTCCTTTTCGGAATATACTTTTCCTTTTTAGAATATCCTATTCTTTTTGGAATATCCTTTTCCTTTTCCGAATATCCACTCCTTTTCCAAATATCCACTCCTTTTCACCCAAATGTAGGCCTACCATGATGTATTCCTACCCCTACATGACTGGGAGGGAGAAGGAGGGTGAGAGGGAGAGGGAGGGTGAGCGGGAGGGGAGAGGGAGAAAGAGCAAGGGAAGAGAAGACAACATGGTAGGGAAAGAGATATGTGTGTATGTATTGCTATAGTGACCAGACTGGTCAGTGTGATCACTCATGCATGCAGCTGGTGGGCACCAGTGACTGACTTGGGTGTGTTATCTAACACTACTATACTAACACTAGGGAATTTCGACAGACACTCCTCAGGAGCGAACCCGTACGTATCGGGACGGAACTAGGTCACTATGTCAGGTTGTGCATAGGTAATGAGGGTCGATACAGGGCTCCACTGAGGAATATACGTAAGAAAGCCACTTGTTGTGGGCATTATACCTAAGTATATGACGAACTATCTAGCCATTTTACATGTTAACAAGAAATTTTGGCTGTGACCAAGGAGAAAGCGGTTTCCCCCAACTAATTCCGCGGCCGTCCAGCGCAGGAAAAAGCGTTGTCAAGTAGGTCCGCAGTGCGCGTTGCTAACAACGTAACGTTGTGTAAATTAGAACACGTCACGACGACCTGTACAATATTGCGTCCTGTACGGCATATCGGTAGGCCTATATTTACAAAAGGAAATCAGTGCAGTTTCCCTCATATCTTCCTTAAATGTTGATAAAATTATATATATAGAGGTAGAAAAGCATTCTGAATTGGCAATGTATTTTGATTAGAAATAGCGTTTTTTATCATTTTGCCGGAGCGTAATTTCCCCGCAATGTGCGTGCCACAACCCAATAAAATCAGGTCGTCGGAAAATGTACAATCGTCAGCTCTATATATTTGGCAAACCTTGCTAATTTACTCTGAAAAATGAAAAATAATAGCTATACTACAGTATATTTGGTGTAATATTGATTTAATGAATCTGCTTGGTTATGTAAAACTGTATTTTGAACCTCATTTCTTTCTCAAATCTGGGAGCGTAATTTCCCCACGATGTGCCTGCCACAACCCAATAGAGTCAGGTCGTCAGAAAATGAACAATTGTCAGCTCTACACATGTAGTAAATCTTGCTAATTTACTCTGAAAAATGACAAATACTAGCTATATCTAAGTATATTTGGTGTAACATTGATTGAACGAATCTGCATGGTTATGTTAAACTGTATTTTGAACCTGATTTCTTTCTCAAATCTGAGAGGAATGGTGCAGGCGAATTGTACATTTTCTCACAACCTCACTCAATAATGTAGGCCTACTTTGGCGATATTTTTGTTTACTTAGGCCTACTGAAAGGTTTCGCTCACCTATGCTTTATTTTAAAAACTGACCTTGATATAAACACATATTCAGGGGTAGAAAAGCATGCTCTTTCTGAATTTCATGTTTTGGGTAACTTATTTCGAGTAGAAATAGATATTTTTATCAATTTGTGGGAGCGTAAAATCACCGCGATGTGTACGCAAGTGCGTAGGGAAATTAAGGTGGGAATAGGCGGAATGGGGTTTTCCTTATAAGGGGGCAACGCGGATGCGCAAAGAACAGGTGGCAACAACTGGAACCTATATAAGGTTTCCCAGTACGAGCGCCTTTGGTGCTCGTACCGCCTTCGGTGGGGGAAACCTTAAAAAAAAGGTTTGGGAACAATATTAAACATGTTGTTGATGTCCTTGCCTAGCAAATTTGATGATAGTTAACACTTTTATCGCAGAAAGCATGGTTTTAAAAAACACTACTATAGCGTCGGAGACCCAGCCAGAGACCGCCATCTTGGGGGCCGGCCTGACCGGCCCTGCTTGAGTTTTTCTCGGTAGGCGCACCAAGGGGAAGGTGACGGTCTTGCGTGTGTAGGGTCGTCTGCTGAAACTAAATTTGGAGGCTCTGGTACGCCCGGCTCACGCATCCCTAAAGTAATAAGGATACGGATAGGGTTGCGGATAGGTGAGCGGTATCGAAACTCCCTACTCACTTGCCTACCCATGTCTCCTTTTGTATGGGTAGAAAAGGAGTGTACCAGGGAGGACATGGATGACCAAATCTTGACATAGGTGTCAGAGCAGCCAGACATGGCTTTTCATGTAAAAGAAATAGGACATACCATAGGAGACATAGGAAAAAGGTGCACTGACATACTTTTCTGTGGTGATTATCTAAGGGAAATAGTGGAAAAGGAGGCTGACATGGAGAAATCGCCACTAACATGTAACTTTTTGTTCTGGAAATAGTAAAATCTGCCCGGACATAGGAACTTAGCAGTTGGAAAAGAATTTGTAATATGAGGAATAGCTTGTACCACAGAGGAAAAGTCTGTACGAATGTCATCATTAGTACATATGTCTACTTTGGGACGCAACAGCGGATATTAATCTATGGGTGATTTTCTCCTTTAAGAGTAGGAATATTATCGGACAATTTAATCTGGAAAAGATACGAGTTGTGTGGATAAACATATGCATGGGCCATGCATATGTTTTCTATAGGCCCTACAACTACATGTAGGCCTATACATAAGCTAACATACCATTCTCTGCTTCAATATGTTGAGATGAGTGTTTTAGAACGAATTTCAAGCTAAGTAATGGAAATTAAAAGCAATGTTTTTTCCTTCACAAACCCATCCCCAATAGCATGGAAAGTACCCTTCTCGACATCTCATTGATCATTTCGAGATCAGCAATTTAAAGTAACCCGCCAGTTGTGTTGAAAGATAATCAGACACCGTCTGATTATCTTGTTCAACTAGTGATGGGGACAACGGAAAACAGTGCATCTATTTATGAAAAGTGTTTTTGAAGGTGACGATGTCACTGCAAAGTCGATTATCTGCTTTGGGGTAAAGGTATGGAAGTGATTGGTAGGCCTATTGAAATTCGCACTGACTACAACAATGTGAACATTGACACAACAGGACTCTCCCTTTAGAGAGTCATTTCATTATAGACACAATATCTGCTGGTTTCTATGTCTCCTTGGAGACATTATCTCCAGAGGCCTTACTTTGTTATACAAGTAGTGGAGACAAAAATACAAAGTTGGGGACTCAAATAGCTGCGCGTCGACCAAGTTCCTGTCACATAAAGCCCTATCAATGAAGGTGAATGGTTATACATGATGCCAATTCTCGAACACCACCTGCATTAACTTCGAATGTACTCTATGTGATAGCCCGATATCACTTGGGGGTTGGCCTTGTATTCATTCACGAAACAAAAGCTAAGTGAGCGGTACTGCCTTGGCCTTGGTTCTAGAGACTATAGCAAACATCCCCCTGTCTCATACATTCCCCAGCAAACGACTAATGAAAAGCGAACCTGAAGATATAAACCTCCATTAGGGTATCACAATTGTAAGGCACATAAACCCAGATCTATCACATCCCTCCATTTTTATTTCTTTATCTGAATTGAAGATGGTGCTTGCAAACAAATAGGGACAAGGTTATTTTGGTGCTTTCCGGCATTCTCGGGGTCAGTGGGAGGGAGAGGTTGGGAGGAGGAGTGAAGGCGAATCTCTCCGGATCAATTAAGGGCCCCCTATGGAATCATAAATCATGTCGTTCAATGACTTCGGAGTCTAAACCTAGAACGGCGGCTAATGGTCCCTATATAGCTGCCCCCTACCCATTTCACCTGGAGTAGTATACTACCATCGACTGCAATATTGTGAAATGTCACAACACCAAGGGTACACCAAAGGGCATGTATTATCTATTAAGATGTCAAGGAACTGGATGCACCCTACTAGGTATTGAACCCAATACCCTCTGAACCACAATTGATGTAATCTGGAGATGAATATCCCATGCTCCTTCTTCCTAAATATTATGATCATACTATTATTTAGATCGTCTCTTCAAATGGAGGTCTCAAACTTAATTGATAATAATTCGCAAACTTATTGATAATAATTCGTATTGCAAAACGAGTCTGAAATGGATCCTTGCGAATTTGTCAGGCTCAGGGCAAAGCAAATGATAGTTAAATCAATTGAGGCATTTCCCGTATTCCGTATTTACATGCCTTTCGCTGACGCGGTGAGGTCACTGTCACAGGAATGAAGCATCGAAATGTTCAAGGTTCTAGGTTCATCAATCTTTTCAAACACCCAAAGGTGGCGCCCCATTCTGTTCCCATGGTACTTCTCTACTGTCATCCAATCTCTACCTCGATCAAGTTCTTAGTGGGCATTGTCGAATCTTAATACTGATCTATTGGCAATCTACAACGTATGTCAGGAGTAAATTGCAGCAGCTTTAAAACGAAATTCCTGAGGTGAAATGTATTTGATAGCTTAAATCATAAATAATGGAACAGAAAGTAAACTCTATTTTAGAACTTAAATCCAAGCTATATTTATAAAAAGAAATCCATTGGCGTTTATTTACCTAATTGTTAATGGGTAGCAAGCAGAAACGGAGGTGAACGATCGAGAGTTTTGTTTCCCTTGAAATTCATTATAACAATTATTGGAGAATCTTTTTTACTTCATCCTATCAAGAAGGATCGACTATTCTGTCAGATCTGTTTTCAAGGACCATTCGTCAACCTAATTCTGAGACATCTAGGTTAAACTATGATTCGTTTAAGCATTTTGGCCAGCTGCTTCATGACCAGACTCCAGAGAGACTTTGGCGTGAACATAGCTTCCTATACAGTCTAGGTCCAAACCTTCAGATCAGATAAGAATGGTATGTCAGCATGCTTCGCTAATCGTTCTCCTCGCCTAAGACTCGGCGTTTTAATGGGAATATAATGACATTTTGCGGTCTCAACTAACTTATACTGGCAGTTTGCGGTTTGAGGCGAGAGGCTTTCCCTTCGTTTGAAGGGACTCTCCCATCTTTGGACCTAGACTGTATACTGGATGATTCCAATTCCTGAGTTCACACCAGAATTCCCACCAGAAATGTTTCTGTATTTAATAATCAATAACATTATAAAGGTAGTTCACAATTAAGGCCTTTCCCGTATTCCGTATTTACACCAGCGATGTTTCATTATTTAATAATCAATACATAGCATTATAGGTAGTTCACATGGCATTTCCCGTATTCAGTATTTACACCAATGATGTTTATGTCTTTAGTACACGAACCACTTCTATACTGTGTTTGTACTGAGAGTACCCTGCGGGATTCAATAAACGACAACCCAAAAGTTAGGCGCATCTGATTTCCACACCATACAAATTATGCACTATATAGTCACCCGTAGAGGAGAGGAAAAATACAGAGCTTAGCTCATGTAGTTTGCGGAAAGCCGGACTTCTCGGTAAGAGGCCAGATGCATGTTTTGGCAGCCGGCGAATTTACAAGTTTATCGTGTTTGACATTTGTTGCTCCGATGGGACTGGGGCTATGGCACCTTGAATAAGCCACTTAACGCTTACTGATGGCTAAACGCCTGCCCTGCAAAACCCGTGGCCGAAATAACAAAGATATTTCATGGCAGAAAGTAATAAAAGATGTCATCTATAACCTTGATGGACAAGGCCTCCATCGGACTCCCCTGCTTGGTATACATCTAGCTCTGCGAAAATGTCCCCAAAGCTTGAATAACTAACTGGCCAAATAACACCAATGACACTAATGGTATTATATATGTAACGGTACAGTGCATTCCTTATTAAATGAATTATATATAATAATATATGAAATAATATAATAATATAATATTATGAAAGTATGCTCATACCCTGGGTCTAATTTATTATTGATATTGGGGAATTTTACGATCTAAGAGATATATAGCATTAAAACGTTATATATATCTACTCCAGTACTCCTTTGCGAGTGATTTCATCGTTGCAATCGAAGTTCATTCACCCAGCATTCAACCCTTTAGACAAAATATATATGATGCATACGAATGCCATATTGCAGTTGACTTGATATTTCCGTGCCCAAGTGGCTGGTGAATTGCAAGTGTAATTTCTACATGGGACACTTTGAATGAGTGCACACAGGGCAACATCCTCGGCTGACAATGGGCAAATAATGGTTACAGTTAACTTATTTGACATTTTGAAGACAATTTCATAGTTTATATTGCATTATCATTTCTTGCTTCTACAATTATTCATCGTGACTTGCTGCGAGAAAACCTAAAGTTGTGCATGGTCAGGGCATCGAGCTGTTGCTATGATGCTGGGTCATTGCTGCCACCAGTGGACAACCCAACCACATCCGTTTGCTACAGTCACTCCTCATCCCTCTTAACCCCAAACTCGCGCTTGGTCTTCAAATGGACAACACCTACCTTATCTCTCTATTTTTTTTGGTCGCAGAACGACCCAACCTTAAAACATTTTTGCCCAAGTACTTTACATATATACTAAAACTACCAAAGATGACAGGAAGGGTTCCAAGGAAAAGGTGAAGCCGAGAACAGCAAAAAGTGTGGCTAAAAGACACTAGAGCCAAAGAAATCCTCCAACAAAGCCACAACGGTAAGACAAAGGCAAGGCACCCAAGCTAAGGAAGAGGCCATTGAAATAGACACCACCATGCAGGTTGAAGACACTGACGAAAGACTCACACATGTGGAGTCAGTAGTCGAAGGAAGAATTGCAAGCAACAAGAAGAAAAGCTGTCTCTGTATGCACTTCTTCAGCTTCTCCAGCATCCCTGGACACTGAGATGCGACAAAGATGGCGAAGAATACATAGAGCGGGAATTTGCCCAGGAGGAATTCTTCGCTCCAAGCACTGACGGTAAGGCTGCTATTGCCTCTGTCAGATCTATATATCCAAAAGATGGTACGAAAGCCATATATGAGCAATTCCACTAAAAATGCCACATTTGGCCATCCAGGGCTGAAAATTCTCAATTTTTTAAAATTGCTTCCATTGATTTAATTTTTTTCGTACATAAACTAGATATATTGCTGCTAATATAAACGAAATTGGGAACGTCAATAATAAATATTGTGGTCAGGGCAGCTTGGGAGACACACTGACCACTATTCTAACGGTAAGGGGAAAGGGGAAAGGCCCAGATTTCTACATGAATGAGGAATTAAATTTGAAATAAGTAATAACAATGTAAGCATAATGTCTTAACTTAGTTTATACAGGTAGGTCTTGATATAAGGATCATAATGGTCTTTAGTTTGTGAAAATATTCAAACTAGAAGGAAAGTTACAGCAAAATAACCATTCAGTAATGGTAATAGTAATGGAAGCGGCACAGGTCCCAGTTTATTGACACTCTGCCCCATTATACATATATAACCCATTATATTCAGAATATATACAAAAATATACATAACACTGTTTTTACCCTGTGATCCTGTTAAATTGGCCCGAATACTTGTTTTGGTTGTTTATGAAGGTGAATATAAGTTCTGTCTAAGTATTTAGAGGCAAAATTAATAGGAGAAAAAGTAGAAAAAATAGTTTTCACCCCCCTCTAGACCCCTGACCCCTCTAGACCCCCGTTACGGCGACATGGGGACCCTCTAGACCCCCGTTACGGCGACATATTGTTTTTGCTTGTTGCTACCATCTCAGGTATGATAGAATTTTTTTTTGTACTTATTTATTTTCCCTTGTGTTTCTTACACATTATAATGCTAATAGAAAATAATTTATGCTAATATTAATTTATTTATTGCTGAAACCTAGACCCCCGTTACGGCGACATTAATATACCCCTAAACTTTTTTCAGAATTCTAATCCCATTATTTAGTAGGAAAGAATTAGCTGGAGATTTTTCAATGAATATAATGGATGTACTTATCATAAACAATGATATAAGTAATGGTGATAAGGGGGGTATCATTTTTAGTTCTTCTAGGTCTATATATTAAAAAAAAAGATTTAGACCCCCGTTACGGCGACATAATCTACCCCATAATCAACTTTAAATAATATCATCAAGAAATTAGTTGAAAAGTTGAAAATATTGATTTTTTATCCATAAAAACATATTATTTCAGAGTAATCATTGACCCTCTGGCCCATTATGCCATGAAACCCATTATATCGAGATTATTTATAAGCTTTTTTCCCCAAAAAATACTGGCTGCATTTTGTAAACAGTGATTATGATAGGAAAACCTGCGTTTTTATGTGTGATTTTGGCAGAAAAATAAGCATTTTCTTGGCCTCACGATTAAAAAACAACAAAAAATATTGTAGCATAGTTCCCCCTAGGCGACTTTTTTCCCCTGGATCCGAAAATACCAACAAAAATAATCTCAGATAAATATTTTAGCCTCTGGAGGAGCTGTTGTATTTTAACCCAAATGATGCACTTTTGGTGGAATTGCTCATATATGTTGGAAATTGAAAATGAACAACACAACATGGCGATGCAGGTACAACTTCCACTCGTCAGCACCAGTTACTCCAGCAGCAGCTCCTTTTTTGATAGCCGCATCCTTAAATCTGCTGCTGACCGTACCCGTACGGGTATGTTCATAACCACACGCGCCGCAAGTATGCATAATGTCTGGCACACTAAAAACCTACAAAAATTCCTTCAAGAGGAGACAACAGGTAGGTGTGTGGAGTGACCGGTGGTGGTCAGGCGTGTGACCAGATCGGGCGTCGACAGCAAGTCCACTCAGACTGAGGTAGTGGCTCCACCTAGCTTCCACAATTCATACATATAGTTATATATAGCAAGGGGATATATATATACGATATATGTATCTAGAAAGAGAAGGAGTTGCAACCCTAAAATAAAAACTGGATTACCATGCTCTAATGGAGGTTGTGGCCAAGTCTCGCTGATCAATGATCCACAGCGTCCAGACCATTCTGACAAAACTCAAATGCTGGCACATCTTCAGCATATTCTTGAGGGCGCCAATATACTGCTCTGGCCAACTGTTCAGCGTTTCTCTTAGAATCTGTTTGATAAAATCGAAAAAGGATCAATAAGTTGGGCCAATAGTCAAGAAATACAAAGTATGAGGATTAGGGTGGCAGCATTTGGAGACCCCGAAGTAAGACCATACGCCGGCTCTAAAGCACTTAGCTATAGTGCTACCGCAGTGCGTAAGAATGAACATAATAATAACAAGGAAAGTGCCTGCCAAGACTGGAGCGCTATAAGAGGGTGCAGGCATCAAGGCGTACATTTTGACAGCAGCATTGAAATATTACACAGGTGTGCATACTGTTACGCTATGAAGGGCCAAGCATTCCCACATAAGGTGGGCGACTGCACTCACTTCAGCGGTGACCAGGGGAGGCTGGCCACCACTGTAAGGCACAACCCACAAGCAGCTAATGTTCGTATTAGTTCAAAAACATGTAATCCCCTCTTCCAAACCATCAACAGATGGGGGGATAGTAAAGTCAAGAGCCTATCCTCCACCGATAGTATATTATATACAACTTTTATTCACAAGTTAAAAATGTACAAGGAAAGGGGCGACGAATTCTACACAGTAGATCATCCATCCTACCCCTAATATTTACTGACTCCCAGTCATATGCATCTCTCTTGCATGAACAGAATAACAATGGCATCTACAAGAGAGAACTCAGCATCACATAAAAAGGCGGATATAAACAATATAAGGCAATTGCTGCTAGTGAACTCTTTGTACCCGAGGTTTTGTGTGATCAAACATATGACACAGGTGAATAAGAGCAGCATGATATATCCCACAACCCTAGTGCACCATGAGTGCTGCAGGAGAAAGGCTGTGTGAAGGTATTAACTTTGACCAGAAGTAAATCCGCCCAGAATATATTTTTTCCTGTGATAAATTAGTTGCTTGTGACTAAAAGTTAACCTTACAAATTGTTGCCTGATAGCACCTTCCTCCCCCACCCCGTGCTCTTGAGTGTTGTCAAGAAGCGTTGGTCATGTCTCTGCTGAGCCATGACCATCTGCGCTGGTAGCGGTAGTGCGTGAGTGTGCTTGTACGAGCATGGGTGACGGGAGCGTGTGAGAGCAATGGGTCACATGATCGGGGTCGGTATTGTTCGTGAGCCGGCCAAGAAAAATTTAATGTAACCGCTATTTTTGTTTGTTTTTCAAATATTGGCATATCCAGCAATTCACCCAGTCCAAGTTGTTCATTAATAGCAGTGAGGTCGATAGAGGCTAACAATCGCGGGGTTTTACTGGAAAGAAAGTGCGAAAAAGACAGATCTCCTTGGCGAGTGTTACTATGTGGCATCAGACCCGATTTATCGGGCATCGTTCGAAACGTTCAATCAGAAGCTATGCTTTGTAGACAAACGCGGATGGATGCCAACCGTCAAGATAGGCACATACTGTGAATCAGATGGTCTGCTATGTGATGAGCTTACCAACACAGACTCGTTCAAGGCCCATAGACAGTCTCACTGGCTAGACATGGACAAGAGTGATGAGATTCCCGTCAAGTTAAATAAAATATATATGGCCATCAGACTATCAGGCCTGCCTAATTATATAGAGCAAAGAATCTTGGTGCTGTCACACCTTAAAATAGATGGCTGGGAGCGCTACCTAGTTGATGGTGAGAACAATGAAGAGTTGTTAAGTTTTATAAAGTTTGGTTTCCCTCTAGGGCCAGACCAGATGCCCCTCTAGTATAGGGAAATATATCAACAAGGAGCTAGAGATGGGTGGAATTGTGGGCTCCATGCCACATACCGTACCCCTTTTCATCAGTGGTGTCATGTGTCGCCAGTAATGATATGACCCAAGAAAGACCCAGGGGCTAGAAAAATCATCCTTGACATACCCTCATGAGGTCTCTGTTAATTCCTACATTCGGAAGAATGTTTGATTTGGCAAGATTAGGAGTCACAGCCTCCCCAGGGTTGATGACTTGGCAGAGAGATTAAAGAACTTGGGCCTGGATCCTTCCTCGCCTCAATAGATATTTCAAGGGCATATAAGAACTTTTGTTTGGATCCATTGGACTGGCCCCTACAGTGTATCAAGTTGAAAGGAAAGTTTTACCTGGAAACTGCAATGCTTGTTTGAGCCAGATGCTCCTCTACATGCATATACAAAGAGTAGCCGATCACATAGTAAAGTTACTTGCCTCAAGAGGGTTATGGGCCAAGATGTACCTTGATGATCTTGTCCTTGCCTCCCCCAATGAGGAGTCCTATTGCAGAGACTTAGAGGCAGCTCAAACACTACTGGATGAACTAGGCTTGCCTGAGGCCAAGAGTAAGAGACAAGGCCCCTCACAGGCTGTGTGACCTGGCTGGGGATTATGGCGCCACTGAAAACATGGAGCTATCTATACTGCATGAGAAGCTCACTGAGGTCATACAAGTTGTGGAAGAAGTCAGGTCTAAACCCTTTGTTCCTATCAAGAAATTGCACCATTGACGATGAGGCAGTCAGAATTTGCCCCACATCTGGTAAAACACTTCGACCCCAATAAACACCTCATGAGGGGGAATGTCCTCCTCTAAAAAAACTAGGTGACAATTAAAATAAAACATGCCAAGAATGCACAGAAGACATCACAGACCCAGACCAGGACTCTACACAAAAACCAAGAGGAACAGTGGTGTGTGATCAGAGCCATAAGTGACATGATACTCTTGGTACCAACATCATCACAAAAAGACCCATTCCTCATGTTCTCAGGCTCGCTTAGGCCGATCTCAGTCTCCTACATAAAAAGATGCTGAGAGCGAGCTATCAAAAACTCTCATCTCAACTACAGAACTTTCAGTCCGCACTCATTACAAAATGCTGCAGCTACTGAGGCTTTCCAGGTGCTAGATATACAATCTTTTGGCTCTTGGAGGTCAGACACTCATAAATCTTTTATACAGGATAACTCACTAGCGACGAAGACCCATGAGTGATTTATCTGATTTATTATATATATGCTTTATAACAGGTAGAACTATGTATATTTTGTTGAAAAAAAAATCATTTTTGTCAAATTGTGTGCCTGGTATTAATATTGCTTGTACTTAAATTAGTATCACTACGCAAAGCGAAGGAACACTGAGAGAGAAAGTTTGTGTGAGAGAAATATCTCACACTTCCAAATCAATTGCAGACATATTCACCGCTCTACATCTGTTTAAAATAGAATAATGGTTTGTCAAAGGATAGTGATAAACACGAAATATCTTTAGTTTATTAATTAATTTGAAAGATATATTACACCTCTACCAGCGTTGAAAGTTATGACTATCTGCAAATAATTTTGTTGTCAGTTGCTGAGTTGGCTACTGCAGGAACATCGCTCACATTTTCGAATCAATTTTCAACATTTTCACAGCTTTTAATCGTTTTAAAACCACAGTAATGCTTTAATAAGGATACACATAAATAAACATGAAAGTATCTTAGTTTCATTTTGATCTATATTTCACAATTCTACCTCCCGATCTGTCTGCGTTGATAGCTAATCATTCCAATGGCGTGATCCCCCTTAGTTAGGCCTAGGCTACTTTAGGCGGCCACTCTGTCATAGGCGCCTTCGGTGTGTGGTTAAAGTATCAAGTTGATATTTACTTTAGATTTATTTACAATAACTCCAAAGATTCTTCTATAAACATGATTTGCTTGGAAATATAATTTGGATAATTTATTTTCCTTTTGGAAACTACAAAAAGGCCTACAACAGCACTTCAAAATTGCTGTTGTAGGTCTTCTAGTGCCGCACATTGGCCACTCAGAGCGTGGATTTGGAGTTGGTTTGAGTGTGGAGTTGGATACATGCACAACGTATACACCTCCACAATACGTTGTTTCAACGCCAACACGTATATAATACATTTATATAATAATCCCTCCCTTGAGGGTCAGCAGCATTCTATCAGCTGCCATTTCAAAACCATGAGGGCCTGTCTCAAACCTATCCCTCACAATTCTCTCTTCTTTCCCACCCACCACTCCATATACCCAGTCCTTGGGTTGCTTGGCTAATTATTAATCATCTTTATATCAATCAACGGGTCGGCTAATTTGAATCAGCAGTCCAATTAACTAATAACTATTAATTTAATTACTCATATTTTATATAATAATTTGATACAATAAAAAGTATTTCTCCAAGCCAACATTCTCTCTCTTTACTCTTACTTTTCTCTCTGTTTACGGGGCACACAGCAATGGTGGCAGAACATATGCGAATAGTATGGCAATGCAGATGACGTTGGTGGACAGAATCACAATTGCCGTTGATGGAAAACTAGGAAGAGGGAGTGGAGGGGGAGGAAGAAGAGAAAGAGAAGAAGAAGAAGAAGAAGAAGAAGAAGAAGAAGGAAAAGAAGAGACTAGGGAATAAAGCATACCAGGAAACGTAGAGCTTACACTGTCTCTTAGACAGATGCTTGGATAAAGAGGAATCGAGTGTAAGATGATCTACACTTCCTTCTTATCTCTCTATGATATATAGCAGGGGTTAACTAAGGGGAAGGGAGGTTGGAAACCCAATCATCGTCGATACTTTTGATGTATTGTAAACTTCTTGATGGGGTGGGGCAGACTTTTGGAAACATGCCTAGGATTCGATCAGTCCGAGGGGACGGATATCTGATTCTTTTCTTCCATTACCTGCAGTACGGTCTGAAAAATAATTGGGACTTTTATAAATGTTGACAAGAAATAGCCTTTAGGTGCTGCAACTGCTGACATATAGTCTAGATAGAAGGCTAACGGAAGCTGGTATTTGGGGAGTGAACAACTCTTATGAAATGACTTAGCTTTTGGCATCATTGAAGATTTCAAATGAGTGGCTCAGGTAATGAACCATCCTAACACAAACTGGAAATCGCATCTAGAAAAATCATATCTGCACGACTCGTCCTCTTTAATTTCTGAAAAGCTTTAGTGGAAGCTTAAGGAAACATTTATGTTGCCCTCAGATAATACTCTTCCCACTGACTGCTGTGTTTAAAAACAAAGGGCGATATTTGAATGTTTGTCGGGCGAGTTCTAAAGCAAATAAAATAGAATAATTTCCGTTTCTACGCATTCCAGACGATATCCTTAATTTCGAAGAAATATCCTAAAATCAATAAATGATTGCCAAGGGTCAGAAGTAAAAAGAACATTTACATATGCATTACGGATAGTCTCAGTTCTGACGGATTTTTAGTTTGACAAAATGAAACAGCACTAAAGTCATATTGTCTTACAATTAGAAAAAAGGAATTTGTTACGCAACATATTCATTCCTAAATTAAAAGGGTATTTCAATTACGAATACGACCAAAGCCATACTTGTTTTGAACATACATGAGTTCGTTAGTTAACATTTAACGAGCATCCCTTTCACATTCCGAAGTTCACATGTATATATATATGTAGTGGATGGATCTAATACCTCAATCGTGAATTCTCTAAATTATAATAGTCACAATGTAAACACCATTTCTTGAAATTAGGGAAATCTTATTGCTAACGGGTAATTAGGAAATCATTATGGCCACCTAACCATCAATTAAGTCGTTCTAATCAGAGGTTCTAATTAGAAAGGGACCGGAGATGGAAACATTAATTCCATCTGTTTACCCTCATTCCTCTACCGAATAATACCCTAGTGGCTTCAAATGTTTCCGGTGCAAAGAGTTAACAAATTGAATCCCGACTTGCCATTCAAAAAAAGAGGAAGCCCATTATTAAAGCTGCATTCTCAGCTATTATGACAAACACAATCATGCCCAATTTACTCATATTATAACTGACTTGATCAATATTATGCTGCAGTTATATATTTATACAAGAATTTGAAGTAGAATGGGCCGAAAGAATACACTCACTGGTAAGCGATAATATAAGAAGCCACCGCAGGAAAGGAGCTCGGCTGGTCTCGGAAATATTCATATGGACTTTTATGAAGCCCTGTAGAACCACTAAGAACAGCCGGATAAAATCCTCCAAGACTTTTTTCAAATGACTTTTAAATGGGTTCAAAAGGAAGGGAACAAAACGTAGAACGTCTTTAGTGTTTTACCGAAGTTAATTGAGAGTGCAGCGTTAATAGGGAAAAACTATTGCAAACATCATTACTTGGAATAATGATTAGGGTCTACCCTTAGGCGCTCGGCTGGTCTCGGAAATATTCATATGGACTTTTATGAAGCCCTGTAGAACCACTAAGAACAGCCGGATAAAATCCTCCAAGACTTTTTTCAAATGACTTTTAAATGGGTTCAAAAGGAAGGGAACAAAACGTAGAACGTCTTTAGTTTTTTACCGAAGTTAATTGAGAGTGCAGCGTTAATAGGGAAAAACTATTGCAAACATCATTACTTGGAATAATGATTAGGGTCTACCCTTAGGCGGGCCATACCCGTGAGCCTATTCCAGGAGTAAGGGCTTATGTTAAAGATATATAATATATATCTTTAACATAAGTCCTTACTCCTGGAATAGGATATATATATATATAATTATACATTTTTGAATTTGTGCTGTTTGGGTACTGTTTGTTTTAGTACTTTCCTCCGTTGGGCAGAATCTCTGGTGTTAATATCTTGAAGGTCATTGTTTCTTGGGTTTTGCCCCAGACGGTGGGCCACCTGAAGCAGGTACGTGCAACCTGTTTTAGGATAATATTCTCTTAGTAACATGCAGGTTCTGAATGATAATCTATTATGGCCTATGAATAATTGTTGATATTGCGTTTATTGTTAACCTACTTAATGGCTGGCATCATTTTCTATTATTTATTTCTTGAACGACGATGGCTTAATTCCTCAGTTTTATGTTCCCTTTATACTACAATCATGATTATGCATGTATGGTATTCTAAATGATCACTTGTACATGTGCAATGGCATCTGAATTAATTCGAAGATTGATATGTGTAACTTTTGATGAGGAGAATTTTTGTATAACTAACTTTATTTTATTGCCTGAGAATATCTTGCATAAGAAAGAGTAACTACTATAAGATTGGTTAACAAGTAATGCAAAGTTATCATTGTATATGTCTGTATCTATTATAGTATTGGGGAATCCTTAAAGTCTAAACTCAACTCGCTTGCAAACGTAGATTCACATGTCATTACATGTGTCCTAGGGGTCCATGATATTCCCTGTGTAGGCTCTTGTATCAGGTGTACATATGTTCCAGGCACTTTTCTGTATAGGCCCCTGATTCCTGAGATATGGATAAGCGTTTCAAAGAACCTAATCAGAGCTCAAAGAGCAAAAAGTATTGCTGCAGGGAACGGTAGACAGCAAAATGGTTTTTGAGATTTTTTTTTCTCTTTATAGTATTATGTGCATTACATAACATTGCTCAACTTAATTATATTCATATTAATCATTAAGTATCACCCATTCATTATTATTACCACATTTCCACAATCGCTAATTATGCTAATACTATAGCTTTGTTCTATGCAAGTCTACTAGTCAGGATCTGCCTGTAGGTTACATAATATTCCTAGCATCCTGAACAACGCCCACTATCATATCTCTACAAAGATGTATACATCCATATAATATAAAGCTAGAGCGATTTCTACAAAAAGAGGTAGAAAAGAGCGGTTTTTTGATGTTGCATGTTTTCGGAATTTGTTGTTTTACAAACCATTTTTTTTATCTGTAGAGGTCCATCCATCCTCTCCGGAGGTCGTTGTATGTGGTTTGTGAAGGTATCTGGGGTGAAAATGTGATTTTGAAGCCTTTTTTAAATTGCGATCTCTACACTCTATTTATAGCCTGGGAAAGCCCCTGTGAGATACAACGTCATTACTGCAGGGATGTCCTTTGTTGACGGATTTCCTTCAATCTCCTCATTACCAAAATGTGTATATTAATTTCCCATATGTCTTTCAAATTACCTATAAAACCCTTTGTAGGAGGGGAGAGTGAAGCAAAGGGAGAGGGTGGGGAAATAGAAGAGGGGGAGGGGGGGGGGGAAGAAGAGGGGCAGGGAAAAAGAGAAGGCAGAGGATGTATGGGAAGGGACAGAGGGAAGGGAGAGAAAGTAAGGAGGGGGAGCATGAGGAAGAGGGGAGGCAGAGGGGGTATCAGAGATGGGGTTGGGAGAGAAAAACCGGTATGAGAGACAGAGAAGAGGCGGACGGAAAATAGGGAGAGGGGGAAGTGTTGGGAGAGAAAAACCGGTATGAGAGACAGAGAAGAGGTGGAGGGAAAAGAGGGAGAGGGGGGATTGTGGGGAGAGAGGGGGACCGGGAATGGAGGGAAAGTGAGGAGGGGGAGCATGAGGAAGAGGGGAGGGAGAGGGGGTATCGGAAATGGGGTTGGGAGAGAAAAACAGATATGAGAGACAGAGAAGAGGCGGAGGGAAAAGAGGGAGAGGGGGAAGTGTGGGGAGAGAGGGGACCGTCCAGAGGACGGGTACTTAATAAGCCGTTAATAAATTCAGCACTTACTATTGACGATCTGAGATGATGCTCAATGGTTCAGGGTTAGATTACCCTAGATACATCTTTATTCAGATAGCAGTTAATAGACATTTGTCTGTCTATAGAAGTGTTTCTAATACAGATAATCGTGGAATCAAATACGGAGGGAGTAATGTCTTGAGGCAGACCAATATCCTTTTGGTACAGAGCCTTAGTCTCAGTGGATACATAATTATTTGTTTAATCAGTAATCTAGGAAGTGTTCATTTCTTAGATGAACGTCTTATCAAAAGAAATCAATTTGCGCAGACCCAAGCTTTTATAGAATTATATGAAGAATTCCCCACATCAAAGACCTGTCTCATGATTT
Source organism: Sthenelais limicola (assembly GCA_942159475.1). Classification (NCBI taxonomy): domain Eukaryota; kingdom Metazoa; phylum Annelida; class Polychaeta; order Phyllodocida; family Sigalionidae; genus Sthenelais; species Sthenelais limicola. The sequence goes on from OW804098.1 coordinate 57,719,735, forward strand.
TACTTTGGTATCTCATTCGTCTGTCCTTCTTGGTTGCAACTGGTTAGCGCTAGATTTAAATATCTATCTGATGCTGATAGTCATATGGCAATATCTCTCGAGCCCAATAGTATATTCCAACTAAGATAACAGAGTTATTTGGGGACTTTGCTCCATACGAAAAATAATTGTTCTCGATGAATATGAATACATGTGAAACAAAAGCAATCCGTATAACATAATAATTATTATACTGATGTTCGACCTGATTTATAATGCCCAAGAGCTTTGGAAATCCCAGATTTATTATGTATAAAGCCCGACTCATTCTAGTCGCCTTAATGTTGCCATACAACAACATTTCTGCAGCTATAAATATAAAATGTTGGTGTCCTTGAAAGCCTTAAGACCAATTCCTAGCACAAGGACATTACACAATACGTTTTGTTTACGAAATCCCTGCTTAGGAGGAAAACCTCATGTATTCAATGATATTATGCAATGGTACCCGATCATTATCGAGACAACTACTATAGTAATGGTTAATACGTTTTTATCCCAGCGGAATTAGAAACACCCTTTGCTTATCAACCCGTTCTAGCAGAGTGCACATTGTTTGAAAGGTTTTAATTGTTTTCGCATGCAATTAAAAGCTCTGTCTGCTTACTGAACGAGGCCTTTAAGTTTCACCTTCTTCCACGGGGAAGCAGCAGCAGCGACAGTTGTTTCCTGATTGTGAGCATTAATAATGGAAAATAGAATGTGCAATGCCCTCATTTCCCCCTTCTAGATATAGGATGGTGGGAGTGACTCCATCCACCTTCATCCTTTACACTTTCGTATAAGTTGAGATTTGGCATTCGAACGCTAAGTTGTAATTTGCCTCAGGTTTTATTTCTAGCTATTGTTTATGTTGGAAAATAGAGAATTTGGTGTCAGGTATGGGATTAAAATAGAAGAAGCAAGGAATAAATTACTGTTTTAAGGATGGGATGTTTCAATTTGTAATATAAATACCTCACATACAACTGGACGCACACATTATTCATAGGGTTGTTTACACATTTGGAGACAATACTGGCGTGGAGGCAGAATTACATCCTTCCGACAATACTTTATACTCTCCAAGTAGATCATAACATATCCTAGTTGAACCTTTGATAAATGGCAAGCCGATAATCTGGCGGTTTAGGTAGTTTAGAAAAGGTTGGGCAGTGCAGTTTGATACTTACAATAACTTTAGGTCGATATACATATTTTCTCAGATAATACCCAACCCTTGGGGACACCCATAATATGATGTAATGTGCCTTTACCAGAACTAAATGAAATCTTATTGGTTCCAGTACCACCGACCTTATCATATTTACCCTCGAATCTAAATGTATATAATTTCATGAAGGTTTCACCAGGGAGCTATGGTTCTCCCCATATATGGTCATATTGCAAACACACAGGTTAAACAAGGGAAACTACTGAATGCTTGTTCGTGCTCCAAGTTTTTACTCATTAAGCAAAGGTCGTTGAACTAATTCATGCTTCACTCAAATTGACGATAATTATTCTTTAATATGACCTAAAGGGCGAGGGATTTCAATATGAGATGTGTGCCCTCCGGCTTGGCATTATCCACTTTTTGCTAAGGGGACCATGTTGCCTCCCTCCCGTCTCAGCGGTTTGTTAAAGCTCCATTCTCAGCTATTACGACAAACACAATCTTACCACATTTACCCATATTATGACTTATATAGGATTAATTGATCAAAATTCTGCTGCTGTTATATGTTCATATACAATTTGGAGCCAAATTACTATTAACTATTTACAAAGTTAATATCCTGCCGATTTTAAAATTTGGTGACACCATTTATAATGGGGATACAACAACCCTATTAAGAAATTTACACATAACCCAAAATTCCATGGTAAGAGTGATTAAAAATCTAGACAAAGGAACCAGTGCTAAGGAAGCACACAAAGAACAATTACAAATAAATTAAACGGATTTAATTTTATTTGTTTAAATTGATGTCCATCGTATGTTGAGGGGGTTGAGTGAAAACTATCTACAAACTCAACTTACTCAATGTATTGTATGTAAGAGCGATAAACTATGAAGTAGATCATAGTGCTCCGTTATAAATATAATTAAGCTGACTTATTACGTTTACCGAATATTCCAGCCGCGAGAAGGAATACAAGGCAAACCTAAAGCAAATTGTTAGCGTTAAGAATTGTGACCGTGACTGATATTTTGTTATATTATCTTATAATTTAATGGGAGGTCGTTTGGAAGACCTGCATGCATGCAGATGTCCTTACCCACTTCCTGGATTTTTGAATGATGTTAATGATTAATCATACTATGAAGAACAACTAAAATGTAACTGTATATTGAATCCTGAATAAAAATATTATATATATATGACCAGGGCCAGCGAACGGACTACATTTCATGCACTCAGGGCCATGAGACAAAAGTTGTCAGAATTGATCCGCCTTTTGCAGGCCTAAAGTAGACAGGTTGGGCCTATTGATTCTCAATTTGGCAAGACTTTGAATAAAAACCCACTGAGTTATGGCTTTCCAAACTTAATAATCAAAATCAATGTCTCTACGACGCCCACCTTACCTTGAAGTGTAATTACCTCTAATTACCCCAGATAACTTCAATATACCAAAGATCCTTATATATTTTCGAAAGGTGGACACTTGTACCTGCATGATCCTCAAGTATAAAGAATGTAGGCAGTTTTTGTTAAATACTAGAAGCAATTGAACTTTGCACATCATTTTCATTTTTCTCTGTTCCAAATTAGACCTTCTTTCTTTTTTAATAACAAGATCAAAATATTGCTGATGATCAAGTTTCTGCATCTTAACTGTAGGTATGGCCATGGTCTATCAATCCCCCAAAAATTGGGGTGATAGGATAATTGCCACAGGACTTATTAACGAAATAAAAATGTTGCGTTGTAGAGACACAAAATGCGTTGTAGAGACATTGTGCGTTGTAGAGACACTGCGTTGTAGAGACATTATCAAGGAAAGATGTAAAGCATAGGAAAACAGGTATGATGGTCATGCAAATGGTTGGAAGTGGTCGAAAATAGTTTTGTTCACTCCCTGCAAGGAAACAAGTATTTTAATGAAAAAAAATGTCATGAAGGATATTTTATTTATTGATGAGGCCTGTAATGTTAGGTGATTTGAATTGACCATAAGGATATTGCATAATTAAGTCAGAAATCGTCATTGAAATGAATTCATGTCCAAGATATACATTGCCCCACATCTAGGGAACAATTTCACATATTGTAGGGTAAGACAATTAATTTCAAGTCTGAGAATTAATCAATAACTCAAAATGCGTTGTAGAGACACTTGCCATCGTAGAGACATTGCCAGGGAATCAGTTTTGAAAATATCTCTAAAATGATTGAAAATGGTTGGAAATGTTCAGAAATGATTGTGCTCACTCTCAAACATGTATGAAGTGTTACTATGATGAAAAGATTCATGAACCATATTTATTCATTGTGACAGGGTCAGCAATAATAGGTCAATTGATATTTTGATATGCAAATTTCCTTATTGGGAGACAAATAAGCATTGAAATGAGCTTATTCCTGACCTGCACACTACCCCACATGCAATAAACCATTTCATAAAATTTTGGGATTGAAAATCAATTTTAACTCTATGAATTAATCAATAACCAAAAATGCGTTGTAGAGACAATTGCCATCGTAGAGACATTGCCTGGAAATGAGTTATTGACATGTCTCTGAAATGGTTGAAAATGATTGGAAATGGTCAGAAATGATTGTGCTCACTCTCAGACATGTACGAAGTGTTACTATGACAAAACATGTCATGATCCATATTTATTCATTGTGACAGGGTCAGCAATAATAGGTCAATTGATATTTTGATATGCAACTTTCTTTATTGGGAGACAAAAAGGCATTGAAATGAGCTAATTCCTGACCTGCACACTACCCCACATGCAATAAACCATTTCATAAAATTTTGGGAGTGAAAATCAATTTTAACTCTATGAATTAATCAATAACCAAAAATGCGTTGTAGAGACACTTGCCATCGTAGAGACATTGCCTGGGAATCAGTTTTGAAAATGTCTCTGAAATGGTTGAAAATGATTGGAAATGGTCAGAAATGATTGTGCTCACTCTCAGACATGTATGAAGTGTTACTATGACAAAAAATGTCTTGAACCATATTTATTCATTGTGACAGGGTCAGCAATAATAGGTCAACTGATATTTTGATATGCAAATTTCTTTATTGGGAGACAAATAAGCATTGAAATGAGCTAATTCCTGACCTGCACACTACCCCAGATGCAATCAACCATTTCATTAAATATTAGGAGTGAAAATCCATTTTAACTCTAGGAATCAATCAATAACCAAAAATGCGTTGTAGAGACATTTGCCATCGTAGAGACATTGCCTGGAAATGAGTTATTGACATGTCTCTGAAATGGTTGAAAATGATTGGAAATGGTCGGAAATGGTTGTGCTCACTCTCAGACATGTATGAAGTGATTCTATGACAAAAAAAGTTATAAATCATATTTATTTGTCATGACAAGGTCAGCTTTAATAGGTCAATCAATAATTTGATATTTAGATTTCATTCCTCAGACACAAACTAGCATTGAAATGAGCTAATTCCTGACCTACACACTACCCCAGATGCAATCAACGGTTTTACAAAATATTGGGAGTAAAAATCAATTTTAACTCTAGGAATCAATCAATTACTCAAAATGCGTTGTAGAGACACAGGCCATCGTATAGACATTGCCTGGAAATGAGTTATTGACATGTCTCTAAAATGATTGAAAATGATTGGAAATCGTCAGAAATGGTTGTGCTCACTCTCAGACATGTAACAAGTGATTCCATGACAACAAGAGTCTTAAACCATATTTATTTGTTATGATAGGGTCAGCTTTAATAGGTCAATCAATATTTCAATATTCAAATTTCATTCTTGAGACACAAATTAGCATTGAAATGAGCTAATTCCAGATCTGCACACTACCCAACATGCAGTCAACCATTTTACAAAATTTCGGAAATGAAAATCCATTTTAACTCTTTGAATCAATCAATAATTCAAAATGCGTTGTAGAGACACATGCCATCGTAGAGACATTTCATGGAAATGAGTTATTGACAAGTCTCTGAAATGGTTGAATATGATTGGAAATGGTCAGAAATGATTGTGGTCACTCTCAAACATGTAAAAAACGATTAAATTACAAAAAGAGTTATAAATGATATTTACTTGTTATGACAGGTTCACCTATAAAAGGTCAATTAATATTTCAATATTCAAATTTCGTTTTTGGGAGACAAATTACCATTGAAATGAGCTAATTCCTGATCTGCACACTACCCAACATGCAGTCAACCATTTCACAACATTTTGGAAATGAAAATCAATTTTAACTCTTTGATACAATCAATAATTCAAAATGCGTTGTAGAGACACTTGCCATCGTAGAGACATTGTCTGGAAAACGGTTTTTAACATGTCTCTGAAATGGTTGAATATGATTGGAAATGGTCAGAAATGATTGTGCTCACTCTCAGACATGTCAGGAGGGATTCCATGACCTAATATATCATAAAGGATATTTATTTGTTATGACAGGGTCAGCAAAGAAAGGTCAATTAATATTTCAATAAGCAAATTCTATTATTGGGAGACAAATTAGCTTCAAAATTAGCTAATTCTCAACCTGCACAGTGCCCCACATACAGTCAACCATTTCAGCAAATATTGGGAGTGACAACCAATTTCAACTCTTAGAATCAATCAATAACTTAAAATGCGTTGTAGAGACACATGCCATCGTAGAGACATTGGCATGGAAGCATTTTTTACAATGTCTCTGAAATGGTTGAAAATGATTGGAAATGGTCAGGAATGGTTTTGCTCAACCTCAGACATGTCAAATGTGAACATATGACAAAAACAATCATAAACAATATTTTCTCTTGGAGCCAATCAATAACTCAAAATGCGTTGTAGAGACATCCCATCGTAGAGACATTCCCTGGGAAACAGTTTTTACAATGTCTTTGAAATAGTCAGATATGATTGGAAATGGTCAGGAATGGTTTTGCTCAACCTCAGACATGGCACAAGTGATTATATGACAAAAACAATCATAAAAAATATTTACTCATGGAGCCAATCAATAACTCAAAATGCGTTGTAGAGACACTTCCCATCGTAGAGACATTGGCTGGAAATCAGCTTTTACAATGTCTCTTAAATAGTAGGAAATGATTGGAAATATTCAGCAATGATTGTGCTTTCCCTCAGACATGTAAGAACTGAGAACATGACATGCAATATGTAACAATACCATGTGTAACACTACAATGTGTAACACAACCATGTGTAACACTACAATGTGTAATACTACCATGTGTAACTCTGCCATGCGTAACACCACCATGTGTAACACTGTCATGTGTAACACTGCCATGTGTAACACCACCATGTGTCACACTGCCATGTGTTACACCACCATGTGTTACACTGCCATGTGTAACACTACCATGTGTTACTACACCACCATGTGTCACACTGCAATATGTAACACCACCATGTGTAACACTGCCATGTGTAACACCACCATGTGTAGCACTACCATGTGTAACACCACCATGTGTAACACTGCCATGTGTAGCACTACCATGTGTAACACCACCATGTATCACACTACAATGTGTAACACCACCATGTGTAACACTGTCATGTGTTACCCCACCTTGTGTAACACTACCATATGTAGCACTACAATGTGTAACACCACCTTGTGTAACACTGCCAGGTGTAACACCACCTTGTGTAACACTGCAATATGTTACATAGCCATGTGTAGCACTGCCATGTGTAGCACTGCCATGTGTAGCACTACCATTGGTAGCACTACCTTGTGTAACACCACTATGTGTTACACTGCCATGTGTAGCACTTCCATGTGTAGCCCTACCTTGTGTAACACCACCATGTGTAATACTGCCATGTGTTACAATACCATGTGTAGCACTACAATGTGTAGCACTACCTTGTGTAACACCACCATTTGTAAAACTGCCATGTGTTACAATACCATGTGTAACACTGCCATGTGTTACACCACCATGTGTAACACTGCCATGTGTAGCACTACCATGTGTAGCACTACCTTGTGTAACACTGCCATGTGTAACACCACCTTGTGTAACACTGTCATGTGTAACACTGCCATGTGTAGCACTACCTTGTGTAACACCACCCAATACCATGTGTAGCACTACCAAATGTAACACCACCATGTGTAACACTGCCATGTGTAGCACTACCATGTGTAACACCACCATGTGTAACACTGCCATGTGTTACACCACCTTGTGTAACACTGTCATGTGTAACACTGCCATGTGTTTCACCAACATATGTAACGCCATCATGCATGACACTACAATGTGTATCCCCCGCCCTGTGTAACACTACCATGAGTAAAAAGCACAGTCCAAAAGAAAAATCTATTATAAAACTTAACCTGTGCAAAGAGGAATAAATTAATGTTTTGTAAAGAAAGCCATGAAGAGAGGGAGTTGAAGGGAGGATGAGAAGAGGGAGGATGAGTAAGAGAGGGAGTCGGAGAGGGAACTATAGGATACTACTTGATGGCGTTTTACATGTTGACATGTTAATTGTTGGAGGCCCTGCCATAAAGAGTAAATATGTGATGTGTTTTAGAAAAATTAGTCACAAATCGCAAAAAATGGATTTTGAGAAACAATCATATTTGAAAAGATGAGATCAAGCCGATTCCAAGTATCATAAACATTAGGACATCTAACAAGTGTTTCTATATTTTAAGTTTGATATCTTAATTTTTTTTACAAAAGTTTGCAGTATTTCTTGGTGGGCAATTACAAGCAAAGTAACAAAAATATACCCCATAGAATTTATTTTAAAGATTTTATTTCCACTGGGTACAACATTTCCAATGATACTAGGATGTTCTGGTGCAACCCAGCTTGTGGGAACATGTATTTACATCACAGGCAGACACTTTATATAGAATAATGAATATTATGAATTGATATGAGTTATAATTATTTTAATTTGATATGAGGGATAACCACTTTTAATAGTGAGACCCATATTTTGATATGTACAGGAAAGTACATTTGTATTTCATGTTTACATGATACTGGAGCAGTATAATATACAGATCATTTGCAAGTGTAATAGAGCTAATGAGAGCCGCTTCCAAAGGTTTGATGATGCTTAGTTCACAGCATTGCTATTTATAAATGATTTGGCAACAGTTTGTTTTTCTTTATATAGTCGGCAGTGTAGTGACAATGTGTACTGTTCAAACATTATATGCCCAAGCGCCATCTACATTCATTGTTTGGACTGGACACTATACATTATATAAGAACATTTGAGTTAATACATCGTCTATTTTAACCATACTTTCTGTAGGGGTTTAAATGTCTCCATGTTGCCTATATTTCTTGTTATTGTTTCTTGTTATAAGTTGATATATTAATTCATATGACCAAACATGCTTAATCACCCAAAAGGGAGAACATTCCATCAAATAGATCTCTTGAGAATATGTGAATAGATAACTTTGGAAAATCTCTTTTGGCGACTTGTGACTCATTTTCCTGAAACACATCACATATGATGAAAGATTGTTGGGAGGTTTGAAGAGGAAGAGAGAACTAGCCGACTATATAAACAAAAACAAACTGTTGTCACCCCAGCTGTATTACTGCTGCTAAGCTAGCATCATGTAGTACCCAGTGAAAATAAAATCTTAAAAAAATAATTCTTTTGAAAAAGACCCAATCACTGCTCCCCAGACGATGAATTAACTCAAATGTTCTCATATAATGTATAGTGTTATAGAGATCTTATTATAATTATTTAAACATTTCTGAAATATGATATCAAATTGTAATTTCTCATATATAATGATGATTTCACCGTTTTGAGATAATGTAACCGCTTTGCATCTGATATTGCCTTCGAGCAGATGGCCTTTAACAACGCTTGCTGTTAGCGAAGAGTTCTTCTGCCTTTTCAGTATAAATGTGAAATAATAAACGTTATGAAAAAAAAAAAAAAAGTGTTCAGTCCAAACAATGAATATAGAGGGCGCTTGGGCATATAATGTTTGAACAGTACACATTGTCACTACACTGCTGACTATATAAAGAAAAACAAACTGTTGCCAAATCATTTATAGCAATGCTGTGAACGAAGCATCATCAAACCTTTGGAAGAGGCTCTCATTAGCTAGAGGTTAACCCTTCCTTCTCTATTACACCTACAAATGATCTGTATAGTATATTATATATATATTATAAATACAAAATAACTGTCTTCGCCTGTGTATAGGAGTAAAAACCAGAAATGGTGCTTACAGAGTTAACAACGTCGATTTACATCAAAGAATTGGAATTATTCCATTATGTTTCAGAAGACTGCAGAAATTCTTTGGTATTTTCTGGAGCTGTCACAAATTTGATGAGAATATCCCCCAACATGAGTATAACATGAGGGAAAACAGGTTGATAAAAATTCCTTGGCATAAAGAAAAGATTCGAAAGGTTCTCTTTGGGCGAATATTGAGTAGTATTGATATTCTGTAGGGATTTAAATGTCTCCATGTTGCCTATATTTTTTGTTCTGGGTGAGAGTTGATTCCAGGTATTTGCTATTTTATTAAAGACTAAGTTTTTACCATATGACCTTTGAAACACAAGGATATATTGAATGCATGCAAAGTTGGTACATTAATTCATATGACCAAACATGCTAAATCACCCAAAGGGGAGAACATTCCATCAAAGAGATCCCTTGAGAATATGTGAATAAATGACTCTGGAAAATTTCAATTTTGCGACTTGTGACTCATGTTCCTGAAACACATCAAATATGATGAAAGATTGTTGAGGGGATTGGAGAGGAAGAGGGGGGTGGTGTACGAATGAGAGACATAGTCAGAAGGAAGGGAGAGGACAGAAGTGGGAGAAACGAAGAGCATAAGAAATGAAAAACGAATATTTTTTATTCTTTTGAAAAAGGCCAAATCACTCCGCCCCCACCCCGTTTTTCACCCCATATGGCCATAAAACCTATCTAAGACCTTCAATACATCAAAATCAACAGGATTCAATCCCATAATTGTCTTATTTGTCTCATTTGTGTCTCTACAACGCCCCCATCGTAGAGACAAATGTCTCTACGACGCCCCCATCGTAGAGACAAATAGCGAACATATTGAATATCAATGATGCCTATTTTCAAGTGTTTATATTGATTTTTTATCAAGAAAAGGCTTGAATCTATAAATATTGGATGGCATGACTTTATTCAAGCAGAAATAATGCTATTACATGCTAATGGAAGAAGGCAGTAAAGTTGCGTTGTAGAGACATTTTTAATTCAAAGAAAAATAAAAACAAAAAATGTATCAAAAATTCTAATTTTTTTTTGTAGGATCATCACTCATTTAAAGATTACAAAAATGTTATTTTCTCAAATTTTTGCTTATTTGCCTCAAAATGTGGATGTTTTTAAAAGCGTTGTAGGGACATGACAGGATTAGCCAAAGTCATGTTTTTGCTTCCTTGATGAGATGAAAGGACAACCATATGTTTTGGTGTGGGAATATACACATTTTGTTGTGATAATATGGTAGGACAGATATTGAGGATATATCCCAGCCTTTGAAATTTCTATATTTAATATTTTTTAATATGATTTCATCTTAGAGAAAAAAAGCGTTGTAGAGACACAAAAAATGACTAAAATGAATATCAGTCAATTTTCAAAATAAGGAATTGCGCCAAATGTTTGAAATCTTGTTTATACATAGAACAATATGTCTGGAAGAAGTGGGTATAAGAGAAAAATAGGTTGGGTTTGTCATTCTGGACTTATGGCGTGACTAATAGAAGTCACTTTTATGTAGTCCGTTCGCTGGCCTTGGCCATATATATATATATATATATATATATATATATATATAGATATATATGTTTCCAAATATCTCACAGGGGCCGGATTTGGTATTTAATATTTGTATCAATCCTTTCTTTTTATTCAGTTAACAATACAAATAAATATTTAAATAAGAAGGATCATTGATGGCTAGATATTTGTTAAATGTAAGAATTACATCCATTTCTCAAATCCATTATATGAGAGAGAGGGTAGAATTCTTTTTTTGAACATATTTTTATCCAGGACTTTTAAACTCACATCGAGGTACAAACGTATTATAATTTTACCACCTGTCCTAAGCATTTAAGAGGAAGTATATTATGGCGACATTTAATCAAATTTACTAGGATGAGGTTGTAGTGAGATGGGATGAGTTTGGTGATAGATGAATTGATTTGTTGCAGACTATTTACAAATAATATCTGCTTTTCACGAGAGGTGAGATGGTTTGTGAGTCGCTTACATACAAAAGAAATGAATGTATCAATTATAGACACATTAAATCGAGATTGTGAGTAACCTAATAATAGAAATATTGGTACCGATCCACGTCTTGTGACATGTGGGATATTCAAAAGACTTATACCTCTAAAGCATATAGACAATTACTAGAAATATTAGTAATGCTATGGCACGCACACCCATATCAAGCAATATGTACACAATTTTAAATATACGGTATATATCAACACCTTGTCATTCATTTTACAGTTATTACCTTGGTCCTGTCGATTACACATCCATTAGTGAGCGCTTTAAAGCACACTTAAATATTGTTGTCTCCCATTAGGCGGAGGTTTTGCGGTAGCTTATTCCAGTTTCCCCTTAACGAATTTAAGATAAGATAAGATAAAAAAATATTTTATTAGTCAAACTGCTCATGGTTACATCATCTTGGAAGGGACAAATAGGTTTACATGTCTATATGAAAAAAATAGATGGGATGAGTTTGGTGATAGATGAAGTGATTCCTCATCAATAATGTCTTTTGGATAAAAATCCCCCAAAATAGGTACGCCAGCCTCTCTAGCATTCCTTGGCGGTATCCCCCTTTTGCCTTTAATATAAATCTCTCGGTGGGTGATCCTACATTGGTTATAAAGTAACCTGTTTTTAATATCCATGGTTCCAGTTAGTCTTAATAGCTCTATGTTGGAAACTCGAGAATCACATTCAATTGAAAATTGAGAATTCAATTGAAAAGGTGACTCCATCGTGACTATCACTCCTCATGAAGGCAAAGCTTCAACGATCTGAGATTTCCTTCGCTAAAACTTGCACCTAAAATCTATGGTATACCCTCTGCGTTAAAAACAATGCAATAATATCTTTATTGGCAGCATCAAGCTAGAATGGAATATTTTCTTCATGCCCTTGAGTAGGGGGCGCAGATCTATGCGCCAGCCATCTCAGCTTAGCTCGGATGTTGCCTTAAACGTCGACGACCAATTGGCTATCTGCTCTGCGGCTCGTATTGTGAACACCCCCACCTTTTCTTTCCTCTTCTATCGTCTCGCCCCCTCTCGTTGAGTTGAGTCTTGCAGGGAAATTTTCATACTTCATTATGGAGTTATCTAGCTATTGACTAAAGGAAAAGATTTACTGCTTAGTTGTACGCCATATTATGCGCTCCATCTACCATAGTAATCTCATGGCTCACTATTTTAATGGGCGTTTATGTATGGGCAATAAGCGGTGGGGGGGGGGGGGGGGGGGACAAAAAGGCCGACTTCATATATAGACCCGCCTGTTCCAATGGTGGAATGTTATTAAGATGTTGCCAGTGGGAAAAAGGCAATTAAGATAATGCGCCTACAGTCACCACAGCTTCTGTGGACGCCCATTACCGTCTTTATTCCCCAGCTCACAAATTAGAACCCTCTTTCATTGAGATTTACTGGGTGGAGGTAAATGAATATTCTCATATTAGAAATCCATGGATATGTTGTAGTTAACGATGTCTTAATGAAGGTAGGACCCTCTCTGGACCTTGGTCCTGCGGGTTTGGAGACTAAAGCAAAACTTTGACCTTTTTGGTTGTATAAGCTATAATGCTGAATTGTGGTAGGCTGGGAGAAGGCAACATTTAACATGAACCCTCAGTTTTCTCTCTGTAGCATTTTTTGTCACTGGCTTAATGCAAAAATGCAAAATACTTCCCATTGTATTATGATGCAAATGCAGTAGCATCCTTTTCAGCAACAGCTGCCTTAATTAATTATTTATCAAAACAAGGTTTAACCAAAAAGCTTTCCTTTTGGTAGCTGTGCCCATGTGTTTTTTCAGAAAGGATTAATTTAAGAAGGGTTAATTAATGAAGGGTGGAATTTCTCAGAGTCTGCTATAACCGAGATTGTATTAACGACCAAATCATGAAACAATGTGGCATGCACTCCCAGACAATTTTCCCAACATTCTATATGTGGTTCCAGGACGATGAGTTTTTATTTATAACTAACTGGTTCTCTTCAGCACACAAAGTCTGATTTTAGACATCTTTAAACCACAAAGATATCTCCTGGGTTAAGTGCATCACCAATAATCTCATTACGATTGGCATGATCCTCAGGGGCCTATTGCTCCGCATTCTCGCTAACTATTCCTCCAATGGAAGTGTATGGAGAAATAGTTAGCGAGAAAGCGGAGCAACAGGCCCCTGGCCCATTTTAATGACCTCGGAATTTATCATAAATTATTACAACCCATAAAATACACCCCAGCCCATTGTAAGCAATTTTCTATCCGTTTCTGAACCCATTTCTGAATCCGTTTATGAATCAAAACCTTGTCATTCATTTTAAAGTTATTACCCAAATGCAATTCTTCCTGCATTCATCGATTTATTGTAAAAGGAAAATGACACATGTATAGAGAATGAAACACTCTTAGTCCTCGAACTTGGCTCTTTTCTTTATATAGGGGTCTGACTGCCTAAATGACACGCAATTTTCTTTAGACGTTATTCCAAGGAATGATAAAAAAAGACATCAAGGACCATCTCTTTACCATCCAGAATGATGAGACAATAATGGTAGTCAAGTGAAGTCTTTTAAAACAGAGGCAGAACCTTATTTCTTCTCTAACTACACTTTAATTGCAATTTAGAAATCGGCTATAGAAATTGCACTTGTCTTATCCAATGGCTCTAAATTCATCACGAGCTATTTGCTAAGATGGGTAAATCCTTGCCTCGTACTGAGGAAATTCGTTCTTCTTCAGAGACAGGTTTTATGTAGCATTCTCTTTTTGTAGGTGAGCAATCATGTCTCAACCTTAAAGTTGGACAGATTGGAGTTTTCAAAGTTCGAATTCATGTGATTAGATGGTTATATGGACTGGGATTAAAGTTTATTTCACTGCTATCTAGTGGAGATGAGGAGGAATAATTGAGATGTAGCTCACTAGATTGGACTGTTTACATCTGTTGCTAGAAAAGGACAGTTATCTTGAGCAGGGTGCTCACCAACAAATCATACAAATCTATGATTTTAGATATAATTTCGCCACTGGAAGTAAGTCCAGGTGTTCAGGCTAGAAGACAGTGGGTCTTCTGGTCTAAGAAAAAATTGACCTTGCCATCGAGCACGAAAATAAGGCAAACTTGATAGGTGCCATTTCCCCTATAGAGGATTCGGGTCAGCCATTGAAACCTCCTTGCTCACTCAAGCCACAGACAGAGCTGACCTACTTGAGAGTGTGCATGCGCATTATGCCAGCGGGCATGCACGCTTCCTTCTTTGCGTCATGGTTGACTCCAATGTATTCGATTTTCTAGTAACATCAAACCATCAACAGCCTTTCTTCACATAAAAAGCTAATAACATTATCAAAAGTCAAAAACATCAAAAGTCAAAAACATTTTATAAACACTATACGTTACAAATAAGAGTAGAAAATAAAACTTAGCAACCAAATAAACCTAAGGGCTGCTAAGGGAAACGTGATTCAATTTCCTTGGTGTTAGTACACATACAGAAAAATCAACATTACAAAAAGAATGTTTTCTCTCTAAAACAACCTAATTCCTTTTTAGCAGGGTTGTTGAACAAACAATAAAAATATGCCAAAATTTGGATTTTTTTTACCCCGGTGCATTAGAGAATTTCATTAAAATCATCCCCAAATATGCCTAATTATGAATGAAGGAAACTAGAATACAATTAGTCAGTTCTTTGACTTTATTTCTGAAGTAAAAGTAATTACAGCCAATTGGATTAACCCATTTAATGCAAGAACTCATACTTTAGAAAACTGAGAGTTGGTGGTTATCTTTTGCAACGTTGATTTAACTAATGACATGACCTTTCCGGTGATCGTGGAGACACAACAAGCCATGATCTTTGAAAATAGATCCAGATCAAAAAAACAAACACCCTTCCTGAAACCCCTAGTATTATCTGGTTCTGATATTGAAATTGTACAAGAGTTTAAATACCTTGGAACCACACTTGACTCGAACCTTAATGCCATTGCCCACATCAACTTAACAATAAACAAATCTAACATTGCCCTATCCAGCTTAGCAAGAATCAGACCTTTCCTCTCTAAACCAACAACAATCCAAATTGTCAAATCCATGCTAATCACCCACCTTGAATTTAATTCATGCTTCCTGAATATGTCCTCCTGCTCAGCCAAACAAAAACTAGATAGTTCCCTTAAAAGAGGCGTCAGAATTGCAGCCCTACTCAAAAGAAAAGAAAGCCCCTCTCTTGCCATGCTCGAGCATAACATTCTTCCCCTCGAAACAAGAAGAAATATCCAAATTCTTATGATAGGAGAGCCCATTCCCAAAACAAACACCCATTCCTTAAGCAAGAACCACTACACAACGAATCACCAGAAACCAATCTGCCCTGAATCTGCCCATCACACACCCAAACCTTGAGACTTTCAAACGCTCGCCCGGCTACCTAGGTGGAACCCTTTGGAATAACCTCCCGAAACCCATCAAAGAATTGCAAGATAAAAAGTCTTTCAAATCAGCCCTCATGAAACACCTCCTTCAACACTAAGCCAGAACACACATACCCCTTAGACTCCCCCTAACCCCCCCCCCCCCCTAAAAAAAACAAAAATCCCTAAAAAATCCCCAAATTCCATCCAAACATCGCCCACTAATCCTGTGACTCTGCAAGCAGTAGCAAGCATAAAAACCAATCGCCTCTCTCTGTTAAAATTGCCATATATACCATTGATTCTTTTGTCTCACCTTTGTCATCTTTGCTCATCTATGTCTTGATACCTTAAAGTGTCAGTAAACCCCCAAATATTATGAGCAAATCCATTTTCTTGCTATTATTGAAATGTAACCACCCCGGTTTTACTTAATCCAAGTTATTATTTAGTGAGTTTTACCCATTTAAATGAGTGAAAACGTAGTTCCGCATGCAGTTTAACACTCCATTCAAGGCACCACTGTTTGCCTACGTCATAAAGGTGCACCAATCTAGAAATGTACATGCAATGAACATAATAAACAACTCTCATAATTACTGCTAGAAAGAAGGAGTGTGGGGTGGGCAGAAGGACATTGAACAACACAGGTGTGCATACCAAAACAAACTGTTTCAATTGCTGGGAGATTGGAGGGGGAAGGTAGAGATATTATGTTCATTTCTGGCGCAGCTTTATGATGTCACACAACACTCTCAGTGCCCTCTTGTGCTAAACAGACTTTTTCAACTAGGATTTCTCAATTTATGCCTGTAAGTGACTATAAGTTAGACATAAATGGAAGTAAAAAAATCGAGACTTGGGTGTTGTATTTATGCCTCCATGAAGTTTTTTGTCCTAAAAGTGACCATGAACCCGTTGACTGACCCTTTAATTGTTAGCTTGTTAGCCCATTTTAGCATAAACCGTTTTTTTATCATTTAAAGTTAGCCTTAGAAATTTACACATCATAGTTATAGCTTGCACCTCAGCAGCAAGTCGAAAACCTTGTTTTCATGCATAAGAAACATGTTTTCATGTTAACTCATTGGAGAAGCTGTCGAAATAAAGTCTTTGAATAAAAAAAATTAAATAATTACCTTAAAACATTGCTTAAAAGCTAGTGGTGTATTAAATCATCACCCAACAGATGATTCATTGGACTTGAGTTATAAAGGGTTAAGTTTCCTAAAGGGGAAGGCTTTCATCGAAAAGGTTGATGCATTATGTTGGAACCTCACACTAGGGTGAGTTTTAAGAGCTTTCCACTCAGTATGAAAGAGAGAACGCCTTCACCTTCCTGGCCTATCATCTATTATCACTCAGTCTCTCCCATGATGGTAAACCTGAATAAGATAAAAGCTTTTTGTTCTGCAGAGTGGGCTTTTATTCTGTCTACGTCTCCTTTCTCTTATAGATTATATTTACATATAAGCAATGCCGAATCACACATAACGGCATGCCATAATCCTTCATATTTTTCTGCCCCACAGCATAATTACAAATGAGGTATGGCAGTAGTTGGGTGCGCACCAAATCATAATCCTTCACGATTTATTGTATTGCATTTACTCTTAAATACTAAGCACATACGACTGTGGGAAATGTGACGACCATAACACTAGAAGTAATAAAACTAAATAGGGTGTTGATGGGAGAAGTATGCATTAACTGCTTATGTCGACTGTTATCATTTTGCTGCAAACAGTTCCATTGCATCTATTGCAAGCCATAAAACTTCGTGAACTAAATATTTTTTACGCTCATCTTCATGTATTAAAGCATCACCCACAAATTAAAGATCTGGGTACAAGTGTCAAAACGCCACTGAAATCGCCATTAAGGATTTTACTGATGTTTTCACCGGCAAATTATGCTAGACTGTCCAGACAGTAGCCAATAGTAGTTAACACACCACACAATCCCCGAAGGTTAACCCTAAGTCCAAAAAGCTCGTGAAATCACTAATGTGGGGGCGCACCTTTAATTTGTAAGTATAATGTTACTGTTATAGATGCTCTATACAATGAAATCCATGATGTTTCTGTTGCTGCCTGTTAACCCCTTTCATCGCTCACCCTCAACAGCAATATTTATAGATCTATTCCAATATTCCAAAACAAGAATACACGAATATACATCACAATTTAGAGTATGACATGGCTGACACAGTTTTGAATAAGGGCCCTGCTAATATGAAATGATGTTGACCACACATAATACTTAAGTGTAAAGGCATTGTGAAAGCTGCAGGGTCTGAGTTAAGCATTCATACTTTAATATGGCCTATTTCCCAACATGGGAAATTGATTCATACGCACTGCACAACGCGCTTCAAGGGGACCATTTAAATTTCCCACTACTCTGGTCTCTCATTACAGCATACCATGACTTTGAATAATCCATCACATACCCAAGCCGAATGGCATTCAAGTTTAGAAACTCCAGCATTGTCTCGGAAACACGAACATATTAACCTCTCAGCATACTAAAATCATTTACAAAATGTCTACAAAGCATATGATGTGACAGTTGTAAATTAATGGGATTTATTGGTGTGGGAATATTAGAATAGAAATCATGGCATATTTATAGGGGATAAGGGTTTAGGTGGGGAATAGATGGGATATGATTGAGGTATTTATCACAAGTGAGTAGCTCTAAAGAAGGCAGGAGCCCATAACACAGCTTGAACACACTCGCTCCTAAACCAAGCATGAGATTGAAGCCATTCATCCCGAGAGTTGACACTCCTGAATGTGGAGTCTATACATTTTCCCCTGTGAGAGCGTTGGACGAAAGGGCGAGACAACGCCTCACTGCTGAAATTAAGTATCACTGCTGCCTTGAACTGGGAACATTTCAGTGGGAGCATGTTCTTGCATATGTGTGTGAGTCTTGTATTTGATATAAAAACAAGGACTGGTAACAATCAAATATAAAATTTGGTTTGAGGTAATTAGCAGACCTTGTAGCTAAATGTTATTCCTTATTATTCTCCAGTAAAAAAATCTAATAATATCTTTGGTATCTACTCTCATACTAGCATACCATATCTAACTATCTATTTCTTTAGCCTCTAAAACCGCTAGTTGATATTACATAATCATATCATGTCATTTGAAAAGCTAGCAATATTTAGATGTATATTTCCTAAACTTTAAATTTTCGTGCTTATGCTTTTTCAATTTGGCAAATGAGAAGTATCACTGTTGTGAATATTTGAACAAATAATTTTTAACAAATAAATTAATGCATAAATTAATTACAGGTTAACTGTTTGATATTATTATTATTACAACCTCGCTCAAATTGTCATAACATTGTCATCCATATTGTCATTATTCTGGCTCTTCCCATTTGACTTTATACCTCCACTGTGCATGACGGAACACATTATTTTCGTCAAGTTAGATGTTTAAAGGGTAGAATTAGTAGAAAATGAAATAAGATTAGTGAAATATCAACGTACAACGTTCATATATATTTCATTTTCATATTTGAAGGGCCACTATATACTAGGGTTTGGTTGGTGACAAGTAGATGTTTACCCACCAAAGCTAGATATTGTAAGCAAGAACATAAAGTTCGGTTGGCGACGCTTTTTCTAATACTTTTGCATAAAATGTCTCCTATAGATTTGATGCATGCTCAAAGGTTGTAAGTATGGATGTACACACATTCACATCATATTGTACTTTTGTGTTATCATATTTAATCCTGAAAATAAACATAAGTAACTGGATTTACCTAATGAAAATGTAAGGAGTTCCGTTCGTGACAAAAATACTTCCCCACTGATTCTGCTTCTGTCCTGACCGTGATATTCATTATAGGTCTAAAGTTTATGGATATATAATTCCCCTGATATATGCTGATTCTCTCCAGAACATCAAAAGTGGGTACCCATTTTTCAGCTCGGCGACTCTGAAGCCATGAATGCGATAGAATCTTTGTGAAAAGGCGTTTTAATAATGTAGTCGAAAAAAACATAAAGCCGCTTTTGCACCACTTTCGTGGGAATTGACCGTATTATTGATGAACCCGCAAAACATACACATTTAAACATATAATTCCGCCAATACCTTTTTCAATGTTTTTTTCTTAAATTTCATTACTGAAACTCGGGAACAGTAAAACATCTGGAAAAGAGAACTTTTCTAGTCATATCTTTCCAAGTTCCAATCTAGTTAAAGTGATTATCGTGGTCTGCTTCAAACAAGCCCAACCACCGAAGTTATGGGATTAAGGATTTTAAATCATTATGGGATCATGCACAACTTCACATCTTGGGGAAAAGAAAATGAACTGGCTCAGATCCTATCACCTGTTTACATTCATGCTGATGCCATATATAATCATAGTAGTTTTTCTTGAACTGCATGCTGTTGCCAGAATGTATTCAAGCGCCTTCTGGAAAACATATCAATAGGGGACAATGTACACTCTCCCGCCTCCCGTATATGTGCGATACGGAGTGACAAATTTTCACGTCTCCATGGAGACATACTTCATCTTCAGTGAGACGTTGTTCATCTCCAGAGCACCGCAAACGCTACTGGTGAACTGTGGTGACGAAATTGCGTGAACTTCTGAGACGAAAAGCGGTCATTTGATTCACGGAGACGAAATTTGATACGCTCCGTATTTGTGCTGCGTTTTTCGTATTGATATGTTATATAGTGTCCATGCAGCGATCAAGTTCTCATTCATATTTGTTTATGTTTGTATTAAACATACATACATGTGTTACTCAACCAATTTCATCTACAAATACATGTTTGCTTTAGAGGTCAATAATATGGGTGTGATGTCAATTGCGCATATAATGCGCATTCAAAATTGCATCTGAATACTCATTATAATGCAGCCACAACAGGACCTGGCACCTGGCACTGCTTACTCACCTAGCGTTCACACTTACTGTCGCGCATCTGACACTCATACTCCCTGTCTGACACCCAGTCAAAGAAACCCCTATACATTTATCAATGTATATTATTATTTATTAATGTATAACTATAACCGATAATATCGTATCAAAAATGGATTGTGTGATTGAGCACAAATTTGGTAAAAAAGTATAGATATGAATAAATACAGATGTTGTTGAATTGCAGTGAGCATATGTTAGAATGTCGCCGTTACGCCATAGCATCACCGTTATGCCATAATTAATAAAAATAAAGAGATCCTTGCATATTAGCATAGTTACTGTATAGAAATAAAACAGATATATTGACAAAAAGTTATTCAAACGTTGGTTAGAAAATGTTGGAATTATTTCAATTGTGTGGATATTTAGTCCTATCATGGCTATGATAAAATAGGTGTAAAAAACAATTCTGATTCAATTATTTTGCCTGGAAAATTAAGTAACAGGTGAAAATGTCATGATATGCGACGGTCACGATACGCGACGGAATTTTCGGAAATGTTACGCATCGCGTTAAGTCTCACAGTGGAAAGGCATTTTATGGTACAGGCTAAAAGAACCGCACATAGAAAGAATCGCAAAACTGGCAGTATCACGTGGACCTTTGAATGATTCAGATCCATAAAGATCTCGCAAGACTACGGCCGTTTTACTAAACTGTTTATTATTAAATTACATATATATGCTATTCTTATGCAAAAATGACCTGTCCTCACATTTTGGGCTCTAGAGTCCTTAATATTTGAGCCCAAGTGCCAATTTCTTTAGGATTGTATGGAGGAGAATATGTATTCTCAGGAAATATAACCCCCAAACTTCTCATCTCAATTCCATTTTTTTCGATTCCCAACCCTGAAATTGAATACTTTTCTGAGAATGGCCCATATATGTTTGAAATAATGGGAATAGCCCATTACCCTTAGCCCTTACTATTCTGCCACTTGTTCTCACCAGGTAGCGGTACTGTTTTCACCAGGTGGCCAACTTTGGTGCATTTACAAATTCTTTTACAATAAAAGTGCCGCTAATACCCTTGTATGGCATTTATACCACTATAGATATTACGCATCATGTACATGTTATAAGTGATATACATCTATAGTTTATATCTGTTATATACCTGTTTGATATTGAAAAATGCTGTGATCCAAATACCCTAATGACTGTACATATAGATTGCCCCTAGTGGCTTGGGTAAGGCAGATGCAACAAATCACTGGGACACATCAAATGTCTGCTATGCTTCAGGCTCACATGGAGTATGGTAGAATTGATGAAAATAAAATGATGCACTACATTGAGTTACTTTACTGTTTATTAACCCCCAGAAATATTGGAAACTTTTTTTTCAATTATTCAACTGTTTACTATCATTGGAACCGGCTTGATCTCATCTATACAAATATAATGGTATCTCAAAATCTGCGTGAATCGCGGGTACGAAAAACGCTGCGCGAATCGCGGGTACGAAAAACGCTGCGTGAATACACTGTGACGAAAAAAATCGTATCAAAAGTGGGTACAAGAAATTCGTATCCAATTTTGTATCGCGCGAATACGGTGACACGCACAGTGTAATGGTTCCCCACATAAAATTGAGAACGCTACCTCTCTTACCCTTGAAACATTTTGTTATTTATGACAGTGCTATATCCAGGTTATTGGAACTAATTTCATACAAATACAGAAGAAGAACTGTGAAATGCTTTAGCTTAAAATCGGTGGTGTTGCTATGCCCATTGTTAGTTTGCAAACGACACCCCCAAATCCACTTGTTGTATTACGAAAACCCGGATTGTATCTTTGCATAGTTTCCAGAAGACATGAATACAGTGAGATTATAATTTGTCGGATTCCCAAGCTTGTTGCTTCAAATACTTCACTCCCGTAAATGGAAGAGTAGTTCCGATTTCTCGCCTGGAAGGAGGAGCACCATCATCCAAACATGGAACGACTGGAAGCCAATTTGACCCTCGAAATTGTCCACATTCCAGGCGCATTTTATTCCGCTTTCACCTTGTATCTTACATCTTTAGTATAAAACATTGATCTCTTGGATCTTGGATCATCTCGGTTGACTCATTAAAGTAGGCCCAATGCTGTATACAACTAGATTAAGTGCATGATAAACTCAAATGTGGATGGTCCACTTGCAAGCGGAGTATCGCAGAAATACCAAATGATTTTGATATTTTCGCAATCAAATACCCGCTCGCAAGCAATCACAACAAATTGCTGCAATCGTGTGCCCTAGTGGAGGACTACTATTAATTTATATATATCCACTTCACCAACACAAACTTATAAATTATACATCCTCACCCGAGGGAGCATCCCAATCCTAAACTATCATCAACCAGAAAAAGACGACTGTGGCCCTGCATGAACATTTCTAAAAAAATTCTGTTGCACAATGTTTCCCTTATGGTCCAGTTGTGGTAGTGAGAAGTGCAGAAAAGCAACCAAGACTATAGCAAGCCACGGTCAATAAATCTGAATTATTGACCACCCATCGTCGACACTATTAGCAAGTCCATTGGCTTGTACCCCCCGGAGGAATTTTTTTACAGAAGTAGATCTGAATTAAAGATCTGTTAAAGGCAAATAAGGTTTTATATAGAGAAACAAGTTGAATATTGGCCATGTTGTTTCTCGTTCTTTATATATATGGCATTCCCTACGAACAAGCAGATGCAGGAAAGACTTTCTTAATTAGTAGTTCTGCTGGCTTTGGCTTCCATTAGATATTAAGAGTAATATGTGAAATTATAGGCTGTGTTGAAGCCTATTTTGTATCTTATGTTCTGTGAGGACTTTGATTCACTCTATTTTCATAACTCATTGTCATTTTTTTGTAACAATAATTCTGAAACTATGCACTGCTCTGAAGAGAATTAGATACAAATTTGTGTTTCCGTATTAACGAAGATGTTCGAATTGATTGAACTGTTATATGAAATAATTATTTTAAAATAATATACTCAGATTGCAGCACAGTTTCCACATAGATGTACAAATAGGAATATCAGGCCAAAACAACAGTAGCGTCAGGCTACTCCCTTTACGGTTGGTGTGGAGGAGCATTCTAGACTCATATTGATGGTCTAGGCTGCGCAGGAGTTCCCTGTGTCCCACCACCTATGTTATTTACGTGATGCATCCAGCGCATTATTAGCCAATGCTTCCACGCTAGGCCCTTTCCTGAGGGGACGGGGATAAAAAAGAAATCAACACCATAATTATCTTACGCCTTTTTGTTATCAGCTATTCGCACCCTCCAGCGAAATGAGATCAAGTTTCCAAATTAAATAATTAATATCAAAGATGAGCAAATCAAAAACATTAAATATGACATTTATACCTAATATACATTGTTATATGATTAATGACTGACATTAAGGGACTGCTGGTATAAATGGTTTTAACTGTGCATACATACACAATAACATTACCTTTGCGTGTAAGAAACGAATATAGGATCTTCGTAACACACATGTACACATAAACATATTCGTATAATGCATTTACATCTATATGTATGAGGAATATCGCCTTTCAGCAGGGCCCCATCCAGAGCCCCATATACGCATGGGCACCACCCAAGTGACATTGATTATCTAGCCAACAGTCATTCACAACAATAATGTCATATCCGTGCATCATTGTGTATGTTTATGACAGAAATAAAAGCCTGCATCTAAGGGAAATGGGTGTTCTAATGGTAAAAGGAAGCAGTATCTATCGCCTCAGAGGAAATAATGCACACTGTAGGTGTGCTGAGCAGATAGAAGCACTTATCTAATTATTTTTGTATGGATAATTGTTGCACTATCATAAACATGCCTTAGGGTGAGGCAATTCCAGTATGATATTGCAAAGAATTTACAACCAAAGGAATGGGATTGAATTCGGCGACGGATATGTGGGACCTACAATTAGTTTCACAGATGCGTAATATGTCCCGCCAGAATACCCTTTGGGAAAATCTTAGAAATGTTTCATGTTTTGCTTTAACTATTGTTCAATTATCTGTGTGATAATTTGATGGAATGATAAGGACAAGGATGCAAAGGGGTACATATGTTCAAAAGAGAGAGAGTAGAACTTCTTATTTGATAATTATATTACATCAATACAGATTTATATAACCTTTTTGGATGTGAATGTAATAATGCCTACTGGGGAGACTGTGGCAATATGCTGTCATATGTGTTCTACTTCTCACTATACATTTTTAAAATGTGGAGTTCTCAGTCTTGTAAAACAGCTAATTATGACTATAATCTGAATATGTTCAGCATATTATTGACATAATGAGAAAATATGGAGGTGCTTCTACTGCCTTGTATTTTACTTTATCATACTCATAATTATGTGTGTATTGATGCCGTTGGCATACAAAATGGTGCTATGTATTTATATATATTTTGATACTAGCTTGTGGATTTTTGAATGGCACTCATGTAGGTTTCCTAGTATACACTGTTAAACTCTGATTAAGCTGTCCCCAAAGCGGAGAAATTTCACCATATGACCCACAATAGGACATCTAGTACTAATGGTTAAGTTCCATTTTATCTGCGCCTATGCTATGTAATACTATTGTATGCACATTATCTGTGTCCCAAGGATCATACAGCTGTACGGACATTACACCTCCTGCTCTTGCCTTTTTCAATCATTCATCCGATCTATGTATTTCCAGGTGAAAGTTAAGACAACCGACGATCCATTATCAACCCAGTGCGCAAACATTATAAAGAATGGGAAAACAAGTACCAAAGGTTATTTCACCTTGCACATTATACCAACTAACTACAGGTTTGTAGGTCTTTTTGGTCACATCTAAAACTTAGCCTTTAAAGACAAAATACCTTAATTCCACTTCTATAGAATCAATGTCATATCAAGGGCTTCATAAATATTATCGAGTTGTAAAACTCAACATGACCAGGTTATAAATAGACAGCTCAGACCGTGGGTGGAACACGCATGACAAGGGAGTTGTTCTCAGACTAAGTCTGTATCTAATACAAGCAGAAACCGTACAGTGGATACCAATAAACATTAGGTTCTTTTCCTGGAGCAGACTGTCCCACACCTCTCTGTAGTCAATGCATACATAGAACCCTGCTATCTTGTAGAGCAAGGTAGAGCAATCTGACAAGAAGGCATGCAGGAAAGAGTATATAAATAGCCCTTATGACTACATCAAATATCTCGGTTCCAGCTTAAGCCAGGTATCACCCTGTGATTGTAAAGAACATAAAGGACGTTGAAGCCAGGTTCATACGTTAGAAAAAAGCTTTTAATTGAGACTATGAGGTTTTATAATTAATTCCAAGCGTGATTAGCATACTATTGTGATGCCTTTCACACTGTCTACTTTGCTTTTATTACACCTCTATGCTGTAGTTGCCTATGCCTTCAACATTGTATGTCGCACTTACAGAGGGAAGTTCATAACATGTTAATTACATCGCCCTTAGATGATAACAAAAGTAGGCCCGGTACATAGGCTGATCACTGGAAGTCAAATTATGTATTAATGAACCATACTTTGTAAGTACAACTAATTCAAATAGGTAGGCCCACCAGTACTGTCACTACTCTATTCTATTTTAAAGCGGAATTAGTAAAGTAGGCTAATTTAAAAACAAGAAATTGTGGCTGTGCCCATCAAGGAAAAAACAGTGCCCACGCACACACGGGAAAAAGCGTTGTCAAGTAGGCCTAAGTAGGCCAATGCACATTACTAACGCTGTGTATATTAGAAGACGTTATGACATACTGTATGTTAAATATTGCGTCCTCGCCGGCATCAGAGAAAACGATATGTACATGCATAAGCTAACATCGCTGATGGTTGGCACTAAATTATCTGGTAAATATTTCATTTGATTATTTGACTAGGCCTAGGCCTATTTGATTGGAAACATTGATTGGCCCTAGTCCCACCAACGATCCTGTAGCTATAGGATCGTTGGTCCCACTCCCAAGTGAAAAAC
Source organism: Sthenelais limicola (assembly GCA_942159475.1). Classification (NCBI taxonomy): domain Eukaryota; kingdom Metazoa; phylum Annelida; class Polychaeta; order Phyllodocida; family Sigalionidae; genus Sthenelais; species Sthenelais limicola. Next base: position 57,746,660 of record OW804098.1, read on the forward strand.
CTTGATGGACTATTTTCTTTCATGTTTGCAAGAGAAATGCTATCATATTTATCAGAATTATAATTTTCATGTATTTATAAATTGATGTATTTATCAAGAGGTGTAATAAATACAGAACATGCCAACGGGGAGGGTGGGAATGGTGTTACCCACCTCGATTTAGGCAGAAGGACCTCGGGCCTACGCTGCACTTCGGCCCTCGGTCCCTCCGCCTAAATCCTCAGTGGATAACACCATTCCCACCCTCCCTGTTGGCATGTTCCATCTATATACTACTCACGATCCCATATAGATAAGATGTATTACCATGCACGCTGCGTACGCAAGATTTCTTTATTTATTCTTTATTTATGTGTTTTACGCAAATTGTGTTTAGAATGTTCTAACCCCAGGAGGAGCCTGTGGACAGCAGTCATGCTATTTTACTTACTTCTGTTATACTTCAGTTTTTACTACACCATTTTATGAGTAAATGAAATATTACCTAGTCTTCTTGTGTCATCGTAATCAATCAGATTACAATAGAACCTCCTCCTCAACATATACCTAGGGTCATTACACTATCATAGATACAACGCAAGCTATAGTGGGGGAATACTAACTTCAAGGATGTTGCGGATGCAAAATTAAAGAGCATTTTCTAGTAATCAATTTGTATCATCTTGATATGGCCTCTAGATTCTTTAGTCCCCCCCCCACACACACACACACCAAAGAAAAACGAAAAAAAGAAAAAAGAAAAGAAATTAAAGTGAGGTGTATGGAAAAGAACTCTCTGCTTTGATCCAGCATGCATGTGAGTCTACTCATGTGTCCCACCTTCCTACTCCTTAGAGTCAACTAACCTTGTAGGAAGTGAGTGTAGAGTCTGGAAGTCAGTACAGAACTTGGGTGAGGGAAGGAGGGCAGCAGGAATAGGCTAACATTTTATGATTAGCCTGCGTTAGCCAGAGGTGGCAGGAAGCACCGATAGGTGGGCTTATGGAGGAGTGATAGATCTGTCATGACAGCATCTCCTCTGGGCCGTTACCTAGGTGACCAGTATATTAGCTGGGAATTAGAGTTGGCGTAAGGCGGTTGGTCAGCAAGCTGGCTCTTGTTGGCTCTAGTGCTTGCTTATATGGCAGGATTGGCCGCCAGCTGCTCGCAAGCGCCTCTCCAGCTTGGCTTAGGTTATTGTAAGACTATGTCAACATCATTACAATCCCTAAGCTTCCATTTGCTTCCTCATGCCTTCCTCTGTCTGTTTTCCCAATCCCCAGCCCTCATAAACTTTTTTCACGAAATCCTTCCTTCTCATACTGCAACAGCAACACCTAAAGCCTATGCATTCAAGTTCAATTCAGGGAAGGCTGAATTTCTGATATTATAAGGACTACAGCAGGCGGAGGCTATATAGCCCTTTTCAGTTGTGCCACACACCTCTTGCACGTTGATTCAGAGTAAAGTTATGGAGCAATCTGAATTCATTCATCATGAATCCATTCATACATGTGCCTCCTCCCACTTCATTCATCTACCCCCATTAATCTTTCCACTTTGCGATGCAACCTTTTGTCCGGGGTCTTTCGTCTTTATGCAAAGATGCCATTCAAAAAAAGACAATTGTGATATATATTTGCCAGGACTGTATGAAATGAAATGATGGTTATGATGTCTATTGTGATATCTGCCGCATGTAGCCTTGAGTGTCTGACCTAATGGTGTGCCTTACCCGAACTATCTCCCGTGTAATGGATGCATCTAAAGCTGCATTCTCAATTAAGTTAAGGTTTTCTACTCATGGTCCTGGGTAAGACCATAAAATGCCTTTCTGTCTCTATCTCTCTGTCTCTCTCTCCCTTCTTCTCGGTCTCTTGTTTCCTGGGTAAGATCATAAACTGCCTCTATTCAGCTCTCCCGCCCTTGATATTATAAAAAAAGGTTTTCTACATAATGTTCCGTTCTTTTTATACCCATCTGAAAGTTACCAATATTTAGAACGATGTTTTGCTGCAGACCCACCGAAATACTACGCCTGAATGGTTTTACTTATTATTGCTAACTATCTCTTGTATGTATACATACTGGCAAATACCCGTGCTACGCACTACACACTCTCTCTCTCTCTCTCTCTCTCTCTCTCTCTCTCTCTCAGTAAAGTCTGAAAAGTCGGTGGTAAAGTCTGAAAAGTCAGCCTCTACTTGTCTTGCCGCGGAGACGTAGACGTCTGCGTGGCGTTGGGTTTGCATTGTTTAGGAGGGGGTTAACTTTATGTTAATATTAGTGTTGTAACCAAGTTAACAATCAAGTAAAGGCATTCTCTGGAAGACCTGGCTAATGCAGGAAAGTAAAATTCCATGTATTAACCAGACATGGAAATCCTTTGTGCAGCGAGATGATCAGTATAATAAAGAATACTTGAATTGAATTGAATTGAAGTTGTAAATGTTTCTTCCCCAAGTAAGGATCCAACCACTTCACTTGGATTTGTATGACTGATATCATCACTTGAATCCCTTTCTGATTCTGTGGTGCTATTATATTAACACAATAGCGAATTGGTATGAAGCTGCGAGAATAACATGAACCAAGCAAAGCATGGTTTATTTCAGTCGCGACATGATCAACATAAAATTAATAACAAGGAAAAGGGATGAAAGAAAACAATCTTCGTATCGAAAAAGTAATGTCTGGGCTAGGCACTTTCCGTTTCTCAATGTATCTTGTCTCTCGATATATTGGAATAATTATGGGCGTGGCTCGTAGGTGGATGAAAATATATGATTGGTTGATGAGCCCAACGCCCCCAGCAACACAGTGTGGTTTCACAGCTGTGGGTTGCTGATAATGATCACTGAAGGGTCAGTTCTATACAGGGCAAATATATTAGCATTTACTCTTTAAGTCACTACATGTATAGATCTGGTCAAAAGTAAAAAAAAATGGAGCAATTCATCCTCAGAATCCATTTCATCAACTTTTCTTCAATCAAATTCATACTTTGGTGGTGTATTATACAACTATTTGTGCACTTAATCCCGAAGAGTGCCCCCAAAAAATCTCAATATTTTCCACATAGTGATAAATTGAATGATATAACGTTATACTAGAGATACCAACTTGTACAACCCTATATAATGATTATATTAATTAGTTTGGGTGATCTTTTCTTTTCTGTTTTCCACTTTCGACTGCTGAGATTTAAAGAAGATATAATGAAGTTCATAATTATAAAGCTCTTAATAGCAAACTTTTCTAAGACAGAAAAAAAGTTATGCATATCTAAATATTTAGTATTAAGTATATATTAAGTATATATGTATTAAGTATATATAATTTTGAGCGTTTCTTATCATATATATATATTTTCACAGCTAATTTCAAAACCGTACTATCGAATTATGTCAAAATTCGTCACCTTAAAGGGGCATATGTTCCCCTGAATTGTACAAAATCTCAAGGCTTGATAATTTCAACATTGGGAGATACACGTATTTGAATGTGTATCACGTTGGTATCTCTGTAATTGCAATCTATGTCTTTAAAGTATTTTGAAGCCCAGTAGTTTGATTATATTATTGTTGCTCTGGCTCAACATAAATACCAATTATCAGTTTAGTGTGGGTCTTGTGCCTACATTACTACCATAAGTGTTTATAATTACACATTTTTTTATTCTGGAGACACATTTTATTTTAGGGAAAAAATAATAATTAAAATCCTAAATTTTACAGGTAAGCAGAAAGCACTTAATGTTGGCTAAATCCATCAATAATACACTGGATTACATCTAACTAGGTGTTGAAGTGCATATCAAATAACTTTTTCACATTTTCTTTTTGTTTTATTGAAGGTTTAAGGTTTATCACATGTAAACGTTGGTATCCCTGTACACGTTGGTATCTCAGTCATGGTAATAAGTGGTATTTATTACCCAAAAACATTTTAGACATAGAACAATTTTCTAATTTGCAATTCTTACTATTGTCTTAACTGACTGGCAGATTTAAGGAAATTATAATTTAATATGAACTCACATTTTTATGATAATTGAATTATCTGATTTTCTATAATTAATTTAAAACTTCTTTACTTACAATCTAAAATCAGGAATAATTGTAGACACTCTGAATTACTTCTAATATGTATAATGAATCTATTAAGCATTAAAAACAGAATCATTTGCATTATTTTTAAAGAATTATGAGTATCCCATTGGTGTATCACGTGGGTATTGCATGCACACGTGGGTATCACCATCTTCATAATTAATGTCATTTCTTGCTTCAAAACATGTCAGTAATAGAATATTTTACAATACTCAGTTTCCTTCTACTGTCCTATCTAACTGGTCAATTATGGAAGTCATTTATACACTGTATTGCCGGACCGTTGCCAACCTTCCCTGGTGCTGTCAGCACCGTACAAGTGAACGTTGCACCACAGACCCCTATGTTAGCTAACGCCACCTGCCGCTCCGCAACGGCACAACGGCACCCACCGGCCCTAGCACCGTCAGGTTAGTTCTAAATTTCCCGATGGTGGCGCGGCAGTCGTTTTTGGTTATGTACCGCTTGATATGCATCGTGAAATGTTGGTTTGTATAGGATAACTACTAGCATGTTCAATACTATTTAGCCAACATGTTTTTTTATATCAAAACACAGGTCGTTTTGTTACCATCAAAATGATCAAGAGAACTATCTGATATATTGTATTTCGATGTCCAAAGCTTTTATGAGTAGGGAACAGAATGCTATATATAATAAAATTCACACCTTTTAATAAAAAGTGTTAAGCAGATTCATCATGTGTTATGTAATCTTAGTACATTTTACCTATTATTCATTAGGATAAAGAAAACATTAGCCTCACTGTCCTCATGACCAATTGTAGATAGACCCGATCGACCAATATATCTTCCTTCAAAACACCTTTTCAAACCTACCTAACCATTACTAATCAATTATTGCTTATTAACAATTGTTCTAAATAGACTGACCTTGTAACAATCGTGGCGAATTCTAAATACTCAATTACATCCGTTTAGGGTTCACCTTAGCTTTCAAACGTGGAAAAGGATGCCACACATCTATGAGTTTGGGTGCGCGAAATGGGGCATTGCCAAGTGTTAAAACTTAAATGTGTGAAATTGCTCCTATACTTTAGGATAGTGTATTCACAGAGGCCTTTGTTGGCACACATAAATAGCCTATTACTATATCAAGATAGAATCAGGTGGAATTTTTGCGAACATTTTTTGTTCCAAGAAAAGATTTGAATACACCCATTTCCTTTATTTAAGATAAAATACTGTGCCTATATGATGAATAACTATAATAATTATATTGAACTATATCTAGGCCTAGGTGTCTTTATTGTTAATAGATTACTTTGGTACCGTACCTTGTTCCTTCAGAAATATCTGGGTGCCATTTCATAACTAGTATAACATACACGATAGTGAGTAATAGTGAACAATAGCAATATTTAGCGATATATCGCTTTCTTGGTAGGTATAGAATCAATAATAGCTAGCAAAAATTAAAAAAACTGATAATATTTTTTCCATGAATTCACATAAGTATTAGGAGATTATTTCTGACATTATTTCAGTGACCAATAGATTATTTCCGACCTATCAAAATAAACCTTACTAGCTACAATAGCGAGAAGAGGTAGAGACAATAGCTCTTTATATACCTGGTAATACCAAAAAGGGACATTTTAAATGGAAAGAAAGCTTTAAATCCTCACTTAAAATGGTTCGATCTGAATAAATCTAGATTTTAATCAAAGTGCAGAACCTCCTTTTCCAAGTCTATGTAGGATGACACACTGCCCTACCATAAATAAGGGTGGTAATCAGGGGCAACACATGGGTGATAAGTTTTAGACCAATACACGGTTCGCAATTGCTCAAATATATGATTATTTATTTTATTTTTTTTCATAATCTAATCAGGGCCTAACTAGAAATATGTTGTATTCAATAAGTTAGCTTCTAATGTCTCCTACATCGTTGACTTGGTTGTTTTAAGGTATCCTAGAAAATGGAATTTATATGAATTCTTTTGGAAAAAAATAGAACATATATATACATTAATTCCTTATGTTAAAAAAATATTCTATTTCATTCTATAGATCGATAAGCAGTCCCAATAGAGCTAATCAAAACAATTACTGATGCGCCACCTAGTGTTAGGCCTGTAGTGTAGTCTACTGCAGGGCTTTTGTTTTGAACAAACAACATGGCGGCGGACACCTCCCTCCATTTTTCTGGAGATTCTTCTGCAGTTTCAAGTCTGATTTTGTACAGAAAACCATCAGGTAAGAAGCATTATTGTATTTATCATTTACAGTATTGGGGGCGCAATTGCCAGGCTCAATTCTAGCCTACCATGCATTGATTTGTATCAAAGCTAGTTGATACATTTCAAATTACGCAACGTTACACAATCCATTACCAATATGGCGGCATATCACCCGGCGAGCGTTAACACCTGTGTGGTGTGGACTCAATGGACAAAAATATCAGGACAGAATGGCCGAAAGCCTCTATGTCCAAACAGTACAGTCATTTATGCGGGAATGGACGACACCATTTTGTGTCATTCCTCTCTCCCACACTTAATTAGGCCGATTCACATTACGACGGCCGACTTGGTGTACGGCAATCGCACTATAAGAAAAACTAACATAGAAGATCTTGGTAGTATGAACGCACAATTGTATTAGAATGTGTGCCTGCCGAACATTGTTTATATTTAACGTATGGTGAAATGAACTCATCTTGGCATTTGTTATTGTAGTTTAAGCGAAATGTACCTGAAATATACATGGCTATCCACGGCTTTCCACGGCAATATGGTCACCGTAGAACTCAATTGAACATGTTTGATTTTGTTGGACGTCAATGTAGAAATTTTGTCTTAAATCAAAGAAAATCATAACAAAACCTTGATATTAACAGCATTTCTTTAATGGGATGTTTTAATTTCTGCAGGGTTTGACACTCTAACGTTGTATAAATACATTTGCCTACAAGAAATATTGCAACAAACCCAAATAACACCTGTTCATCCGTTGCGGTCTCAAGAGATTCTATGGTAGAGGGAGGCTAGTCCATGGGTGGGTGTTGCTGATTCGTTTGACCACATGCATGCCCAGAACTTATCCAATTGTGATAACCTATTCAGTCATACTCAATTATAAGCCCATATAAACCCCATACCTCCAACCCTCTCCCATACAGACTTAAGAGCACTGCCTGAAATATGGTTCTTAACTTGATAATTATTTGTTTTCTCATGTACATTGTGAGTGGGGAAGGTGGCAGAAGCATTCCTCACACCTGTGCGATTTGTCGCTCACTGCACCACTAAGATACAAAGAATTGCTAGCCTAACATTCATTATTCACTATCATTCACTATTAACTTCTACCTCTCGCCAATCTTTTTGCATTTAGATATCATTATTTCAGACTATTTTTGACCAGTTTAGTTATGGTACATTGAAGGGGCAGTCATGACGAGACCCACGCAATGTTAGCCTGTCACCTCCCATACAGACTAAAGGGCCTAGTCCACTAAGCCAATTCTCATGCGATTCTCAAATAATTTAGTGCAAAAGAGTCCTCTGCAGCGCAAAATTGCATGAGAATCGGCTTGGTGGACTAGGCCCTATACTATCAATTAAGTGGAGGGGATCAAAATTTACAAGATCAAATAGAAACCCGAAAACTGTCAATAGTCATTGAATGTATTATAGAAAGGATGCCATCGTATTTCTGTATTAATTCACAATTCCACTGTTTTTTCAGGGCATATATGCTGGTATCATCCCTGAGACTGGAAACAAAACAGGTGGAAAGAAGCTTCCCACTTCAGTGCACCCACAAGTGACATCCATCTTTACCAAATAGGGGACATTTGCTACAATGGAGTTTCACTTGTGCCAACGATTGTGATGTATAAAAAAGGAGATAGGTGCTGATGCGATACAAATTGACGTAATTAAAGAGACATTATGAACTACAAGGACCTTCATTCACTGTGTATCAACCTATAGTATTTTATTACTGCCAATGTGTAACAGATCAAGAAATTAACAGAAAGAATAATAATCTGATGGAGAATCTCTTGAAGAAGGGCCAGTTCTTCCGGCGCTTACCATAATGAGTACATACATCCTCAAAATTATCTCCCTCCCTTATCCATCAGATGTATAATAGCCTCATTGTATGACTTAAATGATTGTATGAATAAAAAAAATTAAGAAAAAGAGCTGTTGTTTTGTCTTTAGTTTGCTTTTATGTAGCATATGAACCCTAGAAAAAAGTAAAATCCGATCCTATATAGCGCTCCAAACCACCCCAAAATTCCATATTTCCGTTGCCCAACGTTCATATTTCCGTTGCCCAACGTTCATATTCAGTTACCTGACGCTAATATATCAGTTGCCAAACGTATACCCTAAAGGTGGCCAACGTTATATGGGCCGCCACCTAACGCCACCCTGTGCGTCAGCCAACGTCCCACCTGCCGTTGGCCACCGCAAGGGGGTACGTGCGCCTACGGGACTGCCGTTCCCAGCCACAGAGAGAGCGGCGGCCGCGGGTGCCGCCACCCCCACCGGTCAGCAATGGGGCTTTCGCAAAACAGTGTATGCTCTGCATCTTATCATTCATTGAATTAAGTTATATTTTTGTAGTCAATTAAACCCTGTTAAAAAGAGCTATGAAAACATTTTGAGCAAGGGTTCTTGTACATAAATAACTATGAATGATATAAATTTGCGACTTGTGACTCATTGACCTGTAATACATCACATATTATTGCCCTGGGACTTCATGATAATGTCTACTAGACTAAGGTCTATATCTTTAAAATGGGGAATATCATATAGACATAAATACCCTCATAGAATTGTTTAATCTTAACTTAAAGTGGGAAAGAAGGACGGACTTACTAGCATTTACTTCCATTTTCTTTTAATATATGACATGCAATTGTCTAATATTTCCCAGTTCTCTCATAATGGCATACGCACAGTATAGGCATAATTATGTTTCTAGTATTCTTGATATCTATTTTAAATGTGTTTTGGCAACATAAAAGGGGGATACCTTGTTTAGCTTGAATAAGGGTCCAACCTTTATAATAATTATATGTTTAAAGTTAATTATATGTTAATTTGCTGAGATATGTATATATGGCCAATTCCACCAATTTGACAACATTTGGCCCCCAACCGTGGAAAGGGGTAAAATGGGCTTAAATCAAGTTAATTATCATTTATTTGATTATTTTTTTTGATAGGATGGTTCTACCAACCTGTGGAACAACATTTTTGGCATTTTTAGCCCAATTTTTTTTTTTTTTTATTTCAAAATCCCATTTTGGAGGCAAAAATCATTTTTTTTAACAGCCATTAGTCCGTGGAATTGCTAAATTTCTAAATAATCTTCAAAATTGAACATTTTTTTTTATATGTTGTGATAGAAGGTTACGTGAATATGATCTGTGTAAAAAAAAATGCAAAAAAAATATTTTTTGGCCAAAAACCATCAAAAATCAACAAAAAAAATTGTGGGTACCCCCCCATGTCGTCTTCGTCACGCTGTGTGCCTAAGGTGGAATAAATAAATAAAAAAAAAAAAAATTATATCAAATTTTGATGAATAATGATAGAGTGCATGGGATTATATAGGTATAAAATATCAAATGTATTAATTTGAGTTTTTCTTGAATTTTAGCTGAGAAATAACATGGCGGCAAAAGGTGGTGGGAACCCCTTGGAGCCCTAGCTCATGTCGTCTTCGTCACGCCTATTTTACCGTTTTTAGAGCCTTACAAGGCATGAATTTAATAATAAACTTTAAATTTGACATTTATTATTAACTTTTGCTTAATAGCAATCTATGTAGACCAAAATTAATGATTTCCGAGTAGTTTTTACATGATTTTTACTGCAAATTGCTTTTGTCGTCTTCGTCACGCTTTTGTCGTCTTCGTCACGCTTTTGTCGTCTTCGTCACGTCACGTCACGTCACGTCACGTCACGTCACTTCGTCACGTCGTCACGTAATATTAGAACCTTTATCCTTAAAAAATTTGCATCTAAATACTTGAACAGAACAGGAACATTCAATACAAGTATTCAAGTTAACTTCAAAAGGTAAACGAGGGTAATGAATGCTATATATATTCTAAATATAATGAGTTATATAATGTGTATACATGCATAATAATGTGGGCAGAGGGTCAATGACCTGTCACCCTTACCGCTGCCATTATGATTACCATTACTGAAAGGTTATTTGGCTATAACTTTTCTTCTAGTTAGAATATTTTCACAAACTAAAAACTGTTATCACCCTCATGTCGAGACCTATCAGGTACAAAATAGTTCAATAATCTTATGTGCATATTTGTTTATTTATTTCTAATTTAAATCCTCATTTATGTAGAAATAGGTATCATTATTCGTCATGCTATTTTTGGCATTTTTTTCATATTTTGGATCTATTTTTCGACCCCCCTGTAAAAAAATTACTAATAATCAGAATGGTTCCATACTTGGTAGTTCAATGCACATATATATAAGGTTGATAAAAAATAACAAATCAACTGATTAATGTAAAAATTATTTTTGGGTACCCAGGGGGGGTCTAGGGGGCCAAATGTTGTCAAATTGGTGGAATTGGCCATATATGGCATACGGATGGTATGACTCCACATTTTGAAAATCAACCTAAAATCTGGGTTTAACTACATTACCAGTTGTTGTCCTTCAATACAATATCAGGAATTATTTTCCAAATATAGATATAAAATTATTTATTAGATATTAACATCCTAATCACAGCCTAATCCCATCTTTTAAATGTGATGGTAGCATCAAAATCTATTTCTTTGTAGCTTGAGACTCATAAGATATTATCTGTGACACTTCACATAGTATTATAAAGCAAATATGACAGTATAAAGAAGAATTAATCTAATATATTTCAAGGTGACATCTGTTAATAATAAAGGATTAATTTGATGATAAAGTCCTTGATATGTGATCTCAGTCATCTGAAATACCATTCAGTCCAAGACCCATCATGTATTTAACAATAGATATTAAATTCTGCAAATATATCCCAGCTAAACTAGGCTACATGATACCAATGTGTACACCTGATACGAACGTGTACACCTGATACCAATGTGTACACTCAATAAACATGAAAAAATACCTTTCAACATGCTGAAACTAACCAGATAAATTATTATTTAGATGCACAAATTCATCCACAACACTGTTTTGTAGGATTGATATGTCAGCCTCTTACAAAAACAATATATTCAATTGTTTAGCTGGAAGTTCTTTTTTTTAAAAAAATGTATCATTTAATATAAAGATAAAACACTTGTAAGTTTGCATTAAAATCAAGTCATGAAACTGTATGTATGTAATAGATAAATTCCATGCAAAATCATTGGATTCTTATTTAAATTGATCACCTAATGTTAGGTTTATGGTCAGAACAGAGATACCAACGTGTACACCTGATACCGACGTGTACAGTCAATAAACATAGAAAAATACCTTTGAAGTTGCAGAAAATAACCTGATAAATTATGGTTTAGATGTACAAGTTCATTAACAACATAGTTTGGTAGGATTAATATGTTAACCTCTCACAAAAAAATAAAGGTAAATTGTTTAGCTAGAAATTGTTAAAAATAAAAAATAAATAAAACATATTTAGGTTTGCAATCAAATCAAATCATGAGTTCTAAGTATGCATTAGATAAATTCCATGCAAAATTGCTGAATTTTGATTTAAATAATGACCTAATAAAGATTTAAAGTTAGAACACAGATACCAACGTGTACAAGATACCAATGTGTACATCATGTTTTGCAACATAACAGGGTTAATATTGAGTTGATTTTAAAAAGAATTCTTGGGACATATCTTTGCATTGTAGTACACCATCCAATAATGAATAATATCCTTAGAAATGGAAACTATGGACAGGGGGACACTTGAATGTGTACACGTTGGTATCACCACTTTTTGGGACATTTCTGACTTCATGAAAAATGGCTAAAACGTCAAAAAAATAATTTTTACAGGATCTTGATATTATACATGTACAATGACAACTAACATAGAAACATATTCCGATGCTAAGAGTTAATATCAATGAATTATTTCTGTCGATTTTTTATACTTCAATTTTTATCCCGTTGGTATCGCACCAATTCTTCCGTCCTTAAAACCTCTATAACATTTTCTAGAAATTAGACCCGACTTATACAAATAACACCCGATCTTCCCAACTTGTAGGACAACAACTCCAGCGAAAATAAAAAGAATCAGACAAACGGTTTTTGTTCTATTAACACTTAAATCTAAAAACGCTGAAAATAAAAAAAGTGCTCCATTTTTTTTTACTTTTGACCATCTATAGATATAGTTAAGGTCACATAGCCTAGCATCTAGATCCACGATAGATTATACCCATCAGCACTAGTTGTAGGTAGAAACAGCAGTGGGTGTAAGCATACAAAATCGGGCCAGCCCCCTCTACCAATAGATTTTCTTGGGTGCCCTTAATATTGGATAGTTGTAGACTTGTTGTATTAGTTGATAAGCCATATAAATATCCTAAATAAAAAAAGAATAATTGTATTTGGCCGACCCGCCCTCTGTGGGCGGAATAAGCCATCTCTAAAATTTGTTACGTCACCCAACCGATCAGTGTTCACTCCCTATCTATATACAACCCGGATTTATGGCCCTGTTTTCAATGTATTCCCATGTAAGTTGGGACCTGTAATTCATCTGAAAGAAACTTGACTTAGTTAGCTACCCTTTTGTCTTGAAAAACTACTGCATTCATGGTCCAGCAATGGTGTTGTGAAAACATTCATTCACCCTTTACCAGTTGTCACTCACTCCCGCCATGTTTACATAGCTTCAACCACGCCACACTCCTGCAGGCTCAGGCATACAGGCATACAGGCACAGGCATAGAGTGTCCCATACACACGACGCCAGTGGCGGTGGTGTGTACGTCCCGTAGAATGGGCAGCGGTACCAGGTAGGAGGGGGGGAGGGGAGAGGAGGGGAGAGGAGGGGGGGGTGATAACAAACATAATGTAACTAAACTAACCCGCAAAACGCTCCCTATACTTTCCTATCCTTGTGCAGTCATTTTCTGGACGAAGAGCGATGAAAAACCACCTGAAAGGCGGGCGCAGTCAACATATTAAGCACCCATTCTGTTGCCCCGGGCATCTAGTGTCAAAACTCTATCTTGTACCCATCACAAACAGGTCACCCCGTTCTCATGCTAAACATAACGATATTCTACTTTCTTACCCACAAATAGGCACTATATTAAGTCGCCTCCAACTTTGGTCCGAAGAATTAAGCCATCTACGCTTTCGAATAGAATAGCTTATCGATATTCCTATACTATTCCTATGGGGATGTGTTTGGACCTGCTGAACTGCCATTGGCACCACCACGTTGGAGCCCTAGGGGCGCACACTACACACAGCCATAGGCATAAAGCTTCCCGTACACACCACGCCAGTGCGGTGGTGTGTATGGGATACTAGGTAGGACGGGGGGGAGGAGAGGGGGAGGGGTGATAACAAAATTAATCTTACTAAACTAACCATGCAAAACGCCCTTCTATCCTTGTGCGGTTCTTTTCTGGACGAGGAGGTGACCGTGTCGGCGAAGCCGCTAAGCAAAACCCAAACTAAATGACACACCCCTTTTCTAAGGCCTCTAATCTAGACTGCCTACATAGGAGACACAAACTTGAATTAATCTCCTACAGCCTATAAACACCATGTGAACTCCCTTCTCATTTCCGGCAACACTTATCTGTTATACATCTCATTCCAATCACATTGTGTTTCCCATATCTCCGCTAATTCATAAACTAATGCCGGCCAACTCCACTATTGACGTTATTCCAATGCATGTCAACATTCATGGACATTTCGTTTAGCCAGTGTATGGGTCCTGTGTGCACTTGCTTAGTGCGCAACTCGTCTGCGCATGACGTCATACCAACGAGGAAGCCACACGTCCGTTCAAATAGGGTGTAGATTTAAGTGTATAAATCTCTTTCTTGGGAATTAGCTCAGGGGCAGGCTGTCCGCTTCAAGCACGGGAGGTCGCAGGCTCGAACCTCAGCTGTGGCTTAAACTTTTTTTCCACCACTTGTGTCCTACTTGGAGCATTAACTAATCTATCCAAGCAAACAAAGGTAAAATGCCATTAAAATGGTGTTCTCTTATTGTATATAGGCCTACATACTTGCAAATATTTGGTATTTCCATGCAACTTCACAGTTTGAACCTTCCGTAAATTTATCATGCTGTTAACGCTGCAAATTCTCGCATCACCAACATTGACAGGAAGCCTGACAGGTTGGTCAAAACAAGCCACAGACATGGTTGGAGGTTTCAGTCCCTTAGTTACCCACAAGTAGTCGGATCCACTGGGAAATTTTTCTGTGGCGAGGTAAATTATATCTAATTGCCCAGGTGCTTTCAATAAATATATATTAGGTCTTTATATTGTATGTTTAGGCCTGCAATGGCCGTCTCCGTATCTATATCACGGTGTTTCATGCATAGCCATGGCATAGCCATAGGCGTTGCTGCCAATGTCATTGCAATGCGTTGCCATTTTGCCGGGCCCACACCATACAAAATATAAGTATACTCTTGTTATGGTTGATTACAATGGTCAAATTGGTATCGTGGATGGTAACTATAGTAAAGCCAAATTTGTTTTATTTTCTATTTGTTTAAAAATGGCCGCAAAATCTTCCAACTGGTCTCGTTTTAAAGCAAAATTCATTACCTTTTATGAACAAATAAACAAAAATTAATTTCCAATCTTAATAAAGCATGTTTATATTGCATAAAAGACAAAAAATAATGTTATCAACCCCCAATAGCTTATGGAATATTCATTGGTAATTTATTGGTTTAGCCTATATTGCATTATTATGTAATTAGTGAGTTTGTTCATTAACATCACCCCTATATTATTTTTTTTTAAAAATCTAGTATGTAAATACAACAACCATCAGACAATATAAGAGATATTACAGTAAGGCAAGTATATCATTGTATATCATTAAGGCACAATGCATACCCAACATATGCAACTAAATTAGTGATTAATGATATATTGGTGATTACACTGATACATATCAGTTATATTTATGGTATGAATGTGACAGTCTGTGGGGTCTTTGGGTCCAGGGCCCCATAAAAAAACTTCCACTAGAGGAACACAGGGAAATATATGGCCAGTACGGGAGAGCAAGGTGACTATCCCAATCACTTACACCCATTTTCAATAATGGCACTCTTCATGTATGTAAGGATATATACCACATCATAGTTGTAACCTAAACATTCTTGCTATGTATCTCTACTAGCCTAAACAAATCAATGAATACATCAATTTTCATAGAACTTCAAAAAATATACAGTGAGTTACACACGCTTTCAAAGTATCTGAATATTTATGTATTACAATAGGCTACCCTAATGACGGGCACATCCTCCCTAGGGGTAAAGAACTTGTAGTTAAACGCCCAGTCCAGGAAAATGAACTAATAAGCAACAAGACTTAAACATCCTCTAGAGGTGAAAAAGGTGTATATTATTACAATTAATATATATTATTACAATTAACATGTACAAAACGTCACAAGTTATCAGACATTACAACAAAAATTAAAGTATAACAACAGATCGAAGTGAGTTTCTGTATTGCACCATGCATGTCGTATGATTTGTCATTCAGCTACTTATAGTCTCCACACTGTCCTTAATTTCAAGCAAATTTTATTTTCTCCTACTCCTCATGCAAAGCACTCCACTTGTGCTCCAGAATATACCAGCCCCCACAGGCCCACCACTCGTGCGACACGCTCTCCTGGACTACATGATACCAACGTGTATACCTGATACCATCGTGTACACCTGATACCAACCTGTACACTCAATAAACATAGAAAAATACCTTTCAACTTGCAGAAAATAACCTGATAAATTATGGTTTAGATGCACAGATTCATTAACAACATAGTTTGGTAGGATCAATATGTTGACCTCTTACAAAAAATTAATAGTCAATTGATTGGCAGGAAAAATATCTTTTAATAAGGTGCATCATTCAATAAAACAAAACAAAAATCTTTGTTTCCATTCAAATCATGTTATTAGGCATGTATGTAATAGATACATTCCATGCATAATCACCGGATTCTGATTTAAATTGATCACCTGATGAAGGTTTATAATTAGAACAGAGATACCAACGTGTATACACCTGATACCAATGTGTATACTCAATTCAACTTGCTGAAAATAACCTAATAAATTATGATTTAGATACACAGATTCATTATTAACATAGTTTGGTAGGATTAATATGTTTACCTCTTAAAAAAATAATAGCAAATTGATTGGCTGGAAATTTAGATAAAAATAAAAATGTCTTATTCAATAACAAAATAAAACTCTTTTAAATTTGCAATCAAATCAAGTCATGAAGCTGTGAGTATGTAATAGATAAATTCCATGCAAAATCACTGGATTTTATTTAAATTGATCACCTAATAAAGGGTTATGGTTAGAGCAGAGATACCAACGTGTACAGTATGTTTTGCCACATAACTGGGTTATTATTAAGTTGATTTCGAAAAAATATCTTGGGAAATAATTTTGCATTATAGCCCACCACCCCATAACAAATAATTGCCTTTGAAGTGGAAGCTATTGACGGGGGACACTTGAGTGTACACGTGGGTATTGCTACTTTTGGAGACATCCGTTATTCAAACCTCGATTAATTTTTTAAAGAATTGACCCGACGTATACAACGAAAACCCGACATTCTCAAGACATAGTACAACAACTTGGACGAAAATAAAAAGAATCGGACAAACAGTTTGTGCTCGATGAACACTTGAATTCAATAACGCTCAAAGTGAAAAGGATTTCTCCATGTTTTTTACTTTTGACAATATACGCAAGCATTTGTCTAGGAAAAAGTATATACCTAGCTCGCGTGGCTGAAGAAATTACTTGTTATGCGGTTTCGTATCGATATATAGGCGTTGTCTTCAGTTACTTGTATTGATGAGGGTAAAAGGCTCGTTGCTGTCTTAGCAAAAATAGCTGTCTTAACCTTATAAATAGACATCCAACCTAATTTGCAAAATGTCATTTTTCGTGAGATAAATGTCTATGTGGTTTCATTGGAATGGGAATAGACTCAACATATTTTGCCACATTTGAAGGATGACTTAGATTTGGTTAAAGTTAATTATGTCTCATTTAACTTTGAACTTAAAAATGGCGAGAAATCCTGCGAATCGGTAACAGGAACTTTCAACCAATAGGTTTCCTCTCAAACTGTCAACCCCTGGATTTCTCACCCCTGGTCACTTATAACCCCTGGAACCTTCAACCCCCACTTTCCTTTTACATATAATCATTAACATTTTAGTACATGTACATCCAACGATTATAGTTATAAACGGGGTGATCTTAGAACAGAATTCTCTCTTCAGATAATTTTGTAAATGAAAGAATCAATAGCGTCTGGACTCTAAACACCAGTATGAAAAGATACAAATAAATCTCGTCTTCATTAGAAAAGGAGCTGTGGACAAAACAGCTGTATTAAGTCCAGAGCTGTACCTTCATATGTCTCATTAATCATTATGCAATACGTAATAACTGAGTGCATGAGACAAATGGCCTAGATCCCTTGGAAGGAGCAGCAATAAAATCCCATCTCCTACACCGATCATAAAAAATGATATCCCCCATCATTCATGTAAGAAGCATGGTAAATTATTTTTGAAGGAGCACATGTGAGGCCAGTATCGTATTCCACCAGTGTATTTAAATGAGTTCCTTCGGTGAAAACCTTGCCCTTGGCCCCTACCTTACCTCTTTTCATCAGCATCGCCTGCTGCAATTCATTCAAACTGCAATTGATGCTTCTGTGCTCAGCAGACTTTCAGCCATTGAAGCTCATCAGATGAATGCACTCCTAGCCGCCATATCCCCATGTTAATGCTGCACCATAGACGGATCGCAGTATTGATAGCACGGGTAGTTCAGACTTCTTACAAAAGCTTCATCCTCATAACTTGGCCTTTACCCCAGGAAAGATCTTTATCTCTGAATCCCATCTTCTCCTGCACAAAACACGGAGCAGATCCGTTCATCAAGAGCTCCAAAAGTAAAATCCAGGCTGCAGACCAAAGTTCATTCTCCATGGGGAGAGGATAGAGTTACTTATATCCCAGGGAATAGTGGTGGTAGTGGGTCGGGGTGGGTTGGGGTGGTTGGGTTTATCAAACGTTACACAGATTTTTTTACTTATAAACACTATTATCATTATTTGTTATATTTCATTAAAACTCCTTGTCTCCCTTAACTTAGAATATATATATAGATCCAACCCCTATTGTGGTAGTCCCCACTTATTCTAAACGTGGCCAACGTAGATGGGATTGTAACCCATGATGATAGTCAATTCCCCCACCGCATTTCAAGCCCGGGTTCAGGCCCATATAGAACTGATTGATTGAAAAGCTCCTCAAGCAGAGATTGAATACTACTATGTTGTGAACCTCCTACACGCCCTCTAGGGCTTGTCCCATGATGTTGATGGCTCTTGCTAGGTGCGCAAAACTTCTCGTATATCACAATTATATCGAGGGTGTATATTAGAAGGGCCATGTTAGAGCGCATATACCATTTCCATGCGAAAAATGCCGCAGATGAAGGTTAACAATTTTGTTTGATAAAACCATTTTCTATGAATTTAGTAATATCTTTATTTATTATGGCATAGCTGGAGGGAAAGGTTAGTGTTATTGTGAAGACAAAATATTGTTGTTGAGCTGGTTATGTAGGTGTAGAAGGGAGGTGAGCTCCTCCCAGCATGGTTCACTGGCCTATTAATTGTTGGATAGAACCGCCTTGGATTAAAATGCAAAATTCAATTTCATGTAGATATGTGGTTGAAGGACCTTAGAGAGGTGCTGTGTTTTAATGGAAAGTCTACATGGTTAGGCTAGATGAAAATTGAATCATTGGCATGTCACGAAACCCAAACTTCAAATTAATTCACTGGAACATTTTAAATCACCACTCATCTTCGACCACCACCCTGCAAAATTGGCGAGATGGCAGATAAAATCGCCAAGATGGCGGGCAAATGCTTAAACATTCAGGAGACTTAACAACTAACATTTTTTTGACTGATCTAGGAGCAATACTTTGGTGAAAATATCACCCACCAAGAGTCACAAAAATAAGACCTTCCTAAAGAGGAACAAGTCAAATACCCAACAAAATAACAATCAAATAGGGCCCTGATATTAGATAGGGGTTCCAATACAATAATTTTAGATATATTTTTGGATCATGAATGCAGATCGATATTTCAGATTTTCTCTTAAAACAACACACTGTATAGGTTATTAATTATTGAAGATGACTTAACCTTAAAGGTTCATGGTCAACTATTGGATGGTCAAACTCTATCTTAGTTGGACATAAGAAAATAGAAAAATAAGGATCTTAGTTTGGACATAAGAAAAAAGAAAAATAAGGATCAAGGTCACTTTATCTTGATATAAAATCATTTAATAGAGCTATAGCAAATATCTAGAATAACCAGGGACTCTATTTTGAACTAACCTTTAAATTGTCTCTGGGGCTTAAAATAGAAAAAGTTAATTGTTTTCCTCGTTGATATTCTTGTCTGGTCTTTGTAAAACTCATGGTAGCAGTCGGTAGTGCTTAAGTAGGCTTTGTTCTGTACCTATGCACATAAACTTGCTCATTGAAAAAAGCTTGTGTGTCGTTCCCAGGGAATCCAATGCCCTTATCTCCTTTCACAGGAGAGGAAGGTTAGGTCCCTCTGGGCCACATGGAGGATGTTTAACATAAGGACTTAGTAAACTGAATATGAACAAGCAATATTTAGATAAGACTGTGTCTTCTAGATTAAGTAATAGTAGGTCATTCTGCAGATGATCTAACCCCTTTTAAAAGTGCTAATCTACACACACACTACACACATTCATAAGGTATGCACATGCGTATACATATGTTGAGTCCAGGTGATTGGTGAAATTGGACAATAACGCCGTTATGCTATGTACACTGGCATATAACACTTTAGGCATATCCATTGATTTATTTTGCTAATGAAAGAGACAGTCCGTTGACCGATACTTTTGGCAAGCAATTGTCCCTCTATGTTTTGTTGATAGTCCAAATATACCGATCACTTATAATACTTTACAGAGCTTTATCTTATTTGCAGAATTCCTGAAAAGTTTAAAAAGGCTTTGTCTCATGCATATTGCTTGAATATACTTTAATATCATATCTGCCTTAGAGTTTGAGGCAATATTCTGCATACTATCTGCAAATACATTGAACACTCACCTTCAATCTATTAATGTAAATCCCGCCTTATATTAAAAGGTACTCACCTAAAAGAAAAAAAAACATTGAGTTTATTTAAATTGTCATTAGTTCAATTGTTTGTTGACTATATACTTAAAAGAAAGTACTGCCTTCAGAACAATTATAGCCCTATCCCTACTTCTTGAGGTAAAATCAATGTTAGCTAGGTTCGAATACAAATATGGAGGGCTTACAATCTTGGATTATGATGTTTAATGTAGGCAGACATCTTCGTACGATTCATGACGTCAATCATGATAGAATCATGCCAAACTCAATAGCCAATAGCTGGCCGTGGCATCATGGCGGGAGCACCGTGGCCATTCACCTCCTACTACCGGCATTTTTGCAATGATATATATATAGCAAAAATAGGCATGTCATCATTAGATCCGAATCTCTACATGCTATTCCTGGCCAGATTTCAATTTTTGAAGTGTGATTTTATGAGAGACAAAGTATTCTGCAAGTGGGAAACATGGTCCAAACCAGATCTGACAAACTCTCAGATCGGCCCCAAGTATCGCTCACAAAACTATGTTACTAGGGATCTACAATGAGGAAAACATTATTCAAACTGCAACCAAACAACGCCCACAGCCCACTCGCACTGCCTTTGCCAGTGCGGAGCCAACACAGGCATCGAACTAGATGACGTTAAAATCAAGGAGCATTTTGGGTAATATGCCCTAAAATGGTGGCAGTCATGAATCTTGAATTGAGTTTATTTCGTACGTTTCAAATGCTTCTATCAAGGTTGTAATAAATACTAGGGATATTTCTGTACTACAGGTACGTTTTATTTGATAAAAGAACCTATTGCATACCATTGTACTGACGGCGGTACTTCATTTTAAGATACTTTCAGGCACAAACATACCCTTGGATCAAGCCGCAAACCATTACTGAGGACCCAGACTAAACTGAATTTATTGTATTGATTGGAATCAGTTAATCTCAATTATTGTAAAATAAATACTACAAGAATCCTGTATTGCAAATATTATATGCTGACCAGTTTCTTTTCGAAGGGCATTGGCGGACATCATATGAAAAAATAAATTACTCTCCACAGTAAGTTTATTCTGAGGCTGTTTTCACCGTGCCGAATTATAATCTATTATTCATGAAACGCTTCTTTGACACTCAGATCGAGATGAGATGAGGGGAAGAAGAGGAGGGGCATACCAATTATGGTCAATATGGAAAAAACCCACACTTATGATGGCTCATGGGCAAATGTTTAATGTCAATCTAAAAAAGTGAATTGTCTTTGGATAAATGATACTCCCCATGGCACTTAAGTGTTCTCATTGAATGGTGAAGTGGACTGTTTTGATAGACCATGGGACAGAAATGTCTCAAAAGTATTAGTGATAGGGACTGTCACGACCGTGTTATAAGTGACAGTCTATGTACATTTTCCGAAATTATCAACGGAAGAGAATACATAAAATGAATATACTCCTTTTCATTTTAAATTGATAGATACCTTAACCTATTTGGCTGGTAGTATTTTTAGTGTCTTGGCCAAATGGGAACGGCAATTTTCAAGTTCCATCAGAAATGTATAACTTCAACCAACAAAAATATTTAACGACTTAATTAACGAGGTACGAAATAGAAACAGGAAAAGAATCTGGGGATAATTCCAATAAGAGCGATGCAGACAGATACTTAAACATTTGTCCTCTCGTGAAAATATTTCTCTGTTGATGCGAAATGCAATTTTCCAATCAAGCAGCAGAAGCCAGAAATTTAAAATGATAAAACTGGAATGGGTTCCAGGTGCCCTGGGGCTCACTTTGTTAATGAAACTTCAAATGGCCTCGTGAGAGGCCAAACAGACCTTTCTAACTACCCAACCCAACCACTGTGCATACCCTGGGAATGATCGACACTTGATTGGCCATCTGTCTTTTCACGTGGCGTCTCCAAATCAGGCCGCCTGCGATCATTTCCGACCGCAACCTATTCCTCTTCCGTTAGGTATCGCCATACAAACTATAGGCTAACGATTAAAATTTGCGTATAGGGCCCTGGAAATTTGACAAAAGTAGTACTTTGTTAGGCTTCGTATTCCTACGAATTAAAGGTGTCACCCCTATACATAAGACGATGCTTCATATAGAATTGCTTCGAGGAGGGAACTGGTCAGTTTTCACATATATCGATTCATGTTGCAAGCATGAGTTACTTCAAGTTCTCACATTGTACCATTGATTGTGATGCTTTATTTGTGTGTATCTTGGTGACATGAAGCTTATAGTGATGGGCGATGCATGCAAACACGTAAAAAGGCTACCCTACTTTACGCTTTGTAATAAAAACATATAGTAACCCCATCCCAGATGGATGCATGATTAGAAAAGAACTGTTTACTAGGAATACAATCACAGTGGGTTTTTTCTTGTTTGGCTCAAAGGAGGCACGCCATTGACAAATGGGGTTACGAGCCGCTATACATGCTGAGAAACTCAATACAAATATTGCATGTATGCATGGTAATTTTGAATGTGAAATGTGACAATTATCACAATGTTTACAAGAAGCAAATTGTATATGAAAAAATAGAATTATAGTGCCATAAACTATAGCCCAAACACTTAGGACCGGGTGTGTGTCTGCCTGTGCTAGCCCCACTACACTCTAGTCCCAAGATTACAGCATAGAACCCTCATAATTATGCCTCTGAAATGCAACACATTTTTTAAATATAACGCTAGTAGTATCATATGCCATACATAGGAGGACCTGGGTGTATATTCAGTTATGTACAAAATAATATACAATTCAATTCAATAGTAAGCCACATTCAACTGTTTAACTGACAGCGCGAAACAGCAGGAAAGACCTCATATTCTAGGACTCCTCAAGATAAGAACATATTTCAACTTCGAAACACGTCCCAAATACATTTAAGGTGATCTCATTTCCCCATCGGAGCAGCCTCTTGATCCCTTTATCCACAATCTTATCCATTACAAATCCCATTATGTTCATTAGTCCATCCAAATCTTTTCATGCTGCTGTTTTACTGATCATTGATGCTGACTATAGAGGGTACTGTCCTATGAAGCTGATATTATCCACCCAGTTCACTTTTACTTCCATAGAAAGCAATACATTTTACCGTCACCCCTGCTTAAAATGCCTTTCTCAGTGTTACAAATGCAAGGTGGAAAGTGAATGTTCCTGGGAAAATTTCAAACTATTTCTGTGTATGGTATACACAAAGTGGACCTTCCTATACGAAGGAAAGGCATTCTAATTACCGAGGAACAAAACAGATTCTTATGAGTTGGCTTTTAGCGATATCCTGTGTGCACCTTGTGTAGCATGTCATGGGGAATAAAGTCATCCCTCAGTTTTGCGATTGCCATCTCAAAGGGAAAGCTTATCTAGCTTCAATTTAGAGCATTGCGAAGCGTGTAAATGGCCTGGCAATAGACTACAATGGTTCATTTAGTGAAGGAGTGGAAGAGGAGGAGAATTAAGCGGGATCCGCTGCCTCCATTATGTCTGTTCCATTAAGGGTACGAAGCGTCAGATTGCATAAAGATCCATCCTTAACAAGTGACAGGATGATAGCATGGGTTCTGTCCTGGCTCCTGGGGAACTGGCCAGAATATGCCATTTTCAATAGCGAAGCCATGTTTCCATAGTCAACATTACAGTGAAGTCTGCTTAGTCAAATACCTCATTAAGTATTGCTAGGAATATAATATAATTGTGGACGGGATTGTATAGAGGACACTGCGGGACATAAATAGAGAGAATGGGACGAGCCGGCAATAATCGAAAATGTATTGAACGAGATTCGTCCACATAAGCACAATGCCGTAGGCAGAGTGCTTATGTGGACGAATCAAGTCCAATAAATTTTCGGTTATTGCTGGCGAGTTCCATTCTATATTTATTATATGTGCATAAAATTTGATCATATGTCATCAGATATCACTGAAAAAATATTAAAGAAGCACAGAGAGCCCCGCTGCCCTGCTGACAGCCCCACTGACAGCCCCACTGACAGCCCCACTGACAGCCCCACTGACGGTGGAGAACTTAATGCTCTATTTAATGGTATGGTTTTTTCATTCTCCGTTTAAAAACGGAGAATGATAATGATTGAGGTACCATTCTGTCGATCATCCTATTCACAAGTGTGTGTTATAAGATTGTGGTGTTGTGTTAGGTGTTAGTGTGGAGGAGTGTGGAGGCTTATCTGGAGGATATCTCGATGCCCATCTCTGATATCTAATTCACGCAATCACTCCTAACCTTGCACCCATGTACAAGGATTGTTTGATTGACAACTTGCTACCTTCCCTGCAGTAAATCCATGAAGCTTTCCCACCACCTGGATGGCCAGCACCCCTCCCACCCCTCTCAGCCTCTCATTGGTTAGCCACCCTGCTATGTTTATGGCCAGCACCCTTTCCCACCACCTAGATGGCCAGCACCCCTCCCACCACCACCTCTTGCTGAGGTTCCTGCATGCTTCCACCTGTCAATCAAATCTCCCCCTGGCCCTTCTTCTCACCCTGTCTCAGGCGTGTCAACCTCTCTCCTATTGGTCAAACTGAGCCACTATTGGTGAGGAGGTGAAGGACTATGACAGAATATACATTAAGTTAAACTTATTATAAAGTTAAATAAAAAAGAGTTGATTAATTTGCGCACAAATAATTGAAACGGAGAATTCGTTTCCTATGGAAACTCAGAATATATACATTAAGTTAAACTGATTATAAAGTTAAACAGAAAAATAGTTGATTAAATCATTGATTAACTTAATAAACTTATAACTTGTTATTATGTATTTCTATAATCATAGTACCAGAATCACGGGTGGATTACCGATCGCGGGGATTTGTTTACACGCTTCGCAGAGAGCCAAAGCTCCACGAAGCATATCAACAGAGCTATTTTGAGACAACTACACTTTTATAGGACGCGTCCTATATGAATATTTTTATATCACGCCACTTATAGCACCTCTCATATAGCATGCGCATATAATAAATATATATATATATATATATATATATATATATATATATATATATATATGGACGTTAGAAATACTCATAAACTAAATTATGGACTATAATAATGACAACAAGAAATTGATTAAACAATGTATATGGTAACGGTTGTACAGGAGATGATTTTTTATGTTTTAAAAAGTAATACATATGGACCATAACCAGGACATGGTGACGAATTGTACAGTACACTTTAAAATTAAAGCATCAAGTTCAGTTCTCACGTTCCTATACTGGATGGGGTAACTCAGTACTGTAGCTCATCCTAGGTAACTATCTCGTCGACTTGTGGTTGCGAAAGCTATATTTTTCATGATTAGGATAGGAGGATCGCTCGCATTGAGAGTAGGTCTTTCCTCATCCATTACCGAATTGAGCACCTCTAAATTTTAAACACGGATGCTCAAGCACATGATACAACTACTAAAGCGAAATGCTGCCCTCCATAATGGGGTAGATTTCTGGAATCTAGTTGATACATACTTGCCACTGCTTTCGCCAATGAAATAAAAATACCAACTGGAAATTTTAGATGACCCTTTTATTAACATGCAGTAAACAATTTTATCAACCAGATCCAGAAAGTCGCTACAGAAAAGTACTATTGTACGGAAAGCAGCCCTCGGCACAGGACATGAATCGAATCGAATCGAATGACCTGAATCGGCTGCTGTGACTTTTATATCCCTGCTTTTCATAATCATAATAATAATACAGTTCAAAAGTTGGTTTGAATATCCCTGGGGCCACTAAACTCTAGTTGCACCCGCGGCCCTTGTTAGCTCATCTAAAAGTTTATCGGGTGTAATTTTGTTTAAGAAAGTATGTCGGTGTCATACATCAATTCAAAAATTTGCTAGCTAATTAAATTACAAGTACTTATCATTACCCTGTGGGAACTATTTTAATAGTTCAATAGATTAATATATACATCGCTCCATACAGCAACATTTAACATTTTATAAATTCAAAACAAATAAAATACGACCGTGCCACCAAAATGTGTCCTTCTGATTTAATATACATTAAGAGGAATCAATACAAACAAATCCCCCTTTCAGCAATGGGCCGGTTCCCTCGGATACAACTACACAAACCAACCTTCCCATTCCTGTCTTTAAAATCCCTGCTTATCACGTTTCATCTCACTTCCCTATAGCAACCAGTAACTAGGTCCTGCTCAACACAGGCAAAAAATCAACCCTCCATAATTCCAGTAGTGTCAGACCGAGACTCAAGGTCTTGCCAGCTAGTAGCTCTTCTGTCAACACACAGGGGTTGAGTCTATACTAATCGAGGCAGGAAAGGGCTTAAAAGCAGATTGGTGGTGCATGGTAAGTGCTGAGCCAGTATATTCGCCCCATGTAATATGCTAATCGTCACGAGGGCTGGTGTTGGGGACATTTCAACAAAGCCAAATGCGGCACGTGTTGCTGAATGGACATCAGTAGACTGACATCCATTCAGTTGTCACTTGTATATCTTTGTCCTGAGGACTTTTTTTCGATCAAAATGGATAGAAAGCCCCTTCTGAGTTCTGTAACAAGATACCGATTGGAGAACAGGCTTAATGTAGATTTATGCATTCAATGTGCTTAAAGGATTTCTTATGAGTAAAGGTAAGTGTTTTATTCAATTTTCTATCA
The DNA here is from genome assembly GCA_942159475.1 of Sthenelais limicola. Taxonomy (NCBI): domain Eukaryota; kingdom Metazoa; phylum Annelida; class Polychaeta; order Phyllodocida; family Sigalionidae; genus Sthenelais; species Sthenelais limicola. The sequence goes on from OW804098.1 coordinate 57,773,885, forward strand.
AGTTAAGCTGAATTCCCACGTATAATACATTTGGAGCAATTGTCCTTAGTTGTCCTTATGACAAACAATTTTCTTTTATACTATGCCGAGTAAAATGATACCGAAAATGTTGCTAAACATTTGCATGTGATGATGACACATTCCTATACCACATATGCATGGTATATCTGATATTTATTTGGGACCAAATTACATACCTAAATCTAATTACATACTCAAAATATTGGGTAATATTTCTCTGTAGTCTCATTCTAGCCCCTAATTACTACAATAACGCACGGTTAATGTTAGATGGCTGAATTGTCCCAAGCACAGACTCGTGTGGAATCATTAACATATGTGATGTCATTGCATGAAGTTATGATGCGGTGGATATTCGATGGAAGGGTGTGTAGGGAAGGGGAGCTAGGTACATGGGTGGTGCGTACACATGTATGTATACGCTACCTTGTAAATATTAGTCACTGTGGCGACACCTGTAACAATGAGGTGGACTCCTCCCCCCCCCCCCCCCCCCCAACACACACACTCTCTTCTCGCTTAAGGTGTTCTGTACTTTCCGGAGCTCTACATCAGAATGGACTCTCCCGACGCATCTTCCTATCCCATGCTTCATCTTAAGGAGGAAGCGAAGCAAAACAATGGGCAAAAACTTCCTAAAAAAGAGCGAATGAATTGGGAGTGTTTCCCTAATTCAAAAGTGCTGTTTCTCCTGCCGGAAATGCCCCTGGTTGGGGTTAGTAATTACGACATCAGGCTTAATGAAGCGAGACAAAACACAGCCAGAGCCGGTTTTCGACGCCCACGTGACTTGAGTAACCAATACAATCCCACCATTTGTAAGCTTTCCCCTCAGCGGAGGTTTTGCTTAAAACTAAATTTTTAGAGAACGAATGCTTCGGTTTTGTGTGGCGGCTGTAACGGGAGATCAGTAGTCAGCTATAACGAATTCAATGTCGCAACAATGTCAGTTAAAATATTAATATACTTATCAATCCTCAAGCAAATACATTTAGGAAAGATTTGGTTAATGTTGTTAAATCCTTAAAATAGTGGCGAACCAATGGAGATTCAGCACAAACGAGTATGCCTTTTTCCTCTCGTATTGAACCATATAGAATTGTTTTGAACCATATAGAATTCGTTTTTCCCCAGGAAAGATATGCCAAATAACCGAAACAAAATTAGCAATTGTTAATTGTTATCTTTAATAATTGTAACCTTATCCTTAAAACCTGATAACCAGGTGAATAATCAATATATCTGACAATGAGCTAGCGCCTTTTGGCGAGGGGCAAGGTGATATATGTTCAATAAACTGTTCTCAATACGATAATCTACCCCTGGAGCAATGAGTCGCTCTGCAAAATGGTGGTACTAACATTAATGTTCTCCGATAGGTCAAAGTAATTTATGAGTAACACAGACAAGTATTTATATCAAGAAATTAATTAATCATTAGAATTGGCCATTAGAAATGCATGTTAAAACGTCAAACATACGGAATCAGTTTAGTATATCAATAGTCCAGCTTCGTTAAACCCTTATACATACTTAAACGTTTTTTATTTAATCATTATTAGGAATTCTGAGCATCATTTGTTTTGTATATATGTAGAATCCACATGAAGAAGACTAGTATCATATATGGAAAAAGACCATCCCCAAATTCATACCAACCTTCTGGGCATGGGCAATATCTTTCTATACAAACCCATGTATCTCTGGTACAATGTGCAACTTGAAGCCGTTCCAAGCGGTTCCGTACTTCAAATAACCATATTCATTGCACAGGAATGCCTCGCTTATTGGCATCTTGACTTATATCACAAACGTCATCAATCATAATTCTCATGTCAAGATCATTTTCCTATCGCCTTATTCTCGTTCTCCCAAATTAGATCAACCCCTGGTAGTTGCTGGTGTACCTCGCCATGCGAAGCTTGGGAAATTAATGTCTGGTCCCCCACGCACTGACAATTATTTGATATGGAGATCTTAAATTTTAACATCACTATATTGACCTATATCTCACCAGTGGTCACAGACTGTGCCTTGTGGCACAGGGAATCGATACAATGGATAGCGGTAGATGAATGAGCGATGTTGAGAAATGGTGGGACCCATTATTAAAGGGTTACTGACCGACATTGAGGGGCCGCTGGTGCACTATTTTTTTTGTATAATCCCGAGACAAAGCCGAGGGACTATGCATACACAAGTATTGGACCTCAATCTCGGCTCTGCCTCGATTGAAAACCAAACCTGCAACCATATCATGAAACTTCAGCTCCCCGCAAGTCCAAAATCCCTAAACAGTGCACCAGCAAACAGTCCTAAAATGGAGGGTATTAATCCTTTTATTCACTGCTTAGGTGGGTATAGCAACGAGACGTTCAACCATTTTTCAGCATTCGGAACAACAAAACTCATATATGTACCAATAAAAGTTATACCAATATTAATAATGATATTGAACATACATCTATAGAACACTCTTGATTATATTAATTATTCATGGTCCCCATGTTAAATGATGAAACATCCAAGGTCTTAATCAAATTTTAATAAGTTCCCTTGGGCTGAAAATCATTATACATATTCAATTTTATCAATAATACAAACATTTAGCATCATACATTACAACAATTTCTATCGAGGTGTTAATGTATTATTCTTAGTATAATACTAAATGTCATTCTTTCATATTTCCTCTTTCTGTTGTCCTTTCCCCTCCTCCATATCGATCGGAGGAAGGTCCCCATGAATGCGTTCTCTGTAACGTCCCGCTAGTGCAAGTTGCTGTAAAAGACTGGCTATGCATTAGGGTGGTAATTAAGATATTTCAATCCTTATTAGCGGGTGCTTGGACTTAAAACATTTCCCATTGGCAACCGCCTGCAATTCACATAGCTCTGGATCTAGCCACCATTTTAAATACCTTATCAAAGATGTCCACGCTTTTGTTCTTGCCTAATTGGGTTCATGTCACAAGTAATTTACTAATCAATTGTAGTTATGGTACTTTAGCCATCTATGGAGACAGTATTTAACATTAGCAAGTCCTAATCATCGCGTAATTATGAATTTCAATCCTCGTGGAACACTTTTCGGAAGCCGCTCATGTGAAGGACCTTTTATACTGTCAATCCACAATAGTAACAATATTACTCACAATATATGCCACTGAATATAGTTCTTAGAATTATTAACCTACCAGGCGGCCAGCACTCTATTGAATTTGACTAAAACAACTCTTCCCACATGATTGATTATTATTTACAAAATTTCGAAGTATATAGTGGGTGTAAGTCTCAATGATTTCTAGGGTGGTTCTATTTAGTTCAATGCAGAACATGCAGCCCTGTTATTTACAAAAGTCACAAAAGATTTGTTGTAACAGACATGTATCAAGCTCGCAAAATATTGAATGTGGGGTACCCCCAGGAAACTATCCTAGACCTCAGCTTTTTTTAGCATAATTGCACATTTATAAGTGATCTACCGGAATACATTACAAAATCTACCATACAAATGTATAAACGGAGATTATTCTTGGAAGGAGTATAAAATCTTAATTGATGAATGTCTTTAACTTAGCACTCACATTAATAATATCCTATAAAACACATTATGGTCACAACACCTAGCAATCTAGTCAGAGTATCTAGTCAGGCAAAAATTAGACAAGACATTACAAATTATATTAAGCTATGATCGATACTCCGATTCATTGACCAAATGAATTATATATAATTAATATATATATATATATATGTAGTGAATTGTCTCTATAGTAAATGGCTTTATTACTAGATGTTCACTCAACCCAGGTTCTTTCTCCGATGGATCCGGATCTCGACAAAGGCAAGGAATAACACCAACACGGAATGTCTCTTTCGTTAGGTTTATTGCCACCCACGACCAGACTGCAAGTCTAACCAGGTCCAATCCCAGCATAGGACTGAACAACTATACCTTACAGGCAGGAGCAAGTCATGCTTGTCCTCACATAGTAAAAGAGGTGTCACACCAGGCAAACATTATCAGTAAACACAGTACATAAGAACAGGTCGTACAGGAATACAGTAAATGGTTATACACGATACACATTCTGCTGTAGTTGAATACAATATAAGAATCCTGCAAATGGGTGGTAAAACATAGCTGTCTTGCAATTAGTACAAATCTGAAAGCTCAATCTGTGCTCAGTAGAGCATTACGGAGGCACTGGAATGTCAAGGACATTTGATCAATACACACTCTCGACGCGGAGGACTATTTATAACCTCCGATCCACTACAATACCCCCTCCATAATTTAAGATTTTGACTCTGGTGTCAAACGTGGAATGGATGTCAGTACCACGCGGAAGACTCCGGAACTGGCTGTCCCTCCACACGGAACGACGTCTGTGGGATTTCACTACTTTTCTCTTTCCTTTCTGACTCGAGGTGGTAACACCCTCCTTGCACTGGGTATCACTCTCCTTCGAATCAGACCTCAAAGTGGTAGAGGCAGTCTCTTCCACTTCCATGGCATGGACTACTACTCAGGTACTTCAGGAAGCTTTCGAGCAGTGTCCCGCCCACGTTCTCCGCCCTGTCGACCCGTAGCTAGGGACTTGGACGCTTTCTGGGTGCTAGCCTTGCTAGCGGACTTGGATGGGGACTCCTGTTTCCGTCTCCCGCGAGAGGACTGCCGTGTCTCCATGGAGCCTTTCCCGGTATCATGGACATCTTTCTCCGTCAGAGGTTTCATCTCAGTCACATGGCCTGGACCGTCACCGGTCTCCTCCAACAACTGAGATTCCGCCTCCACGTTGAGCTCGTGGTTGGAACCATCAGACTCGCCCAAGTCCACACTAGCAGCTTTCTCTTGAGTATCCGATTCACTCATTTTCAGTCAGTTTTTCTCAAAGCTCAGGATTCGCAGGATACACTTCAGACGGCAACGGTCACGTTGAGTTCTCGGTCCTATAACACAAACATTAAATGCTTAATCACAGGGACGATTGCAACCAGAACATTATGTACACAAAACTTTGTTAAAAATGACTCAGGGAGACAGTAGACTGTAGTAGTACTATCCCCAAGAATGTTTTGTAACTAAAAACAGTATTCCCGGAATCCCAGGGTGGACCAAATCAGCGTAATACTCGATAGAAATACTAGCGTGGTCACACTGCTTATGGCATCCAACATGGCGGCGTGGGTTGTAGCACCGGTGATCTATCTCCACACACAGAAACACAGAAACTTTCGTCTTATACTAGACGTATGACTCCGCGTCAACCATCTACAGTATCTTAAAAGCATTCTTTTTCAAGTAGTTCAACTATCAAATACCACCTCATAGAATATTCAAGCAAGGATCAGTGGAATAAGGTGCACGATAGAGAAGCGTACTTACAGGTTGGTGGTCAGAAGCAAAGTGAGCAACGAGGCGGAGAGAACCAGTGTCAACCGGATGCCACTTAGCACCACCTGTTGCAACGCTAGTTCGCCCTCTCGCCGTACGCCTGCAGCACCACCGTGTCCCGCCACTACCTGCCGGGTATACATGTTACCTGGTTTTGCATAGCTAGCATAGGTGTACGGGGTTCAGACCGGAGTCTTTACCACTGCGACCCGCTATTCTTTCCACTGAGACAAGAGTGGAATTGAATTCCATTCATTTTCATAGGTAGTAACACTGTCAAATAGCAATTTCAAGACATTTCAGGAAATTCAGGAAAAACAGGAAAAACAGTACCACGAAGTTAGACTCTCTATGCTTCGCGGCCTTATCCCAAGCCATACTGTACAGCTCCAGTTACTCTAGCAACTACTAATTCCTGGAATTAAGGTTACTCCCAGCCACATGAAAACATCCAGTTCACATGTGTCGTTTGGGGACTTCGGTGTACTTTCCCGTCTTACACCTCCAGTTGACTTCTCGTTGTGTTATACTCGGGGAATCAGATCATAATTCCCCTTGTTGGCACACACAACATGGTCTAAGCTCCCAACTGTAACCGATCTGGAGGACGGCGCATTCGTTGCCTCGTTACAGTTAGCTCCCCTTGGCCTACTTCTCTTTACTTTGGGAGAGTTTGGTTTTGGCGGAGCTACAGTGTCAACTGGAATCTTCCAAGGTCGGCCTCTCTTTTTCTTGGGAACCACTGGTATTACTCTGGTTTCACCCATCGTTTTACGGGGTCTCCCAACTTTCTTCTTCTTTTCTGTGTCAACTTGGGGGGCCGCCAGCACTGGAGGAGGAGTGTTATCTTTCACCCCCTCGGGCTTCCTCCGTCTTCCCCTTTGTTTAACACATACAGAGACTTTATCTTTCTTTTTCAATTCAGGACATTCCTTCCCTGGAAGGACTTTGCCACTTTCCAGCCTCAGGACATCGCGTCCAGCCTCTTTTAGAGCACGGAATTCTGGTGTTCTATCTAGATTTACCACCTGAATGGGTCCGTTCTCATCAAAGGCAGGTTTGAGATAATCTACATGACATCTCACGATACCCTTTACTGTCTCTAATTCATAGGTTGTGCCTCCTATCAATCGTTTCACCTTGAAGGGCCCATCCCACTTGGGACCGATCTTCTTACTGGCCTGAGGGTGGTTGTAGCGGTATACAACAGCACCCACTTCAAAGCATCTAGGGTTTGCTTTCTGGTCATAATCTCGTTTCTGATGCACTGCCGATACTCCGAGGTTATCCCGAACAAATTGATGCCCTAGCCTCATCCAATGTCTTAGGTTCTCAATGAACGCCACTCGACATGGGAAATCCAGGGTACCTTTTTTTTTTTTTTTTTAAAGACTTTATTTCGACAGCTTCTCCAATGAGTTAACATGAGAACAAGTTTCTTATACAATGAAAACAAGGTTTTCAACTTGCTGCTGAGGTGAGAGCTACAACTATGATGTGCAATTATCTAAGGCTATCAATTTAAAGGATGAAAAAAACGGCTTATGCTAAGTGAGCTAATCAAGTTAACAAGTATGGAATTCAGACAACAGATGAGTAATGATGACAATGATGAAACAAAGGAACAATGACATACATGGTAATTTTAACAGTATTTTGTCGCAGGATTGATGGACAAGGTTTGGATGGATGATTGGGATTTTAGGGGGGGGGGGGGGGAGTGTGGGTGTTGGTTCAGTGGAGAAGGAGATGTTTCTTAAGGGCTGATTTGAAGGATTTTTTATCTTGTATTTCTTTGATGGGCTTTGGTAGGTTGTTCCAAAGGGTTCCTCCTAGGTAGCTGGGTGATTTTTTGTATGTCTCAAGGTTTGGGCGTGTGATTGGCAGATTTAGGGTTGACTGGCTTCTGGGTACCTGGCTCTACTCCGTAGATCAAGTCCATCAGAGTGACCAAGTCCGTCCCAAATACGATAGAATTCGGCGTGCACAGAGTGTTCGCGTGTATGCTAGCCCGATAGGCATGAGCAATACACGGAGCCAGCATATCCCAGTCCGTGGAACAGTAATCCGTCAGACAGGACAGCTGCTCCACTAGGATCCGATTAAACCTTTCGGACTGCCCATTAGACTGTGGTCTATACGGCAGGGTAATCAATTTCTCGATTCCCAGCATCTCAAACAGACTCTTCAACAGTGTAGATCTGAACTGCGGGGCTCCGTCCATTTGTAATGACACAGGGCACCCAAAGCGCAAGATCCATTCCCGGAAGAGTACTTCCGCACATCGCTCCGCTGTGTGATCTGGCATTGGATAGGCCTCCGCCCACTTCGAAAAATGGTCCACCACAACCATCACATAGTTGTTTCCCCGAGGGGTAGGGTGGAAGGGACCAATAATATCCAAAGCCACTTGGCTCCATGGTTCTCCATGCAATTCCTTTTTCAGAGGGGTGATTCCACCACCACCTCTTGTCTTCGGCATACTACATTCCGGGCAGGCCCTAATCCAGCGCTTCAGGTCTCCCCTCATACCAGGACAGAAATATTTCAACTTCACAGCCCAGGAGGTCTTGAAGAACCCAAAATGACCCATGGTCTTAGGTCCATGCACTCCACGGAATATTTCTGAACGGAGAGCAGTAGGAATGACTTTACTGACGTACATCCTTCCGGTGCGCCGCTGAACCCAAGTCAAGCACAACACACCTTCTCTTATTTTCAAACTCCCCACGTTATGGATGTAGGTACAGTATTCATCCGACTCCCCTGACAGTGACTGCTTATTCAGGAGTGGTTTCCTACCTTCCACTACATCGATAACTCTTTGGATCAGCGGCTCATTCGGTGAGGCCATTGTCACAGTTGCCTCAGCGACAACTGCTTTGTGAGCCCCACAATCTTCACAATCTAAGCGTCCGCACTTCCGAGTTGGAAGTCGAGAAAGTGCGTCAGCATTAAGATGTTTCTTCCCCGCCCTATGGAGAATCATAGCCTGATCCAGACCATACTCCTGCAGTTGAGCTAGCCAACGTGCGAGCATGTCTGTTGGTTCCTTAAAGTTGAGCAACCATCGCAAGGATGCGTGGTCCGTCCGTACACAGAAATTCCGGTTCCCTAGAAGGTAATGCCGGAACTTTTGCAGGTAGGTGAGTAGTGCTAGAAGCTCTCGCTTCGTAGCACAGTAATTTCGTTGGGGTTGGTGTTGGGGTCGCATACCCAAGTACCACCTCCTTTCCGTCTTGTATCTGGGAACTTCCCTTCTTTTGGGGGATATCCCAATACTGGAGCTGTAGTTAGCAATTCCTTGACTCCGCGGAAGGCAACTTCACATTCCTGAGTCCATTCTATGGATCTAGCATACCGCATATACTTTTCCGGCTGTGGTTACTATTGCTTGCAATGAAGCGACAGTCGAGGCAAATTTTGGCTGAAATTCTCGATAATAGGATGCAAACCCTATAAACTCTCCTTCGCGTTTGCTGGTCTCAGCCAATCTTGGACCTTCTGCACCTTCTTAGGGTCGGTGCGGATGCCCTTGTCTGAGACCAATCTCCCCAAGTATTCCACCTCTCGGCGGAAGAGTTCACATTTCTTGGGTTTCAATTTCAATCCATAGTGCCGGATTCTCTCCAGGACGAGTCGGAGATTCTGGAGACATTGTTCGAATGTTCTCCCGAATACCACCACATCATCCAGATAGACTAGGCAAGACTTCCATTTCAGGTCGTCTAGCATCCGATCCATCATTCGCAGGAAGGTAGCTAGGGCATTGCACAGTCCAAAGGCCATTACTTTAAACTGAAACAATCCCACACTGGACAGAAAAGCTGTTTTGGCTCTGCTTTTCTCGTCCATGGCTATCTGCCAGTATCCGCTTTCCAAGTCGAGAGCGCAGAACCATTTGTTTCCGCCCAGCGCCTCAACACATTCATCAATTCTGGGGATTCTTGGCCAGTGTGACAGTATGAGGTTGGATAATCACCGCTTCCCTCAGTGTTACCTGGTATCCGTCCTCTGTCTCCTCTACATTAACCGACTTCACAGAGGGACTAGGTTGCTTAGAACGGGGTCCACGCCAGTAGTGCATTTGTACTGCGTCTTCGCCATTATTCAAAGCTAACTTCCCTGAGCAGTATACATCACATCGATGCACATGATCGAAGTCATGAGCAAGTATTCCGGCCTCGAGTCCAGACAAACCGATACTACCAGACAAGTGATCATATACGTCCGCCTTCCCATCGCCACAGGAATCAAAGCACAACCGTGTACAGTAATCCGAGAATCATTACCCATCGCGCACGTCAGACGGGACGGAGCCATCAACGGTGGGTGTTGGAGGGAATCATAGAATTTCTTGGTAATCAGGCTTGTGGTTGCACCTGGGTCCCACAGAAATTCACCGACATCCCCATTCACAGATACCGACACGTACCATCTATCACCGATCACAGGATCGTGATTTTTCAGGGTTCGCTGTTCATTGCTGGATATCCGACTGATCCAGGCTATGGTATTGGGACCTTCCTCCGCTATCACCACCTGCCCTATCACTGCTTGGAGTCCAGGTTTACCCCACCGCACATTGGTGTCTCCCGGACTACCCTCAACAAGGTCACACAGATGGTTGTGGTGGACCATTTTTCGAAGTCACACAGACCCAACGGGCGAGTGCGCTCCCCAGGCAACCAGACGTCAGTATCTGCGTTCCGGCTAGAAGGACGTACATTGCCTTCCCTTGCCATACTTACGGCAGCCAGAGCCTCACTCCCAATATCCACACAATTCACAGTTTCCAATTGAATTATGGATAGGGAACGAGGGTGTGGGCCTGGCAGTTTAAATGTACAAGTGGTAATTGCCTTCACATCCCTCCAGCCATTGTGGCCTGGGAGGTTGAAGTGCAGGGTAGTACTGGTCTTGCGGGCGTCACCTCGGTTGAGGTCGCCATAAGGTACTTATGTTGATATGTTTCATCAGTGTGTTTTTGGTTTGTCCAACGTCCTGTTGTCCGCAGGTAATACAATAGATCAGGTTATTGTTCTTACAGGTGACGTTCTGCATTGCCACATAGGACCTTGCGGTGGTGTGTGACGTTATGCGACCACTGATGTCAAGCTTGGGACAATAGGGGCAGCCCTTTCTTTTGCAGATAGTGGTACTACTGCGTTCTGGAGGGTTGTCGTTGGGCATCTGCGGTGCCGATTGGGATAATTTCGCTCGTATGAGGCTATCACCCAAATTTGGTGGTCAGCGATATGCCACCACAACACCTTTGTCATAGAGGTGTTTAGTTGATGACGATCGGCCTAGAATGTCCCAATTGCCTCTGATGCTTGTAGCAAAGGTGTGACAAGTCGGGTGATATCTAGTGATGGCGACCAGTTTTTCGGCTTGTGTTTTCGGCCTCGGTGTGAGAAGAGTGTCTTTGTCTCTTAGTGCGGCCTGGGCGAATGCTCTACCTAGGATGGTGTCCGGGTAGCCGTATACATTTCATCAGACGCGGCGTATCCGGATAAACTGACTGTAGGGGAGACTTTCCTTGCATGACCTCCAAGGTGCAGAGGAGTAGTGGAGGAAATTGTTCACGTCCATTGGTTTGCAATACAGGTCTGTATACAGGCATCCGGAGACCGGGTCTTTGGTGACCCAGGTGTCTAAGAAGCTGACTCTGGTGACAGAGATCTCAGAGGTGAACTTGATGGTCGGATGGACTTCATTGAGGTATTGGATGAAGGTGTCCAATTGTGATGTGTTTTAGGAAAATGAGTCATAAGTCGCAAAATTGATATTTTTCAAAGTGTTTTTTTCACAATATCTCATTATTGGAATGTTCTAATTCTTGGTGGGTTGATCACTTATAGCTATATCAATCGAGGTATCAAATATCAGCACAATCTATGTAATATAGTTTTGAAGGTCCTCATATGGATTACATTTACTTATTTTACTGTTTATTGACCCCCAAGGAATATTGGAAACATTTTTTTCAATAACGAAAATATCAAACTTAAAATCTAGAAATATTTATTAGATTATTAGACTGTTTACTATCATTAGAATCAGCTTGATCTCATGTTTTCAAATATGGTGATATCTCAAAATCTATTTTTTGCGACTTATGACTCATTTTCCTAAAACACATCTCAATTCCTCTCGGCCATGGTCCCAAATCAGTAGAATGTTGTCGATGTACCGCGCCCACAATCGTGGTTGTAGGCGGTAGTGGTACACAAACTTCTCTTCTAGGTAGTCCATGAAGATGTTAGCATATGTCGGGGCAACGTGGGTTCCCATGGCTGTACCCCCCACCTGGAGGTAGTGCTTGCCATTGAAACTAAAGTTGTTCTTCTCCAGTACTAACGCCAGTAGCTTGATGATACTGGTGTTGCGGAGATCATTTGAACATGTCTCTCCCCATCTTCTGTGGGTGCGTAGACACGCCTCGACAGCCCTCTTCCCTTCATAGTTAGGGATATTAGTGTAGAGGGAAGATACATCTAGGGAGACCAAGAGGGTTTCTGGTCTCAATTTATCCAATTTGGATATTAAATTAACTAGATGCATGTTGTCTCTGATATAAGACTTGATCTTGCGCACAAGGGGGCCCAAGTAGAGGTCTATATAACAGGAGATTTTCTCTGTGGGGCCCCCATTGCCTGAGACAATAGGTCTGCCCGGGCAGGGGGACTTGTTTTTATGTACTTTAGGAAGTAGATAGAACTCGGGGTTTTGTTGGTATCAGTGTTCAACATTGCTAGAGTTTCATCATCGATCTCGTCACGTTGGTTACAGTTGGTGAGGATACGGTTTATCAGTACATTATGCGAATGTGTCAGGTCGGACTGTTGTTCTAGGTAAAACTGGGTGTCACCTAGTTGTCTGTTACCTTTGGCAATGTAGTCGTCTTTTGACCAACAACCATCGTGCCACCTTTGTCTGCGCTCTTAATCATGATTGAGTTGTTCTCAATTAGTTCAGTCTTAGCTCTCTTTAGTTCTCTTGAGAGGTTCTGCCTTAAGGGAGCGCGTGGGATCGTGCGGTTGAGATCGGTTTCATTTACTACTATGAAAGATTCTAGTGGGATAGGACCCGGTGGTGGTCTCCACTTTGAGGGAATCTTGAAAAGTTTGTGACATTTCATGATTCGTTTTATGCTGTCTCTGTTCGTCATCACCACTGTCGGGGTAGCTGGAGGAGCAGGTTGTACGTTCGCGTTCGCGGGTTAGTTAGTTCTGAGTTTGTGGAAGAAGTGTTCCCTTCTACAAGCCTGGTGGGTTTTGTTCACATCATTTCTAATCTCGCCTAGATCGGGTTCTCCTGGTGTTTCACAAAAATTCTTACCTAATTCTAAGAGGGAAGTTTGCTCTTTCGTAAGGGTAAGTTGGGACAGATTGATCACTGTACTGTGGTCAGTGGAACATGGGCGTTCTTTCAACTGTGATAGGAAATCGTCTGCGAGTGAACTAGTGTTCTCCGGGCTGGAGTTGTTAATATTTCTACTCATTAGAATGCGTAATTCATTAGACGGAGAGAATTGAGGAACATACATATAAGGGTAAACAGTTTCATCACAAATCTTATTGGAATCACATGTGGTACACGGGTTGAACATTGGGAACCCAGGGAAGTTCCTCGGGTCCATGCCCATCATGGGGTTGAATGGGTGCATGTTGTTGCTATTGCCATTGTTTCTGGGATTTTCTGGTTGGTTCCAATACCCCTCCCTGTGGTTGTTGGGTTGGGGTGTTGTGGAACGGGAGTTGCTCCTCGACTTGGACTGAGAGCGGTCTCGTCGGGGTTTCTTGGTATTGTTGTTGGACTGTCTCCTGGGACTGTCTCTGGTCTGAGGACGGCCCCTCGATTGGCCACTTGGGCGGCCTCTCAACTGAGATTGTGTGTTGTTGTTTTTCTTGTTTTTCGCTGGACGGGGCACATCTTGTGTGGGAACATTGGTGCTCGTGACACCCGACGCTGTTGCCTGGGGGCTTAAGTGGCCAGTGTCTTTGCGAAAATCCTTTTTGTTTTGGAGAAAGTTGCAGTGCAGAGGGGAGGGCGATAGAAAGAGGGTGTGTGCTAGAGAGAAAAATGGAGAGAAAACGAGAGGCAGAGTGCTGGGGGTAGGGGGAGAAAAAGGGGAGGAAAGAGAAAGGGGGGATAGGAAGGGTGCAGAGGATAGATGGACAGACATTCAGGACAAGTGTGAGATGAAGTTGATGAAAACTCGGTTGTGTGGCAAGGTTGGATTAGATCTAAGAGAAGTTAGTAATGAATAGATATCTGAGGCGAATCCGAAGGGGATAATTTGGGTTTGAAACTAATTTCCCAATCTGAAACTGGAAGCCAATACAAATGTAAATCTGAAGGTGTGAAATGTCGCACAAAAGACATCGATATTGAAGTTACTGTTAGACTTACGACTGGAAAATCTTATCTCCTCCAATGCCAACTGGTATATATGATAGTGGCCGGAGATTGCGATGGGTATCATCTTATCTCTAATAATTGCTGCCGACTCTGGACACTCCTCATCACTCTCAAATTCAAATTCTTATTTCGGAACACGCAATTCGATGCTGGGCTTTCCATGATTTGCAAGTCATTTACACTCAGCGAAAGTGCTCTAGCACTTATTTTGATGGGCCTCGACGTTTATCCATATAATACCATTCTAAAGCATTAGAATTATTATTGAAATGGCCTTTTGATGAATATGTTTGAATAACATGTCTTGAGATTGTGTGATATCTGCTCGTGCGAATACATTTTTTGGAATATCAGAATTACAGAAAGAATTTGAAATAATTAAGAGGAATGTCAACGCGCTGGTGTTTGTTTATATACATCTATGTATTTTATTTTAGTTTTTCACTTCTTTCCATATAAAGAACATTTTATGTGAGATAACATCTTCACTAAACATTTGTATAAATAGTTGGTAAATGAGAGTCAGCAAATTATGAGAATAACGTACTCGTTGCACAATGCTTTTGACTGAATAAAAATCTTTAAATACAAATAAACATATACCAATGACAATTTTCTAATGGTTAATCATGAATTTAAAATTTACTAGTCCAATGACGCCCAATTAAACTGATACTGCACTTTCTATCCTTGCACACCATCGGGGGATAAGCTCTCTCCCCCCGAGTAGGGAAAAAAGCAATCAAGGCATATATTGGAGCTTTGTTCTAACTAGTTTAATAGTAGGGTTAACTGGATTACCTCACCTCAAATAGAATTACTACCCCTTTTCATTCTTAGTGTATCTACTAGTATAGCCGAAATAGAAATAATCTTAACGTGTATAATAACATAATCAGGGAGATCTTTATTGATATCATAATGTTCCGCCTGTACAATTAGTAAATTAGCTTACCGATCAATTTATATACATGTACTATAACCGATACGAATACACTGAGTTTTGCTGCATCTATTAACTTTGTATGTCTAAGTAGGTAATGTATTGTACTGTTCAGAGATCACATTTTTCATTGGGCAACCCAAGAATACAACTGCCTAGTCGGTTATCCGTCTTTTGGTATATTAAATGTATTATACGACCAATACAAATAATCTATAAAAATGCAATTGTGGTCTCACGCGAATCAGGCACAAGATACAAAATAATGACATAAAAACCCCCATTCTAATTAGGTAGATTGTAAGAAAAGGGAAATATACATGGTCCTGACGCAACTTCGCCCCTGGTAGCAGAAAGGGGAAATGGGGACATTTCTCAGTTAGCCTTGAAAGACCTAGCCTGTAGTATACGGAGAAAGGGACCAGGTTTGTCAGCTAACCACGGCACAGCCACACAAGAAGTAGGGGCAAGTAGACAAACGTGTGCAGCTACTAAATGGGCGGGCAGGACGGGAAGCTATTATGGAGGGTAATAGGCCGGCTGGGAGGTCCCTCTCTGTCTGTCTCCCTCTCTCTATATATATATAGAGAGATATATTCATGGCTAAGCATTTGGACCTATTGGCGAAACAACGTCCATGATTAAACTACCAAGTTTGTCTGGTCAACACAATAGCGTCTTAGAAGTCTTTTCATGTTTATGCTATCTCGTGACAGAGGATACATGATTTTGGATTTAAGATTGGTCGTTAATTTTGGTATTCAAGATGTTAAAAGTTAATGAATGTTCATAAGTCCAAATAAATGGATGTTGAGATACCATCACAATATTATCTAAGAAAATGAGATTAGCTGGAATCCAATGTTGTTAACATTTAGGAAATCGAAAGAGTTCTACATTCAGTTTTTTAGTTTAAGTTTTTTCTGGGTGGACAAATAGCTAAATATACTCCATATGATGACCTTAGAAACTTAAGGATATATTTAATACCCTGGCTTGAGGTTTGGCACATGTATTTACTACGCATTCAAGCGTTTGCTATCCCAAACATGAGAATACTCCCACAATAAGATTCTGGTTATAAAACACTTAAAAATATCAATTTTGCGACTTGTTACTCATTTGTCTGTAACACATCACACACACATACATATATGTTATGATTATGCAAGGAACCGTGATGGAACATGGACCCTCTTCCTATTACAAATTGCTGCTCTCGGGATCAACAAAACCATTAGCTACAAGGCTATTAACTAACTATCCATCCATTTTGTTGACGAAATAAAATGTATTTGAAAGAGATTAATTTTAAATGGCATTTTGACAAAAGCCCTTTTAATTAAAACCAGATTACTTCAAATCCAATTAGCTTCCACCAATTTATCTGCAGCTCATGACCTGGAGAATTTCCCCCAGTAGGCAATTTAACTTATTTGATACATAAATAGTTAAATTGCCTATCTGGGGAAATCTATAGTACATCAAGCATTCGAATTACAGTGGAGACAACAGAAGGGTTGGTTGCTTAAATTCACTTTAGGTCGATCGTCTGGACTGTACAAACGAGGGGCTATATCGTTCAAATGGTTGTTCCGTTTTACATAAAGACGATAATGTAACTGTTGTATCTGTTTGTTTCTCCAGGGTATACGTGTTGCGATTCTTGCCTATGTTCTTTCCAATGTCTGAGTGGCCATCGTTGCACATCTGTGTTTCAGCTCCGGTTTAATATTAATCAATATTAAATAATGATATTTCGTGATCATATAGGTTTACTTCTGCGAGAATACATATATTATGAATATCGGAGGAGGAGCAGGAGATGGGAGGAAATGAACTAAAGCGACTGGATAATTATTAAAGTTCCAAAGGACCAAGGGTTGAAATATTCTATGTTCCAAGCACAGCTTCGAGATATAACATCAAGAGTGTAATACTTCTTTCATATGTTCCCTTTATTCCTCCTTGTGTGCTGGGGTGAAGACCTTGCTCCTCACCCCGATTTATGAACAGGTACATAAGGTATATCAATGATTTCTGACATAAGGTAACATTATGTTTGCAATACAAAACAGGAATAACTAAATAAATATAATATTGAAATAAGTGCACACTTGAACATAAATGTTGAAATGTGTAATAAATAGCATGGTTAACGTCCGGATGGAATAATATGAATGGTTAATTAATGATAAATTAATCAAGTTATATAAACTGCAAATATCGTCATGGGTTGCAAGGTAGACCCCAAGTGGCGTCCGGAGGTACTACCCGGAGGTGCCCGGATCCGGAGCTGGATCCGGAGCTGTCCGGAGCTCAGTAGAAACATTGCAATATATGCATCTCTCAGGATCGTTACATACAAACAGATGGCATATGTTCCTTGGCTAGCTCTCTATAGGGAGTAGAGAATATATCTTAACCTGTAATTCTCAAGAGTTGCATGACCTTATTAGGAGATGTAACCACGTTAAACTTGAAATGACCTTAGTAACATATCCGAACCTTTTTAATCTCACCCACAGCACAGCAACATAAGTATACATATTTCTGTCTCAAAGCTATTATAGTCCTCTTATAACTATGACCTAAGCAGATACCTAGATAATATATATGTAAACAGCAGAAGTACCTTTCTTCGACTGTTTCAATCATCAATCATATTCCTATCTAAAGGTCTTGAATTCCACCATTCGAACACAGACATGTTCAGTTTACATTACAATATGTATATTAAAATGGATACATTTTTGTTGATAATTCCGATGTTTCTAGGAAGGATACTATAATGTCTCTGGAGGCGCTCACTGTAATCAAGAGCCTGTAGCCTGTATGGGGTTTTTACTATATTGTTGTGTATATATGTACTGCTGTGTGGTGCTGTCCACTGAGGGTAGTGTGCTTGTACTATCCTCAGTGGGCAGTACCAGTTCAACTTAGCCACATACCAGAGAGTATGTTGGCCGTTTTCTCTCCTTTACACAACATTAGCTTTCTGCTGTATTTCTCCAATCAAGAAGCATAGTGTCATTCATGTACCATTCTGGCCTTTATGATACTACTTCCAGTCCGTTTATGTACTGTTTACCCTGTTTCTTCATTATTCTTTACATGACCATGTGAATGTAGATACCATTCGTGTGCTTTTGCTGGTTTATATAGATGGCTAGTCTACCCGAGCATTCTTGGATAATAAAGTAGTATAAAAGGTTTTTCCTTCTGTGTGCTTTATTAGCGGTTGAGCAGATGGATCCTAAGAATCACTACAAGCCTATATTTTATCAGCTTTTAATATATATGCTGTGCAAAGGGACAATCAAAAGATATTCTCTTAGCTTAAGGCACGGTACATAAAGATCATTAGGGAACAGGAGAAGCTAGCCCGAAATACCAATGACCTTTATAAGATGATGTACCATGGATTAGTGGCGAAAACACCTGCGAGTAATACTACCCTCTGGTGCAATCTTCCTGGCGGCTATTTTGGTAAACACCTTTGATGCCGGATTATGGGGTCATTTCCCCTGTCCCCCATCACCTATATCAGGCACAAGTTTTACATGGGAACCCCTCTGTGGAGACGAGGTTGAATGTCTATGATTTTGTTAAGCTAAGTTCTATTTATTCTCACGTACTGTTTTATTAATATTGAGTCGTAAAATCGTGTTTACGCAGGGAAGCAAAACGACTTCGCAGTGCCTAGATCTTACGTCTGTAGAGGGCCTAGAGGACCAGACTGCCTCAGTCGTCTTCCACTAATGAACGGAGCAATCATTAGTGTAAGTTGTTATGTAAAAAGCTGGACAGAATTTGTAAACAACTTTCAGTTATTATCCTTTGAGGAACAATGGTAGAAAAACATCTAAAGCTACTTCTTCACTGAAGTACCTACACTCATAGCTACGTTGCATAAATTTGCATTGACGATGGCTTTTCTATCCTTGATACGAGCGAGTTTTAATAATCAATATATTTGTCTTGCTCCACTAGAAGTCTTACAAATGTATCTGTAATGTGATATGAATCACAATGAATCAGGTGAATCTAGATCAATTTCTGAAAAGGTGGTGCCGTTTATAAATAAGGCATTATTTGCCAGGAAATAATACTATTGTTCGTCAACCTAGAGAATGGTTTTACTGAATTCGAAATGAAAAATGATACATTGGTTGGTACAATAGATATAGATATGATATGATAGAAACTGCTTTCATTGTCCATAACTTTAATTTACTAACTGTATATATAATCGTCATAATAATATTAATAATGCTGTTTTTCATGATAAAGTGGATTAATATCATATTAATTTAGATGGAGTGAATCGTTGTTAGGTTGGGTTCAATGCATAGGTACATTCATCAAGAATAAAATAGGTTTTTATTGTTTAATTACGTTTCAAACACAGAACTACTTTCTTGCCTAACAACACTCGCGTATGGATATGTGTACTACTTTCATTATATTTTATAACATAAGGCCCTGGTGGACTTCATGCAGCTTGTATTTGTGCAATTAACCCAGGTTGTTTTCTATAGAGATTCTAATGTCCTATAGAGATTCTAATGTCTTATGTGTATGTCTGCATTAGAGATTAAGCAGAGAGAGTTGGTCGCTATTCCAGTGGATGGCCACCTCCCACGCAGCTGTCAGTGAAACACAAGGTAACAGCAGGGGGAGGGAGTGCAATAGTGGGAATACTGTATGTTTCAAAGGGCCTACGTATTCCCAGATTTCGCAGCACTCATAATAGGCTGCTTTGCTCGATGTACAAGACTTTTCGCCTGACAGTACACAATATTAGACAGGAAATCGTCCAAGCTTTAATTTGATATAAAATATGTTCCTGAATTTGTATTATTAGCCTTTCTGGCCTACCTTTCATCCAGACATTTTTGTCAACAACTATGGCGATCAGAACGCAATATTTTAGGACGTAACATCACCTACTGCATGTACATTAGTAACGCGTCCTTAACAACGCTTTTCCAGCGTACAGAGCTCGGTGTGTGTGTCAGTCATTGTATATACAGTTAGTATGGTTCAACTTGTAATAATAATAATAATAATAATGTTTTAGATGAGTTGCCTTCTCTCAATTTTTTGATGATAATAATATAGGTTGTGATACCACATACATGTAGCGGAAGGGTGGAATGACATCAGCAGATAATGTGCCAATTTCGCCATCCGATGAACAATCTAATGGGATTCAATTTCTCTGAGAAATGCTGATGATGTGACATGGATTTGGTATTACCACTTTATACATCAATTTTCAGTATTTTTGTGTGAAAAAGTGTCAAACTAAGTAAATAAAAGCGCTGCTCCACCAGTCAGCCCTTACTTTACGGTTGGTTTTTAATATCTAAAAAGGAATTATACTTTTCGGACGTTTGGGACTGAAGAGATTGATTATTGCATGCGTTCATCAGCCAAATTATTTCCAGCAGTTTTCCAGCAGTTCTTTTGAATTGAATTGAACGAGCAGGACGTGAGGATATAAAACTGATTTGTTGAATACTCTCCTTCTTTCTTAGACCCTAGGTCTTATGGTAGTATCCAAAATAGTATATAATTTGTGTCATTGTATGGGTGCGTTCCTAACACAAAACGCACTATCCAATCATACCCCAAGGCATTCTATTGCAGCCAGTGCCAGAACAGAAGCAACAAGAGTGTTGGATCGTCGTCCCCTGGATTGATTTCTTGGCCTCACTTTATCTACTGCATCGATATGGGACCTACCTCCGTGTTAGACATCCTAGTCTGGATCAGTAACTATATTACCAGTCTTAAACATAGAACCAGGCATTGTTTGTTCAACAATCGGATTTCGCGTATTAAGGCTGAGGTCAATTACTGATATTTTTCTTGCTTGACACTAGGAGAGCAACCTCAGCCAATGCTCCATCATCTTTGTTTTATTGTGGTCTACATGTCATCTGCAATGTTTCCTATCGAAAATAACACAGGGTCCTTAAGATCCAACGAATTCCTGTATTTGTATAGTATACTTTGGGATTAAAAGGATTTTAAATAAGTGTGTATACATGATTTAAGTTCTACCTAACGTTGTGTGATGTGGCATTGTCCACACATATATCGAGAAGACCCTTGAGGTAGAGTTTCCATGTACACACATGTATACGTGTTAATGTCCTACTATGTTTATTTCAAATATAACTAATATTCATATAATTTTCCCCTATTTTCCCAATATTCCAGGGAAATAATTATGGTAATCCTCCCGATCTTGTGACCTTCTGTCAGCATATGGGTCAGTTTGATTGCAGCAGTTTAATAGCATTATGTGACTGTTTTCTTTAATGACAATGTAAGAGTTGCTAAAATGCCTTAGATGCCAGATGCCAGAATTCGCTAACACCTTTAACTGTGAATGCTGAGCGAATTTAGGCATACAGACCAAAGGAAACTGTTCTGAGACATGACAGATGGTGTCATCTCTTAATTTTGACCAATTACAGCTTTATTATTCAAGAGGGTGGGTATAAAAGGCAGGGAAGGATGGTAAGGAAATCAGACATTGAGATTCCAGTGGAGAGTGAAGAACTGAACAGGAATTGTTGCTATTGGATGGGATTGTCCCTGGAAGTCCAATAGAACAACTGGTTTGATTCTTTATTTTCTGCTGAATTCTTCCCGTCCTTCTCTACAGCCTTGGGTACTGTGAGTTCCATTTATTTTACCAATTATATTGCATTATTTGTACTTCATTTCAGAGATTATTGTGATTTGATTTGATTTATGTGTGTATATTGTGTATAGCCTAGACCAGGCGCTCTAGTGCATGCTGAATAGTTGCCTCCCCCAGTAGAGAGGGAGAAGAAAGTTCCTCCCCCATGAGAGGGAGAAGTATTGAATGATTATTATTGATATTTGTGTTTATAAAAATATGTGAGAGAAAGTACATCTCTTGCCTTCTAAACATTGAGTCAAGTATTTTGGGTTACTTTAGTATATCCAGTATATTCAGCTACATATGACACAGGTCTACCTTTATGCTTATATAATCAGGTATTAAATATTCATTGGTGACATATTGATTTATATTGCATTATTATGTAATGAGTTACCTAACAGCAACTGAGACTATTAGGCTATATTATTTCGTGTTATTGTTTATTTAGAATATCTATCATTATCATTGTTATCATCCTAGAATATCATATTTAGATATCTATTAGTATTAGTCTCTATTACCCTTAGTTATTATTACGTCATCATATCATATCATATTTGCATATCTCCCCATATTAATGTGTATGATTACAGGTTAATAAGTTAGATATTATCATTATTCTCACCTCGCTCATATTGTCTTATATATATTGTCATTGTTCTTTATCCTTCTATATACCTTTATACCTCCCCTGTGTACGACGGACATGGTTAAATTCCCTTAATAAAAGCCAGTCAGAGAAAGCTTAAGTGCACTTACATATATGCGTCTAGGCGCGTAGAAGGCTATTAATTATTCATTTACCCATTGTTATATTGAATGTCACGTACATTGCAACTCAAATAAAAGGGGAGATGATCTGAGCTACCAGTATCATTCTGAATTACATCCTACACGTCTCAACTCCAATTTTTACTTTAGTGACTTCAAGTATTTGGGACTTCTACTATATTCCTCCAGGAATATTGGAGCTAAGATAAATAGATTAATCTTCTGGACTGAGAGATTAACACTGGTGGAGAACGCCTTAAGATACATACGGTACCAGCATTAGAAAATGCTTCAGCCTACAAAGAGAGACAGCTGTCACAAAGACCATATGGCAGACAAAGTGGCAGGAGACTGGCTTTTTGACAGGGAGAGGTAAGTGCAAGATTTTGTTTATTGTAGCAGTTGCTCAGATAAACTTACTAGTGTATTGACAGGTGGGAGACATAAAAACCAATATGGTTAAATGGTGAGTGAGTGAGATTGGTTGCTTAACGCCCATATCAACACATTTAAGAGTGTGTTAATCAAGGGCGGGAGAGCTGAGAGGGAGGCAGTTTATGATCATACCCAGGAAAAAGAGATAGATAAGAAGGGAGACAGAGACAGAGAAAAGAGACAGAAAGGCATTTTATGGTCATACCCAGGACACTCACAATATACATATATGTTACTGACAGAATGGTGAGTTTTTTACTTCTACTATATTCCTCTAAGGAATATTGGAGCTAAGATAAATAGATTAATCTTCTGGACTGAGAGATTAACAGTTGTTGGGTATGATGGAATTCATTTTTCCTCGAGACATTAAAGAGGGGCCATCTGCAATTGTACCCAATACATTAAGAAGCCATTTCTTCTCTAATTGAAATATTCTTAAATCAAAGCTTAAATTATTCATCATTGGAAAGCTTCACGAAACCTCTAAGGAGAGTTTTCTTCAACACAAGATTTAGATCAATGAACGAATAGTAGGGAAAAAGGGTCAGTGTTCCTAAGCCTAGTCCCTGTTTTCGGCCTGACTGCTCCCAAATCCCCAAGTCGTGATAAGCGGCAAGAACGTCTTTTTTTGAATGCCTACTGAAAACTAGTAAAAAAAAATACAGAAGTCCCTTGGTGTCTTACAGTGTTTTGATCAGACAACCCAGACCTTGCTTTTCTATACTAACCAGGAAACAAAAAGCATCGAGCCAAGATTTTGAATCCACAGGCAAAGTGGTGATTTGCCTGGATTTCTGAAACTGAGGGTGTCGAAAATGTGACAAACGGGGAAGCGACAATTGCTTAGATGAAAACATCAATGATTTTGTTGCACCAACCCAATTTTAGTTTAAATCAGTCCTCTGTGATGAAAACTTTTTCAGTATCAAACTTATTTGTGTTTAGAAGGGCACCGTTGTTAAACATTCAGGGATCGTTCGTTATAGGTTGAAATGGGTTCTGAGGGAGGGAACATAATTATTAAGTAAGCTTATATGCCAGCATGTAAGCAGTTATAATAAGGTCTGGACTTAGGTCTGGACTTTAGAAAAAGCCGTAAAATGTCGATTTCCAAGTCATGACATGTTCCCGGTTTTTAACAATAGCAAATATAGTCAAATATTCAGGGTAATGCCAATAATCTGTCAAATTTTAAAATTTGAGTAACACCATAATGTGCATACTCGGGTGAAGGCGTAAGAAATTGTACACTCCGCCTACACCAATCCACTCAATTAACCAACATTTAAGACCAAAATGAAGTTTAAAGTACAGTTCAACACAAGCGAACACACCTTTTAATTCAACGCAATACTAAATGCGCCCAGTTATACCTAGTATTAACCATTGTTCAGCCTAATATAGCAGAATTTACTAAGTGGCTCTGGAAAAAATACTGGATGTACGTTTTATATCCTAGTTCGATCCTCACTAAATCCACATATATGTAGGATTTCTTTCCAGAGTGGGCTGTGAGTTTCCTGACGACCTGTTCTACATTGTCTGTCCCATACCATAACCTAGTGGGAAAATTGAGACAAATATAGAAGCACTCTATTAAGGACTTACCTCTGGGTGGTGGACATGACGCCAGTTTGACGTAGACATGATAATATGTCATTTTGAAGGAGTATGAGTTGCGAGCCTGTTGTCCAGGACATGTTTCATCCTCTCCTTTATCCGTGCGACCATGTTGTTTAGCTCCCTGGGGATCCATCTTAGCAACTTTGATAAAATATCTGGGCGACCTCTCCCCTTTATCTGGAAGGTTGTTCCTTCCACATGAGTTAACTGCTCCCCCATTACACATCACACGCTGTTTATCGGGGGTGATGGTGAGGTTGGAGCTCGTCTCACATTGTTGCGTTTTGTGCAAGTTTCTGTTGAATGACAACACCCTCGTATGTTTTGTCCTTGGGTTGTAAACTCTGAGAAAGGATGGGTGCCACCCTGCCTCAGCTTTTACGGTAAAGTCAAGATCTGTTAAGACACAGAAATCGCTGTAGTTTAGGGATTCGATCATCCGTGATGCCATTTCATCAAGGAGGGTCACCTGCAATCTGTAATGGTATTCATCCATGTAGACCCTGTCGGAGGGAGGCTGGTCTACACCAGCCCGCATCCAAACTGAGCCATCACGTGTCACAGAGATGTAAACACTGTGTGGTATACCTCTGCCATCTGTAATTGTGGTGTAACCTGTGTCCGAGTCACACCAGTCCGAACCTAGAATATATAAACAAAGGCATGGTCAGTATTTGATGAAGTTTAATTCAATTCTTATTTTATTTTTGAACCGTTTTACAACTGGACATTCTGATTCTCAATTGAACCTTAGATTCAACATAGACTAGTATAAAGACGTTACAGGTAAGAAGCAAATAATACACAAAGTTACCATTTTACAGATGTGAGTATAGTTAGAGTATGGGATGCTGGTTCTTATCTATTGTATTACCAAAAGGAGGGTTCATCGATGCATTACTCTGTACCTGTATCTGTACCTGGCTTAACTTGTGTTGGTTTGTTATACCTCAGGAGTTAGGACGAAAACCCTCTTTTTTTAATCAAGTATCTACCATGTTATCATCCATATTAGGAGAACGGTTTACTTTGGAAATGATACCGTTTCAATTTAATAATGATACCGTTTCAATTTAATAATGAAAAAGAAATCATATAATTGTATGTGGAAAAGTGTCTCTTTTAATTAAAGCTGTGCTAGACACTGCACAACCACCGCTTTTTTTTTTTAAAAAGCCGCTATCGGCTATTCTTCACCCCCTAATCAGTTGTACCCGTTATCACGGTTGGGCGCAATAGATGGGGAAACGAGAATTACTGCCGTCTTTGTAAACACAATAAATGATTGCTCAACTTTTTCTTAGGCCGGAATCGTTTCTTTGTTTTATAAGCAATGCAATTAGCCAGTATTTACTGGAACAATATTGTCTAGAAAAGAAGATATAAGCCCATTTACCACCACCAAGGCCTGTGATAAGATTCGAATCGACGGCCATTGCCGCGAAATATATCAACAAGCGCCGAAAATGGTGTCTCCCAATACCGCCGCAAGCGCCTCTGCACGCAGGCATGAATATCCCATACACACAACGCCAGTGGCGATGTGTGTATGGGATACTATGTAGGATGGGGCTGGGTGGAGGGGCGTGCGTCAGCAAATGTTTTTCTTTATTCATATAACCTAACAATAACCATAGCAAACCTTACACAAATCGTAATATCTCCTCGCGGTTATACTCTGGACTTGACCAAGCTGTAACTCCATAACTAATCACATTATCAGTATAACTGAAGAGAATCGAACAAAATGTCGGATGGTCATAGTCTATAGAAATATATAATGTGGAACGAACGGATGGCTGTAACCCGATCCGTATTTCACTTTAAGGTAAATGACAACTACAACTCCGATTATGTATGGGAATAATAACAAAACAGGTTTTAATGAGAAATCGATGACTTTATAAAAGAGTTTTAGGGTACAACGGGAAAGCTATAGAATTCCACTGTCTAGTTCCCTCTTCTAAACAAGAAGTAATACGAGATATCAATTCAATAATGCAGGGAGAAGCTCCCCACTCCTCTATATATAGAACCACCTCAACAAAAACAATTCAATAATGTATATTGGTTTATATTTCCAGTCAAACATGGCAGTATAATTTCAATAAGTAACGTACTCTTCTATTGCAGCCATAGTTATTCCAGGGTGAAATAGTACCCATGAAACTCAAAAGTAACCCAGCTTACCACAGCCCATACCCAATTGCTGTATGTTCAAATGATCTTTACTGATATGCATATGAATGGCAACTTGCAAAAGTAATATAAAGAAATTAGCTGGTTGGACATGAGCCTCATCCTGCCTCAGCCTTCACTGGGAGAGGAAGAAATGATGAGCCCAGAAAAGAAGGTTAATTTCGCAAGTGTTGAACATTGGCGCATTTTAACATTAGGCAGAGTGAAGGGAAGATTTCTTGGAAATGAAATGTATTCACTCTTTTCCATTGCTGACATCATATGTTGTACAGTCCCTGTCTATAATTGTCATAGGCAACGTTCCAATGTCTAGTGGAAAGGCTATCCTGAATTAAGGCACCTGCACTGCGAAAAATTACTAACGAAATAGCAAATATTACAAAATTCAGCTCTAAGAATTATTTCCAATAAATCTAAATTTGAAAACATGGATAACCAGCATACAATATTTATTATCATGCCACTCCAAGAACGCAGGAATCTCCATATATTGAGCATAGCCCATTATTTAGCATCGCAACATATCAACCTACATCACAGAAAATTAAAGACATGCAGTCATACAGAAAACAGGAGAAACCTAACAGTTCTGCAGCCCACATCAGCGAAGATAACAAACTCTAGAATTTACAAATGCCAGACTAGGTAGATCTATAGCTCCACAACCAATTAAACCCCTAGTCAACCTCCAAATTAGCTAGTCAACCCTGGAAGACCAGATCCAGATCTGATGTGTACCACCTGAATTTTGTACTCACTAGTCATGACAAAAAAAAAGAATTTTATTATTATTATTACAAGTTGAACCGCACTAACTGTATGCCTACGACAAAATAAAAAGAGTGTTTTGAATGGTCCATATTTCAATTTTTCAAAGAGATTCATACATGCAGGCGTACAGGTATGTATTAACAGTTACATTAAACATAAATATCAACGACCATGACCCTTTATTTCTCAGGTATGTAGCAGCACAGATTCATTATAAAAACATCTAGTACATAATAAGTAGAGTTACGATTGTCTTTGTGGCGGGAAAGTGTACCTTTGCATTACACAATACCTAACAACGATTAAATATAACTAAATTGATATAATATTCATACAGTTAATCATGAAAAACGGCACTGTTAATATTGTTATGACGATTATATAGTTAGTAAAGTATAGCAGTCTTTCACTTCAACAACCTTAATTGACCAATTTATTGTAAATGTTAATGTTGCCTAAGAAATATAATCCCTCTTTTATAGCCTTGAGACCTAACCTTACAATTAGAATGATCCTCTGACAATAATCTATATGGCGTAACAATATTGTTCCGTGGTAATTGCATTCCTAGTTTCCCAGCTGTGCTTTCGTTTCCAGCCAGAATATGTGTTTCGGTTTAGTTACAATACAAGGATATAGGAGGTAGTTACCAGTATTCGGGGTGGTGCATAATCGTTACTAAAGGTGTCATCATGTAACGTTGTTTATAAAACTCTTAGTAGCAAATCATAAGACTATTTTACAAATACAAATCATATTGATTACAAGGTTATGATTTGGTATCATTATAACACAAAAATGCAAGGAAGGATTCTGTATGGTCATGATTAATACACCACTCATTTAAATACGGATTATTGACTATTATACATTTATCATAAAGAATCACTACATATTATATTAAAGATGGGATGCTATAATTATGTCCTCTCAATAAATGGGTGGAATCTAAGATCTGTTCCCCAACAAGTTTCAATTTTATGCACCGCATTTCTGCTTGCAGGGAAATTAACTAGAGCTTAACAATTTTGATTCTTATATTCTTAACGATTCTGACGATTTTGTACTTTTGATATTTTATATGTTATAGGCCTCTGATGAAATAATAATGCAGACAGATGAAGCACTCCACCCATTGTCTACCTTGCCTGAATCTGCCCCGAGGATCGAGGGCCGTCCCATTCGCCATGTTGCTCAGTCTCCATCGATTTATTCAGGATTGGATTGATTTAGCTAAGCCCTATCATTCACTCTGCCATTTACTGATTCATAAAAATGTCAGCAAACAATATACCCAATCATTCAATCCATCCACATTGGTCTCGCCAACTTAACTTGTCTTTTGCATCTTCGCCACCAAGAAAAACATCCCCCAATGATCAACATCAATTCATTCAATGGTGCGAAGTAGGGTGCGGCTTAAAGTTGGCAGGAGTTAATGAAGTCAGCTAAATTATCATTCAAAGCCAAGCGAATTCCTCGCCGCCACTGGAGATCAATCGAGGGAAAACCACGGTTTACTCGTCTTCTTTTTATTTTCTTTTACAAAAGCCATCGTCTCAGTCAGGTTGAACAATCTGGTAAATAATCTGTTTAAGACATCCAGTAGATACAGGGTTTAACTTGGTCGTCTATCATTTGAATAATGTAGTAAGCCCACTTTAGTTTAGACTGCAATAGTGGCAGATAGACGCAGAAGTCATAAAGTAAATAAGGGTCATCAAAATAGTATGTTTAGCTATCTTCTTATCATCTAACGAAAAGGTTAGTATATGATTGGCACATTATCATCATAATTGAGAATTTTAAGTCAATCAGTCCCCTGCCTCCCACCCACCCCCTTTTTCCCGACGCGCACACACCTACAACTACACTCACTCACAGCTGAATGTGGTTACATAAACGACTCTGTTTGAGTCCTGTTGGCATCGGCAAGGACACTGTAACTGTTTGAAGTGTTATGCCAATAGGACTCCAACAGAGAGTACAATTTTATATTCAATGACTCCTCTTGCCTCCCCAATCCCGCCCTCTTTCCATACACTCACCCACACACCCACACTAGAAAAAGAATGTTACACATAATTCTATTTTGATTTGAAGATATTGGTCCTATCATCGAACCTAACGATAACTCCAGATGTTGCAAGAAATAATTATGAGCCTTGATATGGGTCAATTTTCTTTGAGGAATCTGCTTATGAACTTACTCTGATTCCGATCTCCCAGGCTTCCTTTTATTTGTAATACCAAATCTTTATGACCAGTACAATCTCAGCATAGGAAGACGTTCTTCAGAGAAGAAGCGACAAGACAAAGGTAACTAATCTGCATATCATTAAGGCCAGCTAATGCTGCTGAGGCGAAAAATTAAGTCAAGGAATCAAAAAAGCAAGGCTTTGTGATTGAGTGATGATGGAGGACTTAGAGAAGAGTGATGTGTTGATAGGAGATATTCTGGAAAATGACCGCCTAACTTTGATGTATTGATAACTTGTTCATCTGATCCTGCTATTTAAGTGTGAAGGGTGTCATCTACAATGAAAGGAGATAAATGAGGCGGGGTGATTATGGATCGGGCTTGAGAGTACTAGATGCTATCTAGCCCAGGCCTGCATATCACTCTACTGTTGAACTATTGCTGCGACTAACAGCGACAAATAGGATGGTGTACATATAATGCATTCATCGCCAAGCAGGAGGTGCCATACAACAAGTGCATACATCCTTTATTACTGCCATGAGTGCTTAATTAATTAATGTGTGTATAAATGAACAATGAAAGATTGGTGCAGATAAAAAAAAAGGGATGCAAACTTTGAGCTCCAAGCAGGGGACCATCAAAGGGGAGCTTTGTGCTTCCAGATTCGAATTGAATTGAATGCATTTAAGGTGATGATATTCCTCTAAGGAATATCGTTTTTCCATCAGGAGATCAAATGAGACAGGAGAAAAAGGCAATGGAAACTGGGTTAAGCATGCAACTTACATGTAAATATACTATACATATATATATATATATATGTTAATTTCCTTGTGGCTTGCCTTATTACATGGTCAATGTTAACAGTATTTCAGACATAAGAATTGTCGAGTTTAATTCTACGGGAATACCTAAAGGTATCATTTGGCAGAGAAGCAAGTGTTTGAGTGACTGCAAAAGCTTAGCGCAAACTTAATCCACAATTATCAGTAGCATTAATATGGTCCCAACAGCCATCCTAGCTGATCAACATTTCAGTATGATTGCTTTAAATGTCATCAGCTTTTGACAAATACAATAACGAACGTGACTTTCGTTAAGCGAGCATTTCGGTGGTCCGGCGGGGGAAGCTCGTAGGCAATGGTAAAACATGGCTTCCATGCATAAGACCCACAAATCGTGGAGTCCTATTCTATTCATCGGGCTATTCTGTGACTTTTTGGTCACCAGCGACTGACCCTCATTTTGTGTGATGCTCCCTAGCTAGCTAGCTACACACTGTCCCATTGGTTTCTATATGGTTATAAACTGCTTTCCAACCATTCCATCTCCATTCCATAGACATGGAGGTGTAAAGCAAAAAAAGTGAAATGGTTGGCCTTTGGATCCAGTATCGCCAGGAATCATGAAAGGGAGACATAGCTCTTCCTGTACACCATGCATCCTGCCCTCTGCTTTGGAACCGGAAATGATAAATTTACACCTGGTCGGATCAGTATCCTCAGAGAGGTCAGAAAGTTTTGTATTATACTATATTGCATATATATAAGTCTTGTATAGATTTGCTGGGAGTTCGGGTATACAATCATGCATGTAGGGTAAGTTGGATAATCTTATGTTATGTCATGCCCTATATACCAGCTTAGGGTATATAACAAAGCAAGCCCTCTAAAAGAATTTGCGATGGTTCATGTATAAGCGATTGTTGTATTAATGAACTGAGTAAAATCACAACTGCTGTGCTTTCCTGTCCTCAACTGCATCATGTGCTAGTGGAAGACCACTGTAATGGTAAGCTCGGGGCTGTATAACCTATATCATTGATTGAATGTAACTGTGCTAGATGATTGTGCCCATACCTAAATAAAGAGTTGATTCGTTTGAAATAAGATCATCACATATACTCTTATGGTGTGTAGTGCTGTGGTGCAAATGCTCTGTCAGCCGGTGGAAATTTTAGCAATAACTCCCATACATACTGCCTACACTTGTACATGTATTATGAAATATCGCTCGCCTAACCATTTAAAGTTGTGTTTGCAATCGCACACTCGGTGGGGTTTACCTACTTAATTCGCTGATGAGGCAGGGCAGTATTCTATTGGGTGAAATCTGAGAAAGGGACCAAGGCACATACATTTTAGATTCTAATTTAAGTCCATCATTCATTATTAGATGGTCAATTTCCATCATAGTGTACAGCAGATGTCTCTGATTAAATGCAGTACACAATTCAATATACTCTGACTGGTTTTAATTTTGTAAAGATGTAAAAACATATATTACATAAAATATGATATGAAAGGCTACCAAAATGGATGGTTCTATTAGAAAATATAAGCCATGTTTATGATATATTATGTGCCTGGCATTTTTGGTGGCTTTCATTGACCTTGGTGAGTTTTGGTGACTTACAGTGGAAACATCAAACAGACGCCAAAGTAAGAAAAGGGTGGCTCCGGATCTCCGGATATCCATTTCCCCCTGACCTAGATGAACCAACGATGGGGCATGATAAACCGTTCGACTAGGCGTCAAAGAATGTGTTTACATATCCTGTGGGACAGTTCTCACGAACGGTATTGTTGAATAAGGCAATAGGCAATGTCTGTTCCCAAACCGCGAGGCAGCAAACTTGTCCAATATCATCTTTAAGTCATGGATAGACCTCTCTGTATGACACCCCCTACTATAACACTTTCTATCTATAGTAATACACTAATGATGGCTGGCAATCTACACAATGTAATAGGTTGTGGTACCGGCGTGTATTGCTTGTGTTGCCGTCCACTGCATTTGGAATGAACGTAGATCTATACATCATGATTTGTAAAAATTGTATGGCCGTATGGAGGCAAATCAGATATGTAAGATGCACTATCCTATCTATACAACTTAGTAATTTCTCATGGGTCCTATAAATGCATTATTATTTTATCTTGTGGCCTGTACACTACATTGTGTTACAAGATACAGACCTATTAAGAAAGGGTGGTTGAAACTTGCACATTTGCAGTACATTAATATGATGTTTACAAACAAAGCCATTGGCAGCACATCAGACAGGTTGAATTAACCAAAATTTAAGCTAAGTCTTTTTTTTATTGCATTTGAAAGGACAATTTCCATCTAATAATCGAAGAATCAATCATTCACATTAGGAAAAAACGTACTATCCGCCATGGATGTTCTCAGACGTCGCCTTTTGTAGATACTAATAGATAGAACACAACTGTCATATATGTATATAAAGAGACCAAAGCATACTAATTCCTATGATTATAATGGGAACAATCCCTTAGGCTTGCTTATGCCTTTTACTTCCAACTGGTATATAATAATCCTTAAGGTTTCCTGAATTGCGTTGCCACTAGTGCACATACAATTAAAGTTAGAAAAGACTAAATCCTCTGGGCTTTAACTTCTGCCAAACTAAATAGCACTGCCTGGGTGCCAGACAGCTCAAGACCCCAGTGGAATACTTAACATTAACTTTGCACAGCTAGGTGTACTTGGTCGATAAAAGTTAATCTTTTTGACAAAAGAATCGAAGAAATTAAGTTTAGAGCTATTAGTATAGTTGGCGAAATTATCCATAAAGGGGAAGACATCACATACATCACATCACATACATAATTTTCGTCTATGGATGGTTTGGAAGATGGAGCATCAGAAGATAATCAATTTAGTACAGCTTGGAATTATGTAGAAAATCTGTTTTGAAAATAGGTTGCCAAACGTGGATGCAAAATGCTAACCACCAACCGTGAAAGCATCTGGATTTCTCACCGAATATTGCAGAATAGGTCTGGGCGTTATGTCATATTTTTGCCTATATTAGGCTTGCTTTCCGAAGATGGGCCATCACAAAAGAGTAATTTTCATTTGCCCACTGCATATTTAGTTAAACATAATTTAGCTGGAACTTCAAGCGAAAGTGCTCATAAATACAAATATATTTTTTATAATGATTGAACAAATAGCTTCAAATACTCAAGATCGACAAAGATTCTTGTTTTAGATGTTATATACATTTTCCATGTCCTCCATTACTGTTAGAATCGAAATTAGAAGCTTCTCCACACTCTTAATCATATTTCTATATACTATTACTATAAATTTCTATGTAAGCCCATGTATGATTGAAGATCCAGCTTAGAAGAATTATTGGAGAATGAAAATATGTATGAAGCAATGTAACACATCTTGGACCGAATTTAGTTGTCGTCTGGTTATTTGTGATACAAGTTAGGTCATCACCCATCATGCATGTGTAATGACAGGAAATTCGGTGTGCGGGCAAAACCCCGCCGGGTAAAACCCTCTGCCAGAACCCACTTGGACAGAACCCATCTAGGGTAAGACCCAACTAGGGTAAAACATCGCCAGAGTTAGGGTCAACCTGGAAAATTGCTTGAGGAATGGAACACCAACACCAACAAATCTAAAATGTATGCAACCGTGAGTAGTATATGAAAAGTGCACAAATATACATACTGCCCATGTCCTCTGGCCTGACTCTCTTCTGACTACCCTCCGCCTGCTAAGGTCTTCCTCTGGGTGATATAACCAGGGTGAAAAAACTATTTGTGAATTAGATCTTATGTATCAACTGCAACCGGAAAACATAGCGCATAAGCTAATATCTTGATGATATCTTATAGTGGCGGAAGACACAACAAGAATAATGTTTCCTTTTACAGTGTGTCATGCTATACCTGTAACAAAAGAAAGGGAAACAAATGTCTTGCATAAAATGGGTGCACAAGGAAGGGTTAAGTGCTTTTCCCGGCATTGACATTGTTTTTTAAATTGGCATTTAAAACTGCAAAGTGTCTAATTGTGGTCAATTTCGTTATCAAATGCATCAAATCAATCATGACCCCAAAGTTATGATTAAATCATTTTAAAGGTTTTGATTCGCGATCGGGGGCTGACTTGCTCATATTCTGGAAGAAATTCGTTGCCAGAAAAATGACGGGTAACTGTAAACATTCAAACTAGGCTATTCAGAAAAATAGCCACGTTAATGATTATCGATTGGCTTGAGCTATGCTATTAGGTTAACTGAGGGGCTTTTCTGTTCTCGAGCTTGGTCTTGCCAATTCCACGGACAAATGGATAGTGTCTGCATAAATGTGCCCATTATCTCCAAACCCAAACCAAAAGAGTTGTGTGATAGCGTTCTGTGGATAGTTGCAGTCCCATATATTTACTGTCCATAGCTCTTTCGCCTAAAACGCATCACAATATATCACAGGATAATGTAGTGCAAAGGATAATCAATGTCTATCTAATACAAGTAATGAATGAATAAATATGTGGATAGTTGCAGTCCCATTCCTCTAGTCATTTGCTCTGTGTGCCGCAGTTCAGAACAGCAACATATTGGTATCTTTTGAAATACTATAAACATTCTTCTCCATTCTCCCTCCATTCTCCCCAATACATGGCATATTGGTTTCCCCCACGATAGCCCTTATTCTGATATGGATACTGCAAACTGCGCATGTTTTCAGGGCATAGATGCATACAGTCGCTTTTGACGTTGACATCTGGCCAATCCTCAAGATGTCCAGACAAACCTTTAGTGGGCACAATTTACGTCCATAGTCGAGAATAGCGGAATCCATGTATCTCTCCTTCGCTGCCTCATAGGAGACGTAACGAAAGGGCCTAGTCCACTAAGCCGATTATCATGCCATTCTGCGCCGCAGAGGACTCTTTTGCACTACCTTATGTGAGAATCGCATGAGAATCGCCTTAGTGGACAAGGCCCTTAAGATGTAAAATATAATTATACATCTGTAGGGACCCACTGTCGATCATATCTTGTAACACACAAATGCAGCCGTGAATCATATATCTGTACGATGGGATCTGACATCGGGAATTAATGCCTCAGGGCCGAATTTACCTGGACTTAACCCTGCAGGTTGTGTCGGTGATGGTGAACCACCTGTAGCTCCCCGAGTGCATTCTCACAAATCATCATTGATATACGATGGCATGGAGTAAGAAAAGTATGATATCTTTGTACTATACATGTATTGTATGCCAACGCAACATAGAAAGTATGATATGCATGGCGTAGTGCTCACTGATGAGCGCCAAAGCTTTTTGGTGGCTTCCATGCACAGCAGTCATCGATGCTGTGAAAACATATAGTGCAGTTCCCCCAATTAAACCTTTCCTCCCCAACCAGCTGCCATAGCATAGTGGATAAAACACTCGCCTATAGGGAGAGGGGTTGCAGGTTCCAATTAAGGCTGCACTGCCAGTGTTTTGTTTTTCAACATGTACTTGACTGACCACCTAGACACTATGCGGCGTGCGACGGCTTGTCTGGCAGTGACCAAAAAGTACAATAAGTTTGCGCAGGCCAGCTTGTGATAGTACAACGGACCTAAAGTACACCAATTAATGACCAATGTCCATTCATGGAATGTTTATTTACGATGAGGCTTCTGACAGTGTAGATCTATGGCAGCTGTCACCAGGAGGCGATAATGTCAGACTTCGGAGCTTCTCCTATGCTTTTAAAGTAGGGTATCCACTTACACGTCGGTTGGAACGACCGTCAAGAGTGTCCAGAGGGGACGGTCAAACGGTTACCACCGATGGCCACTTTTGACCGTCACTGTTGACTGTCCTCGGTATTTACTTGCACGTCAAAAAGAGCCCACATGGTCACCTTCGGACGGTCCCCTAGGGACCACCAGACATTCGATTTATTACTGTATGGACATTTCTGGTCATATTTCTACATATATATTAGCAAATCATCGATCTCCAGACTCTACCAAACTCTCCTTGATATTACTAGATATATTAATTTGAAATATATATTTTAAAAATAGGCTTGGGAAACAGAGCCATGTTCACTGCCTTGTGTTATGGGACTGGATTTTTAGCAACTAGAGAGAGTGGGCTAGTGAGACTTTTTATATTATTTTTATTGTTCCTGATTGATCTGCATATTATTTAATATTGATAAGTACCTTCGCAATGATTATTATTTAAATCATTAATTAATTTCAAATTCTAAATTAATTGTTTTTTTCTGTTGTTTTTTTGCCAAACTAAAGGAGCTTATGATCTTGATGAGCCTCCTGTTCATTCCTGTTCACTTCTGTGAAGTTTAGACTATATTTGTACAATTTCTATTATTCATTGTAATTATTTATTGGTAATTTTTCATGATTATTTTGACTATTTCGACTTCAAAAGTCTCCCAATCGTACACTATGTTACACCACGTTGTAGCATAGTTATTTAACTTAATATTTCTTTAATTAGTTATACCGAATATAGGTTTTAATATAATTCCATTTATGTTCTTTTTTTCTTTTTTTTCAAATCCTTTATTCAAACATAACCAGCCTTCTGGGCTCTTACAATGCTAAAGGCCTGTCCAAACGAAAGGATGTAGTAGAATTCTTTTTAATTAAATTTTATTTGTTACCGAATTAAATTGTAACTGGTATTCAGGCTATTTTGCCTGGCAATCCATATTTGTTCTTTGTGTATAACAGCCAACTAGTGGCTCTATAGGTATATCACTGCATTCGGGCTATACAGGCATATGTACAAGGGATACCATAGCAGCTTTCCTCCAAATCTGGATTTGGAAACTGCATTTATTTGTGAGACTTTTCTTAAATTATTGCTATTATTCCTGATCGATCTCCATATTGTTTATTATTGATATGTACCTTCCCCACGATTATTAGTTTAAATCATTAATCCAAATAGATCACATATTTAGCCTGTTTGTGCAAGAGCTATCCCCGGTAGTGCCCACATGTTGGAAACTTATTTAATATATACAATAGATAATTCTTAGACATTATTATTACATCATCGTTACATGTGGCAAATGAATGTACAAATATACTCTAGTTAATTAATGATTTAAATAATAATCATTGCGAAGGTACATATCAATATTAAATATTATGCAGATCGATATACCCACATATAGAGATGGTACTAAAAAGATGGTGCAGAGCGTAATAATTTAATACAAAAAAAGAAGTGAAATGAGGAATGATGAAGTGAAATGATAAAATAAAGTTGTAATAAATGTACCTATAGTTAATATTGGCTCTGTCATGCTTGCAAATAGCATAATATAAGCACATTTGGCACCAGGAAAACACCCACATATCGAAATAGGTAGTAAAATATGCCTAAAATGACCCAAAATTAATAAAAATCAAGTGAAATGATAAAAATAAACTTAAAATAAAGGTACAAATGTACTGCACATTGGTCACAGGTGTCAACCAGAGGTATCAGAGATAATAGACAGGGTTCGCTGCTAATGTAATTCCGTGTACGTAGACGCTAGTTTGTGGGAATTCCCCTAACCACAAACCGCGGGTCCCTTACCGCGTCGCTCACCTTAAAACAGGGTTCGAAAATCCCGTTTTCCTATTTGCAATCCCTACCTGGAAAAAAAAGCTGGCTCTGAATCCCTTTCCCGAATCCCGTAGGACCTTGTGAATCCCGAATCCCGACCTAAAATAGGCTCCAATCCCAATTCCCGAAAAGGTATTCCCTGCCCTGCTTCATCAAACCAGGCATACATATATATAGGCTACGTGTATGCTCGATCCGGCTCGATCACACTCCATCACAACACTACATAAAGAAACCAGTTAAATCACATTTTCCCTTTTATGCCAGTCAAAGTTTGGAACTTACATACATGGACAGATGTCTTATGTTGGTCATACATGATGAAAGGGGGTGAATAAGCTATCTAAAAGAGAGATATATGTTAACGTAAACAGGCAACGCAGAGAGGACCCTCTCTGCGTAGTCTCCGTACGTAGCCAGACCCAGAACGTGACCCAGAACGCTAGGAAGCTGGAGCAGGCAGCAGAAACTGATGACGTCACTACGTCTACGGGCTGCGTTTAGTGGCCCCAACGTCCAGCGAACCCTGTCTAATAACTACCTTCGGTAGGGCCATAAACACCAAAAAACAAAACAAAAATTTTGCTTGGGCTCCCGTTACCCGTCCACCCATACATAATTAATTGCCTGTTCAATTCTTTGACCGGAGGTGGGACGGTTAAACGGGAGCTATGGACGGTCAAACGGACGCATGCGACCGTCCGACAGTCGTTTTGGTATCCACTCGCACATCGGTCAAAAAGTGTGTGTGACCGATTGACGGTGACCGCGTGGCTCTGACCGACGTGTAAGTGGATATCGAGCTTAAGGTATTACAAAGATTTCAGATTTGTCCAACTCCGCTGTTTTAGTGATAATCAAACCCTCATTAAGGTTCGAATATTCGCTGGTCGTGAAAAGCCCCCACCCTCACCCCGACTCGAATTCATGTTATCCTGACCTTGAAACCTGTGCTCTATCACTGAGCCCCACCACACAGCCTCTGACCCACAGAGGCTGGTTATAGTGTATTTTGTATTAGTACATGAGGGATAAATTAATCAAAGAACCTGTTGGGTGACACAGGAACATCCAAACTCGTTCATTTAACTGAAAATAGAACACTTGAAACAATGCTTATGCATCCCCTAGAAATGCAAAATAAATTACAATTTGCTCAAGGACAATCCATGATTCAAAAAACGGAAGACATTGGGCTTGAATAATTCACAGGCCAATCAGACTTGGCATTTTGTCCAATGATTGTTTCCTCCTAGGCCCTGGAAGGAAGGATGAGCCAATCCCTTGGCTGGGAGTAATCCCTTAGAGGGGAGGGCCCTGAGAGTTACTCGCTGAATTGTGGTACAAAGTGACACAAACGTGCATAGAATACACCTTCACATGGTGTGAAAGGCGATCCCGGTTTTGAACAAGCAATGAATAAATTATACGCAGAGCTCCCAGTGGTAAAGCTCTGTATGCAACAGACTTGCTTTTAAGCCGGGGGAAATTGTGAAGATTATGCTATTAGGATCATCTTGGATCGTCCTATTCCTTTTCAGAATAAAAGTAATTTCTCATTACTTGCTTTTACTATTAGCCTTTACATAATGCCCGTCCGCAAAATACGATACAGTGGAATACAACAGATCCATATACTCCAACTAATGCCGAGAGGAACTTTTATTAAAGCCTGTTGTGAGCAACTGAACCTAAGTCTATAATAGGTTTATTTAATCCATAATATATTATTCTTAAGTCATCTAGAATTGTATGTGACCTTTGTCTATAGATAATCATGTAAAATTACATTCAAGCAAAGCAGAAGAATCCTACACCAATTTACTTGATCTTCTGTCCAATAAAGTCATAAAATGGAATGAAATGTGAAATAAGCTATCATTTAGGACATCAAAAACTGCGAATATTCTGCAGCGAACAAGGGTTGTCTAATCATGCTGAAGTCAGCAGTATAATATAATTATGTGGTATTTTGTATGCGACATGAATCAATTATATGTGATCAGTATATTATCCATGTGATATGACTATACCTGTGACATCTAACTTATGTAACATTGCTTTGATGTAACACCCAATACCATGGCCAGGACATATTTAAAATATTCATGCCAAGACAGAGTACGTGAGACTCAAGCATCCCTGTCGGCTCTTGGCCGACTCTGGTCATATATTTCACAGTGTTTTACCCAATTACGGGTCAATTTGGCTCAAGACAGCAACTTTAAATTTAATAATAACCTTGCTCCATTTTTACCTCCTGACCTTCATGAAGGGTGAATTGTGTTGACTGCAATTTCCGATTCAACGCATGACTGAGGGTTAAAAGGAGAATAAAGTCTTAAGTGTAACTAGGACAGAACAGTAACAGTGAGCGGTAGAAATTATAGTATGTGTAATTATTAGGATCTGTAAAAATGGAGGCATCTATGTATCTGTATTGTTTTGTTCATAGACTGTTACATATCTGACCTGATACATTTTTGTTTAACGCCACAAAAAAGATCAAGCTGACGATTTCCTTTAACTCTGAAACTGTGCCTCATTTCCTTTGAATTTGATGTCATGGTCAATTAAATTATCAACATTTATTTTGATATGTAATCTCTAGCGAAGTCAATCTTAGCAAAATATCGGGGTAGCTGAACAGTTATCAGTGACTCTGACTCTGAAACACTAAATCCAATAATTTGCAGCTACAGCCAAGGCTACTGCATGTACTAATTACCCTTGATTTCGGAAGCTATTTCCAAATATAATAATAAATCCGACACTCATGCAAAGATTATTATGGACGTAACTGTCGAGTCAAAACCCGAACCAATACTGTGATCTTCACTTTCGTTATGCATATTTTAGCAGGATACGAGTCAGCGTTTTGCGCGGGTGTATGTTATATAGCTTAGAGGATAATAACTCTTTATTATTATTGAGCCATAATCTACTCTCAAGACAGGGGTTGCCCATCCACTTGAGCAATAACTTTCCGTTCTACTTAGTCCTCCCAGTTTGTCTATGAGAGTTCCATATCTTTGACTCTGGCTAAAACCAATGTCCCCATCTTATACTACATAAGACATAGATTTGTCAACACAGTATGTTAGCTGAAGTTCTCTTTATCATAAATATTTTAGATAATTGAGTAAAGTGAGGACAACACAACTCAGGACAAACCTTGTGTTATATCATATTACATAAGTAGAATGCAATAGTGATTAACCACATTGTTATCAATAGTATAAATCAATTAGGGTCTGTAATTACTATAAGTGCTTATCATTAAATAAATTAACTGCAGGATTGTGCAACACTAGTAAAGGGATCAGGTAACATCAGAGTAGGCATAGCCAATCATAATAGGCCACGCACAGTTACTCCGTGATGTATGTAAGGAGTGAGTGAGTGAGATTGGTTGCTTTACGCCCTTATCAACACTTTAGTTTATGATCATACCCAGGAGATAGAGATAGAGAAGAAGGAAGAGAGAGACAGAGAAAAGAGATAGAAAGGCACTTTATGGTCTTACCCAGGACCATGTATGTAAGGATAATAAAAGCTAGTCAGTTGGATCTTTAACATCAAAGCCTTCGGTCTCAATTCATTCCTATTTAAATACAATAGTCATTATTATTTCGAGCATACATTCATAGTCATTCATAAGTTATATTCATAATATAACACTTGGAGTGAATTTAGTTGCATTTTATGGGCGACCCTGGACGCGTTTCGCCGTGTGTTAGGCTGCTTCACGGAATGATTTTAGGAATTTTAAATAATTATTTATATTTATTTGGTGGAGTAAAATATATTTCTATAATCGGCTGCCTCTGTCCCCTAGATTGCATACGCCCCCGTCTTAATTAAAAAAATAAAGTCCTGTTTCCACACTTTGTGCAACACGGGATGGAAAACCAATTAAGAGATTCCCTGACTTGGATTTGAATGAGGAAAACCAGAAGTGGTCCCATATGTCAGGATTAGCGTTGATATAATTGGGATGCCGAGGCAATTAGCAAATTCCCATCGTGCTAATGTTTCTTCCTTTTCTCTTTTGTGTTATTATATCCTTTTACTGAATTGCCAATTGGCAAATGGGCTCCCCCTTGGGTATCATGCCTCCTCGGCGAAAATGTGAGAAACCTGGTAAAGCTTAGAATAAAGTCCACTTGGCCTTCCGCGGGACAAAAGAATTGGAGATGGGAATAGGAGGCAAATGCCCCGATCAACAAGAATCATTGTCTCACAACGGAGGAGAAATTGAATCAATAAAGTGATTGTATTCAAGGGGTCACTACGAAAACAAGGATGATACTCATTTATAGTAATAGAATGACTTTGAGGTGATTTAGAAATGATTCATGACCCAATGTTATGAAATAAGAACGAATAAACCTTAGTGATTTGTAAATGTATAGGAATATAGAGATTTGATCTGTTCAATTGGATAATTTCTTTAGCATTTTGCTCCTACTTCAAAGATAAAAAAATTCAATATCTTTTATGACCTAAGAATGAATAAACAAGCGCTTACAAAGTAAAGGCCAAGTACTAGAATGTCATATATTTTACTAGTCTTGTTTTAGTATACTGGCACTTTTGGATAACTAACTACATGAAACAATACTCAATCAGTATACATTATATATAATGAAAACTTTGACACATTTTGGCAATATTGCAAAACACATATTGGACTATTGGAGGATGGTAATCGTCAGTTCCAATGCTCTAAAATGCATGTTCAGCAACTTAAGAATTAAGAATCCATGCATGCGGCTTCACCACAGTCCGTTGTTAGCAGCTTCACATAAGAAATTTCAGAATTTCTTTACTTCTGTGCTATGGAAAGAGAGAGATTCACAGATAATAAATGATCGGATGAGCGAAGGAGAATCTCGATATCACAGAATGTCTAGAGGTATTATTACTTCTTCCTACACTGGCTCCTCTCCAGCTGCGCTGTTGCTTTGGCTTTAACTAAGCCGGTCTGACAAACAAATGATGTTCTCGCTTTTCTCATTCGACCCAACTGTCACAAGGATTGGAAATAACGAAGACAAATTGTCAGCCTTCCGCTAAAAGTCGGTGCGATGATCCCATGGAGTCTTTGCTAGTCGGCCATTATCCCATCTGCGGATTGAGATATTTTTCTGCCTCAATTTCTTCTCGAGCACCTAAATCATTACCTTAATCTCTCGTCTAAATAGATCGGCTTCATGCACGCTTTGTGATCTGCTCTGATTCTGAGACGATGGAAGTATGAAGATACTGTATAATATATGGCTCTATAGGAGTTCTAAAACAAAGGCACTGTTCTTAAAGGGATGAGATTCTGTATTCAAAATACTTTCCACTATATAAATAAATTAACATGAATTCCCATCTCAGGCTGACAAATATTTCCCAGAAATACCACTAGAGAAGTTCGTTTCGAGAATTTCAAATCCCTAAACTTCAGAGTGTGATGAAATAAGTACATTTCTTAGTAAGAAAGTCAAAGCTCGCTCAATATATGTGATATGTAGAAAGAGAGGAAGGAAGGAGAGATTCTAGGGGGGGGGGGGGATGTAGGTACCCAGGGGAAGAAGAGCAAGCCTGAGTCAATCTCCTACTTTGTGTAGCTCACATGTCTAGTCTCATTGCGTTGGGGAATAAATTGCCAGAGTGGAGGCACTATTTTAAGCGAGGGGAACGGTCCATTGTTTTAGTATGGCACCAAACCTTATTCGAGTAAAAGACATCTACTGCCCGATTTAAATCATTATCGCTTAACTATCAAGATCACTTATAGATATTTAGTATGACCTAGAAGACCTGGCTTATATTCCTGAGGGATATTTTCTTTTTGTCAAAATGTATGGAACAAATAGAACCTAATTATTATTCTATTGTTTCTAATCTTCCTAATCCCATTTTCTGTGAAACATAATGTGATTATTTTTATGGAGTAGACTTTGTATGTCTATTCCTAGCAAAACTCTAAAGCTACCTTGGACCCAAGGAGCATTTGACATTAATAATTCTTCACCACGAGCAATATACTAAATTACGCTTCAGAATTACTATTCAACAGACCAGAAAGTCTACCGTTTATATACCTCACAATTTATCCCAATATTACCTTTTGTCTCATCTTTATGTGTCATGCACCACTGATCAATTACAGTCAAATGCCTATTAATATTTTATATGGATGTGTCTACAGTCCTTATCCATTTTCCATTTAATAATAACTATAGTCACGAACCCCTCTGCCCTCCCCATCTAGAACCATGCAGGCCTCAGTCCATTCCAGATTTGATACAGTTGAAGCAATCACGATTGAGATGTGTAGTACCAAATGTTTAAATTATGCCTTCGAAACTCCTAAATGTACCATACAGAATCTTCTAACGACCATTCCATAGTTTCCTGCATTAAAATGATATTTGCTTTAGGC
Organism: Sthenelais limicola; assembly: GCA_942159475.1. Lineage (NCBI taxonomy): Eukaryota > Metazoa > Annelida > Polychaeta > Phyllodocida > Sigalionidae > Sthenelais > Sthenelais limicola. The sequence continues at coordinate 57,818,250 of OW804098.1, forward strand.
GTAAAAAGGAGGGCCTCTGTGGAAGACAAACAATACAAATTTTCACTCAATTACATTTTATGGCATAGATCCCGCCTACTCTTAATATCCACGGAGTTAAAGCCAGGTTAAAACATATTCGATAGCCACTTGGCTCCAGCTCTGAGTCTAAATAGATTGATATGGGTCCCTTGAAGGGATTCAATATACATGGTAAATTACATCGAGGAGACTGAGATTTAATATAGATAGTGAAGTGATACAGTTTTATAAGGAATTATACCAGTGCCTGATTTAACATTCAAGAATGCCTTTTCGTCCATACATAACCAATACTACGCTCATTTCTTCTGGCAGAAGGTGTCTTAAAATGAATATATTATACTGGTTATGTCTCCATAGGAACTAAAGGTTTAAAATGTCTTATTGCAAGTCCACCTGAAGAAGGCATGACACTTAAAGTAGGGGCGCCCAAGAGGCTCTTTTCCTAGAGCTGACAGAATCTAATAGTATGGAAATAGTCCACAAAGTATTGGACCGGGTCGTCAATGCCCCCAATATCATTTCACGTTTATTGTCTTTTTGATGGCTAACTTCAATGGGCAGATTGGTGTGATCCTTAGCAAAGTAGCTGTTGGTCCAGCCATTATGAGCACCTCACAATTTGGTATTCCTGGCTATAAGAGTGAGAAGATAGACATGAGTGAGAAGTTTGTAGCCATGACATTTATGATCTGCATCAGCTAATTAAGCTATACATATGCCTGCTCAAAGCAGGATTTTATATACAGGTTTTGAGCCACTTACATATGTGATGTGTTTCAGGAAAGCTGTCTACAGTTTGAGGTACTCACCCTCGTATGCCCTCTTGCAGAAGCTCATGAGTGACTCCCCAAAATGCTGAAAAGATTCCCTGGACTGTTGTTTATGGCCCCGGTACTCCTCAATGTGCTCTTCCTCAGTCTTTGTATCCAATATGAGTCGAAGATGAGTGACTATGTCATTGAGTGTCAACTCTGCAGAACATCCCCAGGTTGATTGGTCTACATGGTCTGATGTAGCCAATATAAACTCCCTCAGCAGCATCTCTGTCCATCCATAAAGCTCTGCATACGTTATCGCAGCTGCCAAGAATGCTTCCCAATCTTGGTCTTTATGATAGGCTCTAAGAGACTTCACTTTTGGGGCTTCCATTCAGCCCGTATGATGCAACTGTATGTTGGACACTTTGTTGTAAACAATTTTCACGTCCATTTCAGGCATCATGGATCTCCTCGACACCGGTCTATTAGGTGTATGAGTTGGGTAATTATTACCCATCTGGCCCTGTGTATGTGCCATGCAAAAAATATTGCCCTCCACCAAGGGGATACTTGCGTCGGCCAGTCAACGTTCGAGGATGTTCCTCTGAGCGCCGGGTGTAGATATGAAGCCCACATGACAATTGTGCTCTCCCCCTGGGGTCCCTGGCAGCCTAGTATCTCGTGGCTGCCTTCTACTCATAGGAGAATTCTGTGTCAAATCCACGTTTGCATGACCCACTCTCTGTAACCAGTTGTCTATGCAATTACGCATTGACTGAGAGCATAAGCCATGGTGGACCATCCCCAACACAAGACCATGGAGGATCTCAGGCGTCAAATTTTCAAACAGCCATAGCTCATAGAGACCACTTTCCTCATCACTCTTGCTCCATGTAGTGGGCAGAGCCCCATATGCATCCATACTGCTCAAAGCCTCTGCTACTGTACTGACTGAACCCTGACTGAAATGTGTCCTGTGTCTTCTGATCACCAGGTGTCTTATTGTGACCCTGATTTGTGACTTTTATATCAAATAGCCCGATGTCGATGTCAAATCGATCGAGACGGAGGGTCAAATCGCACGACACCCCAAAGGGGTGGAGTGCGATCTGCCCCCACGTCGAGATCGATTTGACATCGACAGAGGGCTATTTAATATTTATTTCATACTAAATCAACAAGAGAAAGACGATCTTAATGACATTTTACCTTGGTTTCCATCGAGTTTGCGGACATCGGTCTTGAACGAACAACATGACAGCGGAAGCGATGATGGCAGAAGTAGTTTAAATCATGGTGCGCTCAGACTTTTCACTACCATGGCTTCATTGTGTCATACGCACTCGATTTTTCTTTAATATAATGCTTCTACTATTGATTTCTTCGGAATTAATATAACTCGAACTGGACAGTAAAGGTATGTATTTGGTTTTCTGTCTAATGGATCGCTATATATCGCTTGAAATTCGTGAGATGGGGGACTATTTTTTCTCTCCCTGGTTACCAAGTCACAACACCGTTCACAAAAATTGTCAACAAACCGTAACTTTTGTCTTTATTTGGACTTTAAACAGACAACAGATGTAATAAATATGAAGAATATATCACAAATATATTCAGATCGCCTACATATTAATTGTTAACATTAAAAGTGAAGCTGCCTCCACTAATGTTCGCCCTGGCAAACATGCTGTACATGGCTTGCTGCTGATGCGTGGGGACGGCCATATTGTCATCTGATCTTGTGACCAGAGCATGTGGATTACAATCGTTGACGTTGACAGGAGCAGCCTCGATGCTTCGCAGTGGGATCTGGGCATTTGGAACGATACTGGGTAGACATTTCTGTTGAGATTCACCCATCAGTACGGAGGACATGCCGTGTTGCTAGTTCAAGGTTGGCACAGCATATGAGGCGACTGATGCTACATTCTTGTGGCCGGCGAGTTGGGCAGTAGCGTGTGGGGAGACACCGCTATCCAGTAGTCGATTTATCATCGCCCGACGAACAGAATGGTTCGTTTTCTTGCCACCTATGCCAGCCGCATTACACATTGTCGGCAACATCTGTTTCAACATGTTAACGCCGAGAGGAGCACATTTGTAGAAAGGCGACTCGGGGGCCAACATCTCCGCTGGTCGATGGGATGCATAGGCCGTGTATATGGCCACTGGACATCTTTCCGGGTTCTCAGTGTTAGGAAACATCTTAGGCAGGAACGAGCGAAGGTGAGTGCCTGAAATTTAACATATATATTTTTTTATTTCATCCTAACCTTGATATCGTACATTGAACAATGGAGGTGCTGCCACCTTACGTCAATGAAAAGAAATCATGCGCTCTGACAAACCAGTAACGAAGCGATATTCCTTTGGACCAGGTTTTATTTACACCCAGGTCAAAACAATAAACAATTTGAATTAAACAATAGAATGTTCGGGCCTGCCAGGCGTGAATCTGTAGTGTCAAGCATGGTCCTGTCTCTTCACAAAGCATGGCATGCTTTGTCTACCGTCCCAGGAAGGAGTCTTCATAGTTATCTGACGTTCATATAGTGTGTCCCCCTAAAGGAACTGGCTGGTATTGTGTGTCACTTCCGGCTCTGGTAGTGGTGCTTTCCGTTGTCACAGCATGGTTTTGGTGTCATAGGCAGCAGGGATGCTATGTTACAGCGGACCCACTACATATCCAATATATATATCAGGAATATTTTGTAAGACGCTAGGGCCCACCCACCTTCAGACGCTAGGGCACACTCACAATCAGCTGTGGGCCCTGGCATCTGATGTTGGATGGGCCCTAACATCTGAAGGTGGGTGCGCCTTAGCATCTGAACTTGAGTCAGGACTCTGGGCCCTAGCGTCCAAGGTTTCTGGGTCCTAGCATCTGGGGCCTAGCATTGTTAGGCCCTGACGTCTGGAGCCCGTAGTACTAACTCTAGTAGAGATATCACAAATATATTTAATCCTAAACAACATATTAATTCTGGACAGGCTATATTCCAGCCCTATAAAATATATACATCCAGTACTATTTTGTTGTGAATCTTGCCTAAGTTCTTTCCAGTGAGATGATTTGCCAGTGTTGCACTTTCTGTGTATCGACTCTGGATCTCTTCCAGGCTTAAATACTATCGATATTTAATAATAATATATTCGTGATCGTATAGGTTACTTCTCCGCATAAATATTAATCATATCTCTAGTAAAGGTAGTGGAGGAAAGAACTATGTCCATGTCAAAGGCCTAGGGTGTTTAAAAGCGCTTCTCCGGAAAGAATAACATATAGAGAAAGTACTTTATAAGTCCAGTTTATTCCTTTAAATCCCTGAGGTGAGGTTGGGGAACCTTGTTCCCCAACCTGACAATACAAGAGTTCCGGGCATAGGTCATGATTATTTCAACAAGTAACATAAGGTGTGTACAATATGAATCAGGAATACATAAATAAATACAATGAGTAAATAAGTATAAACTTCATCATAAATTAGAGTAATATATAATATAAGAGATGGTCGAAGTATGGAGGCTCTATCATTAACCAATAATTAGTTATAACATGATGAACTAATATAAGCAGAGAATAGCAGCAGTTCTTGATATGTAGCCCCTGGTGGCGGCCGGAGATATCACAGAGTTTCCCGGAGGTTTCCCAGAGGTTTCCTGGACTTTTCCTGGAGCTTATTCCAGTGATTTCCCAGAGGTAATTCCGGAGATTATTCCGGACATATTCCGGAGATTATTCTGGACATATTCCGGAGATTACCTGGACATATTCCGGAGACTGTTCTGGAGGTTTCCCAGAGCTTCATAGAGTCATCACACATTCGTAACAATTTCATGAAATGTATAAGTTGGTGCCGATATAAATTCTGAGCCATTAGCACAAAGCTCTCCATTTTGTGGTGCGTGTCATACTAGCTGTTAAACATGGTCTTCTGTCTTAATTGCATTTGACAATTTTCTTGCAATTAAAGGGTCCGGAGTGGACCAGGAATTTGACATCTATGATTATTCCAAAATCCCTGGTTCTGATGTCTTGTTTATTTTAGTATCGGTCTGACAGGAAATATGGAAGTGCTAACGAAGTAAAACTTCTCCTTAATTTCGTCGGTAGATGTGTACTGGAGTTTGTTGTATAAGCTAAGGAAAGGACAATTGTGTGTGAGAATTCTTACACTTTTCCCCCTTACTGCAGTTGGTAGGAATAAAAATGCATTGTGTGTATAGGGTATTCCTACCAGCTGGGTATCACATGTATAATGGAATTCTATCCTTCCTACTAAGGAATACCCACAACAAATATCTTTCCTTAGCTTATGCAACAGGCCCCAGGCCTCAGTTTTCCTTGTTTGCGCCAGTGGGCCATGATAAGACGACTTTTCTGATGCAGGGCCCTGTGGTGAAGATAGGCACGGGGCTACACAGGTATTTGCGTTGGAAACGAAGCTGACAAAGTGGCACTCTTAACAGACTCTTTCTCCAAACTGTTGAGTAATCAGATGTGTAATTGGTATAAGAATCGGCAAAGTGGGCTACAAATGGCCTCTAACATTGTTACTCTGAGAATGGCTGAGGAGATTTGCAAGAAATGTGTGGAGGAGGGTGTCCTAAGATCAAAGATCATTACTGTCCCCTATTCACAAACTATTGAATCGTTTGCGGAAGTTTCCTAAAGAAAAAGACAATTTTTTAGCATATTCTATTCATTTTGCTGATTCCTGGTTTATTTGCGCAGCATGTAGTAAAACATTCATCAGAGTTGTTCGACTAACCGTCTGTATAAATAGTTGCCCCCTCTCTCTTCCATCCCATCAAATACATGTATATTATGTCATATTTGTAGCTACATTTAAGGGCACATGAATCAATGTTATACGGATGTTGCCATCTGCTCCGTATACACTACAATGATGGACAGATATAGCACAGTAACAACTGGACATCTACCAAAAATGGAACTTTCCAGGACGTCAGTAGATCACTATTCATAAAAGGGCGACCAAATGGACCTTTTGTCAATACTTAGGTGATATACAAGTGTTATGTATGAAGGAAAAGGGCAATGACCGCACAGTAAAATCGAGCGGTTCCTGGTGATTTGTAGTTGTTGTTGTAGCAGTTGGAATGAGAACACGTTCTATCACACGCACTAATGTGTTTACGTCCATCCATGTACCATTTTCTTGCCCATGGAATCCTACAAAGTGAAAGCCTCAGGACTAACGAGATACCTGGCCTTTAGGTTCCTCCCCAAGGTGTTGGGTAGTTTTCAACTTAGGGGGCTTACTTTCAGTCAGGCATAACCCATTACTCAGTCAACTTGAAATTACGGAAATACAATACAGTTCAATACTACTTTTTTAGTGCGATGACCAAGATCTCCAGAACCAAGTAATATATATGTCTTTATATCACAACTTAGCTTATTAACTCTGCAACTATCACTATACGTTTTGTTTTGGAAAACCACATGTGATTTTTGCAGAGTGAAGTCACTGATGTGCTTGCAGAGACGCGAAGGTGTTGTTAGGTTATTTTGTTAGGGACGATCACACAAGGTAATTTCACCATTAAACATGATACGTGTGGTATAAAATGGAATACAAACATAGACACACTTGGAGTGTAAATGTATGCATCATCACTTGCAGCTTCCCAACTCAACCATGATACATACATTTACACTCCTTGTGTGTTTGATATGCTACTTCAGAGCAACCCCTTGGTGCATTCCCTTTAAATATATAATAACATGGATGTTTCAAACTCTGAATTGGCAATCCCTTACTATTACCTCGCCCATTCAATTTAACCCGCACTGGACTTTGGCCAAACGTGGAGGAATTTAGGCAGTTGTTTTGGAACAGGAAGATATAATTTCACCAGTACATAAACAACTACCAAACTACATAAGCTTCCTAGGTGAATTCCCATTGTAAAGGGCTAAATCCCTGAATTCCTCTGCGCATGCATGTATACATGTACATCAGTACACGTGCGACCATGGTTTTTTTCTCATGTGACATTACTGCAAACTTAAGTTTTATTACACTGAGAGCTGTCACAACATATTTACGCTTGGCATATGCAAAACTATCAAATGCCTCTACCTTCAATCAACCCATAACATAACATTTAGCATACTATGGAGTTGTTTCTCATAGCCATTTGGGTATAGCACAGTAGAAATTGTAGAGTTTTATTCGAAGTGTTATGTCAGGCTGATGCTTTTTCAGTTTAAGACCAACTATCGCTGTGTTAACACTCATCTTTCTGAGCTCCGCCATTTATCTCATATCTCCGAAATTTCTACCTTGTAATGAGGGCATGTATTGGAATACCGCCCCAGTAATATGAATGACCTGTTGCAAAATGTTGAAATATACTAATCCTGGTAACGTGCATGTGTAAAAGAATACTTGTATATAGAGCCACACAAGAGCCAAAGCCTGGGATGCAAGAGTTTCAACTGGTATTGAGGCAAGCAATTTTTTCCCCAACTAATTAGGGTAATTTGTATGCCCCATCACAAGCCGTATTCAGCAGATCCCACTGATGACCTCAGAGCTGTCAGAAGATGGTGATGTGTCACACACTAAATGCTACGTTCACAGGATACAAACATGTAAACCTTGCATGGGAATGCACCATTTTGTCCTCGTAAATACGTTTTGAACACCGTTAAGAGTTTTCTGCACTTTGAAATAAATTTTAGCATTCTTGTTATCAAAAATTGCCTATGATTCGACTGCTGACAGAAAGCGCGCTGTGCAAATCTGATTGGAAACTGCTGACTCTTTCGCGTTCTCGTTCTTTTTTTTCTTTCAAAAATAAGGCCATTCACATTTAATATAATCATAACAAATACGCATGTCGACTCTGCCGATGTCTTGTTGCGTTGCCTTCCAGATTCTAATCAATTCTAATTTCATATTACACATTTATATAGCATATACAATTTACTAGTATTCTACCGATTCATCTTCAACCCAACAAATTCATTCGAAATCACAAGCATCCTTATTCTTCTCCATGTCTTTACATATTATTAAACAATACAATACAATTCGTCTATTCAGTTTGCTTCTATATAAATCAATTCATCATGACGTTGTTATGTTCTTTTTTCACAACTATCGCCTGAGCAAAGGGCATTTCATTACATTAAAAACATGTGGGACCGATAAAACACAATTCATATTTCTATCTCTATCACATTTCCATTATATGCTCATCAATACCTTCCTCAACCTTCGACCAATAGTGTTTCATCAGTTTTACAGCAAAATCTTCTTTTTCATTGCAATTTCTGATATCGTTGGGTAAACAGTTCCACAACTTGGGTCCCTTATAGTATGCACTTTTTCGCATTCTCTCACTCTTGGGAATGAAGGTATTAAACTTGGTGCCCATATTTTCTCGCAGGTTTAGAAGCTCATTGTTGTTACAGTATTTGTCTTTTATGTTAAACAAAAGTTTCAATAATGCAACCTCCCTCCGCATAGCAAGAGGCAATATTCCACCTTTGACAAACAATTCTCTTCTATTCAGGGTTTTACCAAAAGACATGCAAAGTGCCCTAAGTATTACTTTTTGTAACTTATTCTGCGCTTTTTTTGAACTTGACATTATGCAGGGCCAGCATAATCCAGGATTGGAAGAGTATATGTTTTGCACAGCAACCAGCATATATTTTCGTTCATATACCTTCTCCTTTTACCTATTCCTGCGAGCGAGCCACAGGCTTTGCTATACATTTTACTTGCACATTCGTTCATTGATACTCTGTCATCTATCATAACTCCTAAATAATTAAAAGTAGAGACACAAGTAATTGGTTTTCCATCACAATTGAGGGCGATTCTATCAAATTCGGGCTTCTTTCCCTTATAAAACAATTGATACTTTGTTTTGCTGACGTTCAACTCTAGGCCATTTTCTTTACACCAATCAGTATACATAGATATAACGCTTTGTCCCTTCTGTTGTATTACGTTGCTTACATTTCCTACGATTCTAATCACAGCATCATCTGCTATAAGTTTCCCTCCAAAATTCATCTTATTTAAATCGTTACAAAAAATATTATAGAGTAATGGCCCCACAATACTTCCTTGAGGTACCCCGTTTGAAACGACTAGTTTAGTTAACCTAGTTGGTCTTGCCTCAAAAATTGTAAACGATTGTGTAGAAAATTAGATATCAAATTCACATATACAGGTCCAATGCCTATGTTTTGCAGCTTTCGGATAAGGATAGAATGTGGGACAGAATTAAAAGCCTTTCTTACATCGAAGTAAATTGACAGGCAACAGGAATTATTATCAAGGGCATGAAAGATCTGTTCCAGATATTCGTGAGTAGCTCCAAAAGTCGATTTACACCTCCTAAATCCATACTGCGATTCATAGAAAAAGCCACATTCCTCTAAATAATCATATAATTTGTCATACAATATGCGTTCGAGGATCTTACTGGTTGTTGGTACAATTGTTATTGCTCGTATGTTATCTAGGATTTTATCATTTCCTGATTTAGGCAGAAGGGTAATCAAGGAGGTTTTCCATTCAGATGGAATCAAACCAGTGGAGATGATTTTTTCCAAGATCTTTTTGAAGAACTCTATATTCCCCATCAACGATTCCTTTAGTATATAGTTGTCAACCCCCACTATACCTGAGTTTTTATGGATATCGACCTTTGAGATAGACTTCCTCACCTCTTCATAATTTAGCTCCCGCTCAATATCGAATTTTACCTCCGTATCTATTAGATCTGGAATTTTAGTATCATTCTTACCGCTTCCTATTCTAGCAAAGAAAGTATTTGCCGCTTCTAGGGCTTCTCTTCCATTGAATTCTCTCGGCTTATTTTTACTCTCATATACTGAGCTTACCATTCTGTCTCTTTTTTTCGATCGTATCAATTTGGTCACATTATTTCTCAGAGTCCAGGCCCAATTCCAGTCTGCTCTATTGTTGTTTCTTCTAGCCACCCTAAAAGCCTGGTCCCTCTCTCTCATTTTTCCACGCACTTCGTCATCTATGTACACTTGGGTGGGATATTTTTCTCTAACCCTTTTTAATTTAAAAATTGATCTATCACCTTCTCTGATATCTGCTAGGAAATTCATCCACATCGATTCAGCAGTCTGCTCTACTCTATCTGCTTGATATCCTGCTGTTTTATTGGCTAGGTACTCTCTATATTCCTCCATCTTTTCTCTTCTCTGTGTTTTCACACATATATACTTCCTTTCCAACAGAGGTGTCTTATATCTACAATTGATATGGCCATATATTGAAAAGTGGTCAGAAATATTGGTTTCTACAACCTTCGCATCATGAACACTCATATTACTATACAAGATATCGATTAATGTGTTTGACGTTCTAGTCACTCTAGTACTCTTTTTTATGTACCCAGTCAGATTATACCTTTTCATTATTTCCGTCCATTTTGCGGATTCTCTGTTTACACTGCTCATATCTATATTTATATCACCTACCAGTATGATTCTCTTTCCTCTCCTACTGAGGTTACCTAGAAGTGTGTTCATACTATCGTAGAATGACTCAAAGCGGCCACCTGGTCTTCGGTGCACATTTACCAGCGTAAACCTTCCATAATTACCTGGTTTTACATATACTACCAATACTTCAAGATCATTATTACAGACTAGCAAAGTACCCGTCCTCCGGACGGTCACCCTCTATTGCCACACTTCCCCCTCTCCCTCTTTTCCCTCCCCCTCTTCTCTGACTTTCATACCTGTTTTTCTCTCCCGACCCTATCTCCGATTTCCCCCCCCCCTCTCTCCCCTCTTCCTCATGCTCCCCCTCCCCGCTTTCTCTCCCGACCCTCTCTCCCTTTCCCTACATCATCTCCCTCCTCTCTCCCCCCCTCTTCTTTCCCTCCCCCCCTTTCCTATTCCTACACCCTCTTAATTCTTCACTCTCCCACTCCGCTGCATGCAGTTACAGAGTGTAAAATTAACACCCAAACCCAAAAGTTACCCACCCTCCTTGGCGGGTAAAGGAAGGTGAGACAGAGAGACAGAAAGAGTACAATTTAACGTCCATTGTGAATGGTTTGAGTAATTCGATATTCAAGTATATTGTAATTATTATAGTGCATGATGATTTGCTTTAAATAGTATGACGAAATATGTCAAGTATTCTGTACTGGAGTATCTTGTTTTGGTGCAAAGAAAGGACTTAATTGTGTGATTGAAATCACTTGATCTTCTTTCATTGAGGGGTAATTAGAGGTCCGATAAATTTCTGTGTGGGCGTGTAAACTTGGCGGGTGAAGAAAAAAGTTAATTTCACCCACTGAGTTAGGTCCCCCTGGACGTAGGTTGTGGGAAATGATGTAGTATCTCACAGGGGCTTTCCCAGGCTATAAATAGAGTGTGGTTATCCCGATTTAAAAAAGGCTTCAAAATCACATTTCCACCCCAAATACCTTCACAAACCACATACGACGACATCCAGAGAGGGGGGAGAGACCTCTAAAGATGAGTGAAGTGGTTTGTAAAACAACAAATTCCGAGAACCTTCTGGACAAAAAAAACCTTCTTTCTACCATTTCTTTTCTACCTCCTTTCCTAGAAATCGCTCTAGCTTTATATTATATGGATACACATACCTTCTTCTCTTTTAATATCGATGCTTTTCAGTGTATATACCAGTAACCCTCCACCACGTTGGTAAATTCCTTGAACATCTCTTTTGGGTTCTTGTTTTTGAACATGCTAATATAATAGCTCTTGAAATTAATGTAAGAGCGTGGAGTACAAAATAACTACCGGTACAGGAACTATCAAATTTAACGGAGGTTTTTTTTTTTTTTTTTTTTTTTTTGATAAATTTTATTGCTCGAATTTTCACATTTTCGTGATAGGTCTCATCCGACAATTCAAAACATATTGAAAATTTCACATGAGTAGTAGATATTGCATGATAATACATTTGTGTGACTTAGTATAGAAACTTTGACTCTTTACTTCTATGTTTAGACATTACTCTACTAGTGTGGCCACCTGGTGGCTTTAACATTCTTAACTTTTAGTTATATTACTGCTAGATGTTACAGCATTTTGTTCTTCGATTTTCTACATTTTTTCGGACCAAATAAAAACATGAATGAATATTTACAGTACAAATACATATTACAGTCCTGAGGATAAACTGAATAAAATAGCTCATCTTATACTATACCCTGTTTTCTTTTTGTTTGTTAGTAGTTTTGCAGCTAAAGCTGCTACATTTCTTGTAACTCTCAAATTCATTCAACACTTTACCAGTGGAGTTTACATAATCTGTCTATAACTATTTCAGCGTTCAGCCTTCACTAGATTTTAACAGTGATTTAATATTGTCCCAAGACTCCAGTTTAGTCTGATTACCAAGATTGTTCCACATTAGTGGACCCTGGACTTGAGGGCTAGATCTTAATTTTTCTGAACGAGGGTGGGGAACTTTCAACATGGTCCCTCCAGCCAGTCGAGTGGCTCTGGGCATTTCTTGGACATTTTCATTGATGTCTTTAAGAACATATATCAGTCCCACCATAGATAGGCAACCTCTCTTTTCGAGTGAGATGATGTTAAGATTCCTCATAATATCTGCGATTGGCTCGTTGTTTTGTGGGTTTATAAGCCTTATGCTACGATTTACTACATTTTGCAGTTTCCTAATATTGCAATTACTTGCCAGGTTAAAGAACATAAGCCCATATTCCGCCAATGGGAGGATCTGAGCCTTGACAATTTTTATGGTGGTATTCCTGTCCAAGTAAAACCTGATTCTAGCAAGTTGGTTGATTTTTGATTGCAAACCAAATTTTAGTTTAGAGAAGTGTTGGTCAAAGTTTAAGTTCTCATTTACCTCGTACCCAAGATACTTCACATTTGAGACTCTATTCATCACACTACCTCCTATGTAAATAGGGCTTAGAAATTTTTGCTTGATCTTTTTAAGCTTTCGTTTGCTGCCTATGTACTGGTATTGACACTTTTTGGCGTTTATCTTTAGCCTGTTACTGCTCATCCATTTATGTACTTCATTAGTCACTAGTTGTGAGACTTTAATACAATCTTCCATATGGTGGCCTGTTACACTGGCTGCGGTGTCATCCGCGTACATTGTTATGTTCACATCTAAGTTTGTTGTAATATTATTTACACATAGAGGCAGATCATTCATGTAAATAATAAACATGATCGGTCCTACTAGGCTTCCTTGCGGTAGCCCTATATTGATATCTAGTGTTTCAGATAATACGCCATTTAGTACAGTTCTCTGTTTCCTATTTGATAGGTAATCCATCAGAATCTTCACAATACACGGGTTTACATGGTAGTATCTTAATTTTGCAAACATGATATCATAATTTAGACAATTGAACGCCTTGGCGACATCGAAATAATTATGTACATAAGGATACTTTCCCGTCATCAATACCTGTTAGTAGCGGCTTCATAAATTCAAAGAGAGATCTAGTTGTACTATGTTTGGATCTAAACACTCCTTGTACATCTGAGAATAGATTATTTACATTCATGTGCCGTTTGAGGGCATCGCATATAAAGTATTCTATCAGTTTGGATGGAAGGGGTATCAAGGCTATTGGTCTAAGGTTCAGAAATAGGCGCAAATTTCCCGTCTTCGGTAAGGGGGTAATGACATACTCTTTCCACTCCTTCAGAATTTTATGATACTTAATACATAGTTTCAATAGGGCGGTGATTCTCTTTGAGTTCCTGATAAAGTAAAATGTCAGTACCTCTGAGTTTACCCACTCTAGGCCACTACCCTTGCTACAATTAATACCTTTGGCGAATTCTACAACTTGTTCTTCACTAATGTATATCTCAGTGGATACCTCTGTAGTAAGATTGGCATCCATATACTCGGCATAGTTGCCGTCAAGATTATTTGTTATATCACCTAGGTTTCTGAATACTAGATTTAAAGCATCACTGGCCTTTTGTCCTTCGATTGAGCCCCCCTCGTGTAGGAAACTATTTGGGAGATTTTTTAGACAATTTTCCCATCATGTCATTGACTTTCCGCCAAATTATTTTGGGATTATTTGCGTTATTATCGAGCAGCGAAGTTATATACCTTTTTTTGCGCTTCTGATTAGTCTAGTACATTCTTTTCTACTCTGACGGGCAGTAGCCCAGTCATGCATGCTACCGGACTGTCTGGCTGCTTTAAATAAGGCATCTCGCCTTTTAATGGCCCTGATGGTATATCTATCCAGGATCATTTCACCTCTTTTTGTAATTGTTTTCCTAATAGTTGGACATACCTCGTCTAAGTGTCCTTTGATTTCCCTTTTCATACACAACCATTTAGGTTTAACATTTTAGTTTGGACAATTCCCAGAAGATGAGTGGGAACCTTGCTTTCCAAATATTAATTGTAAACCGATTTGTTTAAGGACATATATATTTCTTACACCTGTCATTTCTATATTTGGGAGAGGCAGCGTTATTTTCCTTTGAAATATCAGTTTTATTGATCAGTCCTGTCCAGAAAGCCCTAGTGACCCCCTAACTTTAAGGACAATTCCCAATATGCCAATAGATTGAACAAGTTGTCCCGAAATATTAGCATCCCATCCCCTCTCGAATATCCTGCCTATGCTGATTCACATGCAAATATCTACTTCCAGTTTCCATGCCATTGTTGACAGAAAATAATGTGTTAATCATGGTTTGAGTGACTATAAACTTTACAGACTCAAAGGTCTGATTTATGATTAAAATTCATAGATCCATTTCTTTATGAAACTGATGAATCATTTGTATTAGTAGTAAAATTTTATGTGATGCAAGTCCAATTCGAATTAAATTGAAATCTTATTGGTAATTTGACGTAAAGATAATAGCTTTCATTAGTACCTTCATTGTCCTTAACTCTCTTAGTAATAGGCCTACTGATTCATGTTATTAATCCTTTCAAACAGCAACACACAATGGATAAAACCTTGCAACAGATTAGCCTTTGTCATAAGTGACACAAAACCCCTGACTAGCTAGGTTCCCTAGCTCCCCAAATCGCTCCATCTTTTCCAACTTCTGTATAACTAACACGGCCTTCCTGACGTTAGCTTCCGGGGGCACTGTCATCGGTTTATTTGCCCCGATCTTGCCCACCCACCGCAGACTTCCGGTAACCCACTTCCGGTCTCAATCCCAAATTGTCCCAAAATCAACAGGCTTGTGACTGACTGCATGAGTTCTGCCTCCCTGTTAACTTAGGCTCCATCTGGTGAGAGGATAGAGAGGAAAGAACATCATTAGCATATTGCGTGTTGGCTCTAACAGCAGCAAACCAAGATAGGGGTTTCTTGCTATCGATCGATTCAACATGACGTCCCAAGAACAAGGCAGCCAGCCTTTAATTTCACTATAAATAAGACGCTATCACCCGCAGACGGGGACAGAGAGGGGCATTCTAACTCATGGCAGAATCTTCTTTCCTGCTTAAATTTAATTCACCACGAGAACATTCGCTCATCGTGGAACATGGCTTAAAACGCGGCAGCACAGCTGGCGAAAATCTCCAGGTTCCTTCAACTTGCAAGATAGGGCTTAAAAGCCTGTATTGGCTTAGGAAGATTTAGTCGTATTTTTGTGCGTGTGTGTTTGCCTGCATTCTTTATGGGACCTTGCTTTGACATCGAGATGAGGAAAAGTAAGATTGATGTTTGGAAAAATGCATATATATTGTTTTATATGAATATATATCTATAGATACATAATGTACATAATATGTACATAAGTTTTTATAACTGTATCAAGATGTTGGCCTTGAACATTTTGAAAATCGCTGTCGCTGCAGATGTATGATAACAAGAAATCGACATTGGTTGTTTCTAATATTCAACATTCAATATTATAAAGGTATTTTATTTGGTTTGTTGGCTGTGACTTTGTCAGTTTCTGCTTTCGTGTTAGTGTCACCATATATACAAAATTGATAACATGTAATGCTAATGTTTGTGTTTCTTTGGTCAGAAAATTTTCGACGGAGGAATATCTATAATACCCTATTTGATTATAACTATTAAAGTTACAATATAGAAATTATAAATATATTCTACCACATTGCGAACATGTAATAGGTGAGCTGGGAATCTGCAATCGTTCTTTCTGGTACATATTTTACTGAATTCCTCAATTACATAATTTAATGTCAAAGGAATTAATGTATTCTGGCAGCCAAGAGTGATATTCTCAGGGTTTTCTAAATGAGAGCAAGGTTGTGTAGCTACCTAATGTTGAGCTGACGAGCCCCTCACAAAAACCCCATGAACTGTCCGTGCCTGGGATATAAATGATACTAAACGCTCATTTGAGATGCAGTTATGGGTTTCTCTTTAAGGTGCATGGTTAAAATCGACCATAATACCGACCTTAATAGCTAGTCCATATTCGTCTGTTGTAAACAGAAGCTACGGTGTATTTAGCTCAAGGTTTTGGGTCCGAGAAATAACTGGGGAACAGAATGGTAACAGGATACTTAGTTTAGACTAGACGAGGTACTGGATTATTAAGGGTCGGTTATAGTTTAAATGCCTCCTCGGATGAATCAAATAGATTTGCCTCTGAAATTGTGTCATCAAGGACCGGGCAAGACCATTTTAAATCTGAAATGACGAAAATGTTCTTTTAAAGGGGCAACCCCCTGTTGAAGTTCACAGATATACACCAGACATTTGGAGTCCCTATTATCGCACTCGCGAAGCTGTTAGCGAGGTGAAGGCCAAATTCAAGGACAACTAATCTGGCCACAAGAACTGGGATTTTCTCTAATTCACATCTGGATTAAGGCAAATCCAGGGTAAAGAAAATGTGTTTTGTCACCCAGATTGTGTTTACCATACTATTCTTCCCCGGCAGCTATTTCCTACTTTCTGATTACTTTCCTACTTTTCATGTAAATGTCTTTATATATTATACCCTTGGGTAATTAACAGTGGCTTTTTTATACTTGCTTGAGGACAAGGCATTTTCCATAAGGAGCAACCAATTTGAAGCACAAACAAGACGATTTACAGAACACCATTAGGGCTAATGTGGTTTTCATCTAGTTTCCAACAGGCTTATTGGTCTATTCCTCGCAATGACAAGTTCTGGATCAAAACAGTCCTTTATCACCACCCCGTAAGCATCATAACTATATCGGTAAAGCTCATATAGGAAGATTATCATCTTGATTTTATGTTGAAACATTGGTAAGATTTCTTTTTTTTAAATGGCTGACAATATTTCTTGTATGCATGTATACATAATTTATTATACAAACTAAACTGTTGGACTGAATATCATAATAATGATGGTTCGCAATTTAAACTGAATGGATTTTGATAACTTTAAATAAGTAGGTCTAGCTAGTCACAGATCAATGTTAGCTACCGAATTCCCTCAATTGTGTCTGTCATCATTTGCAAGTGACCAAAATGAAATATTTTATTAAAATATAGAAATATGTCACGTTATGAACTTCTTCCCTATACCTATAGTAAATCTTGGTACTTTGGCGTAAATTTGTGTGCGGAACCTTTCTTTGTATTCCCTGTTGTAGGTCGAGCTGCGTTCCGACAAACCTCACTGAGGAAGCCACAGGCATTCTATAGCTGCCTAGCTCGGAAGAAGCAATTCTATGAATAAACAGTTAAGATCTTGCACTTCATGGGTTAAGACTCTTTCTTGTTAGCTCCTAGAGTTCCCTATATAACTTGCAGAAGTTGACTTAATTTCATCGCTTCCTTTTAGTTATTTCTCATGGGGTGCTTTAAATTCAATGTATATTACTGTATGTGCATGGGGTTTCTCTTAAACATCATGTAATGCTGTACAACATGAATGTGCATCTGTGACCATATCCAAAGTTCTACCTTGTATCCTTTGATTTGGCAGGCTGATTGGAAAATATTTAAGCCCACTTCATATGTAATGAGATCAGCTAGCCAGTGTTCATGAGTGTTTTCTCACTTCTATCTGAGATCTTTCCCTTTGTATTACCTACTTGTATTCGCTCATTTGGTCATACCTGCAATAATGTGCATCAATTTGGCACCATTCCAATACGGTGTAATCTAAATAGCTAGTTCTAATAACTGTTATTATACTCCCCGGTTTCACTGTAGTCGTTTGAGCTCATAGAACATCATAGGCCAATTACCTATCGAACTAGATCTATTTCAGAGTCGACCACTAGGCCTTTCTTCTAAGTTTTGGTTTCCTTATCACTCCGCTCGTACTATGTACATAGCTTAAGGCCAAGTGTAATCTCGTTCTTTCTCGTTGTTGGCGTGATACTGGGTAATTTTCGTCATAGAGGTCTGTGGCGAGCTGATACGAGAGTGTCATGCAATGCAACAAATCCACTTTTTGCCCGCACACTACTTTACAATAGTCTATCTAAAAACGATGCATGTCCTTAAATCATGGATTCAGAATAAGCCTGAGAAGCGGATGTAACATATATTAACAATCGATAGGAGACTAGAAGCAACTTAATTCATCATTATTTTGTTCTCTTATTATTAATAATCATAAATGTAGATATCATATATGTGATTTGATATGGTAAAGGTTTGGAGAAGAAGGAAGAGAGTGGGTTTGTAGGAGTTGCAGCTATCTGGTAGAAGTGTCTTAAATTCCAACTATGTGAGTGTCATTGCATCAGCTCTGTGACTGTGGTGAAGCCCAGCTGCCAATAACGGGTCGAAGCATGTGCTTCAAAATCACTTCCTTGAAAAAAAATATTTAGGAAAAAAAAACCCCAGGTAACCTTACTCAACACCAAAGGAAACAACTCTGAAAGTTAGAGCCCTGTACATGCAGCTAGTAAAAAGGGTTTACAACTATGTGGGGAGCATTGAATGTCGTACACGACAAATAATTGCTTTGGATGTTTAGAAGGTACCAGTATGACCCCTTGGGTCAGAAATATCGGAAGTGTGTAAACACACATATTGTTTGTCCTTTATATAACTTCGATGTAATCTTGATCCACATTTTCATAACATTTCTACTTTCTCTCTTTTCACTGTATATGTTTTCGGTCAATAAATGAAGCGTGTACACACATAATATATTCTTTATACGTTACTTTTCTCTTATTGTGGATTATCTAAAAGGAAGACATTACACAACTTCATTTCAAAATAAGATGTTATTAGAATGGTGGGAAGTGATGAAAATCACTAAATCTTCTCCCTGGTATTTACAACCAGAAACTTGCTCTGAGAGACCTATGGAGGGAAAAAAAGCGAATCCCCGAATGAGGAAATGGAAATGGAACTTATTCATTTTTAATCCAAAGACGAAACATAACATGGGAATGTTGGTATTTGATACACTTTACGATGTAGTATTAACTCCATACAGACCACTCTCTCTTCCGCATATGGTTTGATCTATATATCCTCACCTGCAAATGCAAAATTGATAATGATCAAAATTATACGTGGTAGAATCAATTGTACGAAAATAATAATTATTAATAAACATATGGCAGTGTCTGCAGGGACCTTTAGACAATATGAAAGAGGAGTTGGTGACTTCTATAAAATTAATTTGTTCTATAAAATTAATTTTGTTTGCATGAATTAATCTAATTTCGTGAAAAGAATGTATAATGAGATCGTTATAGATCGTATGTTGAATAATATAATTATTACATCAAAGCATTTAATGAATGACTAGGAAAATCATTCGTATTGTTATGGACTGAATTGCTTATGGATAGATTAGCTCTTTTATTCTTAGAAATTACCACGAGTCGCCTTGGTGGCATTATTTGAGACTTGCGATTGTTTGGGTTGAATCGAAATTTCCAAACGGACAGTCAGGAGTTTTTATGTTCGGGAGTCATTTATATTACTGGTAACTACCCAAGACCGATCCTTTAATCACCCGTTAACTCTCGATTTTCTCTTTGTTCCTCGCGAGTTCCTTGGCTAACCCAGGGCTTTTTTTCCACTTTAGGTTAGCCTCAGGTCCGGGTTTTCTCCTAAAAAGCTGAGAAAGGTCTTGGACTGGCCAAATTATTGCTGGTCTTATAGCCTTGGGGTCGGTATGAGGCAGAGGAGGAGGCTGTTTGTTTGGATAGTATGGCCTTATTTATGGTAAATCAGCGGGCTTTACTCGGATAATTCATCCTCTACTCCTCTATATATAGCAATATAACCCAGCACTTCCAAGGAAAGTAGAGGACCCGAGGCACATCAGTGAAATACCAGGAAGAGGTTATTCTCTGCAGGGCCGATGGCAAATAGAAGTTTGGAGGAGGAAGAAATCGAGTCAGTCGCCTAATGTTCTCGCTCAAAGGAGAAACACAGGTCTTTTCATCCCAGGGTAGGGATTTGTGTTGGTTTTGCTGCATATATTTTATTCCGAATCAAACAGTTACATCAATTTTCAGAAAAGGATGCCAGCCTCTCCCTGAGGAGGTCTTCCTGGGAATATTTGCATATGTATACCATACGCTTTTGGATGAATTTGATATAAAAAAAGGCAAAGCCTCAGAACTGCATATTCCACATTAACGGCTACTAGACAAACTGTCAAAGTGGATATCGGTGATCTTATCTGACCAGCTGGTGGCAGTAAATAGCATTGAACAGAGCCGGAGAACTTTCAACCCCCAAAAGCCCCACCTCTACCAGATACGTCTCACTTCTCTCACTAAAATCAATAAATCTAACATGGTTATTTGCAAATATAAATTATTAAATCATGTAAGAAGTATACCCTGTCCATGCCCCAAAAGTACCACACGACGACATAATTCATTTCCCAGGTGCCAAGGCCATTAAGGATTCTCGTTCATGCACTTTTGCAAATCTCTTCTACTGAGGATATATAAATTCGATTTATATACATGATATATGTATTGTAATGCAATATGGAACATTACTCAGGCACATACCGCATATTAGTGTGCATACAGCAACATCCATCCTATGAATGATTAAATAGAAGAAACACGCCCCGAGATTCCATAAAAAGAATTTGTTAGCATTCACCTCGTTATGCCTTTCAGTAAAACAGGTTGTCATACCTTGGACGGCATCTGTCAATTTGTATTGCGTTTCTCACTGCCAGTTTCAGGGCCTTTGCCTTTTGTAACATATTGCATCCTTCTTGCTTCCAATGCTACCTCAATAACCAGCTGGTCAGTACACAAGCAAATTTAGTCATCTTTCACAACAGCTGGTATAGAAACAGTCCCCTAATGTCCTGAGTTGCTTAAATGTCCTCCTTATCATTGATCAATACTTCACTATGTCTCTTTGTGGGTCATATCCCTCAATAATCCCACCGCTGCGAGTGGTTCCAAGGAATACAACAACAGTGTGTTAAATGGCTACAGGGTTAATCTAGTCTAAGCAGGCATTTCTTGATTGTCATCATAAATCAACTTTTGATTGAATAATCCTCAGTAATGGTGTTTCAGGAGCCCCAGATAGATCGAATAATCTTGTCAGGTTATTTATATTCAGCCGGCCCGGTGTCATTGTCGAATTGATGTAATTTGTAAGGGAAATGACGATAAAAAGCGACAGAAAGAAAGACATTCCCTTTTAAGCTCACCATAATATTGGGCTTGCTTTTTGAATCCATAAAGGCCATCAGAGCATATTTTATGTGTCCGAGGCGGCATAGGTCATAACCAACTTAGCATTGCTTATATCATCATCATACATCAGCAATATTGTATTATCAATGGGATATTATAGGGACATAGGGATGTGTATATCAGGAAATCTTATATAATGGATGCATATCTGATATTCTCCTATGATTTTCCTTCTTGCATCCACCTTAATTGGGTTAGTCATCCATCAATCGGTTAGCAATTAAACCAAAGAAAAAAGTCTTGGGGATCTCATGTCTCATTGACTCACACATTTGGAACTCTCCTGCCCTTGCTCATTTCTCCCCATGCTAATGCTAAAATATTCTAGTAAGATTCGTAGGCATCGTTAAAAGCAAGCGACTCACTTAAACCATTAAATGATTAATGACTCCGACCTTCAATCGAACAGGGCTTGCATAGTTCCCCACAGCGTTTTATAGTACTGGTCCCCATTATGAATGTGCCATCATTCTAGATGTTATTTCCATCCCCATTTGCTAAAACCCCGAATCCTTCTTGATAGGTTACGCTAGGCCTGGGGGAGAAGCGATGAGTTTTTCACAACTGGTGATGGGCCTGTACCACATGGGAAAAATCTCTTCTAGCACTGATTAATGATTCTGCCATAAATAGCTGAATGTATATTATCAAGCGTTACCCTGGGCTTCCGCTCCAAGGTATTCCACTGTGTCAAGGCTTATGCAATAATGATTGGGTGGCACATGAGTATCGTGCTAGTGTACTCCTATAAATCATTTGGATATTTAAAAAAATATAAATAATCAAAGCATCTATAGTTCTATATGGTTCTAGGGCGTTTTTCTAACACAACCCTCTACTCTTAGTGTAGATCATTCTGATGCATGCATCTAAATGTAGAAATTAATCTTAAAGCTCCCCCCAAAATCGATTTCCTCATCCAAGCAATTTTGAAAACATGCACAACATATTATATAGCCTACATCATGCTTGATTTCAACAGTTAGTCAGTAGAAAATCCAACAACATTAGTGTATGACAACCCGTAGGACATTCGAATTCGAAGGCCACCTGATTCAACAGTCAGATTCGGTGGCTATAAGTATGCTTGTATATTATATATTCTATTAATTGTTAATATTGAGGAGCACAATTGAATGGCTGGACGTATCGTGGCCCGTGCGAAAACCATTTTCGCCGAAAATAAACACAAGGTTATGACTGCCACCCATACCTCTATGACAGAGAACCTATGTATCTCCAAACCCCATCTGACGGACTTTTCTCCCTTAATTCGATCTTAGACTGTCTAATTCTTTCACCAATTGAAAGGGAATTGCATCAATAACTACATGTGTGAGTTTAAAAGAAATCTGAGTCCCAGATGTGGAAACATACAAATATTTAGGAGTCGAAATTGATAGAAATCTAAAATTTAAACCATTAGTAAGCAAACTAACAAATGCAATGAACTATAAGAGCTGGAAAATTGCCAAACTATCTGGAAAAATCCCAAAAGAGACACTGTTACTGATATACAAGGTAATGGTCTTACCTCTGATAGACCAAGCAGATTTCCTACATGATTCACATGCAGTAAATAGTACAAATAGACTCCAGATAATACAAAATAAAATTCTGAGGAGAATATATGGCCTTCCATCCAGGGCCAACGTTGATAATATCCATATAGAAAAGAATGTATTAACTTTAAAGCATAGAAGAAGACTGCACATATTGCAGGTGGGCCATGGTTTGGCAAGGGACCCGAGGTATATAGATGTAAGAAATTTAAATACACGAAACTTTGCAGAAGGAAGAAAAACATTAAAACAAATAGTACCAAAAAATGAACAATTAAGAAAATCAATCCTATGTAGAATACCTTTTGCTTGGAACTCTTTACAGACAATGGCCCATGGGATAGGAGACAAAAAAGGTTTTAAAATACTAGCAAAGAATGATTTAATTTGGCAAGACCAAAACTTCATAGATTAATTAAGAGATATAGACTAGTCATATATATAGGTAAAAGCATCCGAAAATTGACATTAAAAACTGAGTTTAATTAACTAAGACTTATGAAAAGGAATGGAAACTTGATCTGAGAATACTCAACATGATATTAATTACAGCGCTAAAAAGTTTTATTCCGAATGTATTAAAAATTAATTTAAACATAACAGTGTACCCCTTTCGTCAATGACGACTGGGGATTTGTTCACTGTTTTTGAAAAATGTAAATACACCAGAGAACATGGAGACCTCCCTTAGTCGGAGAACCGTCCTCTGTCAGCGAGAAAAAAATTCGAAAATAAAAGTTTCTAATCTAATCTAATCTAAGATGTGAAGATATTAGTGAAATTAAAAAATAAAATCACTCGAAAATGAGACAAATATAAAAAGGCTGCCTTCACTGGGATTCGAAATGTCACAATATCCAGATTGGAAGTCCTAGATGCTAACCATTTGACCATAGGGGACTCTAGAGACCATGGATATTATAACACTGGGCATAGCCATTGATGCATCACATTTTTAGGTTTTCTTTAATCCCCCATTCTCCTCATGGTGAATGAGGAGAATGGGGAAATGCATTTTGAAGGTCCCTGTGTTAGCTGCAGGCGATTTAATGATTAAAATTAATTATAAAAATATATCTTGCATCTGCAATCTATGTCTCTAATATGCGAATGCAGGACTTCTAGGTCTGCACGCATCCTGGATAAATCTGTTTTATTCCTAGAACTCCTTTCCAGCCACAGTGACCCCTTTGTCTGACTGTGTCACCGCTTAATGTATCTTTCCCTGTACATAGCAACATAGCGATATTAAGGACACATCGTTAATTGCGATAGAAGCTTTGTTACGGTATACAATCATAGACTAAGGCTGGGGTATCTTTATGAAAGTCAGTATTCAATATGTATCATTATGGCTTCAAACTTGGAGCACAATTGGTCAGACCGAAGCAAAATTTTGTTTATCAGTGAGCAAAACCAAATCACCTACATACATTCACCCGTTGCTGAACCCATGGGAGCACCTAGAGTTATTCCGTCTCGATTCACTGAATTATATCATTGCACCCTTGGGGCTCCTCTGTTACATGAAATGGTTCATAGGCTTTGTGATGGGTTTGTCCCATGGTTATAACACAATAATCATTATCTGTCCTATTCTTGAGGCTGGAGTCGTTCCAAAGAGGGTTGTCCTTATTGAAGGCGTTTCTAATATGGTACCACTAAGAGCAGTTCTCGTTCTTATCCACCTGCCAATTCGAATCTTTTTTATTTGCAGGACCACGGCAATCCTATTAAAGCGTTGTAACTCTTTAATGCGGGAGTTTTTCTTTTAAAGAAAGGGAGTGAAAGGTGTTTCTTTTCTTTTCCTTATATTGCTTGCATAGATGAAAATGTAATTTTGAAACTGGATCAATACTGTATGCTAACGAATGTTTGATAAAGGTTGTTGGGGCCCCACTGAATCTGAAGAAAGGGTTGACTAAAATCCATTCAAGGATCTTGTTCACAATATTAGTTGCTTAAATGATTCAGTCCAGTCAGATATTTAAAACATAGATTCGAGAATATAAAGACAGAATTCAAATTGTATATTTGCTCAGTGCCTATTTAAAAGTGTGGTTTTGCTTACGCTCAGGAGCCGAGGTTTGTGTCTAAACAGAACCGAAGGGAAGCGTGGTGTGTTACGCTCATTTTCGGCTCTATTTGCGCTTGTTTTAAGAAGCCGAACTTGTTCCGGCTAAAAAATTTTAATGAAACATGTTTGATTTGAGCCGAATGTCTTACGCTTCTTTAATGAGCGTAAGAATAGCGTGAACATAGCGGGGCAGTGGCACTGCATTAGGCTTCCCTTACGTTTCTTTTCGAACGTAAAAACTATGGAAAACGTTCTTATTTAGTTATTACGTTCAATTAGCGGCTGCTAGAAAAGGAAATGAGCGTAACCAATAGAACCATTTTACGTTTCCCTTCGGTCAATTTATTTTAGCGTAGGCTTCTTTTGAGAAACCAGATAAAAATACGCTGGACGAAGATTATCCTAAGACCTTATGATGAATCACTGGTTCCAAAAAGTCTACTTCCCGATGGAAAAAACGAAATCTCTTTACATTCAGTTTTTGGATAAAAGGATACAGTTACTCCATATTAACAACATAATGTATCAGCACGTATGTTCCTTCCTCTACTTGAACATATGAGATGTGTCCGCTAGACTGTTATGCTAGTGTTTTAGCTGTGAGAGTGTCTCCTATACATTTCTGAGTAAAGAATTACTGATGGGATTACAGCTTCCGGCTAAGTAACCTTCTTGAACTCTGCATAACCAAGCCCTGCTACTGTGGGTTCAGCCAGTTACATTAGTGCGGACAATGTAGCTACTCAGCATCTTAACACTTTGGCATGCATGCTTTTGAGCAGCCTTAGAGTACATACACCCATCTATGAGGAGGGTTTTTATAAAAAAAGCTATTTGATATAGTCGAGAATAAAATATAATTTCTGGAGAGAACTACTTATTACCGATTGTCCATCAGTTGTATATCAATTTCAATTATTGTCAAGTATCATTCACTAGAGAATTACCTAGTAAGAGGTTCTGTCATAGTGACATTTTATAATTCATAGACAAAAGGCAATTCTTTATTACAAAATATAGTTAATGTCCATGTAGCAATCCAATCAATCATACCTCATCATAAGCAAGCTTTTATGAACGAAAAATACAATTGTAACAGTTATGTGTTCAGACAAGTTAACCGTTATTGGAACGTTAGACTGGATTGGCTCAGATGTTGACAGTTTCAATGTTGTATAAAATACAGACAAAACTGGTACATTCCAGTCACAATTACATTTCAGAAAATAATGGGCCTTGTAGACCATTTTAACCTTGATTTGGTAGCTTGCTAATCAGGAGCATTCCATTTTGATTTTTAATCTCTTTCAAGAGTTGCAGGTTTTAAAGGGAATTGCCGCTGACCAATCCAAGTGTAGGCGGTAAATGGGCTTAATATTATGCAAGTTCTAAAAGTCTTAACATGTAAGATAGCTCTTAAAACCTTCGTTTGCATTCATTAGTGAGATTTATTCAGGAAGATGTCCCTCTAATTATTGGAAATAAAAACATTAACTGCATTCTGAAATTATTTTGAAATACTCCAAGGCTAGAGACTTTCCAAATCAACGTTAGAAGGAGCACCGGTGCATCGGTTATCATTATAATGCTTAACCATTCCTCTGTCTCCAGCACTATAATTCTCTGGCAGCCTGTATCCCAACCAAGCAGAGAAAATACATTTGAAAACCATCTCCTCCTCCTATAGCTAGTGTATGTGCAATCTGTATGTATACACACTAACTTCTGCCAATTAAATATTCATTTCCCTTTGATGGACCGTTATCATTAAGAAGTCCAAGGAGATAGAAGTCGATTATGAATGATATAGTGTGATACAGCCATCGTCAATCCAGAACAACCATAACATTCTCCTGGTTTGGATGAAATACCCAAGGGTGCTATATTCTAGCTGCAATCCTATATGAACAATCTGCTTGATATTATTTCAATACGTGGACATTGATTCGAGCTCTGTTACACGAAGAGAAAACACCTTAGACTTCAGTTATATATAATAGGAGTATATGACGAATTCTTAAAAAGGACATTCATAGATCTAAAACAGGGCGTGGTTCATATTGATGTGATAATGGTCTTTTCTTTTATTGCTAGATCTTTAATCAAACTTATTATACTTCTTGTCTTCGCCACAACAGTTTCTAATATCGCTATAATATTTTGTACATACATTGGTTTGGTTGCATAACGAATTATGCTGCTTGTAACCAGCTTGTAAGAGATTCTGTCGGGGTGACATTCTATAATCTTTAGGACAAA
Source organism: Sthenelais limicola (assembly GCA_942159475.1). Taxonomy (NCBI): domain Eukaryota; kingdom Metazoa; phylum Annelida; class Polychaeta; order Phyllodocida; family Sigalionidae; genus Sthenelais; species Sthenelais limicola. Next base: position 57,845,602 of record OW804098.1, read on the forward strand.
TATTATTCTTCAGAAAAGAAATTCCGAAAATGGGTCTGCTGCATAGTTAAATGTGGCATAGCATATTACTTCAAATAACTCATACCCATCCATTAGCAACCTTTTATGAACGTAAAGGATCAAAATATTAAAGTCATACCACTTAGGTTTCAATAATTACAATAATTATTGTAACAGTTATGGCTTTATTGGAAAGTTAGACTATAGTTTGGTTCACATGTTGACAGTTTCAATGACGGCTGAAATACAGACAAAACCTAAGATTCCGGTCACATTTAGCCACTTCAGAGAAATATGGAAGACAGAAGTGTATTTTCTAAATTCGTGTTATAGTTCATGTGCTGGGCTTGCTAATCAGAATGGTTTCATATTAAGATTATCAAGGTTAACAAGCACACTAAAACAAAAGGGGTGAATCATAACTCACCGTAGACCATTCCATTTATAAGTGCGGACCATTATTCATTAAGCTATAACCCTTTACTACTTGACGAATGAAAACAAGATGCTTAATAAGAACATACTAGTTTGCACAGAATGTACACATTCGGTCACCTAGAGGAAGGATTTATTATTCCAAAGACACATTGCCTATAATATCATTATTACAGCTAGAGGTGTTGATGGCTTAGATAGTGTAGATCTGTATTATCTAAAATTGCCAAATATACTTTACCATCTGTCTTATCCCCCGCCCCCCCCCCCCCGAACACCATCAGACAATAGCAATATTCGGAATTTAGGAACGAAGTTGTCAACTCTTGCTAAATTGCAACTGCCTTCCGGGTACGTACTTAACTTTCAAGACTAACAGAGTACATTTTTAATGGCCAAGACCCCCATGCTGCCCGACTTGCCCTCAATGGGAAAGGGTGTGGAGTTATACATGTATATGTTGTGATTTACTGCATAATGGAAAGTGCCCACAAAGAATCGCTTTCAAGCTTGGGTTCATTGATTAGAGTGCAAATCGATATGTATATTATGGTTCGGGAAAAATTCAAATACGTCAAAGGTAATACATTGCCATAACTATTATAATTATTTGAATACTTATTTCAATGTGAAAGAATGTGTTATCACTTCTGAGCCAACTGCATTAAAACGAATTAACAATAAACAGAAGACACATATTGCTATCAAATTGTGGAAAACGTTCTACCCCATGGAATTCCCATACCATCACATCATATTATGCATGCAATGAAAACATACCATGATATAAGGGATGTTTCCTCCTGACAAATGTAGTCATCAATCATTTAATACCGCCATTTTCTGTCCACAAAGAAATAAAGAATGATATACTTTATTCGAATCAATACACTTCTTCTCTCATTACTCCTGGTATGTACTCGAATTAATCAATGGGACAACTGAGATTACTTTACCAACTGCTAGCCTAGTTAAAAATGTAATGAAATGATGTTATTTACTATCGTAATACGTCATATTGAATCTCCCACTGTGTTATCATGGTCTGTTGATGGGAATCTCATCGGAATCCCCACAGAAGCAAGTCATTAAAGTCTGTCACAAGGAATGATATATGTGGTTTTGATTCGATTCCATTATTCTAGCCGAAATATTGCAAACCCTTTCTATTTTGTAAACATCACAAGGGGTCGGTATATCTAAGGTGTTGGTATATCTTATCATTTGCTCACCATTGAGTAACACCAGGCGGAAGGGAGGCTGATGCAGAGCCGTTTATTTTTAATTAAACCTGGTACATTTACGAGATGCGTATAATGAAATTGTAGATTTGAAATAGTCGACCCCTACATTTCCTTTTACAATAGGATGTAATCCTTTCATACAAGTTCCTTTATTTGTTTCGGAACATTAACCATGCTTTCCAAATTTGTCGGATGCGAAGTTTATCTTATTGAAATGGCAAGTCATGTAGTGTTGTCGAGGGTTAAGTTATGTTGTGTATACATAGAGAACTAACCACGGATATGAAATCATTTCAAGAGCCAAGCTCACGTTCAACTATTAATATGCAATACTTTTATCTGACTTTGTAAATTGTTTATGATGATTTGTTCTATGATTCATTCATTTTCGGCGTTGGTTGCAAAACCTGATTAGACAGAAGCCAGAAGCTCTGAAGAAAATAAAACATATAGATCGACCATATTGGTAAATTGGATAGAAACAGTATAAATTGTTAGGTTAGGAATATTCTTCATATGAAATATTGGTCCATGTCAGGGAGGAAGCGAAAGGTGACATCGTTGGTTTATTTAATCATGGGAAATCTATACCTCTGAATTCAAAATAGAAATCACTTATTAACTGGAGGCCTAAACTTCTACTTGTCTTTACCGCTTCCCACTCTACCATCTCGATATATAGATTGATTATCATCATTAAATAATTCTTCAATTCTTCAAAGTATAATCTCAAAAGTAAATTAGGAAATTATAAAATAGATTCCTACATCTATAGATGTAACAGTTCATCCTAACTAGAAAGTTTACCCTAGAGATGAAACGTAAGTGGAGCTAAAATAATAACAATCAAGCGCTATAGACATATTATACAACGTTACCTGGAGTTCGAGCTATTATTCATTATCCTCCGGCGACACTATGAAGAAGCAATTTCAGAGATTTAGCCACTTTCTAGGTAATTTGAACTCTAAGCAATAAAGTATCTGTCCTGTCTTGGGAATTTTCACTACCATAGGGAGAGGCTTTGACTCGAATCTAATTTAGAAAGCCATCCATTTTGACCTAGCCATGAAGCGATGAAGCAATGCTACGCAGGCAATAAATTATCATTGCTGAATGACCTGATCAGGATTTCGTCATCTGGACAGGTTTTTCCTTCCCCTCCAATATTGCATTGTTGCTCGAGGCACTTTGCATACTGCCATTATTGCTTGTCGCCCAGGGTATAAAAGGAGTGAACAGTCAGGAGTAATATGATAAGCGGCTATTTTCATCAGCGCTTATGGACCACTGGATTCATTCCTTATAACAAAAACACAAGCGCTGCAGAATGAAGGAATTGATTACCACAGGTTGACAAAGTAATTAACACAGGGTGCTTGAGGATATATATCTTCCAGTTGGGTGCAACTCCGGTCAGTCTCCTTGTCCAATCGATCATGTACCGGTCACTTGCATTAACAACAGACCAGAACCGAGAACACTGATTAATCAAAGGGGAACGTGTGTACAGCCCGGTTAGGCATAATACTAGAATACAAGACTGAATAAGCTGTTCTTTAATTATCTCGAAGCTGGAAATATGCAAAGTTTCCACCTCTTGAGGAATCTTACAGAGGCAGGAGGTGTAAAGGAAGTGTTGATTATGGCTTCAGGGATTCCACTGGGACACTATTACGTGGATGGTATTGAAAGGAGACCCTATACTATGGATAATAGTGACTCACAATGGTAGAGCACTTGCGGGACCGCCTGTGTTTGGATAGGGATTAGAACTCCCCATCCAATACTATTATTTGAATCATTTAAATTGTAAATGGTTTAGTAAAATATTCCAACTTTTGTCATCACAGGCTGATTATGATATATTTATAATAATTTACATGGATGAAGCCAGACATAATTATTCTTTTTGTAATTGAATTTGAATATGAGATGGCCAATGTTTCCAAGAAATTATTTTCATCAGTAGGTATTGGTGGATAAATAAGGACGATGGGAGGGCAAGTATATCGTACATTCTAGCCCAATGCCCAATGCCAGCCCCAATTTATGACGTTAGCGCCTGAGCTGTGGAAAATGACACAAAAACGTCAACATTTCAAAAAGCAACAGTCCCAAGGTGGGGAGTTCTCAGGGGATGTTCCCCCCATATATCTCGCATCCATAAATCAGCTTTATATTATTTTATTCCGGGTTTGGCCTAAAATCTACCCAAAGTGCCTGTACTATAAAGTCTCCACAAGAGGCCCATCCTCGACTTTGGCCTGGACAATTAGTTTACTTTTACGTTTATTCATTGTCTTCTCATATGTAAAGTTTGTATATGATAATTGTATATGCACCATGGGAAGACATGGCTGTAGAGCAAATTGGCGTTCTGATGGTGGGGCACTTAGCGTTTTATAACAACCAACATCATATCCAAGGGTCTACAAAAACCCAGCTGTTGGTTTCTTTACGATTTACCATTCATTTGCTTTTAACTCAATCGGACCATAAGGTCTCCGCAAGAGATTGCCACCCATCCTGGACGTTGGCTTTCATCTTTCTGCCTCACCTCAGGGTGGATTCCCCTCACCTCTTTCTCTACCGTTCTTCTGCAGGTGGCTTTTGGTCTTACTCTAGGTCTTTTGCCCTGTTGGGTCCATCTAAGAGCTGTCTTGGTAATGATAGACCCGAGCATTGTTCAAATATGTCCCAGCCATCTCCAACGACAATGTTTCAGCTGGCTCAATGATGTTTAATAGGTACTCTTGTTGGATATCTTGTTCCAAACCAGGTATCAGTTCAAAAGGAATTGTGGTAGGAGCAATATAGTGTTGTCCCGTCAGCTTTATTTACCAAACCATTGGCACTTTAATGGTATTTTTTAGACTTTCATTCCTTGGCCAACTACCACAATCCTCTGCCTTCATGGCAATTGCGTTCGTTTCTTGTCTTATTCGTAAGAATAGAAAATGAACTCCTTTTAGGTTGCCCTCCAATTTCGGTACAATATAAGGTTATTAGATATCATTGTTATGATCATAATTATTATGTATGATTTAGCTATTGAATGTTATTTGACGAAACACCTCGTTATGCCATATAGATGAATATTTAGCCGGGAATCGGAGTTAGCAACTTAGATGACAAGACCTTTTGAATACACTGAATATAGTGACCAAATTATAAACTGTAATTAATTGTTCCCTTGCAAGAAGTCCACTTTTCGTATACCACTCGAAAATATGCCTTCTTTTCTGAACCATTTTCCTATACTACTTACGGTTTCAAGTTCATACATAGATCTGTGTCTGGCATGCTGTCAGCATGTGTGCGCTTGCAGATTTTCGTTTGTGGTCGGATGGTATCTGGAAAGCCCTCGTATCTGGTCTTAGAATGTTCCTGGTGTTGAACATTATCTATAGGTAGATTACAGCGACTAGGGTGGTTTCTTTGTATACAGAAGTTATTCCTCATGTTTGAAAATTAAAGGGTTCAATCGTTTATTGTTTTTTCCAGTATGTAATTCAACACTTGGTATTGGGATTTTGTTTTTCTATTCAAAATTTAGTCATTGAATATTTACGGGGAAATTCAACATTGTCGTCTTCCTTATGCCATGTTCATTTTCTATTCTTTCATGTTTACGCATATTATCCGCAAGAATGTTATCTATTCTATGAGGGAAACGTCTCCTAACCACTTAATTAAATCTACCCTTTAGACGAGGTCTGTCAATTATTTATTAGCATTTCTTGGTCTACAATCCCTTACCCCCAATGCTACCACTGCCAGTGTTAGGTCTACCTGTCACCAATTGAGGTGTCAGCGCTAAGGGCTCACTCACGTTACCTTTCACCTTTCACTAGTTCGATCTGTCATTGCTGTAGCTTTCAGTTTCGGTTTTAATTAGCTTGTACGTGAACTGGTGCACTTCTCGTTGTGTTTAGGTATTAGTCAGTTTGCAATCTAGGGAGGGCTTCCTTCACCATTCCAAGCTCTTTGAGGAAGGAAACTGATCAGTTGGGATCAGGGGCCTGTTGTATAAGATACGGAAAGGAATTCTTTGTGTGGGAATGCCTACCCATTTTCCCTTTCCTTCGGTCACCATTGTGTGCATAAGCCATTTTTACTGGTCCGCTGGAGATTTCACGCAGGAAGGGTTATTTCCCTTCCTACAGCTGAAGGAATTTCCACATAAAAATTCCTTTTCTTAGCTGATACAACGGGGCCAATGAGAGAAGGGCCCTAAAGTTGTAAGACTCGGGTAGGAAGACGAACATACATTTTATAATAACGGACTGCAAGATGAAGCACTACCATGTTCATAGATGCTGGTATGTAATGTAGCTATATAGGTTTTATACAAGAGAAATAAGAAGCCTATCCTCGGCTGGATCTGAACCCAGGGAAAACATATCAACTCTGCCTATCACAGTCCCTATAATTCTACCCATCCTATCGATGTTTGCTCCCCCAACTCTGGGTTTCCCATGAAAAAAGGGGACTATATAGGATGTCATGATATCCTGTTATGCCAATACACCCCCTCCCCCTCCCCCTTTCCCCTCTTCCTCACATTCCTCTAACGGGGGGTATCTAAGGTCTCGTGATATCTCCCGAACCCTATAATACATTTACTGTCCTCCAACTCCAGTTCTCTTTCTTCTCTTCCTTCCATTCCATTATTGCCGTTCATCCCACGAGGAATGAACCCTAATATAAGGACTGTCAACATCGCTGCCTGAGACACCCCACAAAGATTATGCTCCAAACAAACTAGGCACGAACCTAAAACACAATTAAAGAACCTCAGCGCACACATCGATTACAATATTGCTTGTGAGAAGTTGGTCTAAATGTCCCTGTTGTTAGGACGCAGGGGATTGATTCCTACTCTAGTACCATTCTCTGACTATTCGTCGGTAAATATTTGTTTTCCAATCGGGTGCAAGGACACTGCTCCAATGGCGTAATTGACTGGTAGGCGAAAGAGAGAATTACCTTGGCGTCATTGTGGATTTAAATTCCAATTGAACAAAAGATGCAAAGAAGCAGTATGCATGGGAACACTAATAGAGAGGAACGGTCTTTCAACATGGAGTATGTTCAAACTTACACCAATTATGATGTGTGTCAAACGATTCCATGGCACGCATTCTACGACTATGGAGTGTAATGCTGCAACAAAACATGTAATAGTAAGAATCTATCAGGGGTTTCAGCTTGTCTGTATGGTAGAACCTTTTAGTATTCTTCCAAGATTTGAATGTCACTGGAAGGCTTCAGTAGTCCTGAGTCCTTTCAAATACATTTTCTTATTCAGGGGTTCTCTGACATATATCATGCACACTGTGACCACCTGGACATCTCTGGCCACCAAGGGTGACTACCAACTTGTACCTAGTGGTTTTTAAAAAATTTCAGGCCTGATCTAACGCCATGCCAAATTTCAAAAAGGTGTCACACCTTGCACGATAAAGAAAATTAGCTCCCCAACTATTATGATCTGATCTGAAATAATGCTTTTTCCACTAAAATCTGGCCGTTACCTTGGCGATAAAGTTAAAAAATAAAGATTTGTTGTTGATACATACATTTTTGAAATCTCCATATTATGTACTTGTTTGCATGGTACCTCAACCTATACAGTATACTTACATATTTTATATTCCTTACAAAAACAATGCTAAATATTCTTAAGGTTGGCAATAATGGCCTGAGCTGGGCGCTTTTTTATTCCAGGTTCCATGCTAAAGTGCCTGTACTAAGATGTATTTTGCTCTATGTAATGCCTATAAGTAGAATTGTCACTATTATGTTATTTTAATCGCTCTTCATCATTATAATTTAATATCTTATGAAATGCTACAGGATGTGATGGGAACAGCAGTCTGTGTAGTTCATATCCGGAATTAAATACTTTTCTCAAATCAGAATAATTCATTACTAATAGTGGAACTCCACTATAGGTAAAAAACGGCACCAACAGGCAAAATTCGTCGCCGACATTTCAGAAAATTCGACATGACTAAAAATTCTAGTGGATCAGGGGGTAAAATAGGTTGTTGGCAACACATTTATTTGTTGCCAACAATTGCAAAATATCTAACTTGATTAGATATTTCTTCGCAAAAAATTCGTCGCAGCCGTTTTTGCCTGTTGGCGCCGTTTTTTACCTATAGTGGAGTTCCGCTATAATAGGGCGACTCCACTATAGGTAAAAAACGGCGCCGACAGGCAAAATTCGTCGCCGACATGACTAAAAAATTCTAAAAATTCGGCGCACACAAATCACCAGTGGAAGAGGGGTAAAATAGGTTGTCGGCAACACATTTATTTGTTGCCAACAATTGCAAAATATCTAACTTGATTAGAGATTTCATCGCAAAACATTCGTCGCAGCCGTTTTTTGCCGTTTTTTCCATAGTGGAGTCCCTGCATAAAATGTATTCAGTTTTGTGTATTATTAGTTTTGTTGTTATGATTTAAAGAATTAATGTTTCGATGGGGGTACATCAGTACTTGATTATTATCAAATACTTGGGGTATAGACCTAGCCACATTTGGGGGCACATTTGATCTAGGTCTAGTTTACCCCCGGGGGTACATTGAAACTGGAGGAGGTATATATCCTACCTAGGTTTAAAGTACCCCCAGGGGTACATTGTGTTACAAATTGACTTTAATTCTCTAAGAAAATGCAAATATAGAACTTTACTGAAATTTTTTTTTCTATAACAATGTACACGCTAAGAAAAGTCCCTAGAACTAGTATGAAATTGCGTAGCGTGTGATATGCTCTGCGTAATTATAATATAATATAATTCTACACAGTATCATGCATTGGGATAACGCAATGCGAGGATTAGGCAATCACTCAAGCGCGCCTTGCTGCAAGCTTTCTATAAAGCTGCCGCACTCCAGCGACCACCGTCGAGGGGGGAGGGGGTATTTGTATTTAAAGATTTTTATTCAGTCAAAAGCATTGTGTAACATAGGTACATTATTCTCAGAATTTGCTGACTCTAATTTTAACAAGTATTTATATAAAATATTTTAGTGAAGATGCTGATCACAAAAAGGATTATCTATAAGTAAAGATGGTAACAACACTTTTTTTTTATAAAGCTCTGTTCTCCTGAGAAGAATAAAATGATCAACCTGGCGCACATAATAGGTTTTTAACAAGGATTATAATAAAGAAGACTCCTTATGGACAAGATTATTATCATTTTTTTAAAACAAATCTGCATATAAGGTCTCCCGTTGTTTCCCAAATATACTCTATATGATAACCTTCAAAACGCAAAGATATATTCAATACAATGTCTTGAGATTTGATACACATATTTACATGACTTGAAGCGATACACCCTCCAAAAATAGAAATAATCAAACAAAGAGATCTTGTGAATAAATCACTTTGAAAAATAGTGATATATAATAATGATATAAAATACATTTTATATCGATTCGAACGACTTAATGCGGCCAAGGGAAATAATTTATTGCAAAGAAACTAATCGTCTGATTGTAAATCTGAAAGTATGGCTGTCTTTCTGACATTCATGGGGTTCTGTGATAAATTTTATATTCAGATTGGAACATTTTGAGGGAGTTATGAGCGATCTAATGGAAAGCAATATTTTTTTGTTTTTTAGCTCTGCATTCAGACTCATAAGTTGAGCAGATACCTCCAACCATTTCGGTGGTGTAATGGTCTAGAACCTCGCTTGTGACTCCTAAGGTTGCTAGATCGAACCCAAGCATGGGCAAGTTTTTTTTCTCTGTTTGGCATCAGTGGTTCTGCACTAGTGGTCAGCATGCACTGATAGTCACGCCAGCTTGTCTGGCACAGTTACCGCTGGGCCGGCCGTAGGGGTCTAAGGGATTAGGAGACTTCTCCTAATCCTTAGGGTTCCAAGTATATGATTTACGATGTTAGAAATAAGGAAATATAAGGATTAGGCGATTTTTGGAGGAGAATTTCCAATATTCCCGCATAGAATTAGGAATTTGGCGTTTAGAGTGTAGCCTCTTTTATATAAACATCTGTGAGTGTCTCTATTGAGTTGCTCCAACCTTAGTCTTATCACCAGCTGCTCAAACTAGGCCAGAACATGACCTGTTGACATGACCCAGTTGGGCTGGCCTTGTTCAGATATTGGGTCACCTTCTCCCAGATAGAATCTATTTGACTTTAGACGTGATTTGATCAGATTCAGGGATGTTTTTTTTTTACATATAGACCATGTTTTATCAACGGAAGTAGCGTCAGGTATAGTCTATAGGGAGTGGTCTGAACGGCAGTGTTAAAGCTCCATAGAGTGTGGCACCACCTATAGTATTTTTGGCGGCGTCAGAAGGTAAACTTCAGGTCCATATGTGCACTCAATACCTATTTCGCAAGGCATATTGGATTGAAATAAATAATTGTACAAGTTGGTAAACCCTCTATTTGGTATTGATAAGTTGATCTGATCAAATCGCGTCTAAAAGCACTATTACCCTCGGTTTGTTGTGGTCTGTGTGGTCATGGAAACTAGAGGGCGGAGCCCGAGAGTTTCCATGACAAACCAACAAACCTTGGGGTAATAATGCTATAATAGTGGGCTAGCAGTGTCTACACCGCTCCAGGGAGTGTTAACAGTGTAAAGCAAATAAACACTTGTACATTGTGTATGCTCCTACATCGTCTTACCTTGTATCTGACTCCTATATAAAAGCTACATAGAGCACTGTGGAGTGTGCTCCTCTCTCATTCACTATGCTGCTGTCTTTGTGTTACTTTCCTGAGTCCCATATAGTATTTATACTTATAATATAATAGCAATAGGTAGAACATGCAAAATCTATATCCAATGGACATTATATCATATATACATTATACCTGATTGGGAGAATTGTGAATTATCTTGGCAATTGCCTAGGGCACTGAACGAAAGGCCTTTGTGAATGGAGTCAAAGGATAACTAATTTCATAGCTTACAAGATGATGAAATGAAGATAGTAAATCATGGATACCGACCCCTATATCATATTACATAAAGATATCTGCCAGTGGCCTCCAAATTATTAAGTCGATCAATATATTTTCCACAACATATTATAAAGAACAACACACAGTCAGATAATAAACATTTCCATAAATCTTATCTGTGGTTTTATGTATGGTAATAGCAATTTATCCCAAACAACTGATTCCATTTTCATCGTGCTGGCCCAGTTTTATCCCCAAGAACAGGCAGTATATATAGCGTTTATACTATCTTCCTACCGACCCACGGAGTGGCTCAGCCTTACTCGTCCTAGAGAAGGTCACAATCATCAACGCGGTGCACCATTCCATCATCACCACTGCAAATGGTTCAATGTTGTAACAGGTAATAGTACATTTGCCCTTATCGTTGGATTTGTCGGATTCTCACGTCAGAGTCTAGTTTTAGTTTAGTTTAGTCTAGTTTACGATATAACCATTTAGCGAAAATCATTACAAAGTTGGTTGCTGTTCTCAGCTAATCCTGGTCTATATTACATGTATGAAATAATATATATAGTAGAGAATAAAATAGAGGTGTAGAAAAAACATTAAACAGTCTATTATAATATATTGATTCAATGGTGAGACACTTATTGTGTCCGATCGACTTTCATCCCTTAAAGATGATCATCCGCAGTAAATTTTGTTTTTATTCAAAATATAAGCATAGAAAAACTTAAAATACACCAAAATTATTTATAACATTGTGCATGATTAGTATACCCATTGTAGCCATGTAGAAATCTCCTGCTAATTCTTTCCAGCTCTACTTATAAGAGGGGTTAAGGATGCTAAGAAAATAGCCGGGTATACAAATGTCGCCGTACTAGGGGTCTAGTTTTCATCAATAAATAAATTAATATTGGCATACAGTATTTTCTGTAAGCGTTATAATGTGCAATAAACACCAGGGAACATAAATGAATACAAATAAAATCGATAGTAACCACAAGCATGAACAGTATGCCACCGTAACCGGGGTCTAGAAGGGGACAATGTCGCCGTAACAGGTGATCTAGAGGGGATGGGGGCCGGGGGTTAGAGTGGGGTGGGGCTGAAAACTAACAGAACTTAGATTTACCTTCATGAACAAGCAATACAAGTATTGAAGTCAACTCAAAAAGAAACTGAGGGGGAATGAATGTTATATATTTTTGTATACATTCTAAATATAATGGGTTACATGTGTGTTATGGGCAGAGGGGTCAATGACCTGTCACCCTTGCCACTGCCATTATCATTACCATTACTGAATGATTATTTGACTGTATCTTTTCCTCTAGTTAATATATTTTCACAAACTAAAGAGCATTTTGACCCTTACATCAATACCTATCTCGTACAAACTAATTTAAAACATTATGCGTTCATTTATGTTATTTATTTCTAATTTAAATCCTGGTTCATGTAGAAATATGTACCTTTCCCCTGTGCCCTTACCATCAGAAACCAAATCACAGTGTTCGCCAAGCTGCCCTGACCAGAATATTCACTATTAACGTTCTCAATTTCGTCTATATTAGGAGCAATATATATATAGATCTAGTTTATGTACGAGAAAAAATAAATCAATAGATGCAATTTTGATGGCCAAAATGACGCCCAATTGGTGGAATTGCTCATATATACGATATGCACATTTATATAATATATGACATATTTGATATAATGTAAGCTGGCGATACAACCACTGTGGATGCTGACATAAGGCTGATAGATACTCAAACTCCGAGAGTTTGAGTGCGTTCGATGAAAGTAAAGGTGAGCAGGTGTATGTACAAGGATGCAACGCGTGCGCACATATATACTCACTGGGAGTGGGGCGACATAGTAATAGAATTACTGACTGTTTGTGGTGCCCGTTAGTGGGAACAATGAGATACAAAGAGAAGAAGAGAAGTTTTAGATGAGGCATGATTCATTCAATAGAAGTCACACCAGGCTGTGCCTTGTGAAATCACAAGGCTTTATTGATTGTATATATACATCCATAATTGTGTCTGTGGGAAGTTGGTGGGTACGCCAGTTGACGTAGATGTACAAGACTCCACTGGCACCACTCAGTTCATATTGTAGGTTGGTATATCTTCAGATATTTTCTGTCTTCAAAATCTGATGTTGTGACTATTTAAATAAAAGGACAAGCCTGAACATTAGGCTATACTTCTGATATATTGAATAATTCTGTTTTAAAGATTCGATTGCCCATGCATTGATCGTTGCATACAGATAAACTTATAATTCTATAGGCTATCCCTCAGATTTGATGATAGCTCACTTGCAGTTCTTAGCTAGGAGGGATTGTACATTAATCCTATTCTTAAAAAAAGGTGGGCAATCTAATGAGGTGCATGAATGTGCCTCAAAATGCTTTACGGTAACACTATAATGTTTTTTTATAACTCCAGAATAAAAGTTCCATTTTCTCGCATAAATCAAACTCTGCTCGGACCTGACAGTTTATTTTATGAATACCAAATCCGGCCATCCACCCGTATTGAAGCATTTGTCCCAGCGCTTGAGAAAGACCAGACGTTTCTATTGAGTTAAGTCTAACAGGGAATTCTCCACTGAAGATGTGCCACTCATATTTAAAATTAATCATTCTCTTCCTCTCTAGAGTTCTATGCCAAGCAAATAAAACATGATGATAGTGCTTATGGATGAGGTCGCCATCGAGAACTCTTTCTTTCCCAGAAAAAAATTAACTTTGTCATCAGCAAACTATATTCTATTATTCATCTACAGTGAAGCCATATTTCAGAGCATGATTGTTCGCGAATTGCAGTGAACATTTTTATTTGTACTTTTATCTATTATACTCGATAAAATATGTTTCTAATCTAATGCGAGAGTGTAGATGCAATAAATTTATCATAATATGTTCAGTTGTTAAAGAAATTATCTATAAATTATCCCTATATTCGAAACAATAGATGTTATAGTATGTAGAACTAGGTTATAAAACCTAGTTCATTGTCAATCGAAGCAGGAAGGTAGTATCTCAATGTTATGGGATGACTAACCATAGATTATCCCAGCAGGAGTGATTTGAATCGCAGCGGAACACCTGCATGCTTGAGAAATCTTTTGCAGATCGACAGCTATGGGCTGCGTCTAAAAATGTAGACGTTTATCATGTTGGAATAATGCATTCATTGCATTACGACTTAAGTAATGGGATTGAATCAATGGATAAATCAATACGAACAGAAATATATTATATGAGCAAATAACCTGTGTTCATTTTCATACATATATATCTATAGATACTACACTTGTCTTGCTGATAATTATATATAGTGCCACGCTATTGGCAATATTTTGAGACAAAATAAGCTGAAATATAACTTCAGATTTGAACAAATGTTCATAGGTGTCTTTACTACCCCTACCTTTGACTGAAATCCAGCAGATAAAAAAACGCTAACTGTATTCAGGGAACAATTATGTACAAAAAACATGTAAGACTCAAGGCAGAATTTCCACTTGGGCACAGAATATTGCTACACGCATCCCATAAATACCACTTCTATCCATTATTCAGAATGTGACGGAAGTGATTGTGGGCGTTATTTATTAATTAGAGCAAAGATATCAGGTGTCAGAGACAGAGTTGCCAGTTTGACAGGGCTCCCTCTTCTGGCATAAATCTTCATGATACCCGAAGTTTTGTAATAATCGTCATCTCCAGGGAAAGGAATTCATAAAGCTACCACGGATAGTAAAAGGCTGCAAACTGTTTTCTCAATTAATATCTGACTATTTTATCAAATATGTGATGTCATTCATAGTGGCGACGTTAACAGAACATGCATGATAGGGCTGTATAAATTTGGTATGCCATGTGATATATATTCTAAACATGGAACGTCAGTTTTCATCTTCGGTCTTTGTCTTTCGTTGCATTGCACGACACCCACAGTTGCATATAATTATATAATTATGTTATTATCTTTTGAACCGATATAATCATTACACCGATGTACCCTTCATTTAAATTTCAAATGTTTCCAAACCAAACCATTTCTACTTTTTTTTATTACAAATTAGGAGATTACTTCTCGTGTGACCCCCTTTTTAAGACACAGTGAATCTCAAAATACATCTGGATATGTGAAAGCTTCCATGGATTCCTCTGTTTACCAAATGACAACAGGTTTTCAACCGATTCTCCAATTCGGACCCATTCTATAGAATTTGTTTTGTCTCTGACAGATATCCATCATTCTATTTTTATAACCAAGATAATGCTCTGGCATTAATCTGAACAACAAATCCTCAGCTGCATGTTAGCAACTCAGGCTTTATTATACGCAAGAACACTAAAGCTATAGCTGACAGTATGTTAGATACCTCTACTCGCTGAATATTTAATGTCCCATGAAGTTAGAACAATGGCGAAAAAGTGCTCATCGATGCATATATATATTTAAGTTTCTTTGCTTGGCTCATTCCTTACTCTATACGAGGGATTATATACTCGGTGTATGGTGCCACACCGGCGGTATATTATGTGTCATTTATAATCAAGACTTGCGCTGTGTTATGGTCTTTATATGCATAATAATAATATATTCATTCCTCGAAGATATACCAAATAGATTGTACGCAAACATGTCTCAGTGCTTTCGTAGAAAGACATCTTTTCTCTAGAATTAGTGGAAGACCACCTATGGGGCTGTATCAAACAGCGGGCGTGGTAAAATATAATAAAATATCACGTCCAGACAAAACTTCTAATTTTAATACCTCATTACATTAAAAGTATTATAAATTGGACATAATCTGCTCGAGTTGCAATACATTGCTCTGACTTAGCAAATGAATAAATTGTTACAAATGGCATACCCAATGGCGAATGCAAATTCCCTATTAAGCAAGCACCTTAGGACAACAGTCCCCAGAAATAAAGCATTAATTCTGATTAACCATCAACCTTGCTGGCATGTTGTAGTTTCACACGCTTTACCTAAATGCTGCAAGGAGCATGGCACCCCTTCGGGCCATACGTACTCAGTGCAATGGTAATTAACAATCCAACATGGCGTATGCTTGTACCCTGACTTGTACATCTAAAAGCTAGGAGGAAAAGGTAATTACTGATGCAGCCACGGTCGCCAGGGAGGAGCCTTACCAAGGTAGGATCCAACACAGGGAGGGGAAGAACAAAACTGCTGAATCTTTTATTGAGTCCGATTCGACGGTGATTAGCACAGAGAGAATGGTTCCAGCCTTTGGCTCCTCCATCAACTATCACTACACACCAGCCTCCTCCACCCTCTCGTCCTCATCCTTTCTGGCTATCAATCCTTCGTCTATTGTTTGCTCCGACCCACCACCACACGCTTCCTTACTGTACTCAATCCAACCCACCTGCGCCGGCATACCCTGCCAACGAACCCCAGAAGGGTTTGTTTTGGAAGATTCCTTCTCTCTTCCTGGCACTGGCTGAAAGGGAAACTGTCGAATACTCATAGATATCCCATAGAACACACGATGTAAGGAAGGCACGTGACTGTTAGAACCATTCATATAGCTTAATTCTTGGGTTCCATGAAAATTTCTTTCATGAAAATACAGCGAAGAAATCGGAAAATAACTCCATTCGCTTCAGATTCTAAAACATTTAAGATTGGGATTTTTTTACTACGTATAATAAAAGAAAGAGTTCGAGTTCAATTAATCGTGTCTTCTCGGGGTAATGGATTGATCCATACAAGTGGGAGGGATCGCTGAGGGAGTGGAGTGGAGGGAGGAGTGGCATAGAAAAGGGAGATGGAGACTCTGGATCCAAGGCAGTGGAATGAGGAGGAGGACGAGGTGCTGTAAAACAAACTGGAGGATGTTGCCTAGACGTGAAGGTGTCAGTTGTCTGTGTGATGTTAAGTACCATAGATTGCTCACTTACTGACCATACGAGTCGCTCCTACTTAAAGGGTAGATCCCCCTTTGAGCTCTGACTCGTCCTTTGAAGGAGTGACTATAGTGGGAGGAGAAAAAACCCTGTTTTGGCGTGGTTCTATCCATCCATCATTTGCCATTCATCCTGATGTTTTGGTGCAGCATGAATAAGAGCAAAACATGGAAGGAGAGGTTTGATGTGTTTGGTGGGAGGGCGCGTGAGAACCAATGACTGACAGAGAGTATTCATTTATACATGGATGTATCCGGGATTTGGGTGAGTGGTCAATGAATGGGAGGTAATGCTAGAATATCAAGTAAGAATGTTACAGTAGCAGAAGGAAGTGGGCCTTGTTAATGGGCAACTTCATGTTTCAATTGACTGGGGTGTGTAGCCTTTTTCTTTATCCAAATATGTTCCCAATATTTATTATTTTGTGTGGCTCGGCTGAGCCAAGCATATGACAATGTAATGCTGCGTACTGATTAAATCATGAAACAAACAAAACAAATAGATCTATTTAAATGTTTGGCTAGAATGGGCAGGGACATATACATAACGGAATGGGTAGGTCTTGCTTGTATGAAGGATCTAGCGCGTGCAGAGAGTACAGTTCAAGCCCACCTAAATTCTAAAATGTCTCTTTATCTAAGCATAGACGCCTTATCCACATTCACCAAAATGATTGAGAAACTCACACGGTGCATTTCTCACACATTAATTAATGTTATATATATGTGTGTATTATCATATCATTTAAAGGGCTGTCCAATTGATAGGATGTTTGAACTAATTTCACAAGGTCCAATGTCTAATAGGGTATCAGGATCCGGTTCCACCCTGAGACACGCACAACGAGGATATCTTCTCTCCCTAAAATGTTGCCATGCCAAAACCTAGTCATTTAATGTGCTTATCCTCGCATAACCAAACAATGCACGAGCCTCCGTAATATCGATATGAACATGTTCGTTATGGGAGCATTGAGCTTCACAATAGAGCTGGTCATTAAAATTCCACCCAGGAGTTTGTAGACATTATCCATTTTCAATAAGCAGATTGGGTATCAATGGACATTAAATATTTCAATTGATTGCGATAAGGTGTTTTTATTCCATGAGCAAAACAGAAGGTCCTTGGTTCACAGAGTTCATAAAAAAGAAGTTCCGGGGTAATATGGTTGCAAATCACGAAAAAGATTAATGATTCATAATAAATTAAATCCCATTCTAATCAGAAAAAGATGTTAATGGGTAATATTCATGAAATACTTCACAGTGAACCAGGATTACAAAATGTAGTTCTCGTGACCGGACTGCATATAAGTATAATTATAGGATAAGAACAACACTTTCAGTAAATGATAGCCATGCATGGTAACTTGAGAATTTCATTAGGTTGACTTATAATGTAATAAAGATCTGAGTTTTGCCTACTTCATCCAACTATTATCACGAGAATCTAGTTGCTCAGTATTACTGAAACAAGGGTAAGAAGAAAGTTTTGACATAACTGTCATAGAATGTTTGGAGATAAGAATGCTTAAAATAATGTTTCATAAACCTTATGTTTTTCAAACATATATATGCCATTTGCTTAATAAGGAAAATATTCGGTTTCTTAGGAAATATCACCATACAATTGATGCGTGTTGTTTAAATCTATGTGATGACTTCACGATTTTTGTCTATTGTGTCATGTGATGGGAATGGGTACGTTGTCGTGCACAATTCAAGATGGCGTTGCATGGACGTAATCTACTTCCTGTATGAATATAAATATTTGTATTTGTGTTTTCTGTGTTGCCTAATATAATATAATGGGATGACCCAATCATGTACTAATCTCTCAGACCTACATTTTGAGCATGTTCTTCGGTTGTATTGGCATTATTGATATCTTTTATTAGGTTTTGAAATCGGGACACCTACAGCACATGCTTCGTGAGAATGAGTCGTGACAGTATATATTATAATGTCGAGGTCTCGACGAGAAAAGACCTAAAGATTGTCTTTCACAATATCTGTCTTTTTCATAAGCTTGATTACTTGAAACTTGAATTATTGAGTCAGCTGTGCGGAGAATAATGTATCTGCATAATGCATTCGCTGAATACAAATAATTATTAAAACAAACTTTTTGGTAATTTGCCTCCTTAGACTTATGGACGTTTTCCTATTAGGAATGGACCCATTCACAGACACCGATGCTAGCTACATTATTAAAAGGCTTTAGGTGAAGGATTGAAAAAAGGCGTCCGCTAATGAGTGGAATATAAATGATAGTGATATAAAAGAATCAGTGGGTTGTATAGTAATTAACACTAGAATAAAACCAAAATGAAAAACGAGCAAATAAGTGGAAGTCTCTCGAGCCGTTATATTATATATTCTTCCATGAGTAACTTTGTTAACATTAACACACAAGATGATGGACACGGGAGAATGATGATTATGAAGGGTAAATAAAGTAGGCGCTATGGATCTCACTAAATATTATTTATATTCCAATTAAAAGAGTATACCTTGATTACTTTTACCCTGCCAAGCCATACTATGCATTAGGATTTGTTGGTAATCCCAATGGCTCGTCATAAACATGTCAATCGTGTGGGTGGTGGGGCGGCTGAGCTGGCAAAGGGGTGGATCATCGGCAGCATGAGGAAGTAATTGATGAGTGTGGCAACTTAGAATGCATCAAAAGCGACGTGTGCTACGAATAACGGACGGTGTCATTAATATGAGCGTGTGGTATAAGGGAGAGGATGCAAGCAGAAATGATGGAAATAATGGATCCAAACAGCTGACAGACAGTGAGACAATCTGGGTACTAGAGATTGCGAGAAAATGAAAATGGCTTAATTAGTATGCATGTTCATTTGTTATAATTCAGGACTGGCTTGGAAGTCTTGAAGTGGTAAAAGGATTAATACCCTCCATTTCGGGCTGCTAGTGCACTGTTTATTTATTCCCCCACGAAAAAACCTTTGCTATAGATGTATGGGTTAGGTCGCATGGAGATGTAGGCCTACAATTGCCTGCTCTACCTATTTAGTAGATTCTGCGAAATTAGGCGGAAAAATAATAAAAACTACGTATACATCTGACTATTATTACGTTGATTCAGAAAACCTGTTCAATTATGTGGACTATATTTTGATCTATTTTGAATAGATGCACGGCGCCAACTGTTTATTGAAATTCGCCAATTGAATCATCCACTGTCATCTTTGATATTACTGCATACTGAAAACCAAAGAATATTCCTATCGAATCATATGTTTCCTTAAAGAATAACGTAGCCCTTAACAAGTTAATATTAACATGCATTACGCATGATGTAATTTTTATAAAATGTAATATATTACCTGTTCTACTCTAGCATGAATGACATTTTCTAAGTAAAAGCTGAGAAAATGGTGTAGTATGTGACAGCTTATTAAATAAACAAACAACATCATTTCTGTCTTAAATTTGGGTTACTTACGAGGATTGACGAAGACGAATTGTACCTTTTTAGGCGATTTAGGCATTGATATACAGTGTCACATAGGAATGATGTGTAACATAATGTATAGCCATAGAGTGTTCCTAATATGTCTACGAATTGATTGCCTTCTACCTTATATAAGCAATACTGTTAGTATAGTAGCACTATTTTCATGAAGCACATTTTGTGTCAAGCCTTTTGCTTCCACACAAGAAATCATAGCTGAGCACAATAATATAAGAAACGATTTAAAATATTTTCTTTGTGGGTTTGTACTCCAGACAATGAAAATACAAGGAAAGCTGATACAAACGGGGCCAGCCAATGATGAATGATGAGGACATTATCTAAGGGCTTGTGCGGAGGAAACAGGTTACATTGGGAGTGAGGGACAAAGAGGGTAAATGGGCCTTATTCGCGTTAATGTGCCCTACATGATCCTAATCACCATGTAACTAATAGCAAACCATTCATCCACCCCTCTGACTCATCGTCCATGAAGGCCTATATCTCCCTGCGAATGCCTTCAATTGGGGCAAACCTTCTTTTGTGTAGAATTCTTCGGAAATACTGTCGGCAGTTATCGTCCTATTAAATAGTGGAACATATATATGGATTTATGTTAAACATATTTTAGCTAAAATGCAGAATTAACGTGAATTGTACATATATACCATGCATGTGAATATTTGAATATTGATTATTGTTTTAGAATATTCAAGCCGGGTCTGAATAAAAAAAATATTGAATATTTTTGGATACAAAATTCTTCTGCGTTCCGATAAATCATTTCATGCTTTTCACTGATAGATATTGATACCGATCCTTTCAATTTAAGTATTGAAACTCAGCGAACATCTCAAAGTATCAAATAACAAATTAATCTTGTCGTTTGAACTCCACTCAATGCAAATTATCTTTTTTTTATTGGTAGGCGACTTCAATGTTCAAATTATAATAAATGCAGTCACTCGTGTATTGAACATGAAATGCATGCATATTGACTGGATAAACACAATTATACATTATATTCATTTAAATAATACACTGATTTCGGGATGTTTAAAATCTAAGCGACTATATATTATTTAATATCATCATAAAAACGTGAGGAAAATCACAGTAAGGCCCGATTAAAGCTGCACTCTGACTCAGCTATTACGGCAAACAAATCTTACCACATTTACTCTTATTATGACTATATTATAACAAAAATTAGAAAATCTTTCGTTTTCTATTGTCGTTAGCTGAGAGTGCCGCTTTCACATAGATCAAGAACTAAAGATTTTCTACTTTTTGTCTTTTTCTACATATCTGAAAGTCATTTGACCAAAATTTGGGAGAATGATACCCCATTGTTTTTGCTTCAAGACTTCGTAAAATGTCTAAATTTATATTCCGGTGACCCACCGAAATCCTTTGCTGCGGTGGTTTCCCTTATTTTCACTCAAAGACCCACATTCTCTGTCGGGTGATTCTGGGATAAGTTTACATATTATACTACCGAAATATTGATGATTTTAGCCATATATATATATATGAAACAATGAGTAAATCTGGTAAGGTGTCCCTGTCCTAATAGCTGAGAATGCTGAGACTTCATCAGATAAATATTCACCTCCCTCCATATCTAAAATATTAATTATCTCCCAATCAGTCAATAATTACCCGATGTATTTTTATTTCACTTCTGTACAGTTACAATAAAATTTGAAGAGGAAATGGTCCTTAAGTCAACTAGTTGTTCTTTCCATAAGGCCGAGGCATATTGAATACATTGATACTAGATTAATAGGGTAATGATTAGCATTATACTTGATACAGATATAAATGAATAACAACTTATAATCCCCAAATTCAAGCACTGGTCTTATAACCACTTTATAAATCTTTAAAATGGTGTTATCATCTGTTGAGTATCTTAAATGGACTAGTTTATTTACTTTAGTCCTAACTGAACCCACTCTAGAAGAAATATGTTGTTTAAAAGATAGGTTATCACCATTAGTAACTCCTAAGTACTTATAGGAGTTTGTATGTTCTATTTCAGCTTTACCTTTATATAAAATTTGTCTTCTACATCCGCATCCTTCTTTCTTCTTTTCCTACCAATTTCCATGATTTTGCTCTTCTTGATGTTCAGCGAAATTGTATTTTCTCTACACCAAATATCCACTCTACTTAGATCAGTTTGAATCTCCTCTGATGAAATATCTATATTTGCATTGGAGTTATATATTACCATATCATCAGCAAATAGATTTATCTTAGAGTGTATTATCCACTTATGTATCATTCATATACACATGGAACAGCAACGGCCCCAGAGCCGTCCTATGGGGGACACCACATATCACCCTTTGTTGTTCTGAGATAATATTATTTACTCCTACAGATTGGTATCTATCGTGCAAGTAATTCTTGAACCAAGCTGTAGATTCATCACTCGCACCTATGTGTCTTAATTTCAATAATAATCTACTGTGTTCAACCGCATCTAAAGCCTTTTTTAGGTCGAGAAGAGCTAATAATTATGTCCGGCCATCGTTTAGATTATGATAAATATCTGAAGAAAGGGTGTGGTGAGCATTCTTCAAAAATAGTCATTTCCTAAACCCATATTCATTTTGATAGAGTAATTTATTTTCCTCCAGGTATTCATATAATTGACTCTGTACACATTTTTCTAGCAATTTACCAGTTAAGTAATGACCGAAATAGGCCTAAAATTACTTGGGTCCGTTTTTGGTCCATCCTTATGAAAAATGGGGTTAAAAAACATGTACAGTTGTGTTCATTCTTTTTCTCAATTCATGCCGTATTTCCCCGGCTAGGAGATCTTAAAACTACTTTCTCAGCTATTTCGAAGTAAAATTGGAAGAGGAGGTAAAGTGAAGAAAAAGTAGTCTAAGGTGTAGGATGATACACAATTCCCTATGACTTGATGGGTGTCCTCGGTCAAACCAATCGCCGTGTTCTACTAGTTCAGGATTATACATGTCTTGACAAACACAGCATATGACCGTAGGAAATGGTCTAGGCAAACCAGAAAAGTCACCTTATTTCTCATGATGAGCCGGTGAGCAATATTAAGTGATGTTCTCATAGGAAGGGATTCGGGCAGGTCTTCCAAATACAAATGAGGACGTTTTAGAAGCCCTGTATGAAAAACAATTGTACAAAATCCTCAAGAATTGTGGTCAACAACTTAGAGTGAATTGGAAAAGAATGGAACAAAGAGTAGAACATTTACTTTTTACCGACGGTATACTGAGAGTGCAGCTTTACGATCACAGCCATTTATTGTTTAGTTTTCAATATTAGGATGTATTAATACAGTCAGGATCTCTCCAATAGCAACCTGAAAACACTTACGCCGAAGACTATTCTAGCTTCAGACAAAACCTAAACTAAATTCTACCTTTAAAGCATCCTTTGCATTTTGAAATCTAAATATAGGCCCTGTGGGGACATGCCATTCCGGGTGCGGAGGCCCTTAGGGATAATTGCTACTGTAAAAATGTATTATGTCTGCAATATTATAATAGAAAATCTTCATCTGCATAGATGTTGATAATGAAATCCTTCCTTTCCTACAATTACAGATAATTCTGTGTCAAAACTAGGAAATACTGCTGATAAACCTCCATATAATGTTCATGTTTTTTAACATTTGGATGTCATTTTCGAATATCTAAAGAAAATCAATTGCCAGGCATTTGAGGGAAGCTACCCTCAGTACCTATGATTTAATGTTGCCTTTGCTTTCGTTTTGTTTTTCATACAGCCCCCCCCCCCCCCCATTCAAATGTGCTATCGTGACTCCCCCTTTGTAACACTTAGAGCTATTGTAGTTGATATCGCATTTAAGTGTTAAAACATCCCTACTCTGAAAAGGAGAAAAAACATGGGAAACCCCATATGGAACATGCTTGTACTTCATATGTACCCTTGCCTTTGGCTGTATGTTATGACTTACTTTTCCCCTTTGCAGAATTATACTGATCATCGAATAAGACTCAGGGAACAATACATAGCCTACATTTATAAGGTTGCCCTGTATGTCCTATTTTAATATTGTCCAACGTCGCTCATCCTTCGCACCTACTCTCTGCATCCTTCCCTCTTTATCGCTCTCATTCTCCCTCCTCTATCTGGATCCCTCTTTTTTCTCTATCTCCTCCCTCTCTCCATCCCTTTTTCTCTCTCGCTTTCTCTTTTCTCTCTCTCACCATCCCTCTCTCTTTCTCTCTCTGACACCCTCTCTTTTTCTGTCTCGCCCCGCTCTCCCCTCTCTCCATTCCTCCTTCCTTCGCTCTTCCAATCTCTCAGTAAAACGAAAACTGACATTACATATGCCACAACCAATCGTAAAATCAGTCTGACTGGCCATTCCAAGGAACTATGGCATAGACATACAGATGTTCAACCCCCTCCCCCAATCCTCCCAACAGAACCAGTTCCTCAGCACACACACACCCGCCCTTTGCATCCAATGGTCCTTATCTTGGGGAGCAAGGGCCTGGAGATGGAATGACAGACACCATCCTTCACTCTTCCCCTAGATCGGTCTTGCATCCCCAGGAGCCGCTGGCCATAGACTCCCTCTATGTTTATCACCCCGTAAGGACGACAAGACATTCATACTTTAGACAGTACTGAATCGAGGTAGGGAGCTGGCAAAGGTGTTTGCTGGAAGGGTTCGAGGCAACCCAGCAAAAGCCCACTTCGTAGACATATGTTTACCATTGGCACATTTAAAGTAACCTTTCAGCTACCTTTCGAAATGTTATTTTCGCACAAACTTTGAGCATTAATAAGATAGGCCTTATACACAAACGAGTACATGAGACAGCGAAAAGAGTTGAAACAAAGGCTTACTTAAACCATCAAAACAAATATCATTATTTTGCCAATGTTTCACTGTTCATGGAAAATACAGTTTTAGATCAGATCGGAGGACATGAACTTTTGTGTATTGATTTATCTCATGTAGATATGCTAATGTATTATTGTTCTGTTCGACCTAGCGTATCTTAACAAGGAATGTGCATACTGTATTTGTTTAGAGGGAGATTCGACTAGATACCCTCTCTGAAAGTTGCTCCCCCTATCCCACGTATATATATGGTCCTATCAATGCTATGTTTATGAAGCTCTGCCCGGAGAATCCCTTCTGCCATTTACCATTTATGTTTTATGTAAATGCACCTCCATGTGGGACCAATCTGTCTATGTTTGTTTTCCCTCATGGGTTGTCGACATATCTTTGCAAATATTGATATAGATATTTTATCGCTCAATACTCCTCGTTCTGTTAAGAAGTCCATTAAAAAAAGGCGTATCTAATAGTACCATAAAAATACAGTTTTAGATCAGATCGGAGGACATGAACTTTTGTGTATTGATTTATCTCATGTAGATATGCTAATGTATTATTGTTCTGTTCGACCTAGCGTATCTTAACAAGGAATGTGCATACTGTATTTGTTTAGAGGGAGATTCGACTAGATACCCTCTCTGAAAGTTGCTCCCCCTATCCCACGTATATATATGGTCCTATCAATGCTATGTTTATGAAGCTCTGCCCGGAGAATCCCTTCTGCCATTTACCATTTATGTTTTATGTAAATGCACCTCCATGTGGGACCAATCTGTCTATGTTTGTTTTCCCTCATGGGTTGTCGACATATCTTTGCAAATATTGATATAGATATTTTATCGCTCAATACTCCTCGTTCTGTTAAGAAGTCCATTAAAAAAAGGCGTATCTAATAGTACCAAAGAACATAGCAATGT
The DNA here is from genome assembly GCA_942159475.1 of Sthenelais limicola. NCBI lineage: Eukaryota > Metazoa > Annelida > Polychaeta > Phyllodocida > Sigalionidae > Sthenelais > Sthenelais limicola. Next base: position 57,871,505 of record OW804098.1, read on the forward strand.
TAAGTATGAGTTGTTGTACGCTTACCTCCTACTCAAATGTAAACTTCTATCCTATTTTATGTTTTATCCAGATAGTTTCAACTTCTATGAAAAAAAAATAGCTCCAAGCATTTTGTGTCTATGGACATTTGGATGTGGGGGCCTGTAAGAAGATATTTAGTAATGGATATAAGGGAATGTATGGCCTGATTGTATTCGTAGTATTTTATTTTTTTTAATAAATTTTATTGACAAAAATCTCACAGTGTGATATTTCTCATTCATCATCAAAAGTTATGGTACATAGGTGGCGATTTTTGTTTAGTATTACAATTCAGGACAGTTACTCCTATAGTTATTTAAATTGCTTTACCTGATTTAACCTTACATAACAAGATTTCATTATAAACACATCTCACATTCGTTTTCTACATTTTTTTGTGCCAGTCTAAAAACAATTACATACACTCTATCCCATTTACAATTTATATTCAGTTAGGCATTGCTCTCTCTATGTACAGTCACATGACTGCAACAAATCATATTACATTCTATACGTTCTACTCTAGACTTGTTCATTTCAGTCTAGAGCCGGCATAGCTCGGCTCTTTAAGACTGCCTTTAGGTTGGGCCAAGTCATGCCCTTCTCCTCTACAGATAGCATGTTCCATGATTTAGGACCTAAATATACAGGGCTTTTTCTCAATTTCTCAGTTTTAGGTTGAGTCATCACCATGTTAATACCTTTGGCGAGTCTAGTATCTCTTGGCATTAACTCATTGAGGACGGGGGCAGTTTACACATAATTTGCCTGGCTGACGGGGGGCCCTTTTCCCCCTTTTTGTACCTCAGGACGGGTGTTTAACATGAGGTTTAGGGTATAAAAACACTTTAAGAATATTTTCTTCAAATAATATGTGTCATATGTACATCGTTTAATAGGTGTAAACAGTTATTGATCATATTTTTTCATAATTTCTAGAATTTGGTTTTCAATAATTCAAATAATGGGTCTCAATTGGGTGCAATATGGCGGCAACCTTGCTCCAAATTCACTTTCCTGTATTTACGTATGTTAGTTATGACGTCATCATTATTGTCTCCATGACAACATACCTATAAAGATATTTCTAGTGTGTTCGTATACATATATTTTAAATTTCATCAAAATCCGTTTATTTTTTATTAAGTTATGCCCCCTTCAATTTATATAAAAATTGCTGCCTGCAGGCAGCATCCCGTCCTTAATGGAGAGGACGTCATGCTGCCTGCAGGCAGCATCCCGTCCCCAACGCCATTTTGAAAATGCTGCCTTCAGGCAGCATCCCGTCCTCAATGAGTTAATTGCACATACGAGTCAAGATTCTTTAAGTGGAACATTAAGCCCATTAATGCAATAAACCCTCTCTTATCAACAGTTTGAATGTTGTATTGGTTCATGATCTCCGCTGCAGGCAGTTGAATGTTAAGATCAATCATTCTTACACCTCTGTTTATTACACTTTGCACTTTGCGGATGATATTATTATTCGCCAATTTTGAGAATATAACGCCATATTCCGTTTAGGGTATTATATGCGCTTTTAGTATTTTCACAGCAGCATCTTTGTCAATGTAATACCTTATTCTTCCTAGTTGATTAACCTTCGACTGGAGACTATTCTTTATTTTCATGAAGTGATTATTGAAGTTCAGGTGTCTGTCAATATCAAACCCTAAATACTTCACATTTTGTACCATCTCTAGTGCATTACCTTCAATATAAATGGCTCCAACGGCATTACAATCAATACTTTTCAACTTCCTTTTTGAGCCTATGATTTGCACTAGGCATTTTTTTGAGTTTACAAGTAATTTGTTTGCTACGATCCATCCATTTACTTTTGTAGCTACATTTTGTGACACAGCTAAACAGTCTTGGACATTTTTCCCGGTCACACTTGTTGCCGTATCGTCTGTGTACATGGATAGGGCTACCTTTAATTCAGTATCAATATCTTTTAGACAGTTCTGCAGATCGTTAATGTATATTATAAAGATCAGCAGCCCTATTAAGCTCCCCTGAGGAACTCCTACGTCAATGACAACCTGTTTTGATGTGTGTCCATTCAATATTGTCCTTTGTTTTCTATTTAACAAGTATTCTCCAACTAGGTTAATTATTACAGGGTTGATTTTATAGTGATGTAACTTTTGAAACATGATGTCATAATCCAAACAGTTAAAGGCTTTCGCCACATCAAAATAGGTGGCGATGGAAAGCTCACCGTTATCTATACCCTTTAGAATTGGGTCAAGAAATTTGTACACCGTTCTATTCGTTGAGTGTTCCTTTCTAAAGCCACCTTGGAATGGAGAGAACAATTTGTTGATATTCATGTGGGCCCGTAATGCATTACATAAAAAGTGTTCCAAAATTTTTTACGGCAATGGGACTAATGCAATAGGCCTCAAGTTAATGAATTGGCTTAGATTTCCTGCTTTGGGTAAGGGTGTGATCGTATACTCTTTCCACTCTTGTGGGATATTACATAGTTTGACACAGTCATTTAACAGCCTTGTTAATTGCGGTATAACACAGGAGAAATAGACCTTAAGGATGTTTGAATTAACCCAGTTCAAGCCACTTTTACTGATGTTAATATCTCTTACTACCTTGGCTACCTCTTCCTCCATAATGAGAATTTCTGTGGAGGTTATAATTTCAGTATCTTCTGCTAGATAAGCTTCACATTTATTATTCAAGTCCTTAGTAATGGAACTTAGGTCCTTAAAGAAGCTGTTTAGACTATTACTGGCCTCCATACCTTCTACTACTTTGCCACTATGCAAAAAGCTATCTGGCAGTGTCGCTGTCGATTTTCCCATTAGGTTATTTAGCAGCCTCCAGAACTTTTTACTATTATCAGCATTTTCATTGATAAGTTCAGCGATATGTCTTCTCTTGGCTTCTTTCACTAACCTTGCACTAGTAGATCTAGCTACCCTAGCTCTCTGCCAATCGTGCATATTACCTGACCTTTTTGCAATTTGAAATAAATTGTCTCTGGTTTTTATAGCATTTAAGCGTATAAAGAAGCATTTTACCTAGAAACGATAGAAAATTCATAATTTCAGTATGATGATTATCAATAACTTATCCACATTCAGATTATTGCTTAGAACAGTATCCCTGATACAACGCTATGACTCAACTTGGAATAAGGATCCATTTAATCATGCCCAAAGTTCAATTTGAGATCGTTGTAACAAAGCTTATATTTTTTTTTGTGAGCTTGTGGAAGGTAATATGTAAAATATGTAAAAAGTACTTACATTGTGAACTATTATTGACATTTGATTTGTACATTTAATTACCAATATAGACAAATTATAACAATTTTTTAAATGCTTCCAATATTCTACATACCTGCACAAATGTTTGATCATTACATGTGGACAAATCCAGAAACATATATTGTGACTGGGATAATTCTAGTTGGGTCGTTCAAGACGTTTAGCTATCTCACCGCGAAAAATAAAAGCCAGGCAAGTATAAAATACATATCAATTATCATTGTGTACAACGAGCAATTCTCCGTAGCTATTCATGAGTGCCCGTTTAAGCAACCTGTGGTCGACGATTGTTTTGAACTCCCATTCAAGTTTGTTCCATTCTCGCTTGCCAATATAAACAATCAATCTTTTGAATCGTTCAGTGTTTGGTCGGGTCAATACTAGATTGGGGGCGATATCATTATGCAATCCTAACTCACGGTCTACAACAAGTGATTCAGTACGGTGTTTGTGTACCAATGACAGCATGGCAGCTTTTCTTCTATATTCTAAAGGTAAAATAATATAATCTCTCAACTTTATATCCACATTTATCTGCTGCCCATGAGCTATTCTCATCGCATATCTGCATGACCTGTTTAATTTACCGACCAAACCAGTGTTTGTTGGACCGAAGAAAGCACAAGCATATTTACAAATTGGTAATATGTAGGTTTTGAATATAAGTATACATATTTTTGGAGACATATATCTTCTTCTACGTTGCAATTCTCCAAGTTTCCAATACACTGTTTTCAGTGTGTTTGAAAGATGTTGATTCAAGGTATAGACTCGTTCAATCCTTGTACCATTACAATACAGTATTGGGTCATTATTATCCTGGTTTCTACCTTTACGACCAAACAATTGGGCTTTTGTTTTCTTATTGTTGACCAGGAATTTATTATTCTTGCACCATACCAGATATTTGTTAATATCTTCTTGTGTTTTTACTCGCAACCTGTCTATATTTTCGTCACAGGAGATAAGAGCCACATCGTCGGCATATATAATAAGCTTGCCATTTAGACCTATATCAGAAATGTCGTTTATAAACAAAATGAACATTAAGGGGCCTAATATGCTGCCCTGGGGAACGCCTGCAGCTATATTACAATCCTTGCTGAGGCCACAATTCGATCTAATATATTGTTTTCTATCAGACAAGAAACTGGACAGCAATTCTAATGACGACCTATTTAGACCCAGGCCATGTAGTTTATCCAATAATAGGCAATGGTTGACCGAGTTAAAGGCCTTGCACATGTCGAAATATACAACACTAGCCAATTGACCCCTATTTGTGGCCATATATAGGTCGGATAGTAACATTTATATTGCATCATTTGTTGACTTTTCGTTGCGAAAACCGTACTGATGTTTATATAAGATGTTGTTAGATTCTACATAGTCATACAATCTTATATAAACAATTCTCTCAAGTATTTTGCTGGTTGAAGCAACAAGAGTAATGGCTCTAATATTCTCAATATGTTGTATATCTCCATTTTTAGGGATAAGAAGGACTGGAGACCTTTTCCATGCTCGTGGGAAGGTGCCCTTTTTAAGAATCAGATTTATGAGATTGGTGAAAAGACCTATGGCACTAGTAATCGCCATTTTTATCGTAAAGTTGTTTAACTTTTCCCTGCCAGATGATTTTGAATCTTTTAATTCTTTCACCAGTTTCAGCACCTCCGATTCTTGTACATTTTGTGTAATATCAAGCTCGCCAAATGTTTTCCTTTCAAAATTGAATATATCAACATCACCAGCGCCTATTCTTGCAAAATATTTGTTTGCATAGTCGATTGCTTCCATACCTGATAGTAAACCTGTTTCTGACTCAAAGTTTTCTAATATGCTTTTATCTTTAGAGTCTTTTTTGCTGTAAATCGCTCCCATATGCTCCCAGAATTTTCTTGGGTTACCATTGTTTTCATTTACCTTATCGACTAGGAATTGTCGTCGTTCGAGATATATCAATTGTTTCACCCTTTTTCTGAGAGATTTAGCAGTTGTATGATCCTCATATGATCTAGTCGATCTGGCCAGACGAAATGCCTCGTCTCTAGCCTTGATTAAATTATGTGTCTCTTGGGACAGATAGGAAACATTTGGTTTCTTTCGTCTGCGAAATATAATGAAACATTTCTTGTCTGCTTTTTCTATAATACTGTTGAGGTCCGACCAAATGTCATCAACCGGTCTGTCATTTATTAAGATCTTATTTGACTCTAAAGATACTAAGTTTTTGAACCTTACAATAGCCTCTGGGCTCCTGCATTTGGCCCAAATATATTCTCTTTCTTTAAGATCAATTCGTTTCTTTTGGTAGATGACTCCTTTCACAGGGAGATGGTCTGATATGTTTATATTCATGCTCTCACAGTCAGTCATATCTAAGTTAATAAATATGAGGTCGATCTGAGTCTGACACCTATCCGTTATCCTAGTAAACGATTTATTTTGTAATCTTAGACCAGTTCTGTTCATAGTATCAGATAATACCCTTTTTTGAGAGAGAGAGAGACAACGTCGAGAACAAATGGATCCACCGTCTAAAGACATGCTCCCCTATGGGAATGAACGTCATGGACACTTTTCTCTGAACTGTAACACTCCATTCATGCCCTTCTCAGTAGTAGTCACCCACTAGCCACGTAAAAAAATTTCATTTATTACCTGGGTGACCCCTGCTGAGATAGGAATTGGATTGGAGACATACAGCTAAGAGACAGAGATATATATATATACACATAGGTACATATACATATATACTCACATTACTCTAAGTATGCACACAGTGCATACTACAGTAATGTTAGATGTCATGGGACCAGGTGGACACTTTCCACCATGTTCCCATTGAACATCACCTATAGCCTACAATAATCAGCCAACCTCATTGTACACTGTTACAATAGACTAAGCTGCCTATTAGGTACACCAATGTGATAGTACTTAGATCTACCTAGATCAAGTACATGAATATGTATTTTTTCATTTTTATTTGTTCAATTTTGGACAAATCAATAAATGTATAAAACTCACTTAGATCAGTGAATACAGCTAATGCCCGATGAGGGTCCTAACCCCGAAACCATGTGGTGCCAAACACACTCAGCTAGAGTGTGGAAGTGTTAACATTACAGATCTAACCCATTTGTGGGGTAGTGTTTAACAGTGTCATGCCTAAGGCAACCTTGTTGCCTATGACATAACACCTAGCAACTTGTTGCTACAACCAGCGCACCTCCCAGGTAACAATTGTTGTTACCTGGGTGAGAACTGATTGGGATGGAAGCCAATCGTGACGTCACAGTAGGCGTGACGCCACTCGCATGGTAGGTCTTTCGCACTGAAAGATATAATACCCTTTTTTGTGGGCTCCTTCCGGCCATATCGATAGTATTTTATTTATATGAATCTTGAAATCATCAACAGACCCCACCGGAGGGCGATACATATTTACTAACAGAAATTTCCCATACATTCGATATTTACACATCAGTAATTGGCATTCGATATCCTTGTTGCAACAATTTAGATAGCCAAACCTGTTTTTATCAACCTCGACTGAGTTGTTATGGTATACTGCTAGACCCCCTCCCCTCTTTGGGATTCCTTCGATTACTCGGTCATTTCTTATTAGATTATAATCCTTATGTGCCAAATATATATCTCGATCGCAATTACTTAACCAGGTCTCATTGAGAGCTACTATATTTACTCCCTTATCAAGTATTGATATATGCACCTCATTTAGATGGTTATTGAGGCTTCTCACATTGAAGCTGATTATCGAGCAGCCCATTTTTTTCGCTATATTCTTAGCCATAGTCTTTAAAGAACAAGGGGATTGTTTTCATATATATGTTTCGCTATCACAGAGATTAAAAACAGCGGTGATATACAGTACAGATGATGAAGAAATCAATACAAATTCCCATTGGGACGACATATCTTAGTATGTATTGAGCTGAAATAGAGTCATCCACCAGTATTTTACCTTATATATCTTCTCTCCCGAATGCTTGGGGACTTATAAATGCATACATTTTTTTAAATAGGGATAGGTAGACTGAAATCGTGACGAAACCTAGAAGAAACACTTTTGGAGACTAGTATGTCCGATTATATTATCGTATAAGGAGTTTATCCAGTTTGAAGCTCCTGGTAGAGTTATTTTTCATCGATCTGTACGATTCTTCTAGTGTGCTTCTAGTTTTTATCCTGTATTTTGGGTTTTTTGTTACTCTCTCTGCAGGTGTCGACATCTGCTGATTTTCCAGATCTTTTGCAAAGTTCTTGTCAGTCGTGTCAGTTATAATGGGAGAGGGCATGTGGTTTTCTGGTTGTTTATTCGCGTAATCATATCCATTTTGGGCGTATTCATTCATTCCATCTCCAGCTGTATATGCTGGGATCATTGTTATTTCATTTTCTTCCTCAATTGGGGTGTCTGGTCTTATTAATCCTGCATCTGTACCGATATTGATACATCAGTTGGTAGGTGAGGTATTGGAAGGTCGTTGGTACCTGAAACGATCATGGTCGACATGGAGATTGCGAGGTGGGATCGGTATGTCATAAGGATGTTTCTTATAGCATTCATCTCTGATTAGTTCAAGGATGTTACCCAGGATATTTTCACCGTCTCAGGATCCATCATTTAGGCGTTTACTTCCCAGGATACATCCACTTCCGAAGTGCTTATCATGTGTGGCTTCGATTAATTGGCACCTTCCCATTCCAATGAGTTTGCATCTCAGGTTGGAATTGTCCATGAACTTTATTCTTACCAGGGTTTCCAGGACTCTATCTCGTTCTTTTAACCAATCCTGATATTTTGGATGTTTTGTATAAAGAATCATTTCCCCTATTCGTTTGCACTCTCGTGGGTCTCTTGTAGCTCTTATTCGTGCGGCAATCCTATCTTTGTCGAAAAATTCAGCCTTCTTGGCTTGATATGCTTGCTCAACATGACAGTAATCTTCGTCGTTATATTCGATATTGCACTTATAGAAATTCGACAAAAAATGCCTTTTCGCTCTGAAAAGCATAACCATCCTTTACAGGTATTATGTTTGTATCTTTGATGGGTGGATTATGTCCGGCACATATTCAAGCATACTCTGTGAGAAGATTTTGTCGTCAACTATGAGCTTATCACCTTTGGCTTGGGCCTTGTACTGGGTTACCTCTTTGGCTCTCATTGCCATCTGTCGGATAATATCTGGTTAATTTTCACAAATTTTAGGTAAGCGAATTTGTCAGATGGGAATTCTCTTTTATCTTGGAATACAGTCTGTTCTCTTAATAGGAACTCATTGTCCCCAACGCTTATCAATTTTACCACCAGTTTAGGAGGAATCTTTCCTCTCTGTTTCCTACCCTATATGCCTTTTCGATATTTTTGTCTGTGAAGTGAGGTATAAGCAATCGGATGAGAGATACTGCCTTATCCGTGGGATTCTCTTTTTCATATTGGTCCAAACCTTCAATTTCGATGTAATTTTCTTTGGCTGTAGTCAAACTTTCCTCGACTTGATTTCTCAAAGTTTTTTGGTCAGTAGTGAGGTAATTTATCTGTTTTTTCATGTCGACTACTAGGGTTTCGATCTGGACCCTTCTGGAGACTTTGTTATCCAGATCAACAATGACATTGTTCAAAAAGTGAGTGTTCGTGGAGATGTTTCTTTCTAATTCACCCACCTTTGGTACTGATTTTTCTTTAATGTCCAGGGCTGATTTTAGGGCCTTCTGTTCAACGGTTAGAAGTCTCACTTGCTCCTTTAGAGCATCTAATTCTCCTTCACTGTGGTCTCCGCCTATGGAATTTAGCGATAAATTGTCCCATTGTCGCTTATTCCTGGCTTTTCTGGTCCCTCTCGACATAGCTGGTTATTTCTATACACACACACGTATTGTCCAGGCTATAGTGTCCGTATGGGGTTGTTGCTATACACAGTACACAGGCCTTTGTTTGAGTTTAGCGCCACTGGGTCGTTTCTCCCAATATTGCCCAGTTCAGGTAAAAATTCTAGATAATCCGATTTTTCTGCCCGGATCGGATCGTCAGGGTAAAAGTATGCTATCCTTAGTTCATAGGCTAAAGCGTAAATGCCTATTTAGAGCAATCGGCGAGAATATGACAGTATGCTGGCGGTATGTCTGACCCAGCCGCGCAGGACGTCCGCGCTGGTCGCCATCTTGCTCTTGACCTTGACTTTATTGCAGTGCTTACAGTTACATTGGAATATCAATGTCAACATGAAGTAATAAATATTGATGCAACAAAAGGGAAAAACTCAGTTCCCTGATTGGGAGAACTGGTTTTCATTGGTATCCCTTAATCAAATTAATTCTCGTTCAGTATACACAGTTGTAAGATATGCTGGTATACAATAATAATATAGAATGAGATTTGTTATCAATGACAATAAATGGTGAAGTGTGTAGAAAACAATTATTTTCTGCATCAACTATATAAATATAATTATAAATATAAGAGGAGATCATTATCTATTTTCCCCAGGTATTCAATGCGGCAACTGCAGTTAAAGCTGAAATAGAATCAATTGCAATACTAACATTTATGTTATTGAAGTGAATTAAAAGGCAAGGTGAATTACTTTAATATCTACAGTATCATGTGTATAATCAGTGTTTGGTAGATACTACTTTACATGAATAAAGGTTCCAACGTAAATGGTCATGGTATTCCTAAATTTATCATAATATATTCCCTAATTAGTCTTAAGTTGAGCAGCATGCTGTTCCATGATTAAGGATGAATGACCGCTATTGTTATTGATAATTACTTTGCAAATAAATGTCATTAAAATTCTAGACCTTAAAGCAAGGTTTCTATTGCAATATATCTATAGGCTTATATTACTCATCTGGGGCCACACCAGCACTATTTAAAAAATACGTATTAGAAGTAGTATTAGTATTGGTAGTATATGTAGGCCTGAATATGGAAATATAATTTTATGAAGGAGTACTAAACATACCTAGCCATGGGATACGTAGTAGTAGTACATGGAAATAGTAATTTAACTAAGATTGCTGCACTTAATCAACTGGACGGCGCCTAAAAAAATCCTTGGCGGATAACACGTTTTTCTGCAATTGCTTAAATACCAGATGTAATTTCAACAATTATATACAAATTCCGCGGTGAATAGTAGTAGTATATGAAAATAGTAAATTTATGAAGGAACACTAAACATACCCGGCCTCAGAATAAGTAGTAAGTAGTACATGAACATAGTAATTTTTCTAAGGAGTGCTACCTCAAAACGAAAAGTAGTATATGAAAAAAGTAATTTTGTGAAGGAGCACTAAACATACCTAGCCACTATATAGAATAAGAATTAGTAAGTAGTAAATGAAAAATAGCAAATTTACCAAGGAGTACTTGCCCGAAATGATTAGTAGTAGTGTATGAAAATAGTAAATTCATGACAGCACAACACAATTAACCCCAAAATAGATAATGCATGAAATTAATACATTTAAGGTTGGGTTTCACTGGCACGCTACTACTCCTACTACTGCTCCTGTTACTTTGACAGTCTATTGTTCCCGTTTCTTTAGTAGCAGGAGCAAGCAACTGAAAGTAACCAGAATTGGTGCTATTGGGACATTACTTCTACCGCTACTTCTACCGGTACTCAGAAATGTGAGCAGACCACATTTTATTTTCACATGGAAATGGATGCGTCAAGTAATGTGAGGAGTAACATAGAGTGGTGTCATTGCCCCACTTCAGCTCCCACTACTTCCCGTTACTTCCTGTTACTTCAGCTATAAAGTAGCAGCCGTTACAAATCAAATATGTTTGATAGAAGCAGGAGCCCTCTACGCTTCTAAAATCAACCAATAGAGGCAGAAAGTAACGTGGCTATGTAGCGGGAGCCAACAGCACCCATCCCTGTTACACACCCGGTACTGCTCCCGCTTCTTTCTGTTACTGCTCCCGCCTTTTTAATCAAGAATCAGGAGCAGTAGGGGGAGAAGTAGCAGGGCAGTGGAACCCAGGCTTTAGGGAAGTTTGCTACATTGTGCAGGTCACCAATTAAATAGTACCTCATAAAAGGAGTTCAATTTATGAACTAACTAACTGCCGTTTAGGAAAACAAAACTAGCAGATAAATGCTTTAAGATAAGCTGGTTTTGAGGTTTTGGGTTATGCTGCTGTCAAGGCAGAAAATATATTTTGTGACACGAGATGCATCCCCGGGTTAATATGTCCTATTTTTCATTTCTAGATTCATTCTAAAACAAGGATAGAGAAGATAGAGACGAATAAGTGTAGCGACATGAGGAGGATCAGGAGATGATGCATCAAGAAATAAAGAAGATAAAGAAGGCACACCAAGAAACGTTGGTGATGACAGTATCCGAAATCATCTTGCTTGAGGAGAGGGACAGTTGTGTGTGGGATAGTCATAAGTAGACAATTTCATGCAATTTGAATTAAAAAGTTTCTCAACGTTTCGATCATATATCGATCATTACCAGGAGAAAGTTGAAATTTTGTGCAATATTCTAATCGGTGCTAGTCATAAGAAGACAGTTTAGATTTTTGCGCTTACTGTGTATAGCCTATTTTTTAAACTATACTCAATATATTTTAAACGAAAAATATTTGTGTTATAGATGGAGCTCTGCTGTCCACAAAAATATGTAAATCTAGAATGACAACATGCACACTAGACTCTTATTATCCCACATAATTAATGGTTCTATTATGACAGCTTGGCTTCAAAAGAAGTGTAAAAGGGTTTGTTCCGGAGACATGTAAAACTCCCAAACTTTCCACGTGTCACGAGCTATATTGTCCACGTAAGAACTACAAAGGTATTTAAATTGCTGTATTCCGCCAGCTCTTTCTTGCACATGAGCTTCGACTGACTCACACCATATTAGTATTTGACGACGTAAGTTTGGTCTTTGCGTTGGTCTTTGCTTTGGGGTGGTGGGTGACTTCGGTAGGGTGATTTCATTTTCTAAGCTGTTTAAACTGCTTTTTATAAATATCTACCCCATTATAAACGGGGGCGGCTAGTATGTAATGTTATATGAACTCATTATAATAGAATAGTCGTCTATATTATATGTAGTAGCAATCATATTACTGTATATTAAATAATGTAATGTGTAAAAACGTTTTTTCGTAGCAGGAAACATGACCCTTCCATATATGTCTGAGAAAAGCGTCATACTCGATATAATGTCATAACCTGATATAAAACGTTTCAAATCAAATATAAATATGCAATATTCGAACGGGTAAGCATGAATTTGTATCTAAATATGTGTATGCAGCTGAGCATCATACAGTAATACCTTGTTCTCAGTCAGAGCTGATGCCCCATTTAAATTACAAAAAATTACGAGAGAAACAATCACCAAGTAATCTTGAACCCTTAAGCACGTGAAAATAAGAATTAAAAAGATAAAGTGAACTTAAACTAAAAGATATCACCCGGTGTTATGACCGACAAATTAGGTAGATATTTGTAAATCATCGAAAATCACAATTCAATCAGAGTAGACATGTTTTGACGAGGAAGGGTCAATTTCTGTTGGCGTGAAAAACGTGATGTGACTCAATTTGTACGTTTAGCAGTAAAAAGCTTTGTTTATTTTTCCTAGTAGCCTTAATAATGCATTTTCATTGTGAAGAATTAAATGGCCATACATATATACATTATATATACATTTCGATTTCCCTATCTTATTTCCAATTATCTTTCTCCCTCTGAAGATATTGTCCCCTCAATCGCCCTGTCCATTTGGAATAAAGATCATTTCAGGTTGGAGGATCACTACATTTATCAATGGAATTAGATACTAATTACACCTGTCAAAATACTCGCCTGTTCCATGATATCTCTAAAATTTCATAGGACGATTAATATAGTCACAGAAAGGACCCCGAAGATTACAAAAAGAAACTCTGCCATCAAATAATGGCCATTGTACAACCAAGTGCTCAGATATCACCATGCAATGCTGGTTTCCTATCCGACTGACTACATAGGCATCTCCTGCTCGGATTTCTGCGAACACAGAGAGCCTGGAGGCTAGGTATGAGATGAATCCACGATAAAACTGGTGTCACTCCGGGGTATTGCAGACATTAATCAGCTTCCTGTGTCTTGACCATTCCTCCATAAGGCCTTTCCTAACCCAACAGCAGCTAGTATTAACCATGGAGGAAAGCGAACGACTGGTGACACTACGCTGCCCCCTCCAGGAGCAGGACTGTCAAATTGCTAAAGATGTTAACATAATGCATAGTGCTACATTTTTAGGTCGTATGTGTTCCCAACCCATATGCTTATATTCCTGTTCTTTCTGTGCCTTAATATTGATAAGTCTTGTATTACTTAAGACTGTACGATTTCCACAGAGTATAGAAGATTTGTTATTCATCAATTCATTTATATAATATATGTATTATGATTCTCGTAGGCCTATAATCATTTCATTTCAGTGGGGTCACCTCAACTCCCTTTATTGGAGAAATAATATAATGTCAGCAGTAAATAATGTATCTTAACGTGTGTATTTCAACGAGTCTAAACTTCGTCTATCAAATCAGTAGAGGGAAATGTAAACTAATATAGTAATGAATCATAACTTCATACTGCAATTAGAATAATTATTATCTTTTGCTCTAATCTTAAAGGTTTCCCCAAAAGGATATAAAGTCACTTCAACACCATACTCTGAGAATTTGTAGGTAAAATGTTTATTTGAATTTCTAAATTTCTTAATTGTATGACTTTATCTCATACTGCAAGTATCTAATTATAACCTAGCAGCTCATTTAATGTTGTACTTGTATCAGCGGATTAGATCTTTTGTGTAATAGTTCCTCAGTTTAAACTGGGCACGTTTGAAAAACCTGGCCTGTTCGGAAAACGATATCTCCCATTGAAATAAAATCTTCCAAAAAAATAATTTGTTTCCCTATTTGGCACCCCATTTAAACGCAGGAGATTACAGTTTGTGTAGTGTAGGAGTAATTGCTCTAATGCATTGATGAATTCAAGATTAGGAAAGTCTATTGGAATAAAATATATGGTTTATTGACATGTCAACAGTGCAATATGTTTGATTAGACTAGGACAGAATTTCAGACTTATGAAATCAAAAATAAATAATCATTGATAGTCTATTGCAGTCATTCTTTTTACCTTGCTCGGATATATCCAGCAAGCGTGCACACCTAGCGTGCATTCGCATATTATAGAAAGAGATTGCAGATGCAAGGTATATTTTTATGATTAGTTTGAGAAATCGCCTGCAGCAAAGACAGGGACATTCAAAGATAATTCATTTCCCCCATTCTCCTCAATCGTCATGAGGACAATGGGGGACCAAAGTAAACCTAAATTGTAATGAATCAATGTAATTGTTTGTATGCATAGGGCCTACTATAATCCCCTGTAGCCTAGTGGATAAAGCGTTAGACTTTCAAACTGGACATTGTGAGGTCGAATCCCAGATCAGGCAGCCTTTTTGCATTTGTCTTATTTCCGAGTCATTTTATTTTTTTATTTCACCAATATCTTCATATCTGGGACTCGGTTTTCTTTTAAACTCACACATGTAGTTATTGATGCAATTCCCTTTCAATTGCTGAAAGAATTAGAGAGCCTAGAATCGAATAAAGGGAGAAAAGTCTGTTGGATGGGGTTTGGAGATATATAGGTTCTCTGTTATAGATCTCGAGGTAAGGGTGGCAGTCATAAGCTTGTGTTTATTTTCGGCGAAGATGGTTTTCGCACGGGCCACGATGCGTCCAGTGATATGAGCAATACAATGCTCATTTGTAATGCTAGTAGGCCTAGTACTGGACACATTGCTTTTTAGTCCAAATTTATTTGTACAACATGATTTGGTGAGGTGAGGTGGCTCATGCTTCAAAGCTATTCAGCTAGCATACATTCTGTCAGGAACACAATCAGAAATGCCATTTAGCATGCAGATGCAGTTGCAAAGTATTGGGTCTCTCTGTATTTATATATGAGGGATCTTTTGATTTGTTTTGCATTGGAACCATAAAGGTTTTGCCTCAAATAATTGTCATGAGGTGGGGTCAGGGGGGGGGGGCACGTGCCCCCCATCTCCACCCCCCTGGATCCGCCCCAGGTGTTAATGTCTCAATCAGGATAGAACAGCAACCTAACGTTGTAATGTTTTTGCTGAATGAATACAAACTAAATTTATACACCATTCACACACCATTCACTGGACATCTCCTAGTGACCGCAGTTACTGGCATGATACAATATTCACCATCCTATAGTTGTCATGGCAGTGATTTCTCCCGAACCATATTCTATCATTCATATATTAAATTATTGTCCTGTCTTATTAATATAGATCTATAAGACAGGGCCTTAATTGAATTGGGAAATGATGGATTAATGACCTAGAAAAAGGTACCCACAGTGGGAATACTAATTGGTCGCAGATAAAGAAAACTGAAGTAAATAAACTTCAATTAAAATTTTCTCGCAAATGCGCATGCAGAGCCGCCCAGAAGCTGAGGTAAAACCAGGACTAGTATCTCTGATAGGCATTGCCTTTTCACTGCTGTAAAACATTTTAGCATGCAAATGAAATGCATGCAAATGCATTCTCATTGTCACAAGAGCATCATATTCATTTCCTCTGTGAGGATCATGGCGATATTGATTGGCAGAAATAACTACTTTTATAATTATTACTTGCTTGGCGATAATGTTCCCCATTTTATGTAACCGCGTGAGAACATGGGCATATTGGAAATTATGCAATGAGTCTGAAGGGTGGTTCAATGTCTGCAGAAACACTGGCCAAGTAAACATAGTATCTCGGATCAAGTTTTGAGGCACGGCTCTTTCTGTACCAACTGAACGAAAGGAAAATGTTAATTAAACCTCAAGCAAACCTCGAACGATGACGTCTGCATCATTTCAGACTTGATGTCAGATAAATCTTTTATGATTAGGACATCTATTATTTTGCCCTGCATTTCTCCATCTGAGGATATGACACGCACATATTGATAAATCATTAGGGGACTGCCATACTCCAACAAGGGAGTCATCGATCTTCCTCATACAAGGGATGTGTTTTGTTGGATGACAGATACACGTATAAACGTACAAACCCATCGTTGTACTTCTACCAACAAGCAAATGCGGCCCTCCTTAGCCCGTCAGCCTATTGCTCAAATATATGGACATTGTATGTACATATATGCAGTAAGGTACACGTCCAAGTACTTTGCTTACACAATATGTGAGACATTTGCACAGTTTTTGCCAGAACTTCTTAATATTAACTATTCTCAACCGAGCTCTGTGGAATTATAAGGTATAGACATGACAAATGTATGCGTAAAAGGCAATGTTAATGAAATGTATCAGTATTTAATTGTTAACACTTGATGGAATTCTATCAGTTCTTTTATTAATGCGTATTATAAGAATACTACTAATAATATGAGCAAAATATTGGCATTCAATTTTTGGCATAATTACTGGTATTATATCTATTGTTTTAGTAGTCTACTTGTTTGATACAATTTCGCCTAAATGTATACAGATATACCCTGCAGCGAAATAATGTATAGAGAATCTACGTTATTAAACCCCATTAAAATTCTGATTATTTTTTGTCATGAGAGATTTATAGGCAGGGTAATCTGACGATCTTGGAATAGAATTGCAAAGCTATACAGGCTCATAGGACTTGCCAGCAACCCCGGTTTTGATTGTTGGCTAACGCTAAAAGAACCAACCCCCAATGGACTATTATTTATACATTATGAATGTCTACGCTGCGGAGGCATTCATCTTCGTGTAAAGTTACAGGCAACAGAAATGGATTAAATGTGTATAGGACTCTTCGCGGTACGAGGAATAATCAATCTTTGCCTTGATAAAAGTGATACCTTAGGATTCTCCCTTCCTTAACTGTAGTTATGAAAACAAATGCTATGGATGCGGATGGTCCATTGATATTGCTTTCGGCATAGGATTGACAAGAGCAGAATATGGAGTTGGGATTGGAACCCAGTCAAAGAATATGATATTTGATATCAAACAAGTAATTCTAAACTTGAAATATTTAGTGGCTGTTCGAAAATGAAATTGAATCAAAATAATGTTAGCCAATTAGAATGTATTATACATTATATAGATGTAGCCCCAAACACAAAGTGTGTATTTTCATAGTTAGGTTTTCAAAGGCTGTGTTCCCCTTAATCTGCCTTCTGAAACTCCAGTGATGAATACATTTCGGGTTGTTAAGTATTTGTGATTTTGGCTATGAAATTGCTAACAAGGCAAATTGTTCAAAGCCAGCCATCTGCCAGCTATCAAGCCATCTACGTTCTAGATACACTTTGGTCTCAACGGTCGCACTGAGTGGTCATCTTATTATCACTGTGAACATTTTTTCTTTACTCCTATATTTATGTATTTTACTGCTATTTCATGTTTTTTCTGCAATACTTATGTCTGTTTCTATCGGAATAAAAATCCAAGATCCCCTGGATTTATTGGCCAACAAGTGATTCACTATCCATTAATTTCCCACGAGCGCTACCCACCGATAATGTTAAACACATTCTATGTTCTCCATGAACACGGTTGAATAATGACAAAAATTACATTAGAGTCTTAATTATCTAATATTTCCAACCAAAGTCACCCTTATTTAGCCAACATAGACTTCTATCTATAATTACTAATTAAGCTATATCGTTACTCCTATTTTGGCCTTGAGCCAAAGATTAGTATTGATGCAAACTCGGTTTAACATAACATAACAACAATTCTATCTGATCTCCTTCTCAGAATGTATACAAGCTCCTCTACCACTCGACATCAACTCCCTTCCAAAACAATCTTGCAGCAAAGATTCTAGATCAGCCCTTTTAGTAATGGCGTTACAAAGGCATTTAGATGGGGGTGAAGAAGAAAAAGCCTCGAACGTTCTGTCAGTATTTAAGAGAGGAATATGCTTCCGGGACGGTCAGGCAGGATCAAGTTAGTATGTGCTTACTTGGAAATGTGAATGGTGCAAAAACTTTCTGGATAACGGAGGCTTGCAATGGCCGCTCAGCAGAATTAATGATAACAATTACCTCGTTAGAACCATGCTGCTAGTCATGTTTTTACATGTACAGAGCTCCATAAACTTCAATGATATCATTCCACCCATCTAGCACTGGCCTCGGACCGACTTTCCAGCTGCTGAATAGGAAACCAAGACAAATACCTGCATTCATTCTGTGAATTCAAGCATTGGTCTTTCGATGCTTTTATGTTCTTCATCTGAGAGCATTGGGCCTGGTTTGCCAAAAATCAGGGCGCAATTGAGTCTCCTGAACAAGTCTTAAATAACAAGCATTTCTCGGTCGGCGACATTCGTACAATTGGGTTTTTTCATTCTTGAATTTAAAATTTGTGTTCAAACCAGCTTTGGCTAAGCCGAACTTAAGGACGTATTTGAAAGCGAATATATACAAAGTGAGTCTTTTGCTAATTCTTCCTTTGTAATTCTTCTTTTGCTAATTCTTCCTTTGTATATGTACACCCACAATCTAAGACTAACACTTTATATTGCTGATAGTTGTGGTTGTTGAAATATATTATTTAGGCCAAGATAGGTAGATAAAGATGCATATAGGTAATATGCAACGCGATATAGGCA
Organism: Sthenelais limicola; assembly: GCA_942159475.1. Classification (NCBI taxonomy): domain Eukaryota; kingdom Metazoa; phylum Annelida; class Polychaeta; order Phyllodocida; family Sigalionidae; genus Sthenelais; species Sthenelais limicola. The sequence goes on from OW804098.1 coordinate 57,890,537, forward strand.
ACGCACTAAAACATCCATGGTGGATATGCGTATTCTCAAAGTAATATATCTAAATATTGAATCGGCCTTTAATGACAAACAAATATATCTTATGCCATATACTTTACAAACACTAGAGTCTTTACCAAAAAGACAGTGAATATTGTTATTCTAAGATCCCTATCTTATTTGTGTGGATGCTGTACAAATATAATTATTAGTATGCCCTTTTCAGAAGGATCATGAATATTTCAACCGTCATGGACATCAAAAACATTAAAACATGGCACGTATGCATACTGGCATCACGAAACACTTATACAGGCATTATCACCCTGTCGTCAGACATAAGCAGAAAAAGGTTCTTATTTCCATCCCATACTCTGATCGTTGAGAGCAAAAGAATGTATATATAGTCTACTCGGACCCCTTTTAACCTTGCTTTAGAGACAAGTGGCAGTATGCAAATGTTAGCAGCCCATCCTCTAACATGGGTACAAAGGTCATACTTATAAATACATGGATGCGCGTAAACACAATTCCCTCATAGGTAATTTCCTTTACAATCCTTTTATCAAAGCTGTAAATATTAGAGGATATGGTTCCTTCGAAACTGTACAAGGCAATAATAACCTAATAACAATGGTGGAGAGTACACCGTACAGGAATATATGGGAGACTGATCATGTTACTAGTAATTTTCAGAGCCCCTGATCAAATTTATGTGAAATGTACAACCATGTGCTCTATAAATTGGGAAGTTTCCTAAAAATGTATGGAAACATTTAAGATATAAGAATATCCTGAACAAATATTTTAGTAAATTTGATATTGTATTTGAGATGAGACAATGTTCTAATGAATATAAATGGGTTTGGGATCTCAATTTAGTTTGTGATTTTTACCAATACTTGGGTACCAAGTTGTACATCTTTTGAAGTCCTGACTGGTAACATAGTTTGATGTTGTACAATTCACCGCCAGTGTGATCCCTCTTATACTTCATCTCAGCTATATTCCCGGCGTTGTATTTGGAAATTTAATATAATATGTCATTAAATTTAAACATTCCTCCTTAGAATACTCCTGAAGCGAAATGCCTGGAAAACGTTCATAGTTCACGCTTGTGGGGAAACTACGGTAAATATGTATGGAAAGTGTCAGGAAAAGAGGGATATCATCAAGGAGCAAATTGTTAACCATCAAGAGTGACCTTATGTTGCCAGTCTAATTACAGCCTCATCAGATACACCAGAAAGGTCACCAAAGTCCTTTCGAATCGGTCAGAGAGAATTAGTTGAGAGAAGCAAAATAATATATGAGTTAAGGCTAGTCTATAGTAACAGCCCCCTACTGAAATCATTCGAACATGCAATTAAGCATCATTTTCCAAATAAAAGCCTTTACATTTAGCCTAGGAAACATCAATAGTGGGAAATGATTAATAGGTGTCAGGAGTACCATTAGACCTCCCCCAATCCGGAATTCGGATCCGGCAAAGGCACTGGGTGTTTATGGCGACCTGGAGGAGGGATGTCGTACTAATCATGCCAATACGCATACGGTTATGTACGGCGGGGTTTAGGGCATATGGAGGAGGGCATATATATATATATCGTTTCTGACTCGTTCTGCCCATATGACCCGGTGTCACTGCGTCGCCATTTGTGTTGGGCATCGAATCTAACACAATACAGGACACGAGGGAAAAGACCAACCCTGTCACTCGATGGTGATTGCATACAAGTGTGGCAACGGCTCAGATGGTGAAGAGCCTCTTTCTATCCACACTAATTGGACCAAAGGGGGGATAGCAAAGCCGTCAGTCGCGTGCAAGACCTTGTTCTTATATACAGTCTTAGCAAAAATATTGATCCAAAAGATGTTCACCAATCCTCTGGGAAAGTGTAGAAATTAGACCCAACATAGCTAACTGAGTTTTTTTGTTTTAAATGAGGAAGTGTACTAACTAGAGAATCGACTGAGGACAAAGAGGAAACCAGCTCAGAGAACATAATGAATTTGCTCTATCTGAACTGGGGTATGGGGGTGGGATAACAGTGGGATAGTGGGCAAAGGGGCAGAAGGCCCTGTGGAAGGAGGGAGGTAGAGGTAAATGGCAATGAAGAGAGGAGTAGCTAGTGGTTAGACACAAAATATAAAATAGTCTGAGAGAGCTGATGTTAGAATGGTTTATTTCCCCTGAGGTTCTGTCCATTATATGTTGGTCTTAACATAAGTCACCTTTGCATGACATCCTATCTCCACTTTGTGTAAAATGTCAACAAGATCCCTTCCTCATATAAAACATACACAAGCCATGATCTATCCGACGTCACATCTAGATACTCTCCTAAATGGTTCAGAGGAAGATGTATACATCATCATCCATTTGTAACTCAGACCCCATCAAACCTTTAACTAATACCCACAAAAGTATTGGTAAATCGTATGTTCACTTCGACTATGATAATGTCAGATACTAGATTGTTGTAACATTAGCATCACGGGGGGGGGGGGGGGAAATGTTCGTTTTCATTTATCTGTCTTTCTTTAATAAAATCTTAATCAAAATAGAAGCCAGGTCAATACTGTACATGTTATTAGGCTACCTCCAAGAATTACCCCCAACGCTTGATTACCCTTTTCTGTACTTTTTTATGGTTAATTTGAGAATATGTACCATTTCGTTTTCCTTGAACTCTATACGTGAACCCCATAATCGAGTCTCCTACTCTCGTATCCCATCCCGACTCGGTGGTACGATATGAAAAAGGACAGCTGTCAAACATAGCTTCGCTTCTGCTCCCAACTATGACTACAATCCAGGCAGTAGCCCCTGTATACGTTTGCCCCCTCACCTTGCTGCCAGTCATCAAAAAGCCTACTGACAGACCTACTTCACAACACACATGCACGTATGTACCCCTCAACACTAATCTATTCCAGCAAATAGTGCGTGGAGGCTCCCTGGTCAGGCCAACTGATAGGAAAGCCCTACCCTTTCCCTGTGTTCCCTTATCAGAGTGCAAATCATCTGACAATACCCTATGGATAGGCCAATGTCCACAATCACAGCATATGCATACAAAAATGGATGGTAATCTTGAGCCCCCTCTCCTCTATCCCCGTGAGCCAATTGCAACCTCATCACATCTGTAAATCCTGACAAACATGATGCATGAGGGGCAGTGGCATGATTTACATGCATAAAGCCTGGGCATATAACTGGCAGGCTGACCAGTACTACTGCTGTTCTTGCTCATACATTGTTGTGTATGATGGCAAATTATACAGACCCTTCAGCTCGTATGGTACATGTTCTTTTAGTTATTTCTCTGTATAGAAAGCTGATGTTTGCATACATGTTTATAAATATAGATGGGATGTCGTTTGGCCTATTGTGTGATTTACCTCATCAATTGATATAACAAGTATTTCTCGATAGGGATATAATGTTAAGGTGATATCGTTATCATTCCAGTTCCATTCAAGATGTTTCTGTATGAGAGGTTCATATGTGTAGTCTTCTAATAAACAGCACATGGACTCATTCTACATGTATACGGCAACGTTTCACCCGATACGAGGCGGGCAGAATCCAATGATAATATTATATTAAGTATTTCTGTATAACACATATCCTCCAACTGCATATAATAATATAGACCATCAATTTCTGTTACATCTTTAACAAACCGTTACACAGATGGATAATGTAGGTTATTCTCATCACATGGGACTCTTATGAATAACTTTGCTTGGTACGATGAAGACCTAATCACACAAGTTTCTCTTAACGTTTGAGCACTCTTGAATGACACTATACATTCCAGGCTGTATACTTACAATTGGAGATGTTTCGCACAGGCTTCACATGAAGGCAAGGAAGTAAATTAAGACTCACCTACAAAGAAAATGCAATAGTTAAAATCATATAACATTGACAGGGGCATAACACCTCAAGGCCGTGCTGCGTTATCATTTGTTCTATTCAAATGACTAAATGAATGTATTTATCTAGCTCTGTAAATCCTGACAAACATGATGCATCATGAGGGGCAGTGGCATGATTTACATGCATAAAGCCTGGGCATATAACTGGCAGGCTGACCAGTACTGCTGTTCTTGCTCATACATTGTTGTGTATGATGGCAAATTATACAAACCCTTCAGCTCGTATGGTACATGTTCCTTTAGTTATTTCTCTGAGCTCTATTATCTAAATGTTTATGATGTTTGCAAATTCAATTCCGATTACACTAATTTTGAACAGGAATATTGCGATTAAAGTTACTATACAATTTTATAGAAGAGAAATAACGACTGTTCGTCAAGAATGACAATATTTCGTTCGTAAATTTATGCACAGAGGGTAAACAAATATCAGCTTTCCCCCGAGCGTATAACATTTCACTCTGCTATGCAGATATCTGGACGGAGAGGTAGCTATTCTAATTAATTGCTGGTCAGACTGCAGTTTGGCCTTCAGGGGCTACCTACAGTCCAATCCTTAGAAAGTGGTGAGGTAAGAAAGCTAGCTAAGACCCAAGTGACTGACAAGCACCTCTGCCGAAGGGAATCGGGTGATGGGGCTGTGCCGAGGTCAATGCTAAGCAACGTATCGTATTAAGGCCGGTGCACTGGGATTGGGTTTATTATAACATCAAAGGCAAAATATAAGGCAAGGACATATATATATATATATATAAGTTGGTCTGTTTTATCTTACTCTACCTGAAAGTTATCAAGATGGATACAGGTATGTTACCTTGTATTTCTTGATTAGAGATTTATAGCAATTATCAAAACCTTTGCATACGCCAACATTATTATATTTTCCATGTGCCTCTTTTCTTTCTTCCCAAACCTATACGGTATTGCATCAAAGGATATGACAATCGAGGCCATCTTTTCTTGTAAAATAATCTGTTGAAGCTTTACGTAGATGCTTCTTATTTTCTTGGCCAAAAGAGTTTCAATGAAAATATAGGATGTTCGGAAATAGAGTAAATCTTCCAATCCTCAATAAATGCCATGGATCAAATAATAATGAACAAGTTCGGAAAAGAAATATCTGATCGATCTATATAGTTGTCAGTGAAGCTTTAAATATGCACCCACCCGTCCACACCATTATACCTTCAGGGGGAGCTGGCACCAATTTATGAAGAACCAACTCTACTCTATGTATCTCTCTCGTGCCTTGGGCTATAATTCATCCTAAAGGATATCGGCTATAAAATATAATCTATATTTTCCAGGGTTGCTCCCAGATCTGTTTATGGCCCCTGAGGTGGCATAGTTTTATTTGGTTGCGATACCAGGTATCCAAGGGAAATTCATCTTGTGCTTTTGATTAGAAAGATGTGTTCCTTTCACGCACTGGGAACTGTATCTCATACACAACGTTTCCTACCTCGCCTAATGCAGAGTTTAACGTTTTCTTTCCAAACAAAGTTAATGTCTATTATTTTTCATCATGTATTATATTATAATATGATGTTGGTAAAGGACCAAATCCATTCAGCTCCATGCATACATAATAACCTTATAATGAATAATTAGATGCATATCCTACAATGGATACCACAATCGATTGACATCAATGACTAGAAATGCATTGATTTCGCATAATAAGACAGCACAGAATAAACGCCAATTATCACGATCAACTGCATATGAAGATAAGCTACTTTAGGGCATTGAAAGGGACATTGCTGCCAAGTTGTCCCATAGGTGCTCTAAACAAACAGCCAGGGTGGGAGCCTTGACAGGGATTATAGTTATAAAGTATCATTCTCTGTGACACTCTGATAAAAGGTTGAACCACTATAGCGTGTTAACATGTTTCTTCTTTAGGACAAGAGAAAAGCCTAATAAATATAATTATACTGAGGAAATTATTATAAAATGATGCGTTGTACAGCATTAAGTATGTGACAAGTATCCTTTTAAAAAAAAGTATGTGACAAGTACAAGTATAGTGATACTACGATTGTAGTGCTAAAATTGATAATAAACATACTTTATCAATTTATCAACCAGACATGGAGATGATCACAAAAGTGACTGCCTCTGGCAAATGGTATTGAATAAGAGACACGGTGAAAGACCCCTATGTAATCCCTTCATATAGTAGTTGTAAGTTATATATATATAATATTATATACGGTACACGGTTAGTATTCCCCAAGACAAAAACATATACTTCCAAAGTTCGATAATCCTTAAAATAAATGTCACTACCAAACTTCCACTATTTTTGATTGATTGATTGATTGAAAACTTTTATTGCTAACAAGTAGCCATATAAGAGGGGGGGGGGTATTCTCCGGCAGATGGGAGGTTTTCCGGCCCCTTAATTTCTGTTACAATTGCTAGTAGTAGAGCAACAATTCCATCTCAGTCATAGACTGTCGATGGTTCTCCACAGATTTCCAGTTTAAGTTTTCAATTACAATAACTATGAGAAACAATGTGCCTCAGCATAAATGTCGATGTTTTGCTCGATGTTAAATTCAGATGTTACAAGCTTTGAATAAAAACAGTTTTTAAGTAATCATTTTTGCAAGTTTTCCTGAGGATAACATATAATGACGAGATCAGATGAAATATTCGTCTTGCCATATATAGGTTGACATGGCGTGGGATTTGAATAAATTAGGATCTATGGTGCGGTGGGCCACTGTAGGCAGTCTGTTCCAGGAAGTTGAAATTCTATTATAGACTGATTTTCTTATTTGTTCTGTTTTAGGGGTAATTTGTTTTAATAATTTTCTTCCGTTTTCAAATCCGTTTTCAAAATTCCTAGTGTTCGTAGGTCAATATTTACTGGGTTTTGTGTACTGCGGTAACCAGCCTGCAGCAAATGTAAGCGTCTACGGTACTTCAAGGGCAGGAGTCTTTTATTTATATGTAACTCGTCTACATGTAGTAGAAATAAAATATAAAAATGTAATAAATCATTAATTGTTTCCAATATGATACCACCATACCATATCGGCCCCAGACATCGACCTGCTTTCTCTCTTTGTAAAAAGTCTTTGGTGTGGCTTTCGTTTGAATCAATCCATTACTGGCAGTGTTTATTTAAAACCTATCATAAATTTTCTCTTGCTGGAAACATGTTCTGCCTGTGGCCATCGACACACCATCTCCCTCCCGCACCATCTAATCATTATGGAGCTATAGTTACCGTAAGCTATGGATTGAATCCTTGAAGCACTAACCCAATACACAGGATCTCATAATACCTATATAATATAAGCTGATTAACCTTTGATAGCTGCTTGACTTGGCCCTTAATTATTGGTGAGTTTATATACAAGGAATGTATACATACATATATTTTTTTAAAAGATACATATCCCGAAATTACAGATGACAATCTGAAGCATGCATGTTCTATCTAAATGTGTTTTACCACTATTATATACTACAATATCATGAAGTCCAACAGGTGGACTATATTTTGAATCATGTTTTTAAGAATGATTACATACAATGCAACTGGTCTGTCCAGAAGGACAAATTAAGGACATCTCGTGGTTTGATGTGATGATCTATAGGAACAGAGCAGCCTTTGGCTGCGACCCAAGCGGGGATTTATTTTATTCCATCTAGGATCATATTGGCAGCTGGTGTAGTGTATGCCTTGCTAGATATTTATCATTTACCCTTTAAGAATGCCCCTCAAGTCTAACCTACATTTCAGCGAGTGGCTCATTTACCCAGAGGAGCAGTTAACCAGGTATTACCATATATATATACGCAGTCTCACCATCTATGATGGTCCGCTCCGTTGAGGCATCCGATCACTTTCCCTAGCCCTATTCAATACATTATTTACTCCCCCTTGTCTGCCTTTCATATGAGACCAGGACATAAATATCCCGAGGTTGTTTTGGTTTCATTCGTCGTCTTATTCCTAGTCTAGTTCGAACGGGGTACCATGGAAATTATTCACAGTTGGTTATACAAGTGGTTCCGTCTCCTCCCCACCACTGTTCACTTCTATATCTACCGGACATTACTAGTGATACATCTAAAAAGCGAGTGTGCATGTCTATTTAAATACAGTTCTCTTTTCATACACAAAACATCTGTCTACAACAAGAGTAGATGTATTTTGATATATGTTATTTCCACTGCGATCTCGCCATCACTGTTTCATTCCCCATCTTCCACCAAGGGGGAAAGCTGCAATGGATCATGTTATCCCTACGAATGGGCTAATGCAGAAACTCGTGACAAATGGATACGAGCTAACTGAAACCAGGCATTCATACAAGAGAATTTGATACCCACTGCTCTACATTCGACATCCACTTTACCCCTAGGCTTCATCAATCATCAATCTCTCAGCTACCAGCTTTCTTAACTCTTGATCTGGCAAGCCATGGTCATGATGGAAATCTTGTGGATCCAGTTGGTTTTCTAGGTTCACCAGTTCTGGAGAACTCTATGGATGTAATCATGTCACACGACTCCTAGAATTAACCCACATGGTTTTCACAGACCTGGGTATATTGAATATAGCTGCCTTCTCCGACTAACTACAAATTGCCCAACCGCATCTCCGCTTCAAAATCATCCCTTTTTCTTTCGCTTCCCTTCCTGTATTCCCATCCTATTTATTCCATTGTGTGCACAGTGTGTTGATTTAGGCTTAAAGGCTGTATTAACAATTACTCTTGTCATCCAATAAACCCTGTGTAAATATCCCACCCCTACCATCTACTACCACTGGCAATCATCCTAACATACCTTTATTCTACCAGGTTAATTAATTAATAATCATTATTTTAAACGAAAATACCGACATTGCCTCAGATCTATTTCGAAATGCCTCTTCTTTTTCTCCTCTCGTCACCCCCAAACTCCATCAAGCCCATTCACACATTTACAAACTAATGAAACGCACACTCATCCTCAAATAACTTTTTCCTATTCCCTAATTCCACTCCTCTCCCTCTGATTGATGCATCCAATGACAGCTCCCTCCTACTACCCATCTAACAGAGCCTGGCTGGCACCTAGCGATCGAGGCTGGGGCTGTAGCCTTCTACTCGTCCTCGTCCGCCTCCACCTCCGCCACCTCTCCCACATTCCGATTTGAATTACAAATTTTCACCATGGTGTAACTGATAACCGGAGAACAACTAGGCTCTCGGCGTGACCAACGGGTGCTGACAGATGCATTACAATGAACCTCTAATACCCTCGGCTTGGGCCTACCAACATTGCAGATATGACACCCACTAATCACCTATCCCAGAGTGATGCATGGAAATCAGCCCCATAGCCTGGATGTTAACATACCATTAATTCCTTTCTCATTGTAATACCATTCCTATATAACGCTGACAAGCTTCTGTCTGCCTATAACTTTATATATTGATGAACAAGAATGGAGGATACTTTAGGTACATACAGTTCAGTATGAGCTAAATTTCGTATATATATCCGACTTTTATTGAGTTTTAAAGGAATGTTCCAAATTTTTAAAATGTTCTTCCTTATGAGAAGGCAAGTTTGAATGGAGGATATTCAAGCCATTGAAACTGTCGGGAATGGTTAATGTGCAATGTCCTGGATCTTCTAGCATATGTTGTGCTGTTCAAATACTTTTTTAAATACAGAAAACCGTAAAATAATGTCGATATATACCTTCATAACAAGTCTACATTGATTAAGATATAATTGCGATATTGTATATGTAGTGGTCTGAAGCTGTCCGCTGGTGAAGTCTAGTCCTTTCGGGCTACGCCAGGCGGCAGTGTAGGGCTCTCGGGTGAGTCCAAAATGACAACCCTGGATGAGCAGTTGTATTTTAGCCAAGTTTTACCTGTATCATCTTCTTATCTGTTTCATTGTACTTGCTTATCACTGTTGTATTTTACCGAAATGTCCTTTTATGCTGTTCTTATTGACTTCTGATATTGGTTGTGTGAGACCTATTGTTTCTGGATCATAATGTGTCTTATTGTGTTATCACACCTATTCTCTTACATTATGCCAATCTTCTTATATGTTACGTGGCTGGTCCACAAGGGTTGGTTGTAGAAGTTGTGTGGGAATAAAGCCAGAGTAATAAGAGTCAAATCTTGTCCGTTTTATTCACTAAGCTAAGAGTCTGAATCAAGTTCACTACAATTGGTGCCGTGACCAGTTCTTAGACACAACTAAAAAGTTAGACTTTTCTAAAGCCTGAAAAGTGTTCTGAACCATCCAGGTAGAATTCTAAGAAAGAAATAATAGAATGATGGCAGATCATAATGTTGCGGGTGTGCAGACTCACCCAAAGTGGGTGCAGTGGTACAGGTGCTATACCAAAGGAAAGGCAGACCATACCTAAGCCGAGCCCGATAACACAAGAGTTTGTGCAGAACCCTTGGGCCTTTCGGGAGCCCCCAGATTTGATTTGGATGGATCCGATGAAGAAATCCCTGACCAATCAGGGATGAATGCAAAGTCCCCTCTGCAGTCCCAAGTTTCTGCTTGGCGCAAAGCTTATCAGCGGGCGCATAAGTTCAACATCGGGCAGAGGAATCAGGTAATGATGCTGGAAGATCAAAATGCAGAGCTCCAGAGAACTCTAGAGGACTTGGCTCAAAGAAGCGACCGCTCTACAGCCAGACTTATGGTTGAGAATGATAGGCTTCGGGCTGAAGCTTCTAGGATAGACGATATGTCCAGGTTGCTGAACCAGCAAGACCAGACAGTTGGATCTAAGAGCAAAGCAGAGCCAACTATTGAAGAAATCGCTGCTCTGTTCGGGATGGGCTCTAAGCTGATAATACTGGCAGGGTAGAAGATGGAGGTCGAGGGGAGTCTTATGTACTTAGGACTCCATCCTCCTTCACACATGGGGAAAAGAAAGTCCAGATTAAAAGTCTGGAGAAACCCCAAACGTCCTCTCCCAACCAAGGCATAGTTACCCCACCTACTGGCACAGCGGGTAGACCGAACATAGGTGTAGGTATTTCCACCATTAAGAAGCCTCTCGATGATAGTACCGTCGGATATGCAGGTGGACATGTAACGGACGGCACATATGTTCGTTATGATGCTGGAACCATGGCAGGGATGAATTCTTCCCGAAATTCAGTCCCTGGAGTTTCTTCGGCTACATGGAGAAAAGACCATCCATCTTTCAAGGATAAATCCTTGACACAAGGATTGAGGTATGATGGGCCCGAACCAGCTGAGAGTTTGTTTCATTATGAGTTCATGGCTGATGAAGCCAATCATGTCCCGAGGATATCCTTTTTGAAACAATGGGATTCTACAAAAGATAGTTGGAGTGTCCACTTGGGTGAGATGCGGGTAATGGCAGAGGCTCAGCATTGGACTGATGCCTAATTCTTGATGTTCCTCAAATGTACTTGCCGGCGTCAAGTCCAAGAGTTGGGAGAGCTACCCCCAGGGCTTAAACTCCCCGAGTTTGTACAGTATATGGAGGCGAACTTTGGAGAGCATAATGCTCGCAAGAAACAGGCTATCTTTTATGCCTGTAAGCAAACTATCACGTAGACGAGCCGCAACTTCGCCAATGAAGTTGTAAAGAAGGCTAGAATAGCTTTCGGACCGACAATTGATTATACTGGATGGACTTTGTGCCTGAAGGTATATCTTTATGGCTTGTTCAACAGCAAGGAATCTTGGTGGGTTAGATTGCAAGAACCAAATGACTTGCAACAAGCCGTCCACTGGTCCGAAGTATTCGAAGGGGCTGATATGGATGCTATCAACACTGTTTCGATTCAGAACACTGTGTGAACACAGAACTCTTGGTGATGTGTATTCCTCTGTACTTATTTTATTGTTCTTGTACCCTACTGTTGACTTTTAAACACAGTTTTAAACTCTTAAAAAGAAAGATGGGGTATTGTAGTGGTTGTGTGGTTTTAATGTCCGAAAGCTCTCAGCTTGGGAGTCCAAAGCTGTCCGCTGGTGAAGTCTAGTCCTTTTGGGCTATGCCAGGCAGCAGTGTAGGGTTCTCGGGTGAGTCCGGAATGACAACCCTGGATGAGCAGTTGTATTAATCATCGCTGGAAATGACAACTTGGACAAAACATATATGGCCAACTTTACAGCAACAAAATGGCCGCCTTTATTAATTAAAAAAAAAACAATGATACAGGTCGTAATTCAATGGAGGTATGTGTGAGAGAGAATGGAGCTGGAATGTCAATGTTCTGGTAAACACTAGGGGGTGCGGCGGTAGCTGGTGGATTCGGCGCTAGGTGAATAGGCTTGATATTGGAAGAATATAATAGCAGATTAATCGTCGCTGGAAATGACAACTTGGACAAAACATATATGGCCAACTTTACAGCGGCGAAATGGCCGCCAACACCTCCCAACTAGCAGAACGAGTTCTGCTAATTTCCTTGCAGTCGGTGTTGTAAGATAGCACAACACGGAAAGTGATCTCCAATCTCCAAGATTACAGATATCCTGTAAGTTAACACCCAAGGCAAGTAGGTGAGAAGCACCACCCCTCCTCAGGGAGTGAGTACCTACATATATCCAAGTCAAGCTTGATGACAGCAGGAATAGATTTGACGAACTAAAGAAACTCGCCATAATCCAAAGGCAAGAGACCCTTGGAGGCTGAAGGTACGAGAAATAGTGGTGGATCAGATGAAGATGGGTATTTGTCCATATGAGCCTTCAGTAGAGAAATCACACAGAAGTCTGTAGATTCAGTCATAAGCAGAGGAATCTCAAGGACCCTTTGGCGGTACTGCACAGTTTTAGTAGAATAAACAGAAACAACCATACCATTCAGATTGAAAAGTATGTCTTTGCGGCGAACAAGGTGGTCGACAAGGTCTCCAGTTTTGGGCACAACATTGGAGCGACGGAGTAAGGTTCTGTAACAGAACAAGGTGGCAGTCCATAAAATCCAGAATCTCTCATTCCGCTGACTAAGGGTGAAGAACAACTTGAGATTCGGCCACGTTAGGGGTTGTTTAGACTGTACCTCACAACCCAGCCTCCTTTTTAAGCCCTTCAAGGCCAACTGAACTGTGTAAAACTCTCTGAAATCTACCTTGAAGCCGAAGAACTTGTGGAGAATGTTAATGGACAACAGGTAGTTGTTGATGGTAGAGAATTTGCATGTACAAGCTTTGAACATGAGAAAATAACACACATTCTCGTGCTCCGCAGGAAGGGGCTTCAAGTTGTAGGTGTGGCAGAAATCCATGAAGACTTTCCATTGACTTCTTCTAGTCAGCAAAGTAGAGGAAGCCCATGCCTGAGAGATAGTAGACGCCAGTTCTCCTTTAAGGTCCAGCAATGGATCCACAGCAGAGGTTATATCTGTATAACAAAACATCAAGGGAGTTAGTACAAAACACTCTTGATAACTCGTCTGGCAGGACGTTGAGGTCCCCAGGTACATGGACGCCCACTAAATAAGAATTGACAGTGGCAAGCATCCAAGCGAGAGGCCTCAAAAGTGACATCATATCCTTTGATTTAGTAGTACCCTTGTTAAGGGCATGAACCACTTGCATGTTATCAGAGACACACACTATGCGAGTGTTAGAGCAACGAGAAAGTATTCTCCTAACCATGAGTAGAACAGGTACAAGCTCTAGATAGTTTATGTTATTATCAAAGTAAACAGAGGGCATGTTCACCCAATGGTTATGACCAGGGTCCAGGGTATCAGCTAGAACAGGCATGAGATTGGAAGAGAAGTATCCTGCTAACCAGTCAGTACCACAGAGAGCACCAAATCCATTGGCCGATGAATCTGAGTAGATAACAACATCGGAAGCAAGGCCTCGTGGGATAACCAAGGAAGTACCATTGAACTGGTTAAGGTAAGTCAGCCACCACTCAATGTCATGTTGGAAGTCGAGGTCAAGACAGAGTCTCTTCTGAGATGGAGATAGTCCTTTGAGCATGTGTAGTAATCAACGTGTGAAGGGTCTCCCAGCACAAACCAACCTGCTGGTATGGCACAACAACCCTACTAACCTCCTTAGTTTCCTAACTGAAGAACGGCGCCTGCCCCAGAAATACAGGAGAGATTCATAGACTTTGGCGACTTTCTTATCCGGCAGTGTTAGATTCATACCAACCGAATCAATACTCACACCCAGGAAGGTCAAGCGAGTAGATGGGCTGTCACACTTCTTCCAGCTGATGTAAAGGCCTAACGAGCGCAACAGTCTGATCAAAAATAGCTGGGCACGAGTACATTCTTCAAGAGTCTGGTAGATCATGACAAAATCATCCAGGTAGTTAACCAAGTTAGGAAAACCACGTCTAATGCACGCCCTGGTAATGAAATTGCTAAGCTGTGTGAAGACAAACGGCGCACACTTGAGTCCGAAGCATAGGTGTGTATCAAGCAAAAACTCATTACCGGAGCCAAAATTCCATTGCAACCCTTGAAACTGCCAGTGTTGTGGGTCGATAGGGATACTTCTGTAAGCAGCACTGACGTCCACCGAGGCTAAGTAGCAACCAGGAGTAACTAACTTGGTAACATGGTCAATGGAGTTGTATCGGAAAGGTAAGGCAGTGGTGTCCATATAGGAGTTGATAGAATAACCGATTGGTCTGCGACAGTCTGTGATGGGTCTGTATGACCCATCCGGTTTAGGAACCGCTCCTATGGCATGAACACATTTGGGCTGAGACACAGTCCGAATAAATTTACCATCAAGTATCTCATCACTGAAAAGGCCAGTAAGGAATAAGTGAGTGTCCGGTAACAGGGCAGAACGATAGTTCTGAGCCAGATATTCAGTATTACAGTCTCTATCCACTATAGGAAAACCAGCGGACACCCCACGAATGACATACTGACGCAGAAGTGGGTCCTCCTCATAACTAGCTTCATGTAACCAGGCTTCCATGATGAGTTGAGAGTGAACACCGGCTACACTATGAGAAGCATAGGGTCCAACGAAGACAGATAAGTCCGGTTGTGGAACAATAGGCTCATAACAACAAATGCACTCCAGTACCTCATCCATTAGCAGAACACCTTTCCAAGGATATATCAGGTCGCCAACCCCCTAGTGTATTCTGACCGCAAGGTGTACGCGGTAAGTCAAAACTCTCATCACTCTCAAAAGTAAGAAGAACATCATAACAGGGGGTACATAAATCAATACAAGAATCAAGTGTTACATCATCAACACAAGGATCAGAATCGTATACATGGCAAGGAGCGAGACAAACGTCATCACCACCAACAACACCATCGACTGTAGGCACACAGTCACCAACGAATACAGTACATAGACTATCAACGAGATCAACATCAACATAAGCATTGTTATCTACATCCAGAAAGCATACCGCTGGATTGGGTTGTGTTGTGATCTGGCTTTTAGGCTAGTTGCTTGTATAAATAAAGAAAAACAGTTGCCGACGAGGTCCCATCCACGCACCCTACCACCTCCACCCCACCCCCACCCCTATAACGCTGCTCCGTGCGTAGGCACGGAGCAGCGGCCTATGCAGTGGCGCTAGCGGCGGTATTGGGAGACACCATTTTCGGCGCTTGTTGATATATTTCGCGGCAATGGACGTCCATTCGAATCTTCCCGACGGGATCTTTCGAGCTATACCTGACTCTAGTGTTGTATATAGACAATAATTATTGTTCCAGTAATCACTAGCTAATATCATTGCTTACTAATATACGGTAGTTCTCACACCTGACACAAAGCTGAATGAGGATTTA
Organism: Sthenelais limicola; assembly: GCA_942159475.1. Taxonomy (NCBI): domain Eukaryota; kingdom Metazoa; phylum Annelida; class Polychaeta; order Phyllodocida; family Sigalionidae; genus Sthenelais; species Sthenelais limicola. The sequence continues at coordinate 57,906,240 of OW804098.1, forward strand.
TTTCGTTGGCAGAGACAGCAGCAATTCCCTTTTCTTCTACTTTGTACGTACGACCGTGATAACGGGTACGACTGTTCCAATTTTAGAGAGGAGCCGGTGGCGGCTTTTTTCAAAAGCGGTAGGTCGCGGGAGAGTCAAGAACATCACATGATAATACGGTATCAGTATCAAGAACATCACATGATAAAACGGATTGGCAGTAACTACATTCACCCAACTACAAGTATTGGGAATAACAGCTGGCGAAACACAATGGAAATCCAACTCGACGGCCACGCCCAGATCCGAAACGATAAGGTCAGTCTGTACTAGGTCATCTTGGCACGAATCTGCAAAATCATAACAACAAGGCATAGCAGGGTGCAGGATGCAGGGAATGGCCTGAAACCACATAAACATGGCGTTTATTTATACCATAAACAGTTACAATAATAAAGAAAAAATTCTGACGTGTGTGTGGGCCAAGAGAAAGGCGTGGAGTGGAGATTTGTATGGGGAAATGGAAGGGCGTGGACTATGACGTAGCGTCACCAAGGAAGGGGGCAGGGTTAGCGCATCAGTCACCAAGGTCCCGATCCAATATTATATCCGGTGATGGTTCACCTACACATAATGTTGATACTACCAGCTATGATTTATTTCTATCCACTTGATGCTATCCTTTACAACTGCATGTGCTTAAATAGAATCGGATAGTCTAGGAATACCTTCTCACAGGGGTTGCCCTATCGATAATCCCTATAACCGATACTGCCAATGCACTTTGATTGCTTGGATCACACTTCGAGATGGAATAGGAGATTAGAGTCAGATACAATTTAAAACCCGGTCTTGTAATGGGTACGGTAGGCACCAGAGTGGTCGATAATCATCATCATACCAGACGTTTGGTGTCAAGACTGGTGTCCAATACCAGGATTTAGCGACCGTAAAGAGTGATAACCATTAATTGATATAACCCATAAGTGCATTGCCTATTTCTTCTTTATATGGCAAATAAAAATGTTCAATGATAATATTTTTTGGCCCACTGTCTCGCAAGTTGGACATTTATTCTGCTTTGTCACCCGGTTAATATATATAGCGCCAGTTCATGGCACGATTCTCTTTCTGTAATTTTCGTGCAGTAGCTACGTGAATGGAATGACTAACGCTTGCAGTGCAGCCTCTTAAGTTTTAAGTTCGGACCTGACCGAAAAACCTTGCAATAGGTTGAATCACATAGTAATACTGCATACTACCTAATAGTTACTGAACGTGGCAAAATTAATATGACAAAAATGAAAACATTATGTACAATTTAAAATGTCTTTCCGCATATTTTGCCGACCAGCGGGATAAAACAAGGATTCAAAAAAGTATATGACATGATTGATCATCGTCATCAGATATTATTATGCGCATAAATTAACGTGATAACGAACATGTATGTACATATTCATCTCATCTGGTGTCATGGATTCTTCTAGAAACTCATTACTTCACTTGCATCCACTAATTACTCTATAATTATTGTTATGTCATTTTAATTATCCATAGTTACACACAGCGCAATGATTTCCTATGTTATCCCTGAAGGCTTTAATGAAGAAATGCTATCCATACAACTAGCTGCAAAATAAGAAAACTCAGGGCAGATCCAGAGACTCAGCGACTTCTTCTTTTAAACAGCATGACAAAATTATAAAAATAATAGCAAAACTTAGTTCTGTAATCACCCACCTTGTATTGGGTGCCTCATAATATTGTAATGTCGATGTACAATTGCCAGCTTTACAATTGAATAAATTCAGCTAAAGTAGATTGGCAAATGATGAGCACTAGGTATATAGATCTAAACTTGTATATTTCATAATGCATTGGTTTTTGTTCTTTTTTTAAAATCGGTTCAGTTTATCCGGATTTTAAACCTAATTTTTGTCCTAAATTTTGATTATTGAGTCTTTGGTGAACGCGAATTGTACACTTTCAGGCGACTTCACCCATATATCGTGTGTGACTTTTCTGTACTTCTGTAATATTCTTTTTATATCCCCTCTTGTCACCATGACTGAGTACATGTATTTCGAAGTCAGACACTAAGCAAGAACTTAGTAATGCATATTGATATCATGACAACGGCACATCTGCAACTGATCATTACGAAGTATATGGCGTCAAATCAAGCGTTCGTGGAATGTATGTTAGACACGCTGTGCCATAAACATTAAATGTGGATATTGCGCAAACCATTCCGGCAACTGATCCGGAGAAGGAGTTCCGCAGAATATATTAACTACTACACTTCCAAAGTTCTCTCCCTGGAGCCCTTGGCTTTTAGATTCACATAGAAATGACTGGCACAAATAGAGGTAGTTATTTCAATATGATTTATGTGCCTATATATATTTTATATGGCTTTCGCACCCACTGTGCTATGATTGAGTGAATATGTTATGGCTCATGGTACAGGGTCCCAGCGCAATGAAAAAATGATATAGTGGATCACTCTATCAACAAAAGTAAACATGAGTATTAGGACAGGTGCGTTTGGGGCACTGTAGTTAGAGGAGCTTGTGAAATTACATTCCTGTTGGTAAATACACCTCTAGATATCATGGGCCGAGGGTTTGATACCATGATAGCATTCATAATAATGTAATATGTGTTGGCAGAATTGACTAAAATTGAAATCTACAATTAAGATATATGATGTATCAAAGACTGAAATAATATGTTTGGTTCCATTTGAATGTATATTTCTTCATCCCAAGGGAAGCAAATAGGAAACCTCTCATGTGTTCATAAACCCACATCTGTATCTAGGATAAGCCAATAGTGCAGAGCTGTTTTCTAATCAATGTCCTGAGCGACCAAAGGTAATATTAAAGATGTGTCCTATCTGAAGTGTAATAACACTTTTCTCCTGATAGATAGATAGATAGATAGATAGATAGATGTCAAGGTTACTTTCCTTTATATAAATGTTAGGAAATAGGTCCAAAACATGTAATATGAAAAGACTCTTTGCAACGCTCATTTGTGCGTGTTTTCCCATCGGTCCAAAACATTTTAATAGCTACGAGTCGTCTTACCATTGAGGTAATAACTGCAGATCTTTTATGCCTACGATAGCTAGATGGAGTGTTAGTGGTGCATTCTGTCTACAACTTTAGAATGGATGTGTATGTATACATTGCCCATAACTTGTTGAAGTATATGATCTTCATCATATGTGATATCTCATAGCAAAATGTGTCATAAGTTGCAAAAGGGATATATTTCAGAGTGTGTTTTACCGGGGATCTGTGTAGAAATGTTTTCATTTTTGAGTTGCTTAGGGCTCTAAGTTGTATGAATACAAGACTGCGTATTGAATATATTTGTGCGTTCCTAAGGTCATTCTATGCAGTATATTTAAATACTTTACTAGTGATTGTCGATCCAGAAATATCACTTACATTTTTTCCTTCATAAACTAATTAGAAGTTCTTATTAGGTTTTCTAAAGGTTCACATCGTTGGAATTTGATTGATCTTATCCTTGTAAATATGATGGTATCTCAAAATACATTTTTTGCGACTTAAGACATATTTTTCTATGACACATAACATATTGTCGAGTCATCAGACTGTTGGAATTTCAATGGCATCTTTATCATGAAAAAATCTCATCTCATCTACAGTGTCGATTAGAAAGCAGATTACTCATGCTTCCCACATAAGGCAAAAATCGATGGCGAACGACTGATTTATTTTTACCTAATAATTTACATAATAATTTTGTGAAGCTGCATCCGCAGTGCTTATATTGACACGCCCCCCTTGCTAAGGGATCCCGTCTGACGTCATAGTCAACTCAGCTTGAGCGACCACGCCCCTTCCTCCTCCAAGGATATCTCTATGTCGTCATCGCTGCGCCAGCCAATCACCGTCTAGCTCAGCGCAACACACCAACCTCAATGATTCGTAACGGGCCATTCTCGCTCTACTCGCCTAGCAGGCAACACCCCGCACGATTTTCGCGGAAAATTTGAACGTTTATCCTGTGGTTTTCACAATGTCTGATATTGTCTTTGTACTTACCTTATTCTTCAACTATTACTTCTGTGATATTGTTAATATGTTATGTATTTGTGGACATCGATTGGGATATTTGATTATTAAACAGCTTCTGGCTGTTCTGGCCAAACCTATTCCACTTGTCATCTCTTTATTCCCTAGCAAGCGTCATCATATATGTAATCATAATTTTAGTGTGTTATTCCCTGATTTGGTTGTGAGCAAACAATATAATTACAATACGTGCCGCTCACGGACTGACGAATATAATCAGGGCTGTATTAGCATAGTAGCAAAAGTAGCAAAAAATGTAGCTTTCTTTAGTAATTTTACATGAAATCAGGGAATAAAAGTAAGATGACTACAGTGTCAAATCCTCGGTGGACAATATTCGCCTCGTAAACCCAGAAGCAACTCTGCCTACAACCTCTTTGTTTCTGGGCTTACTCGGCGAATATAATCCACCTCGTACTTGACACTATGGTAATCTTATTATAGTACTAGTCGAGACGAAGCAACAGAGATATACATATATCTGTCACCCTACTTATGTAACTTGTGTGATTGTGTCAATCTGTTATGTTAAGAAAATCCAATTCAAATGATGTATGAGAAACGTCAATCGGTCCCGCCGGTGTTTGTGGGTAAAACAAAGGAAATGGTTAAGATCTTATCTCTTTATTTAGTTATATTTCAGCAAAATGCTATGCTGCAGTTCTAATGAGATATATTTGTATGTAGCACTTTACTACCGTTTTTGTCATTGCTCTCTTAGTCAGCCATATTTCCTAGAAACACAAGAGCCGCAAATGTAGGAACCGAAAAAAAGTCAATGGAAAGAGACCTGTTGATAAAAAGGAAATGGAATAGCTCTGAACAACGAAACTATTTTCCTAGATCACTATTATATCCAGTGTATAGCAAAATCTCTGTTATTAATGGTAGAATAGACAATAGTAGATGTGGAATCATTCCCAAAGGGGTCATTGCGTCTTGCTTGGGATGGACAAACCACCCCCTAAGGTAATCCATGCAGCGAAGTCTTAGAGTGGGAGCGAGAAGCCTGTGTCGGCCCGCTAATGCATTAAGGGCTACCTTGAAAAGACCCACAGAAGACGACTAATAAGGGAATTGCGCATATGCAAAATTTGTTTCTATATCTCTATCTATACGTGTGGGACTGTGCTTGTGGACAATAAGGTGTCTCAAATCTAATCTAGTCCGTATATTGCTATATTGTCAAATGTTTTAGCCCTTAGTGTACAGTGAGCTGCGGAGAGCACTTAACCTCTCTGCCTTTTTTCGCTATCGCCCAGATAGCCTCCAAAAATGTTCTTCATCATCATATGGTATGCCCTAACATACCTGCATCAATATCATCCTTATAGGGGAAATAATTATGTAGGTAAACCGCAGATAAATAATGGTTGACAACCTAAAACAACTGGTTTCAGCATCGTGAATGTAAACGTTAGAAGCCTAAAAAGTAACTGGACTAACTTCAAAAATACTATTCTGCCTATTTTCCCAGACATCGTCCTCTGCACTGAGACATTCCTGACCAGTTTGGATAGAAACCTGGACCACAAACTAGATGGGTACAACTCTATTGTTAGACAAGATTGCTGTGTACTAAACCCTGATAACAGTGTTAAATTGGGTGGTGGCGTTGGATGCTACATAAAAAATGGTTACACATTCAAAACACACTATACTCTGAATGTATCAAATGCGAATATTGAGCTACTATGTTGTACTATTCTGTTCACTAATAAGAGGAACCTAAATATTTTTGTTGTGTAGCTGCCCATCGGATGACCTTTGTAACCCTTAGGAGACAAAAGTTCAAATCTCGCAAACCAAAAGTAATTGAATACAGAAACTATAGAGAATATACGACTGCTGATTTTATTACTAGAATTAGAAATATCGACTGGAACTGTATCATTGATTTGGAAAACCCTGAAGAGGCTTGGAATTTTTTCATTGAAAAGTTATCTACAGCCCTGTCATGCATATGTCCAGTCGTAAAGAAAAAAATTACCCTCCCTAGGGAAAAATGGATGACTGACGAGCTGCTTATACAAATAAGAGATAAGGACAAAGCACTGAAAAAAGCCCCCAAAAATGAGAAAACACGATGACTGCATGGGTGACAGCTAAGAAAAAAAGAAACAGAGTTACGAACTCATGCCGCAAGGCCAGAAAAAGGTACCTGTCTAACCTAAGCATGGAAACTTTCAATGAAAACAAAGAATTCTGGTCAATGGTTGGTCAGCTTATTCCTAAAAAGTCGAGAAATTCTAATAATGAAATAGATTATTGATGAAAACGCTAAACTACCAGTACCCATTGAAAATGTAGCTACACATTTCAATAACTTTTTTGCCTCAATTGGACAGAATTTAGCAGCACAAATTGATGCGCCATGGACTTTTATAGGGCAAGAGTGTGAACAAACCTTGAGTGATGTGTTTACAAATCCAGATGAGATTGTAAAAATTGCACAAGATATCAATGTCAACAAGGGTAGCAATATTCCATTCATAAAGTTGTTTGTTTTCAAAGATGTATTTAAAGCGATACCCTCTGTCTTGAGTCACATATTTAACCTCATATTTGCTTCAAATTTGATTCCAAATTCCTGGAAAAAAGGATGTGTCACCCCGTTGTTCAAAGGTGGAGAAGCCTCAGTAATTTCTAACTACTTGCCTATAACCCAGCTTCCTATTCAGTCGAAGTTATTAGAAAAGATTATTCACAGTAGACTACTAGATTTCTTTGAAAATCACAATGTCCTTTCCGATAAACAAAATGGTTACAGAAAATCATGATCGACTGTGGACACAATCTCTGACTTCACAGACGACATACTAAAAGATAGGAACAATGGTAGCACCTCTTTCGCTGTATTTTTTTTACCTAAAAAAGGCATTTGATACGGTGAACCACAATGTACTTTTAGCTAAACTAGACAAATATGATATTAAGGGCAACTTGCTTGCCTTGTTGCGTAACTACCTCTCAGGGAGAACACAAACAACAGTTTGCAATGATACTTAATCTTTGAGTGCTAGTGTAAATTATGGAGTCCCCCAGGGATCTATCCTGGGGCCCCTGCTTTTTCTTATCTACGTAAATGATGTAGAACATTGTCTTGTTCATAGCAAAGTAAAGCTTTTTGCAGATGACACTGTCATATACTGTAGCCATAATAACACTGACACCCTGAATGTACTACTGCAAGAAGATACTAACAAATTTTTTCGTTGGTGTGAGTCTGATAAATAGACATTGAATGTGAGCAAAACTAAGACAATGCACCTCAGAGGTGTTCGAAGCAGAGTAAATCATGTTAAACTGAATATTATCATTAGTGGTACTCAGCTTGATTTTGTAGAATCTTACAAATACTTGGGCATTACATTAGACGCCAATCTGAAATATGATATGCAAGTGCGATCTACCCATAAAAATGTGAGTCATAAAATGTACCTCCTCAAGAGAATATCTAAACTGGTGCCACCACAGGTTCTTCTAAGAATTTACAAGGTATTTATACTCCCATTGTTAGATTACGGTGACGTTATCTACAGCGGATGCGCAGCAAGGCACATTGATAAGCTGCAAATTTTACAAAACAATTGCCTAAAAATTGCACTCAAAAAAGTTAACAAATACACTACTTATTCACAGAATAGCCAGTGTACCAAAGTTAGTGGACAGATGGAGGGCTCATATCCTAAACCTTGCCTTTAAACGAAGCAAAAAACCAGCCTTTGTTGACCAAAATGTAAGACAGACCAGACAGTGGCAGGCACCAGTGCTGTTCTCCAATAGGCCAAAAATTGTGTCTTATGACCAAAGTGTCCAAAGAAAAACTGCGTTACTATGGAACAATCTCGATGTTGACATGAGAAACATAAATGATTATAAGGTCTTCACAGCCTTAACCAAGGCTGAATGTATGTTACCTATATTCTCTTAAAACTGTGAATATCCTCACCCCTCATCCTATCATCGTAGTTCTCTCCTAGTTCCTTCTCTTAACTAGTCTCTTTCTATTTGTGTTGTTACATGCATAAACAAGTCACAGTTTATCGAACCAAAAGGTAATAGCCACTCAACCAGATTTAACCGTTCAAATGGTTAAAACTGAGGCTCATTTCCTACCAATTATACACATGTCACTGTACTCTGCAAGAATAGATTGTATATTGTCATATTATTTTGTGTATCGATTAATAAACGTTTCTAATAAAAAAAAAATAACAGTGTACACTATATGGGTAATGTCAAATTAACTTCACAAACTTTATGAAATTCTCCAACCGATTCGCAAGCAGCATTAACTGCCACTATTGCTAAACACTTCATGGGTTACCAACCAATGCTTTGTATTATGTAGTGAAAAGTTGTAACACTCCTCACGTTTACTACGAGAAGTGGTTTTATTGATGAGTTTGCAAGGTTTGCAATATTTTGCAAAGCTCGCGAAATAACTTTGACGTGACCATCTTGTTTGACAAAAATCATTTCATCATTACTTGTCGGTGGGTTTCAAGACCAATATTCACAGTGGTCGCTATTATCTTGGAATATACATCATTTATTGTATAGCAATAATTTGAAATCGTCACTATGCAAGACATTGATGTTTAACAAAAGCATCTAACTATAGAAAACAATTATTTCATTTGGCAATATTGTTTGCAAACGCTTGTTTCTCTATTGATTGAAGCAGATGTGCTTCCTCAGAGAAATAAGATACATGATATTGAGGAATAGTACAATAATATAAGGTCCTTGATGTGGAGTGCTCATCACTAGGTTTCTCGTACACAACTCAATACTGATGGGAGCTGATTCTAAGAATGAATTCCACAACACAGCATAAGTACTGAGGAATTTGCCCCAACAAAGATAATTGATAATCCCCCGTTGTTCAATGTGGCTGACAAATTACTCTCTCTTTATATCACCAAGGGTTTTGAAAGACAAACCATAAATACCGATTGACGTCATTGTGTGAACACGAAGGCTTTGAATATATCCCACAATTTCAGTTCATGGTTCTCTCATTCAATTTGTAATGAAACAACGAGTCCTTTCAACTCCGACATATTATTTAGATTTCCCCTCTTCGAATACAGACAACTGTTATCAATAGCAAAAGGTGAATGCTGCATTATATTATACTGGCACTCTCCACGTTGTATCTAATGTTCTATTTATTAAACTTGTTTATCAATCAAATCTAGTTTCAACGTTCACACATATCATCAATTTATGACCCATATAATTCAGTTCTAGGTTTCACCTATTGATGATGTTTCGTCAATTTAGAAAGCCCCACGGCAATAAACATATATTTCCTTTTTTAAAAAGAAGCAGAAACGCGCTTCGTGGGACTTCGTTTTCGAAATATGCAAGGCTGAAGGCTGGAACATAATATGTCACCATTTAATGCTAAAAAGGTAGTGGGTTGTATCACACCGATTGTAAGTTTTTGTGTCATGAGCTAAGTGATGCCTTCTCCGTTCGGTGCCCAAGTAAGCTACTGATAGTTGCCACGGTTTCGGTTCATTGTCCTCTGTGCCCACATACAATTAGTTCCATAGCTTTATCGGCCTATCGAGTGTAATGTCAACGTTATCAAATAACATTGACATTAACATTGGCCAGACATTGTGACATTGTTGAATTATATATTGTTCCTTGAGAAAGTATGAAAGTATGTTACTAAATTCAATCTGTTCTATACATATTCTTGAAAACTTGGTTTAAATGCTGAACAAGAACGCTATGTGTCAGGGTTTCAATAATAAAGAAATGTATCAATCCTTCTGCCTTCATTTAGATTCCCAAGAATTATCATAATCATTATCATTATTACTATAGTATATATATATTCATATAAATAGTTAGGTAACTATCGAATATACTCATTATATTTAATAATATCCACTACTTGGGGCTCAACCCGCCGGACTGATATTAAGTAGCATTCAGTAGGGTTCACTTCAAATGAATTAGAAATAAATTAACTCTTGCACATTTTAATATCATGGGGCTGAAACCAATAAAAACAAATGATGAGTAACCTATTGTTGATGTCTTTGAATATTCAATTGAATTCGTTTTTATTGAATTTGGTGATCATGGAAAATTTGGAAAGCAAGAGTGGAACCGATCCAATCTGCAACTGTTCTTAAGTCAATAGAAAATTAGAAATAAAATGGTTGCGTTTTTAAATGGTAAAATATTGTCTCCTAGGATCCTTGCCTTTTAGAAAAAGACCATATTTAAAAACCAAAAGCAAGATTTTCTCTCGCTCACTGATGCAGCATGTTTTGTCTTAATGCCAAATGGGTAGTTCTTTTACAAAGTACAAAGCAAGAACTTGCCAAAAGAATTATTTTAACCTTGCTTTCATATTTAGAATTAGTTTCATTTCGTTGTTCAGGACTCACCATTTAAAGTGTCAGTAAACCCCCAAATATTATGAGCAAATCCATTTCCTTGCTATTATTGAAATGTAACCACCCCGGTTTTACTTAATTCAAGTTATTAGTTAGTGAGTTTTACCCATTTAAAGGAGTGAAAAAGTAGTTCCACAGTTTAACACTCCATTCAAGGCGCCACTGTTTGCCTACGTCATAAAGCTGCGCCAATCTTGAAATGTACATGCAATGAACATAACAAACAACTCTCATAATTGCTGCTAGAAAGAAGGAGGGTGGGGTGGGAGGAAGGAGTTTGACCAAAGCAGGTGTGCAGACCAAAACAAACTGTGTTACATGTATAGTTCTCTGGTCAAAACAATGGCTGAAAGCAGTGACAGTGAACTGTTTCAATTGCTGGGAGATTGGGGGGAAAGGTAGGGATATTATGTTCATTTCTGGCGCAGCTTTGTGATGTCACACAGCACTCTCAGTGCCCTCTTGTGCCAAACAGACCTTTTCAACTAAGCTTTCCCAATTTGTGCCTGTAATTGACTATAAGTTAGACATAAATGGAAGTAAAAAAATTGAGACTTGGCTGTTGTATTTATGGTTCGATGAAGTTTGTTGTCCTAAAAGTGACCGGGAACCCGTTAACTGACCCTTTAAGGCTTGAAGGTTCTATTAAATCTCCTGTTGTCTCGAAATATCCAAGTGTTGAAAATAGACATAGAGCCTAAGAGACGCTTAACCTTTACAGACTCTATGTTCCCTCAGCAATATATCCTTAGTTCTACGAATAAATGCCTTGCCTATATACACAACAACGTATAGCACAGACAGCTTCATTGTGATAAGTTCAAGGGCACATCTCCATTATATGTGATGCATACACGAGGACCGTGTTCACTGCACTCCTTTTCTTTACTACTTGCATGTACTTGCTAAGAATTCCAGTAAAAACCTTTTTAAAACAATTCTATTTGACAACATATCGCATTATTTCGTGATACGTTTATTTGTCAATTCAACCCTTACTATCAAAATAATCATATTTACGAAGTTACATCGGGATATTAATTACTTCTGTCCTCTGCATATATAACCTTTCTTTGTGCTATATTACAATCTTCTTATACGAACAACTTACAATACATTATATTATAGGTAATATAGGTAGGGTTTTGTTTGCCCTTATATGATAAAACAATACTTCCGCTTTTCTGTAAAAATAAAAATCGAATTTTAGATATATACGCACCAGAGATATTGACATGAATATATTCTGATCTAATAATGCTAACAAGTAATCAGGGAAGACCTCAAGTATACTTGCTTACAGTTCATTCCGGACCTACGCCACAAAAACGGAAACCTCTTTGTTGTGAACCTACGCCACAAAAACTGGTTCACAACAAGGAGGTTTCAGTTTTTGTGGCGTAGGTTCGGAGGTATCCTCTCGATCACGTAATCTCTTTCAAATATATTCGATCGGTGATATCTGTGCTCCTGTGATATCCGGCGAAATCTCGGCAAAATCGCCGGATGAATTCAACATGATTGAATTATGTTAATACAATCTTCAGATATCACAGGAAAAAATCATTGTTCGATTTACTTTTGCAAGAAGATAGACATACTTTATTCTTGACTTAATACGTATTCATGCTTAATACAATCGGCGCAAATGGCACCTATCTAAATCAGGACTAGGCCCAAGAAAGATAACAATGCTTTAGTGTGGTCCTCTGTGAAGCTGATTTCGTACGAGAAATGAATTGTTTCTTCTCGTGAAAGGCAAGCAATGTTACATAAAACGCTAGGCCTCCTTTGAAAGACTTGTCATGCGCGTTTGCTTCAAGACAGTTGCTGAGGAAACCACATTTATATGGCTTCACCACAACTAGCAAGTACCCGAATTTATCTTTTATTTCAGTAAAACCTAATTTGAGTTGGTTAGGTTAACAAACGTGGAAAATCAGTTTGATGGGTTTGGGAATCAGATACGTGTAACAAAGCTCGAAGAAATCATTCAAATTAGATTCAAGAAAATATAGAAAGGTTGAAGGCAGTGTCTGCATCACGATTCCTTCAAGTGCATGCAAAACCCTGTCTTTATTTCTATCATTATTATTGTAATAGAGGGAATGGTGTAAATGTATACATATTTTTATAAATACATTATTTCTGTTACCCTAATTTCGATTTGTCCATGATATTTTTTTGCTGAACGGCCCCATATCTATGGACATAGTCCTCGAACATTCTATGAATTTATCAAGGTAATGAATCACTTTCTATGCAAAGAAAGATGGTTTATCATCCTTTTGGGACTCCTGAACAAGTAGCGATATGCTTTCATTATTATACGACTATCTGTCATGATTCACTGATATGATTTGTTGCAAGCAGATGTTTCAAAGGAAATATCCCTGCTGCCTTAAAACCCACAGAATGAAACACTTCCAGATCAACCCAGAACAGATGTTATGAGTACCATTCATCTTCAGACGGAATTTACATACAGCCATAACATATATGTTTATCATTTCTATTCCCATTTGAGCATAGCTCCTGAGAACAACACCTCGTATGATCCTCTTTTTGCCCCTACCCCACATTCTACCTTATTCTTGTATAAGTACATGGAAAACAAAGCTTTAGTGGGCCTACACATGAGAACTCATACTTAGCTTTCCATTCTTGATGCAATCAGGCACTGAGTATTCAGCATCAAAACACAGCTTCTGCCTCCCTCTGATTTTCGCCTCGCCTCTTAAAGGTATTCAATCACCTTGTAATCAATGCGGCGAGGAGAATCTTTTCAAGCACGATCAGCGAATCTTGAGGTTACATGAGTGCAGACTAGGCACCCTTTAAAATTGCCTACTTGCTTGAATTACTTGTTTCGAAATCCTAGCATCTCCTATTTTCTAAAACTCCAAATCTTGCTCCATATGCAGTCCACCTTATTTCCACTCCTCAAATGCAGTCTACCAAATATCATCCACATTAATATGATGTAAAATCTGTGATGTAAACTCTAAGATTTGTAGTACACAAGACTTAATATTTGAGAAATGCCTTGTATCAACTCATACTTGGTAATCTGATATTGCGATATTGGTAATTCAGGGATATGTTTTCCTCCTTGTCAGCTCGGCTGAGAATAGTGAATAAAAAGTTTGATAATATGTATTTGAATGGGTAAAATATTAACTATATTAACTATAATACCGTCTTCATCTCATACCTCCAGCAATTCTCTTGCTCCTACTCATCGAATTAAGAATGAGATATCTCGATGAATATTACTAGTGACACTGATCGTGAAATCCAACAGTTATAGTTGCTACTATATAAATACAAGCGTGTACCATATTTTCTAATATTGTGGAAATCGCCCCGTGACCTATTCTAACTTCATCTGTATCGGCAGCACTACAGCTCCAGGAGTTGTATATATATAGTGCAACTACAATTTTGCATCCTAAGACACCTATATCTCAATCAAATCCTGCATGGTTTGGCAACGGCCTCCACTCGAATGATGCTCAATGACCTTGCATATCAATACCCTTTCCACAGTAAGCCTTTTTTATTTCATAACAACGCCATGTTGAATCTGGATATATATGTAAAGGGTGCATAAGGATGGAACCAATCCTTGCCATTACTTATAAAGATAATGTCATGCCTCCCATATGTCGGTATCATCTTGGGACACAAAGAAGATATCTTTGTTCATCTACCGAGTTTATTTTTAACCAAGAGCCAGGATATGTGCGCCATGCGTCTTCATCTCATACCTCCATTTCCCATAGATGAGTATTTCAGGGGAACAGCTGGAGGTTGCTGGGTAGCCTTCATTAAAAGCCTAGACCTAATTGGCATCTGAAAGGCTTGATGTGTTGCTGAGGTAGAAATGGGCAAGGGACGGAAAATATAAAGTTTAAGTGATGGGTTGTCCTGATGCCGGTGCCATAGCAACTGCGTATTAGTGAGGAAAGTGGCATGAGCATCCAGATTGATGTATTCTTCTGAGCATCCTAGACTATTATATATGAAAATGTGTATCCAAAGCTAACCGATTGATGACGTGTATTTATGTTAATAAATGCAAGTATTAATATAAACGTTAAATACCAGGAAGAGACCTGAACCTGGCTGGTAACTAAGCTTCGTTGCTGCAGACGCCTGAGTTCAGTCAGACCCAGCCGGAATATAAATCAGAGAACAAATAATTATTTAACTGTATTGTGGTATCCGACCGTCAAGAAGAGTTCGTCTTTATAAGATGCTAATTTGATATCTTATATGTTCCCTGCAGGGAACATATAAGATATCAAATTAGCATCTTAGCTGCTAAAACGTGTATATAGACTTGAATTTTCGCGTTTATTTTCGCGTTTTTGCGTGTGCTCAGTGCTTGCCATGTTAATGATTCATGGCTCGAGAAAGCTGCGTTCAAATGCGCGCCTTTCGTGTTAAATAAAAATAGCCTATACCTGTGTGCGACCAAGCATGGTGAGGTAGCAGCGGGCCTATTGTTTTAATAACAGGTAATAGTATCTAGGTCAATGCACACATACATACACCAGTAACACAAGGGGTTCAGTCAGTTAGGCAGAGGACAGGACCAGAAGTCAGTTAGTTTGGCTGTAACAATGGTGTTCTGCTGTATATACCTGCCACGCACACCTGTACATCTACATCCCTTGCATTTGTTTCTAAATATTGGACATATTGTGTGGATTTTATATAATTATTCTGCTGAGCGTTTCTCCTGACCATTTGGAATTGTGGACATTATTAATGCCTCTTGTCAATTATCATTAATAAGAATAGATTACAATTGATAAATCATGTTTTAATTATTGTATCATATAGCGCATATAGGTATTTAGAAGGGAAACAAATCGGTAATTATCAAGAAAAGTAAAATGAACATTTGTAGAGAAAGCTTGAAGCTTTCTCATAAGGATTAATCTCCCCATATTTAAGCTGCCTGCCACCGCCTAGGCTGGGGGCAGGGAGGGGGATTAACTATAGGATTAAGCATGCTTTTTAGCATATTTCCAGGCATGTTTCTGTTTCTTGACATGTTTTTGCCAGCTATTTATATGAAAATGTACTAGTAAACTTAAGGGGGTTACAGGACCTGAATGAGGGTATATATAAGACGAGAGGTTTTAGGTGTACAGGCAGACTTGCGCCTGACTTCATTGCTGCTACACATGCACCAGAACCTTCTCCTTAGACCCTCAGTCTGGGATTGTAGGCCTATATTAGTTTGAAGAAGGAATGTGTATGGAATGGTTGGTTGGTTGGACGAAATCAAATAAAATTATATTTTCAAAAATAAACCTGTGCATTTTTATTTAATGATTATCATAATGTAAAATAACATATACAAATGTCATTAATTTACCAGGACAAATATTTCCCCGCTCACCATATGAGGCTTTCCATGCTCCACTGAACACCCTGTCCTCCCCCCCCCCCCCTACACCCTCCCACCCATGCTAGCTTTGGCTTCGTCATGGTTCACCGCCCGCCATCCTGCTGGCGTCTATTACGTCACACCTCATTGTTTTAGCTTGCAAATAAACATGACACATGGCATTCATTAACGTGACAAGAACAAAAATTGTGTACTAAAACATGGATTGTCGTGGCACAAAAGTTGACATGTTAATAACAGGTATAATAACGCGTCTACCATGTTATTACTCGCTACAGTGTGTTGGAGTCAAATGAACAATCTGTCCACTATAGGATGGACAGATTATTCATTCACTATTCATTCATTATTTGAGACAATGATTGATATATCATAAACTTAAACCAAGACTTAGAATGGTTACTTGAAACTGAAATGAACATACTTAGAGGACTTATGAACAACGTCTGTCCTTGTTATGATTTACTGCAGTGAAGGTAAGCGTTCAAAACTGCATTCTCAGCAATTATGTTACCCAATAATGACGTAACAATGGGTGACCACTTTATGACTATAATTATCATTAATCATTATTATTACATTTAGTATCTCACTTAAATAACATGTCCATAACCCATAAATCACCATTACCCAGGAATTTATTGCAGTATTTACGGTAGCATGTAAAGGATCAGGTAGCACCCTCACCTACTTATATATTCCTCCAATGACCAATAGCCACATCAACCAAGCACCTACCTGTATGTAAGACTACAATCATCATTCATTCTAGATCTTAGGATCACAGCCTTAAGACTTCTTTTATACTCTTAATATTATCCTACAATATTTCTATAACTATTCCATATTCAAGACAGATGGACAGATTGTTCCTTCATATAACACTGGTGGATGAACCAAGCACCTACCTGTAAGTTAGACTACAATAAACATTCATTCTAGATCTTAGGATTCACAGCCTTAAGAATTCTTTTATACTCTTAATATCATCCTACAATATTTCTATAATTATTTCATATTCAAGACAGACCAAGCCTTCATATAACAATTACAACAAGAAAAATCCATTTATTCAAATTTAGTAATTTATGTTTTGACCTATAGGACTGAAGTTATCCATATATGTTGGTGTTTTTAGAAAAATTAGCCCTAGCCCTTTTGTTAGGGGGCTCCTAAATTCAAATGTGACCTTCAAATGAAGAGAACAAAAAGTAGAAAATCTTAGTTCGAATTCTTAAAGGGCACACTGCTCGGTCAGGACACTGTCCCTTAAGGTACATAGAACATCTTTAGTATTTGATCGATGTTAACTGAGAATGTAGCTTTACACAATAGGCCTGAGTCGATAGACCTAACTATGGCTATGGATGATATATATGATTATGACATGACTATGGCATTTAGTTTGTGGCATTGAAGGAAGATAGAACTAAGATAAATTGGCGATACTGCTGTATCTTATGGTTTCTGGATTCAATTTGCATCAGCATAAAGAGGAGTAAGGATACCGTGCCAGAGAATAAAGAATGAAGAAAGAGAATAAAGAATTACGTACAGCACTGTAAGGTAGACCATTACTATTGCATATACACTGAGTAATCCTCAAATTTGGAAAGATTTTATTGAAACTCATAACCTTTTAACCCATGTCTTCATACATGAAGAAGGGGGATATACTCACTTCTGAATAAGTAAAGCCCCTCTCTTCCTCTTCCTCTTCCTCTTCCTCTCTCTCTCTCCCTACAGCAATCATCGAATTGGTTGAAGGTTATTTCAGAAATAGACCGGGACCAGCTATAAAATTGGACAGTATCTTCCTGGAGGATTATGTTCATAGATAGAACCTGATGACAATGTGGTACAAGGGACACTATCGCACTAGCCTTGATGTTTGTTTTTTCGTGGCCCACGAGCCGATAGGCAAGTGGGTTACAAAAAAAAAAAAACATCGAGGACATTTTTACGAAAAAAACAACAACATCGAGGACAGTGTAAGACTGTCCTGAGTACCACATTCGAATTTAGGTTCTATATTTACTCCCACGTTGCTATGCTTACTTTATATGGCTATGTTTACTGGGGACTGGAAGTCATACCACATGTGTGGAACTGGTACAAATTACCACACTACTCCTGCCCATACAAATAGCATGTGGTACATACATCAACGTGGAGTAAAAGTTCTTATACATTTTATAATTATGCATTAACATCCTCCATATTTACATTTGAAGAAACTATATGTATAGATTGCATGTATAAGTATGTATTTAAAGCTCATTATATTGTGACCATTATACTATGAATCCCATTTCATTTCCTTAAGGAATATTTAAAGGAGGACTATTCACCCTTAACTGCTGTAGTTCTTTTTCGCTTTTGGGGGATCCAAGAAGCATTAATTTGACTAATATCTTCACATCTGGGGCTCGGTTTTCTCACACATGTAGTTATTGATGCAATTTTCTTTCGATTTGTCAAAGAATCAGAGCGGCTATGATCGAATTAAGGGAGAAAAGTGAGTTAGATGGGGTTTGGGGATACGTAGGTTCTCTGTAATAGAGGCATGGTGGTAGTCATAAGCTTGTGTTTATTTTCGGCGAAAATGGTTTTTGCACAGGCTACAATTCGTCAAGTACAAAACATTATATATGACAGCTGTTTCTCAACACAAGCAAATACATTGACCACATAGATCATTATCCAGTCCTCAAATTACCAATAATCCCTATGAGTATCAATACATTTTGAACCCAACAGACGTACTCCATGTTTCAATGAGTCATGGTACTTCAGCTTTCCACCATTCCAATTAGATCTACAAAGAGGAGTGGGTGTTATGACACATTATGTAACATTGCATAACCTCATTATATTGATATTAATTATTAATCATCACCTCTTTATTAGGGTTATAAAATCGCTAATTACCAGTACTGTGCAAGTCTACCTATTCAGGCTATGTCCAGGATATGAGGTAACAGGGATACGCCCCCTTTTCCTAACTCTCATCCTAGTGAGAGCCTTATGGATTCACACAATAAAGTTAGTTGGATATTAGATCTTGAACAGATCGTTCTTCATTTATTCTTTCCTTTAACCATACAAGACCTTAACACTGATGGAGAACCCGGGCAACTATACAAAACCTTAACATGAGCGGTGAAAATGGCTGGGTTACATGTCATAGCTAATTACAGAGGTTTTCAATCCTAAAATATCTAGAACGAAGGTCAACGGTCAGGAATGAACATATATAGGTATTTCGTACCATGAATTATTTCATGCCCTCTGGCACTCGGTGAGAATGGTCTGGCAATTCTTCAATAATTTCAATCGCTATATATATGTGTCATTGTGTTTCAATAGATTTAAGTATTTCAATTATGTGCCGCATTTTGGTCTATCACGTCTGTAACTTACGTAAGTATTTTTGGATTGAATAAAAAGAATCATAATGAAATATTATTACCCACAGCACTGACATATGCTTATATAAATAAACACATTATACTTGCCGGATCTAATTTGGACCGATTTACTAACTTGATGATTTGTGTTCTCTCAGTATCGAAAGCCTAAAACCATGTCCAGCCTTATACGGCTCGGCAGTGAAACTCTATCCACTGCACTAAGTAAATGTTGTAGCTAAACAGGCTTAAAACACGCCACACACTCTTATATAAATTATTTCATACGCCCATTCCATCTCAAGTTTCCAATCTGCTGTGTTTAGAAATGACGCTATTGAAATTAAACAAGAGAAGGGGAGACAATCGTTATTTCTCTTAGGTAATCATAACCACTGAGTAGGATATCCGACACCCAACCTGGTTGCAATAAAAAACCAATTAGAGATGTATACATGTGTGTAATCACTGTTGTATCCTCTTTTCTTGGTGAAATAATACTCCACACCTCTCTTGATATGCTTTGTTTTGACACTAATGTATGGATTTACTTCACTTGCAAAATGTCACGCTGGCGATACACTGAAGGTGAATTGAAAACATTCTGGGTGTTATATAAGTCTGTCAGGAATCTATTGAGGTAAGAACTATACTACGCAATCAGTGTAAAATAAGTAGAACTATTCATAATTATGTATATATTTTTTTATTTCGGCAGTAAGTGCAGTTAATGGCAATGTCTTTGGGGCAAAGTTTTGAAAGCGAATTATATGATCTGTAAATTCCGCAGTTATGCATTGAAGACTTTCTTGGAAGTTAATTGTGTGTTCTTAAAGGTGATAGGAACTGATATTTGTGACTCACTTAATTGTTTCGTGATAAAGATATACATACGTGTAGGCAATTAAGAGGAAATATACATATCCTAATTATGTTATATTATAATGTAGATCTACATCCACGACTACTAACATCGTTCTGCTATCACTACTTTCTTTTGTCCGGGGGCTGACCAAATGATATATAAACAGAATGGTTGGTACGTTTCTTGATTCGTGCACATCAACAGCAGTATTCGTGTTTGCATTTTAAATGTATATGTAAATGTTTACACAGCGCCAAGTATTTTGGCTACGACGTATGTGATTGGATCATCTTTCTTCGAGTTGCTAAGACGCGCCCACATTTGCTGATATATGCTGATTGGCTTTCATTCTAAGTAAAGACGTGACTAGCAATGGCTGAACCACATACATTAAGATGAAATAAACCAAAGAATGTCGAGAAATATTAATCATATTTTGCTTGCATCTTGAGTAATTTTGATCAACTTTTCAAGTTCAAAACAATTATTTATCTGTTCATCCTGGCCTATAATGAACATCTAAAATTAGAAAATCCCAAAGGCACTCTTCGGCCTACTTAAATACAAGATTGAACCTACTTTCTATTCAGGATTGACCCGATCCTAATTGAGTTAACATTTAAATGGCTTTAGATTTAATTGAAGCCCTATTCGGGGTTGTGTTTAGGGTTAATGTCTCAAATAAATTGCAGAATGTTATGCTCTTAATGTATTGAAACATTTCAAGGTTATTACAATCGACGATAGTTTCGAAAAACAAGCCCTAAACATATTGTCACGTCCGTATATTCATTACTGACTATTGAAGACAGAAAAGAAGATGAGAAGATAAAGATGCTCATGAGTCCAACTCGGGAGAGATGCAGACTGTTGGGTGTTGCTTCATATAAACGGTTATTTAGTGAAGAAGACCCCATATTATGTGGCCTGTTAGAGAAATTAAGAGTTTTGAAATATAATATTAATATTTACTTAATGATAATGAATAATATCATAATTGGCTTCGATGTTATTACGTAAGGTTACAGAGCAACCATGAGTGTTCATCTAAGGAGGGAGAATCATTTCAGCTTAGTTGATAGTGATCCCCCGGATGGAAATGATTGCATCTTGAGATTGAACTCCAGCTGGTGTTCAATGATGGAATATAGATTTTAACTAAAACCTGTGGCCCGTTGAAGCCCATCAAGAGTCGAAGATGTCCCACTAACATTTTGCTAATGGTAAACATAAGCTATGACATTTCTGAGGGGACCACAATTAATAGCCATACACGTACACAGGTTGCTTTACATTTACTTCAATAAGTGTGCTTACCTATAGTAATTACTTAGATATATCTAAGCACTTCCTATCGCGAAAATGTTAATATGGATCTCGGGATAGGCTAGACACGGTTCCACTCCATGCCTTATCTTCGGAGCAATACAAATGAGATACGAGCGTCCAATAACAAAATATTAAGTTATAGCAAGAGCTTTTTCGTGAGAATATCACACCATGGCCGTTATTTGATTGTAAACTGACTCTAAACTGTCAACATTTCCTTTACCTTGAATTTAAAATTAAGGTTTGCGAAAATAGTCTTTTCTCTGTGTTCCAGCGCTGAATGTATGTTCCGCAAAAACAAGAACCAGTTAAATACTAATATCAACGTGCGGAGTTCTATGTATATGATGTCCCTTTTTGTCCAAACAACAATACATCTTTCTACATTAATGACCTGACACTTTATTGCTGATAAGTCATGCGAAGAACCAATTCCAGTGGAAACAAAGGCCCTCTGCATGCGAGACGGTACACATCCAGGTTTTGTTAGTGCTCAACATTGATCTCCCTTTTTGCACGCATGTGATATACATACATATACATGTAGAATGGAAATAAACCAATGCCATAGGAATTGTCCCTGCATGTCATCTCCAGGTGGGTCTATACATGTTTGCTTATAATACCTTTGATGAATGACAAAGAATGCAGATCATCTGACATGCCTTCAAGCTGAATGCCTTTTGAAATCATATAGAGTGATGCTGATGAAAAAGCCCTACAAGGATTCGTTGCTTTTCAGCACTAATTTTTTTCTGCAGTATGAATATATATATGGAAAAACATGATTGAAAGTTGTTTTGTTGAGATAGAATATATTAGGCGGTCTCAGTCTATGTTTGAAGATAAACATCATGCATGCAGGGGTTTTGAATCGTGAAATCTTCAGTCCTGCACTGATAATTGCCTAGTAGCCAATTGAAAAGTGTTTGGGTATCAACTCAGATTTGTATTTATCCTTAGTACATCGTACCAAATAGAAAATATATAATGCATGCATCTGTGGCATGATCTCACCATCATGATTTTTTAAGGTTTTACCCCGCCAAGGCGCTCGTACTGGGAAACCATATATACATAGTGTAACAGGAGGCAGACGAGTCTCCCTTGTTAGAATGACCTCTGTGACCTGGGTTCTTGGAAGTCACTCAGTCCACACGTCCCCGTACATAAATCTATCCACACCTCTGTCTTTAACTCGTCTGTGGACGTATGGGACGGGTAGGACGACTTAACCTGTCAACACCCTTTCCCACTTTATGTCTATTTTATTGCTTATGTTGTATATAAGGCCCAGTGTGGGCCTTGTGAGATTGTCACTCACTGTTGACCATTCCTTGGATGATGATGTGAGCCTGTGTGTGGAGAATAAAGCCTTGCTGAAAACCATATTCCTCTTCTCTGATGTCTGACTAGATGGAGCGCGGGCCAAGCCATCTGAACTCCAAGGTCACATGTACCTTTCCTACTTAAGTTACTTATATCGCTAAGTCCCTAGAGCTTCTGTGCTATGCTGCCACGCTACCCCTGATAGCTGACCATTGGAATGGACTATGTAATTGAGCCTAACTTAGAACAACTTTGGGACGAATCGGCCCCCAGTGACCAATCATCTCCCCCCCCCCCCCCTTCCTCCTAGCGGTCAAATAACGAATACCATTAATTCCCACTCCAACAATAGGTTCCACTGACGTTACAACTGTCACCATTGAGTGTTTGCTGGGGGCTCGTTAGATGTATATGTATGCTGCAATACTTGAAAATACCGTTTTCTGACTGTTTTAACCTTTAGTGTAGTATTACTCAAGTATCCACCATTGTGAGGTGTATCAGTTTTGTTTTGGTAATCACGCCGTAGATGCAAGGAAAGCGCTGACCCCTGTAATGGTGGCTATTAGGGTTCCCCAGCCAACCGGGTAACGTCATGTGTAATCAATGTACAGGTTCCACATTTGCCTGTTCTTTGTGAATCTGCGCGCCATGGACTTACAATGAAAATACAATTACAATAAAAATGAAATGAAACAATGAAACAATGAACAATGAAAATACAATTACAATACAAATACAATACAAACATAGACATTTTAATATTCTTATGTTTAATATGCAAGGTTGGGCTTGTAGACATCAAATCTCATCATGAGAGGTTGAGTACAATCTTGTAGATACATTATCGAGCAGATGACATAGCTTGAAGACATTTGAAAGATAACAATTTGATCAAAGAATTGTTTGAACAAGATTATAAGATGTCAATATATATGTATATGAATAAGATGTATAGCTATACAATAAAAGATAATTGTATTTAAGGTGATCTCTGATGAAATAAGTAACTCCTGTTAGCTTCTCTTAGGTCGCAGTTTATTTCCAAGAAAGGGAGGGCGATCTCTATGTGTTGACCGTGGTTGGTCTTGGTTGGTCTTCGTCAGGAGAATCAACAATAAAAGCCCAATCCGAAGGAATTACTTTATCTTATGAATGTTTTGCAGAGCCTTATGCACTGTGGTAGAAGGGCCTGGCTGAGGGTGCAAATAAGCCAGGACGGGACGCCCAAGTCCCATGGGAGCATATGTTTGCACCCCCTTTGTAAAAAGCAAAAGAAGCTCCTCCTGTCCTTAAACTTAAAGGAAGAGGAGGGCAGAGTCTAATCCAAGTAAGTAAAGGGGAGCAGGCCACTTCTGGGTTATAAAGTTGACTGGCATTGGGAGGCCATCTGTGAACATGAGGAGAGGCACAGAGTCACACTGCACACTGCGGGCAAACGCAGCAAGTTGATTATCTCTAGCCCTTCCCCCAGATAGGGCCTGGACAGAAGCAGAGTTGTCGCAACACACTCTGACTATTTTCCCATGATCTTTTTCATTACATAGGAGGCAGGCTGCTGCAAGGCAGTTAGTAGCTTTGAGGATATTAATGTCAACTCAGATATGTAGAGTTTTGTACTCAAAGCAAACCGCTTTTCTTCATCAGTGCCACCAGCACCAGTCATTGATGAATCTACTCAAATGGTCCTTGATATGCTCCGGGATGGGAAGATAGTTTTCCCATTGAATTGTAACAAGAACCCATCAAACCAAGTCAGGTCATCTCTCACAGATTTTGTTATGAGTATGTCGCCATCCTTCGCAGCCCTAAGAGCTATAGGTAGGCAGTTTATAAATGCGCGGGCAGGCGGAACAACTTTTTGTGATTGAAGTGATTAATTTTTCCAATTGCACCCTGCATTTGTTTTGTTGAGGCCTTCTTTGAAGAAGAGGTAGTGGCCTGGCAAGACAAAATGTCTTGTACTTTCTTCAATGGGATTGAAAGAGAGTTATCCGGCAGATCTTTTGTAACACCGGGCCAGGTGACACAAGGTGCAGGAGGCTGAAGTTTTTTCAGAGCTATTGCTATGCCAAAGTCATGGAGAAGGTCCAAGGTTACTTTAAGATGATCCTTTATGGATTGAATGTCCTTTGATATCAGAAGTAAGTCATCTAGGTAAATTAATGCTGGGACACCCTTGCGAAGGAGAGCTCTAGGTATAAATTCAGCAATACTCTGCATCATGAAAGAGCTGGCGCTGGTCCCAAAGTGGAGCACCCTGTCAAAGTAGAACTTTTCGCGAAAACAGATACCGAGTAATGGCCAGTCTAGCAGGCATGCAGGAAATTGTTGATAGGCTCTCTTGAGGTCAACAACTGACATACAAGTGGCCAGGCCCATGTCATGAATGGCACTCACTGCATCAGCCACTGTAGGGAGGCTGTGGTGAACTGTCTTGCCATTGGAGGCATTACTAGATGTAGGTCCCATGTATCCCATTGGGAAACCGTATGTGATAAAGTCAAGGAACTCTCAGTCTGGCTGCAATTGAGATAAGTGATTGCGCCATGCTGTTAAGTTTAGGTGTGTAGAGAGCAATATCCTTGCTCCAATAGCATTTGGCATGCCATATGATTGTACCATTGAATATATATGTCCCAGTTCACCCCAGCACTGATGTACACATGGGTCCGGCCACTGTGTCCTTCTATGTGTGGTGAAGTATGGCGGATGTGTGGGGACCGTGCCTGGTGGTTCCTATCCACTACATATCTTTTCTACACATTCAAAGTATGAGTCAGGTATGGCTGGAGTATTCTGGGGGCTTGTATAATGCTTGGCATTGCTTGCAGAAGTGGGATCCTAATGGGGTAGCATGTTTACTTACTGCAGTACCTGGTTGTAGTGTTCTGTGTCTGCCATGACAGTTCATGTGTGATGTCTCGTTCAGAGCCAGAGCTTGCGCAGTAATGCATGCAAGTGGGTCACTCTTAACTGAGTCAGGCTTCTCTAGATTTGTGGGTCGCCTGCTTGGGCGCATTGGGTTGGGCTGTTAATGCGCCACCTATAAGTTAGTTTGAGTAGCGGTGCTAGCGTTATGCGGAGCAGTTCCTGGGTACATTGCCCTGTATCTGGGATTGTAGTTGCCTTGGCCTCCTGCATTACTAGAGGCCTTCTGGTTAGAAGCGTTGTTAGATTCCATGTTCTGTCTAGTGTGACGAACCAACTGTTCACACACCTTACGGTTATGGTGGGGTTTATACAGGTGCAGATAAGCATATATATGTAGCATTCCGTCTTGTGAGTGGTCAGAATTATGCAAACATCCCTGTCATGTTGAATGGCCTGCATACAGCCTGCACCAAATTGTTGTCTTTTGATGCCTCTGTGTGCTGCTGAGCCTTCTTAGACTCCTGACCGCTAGCCTGAGTGAGTGGGACTCAGCCTCCAGTGAGGCAGATGCGCATGCATTCATCTTGTATGGATGCACGGTCTGACCAACAGAATTTTCCATTATCAATGGTATCCCATGTGTACTGGGTCCACTGGAGTGGCATCTGCTAGCCTAGCCTAGTAGGCACTTGTGAATGAAATTTAGATATATTTAGGCCGTTTTTCCTAGCACACGGTGAAACATTATTATGGATATTTTGTTTTCTGAATCGCCAGCCTTCCTCGGCCCCCAGCCCAGCCCCACCCAGTGCAAACACACCCTCCGTCCCGTCCAGGCCGTGTAGAGTGACAGCTCTACACAGCCCAACAAAGCTGACGGACCCGGGCGAGGCTAGAACCCCCGACCCTCAGCTCCGGAGGTGAGGGGCTTGCCACTGAGCTATGAGTTTCGGTTTGGGGAAGGTACAGGACTTTGTTAGTGATACAAGGAGGGCCGACGCTTGCGTAGCAATGGGAAGTGGTTAAAATAGTTTATTCTACAGTTGTGCGGACAAGGGACCTTGATTAGCAGCAGGGTAATAGTCAGGGTATGTCGATTCCGGGACTTGAATTGTTGGTCACATGGGTTTTTTAAAAGTTAAATGCGATACAGGGGGCATCCTGTTATATCCTTGTCTCGACCCTATGGGCCCATTGTGCCTGCGCCAACTCTCAGCAGAGTTACCTCGACAGCAACTGGTGCTGTCATCTTTTGTTTTGGGCGCTCTTCGTCCAGCCTCTGAGGAGGTTAAGTACCGAAAGCATTCTAGGGCCGATCATGTTTGTATTATATATGAATGATTTCATGAATATGAATTTCTCCTCAAACGTTCAATTATATGTGGATGATTGTGTCATATGGAGATCTATTACCAACCAGAATGATATAGCCGAACTACAATGAGATGTGGTTAGGTTTGAGAAGTGGTGTCTACATAACGGACTCAAACTAAATATTATAGGCAAAACCAGAGTACAAAGAATATATAGAAATAGAAGACAAAAGGAGAAAATTCGGCCCTAGAATGCTTCCTTGAGCTACCCCAGGCTGTTAGATTAACCTCTCGTGATATCACATCATTAATTTTAACGGTTTGAGTTCTGTTCATACAGTAATTCCTTAATAGATTCAAACCAATACCTCTGAAACCCAAAGCTTCTAGTTTGACCATTAGCCTGTTTAGATTTATGGTGTTAAACGCTTTAGAGAGGTCGAAATAAATCAGATCAGTATCACAACCCTTATCCTTGTTCTTCAACAGATCAAGGATGAGGTAACCCAGAGCTGTTTCGGTTCCCTTTCATGCTGTAAATCCATGCTGTTCTGGAATTATAATATTTCTAATTTTTCTTTTATTAATTTTTCAAAGATTTTACCAGCAAGGGAAGTAATTGTAATGGGTCTAAGATTGTCTAGCTTGTATTTGTTTTTTTTTGGGGGGATGATTGTGCACATACCTTGTTTACATTTTACAGGATAAACTCCAGTCATTCTTATCTTATCCAATAACTTATTAAATGAATTATATGAATCACTCATGAGACAGGCCTTTAAAAATAGGGTTGGCAGTTCTAAATGGCCACTGCCTTTGCTGGTATCAACAGCTGTGATTTTTTCTTGAACCATTTCATGAGTGATAGCATCATCCCACGAAAATCGGCTGTTCAATTCTACTAGTCCAGGCATATTAAGCTGCGGGTCTCTTTCTGAAGTAATTTTGGCAAAATAATCATTAGTAATATTAGTAGCCTCAATCTCAAAATATGTACGTCCCTCATTCGTAACAGTTTCAAGGGGGTCAGTACCCTTAGAGGAGGATTTTGTAGGAAAGATCTTGGAAATATGTTCCCAGAATGTTTTCCCATTTGTAGAATGTATTCTCAAAATTTCTAGGGTATGTTCTCTCCTGGAGGCTATTACTCGACTATTCAGAATTTTTCATTGAGCCTTGGCAGCTATATATCCAATCCAAATTATTGCCTGTTCTTTTAGCTATGGTGAACAGTCGATTTTTTCTCTCTAATCATCAGTTTTAAAATTACTATAGTATTAGCCAGTTGTATTGCCATCTGCTCGTCCATATAGAACTTGCAGCTCGTAGTATCCTTCATGATACTAGTTTCACGTGCCCTCCATTCAACGGTAGTGGTTATCTGTTCTCCCAGGGCCTTTATTTCTCTTGGTTCTGAGTACTTAAGGACTTCAGGTGCTAAACTGGGCCTGCACATTCTCGCCTTTTTATGTACGAAGGCTTGTTCAGAGCAGTTATATTCATACCCCTCATATTCGACATGGCATCTGAAAAAGTTCCTTAAATATGCATATTCGCCTTGAAAGGCTATTCCGTTCTTGACCTGTGTTACCTTGATGTTACCAGGTTGTAGCTCTTCTTTCAGGAATTTTGGTTGTCTATGGTTAAAGAGCACCCCATCAATAAGTACCCTATCCCCTTTAGGTTTTGTATCAGCCTGTTCTGACCCTTTGGCGATTGCATTAGAGGCCAGAAGCATCATCAGACTTCTCTTCTTTTTTGTCTCGATAGAACAGTAGTCATGGCAGTACATTTTCTCTGCATTCGGCCAGTCCTCTTTTGGGAATTTCGTGGGGTCTTTGAAACTCTCTGCACCATCTGATATAAACCTATCTCTCATAGATTTGTGTATTAGTCGGATCACTAAGGGTGGAGCAGATTTTCGGTCTGAAGTATAATTTTGCCAATAGGCAGAGTCTATTACTCCCTCCCAGATCGTTGGTAGCAAAGTACTTAGTATTTTAGTGGCAATGGTTACAGGACTTTCCTGATCGTAGAGGTCTCTATGTATGTTTTCAATGATTACATGGGTATCTTTATTCTGCTGTTTCATAACCTCTTGCTCATCCTGCAACTTTTCTAGGGATGTTTTGTTGTATTGTGTGTCCCTTTGTAGGAAATCAAGCTTGGCATCAACAACATAATTCTTCTTGTCATTGTCTGATTTCATCGTCAGAGCCTCACTTGTGGAGCTCGCCATGGCTTTTTCCAATGCCTCGATTCTGTCACACATCTCCTTTCTTGATTTTACTAAAGCTTGCAAAATGACTGTATTCTTAGTATCTTCCTCAATCAAGTTGTGTAATTCCTCTTCTAGATCGAACTCAGGCACATCGTTTTTCGTATCCATATTATCGTATTCCTCCTCGTCTAGGGCATCGAAATTGTATTCAAGACCTATTGGTTTTTTAGCTGTTGACACTAATGGCGAGGTATTATTCCTTTTCCCCCCACCAGTTTCAGCTTCAGATTTAGTAGGGATCGGGCATTCGTCTGGTTCATTCATCTTCTTGGCACAACGATTTAGATATATTCAAACAAACAATGTCAATGTACAAGTCACTACCTTTCGATCACCGGTGCTTCAAGGTATGTTTACCACTCTGTATATGTCCAGGCCAGTCTATAAATACCTCCCGCGTATGGGTCAGTTCCCTTATTGTCGCTCACGACTGTAAAAAATGTCCAATTTGTCGTTAAAATCCTTCATTAAAAACCAAAATGGACATCTGGGTAAACACTTATATATAGCGGTTGGTTTGTGCGATTTTGTGGAATTTCTGGTATGCTATGAACTTGTGAAATCGATGGTGATTCAATCTGCCATTTTCAGGTCGACTTCACATTTCGAAATTCGCGCCTATGTACATATTATGTCGGTCAGATTTTCAGAAAATGTACAATTCACCTTCAGCAATTCTCCCAAATAACCCACATTAAAGACAGAAATGAGCTTCAAAATGCAATTTAACATAACAGAACTGATACTTTAAATCAATGTGATACCAAATATTCTCAGATCTGCCTGGTATTCATCCTTTTTCAGCCTAATTTAGGAGAATGTCCTGAATGTGTAGAGCTGCCAATTGTACATTTTCTGAAAATCTCACCCATATAATAATAATTATAGGCCTTGCAACATATAGACAGGCCTTTCAATCAATAGGAACATACCAGAATAATGTTCAACCACCCAGTCCTGTCAAACTAAAACTTTGATCCCTCCTGCAAAGATCACCCAAGTGATACTGCCATCTTTGAAGGCCTAAATCCCACTGTGATTGGTCATGAAAATGGGAATACAGATTCAAGCTCATGCAAAGCATTGAGCTAGCACTAGCTATGGGCTATGGACTTGCAGGAGAGGAAAAGGGCAAATTTCCTTGCCTCACCTCGATGGTCTTCCCAATAGTATCACATTTGTCACTGTTCCCCTCATATTCTATCCGGAGGCCTTGCCCTCTCCCTCGAGGAATCTTTTTGGGGCTTGGAAGAAAAAAAAGGATCGGAAGTACTGGGTACTGTAGAATGAAAGCTTCAAATAAAGAAAATGAAGAAAAATGTACATTTCCTCGAATTTCCTGAGTTTTTCATGAATTGATGGCTTTTTCTAGACTATTTTTATGATATCGTTTTTTACTGATCTGCAGTGGCAAACTGGATTAAATTGGATTAATAGTGCAGTTAGTTGGCTTCCTCATAATCCTATCTAGCCAATGTTATCCTTACATTTTCGATGCCAAAAGGATTCTCAAAGGTTAAGAAGATGATAGAGAGCCAGACTGAAAAAAAGAGAGATTTCGGCGGGTCCTCTAAATAAATATTTTTGGAGATAATGAAATTCTACACCAAGAAGAACAAGTCAAAATCCAATAATGCTCTATGTGGGTGACCTTTGGATGGGTCTGGAATGAACAGAATAGACAATTTGATATTCGACGGAAATTATAGCTGAGAATGTAGCTTTGAGGTTACAAACAGTTGTAAGGTGAGAGTGGATACATTTTATGGAAACATTTCTATTTTTTTTATTATTCAGTCAGGGTATAAACATAGACGGTTAGATCAAGATTGTGTGTGGTCTTATAGCGAGGTGGTCTCTTTAAAGGGGATAATCTAATACGAAGAAAACAATTTAGGACTGAGAGAAACTGGTCTTAATCAAGTTGGTCTCTATAGAGAAGTGGTCTTTAGGCGAGGTACCACTGTGATTTTCGAGGGCGGAGTAGTGGTGGGGGAGTTGTAGTTATTGTAACGTTTTATTAGCATTTGTTAGTAAATTATTTTGTTATTATTAAAACAGATAATGATCCTGTCGAGTAGCATTTAGTTTCATACAAAATCGCGAAGATTAATTTAGTTTCTTTATCTTATTTTATTATGTTATATTCGCGATATCACAGGAAGTATGTTTTCTGACCCACCGATTGGAGTAGGCAGAGTGTGACATCGCATGCAGTCTTGCAAGACTACATGCTGATTTTCATTCCATTTCGATCGGCGGAGCCAGTTCCATTTATTTTCAACAATAGTGTTTACTTTAAGTTTTGACATGTTATTATATGAAAGCATTATAAAGAAAAGGCCAGGGACGACGAAAAAGGTTAAAATGTCCCAGACATTTGCTCTTATCTAAAATGGCGATTGTTTTACTTCAATATCCATAGATGCAATCCCACAAGGCAAGCCGTAAAGGTATTGGGAAGATTTCCTCCAACGAAAATGACATTCGATGGCACTCAACTATTCCTATACAGAAACGATAAATATCAGGAGGTAATATTCTTAGTTGATGACCTTTCAATCTCATTCTACTTATGGCCGAGTAATACTTGAAGAGGGATTTTACATGAATTGTCACCATTTTGACAAGTAATGTCTTTCCCAAACATCAGCGCGATTCTGCTTTCAAAATGGTGTCTGTGTAAGGTCTCTTACAGGACAAGTTTGAATTTATGAGCACAAAAACCTAGTATGACTCCTCTAATCATACATAATTAAGATTCCCAGGCCACTTATCGCCTTTCACGACCAATGATTACTTTCGATGCTGAAAGATCATACGAGAGCCCAGACTCCCAGGAAATAGAAAGCCGATAAGATTTAGAATTGCACTAAGATAGGTTCCCTAGTCATAAAAGCGTTGGAAAAACACTTACTAAATTGATATATTTTCTGCAGACCTCTTGACATGCGCCTACTTCCTTATGCATAGAAAATTACTCATAAGATGCTCATTACATGAAAGATGGTTCTGCAGCTGCTGCTGTTTACTTGAAGTATTTTTTTTTGACACAGCCTAACTCCATCGAGAGTTTCTTTTAGGAAAGGTGTAACTAGTCTTACTTTTTCACCGCCCCCATCAGGGACTGACTGCTTTTCTACGGTGCTTGTAATGTGTAATAGGATATGTATTGTACATATGGAAAGAGTTTATATGTATACATACACATGTATTGTTATACAGATAATTTACTAGCATACCAATAAGACCTAAAATTTAAGATGTATTTATAAGACAATTTGAAGAATTGTGAAATTGTAAGAGTTACATGTCTTTACATGTCTTGTCACGTAGCATAGTGGTATCCAGATATTAAATATCATTTTGTGATATACTATTGAGAATAGGAACACATGTGCATTTATATATAATAGCAGATAGTATATCATATTTATTATTAGTAGGTATATTTGTAAAATTTTAATAATTTTCTTTTTATCATATATACAAATTGAATGTTGGAGATCAAATGGTAAGACTGGAATACCGATGAGCAAATGGATCAATTCCAAAAGATAAACGTTATTAAAAAAATAAACGTTATTAAATCAAAATCAAATCAATTGATTTACTCATACTTAGAAATTAAATTACGATCTTATTAAGAATTTCCAGTGATTTAGAACACATCCATAGACCCATATTTATTAATTATTCATATAGCAGTATATATGTCTATGGACCTCATGAACATGACATTATAATTTAATTCCCTTTCGTGAATCAAATAATAACATACTTACAAGTTACAAATCGTTTGAGTGTGTATTGTAATAGATATTCAGAAAGAATGAACGGTTCAATCAGTCGGTGCCTATCTAAACCTCCACACGTTTAAAATATTGATGACATACCATATATATATGTGAGAATTCAATTTCCATCTCTTTCAAACTTTTTACACGGGTAAATTGCCAGGTTTTCAGGGTCAACACCCGGCGCTACCGACCTGTCAGAATATCCAATTCCGAAGTGCAGGAAAGGGAGCTAGGTAGTCCTTAGCAACGGCAAAGTCTTCCATTTTAAGATCCATTCACGCCAAGAATTCCCCTTCTTTCTCCCCCAGGTGGGTTGCTTTCTGACGACTAATGTGAGAGGTAGGGGTGGGTTCATTGAGAGAGGAGGACAGAATGTGCCTAGATTAGCCTCTGTGGGTTTTGCCAATGGTGGTGATCGGCATGGCCTTGTACGCGGTATCGACATTGGGTCTGCATGCAGCCATATATTATCACTGAGTGGGTATTCACTCGTCGGTCCCATAATGTATTGTGCACCTGCTATATTCCCCGTGCTCATCATAGCACATATCTCATCGTAGCACCTTATGGTACATCTTTGTTTCGCCACCGAGAAATACCCTGCCCCTATGCAGCAGCAAACCTAGCGACAAATTCCAGTCAGCTCAGGCATATGACTTTGTTTTGTTTTCGGCGATGTTTTACGACATCGACAGCCGATTATTTTACATGGTCGCCTCGCAGGGGTCTCCATTGTCGTAAACAGCGACCATCACATGTACTCTGAATAGCATCATCATTCCCCATTACCATCTATGATGTCTACCAATCATATTACCCCCATGCTTTCTTGTTTACAGAACTTTGGTGTCATTTTCCCCACAATCTATCCGACTAATCGAATTAATGAAATTGAGGATTGCCCTCCCACGCATGCACACGTTATAATGGTTTCATCTAAAAGATTAATACCGATTCTCGATCTCATTTGAAAATTAATGCTCAAATACATATAAACAACCAATGAACTTTAAGGGTCTGCTTTGATTATTACATTTGACAAAGGTAAGCACTTTGCCAGTCCATTTTGCCAGTTCTGTCACATTTAGACGTGATTTTCAGTTTTCTCTGTAGATAAAATTTCAAGTTCATAGTCTGATATCTAAACTTGCAGGTCTATAGTAGATTACTGTGCCGGTCGATCGGGAATGTGGCGTGGCAAAACCCCCTAAAGTGCTGACATTATCGCTGACTACATGCAGCTCCTGGCTTGACACATTTTAAAAAGTCAGGCACTGGTAAAAGAGGAAGGAAATCACCTGGAGTCAGAGATAACGTCCAACAGCCTTTCTATGTGCAATGTCCTCTAGGCCTTGGTGTTAGGTTAAGTAAAATGGTTTCCTTTCCTGTAAGGTGCGTCTGCAATGACAGATCGCCCTACGGTAACTTATCAAAGGGTCCCCGACTTGGCTATTTCTACAGAACCGTTCCGATCACCGTATCAGAGGTCTTTTAGTGTAGTAGTGCAAGGAAAGGGGACTTTGCCCCAGGAGGTGATAAAAATGCTTCCTGCGATGGGGATCACAAGTTTTAGGACACAGAGTGTTTCCTCCTTTTTTATTTTCCTAAGTCGATAAAATGCTCCAAAGCGCCCAGGCAAAAAACCAGGTGCGAAATACAGTCGGTAATGCATCAGGGATAAGAATCCTGCAAAAGCTGGAAAGCTGAGGACGAAGCTTTTACCTTTCCTTTATGTATGAAAGCTTAATTCTTTGTACTAAAAATTCTGGGGCAGTATAGGGGATCTGTTAATACATACGAAGTACACACGAACGTCATATATATTAATGAATTGTGGACAACATATTACCCAGACTTTGTCAGATACAGTCATTATTTAATTATTTATCAATATTCAGATGTAAGATCAGGGGTCCAAAAGACCTTCTGACCCACCAGGATTGTTTTCTTCCTTCAAAATTATAAATACGGATACGCACAAACATCGATGGACACACCAATATGATAACTAAAAATGTTACAACAACAACTTTCCAATTGATGCCGTCAACAAGTAAACATCGATATATTTTTAATACATATAAATAATATCCTATGTAGGTGCACATGTGTATACATATACAGAAGAATACTACTGACATAAATATCAATATGCTAAATGTATCTGTGCCAAGAAACTATATCGGCCTGTGTCACCTTTTTCGTACATGCTTTAACGATGATTTGTTTTTAAAAAAATGTCTATAATCGTATAGCTAAGAAACTTGTAATCTCGAAAAAAATGTCTGTCAATATTTGTGTCAAGCCCTTTAAGAATAACCAACAAACAAGAATAGGTAATCGAATCATACTGGGAGTCTTATATATATATATACCTTTTGCGTGTTACCATCAGCTTCAGCTGAGAACATATATATATATGCCTGCGTCTTTCTAGTCTATTGGAGTCATGGCCCGGGTTCTGGTCTCCATATACAACGTGCAGTAATTTATCAAAAGTCCAAGACTGTAACACTGACATTCGCGACCTCCTGAGTGTCTGTCTCTGTGTCTAGAGACTTGTCATTCCATCTCCGCTGTTTTCTATCATGTATCGAACATGTTTATGAAGCTGCTATAGCCCCTTGGTTATATATAGAGAGAGTGTGTGATTTCACAGTTATCTATTATGTATACGTTCTCAAAGGTAGCAACCTAAAACCATGTGTCTTTATAGCATAACGAATCAATTTGCTAGCACAAGCCACACCTCCAGAATCCAATGGAATAATTTCATCTTGCTGATTTGATATCACGTAGGAAGCTTATTTTATATATCATGCTCGGTTTTTTTTCATGACATTTTCTTTGGTAATATCCAAATACTTCGCAGAAGAGCCCGCAGAAGTGATATAAGGTGAAACCGATCTATTATCAAATAAGCAACAACAGGCATATTGTTCACCGAGAGGAAAACACACTTCTATACTGAATTTAATCATTGACAGTGGTATAGCAAAGCGTCACGATGCCTCGGATACGTGACTCTGTTATTGATGGTCAATTTATACCAATTTTCTATCACATAGATTTTCATTGGCAAACTTTATGTTCAAGATGTGTCAGATAGACGATTGGATTAGATGAGCAAAGAACGTGATGTTGTGGGACATCAAATGCAATGTGTATCTTTGGCAAGTTCACAAAACACGAGTGCATTGTTTTTCCGTTTTTTGGAAAAACGGAAAAATAACGCACAAGTGTTTTGTGAATGCACCATCCTATATCCATCTCGAGTTGGGTTCTATTTTTATGCCATGATATATATATTTTAGTCTTATTTAATCATTATTTACCTTCAGTTAATGTCTTGCAGCCCTCTGACTTGGCAAAAGCAAGCGCCTACAACATTGCGTCATGAAATGAGCGTCATTGATTGGCACAACTATATTTATGCAACGAATCAAAAGAGTGAAGTAAATTGGTTGCATTCGAAAAGCAGCCCCCACTAGTGCAATCTACGCATGCATATGCAATGGGCTAATCTGGCCATGTTTTTGTGGATACGCACACCTATCATGGCATAATGGCTAAAATCGGAAAATTTTAATGTTAATATGCCTACATACAACCTTGTTTCACTTGAACAGGGACAAAGCTAGTGACCTAGGACTATAGTACATCCGATGTTTGAACGTTATCATTTTGGAGTTCGATCAAATATTTACGACATAAAGGTACTGAAACGTGAAATCCTGCAGCCTGAGATAAGCTTTCATTCTATTTAGATAAATTGTATCAAAGCCCTGTACATAATTATTAAATGAATATTGATATATTTCCTCTTTGATCTCTCTTAAAGCAATTTGGCCAGATAGAATTAAGCCAAGGCCATAGGTTTAACATGCTTCTGAAATATTTCATGACAAAAAACCCGATTCTGCAACTGTAATCATATTCAAGATTAGCATTAGTAATACTTTGCTCGAAATGAGTATTGCTGATGCTAAAATACTACTGCTCCGAGATTGCCACGGGCAAAGGGGGTAAAGGGTTGTATTGAAATACTTTGGGATTGCCCATCCCTTAATGTACAGATCAATCCCCCTCTTCTATTGGCCACACAATACTTTCCAATCGATCATTAACAAAATCTGGCACAATAACGACCCACTCATCCTTCAAAGTTCTGCTCGATCTATACACCCCATTAATCTTCCCTCCTAATCTCAATCTATACCACGGTCTCCCTATACATCCCAATACTCCCAGAATAATGATTCCCCAGGGACTGCAGCTTTAACAATGCAATATTAATCAATATCCAGGAGAGTGTTCGATATTTTGCGGCAGACAACAACAGAAAATAGAACTGTTCCAAAACCAAAATATTGGTTCTGAAAGGAAAAAGGTCTGTGTCTAACCTTGTATATCACTGAGGCGTTCAAAAGGAACAAAGGAAGGGCAGACAACGTTTCTAAGTTATCAATCGAAGAGAATCACAAAGAGTGAAGGTATCCTTTTCTATGAATGATGGGCCCTGGCCATTGGGCTGAAGTGCTGATCTCGGTATTGAGCCTACATCAAAGGGAGGGGAATCCGGATCTCGACCGGTCACCCCCAGCCGTCCAACACCCATCAGTCTTTACCCCAGGCCATAGCATATTGATAAAAACCTGTAGCAATGTAATCCACCCTGTAACCCGATCAGGGGTCTCTGATTAACGCGCCCCCACTTGGCAAAGGGCAGTAACTAAGGGCAAGCTCGAAGCAGGGGGAAGCGATGGAAAGTCATCGATGATTCTTACGGCTGATGGCGCGTGTTTTCTGAGGGCTTTGTTGTATGATGTTAAGGGGGACGTTGTTTGTTTGCTTGTACTTCCCCAATTACCGCTCAGTTCAGAGGAAGAAAGACCTTTCTCAGATTGCTTCATCAGATCTTTTCCTTCCTCGCTTCATCCCGTACTGTGACCATGCTCTTTAGACCTCCCGCGAGTTGATATGGTATTTGTGTGATCGACGTGTGATTGTGCATGTGGAAAGGGTGCGAGTTGTTTCTTTTGTCAGAGGTCAACCGGAAGCGCAAGAATGAAAGCAACATTAGTAACGAAATGAACAGTAAGTAATTAATGTCTCCTAATTTGACACTGAAAAAAATCGTGTTTGGGGTGATGTAGGAGTGGGGTAAGGGTTATCTATCTAAGCCCCTCCCACTTCCACCCCCATCTTTTTCCATTCCATTCCACTCACTTCTGTATGGAGGAAAGGCATGCGTTATCGCCTGCACTCGAACCATCATCATTATTGGTGGTTGGCGTGGCTCTCAAGAGTGGTAGCGGGAGGAGCGGATTCATTGAGGCTTGGGTCATCTTTCTACACTGAGAATCAATGCAATGTGGACCATGATAACATCAGGGGCTATCTTCTTAAACCGAATATGCTGCCCCATGACAGAGACATAGTGGACTTGTCGCGGGGCAAGATAACAGTTTCGATCGGCCAACTCTCACAAGTGACAAGTAACCCGGTACATTAACAAGGAAAGAACCCCTTTGGCTTGGCGATGTAAGTTCACCTTGAGGGCCAAAGTAACAACAACAGTGTCCCTCTCTGAAGGTGATTGCCTCCACTTATCACGCCATGCTTGTCACTGTAAGAAAATGGGAGGATTTCATCTAATAGATGGCCACAAGGGCAGTGAATTTCACCTCTATCCAGCTATAAATTTCTTTCTTTGGCTTCGAATTCGTATATATAATGTAATTCTGGTACAGCATTGGAATGCAATTCCTTTTTTATCAAAATTGTTCAGAGGCAAATAAAGAAGTCAATTCGATACAATTCAATATGAAGCCCTCATATCAATCAGAATTCTGCGAGAACAGACCTCTATAAAGTCTTAAATGAGATAGGCCTAGTTATAAAATGCATGCATGCCCATATCTGCTGAATAATTATGGGGAATGAATCATCCACAAGAACTAGGAAGTGGAGAGGCAGCATGGTTTTGTCTTCCTCCCCTCAAGGCTAAACATTTCAAATCATGTTTAGCTAACCATTGTAGCAATTACCCGTGTTATCCATTTGTAGGGCAACAAAGCTTAGTCTTAATGTATCATCTTTGATCGGGTCATCAACTTCATGGCATCCCGGATGTTCATTATTTATTTGATGCAATGGGACTATGGCATAATAAACTAAATAAGTAGATGGTTGGTTATTTGTTTTCAAAAACATTAATTCTCAAACATGCCTTTCCACATCAACCAAATATTCCTAAGCTGGGTGCCTTTGCGAGTAGAATGCTCTGATTCGCTGTATCAAAAGACTTTTGAAGTCCAAAACAGCTAGAAGGTTATTATCTTTGTTATTAAGGTGGCAATGTATAGCAGAGAACAAGCTATGAGGTTCCTGTTGTAGTGACTTATCTGGTCGAAACCCATATTGATACTTAAATAACTGACCCGACCTTCCTATAGACAAGCAGATATCTGTGTGTAGCAGGCAGCCTCAAATAGTGGTTCCAGTTTGATTACCCTTCGATGGGATGCTAGGAAGCCTGTGTGGTCGGCAATTACCTATTAATGGAGTAAGCATAACTTGCAAAGGGCTTAGAATAGTTCGAATGACATATTTCTTGACCCATTCATTCCTAACCCACCAAAAATGTCACCTGGCTAAATCCTTAAAGGATTTGTCATGTATTTGACCCCAAAATCATCCATCTCTCCAAAAATCGATAGTTATAGTCTCAATAGGAAATGTGTAAACAACGCAAAAAAAAGTGAAAATAGCTAATAAAAACATTCTGACCAAATAATACACAAATATTATAGGCATGCATGAATATGTGTATACATGTATATCTACACATGTTCGTATGTTTAAATTTGGCGAATAATATTACCCATAGGTAATTTATTGATGACCTTCATTAGGCAGACCTGGCGATCTGAAAATGAGTCCCTTGTGCATAATTATATGCTTATGTACCTTCCAGGCTTAACACAGAATTGGCAACAAATTATACTGATGCATCACGTCCACTTGATATACAGCAAATACGACATACTCCTTTAATCATGGTGGTAGCAGGACATAGTTATTTGTCACGAGCTGTGGATGGACAAAGAGTGTGATTATTGCTTAATTTACGCAGTAATCTGCTTGTATTAACGCCAATTTGAGTCCATAAGGCATTGTAATCACAGAGAAGGCTGGATTGAGCTTACATTGTGACTTATCAGATATTAAAATATATACTGGGAGTGCAGCTCAAAATAATATATTAATGCACGAAGTGAAATTATTTATAGAGTTGATGTTTCATTCAATTAAACGCAATGAACGTAGCAGGGGCGGAACCAGGGAGGGGGGCGTGTCATTGGCAGAAGGGCCATTGGAACAATCATTCATAAGCACATATATGCAATAGTTTCTGGCATTACAAACAACTCAGACGCCCATGGTTTGTTTAAATTTCCTATATCTGTATAATATTAAATGCAGGACATGAGAAGACTTTTTGCTGGCGATGCACTTATTGTTTATGTACTGGGACTGAACATTGCTGTTTTCCATTACATCAGTAGAATTTAATGGGTCTTCCACATACAAGGCAAACGACCGACAAAATATGACCGACAAAAGGGGCACAGGGGGACCGACAGAGGTGACCGACAATGGCAGGGTACCGATTGTCGGTTCCCGGTATTTACATGCACGACAAAAAGTGGCTATTTTGGTCACCGACAATTGGTCAGCACAAGAGATTAAATCGTTCTGCCAAGCTGGCTAACTATTATAATGATTTGATATTTTAAGATTGTAGTCTGGGGGACTTTTCCCATCATATGGATGAAAAGGTTTTGAAAATATTTTAATATTTAGCGTTTTTATGACCACATGAGAGAATTTCTATAGTAAGTCTATGGGTGCGAGATTTTTTATTTTTCCTGAATTTTGATGAAAGTTTTAGGCCTGCCTAAGTTAGTTATTATCTCAAGTACCTCTGGGTGACACATGTGAACATTTTCCAGTACATTAGTACATTTATTTTAAGTTTATTTTTATCATTTCACTTGATTTTTGATTAATTTAGGGCCATTTTGGCCATATTCTACTGCCTATTTCGATATTTGGGTGTTTTGCTGGTGCTGAATATGCTTATGACCATTTTGGTGAATAGTTTGAAGTTAATTTGTACATTTGTTCTTATCATTTCTATTGATTTATGATTAATTATTGGTATTTTTAGTGATTATTTCGACTATTTCAACTTAAAAAGTGGAAATATGTATGAATTTTTGTTAGGAGCCTGTATAGCCCGAATGCAGTGATATTAGTCAGGGAGCACAAGGCCCAAAATGGGGGTGTTGCTAAACATTTTGGTTAGAGTTTGACAACACATACCACCATATATAATTCATACTGGCCCATAAGAAAACCATTGTTGTCATTCTGGCATTTTGTTTATTCTATGATTTCCATGGCAACAGAAGCAAAAAATGGAAATTCTGAGGTAAAATTACTTAAATGAACTTCAGTGAGCGGTGTGAATACTTTGATATTTGGGGGAAATATTGACATCCAAATTGCACATTAAAATTTTCATGACATTTGACCTTTGATCAAGGTCAAGGTCACATTTATCAAGGTCAAACCCAAAAAAGGCCCACAAAATGCCATTTCCCCTCAAACATATTCCCCCCTCAGTAGGTAATTTATACCAATAAATAATTATAAATCAATAGAAATGATGACAAATAAATGTACATCTCAACACCAAAATATTCACCAAAATCAGGGACCTGCAAACCACGCACAAATCGAAATATTCACTAAAAATTGCATTAATTCTGTATAAATCAATTTAAACGATAAAAATAAATGTACAAATATATTCTAAACTTCACAGAAGTTAACAGGAATGAACAGGAGACTCATCAAGATCATAAGCGCCTTTGGGTTCGCCAAAATAACAGGGAAAAAGAATTAATTTAGGGTCCCGACAAAAATTTAGGGTCAAGACAATCGGTCACCCCTCCCGACAAGTTCTAAAATTTTAGAACTTGTCGGGAGGGGTCCACAACAGGTCACCGACAAGCCACCAACAATCGTGAGGGGATCGTGACGGTATCCACATGCACGATTGTCGGTGACCGCTGGTGACCGATTGTCGGTGACCGCTACTTTGTTGGTTGCCTTGTATGTGGAAGATGGCCTTTTCGTTCCTTATGTTTGATTCTATTGTAGAACGTATTGTAGAATAACCATACACAAACTTCGACTTTTCCTTGGTCGTCTGTATATATTCTGTAATTGTGTGATGAGGCAGACCAGCTAATCGGTCTAATGGATGATTTTTATATAGCTTGCCACCTACACCTACCTAATTTTATTGACATAAAATATGCTTGCTTGTCTTATTGACATTGCTGTCAATAGACAATGTTTCGGTGTACCTAAAGTATCTGAATAAACCATTTCCCTGTTTCTAACAACCGTTGGCCCCAAAAATACATAGACAAATATGGCCGAGGTTGGACCATAGTAAATATGTGGTCATCAATCGATTTACCTACAGCCGATTACACAGGTCGAATGGTAGATAACACGTATTTATGGAAACCTCTGCATAATTGGAAGACCGAGGAGGTTAAGTACCGAAAGAAATGATGCTATGTACTGCCAAATAACCGCCACATATGTATGGTAAGAAAACCAATAATTATATTTCACATATACACTATTTTCCGATACCTTGTGCTTTTCATGGGCTAAACTTCCTCGTTTCTATGGGGAGGCACCATCTAA
This sequence comes from Sthenelais limicola, assembly GCA_942159475.1. NCBI lineage: Eukaryota > Metazoa > Annelida > Polychaeta > Phyllodocida > Sigalionidae > Sthenelais > Sthenelais limicola. The sequence goes on from OW804098.1 coordinate 57,949,183, forward strand.
ACATCTTCCATAGGGATACAGTTGGTCCTACATCCTCCTATCCATAATGAACGATTATCAAAGAAGAACTATTACCCTGCTTTTTATGCTACGTGGAATAAATAGTCTAACAATGTTTGTTAACAAAATTGTGGCCTCGATTTCATGCGGTACAATATTTTATAAATCTACTGGGAGCAAAAGCAATATTTTACTCCTTAGGGCCTTGGCTTGGCCTAATGGTTTCTCCATATATAAACCGATTAGAAATGTTACAATTAAGATGTGCGGCCCCTTCCCATGAGACCTGTTCTTCATTTCTGGTAGAATAAAAAATGTGTACCACTAACACAATGATATATACCCTGACCAAGCTCCAATGTATGTGTAGATGTTAGTCCTACTCGCTGCCGACGAGAATATCCAAACCTCTAAGGCAATGACCGTTGGCCCCATTTGTCAGGCATGCTAAAGGTCAAAGGGTGGCCCCCATTTTGTGCTTGTTTTCCTCCTCGCATATACTGATAGATGCCCCCAGTGTGATTAACGTAGGAATAGGATAGCGCCAAACTAAATCACACAACAAACTGGGTCTCCAGATCAATAATTGTGAATGCTATGACATGGCATATATAGTAGACTTTGGTTTTTGGTATTCCATTATAAAAAAAGATATACCATGAACGTTGATTGTCAGAGGTGTAACGTGAGCCAGTACAGCTACATCCACACGTGTCCATAGGAATGAGAGAGGACTAGCTGCTTTACTAATCGAACTGTCAGCGTTCCTAATAGAAACCACCTTAAAAACAAAGAATTTCTTTATCTTTTAGTGACTGTTTTATTCATGAGCGTTTGGTGAATTATTGGTGCAGCCTTGGAACGTAGAAGAAACGTTACCACGAGCTACAAACCAGGAAAACAATGTCAAAAGAAAAGATGATAATGGTTTTAAAGCTGAAAACCGATATCAGAGCGGAGTATTATTCCGTTAATTCTCTACAAATGGAGAGAATGGAACATGGCACTGGTAATCGAATAATTATTGCACGAGATCAAGATCCCTGAAATCTGTATCTGCCCTCGTCTAAAAATCCTCCGATTACCCGCACCAAGTTCCATTTATTATACCTTATTGTATATTGTGTGTATTATATATTACTATATATTATATATAATATATCATATTATACGCCCTCGGTAGATGAATATTGAAAATAAACCGTTGTTTTTGCAGCTGAATACCGCCATACAAGAAAAACAAATCCGAACTCATAATACTCATATGCAATATAAATTAAATAGGTTCATTGCACCTGTTTATTACACCTCTCACATAGAATGGCGGTATAATAAGAACTATATTGTTTTCATCCGTCAGACAAATCTTCTGATGAAACCATATTGGAAAATGACAAGGGTGTCCGAGTTGAATACCAATATTAGGAGGGAATATTATATTATATTGTAATCAATGGTCTTACCATTGGTCTAATAATATAACCGTGCTTTCTATGTATGATATACAATAGTAATCATTCGTCCCTCAGAGATACGTGCTAATCATAATGGGATACCCGACTGTTTTTATAGAATAACATATTTTCATATATGGTATAGGGTTTTCTATAATGAAGCACAATCATTTTATTCCCTCTGACATAAATGTTCACTTGCTACTGAATATAAATCGCCAACTGAACCACCAATTGCTGTGGTGGATTCTCTCATTATAATGATAATAATAATCTTTTATTGGTCTCTTAAAAATCTGACCAAAAGGAGATGTTTTCTGTGAGCACAACCAGTTCTTGCAACACACACCTAAATTATATAATAGAGAGAGGCTGGGCAAATTGTTCTTTAATGTATTCTGGTGGAGGGCTTGGGACTCTAAGTCCTTTTAAAATGCAGTGGAGGGGCTCTACCGCTCGCTACATCCTCGTGTCATGGATTGTAATTATTTCTCCTTCTTTATTCTTTCTCACGGTGTCCCTCTCCATGCATTAGCTTATATGAATCACAGCCAGACTGCAAGATCTCACTATCCCGCCTCGCAAATATCCTTTCCTCCTCCTCCTCCTTTCCCAACCACTGATGAAAACAGCCCACATAATCTACGGTCTTATTTACCCATCTCTTTATCCCCATCTCACTCTTTATCTTAAAAGTGTTGCTTCTGGTTCCCCCCTTATCACTGATTCTCTATGTCTAGAGGACTAATTTACCACTGCATTTGCCTTATGGCTTAGTATCGGCTTATTGTTAGAGCCAGTGACAAAGACCCATTGCCTGGCACTGCTCCCTCAACAAGGTTTTCTTCCTTAAACATTGGAACGTCTACGACCGAGTGTTAAGACTGTCATTTGATTAGGAAGAAATATGATAATCTTGTTAGGATGAGGAGATAGATTATGTGCCAATTCGTATTTGTATTAGAAAGGAAGATGGCTAGGAATTTAGATTAGCAGGAAAACACATAGACTGCGTGTCACATTTCTCTTATGCATGAGGCAATATGAGTTAATCTTCAAGGTAATCATGAAGGAACATTTATAATGTGCTGATTTCATTTAGACCTTTGTTCAATATTCAATCCCATTGAATTCCTGTTCGTGGCAATACTAACCATTGGAACTAGTGGTTCTTTATGCAGCCAATGTAACAATGGCATTTACGAATAGCAAATTATACACATCCAGTGATTTCACATAATATTATCCTATTTCATGATTCCTAGTATCACCAATAGCAAATTTTGATTTTAATATGTCACTCAACTTTAAGTTTAGGAGATCTGTTTCAAGGCAAGAGGATTATCGCTAGCTAATAGCAGGACCGCCTGTACATCTTTATAGATTACTTTTAAATATTAGGCCTACAAAGTATTATTATACGTATATGATATGAACAGAAATATCACCCATACACTCCAGTGTATAGATCATACCTCTAGCAGCTCGAGTACAATCACAACCAAGCTTAAAACGCTGCACCCGCGCGCCGGCCGAGCTGTCTGTGCTGTATAGGTAATATGTCCAGACAGATTGATAGCTATATTGGGTTTCCCTGGCCTTATCAGGGTACACCATTGTCTACTATTCAATAGCCAACACAGCTTTATTGTTAAGACTCATAACCTTCCCATTATTAAGGTTCAGGCCCCTGATAATAAACATCACAGATATAGGTTCTTACGTACAGAGTACCAGCTGTATAGATATTCAACTCAGGGATGGTAGTTTCTCTTGAGAGTACCTTTCTATTTGACCGAAAAAGGTTTTATCGGAAGAAGGGACAATGTTCTTATATACTCTGTGGATGTGAAATGTGTCGAGGGAAATTAAATGTTCAATAAGCAAGAACTTATTTGAAAGGCGGAAATTAGAATACAACGTAATAATCAGATTGTTTGTGTCTCTTATGCAATTCATTGTAAAAGGTCTTGTCCAAATAGATTGAATAGTTTAATGGCTGGTATATGTTAGATTGCAATTTCTGCCTTTAAGATATCTTCTTTTTTTAATGATATATATCAAATATGTAGTTTCGTAGTTGAGATCAATCAACTGCTTTGGCTATATACTCCTACCGGGGACTGAATTTTCATTTATTTCAACACCAAAATATGAAGCCCTAAGAATAAATAACCTTTTAGACAATATTGACTATTTGTCTAACCTTTATCAGGTATGATTTTTAAAGTACGATAGAAGATTTGTTCAGTGCAGAAAGACGAACAAATAACTGATGGCAAGTTCTATCGACAAACTAAACTCCAAATAGCCATCCTGTCTTGGCCATATTTATTGTTCAGTCTATTTCTTGCCTTATTTTTCTAGGCATACAGGATCCTTGCTCTGGTGAACACAGCCCAACGAAATCTCTACTTTATTGGCCGTGTCATTGATTCACTGGCTTCTGTGTCATAGGTGATAAGTCAGCGTGGGGGAGACAGACATTGTATAGTCTCGTGGCTGCCGGTACCGTTTATATATACCCCAGTCCCTCCCAGCAGCTGCTATACCAGCGTTGATCAAGTATGTATACATGTATACAACCTTTTATGCTCCTGTGCAGAAAGATATTTTGAACATTGCTATGCTGAATTGAAATTTAGCCTATTCCCACATACAGTTATATGGAACAGTCTTGGAGTTCTCTATCTCTCACTCCCTCTCTCTTTCTCTGCCTTTCTTCTCATCTTGCAGGATGCAGCTGAATTGCGTCATAATTAGTTGCTGCGTCAGCCCCGAATATATATATCCACATAGTTTAACTAAGTCTTAACATGACACACTGGAGACCATATTATAACGATCCAACACAACGCTAATTATCAAAAAGATATAATTGTGATAACAAGTGTGGAGGTTAAAACATTTGGTACAGAGTTATAAGAAGTAAACAGGTATACAGAGATTAATAAGAGGAAAGCCCTCGGTAAGAGTTAATATAGTTATGTTTGTGGGTTTTCAGGGAAGGTAGGATTTTTGTAAATCAATGTTAAGTTCTGAAGATAATTAGGGCAAAAACCGAATGACGAGCTAAGACACGGTATGCATAGGTATGGGCTTGGTATCGATATACGACAGGGTGGGGCTGTCTTTTTTTCTTTTCTTTTAAATTTTAACTGGGTTTCCCGACATCCCCGTGTGAGGTTTTTACGGCCTGGATTACGCCGTTACGTCCTACAGTACCCTAGTCAGTTGTGCAAATGCCCTTAACCATGAACTGCATTGGACAAGGTTTTTTGTCAATTCTTCTATATATAATTCTTTCCCTTGTCAATCATATTTAATCATGTATACATATTGATCAGAATGGGTTGGGCGAAAGCACTAGCCTTTCCTGCTGCTCCATAGAATAAAATAGAAAAACATTTTATTTCAGTCAATGACTGCAGTCAAGGGAATGTCTCCAGCAGATTGGAGGTATTCTTGCCCCTCGTGCTATTTTACAATCTTGGGTGTAGTAGAAGACAATACTGCAGCGTTCGATGAAGGTTATCAGCTCTCTACTATTATGGTCATATAAATTATTTACAGTGTTCTAGAATATGGCTTGAGTCATTACAATACTTACTACTCGAATTAACAGTACATAAACAGGTAGTCCATATCCCTATATAACTGTGTCATATCGAAATGGTCAAGGATATGACACTATAAAATGGTTTAAAACCATTCTGAATGACTGAAAGAAAGGAGCAATAAATGTTGGTTGGGGAAAATACTGAGGATAATGGATAAATAAATGCAGTGAAAATCGATGAATAAACTTTCCTATTTGTACATTTGAATGCCCTGCTGGAAACTGGGTGGATCATGACGTCATTTCTGGACGAATGGCACCTACCGCTATTTCACTAGAAATAGCTTTGCTACGCTATCAAGACACATGACCAGTGCGCTTGCCAAAGTGAAGAACGGTATAGTACCCAGACCCCCTATGATCAACCTGTTTTCATAATTTTTCCTAGGTCGGCACTTTCTAACTGATCTCAGAAGCTAGCTTGAGTTATTTAGAACAAATTTCAAATAAAAAACAATTTGGTTTAATGAATAATTAAAAAGTTCTCACAAACCGCGCATTCAAAGCGAGGGGAGTTTAAAATGGCTGACAAAACAAAAAGTTGATGGAACAGCAAACAGAGAAGAGCCACTGTCGCTCTGAGGCAATCAGATGTGATCATGTGCCCATGGGCACAATGACAACATATATAGCGGCAAACTGGGGAAGCTTGTAAGCTCCGATCAGAAAAACAAAGGACTGTCGCACTCATAGGCCTTTTGCATATAGAAATCCGGGATTATAGTTTATTTCATTAAAACAAAATATAGCCCAGAATCGAATCCTAAAATCTAAATATCCTAGTGTAATGCATATATATGTGTGTATTCGGTTGTTATGTAATCATCGGTACCACATGGCCCTCTAGTAGATGACCATGGAAGTTCATTCAATTTGCAATTGAATCAACTATGTATAGGCAAGACCTTGCCGCCATATAGCTGCGACGAGGCCACGCCCACTTGTTGTTTGTGTACGGTCGTCAACCACGTGACAGGCACCGACCAATAGGAGCGCAGGAAAGTTGGAACATTTTGTATAACTGCCACACCTTCTTCCACGCTCGGGTCGATCAGACCTATTTGCACGATAGACTATGTTAGAATATACATGTATAATAGGTCCTTCTGGAAGAATCTTCATGCATTATCTTCTTTATCTTCATGCATTAGAGGATTAGCCATCTCATTTAGGAAAAGTGAGAGGCAACTTTATATGAGCTACCTTGTAAAGGTTAGTTCAAACTCGACTGATCAAATCACATACTCGTATTTTCTGACTTGCAGATATTCTGCTTATATGTTTTCCCCACAAGTAACACAATTATCTCGTGCATGTCCTGAGCAATAATGCCAGTTTTATGTACTTCTAAAGGGTTATGACATGTGATATTCATGTGACTGCAAGCATCTGTTGCCTTGACTAATTAGGTCAGTCGAATTCTTATGAGTACGTCAGCACAATGCAAACCAACACTTGGATCAGGGAGATTTGCAGTGAAGCCATGTCGAATACAGATTAAGTATAATGAACTATGGAAATCAGGACCCTTGTTCAAACATGGCCAAACACAATGAAGTTTCTTCAAAATAAAACAAGATTGACATATGATATAAGCGCTGTTGCTGAACATAAAACAAACGCACTAAGAAGAAAACTAATCAGGTTCTTTCCCATGGTACACATGTTTCCTTTGGTCATTATCCCAAAGAATGGTCAGAACCCATACCATACACCAATTGTACCATTGCCCTGATTATCCTTATGATGATAATGCGAAAACAAATGGGCCATTTTCTTATGCGAGGCCCTTTGTTCCAGGAAAGCATGGGTGATTTACGTCACCTTTCTAAGAAGAGACACACAGAAGACCTGGCATGATCGAATACAGGTGAAAAGCACCAAAAACCACTGAAAATTCGTTTGAAATATAATACGAAGTCCAAACCTCCTTTCACGTTCTTCCTGTGGCTGCTTTCTCATTGTTCCCTTAATTTCAGTGTCTTTAATATTGATTTAACAATTAAGGTGTGCTGTTTCAAACGACTCCTGAAGGGGGACTGTTGCAATGTGAGCACATAGATGGCATTTGGTAGTACAGTTTTCAGAACTCTATAAGGATGGCAAAGGCAATTGGGTTTGGAGTAAAAGCGACACAGAAATTGGATTCTACCATCTAGAGTATCTATAATTATTACATATTATATTTTTGATAATTATCTAATATCTATTTAGCACATCCTAAACAATATGATATCACCAAGCCAAAGTTTATGTATAATCTTCCAAATGCAATTTAAATGTGTTAATAGAATATTAATGGGGCGATTTTCGTCTTAAAGCGTCACTAAACCCCAAACCATTATGAGAAAATCAACTTCTTTGCTGTTATTCAAATGTAACCACCCCAGTTTTATTTAATGAAACCTAACATTTAGTGTGTTTTGCCCATTTAAAGTAGGGAAAAAGTAGTTCCACAGTTTAACGCTCCAATCAAGGCACTGTTTGCCTAAGTCACCAGTTTGCTGTCTTAAAAGTAACCATGAACCCGTTTAGTGACCCTTTAAAGCTATATTCTCAGCTATTATGACAAAACAAATCTTACCAAATTCACTCATATTAATAATGAAAAATATACAACTGGATTTATCAATATTCTGCTGTTGTATATAATTATGTTTATACAAGAATTGAAGACTATATCACCAAGAGAAAGCTGCCGTGGGTGAGCGATGATAATGGAAGTCATTGTAAGAAAGGATTTGGGCGGGTCCTCCAAATACAAATGAGGACGTTTTAGAAACCCTGTAGAAAAAACAACCAGACAGAATCCTACGAAACTTTGGTCAAATGACTTCTAGATGGGTTGGAAAAGAATGGAACAAAAAGTAGAAAATGTTTAGCTTTTGACAGACGTTAACCTAGAGTGCAGCTTTAAGTAAATTTGTTTTCAACTTGAGGGAGGGATACCCAACAACCACGCCCCTTTAAGGTTCATGATAGTTAAATTATTTATTAAAAAGTCTGAAAAAAGGAGATTAAAATAGGAGGAGAGAGGAAAGAAATCCAAAATAAATGACCAGAAGAGAAAAGCAGGGGTATAGGGGAGAGGAGTGGAGGGCAACAAGATATGAAAATTCAACTCTTTATATGGGAATAGCCGGCAGACCCCAATATTCACTGACTCGGCTATTTCATCTCATGATATACAACAATAGCAAGATCATGCAATCTCTCATCAAAACACATTTATTTTCACATTGTCGCGGGCGATATGGAGTGATACGATCACTCAATTGGAGTATCCCCAAAGGAACATGTTGATAAACTAGTAAGAGAATATTAGAAGTCGATCATGTATTTCACCTACAGTAGTAAACCATTTGTTCTTATCAGTGCTTTTAATTAAGTGTTGAATTGTAGGCAATTTATCTACCGCGAATTCGAGGATCTGATCTCCATATAAATGCCATCTTTCTAAGGTTCTTTGAGAAAACAAACAGTCAGTTGAATGCTTGGGATGCATTTGAAATAACTTAATAAGTGCGCATGCGTTGGCAGCATGTAGTAAGGTTCTGCTGCCATAAAAGTAAAAGTGCATCTTAAATGAAAATGACATATTTGACCTGTTTTCAGTACTTAACTAATACTTCCTTTGTAGTATGCTTCTCATAGATTTGATGGTGATGATATCTCAGGTCAACACTGGGCGTCATACAACTTTAATGCACATCCACGTTATTTCCTTAAACTCCTAGATATCCAGTCCTATTTATTCGACGGCTATTCTATGATTGAGTAATAATGGGTAGGCTAGAGTAGGAAATAATATCAACAAACATTCATGTAGTCACTAAATGAATTGTACCCTCACTGTGTGTACTGCATCAACTCATTATTCATATCATTCCATCCATCATAGCTGTAATATTGTAAACTTGTAATCTTGTGTAATATATCATACATATATATATGTATATATAAGGCAGCCTTGCAAAACCTTATTTCCAGTGCATGAGTTGCTAACATAGTAGAGTATCAATATGCCTAATCTTGGAGTTATTGGTACTGTCACAATATGCCTTACCCCTGAACATGACTTCATGCAGAGTTATTGGTGCTGTCACAATATGCCTTACCCCTGAACATGACTTTATGCAGGAGTTGTTGGTGCTGTCACAATATGCGCTACTCCTGGACACGATTTCATGCAGGAGTTATTCAATTCAATTCAATCAAGAATCCTTTATTTCAGATTTTTTTTACAATAAGGTGGTTCAACAATCTAAATAAACAAACGTCTAGATAGGTCTTCCGTTGAGTGCCTGAAACGGAAGATGCAGGAGTTATTGGTGCACATATATTAAGACGATTAAAATGATATCTCTCATATAAACCTTTTGTTTCGTCTTAAGGCTTGTAACCCATTTGTCAAGCTATTTTGAATGCTTATAACCCATTTCTTCAGGCTCTTCATCTCTCGCAAATAAAAAGGTTATAGCGTATCACATAAATAAATGGGGGTATATTATATTGTGATCTAAAGATTAACTGTAGCGATTAACTGTAACGATTAACCGTCTTTTAAGTGCTGACAATTTGCTTAATATTATATCACATCTAAGTCTAAAATGTTCCACTGTTTGAATCAGAAAACCAAAAAGTGTTAAACACATGCTCTTTGCGAGGGATTTGAGACCCTTTTAACTACTAATGATGCATAGCTGTGTTTCAATTAAACTCATGTCTATATATATAAGTATTTTTATTCCAATGTACAACAGTTACAGTAATGGAAAAGGACTATCTCTTCTGATAAACTCAGTTCTTCTAGGATGCCCTGGACTCAAAGTTAGAAATACGGTTGGCAAAATAATAAATTTTCCAATACATAGTTAGATTTCACTCATTTCCCTACCATATGTGCGGTTGCTATGTCATAGAATGATAATAATGAGAATGTGAACAAAATAATTATGGTGAATTTAAAAAACACGGCCAAATATGTAGGAGCTGCATGGATGGACTTTCCCTTACAGCAATCTAATGTTCCTTTTGCGGGATGAGTTGCCTTGTAGTGGTGAGCGGTCAAACCGAAAATCTGATGACTGTCAGTGGTTGGACAAGCAATAACAAGGCAATCAATAGACAATGTTGGTATTGGACCAATCAAAACATCATGCCCTACACTAACTGTCAGCTAGGAGTACGGCGAACGCTGAGGGATCGGCTTGGCTTCGCTCATGGTGTTCCCCCTTGATGGTAATAGTGGAGTTGACTCGGAACTGTCTCACGCCTGTGTGTGTGTGTGGGGGGGGGGGGGGGGGGTCGTTGCATAGCACATCCTCACTTACTATTTCCTTTCTTAGCTGCTTTTACTTCCTATATGCAGCTGGTAAGGAACCTTTAGGGAAGGAATATGCTATACAGGATACGTTTTGGTTTTTGAATGAAATTTAATTGCGTTACAATTTCGGGAGACCCGATATTCTCATGTACGGAAGTGAAAACATAATTATAAATTAATGTTTAAGAATACAATTTTGGTATGAATGATACAAAAAACTAATAATGAATCATTAATTCACATGCTAGCCACTCACACCTATATTTAAAGGCGGAATGTTAGCAGTGATCTCGGTTGATTAACCATGAAATAGATTATATAATTTTACCATTTCATAGAGTGGTGAATGGGATACTATCAGTATTCAGAGACATTTGCACTGACAAGATGTGTCGGCCTGTGACAATAACATAATATCACCGATTTCATCACAATGACCGGAAAATTTCACAAGAATACAAATACAATAAAAAGAAAAGTACAAACATATTTGGTATAGCCATCACAGACGACCTCATATAGCATTGTATACAAGGTCGTCAATTGGACGTGCTAGAAACAGGATGGTTCAAAGTTCTCTAGTTTGTCCAGACAAAGTACTCAACCAATTCCTATATTAAACTGCAGGTCCTTAATCTATTATTTTGCGATGCTTACAGTAATTCTTGGGAGAGGATGTGCAAAATACACAGAGAACTGCTAGGTTTATTATCAGCAAATCTGTTCCAGAATCAATATTGAAACATGGCGCCCCGACTTGTTTATGTCTCATTGCACATGACCAAAGGTATGTAAATGAGCCGAAAAAATAGTGCAAAAAAACCCGCTACAACTGGACTGTACAAGACTATGAACCACGTTGTAACCCCTTTACAAAATGGCTACCTAGCAGGGTTTTTTTGGGTGAAGCAGGTGAGAACTCTGCCCGCAGTTGCTTAATTCTTGACATCTAATATTGCAAGGTAACAAATAGGGACATAAGATAATAATCTTCGATTTTGTTGTCATAGTGAGGGGTTGGAAACTTTTACAACTCTCCACAAACTACCGCAAACCTAGCTGCACTGTTCGAATCGAGCCCTATTCAAAGCCCTGTATAGGTATAGGGCTAACAAAGCTACATTAATTAATTTTGGTATTTTTTGCCTTTGGTTCCGTAAAAATGTTTTAAAATACACTCGATTGTAAAAACAGGAATTTTCAATATTTAGGTTTGTTTGTTTGGTGAACAAAAAGTAGTCAAAATTCTAGCGCAAACGATATCGTATATGTTAATTTCTGTTCCTGCAGTAGGGATTTCCTACGATTTCCTTATGCAAGGCATAATAGGACATGCTCATTAATTTTAATCTACCTATTGCAAGTCTTTGTTCTTACCATTCTAAAAGAGACCCATGAAACCAACGAGTAGAAAAGCATTCAATATTCCACTTTTCATATCAGTGTCATTATTATAATAGTGTTTTGATAATTATGATATAATTATAAGGCCTATCAGTATTATGTCAGAAATCAAATTCCATATGATTCACAACATTCCACAACATCAGAGGCTAGATTACTTGCTCAAGTTCCTCTATATTCGCTTTGGGGTAGCAATCAACACATTATTCCTCTTCAATAAATATATGTTTCAAATTTCTTATTTTCAATATACATTTTAATCTCACCTTCTGCATCAAAGAATGGAAATGATTATATTGCCTACGTGTTCTATACCCATTCCCCCCAAAGGAATATGAGAGCACAGTTTACATACAGAGCATCGATTCAAAACAGGAACTCAATGCAATGCACTGCCCATTAGTTTGGGAAATTGCATAGAATCACCAATCTCAACCTTTCACACCGCCTTTGAAAGCCACATTTGCCAAAACACACAAATGTACTGATCTGCAAGTCCGCATACAATAGTAGGATGTCCCATGATGGACCAGGTATTCAGTGTCGAAGACAAACATACGAACGCTCAGAGCATGTGGCAGCGAGGCAAATGAAATAAGATGTCTCTAGGTACGCATACATGGTTTCTCCAATGGGAGCTTAAGGGAGGGGAGGGGGGTCATTAATAAGAAATACCAGATGTCTTGTAACTAATGAGATTATTGTGTTTTATGGGACAGACGCGGGTCTGATGAACGTTTAAAGAGTGAAGATCGATGGTGAGAATACCCGCGATAATTATGGCGCAAGATATCCCATGCGTGTAGCATTCTAATTGTGTATTACCATGGAATAAATGGATACATCACAGCAATAGACATACAACATATCAATTTTGTTTACAAAATACAGAAAAAAATCCATAACAATCAAGAGACAGGAGAAGCATTGCCATAAACTGTACTATTCTATTATTTTGTTCAGTAATCATCATTCTGCCTTCCTTTAATAATATTGTTTTAAGGATGCTCAAGAAGACCTGCATTGCAGGTACTATCGGAGAATGCTCCAACGGGGTTCGACGAAAATACGGAAAACGGGTTTCGATTTCATAGCTGCTATCCACTATATGCAAATGATCGCAACTATGTACGCAACTGCCACGTCATTACCAAATATACTGATTGCATGTGTAGTAGATGGCGAGCTTTGAGCCCAGACATCAGCAGGCCTTGGCCAATCCAAAAGACAAAAGAAATATAAGATGCTTCTGAAACGTTATACTGTTTTAATCAATGCTTTGAAAGTATTGGGGCTATAACCTAAGACAGAAATTAACAAGCTTCGCCTCGGGATTATACACCACTCAGTGCACCTGCAGCCCCTCAAGATCGGTCATTAATCCTATAGTATATTTTAGACATGACATATTTATCTCCAGAAATCATTTTTAAACATCTTTCTTTTAATGAAGAAAAAAGTTTATGTTTCAGGATTTTTTTGATTTTTGGGGGGAGGGAGGGATTTTCCTTAGCCAAGCCCCTAGCCTTTGGATGATCCACTCCTTCTACGATAAACGTTCATCCCGTTACCCAATCCCCTATTCAAATATATAGTGTTCATTGAATTCATTGAGTTTTCTGGTCTTCTATGTACGATCGATGAGGAGATAACAAAAGAGAGTCCAAAACATAATAAAGATTTGTAACGTAAGTCCCTGCAGGTACAGAATACTATTGTTTGTGGCATCCATACTAACATATGAGTGGCCTGCTTTATACTATAGAGCTGTTCTTCACGGATACACTTTAGACGCCATAATCCGTCTGTTGTTCAAGGTATCCCTATGCAAATATTGGAAGAATTTAAGTGGGGTTGACACATGTGTTAAATACTGTTACGTAATAATGACGTAATAGTGTATAACACGTTATCATTATTAATTAACATTAAATATTACTACATTTTGTATTAGGATCCAACTGCAATACCAAGCTACAATAAACATTCATTCTAGATCTCGGGATCTCAGCTTTTAGACATCTTATTTAACTATACTTTAGTGTTTACAATAGTTCTACAAATACCCACTATACAGGAAAGATAATCTTCATATAACACATGTCAACACAGAAAGATGGTATTTCTTTATTTTCACAGTTATTACTGCTGTATATTGTCAATTCATATTGAAGATGAGAGATGAAACCATGTTTTTCGGTTCCGTTTCTTGAGAGATTGTCTAGATTGTAAGAGAGAAAATCTCCATTTCATCTGCTAGAATTCATCGAGATTTGTTTTTCCGAGTAGGCCATATGTAAAAAAAATGGAAAAATAAAGTTTCAATATATATACATTGTTAGATAAAAGAGTATGGTTACTCATAAATATTTTACATATTACGTGTAACCTGACACGTACACTGTGGTCCTGGGTATGACCATAAAGTGTCTTCTTCCTGTCTCTTGTTCTCCCTCTCCCTCTCCCTCCTTCTCTATCTCTATATCCTTGGTATGATCATAAACTGCCTCCCTCTCAGCTCTCCCGCCCTTGATATAACCATATGAAATGTGTTGATAAGGGCGTAAAGCAACCAATCTCACTCACTCACTCACCTGGCACATACAATTCACATCCATCTTAAAGATGCATTCTCAGCTATTACCACAGAAAGGATTTCACAAAATGTACTCACTGTCAGTCCTATAGACAGGATTGGAGTTATCAGTATTTTGCTGCTCTTATATATCTTTAAGCATGAAATTGAGGTAAGATCGGTCGAAGGAAAACGAGAGCGAGTGAGCGATAATAAGTGAAACCCCTGTAGCAAAAGGATGTCGGGTTATTTTGTGAAATACATGTGGACATTTATGAAGCTGTGTAGCAATATCAACTAAACAAAACCCTCCAAAAGTTTGGTAAAATTAATTAGAGATCAGAAAGAGCGGAACAAACAGAAGAAAATCCTTAGTTTTTGATCGATGTCAAGTGAGGAAGCAGCTTTAAATAAATGTATTTGGATTGCCAACACCACTCTATTTAATTCCTAGCCCAGCCTTTTGCCAAACTTCATGAAATTCTTGATGTTCGTGCAGAGGCCATACATGGTAACCATCTTTTATCAACGCTTCATACACCCAGTAACCTCAATAACCTTCGTCCATAAAATATGCTTAATATTGCAAAAAAATGGGGGGAAATTGTTCCGAAAGCCACAAAGTCCATTTATGTAACAATCAAAGCCTTTATCCATTGGAGAGTCAATCCCTAGACACTAGACTTGCTACCAATAGCGCCTGAGTTCTAGATTTATGTAGTTCTCAGTCACTTTAAGGATATGACAGTCATATGGTCTACTTCACGCTCATTTACCTTCCCTGCATGTGCCCTTTCATTCCGATCCTGATATGATACTATCAAAATGTATGAGCACATTCAGGGCATCATAGTTATTGCCTATGGGCTGATTGACCTTACCCCACTCAGTGATGCTTTCCAAATTATGATCTATGTCTGAGAGTTTTAACAAGGGCCAGATTTTGTGATAAAAATAATTACATCTGGGCATTTCAGGTTATGTTACTCTTTAAACATAATCTGCAAAATATAATTTAATAATAGATTTTTATTTCCATATCAGATTTATATAGCTCGCTATATAGTGTAGAAAATCAAAAGAAATATATTATATATATATATATATATATATATATATATATATATATGTATATATATATGGAAAATGGAATTCTCACTGAAATTATTACAGGTCTTCCGGTTATCCCCAAAGTGTGTGTTTAGCATATAATTAGAAGATTTGGTGGAGAAAAATACATTTCGGAAAAAGCAGGACACACCAATTTGAAACGTGAATTCATGATTTGTAATTTTGCATGATTTCTAAAGATTCCATTTCAGACCAATTTTCCAAGGAACCAAATCAATAATACACACTGGATATACCATGCTACTGTTTCCTTCTATCACCTGTTATATTGTGCTAAGCACATTTCCCGAGCAGGTAACGAGGTGAGGAATATGTCAAGGTCCATGACTTGTTGAAGTCCTAGACACGACCTTCTATCATCGTTTTGTCACGAACATCCAGCTTCTCATGGTTCAGTCTCCCGACACACTATAGCTGTTCTAATCGCTCAAAATATCCGCCCAAGGACTAGCAACCAATGATGAATAAAATTTGAGAACTAGGGATATATGAAGAGAGGAAGGAATCGCAGAGCAAGCTCCGGGTTGGGGCACAGGTTACGAAAATGGCATTCCCCGATTGTCTGCTCGTGGTTTCGTCGGTCTGGAGATGTAATAGTGGACAAAGTGAATGCTACTCTCTTTTGCCTTTTGTGTGTGTGTGTGGGGGGGGGGGGGGGGAGGATTTATTACGAGATGGAAAGTGCAGACATTTAATGAAGTCTTAGATTTCATCATGGGGAGGGGTGACATTTGTGATTCTCACTCTTAACCAACATTTTAGATTTTGTTATCAGTTGGCCGACAGAATGAATCCTTTGGATTATTCGTCAAGATTTGGTTATTAAAACTGACTCCTAGCAATTCTGGAAGAAAAAATACTAAGCAACAAGAGCCGTTTAATACCAATAAATGATCTGCTCGCGGTGATCATAGTGGGTTTTTTCAGAATTGCTCGCCATCAGTTAGGTCGATGGCAGACGTTCTTCGGAGGATCTAATATGTAGAACCTTTAATTAGTTTAACAAAGTTCGTGGCAATGACTTAACTTTGAGACAAATACAAATTTATGAACCAATATCCTATCCTTTCAGAACAAAATTGTATCCATTTCTGTTCTGAAAGGATATGTTATTGGTTCACAAATTTGTATTTGTCTTTCCTGGTTGCAGTCAATTAGAAGTATAAACTCCATGCGGAAAAATATTAACATTCGTACACATACATAGTATTTTGTCTCTAATAAATGATAATCGAACATGAATTTAGTCCACCTTACATTACAGAGGAATTATGTTTCATTATTCGCCTGGCGCGATAATTCCACCAACTGTTTGCAATTCTACCAATAATTTCCCTCGGGCGTTCCCTGCGTTTTTGTATGGTTGGCCTTGATTCAAAACTGATCAATAACAAAGATAATAGAACCCACGATGGGTGTTTTATTTCCCCTTAATTGATGAAGACCTGTTTCCTCTTTAATCTTCCTAAATCAGAGTTACTCTTCAAAGAACGAATCCTCCGATTCAAATTGCTGCTTTTCCGCCTTTTTAAACAGTGACGGGTCCAATCCAAAACTACGCTGAATACAATATTAAAAGGCATACCTAGGGTTCTTTCACTGCCAAAAGAAATATAGATGTCCTGGTATGTGAATGAGCGTGGCGTAAATCAATTAAGGTACGAATAGATTCCTAATGTGTACATGTATAACAAAAGCTAGTTTGTGACATTGAGCTTTGTTTATTCATGGGTCCGATATTTCGGACATATTATTCCTTCATAAAGGAAGGTTGTGCCAAATTTAATCAAGGCTCCTCATGAAAACGATATTTCTAGTAATGCTATACTTATTTGCTCCTTATTTACTCTGTATCACAGGAAAGGCACTATGCTAACGAAGGGAGTTTTATTAATTAGCTTTGAATTCTGTGTACAACAACAAGTACATTCGAAGAAACACTTCTATGGTGCATTACTTGGCTTAATGCGATAACTCTTTGCTTTTATATAACATGCAATAGTCAGCTGTTTATAAATGCACTTGTCATTTGGATACATTAGAACTATACATTAGAACTCTGTGTGTGTGGAGTGGGGACATGTCCCCCTGTCTCCGCCTCCCAGTAGTGACGCCCCTGAAATATAAACCCTTAATTACGGAACATCCCCGACCCTGGGCCACCTCTTGATACTTTGGTAAACTAAGGGAAAACTAAGGGCATATTTTCTTTGACAACCCCCTATCATTCCCCCATACCCACAGGGGTGGAGGGGGATTGCAATTGATGTGAGTATATATGTCTTAAAGAAGACCCTGCTGGAGGGGTCGTGTAGAAATGAACAATTAGAAATACTTTAAAATGAATAGTACCATAAGGTCTTATGTCATTGTATAGCCTGCAGAGGAATCTTTTGGCAGAATATTGTAATACGGCAGAATATTACATTTTGTATGCAAGTTCTTTAAAATTGTGTAAAGGAACAACAAGGGCATTTCTAACAGCGCTGAGAAGATGTTAATGTTAATCCTAGTTTATAAAGGTCAAACCTTTTCGATTTTGACACCCCCCTATCATTCCCCCATACCCACAGGGGTGGAGGGGGATTGCAATTGATGTGAGTATATATGCCTTAAAGAAGACCCTGCTGGTGGGGTCGTGTAGAAATGAACAATTAAAAATACTTTAAAATGAATAGTACCATAAGGTCTTATGTCATTGTATAGCCTGCAGAGGAATCTCTTGGCAGAACATTGTAATACGGCAGAATATTACATTTTGTATGCAAGTTCTTTAAAATTGTGTAAAGGAACAACAAGGGCATTTCTAACAGCGCTGAGAAGATGTTAATGTTAATCCTAGTTTATAAAGGTCAAACCTTTTCGATTTTATACTGTAAACACATTGTCTATATATGCACCAATATGGCCATAGGAAATCTTCTTGCCAGAAAAGGTCCACCCAATGAAATCCCAAGCATGGGGTGACATGAATGATATTGGATATTTTCTCCACCAACCAATAAATATGTCAACCTCGAGTAAAATAATCCAGGGCCTAATCCCTGGAGGCTAGTCCCTGTAGCTTATCCTTCTTGCAGCAGAGAAAATACAAGGTTTTTAATAACCGAACCATGCTTTTCACAACATTTATCTCACTAAAATATGTTTGATGTGTCTTTTTGAAGAGAGCCTTTATTTTGGTATATCGGAGCGCACCAGGCGTTGTAGTCCCCTTGTGGGGCTTTATGAACAGCTTTCTGTTTTATCCACAGTATCTATCTGACAAGTCGCACACGAGCTCCACTGGGATCTGTACCACCTCGATTCCTATGTTCTCCTCTAGAACAAAACCTCTCCCTTTTTAATATCTGCTTTCCACGCCGTCGGTATTAAACAACTGCACTAAATTGGGATTATTCAAAAGTGGCAATAAATGTAGTTCTCCTGCGTTTGGGGAATGTATCGAGGGCTTTGAATGTACAACGTTCTTTCCATGGCTGGTACTATACATTCCCTTCTATTGTGAAATAGAATTGTTGAGATAATGAGTGTATATCCTGGAGAATGTGCATTTTTATGAATAGAAGTGTGAGATCCAACTCCTCATTCTAACTGTTCATTGTGCTGCTTTGTTCCCTTAGCCGCATAGTGTTGTATAAACTAAACTGATAATAGGCTCAATATAGCTGAAAAATACTCAATATGATACATAATACTGGCATTGGTTGAAAAGAATGCGAAAACAAGACTCCTTTATTTCGAGAGGAAGAAAGATATGAAAATAAATAAGAGATTTCTGCTTCAATTCGAAAACAATTCCGATTCATCTATCTAAAGGGAACATTTTTCCGGTGTATAATTATTGCATCTGCACACAATACCAATGTTTATTATTCATTTGCAATGTATGGTTCCGTAAAGCTACTTTCTGACAAGTGCTTGAGTTCTGTTTACATCACTTGCCCCAAACGTTCTTCTTCCAAATAGAAAATATTTGATATGATTCATAGTTTCTATCAACAACTGATCTGCCGATGTATTCCTCATCTGTTACGAGATTATCTAAGCGTGTGGCTGATAGCCATAACTTAATTATTAACTGTATTTTTATATCAACTTGATCGTGAATAATCTCTATTACATAAACTCGATGTTTGAAATTCTATGGAGTTTCATATTTACTTATTCTTTATTCAAATATGATTAGGAACGGCCAGATCGGTTCTCTACGTATGTGAGGAATATGTCCATAATATTATGTTAATGAAAACAACTATGAAAACTGTTACTTCTTCAAACATCATTATTATCTGACAGCAAAAAGTTGTTATCAAAACACTTTTTCATGTTATGTTTATTTGAAGGGAGCGGGAAATGTTTGTCAATTTTGCATTTAGAGGTCACAAAATCACCTCGGAGGATCTTTCCTCCATACGCCACTGAGAATCCAATTTAAAAATAAGCAATCAAATGTCTGAATGAACAGAATATTTTCTTTTAATTTAATGCCATCCATCTTCCCTCCCAGACAGCCGTTGAGTAGATAATAAGTATTCGATGATTAAGTATTCAATATGAATTTCAAATGTAATTCCAACACCTGGACTGGACTGGCAAATACTGCAGTACACCAGCAGATCCTCAAAAGTAAATAGTCAGAAATTGTGAACTTCTCTTCCAAGTCAAATAGAAGACCGACTAGTTGTTATGGATCATATAAATGGAAGGGTAAATGAACCGTACTATATACCTCCTTCATACATATAATTAGATAATATCTTGATAACTATATTTCAGCCATGATAGAATGTGAAAGTCAATAAAGTTTTCAAAAAACGCAAAAAGAATTATAATTATATTTATTCTAAATATCCCTTATAACTTGATCACGTCTTGTCTCAGAAAGACGAAAAAGTATCCCTTATTCATAATAATTAATTAACCCTTGCTAGCTTGAAATTGTGTAGTTTGTATTTGTATTTCTAAAAACTCTGCTCAACATTAATTTTGTATTGTGTTGAGGAATCATTAATTTCCCTCTACACATTTATTGCATTAATTTCCCATTTGCGCGTGGTGCTGCTTGCACCGAATTTATATAATTTTGTAAACCAACCGTTGCAAAGGCCTTCCTAGTGTCGTCGACCCTAGTGAGCATTGTTACCTTTGCATTATTAAACCTAAAATTTATACGGTAGGGCTTGAAATCCTCCCTATGAAGGGAGCTCAGTACCCACCGATAGTGTCACCTTGTTAATTAGGCAAATAAAAGTTACTCAATGGGGGTGGTGTATAATATTAAGAATACAAAATCATAAGATTCGTAAATTCGTAAGCACTTGTTAATTCACTTGTAAGCCAAAACCCGGTGCATATGATACAATTACGAAATTCGGAAATGTGTATGTTCTAGCATAGGATTTGGTAGTTACAAAGTTTATTGCATAACCATACAGGCTTACAAGGAACTTGTAACCGGGTGCAGTATGCTTGTACTTACTAATTCTACGATTGCGAAATAAAGATTGTAAATCAGTGTGCAGAATATGTCATTGGCCCACTTGTAGGGGTTGGTAATTTTAGAACATTGTAATTGGAAATACAAATTTACGATTGACTTTTAACATTACTAAGTGCTTGACAATGCAGTTTGTATTGGTCTTGCAATGTACATGTATTCGTAAAGCTTGCATACACAAACAGAACTATCACATACCCCGTTACCCACACTCAACACACCCACACCCACATACACACAGCCGGGGGGTGGGGGGGGGGCAAAGGGGCACTTATTATAGTTAACAGAGGGCCAGGCTTGCATTACCCTAGGTAGTATAGATAAGTAGAGAAACAATCACCTGTCAATCACTCAACTCTTATACCTAACAACCAATACACTCAGCAACATACCGTTGTTATGTTAGTTACAAGAGTGAATTATTTCATGATGTAACTGAAAATGTAATATTAATATTCTCTGTTAATCCTCAATGGTGCTAGAAAACTCCAAATATATGTATCACCCTTACCACCCCCCAATACACAGATTCCTACCCTTACCACTACCTCAAACCTCACTTCTTCTCAAACCTTCAATCGATCAAGGTAACATCAGATCCAGCATGGTGAAATTGGTTCATTTCCCAAAAGAGGTTTAAACCTGTAAATACATTTACAAGAACTGTTTTGCAACAGAATATAAGTATGAGCCTTTTGGTAAAGCAGTTGTAAACGCCTTACAAGCTCTTGTGATGACCCCCCTCACCATCACTACTACGAGTCCTTACAAAAGAATTAAGTTTTTACGATTTGGTAGATGTAACCTTCAGCACCATATTTTAGCTTGCAAGCATGCTATCGAGGGGTTACAAACCATGTATTTTATTGTAATCGCAGGATTAGTAACTACAAGCAAATTACGAAATTGCAAGCCCTAAAATTTAGTTGCGATTATACACCACCCCCAATGTAACTCAATGTGTGTAACTCAATGTGTGTAGCTTATGATATTATCATCAAGGGAATCTATGAAAAGGGTTTAATGAAAAAATAGTTATAATGTTATATCAAGTAATACTATAATTAGTCAACTCCCAGTAAAGACACGATGATGAATATAATAAAGAGGCATGTAGACAAAAGTTTGCTGAACCTCGGTCGGGATGTATTTGCCCCTATTTAATCAGTAAAACACAAACAAAAAATGAAAACAATTCCAACGTCCGTACCTCAACATGGAACATATAACAACGTTATTTTCGAAAAAAAGTAGCCGACTAGGTGATGAAGTGGTTCATATAGTACGCGTACTAAATATATATATTTCTAACGAGATTTATTCAGAAGTACTATATTAGCTTAGGCCATTATATTTATGAGGCTCGGACAAATCTGGTCATCCGCCCCCTCCAGGCAGTGTTAGAATTCCACTAACTGTTTCCAATACCAATGGTTGAAAAGTTGTTTGATACATCGAAAGATGTTAGTAATCATTATTGCGGCACCTGTGAACATAAGACTAGAAGCATGGCTTTGGAGATATAATTTTTATTTTGAGAAAATGAGGTAATGAGAAAGGTAAGTATATTTGTTTTTTTTAAAATTATATAAAGACGGTGAAAAAAATAATAGATAAATAATAATTGAAACTAATTAGGCCGGGGGAGAGAAGATGAGAGAAGAGGGTGGGAGAGGTGGGAATTTTTAAAAGTAGGAGAGAAGCTGGAGGGGGTGTTGACCGGTGGAAGGTCCGAGAGGAAGTGAGGAAGGGTACTGGGGGTAGGATAGTGAAGTGGGGGTGAGTGTAGGTGACGTTGAAGTATATGGGGGTTGTGAGAGTTGCTCCCAGGTGGCAACAATGATCGGGCAAAAAAGCAAAAGCTCCATGCCTTGACAATGTAACGAGGGATGCTATTTGATATATACGTAGATCGAAATATTACACTTCGGCTGTTCAGTCCTATATACAACCTACACTGATGAGCGGGACCTTGTACTTCAAGTTGCAACCAAACCAGCTAGGGCCTGTTGTATAAGCTATGCAAAGGGACATTGCGTGTGTGTGTGCTACACTTTCCCCCCTTCCTTCGGTGGGTAGGAATAAAAATACACACGTATATAGACCATTCCTACCAGCTGGAACACCGACAACAAATTCCTTTCTTTAGGTTATATGCATCAGGTCCCTGGTCATAAATAGATGCTGTGCCTCCAGTTCTATAAGAATCATGTCTAATGTATGGCAAACGACTTGGATGCAACTTGGCGTGAGTGGATGGACTTGTTGACTGTGGATCTAAATGTCAAGGAGAGTTTCATAAATTCGTAATTTGAACATCCGTTTCCGGCCTTCCCTTGCCATAAATAGGCAACGTTTTGTTCATCCTGGAGTTCAAATGTATAATATAGTGTGGGGAATAAAATGTGAGTGATCGTAGAAAGATTCGTGACTGTTTGGTAGTTAATTCAGATTCAGAATTCAGCTGATAGATCATGCTAAACCGTGCAACAACATAGACACGGAATAGAGGTTATTAATCATTTAATCTCTGTCTCAGGTGGTAACAGTGCCTGGACTGTTCAAGGTAGAGACTAACACAACTGTATTGTGTATTTTCTCGATAATTAAAGAGGGTATTAGCTTTTATCGAGTATCCATTACCTTTCCATCCATTACTATATTATATATAACTAGCAAAGTACCCGTCCTCTGGACGGTCCCCCTCTTGCGCCCGCACCTCTCCCTCTCCCTCTCCCTCTCCCTCTCCCTCCTTTTCCTCCCCTCTTCTCTGTCTCTCATACACCTTTTCCCCTCTCCGATTTCCCCACCCTGTCCTTTCCCTCTTCTTCACTCTCCCCCTCTCCGCCTTTTCTGCCTCCCCATTTCTCCCCACCCCTTCCCCTCTCCTACACCCTCTCCTACACCCTCTCCCTCCCCTCTTTTCCCTCCCCCTCTTCTCTGTTACTCATACCTTTTTTTCTTCCCTCCTCCTCTTCGATTCCCCATCCTCTCCCTCTTCTTGACTCTCCCCCTTCCCCTCCTCCCTCCCCCTCCCCCTCCTAACCCTCTATCTCCCTCCCCACCTCTTTTTCCCTGTGATGGTCCTGTGGTGCATTGAAGGTTTCCAACAGTGGCTTTCCCAGGCTATAAATAGAGTGTGGAGATCCATGATTAAACAAGTATTAAGTTAACTATAGATCTATTTAACTATTGATCTATTTAACTACCTGGCGTTTCCAAGGGAAACGTTGTCTCAGGGTCAAATACTTGTGTTCGATGTCAAGTTATAGTTACTGTGATTTAGTCATGCTCAGACTGAAATGTTAAATATTTACCTAAACAAATCTTAAACTTGAACTTACATAATAAAGTGCTGAATCACAATAGGATATTAGGAGTTTGGACCTGGAAGGGTATGTTTTAGATTTAGATTTAAAAAATATTTCATTCAGGTCTACTACATTTCCATACGTACAAGCATGAATTTTCTCAGGACAGCCTGATTGGTTAGATTAGTTTAATTTTTCCCTTCATTTGAAGGGGTTGTAAAGCTACTATTTCTGAGTTTCCATAGCCCTCCATACTCTTAAAAATTGTATTTACCACATTAGGACTCACCCATGTTAGGATTGACCAGTCCAACTGTAATGGACTGTCCCAAATTATGTAAGAGGTGAGAAAAGGGTGTTATATGGGTGGGGAAGGGTGGAGCAGGTGGAGATGCAATCTGTTAGCATCTGATTTTACATCTGATATAAGACTGAATCTTTGTCATATATAATCAAGATCCTAATCAATGATTGGCATTCGTCAGGTTGACTCAATAATTTTCATTCCTTTGAAAATAAAAAGATTTCAAAATCACATTTTCACAAACCACATTTATTGTCCTCCGCAATGGGTCGACGGAACG
This sequence comes from Sthenelais limicola, assembly GCA_942159475.1. Lineage (NCBI taxonomy): Eukaryota > Metazoa > Annelida > Polychaeta > Phyllodocida > Sigalionidae > Sthenelais > Sthenelais limicola. Next base: position 57,974,087 of record OW804098.1, read on the forward strand.
GTACAGAGCAAAAAAACGGCTGGTAAAATCCCAGATTCCAAGAACATGAACGACAAAAAAATCACCGTTTCACGTTTATAATATAGATAATGATATATTTATACGTGGCGCCGATTAACAAACACGTCAAATACAAGTGGCTTGCTATATACATACATAAGGCAATCAGCTGGCTACACACAGACTTTTACAAATCTTCAGGGTATGTTAACATCGAAAATGGGTAACAATCAATTAAAAAAAAATTGTCTGCCCGGCTTTATTGGCAAATCCCTATTAATATGAAACGTACGGAGACTTTGCCTTCTGGGAAATAACTAATTCTTGCACGGTACTATTTTACCAAACATCTGCCTCCTGACGAGCAATATTTTCCTCAAATCCAGAGCCAATAAACCTGGATTGTTAATTTAATTTTTAGGGAAACAATTGTTCAACTGTTCTGGCTCGTTTTTAGGATGGCGATCTTCTCTTCGTTATGGCTCCCTTTTAAGTGCACCAAATCAAAATATTTTTGTCGGCGCTCAATGAAAAGCCTGTTTCAGGAAGATGGGGAGGCAAATCAATATTTGTCTGTCTGCGTGTTTCATTTTGCCACCCCTCAATATTGCCCTTTAGTTTAAAATTCCACAAGGCTCCGTCTCATTTAATTTCTTTTGGTGGACTCCAACAATGTTTGCATTGTTATATGAAAACGCTTCCGATTGCTATTACTATTCTACGCTTTTCAATCCAACATATATGCTTATTTGGAGCTGCTTTCTCCCCACACTCCAAGTGATTTCAACATTTTGTTCTTCTAAAATCCAATATGTAATTGATATATCAATTTATGTGGGCCCCACACATTTGTCCTGAATGCATTATAACCGTGTTATCCTCTCTGTCTCCATATATTATATATATCCTGTATATATAGTCTTTTCTTCCGATCAATTCTTTGCCTATGCCTGATTCTACAAACTACTTTACCAGGCTATACCACTTGTACCATCAATGAATATGCTCTGTGGACAGCCGAGCACTCATCACCCATGAGATGAACAGAGCTGCAAGCCAAGTACAGGGGAAGAAGGAGGGCTGAGTAGGAGGAGTCGGTCGGCCTCTGATCATTTAGCAAACAATCCTAGGGGTCAGTTGGCTAGTCAGGAGGGAACGGTCTGGACAATACATTCCGTGAGATGCCTACTGCATCCACCTATACACACACTTCACTTAATACCAGAGAGTGTCTAGTGCTGGTCAGTTCTTCGAGCCTTTCCATTGTCCACCCCTATCCCTCTTCCTTGGTCCTTGGGAGAAATGCATGTGTAAACATGGATGTCATGACATTGCCCTGGCGTGGTCGGGTTTGACATGTGAGTCTAGACACCTTTCAATGCCTTCATCTATTCAAGATTCGTGTTGGGACTTGATCTAGCTTACTGTAATTCAGCTCTTAGTATTCTCAGTCAATCTTTTCATGTGCGAGCTCAATCGTGATTTGAATAGATCACTTGTACAAATATCATGGTCTTGTCTCGTTCTTTTTTTCTATTTGAATGAAAGGCTTATAATGGTGTGACTAGAAACTATGCAAACATCTAAAGTGAATTACTACGATATCAAAAGTGAAAGACAATATTTCAATGTACAAGAGGACCTGAGGATTTGGATTTAGCTGCCATGTAAGCATGCTAATTCTCATAGAAGGGCACAGGTTTATTATATTTACTTCAAACTTGACTTAAAGCATGTTACATTTTAGTCCCAGTCCAGTAGTTAGGCTACCTTTATTATCATAAATGAGTCTCTGTTTGTCTTTAGCATAATGTCCTGTTGTAGATATCATCCTTGCTAATGTAAAACTAAACGGAAATAAAGTTTCAATAATAATAATATCATAATAATAGCTTTCCGGGTTTTCATAGGTAGGTGCTCGTGAGCTTCCCAGGAAAACCTCGTTGCCAAAAATGTTTTTGCTATAGTCATTGAAATAAATTTAATGTTCATATTAATTTATGTCAATTTAAGCCAGAACAGTTGCAATGCATATATATTATATATATATAGACATTGATGAAAGGGAGTTTCGTTTCGTTTCCCATCTGATTTATGTAACTTCGGTTGATTTATGTTAGGTTTCCATTTATGCATTGCTTGACAGAAGCATTGCTTGACAGGAAAATAACTCACTAGATAATTAGAACAGATTTAGACCAAGTCAGGAATCTGAATAATTAATTAGGTGCCATCTGCAGCTTCACCCAAAACCCTAGCATGGTGAAGCTGTGGCATATGGACACTAGTCCATTTGCTTGTTATGATCAATACTGTCACACTGAGCATGACTGGTCCAAGTTACGAACTTTGATGCACTCATGAAAATGTGTACCCTTGCGAAACAACATTCTGTTAACCAGTATCCTTGATTCCGTACAGTATAATTAGTTAGTTAGTCGAGTAGTATATACCACGTCAAGTCTGGCATATTTCATATTTCACTGCAATTTCCTTTCTAGGTTGATATTTCACTGCAATTTCCTTTCTAGGTTGATGTATGACCCCCATAAAACCCATACTAATTATTCTCGGCGCTGAGCTGCAAATCTCACAAACAACCTGAAGCATATGGAAAGGATAAATTCTGAAACCCATCCTATGGGAGCGCAAGAATTTATTGCGCTGACATCACTTGACTAAATCTCTTTTCTCTCCTTGAGGCTATTTTGGCATTGCTGCAATACCAGCCATTAGGGATGGGTATTTTTCTGAACGTGCGCCGGGGCAAGGTGGGGCTGTCAGTGGAGAGTTATTTCCAGTCTTCGAGCAACCAGGTGTGAAACAGTGAAGCTGATTGATATTTTCAAGAAGGACTTGCTTGGGAATTGTGCGTGCTTAGACATCTAATATCAATTATGGAATATGTTATATGATTAGCATTTATAAAGAATAGATAATGTACAAATATGACGGTACCTGGTTGTTGGACACCAGATATGACATTTAAAATGTCTTCGCTCTAAGAATGAATGGTATTTTAAAACTTTCTTAATTGTATTAACGATTGTGGTCACCATATTTTTCATATTTCAGTATAGGCCAATACAATATTTAAATGATTAGGCTATATAGATAGGAAAAATCATCAAAGGATATATATAACAGTATGTTTAATCAAATGTATTTAACCTAAACCAAAACAATGTTTCACAATATGAAACTTCACCTGAGATGGAAAGGTGATCAATACGTATGTGAAGATGTTCGGTTGTCACGCCCTCTTCGTTGCTATTGAGCCTAAAAGCAAGTTGATAGGCTGGAGCCAATTAGAATGCCGTTCATTATACTTTTGTGCTCAGACCATCATGTCTTTGGGTGCAAATAAAACAACTTCGCTATCTTTGGCTTCTCTAGTTCATCTCAAGGTAGGGGTGGATGGCTGGGGGTGGGCGGGGGTTGTTGGGAAGGTGCGAATAAAAGATGCGATATTTATAAGACAAAAGGCTCAGCTATGACTAACGGCATAGATATACATAGCCTACAGATATATATGTTTATATGTACATATTATGTATGCATAATATAATATTATTTATGTCTAAATTTCTAACCAAGTAAGTCTATCTCAAAGTTTGTAGTTATTACGTGAACAACTATATTAAATTTCAAGTAAGCAATATGAATGTTCTGGCTGCCCTTTATCGTAACTTCCAACACACGCTGCTACTATTCTACTATTTTAACATCAAATATAAAACGTATCACGAATGTGAAATATGTCAATACAAGTTTATAAAAAAAAATTAAAGAGGCCGTGGATAAACCCCAAAATATAAACCATACATCAACAGTATTACAGTGTTACATTTCAAACCAGCTATTGTAATTTCTTACATTATCGCCTTCTATTACACATGTAATTAATGCAATGTGATGGTGACTTAAATTATTTCGGTAAGTAGTTCACGAATAAACAGAAAGGCAATAATCACCTCAATACTCCACATTCCAGGAGTGTTGGACACCATCCCAGTACAGCGCCAGATACTGAGGTGGATACAGATAGATATTGAATTGTATTTTTCTTCCCTGTCTGCTATATATTTCTGGCTACATGATATCCAGACTAGCTTCAGACTGAATTAATGAAATCTGTAAACAATAGAAACATACACAAGAGATGCACTGTGGAGAAGATAATAAATCACATAAAGAGATACACTCTGGTCTAATTCAGACCATACACTCTAAGAAAAAAGGGTTCTTTTGGGTTCTAGATAGAACCCCATGGTTCTACCAAGAACCCTAGGGTTCTTTGACACCTAAAAGGGTTCTTCGGGACCACTGGGGGTTCCATCTAGAACCATAGGGGTTCTTCAGCAATTTAAGGGTTCTTCGTGCACTTGAAGGGTTCTTTAACTCAAAGCGGTTCTACATAGAACCCCCTTTTTCTTTTTAGGTACATCTCTATGGCACAAATTCTGAAAAAGTTGACTTTTTTCTGGTGGCCCATAGAAATTTTGTGAGATATTGACCTAGTCCAGTTTTTTCCCCTCTTTTCAAATCTGGCCTCCAATTTTTTCTATTGGCATTATTGGCGACGTTATCGGCAATCCGACTGTTCTCACCAGGCGGCAGTACCATAGAACCTGGCTTTCACTAGGTGCCCTCACAGGTTACTACATGCTATTTACAATTTCTATCAAAACAAAAGTCTCACTAGTAATACTTATATGAGGCATTTATACCTCATAGATATTACACTTTATAAACTTGGGAATATTGAAAGCAATGAAATCAATACTTTATTTGTATAACTTATCTGCTTGATGTTGAAAAATGTTGTGAAGAAAGCACCCTTATAATTCTAATATTATTACTATGAGTACTACTGAAGTACCAAGATTGTCAAACACCAAGTTGCAATGGATACCTATGTCAGCTGTAGGAGAGGATTATATTAAGGGTAAGTTTAAGTGATGGAAATGGATGAGGAACTCTGAAAAAGTCAAGCAAAGGGACTGCATATAATATGCAGTCTCTCCTTGAATGCTCTTTGGCAAAATGCTTCTGTGGAGAAACATGCTGCCTTAGCACTGAGCACAAATCTGCTATTATAAGGACCAGTCTAGATTCAACAGGGAATAATGAATTCAATACTTTATTCAGAATTAACATTGTAAATTACAAGCAATTTTAGGGATGCCAAATCAGGGTTCTATGTAAAACCCTACCTATTTTGGCCAGAGGGTTCTTCAAAGGGTTCTTCAAATCGAGGGTTCTATGTAGAACCCTGCCTATTCCCGAAACGGGGGTTCTACTTAGAACCCTCAAAAAAGGGTTCTAAGTAGAACCCTTAGGGGTTCTGCCATGTCGACAAGCTGAAGAACCCTTAAGGGTTCTTGTTAGAACCCTTTCTTCTTAGAGTGTAGAGGGAAGATTCAAACTATCATGATATATATACGATATATATAGTATGATATACATTTATTTCTTTATATAAAAAGTTGGCCTTGACTTTGAAATAATCATCGGGAAATGAGACTCCAAAGTTATCGCTGGTAAGTCAGACTATCAAAATATACCGACGACTCAGCTGAAATTACGAAATCCTATCCCAAGGAGAGGAAACATCTAATGCAACACGATCCTCTGGTATATATACTTCACAGGGAATTGACATTGACAATTTCAAGTAAGGTTCCCCTAGCTTTGATGTGGTGTGTACATACTGAGAAGAAAATGGAAATACTTCTCCGGGATTCACACATGAGACAGTTGGGGAAATTTGATGTTATGATGAATATGGACAAAGTGTATACTTACTGACACTCACAGCCAGACAAAAGAAAACGCCGGCCTGCTGGAGCTAGATCGATCACTTCCGCTTCCGTCGGAAGTGGTTTTGAGATGCTATCAAAGAGGTCTAGATAGCGTATATAGGGCTGTGGGCACCCATGAGTAGGAGGGTCTGGACGGGGAGCTTTTGGGGAAGGGCCACAGGGGATGGATAGCATGAGAACTCTCTAAGACAGGGAGACTCTCTCTGCAAGCAATGCATGAGAGGAGAAACTTCTCAATCGATTTTGTGTTCCCATATATTTTCCTGTTTTAAATTTCCACATTGTGTCACATGCCAACGAGGCCGTGGATATGGTTATCTAAAGGCAGAGAGGTCGGAGGCAATATAGGAAGCAGTGTCAAACAGATGTTATGCTTCTCAAGATGGAACAAATATTCAATAATCCTTTTTAAAATGTATGCACGCGAATCCGATATGAACTTAATTCAATTTAGGAAGTATGTTTTCTTGTGTTTATACCTTCTTCTCTACGTAAACTTATTTAATGATGAATCCTGTTTATAGTACACAGATAGGAGGTTATTTTTTGACTGCTTTTACTGTACCACACATCACATCTGCTTCTGGCCAGTGTAGCAAACCATTATCTTAATATTTAATCTGTAAGAGAAATTTGTGATTCTCTGCATCTCCTGCGAAACCGCTGGAGGGTTTGCCGCGAGTTTCGATGTGGACATGCTTTGGCATAATGGGAAGCCATTCAACTCTGTTTTGTCAGCGATTTCCTAGAAAATAAGGAAGCCATTCAACTCTGTTTTGTCAGCGATTTCCTAGAAAATAAGGGTTTAAAATGGGTTTCAATTTCCATTTACACCCACTTCTTATACACCCAACTGTTTACGTCCAACTTTCCATAAGAACGTTATAACTGGACAACCAACAAACATGAGTCAAGCAGGTTCAATGCTGCGTCATAAGAAAGAACGTATGGTCATAGTAACAACTCCCCATCTACGCTCTGTAGGCCCATATTTGAACCAAATCAACTCTCAGTGCCTCCAATATCCAGATACATCCTCCCTCCTTCCTCCCGGATTTTGTGTTAAAAACGAGGATTGTACAGAAGAGAGTAGCAATAAATTGTGTTTAAATGCTTGATAATTTAAGCCATGCATAGACAATGTTCAGAGATATCAATGACATAATTATTAAACTCGAATCTTAAAATTTGACTTCTTGTTAAATGTTAATACATGAATCAATTTTAGCATGATTGCGGGATGATTTGATGGATTTAATTTTAATTGATTGATTACTTGATATATCATGTATAATTATGTTTCTTATATATCTGACCTTGTTCTTAAAGGGTTTCGCGGTAAAACCAACTGCCAAGAAAAGCCTTCATTTTGCGGTATAACTTATCATGATGACATAATTATGATTAAATGATTTGTATTAGATTATGAATACATAGTATTGTAGGTATATCAATAGTGTTTGTTTGGACGAGTAAAAATAGTATATTTGCCTGCGTATGGGTATTATGGTATTTATCAGTATTGCATTTCGTGTAGAAGTGATTCAGGTAGGCCTACTTAATTTGTATGCTGTTATATTTCTTTTTGACCTATGAAGAACGTCTTTATTTCACAACGCATGAAATGAATCATTGTATGGTTATGCGTATTTTCCTATAATTGTTAAACTGGGTATGCTCTCATTGGCCAAGTGGGCGTCAGCCAATGGGGGAATGTGACTGCCGCGGGGGAAGGAGGTACAGGTGTAATGGTTCAACGATCCATGATTCAACTCTTAATTATTTAACACTGATGTAACTGCTCGTTAACCTGAATACAAATGATTAAAAGAAATGAAATAAATCTTAAGGTGTACATAGACATGACACAATAAAGTATAACCCGCTCTTTGTTTTCATCTCTGTCTGTCTCTGTCTCTCTCTGAGACATCACAGCGATCTCCCCTTCTCTCTCTCTCTCTCTCTCTCTCTCTTGCACCCTACCTGTCTCCCTACCTGTCCTTTTCATACAATTACCCTTCTTTCTGTCTCTTTCTCTATCATGACTTTTCTGTTTCATCGACTGTTGGTCTACTTCTTGCCATGGATGTGGCCTGTATCTCTGTGTGTTACAAGCCCGTTACAAGCTTTCAGTTCATCTCAGTGTGGAATTTAAGTGCATACATAATTCAAGTGCCTCATTTTTATATACAGCTCAACGATTATATCTCTCTCAGAAAATATGTTTATGTTGCCCTAGTTAAAGCTGAGTTAAAACAAGAGTCATGGCATATATATGTTGTGATTAGTCCCAGATCCCGTGAATAGCACGGGTATTTGCTAGTATATATAAATGGTCACTGTTTTATCGTGCGGAAACGCACTTCGTTTGGAGTGATCGTTTCCTAGATCATATAATAACAAATTATATGTATTCGTTATGCTTTATAATTTACATTTTTGTAGAAATGAAATGCATTTACTTGCATGAACTACCACTACCACTTCATCGCGTGTATGCCATAATTACTTGTAGCGCGTTTCCAGAGGACCCAAAAGTGATAAAGACTCTTTTAGAAGATTTAGAACATAAAGATAGGTAGGACCACATGGGATTTCACCCCACCTTTTCAAATCCCCTCTATGCAAGTTCACGATCAATTTCTCTCATCCCTCTAATCATAGGTGCCTTTGTTGTGACACTGCACTAATGGCAATAAGTCTTAGGATTCAATAGAGAAGTCCTTCAAGAAACCGTAAGAAAGGAAGGTGTGAATCGAGGAGGATTGAGCGGAGAAGCTAAGGCTTTGACTCCGGAGTAAATTCATCTCCCTGTGGGGTTGACTGCACTTCATTTCTTCATTATTTGCTTTCTCTTTACTTCGTCTGTTACTGAGTTTCTAAATGCGGCGTTGCGAGTGTACACAATCGGTATTGATATAAAGTTGCTAACACCGCTTTTCACCACTTTGTATGCGTTCTAAAGGATGGTAAATACTTAATATTTGATAGAACATTATTTTACTTTTCGCGTATTTATTGCGAATGATTCCAATGCAATATGCGATTGGACAATAAACGATGTTTCGTAAGATTTGAGGAAGTTTGAAGGAATCGAGTTTTGCTGAATTGGAAATGAAATTGATGGGATGAAGCTGAAGAAAAAGGGAATCTTGTGGTAGTAATTTTTAGGTCAAGTGAAAATATCTTACGTCTGTCAACAATTTTGCCCTGTTCCAATCGCTGTAGATAAAACATAACAACTCTGTCGTCAACAGAGGAGATCTTGTTTACGAAACCGTAATTATTCATATTACCAATCCTGTGAATTTGACTAGGGGCGCCCCGACTATAAAAAAGTGTAAATTTTTCCCAAAGCCTATGTGCCTTTTCCCCTTTTCAGTGTCAGGCAACGATTTTAAATGTTATGACGTCTTCTTTGACCATCGATTGGGAAATGCCAAGCTAAAGTCGCATTCTGAGGGAAGTTTCCTTAAGGCTTCGACCAAAAAAATCCATATAATTATTCATTTAATGACGATACCCTAAGTATCAAATAGGTTGCTGCTCTTTAGGGGACATATTTGGCCCGTCATGGTTTCAATACTTGTTAAGATTCATGATGACACAGCAAAAACACCGAGCATTGCGTGAGAAACAAAACTGAAAGAGCGCATGGGGCGCTGTATCGAGTAACTATCTCTTTCCACCAGCTGGGTATCAGCGTCTAAGAACTCACTTCCAACACGAAGAGACAAAGGAAGAAAATAAAAGAGGGCATTTTCGTGAATAAATGAAAAACTCTGATGAGAAAGAGATCCCTTTCCTCTTTTTCTAGTTGGTGTGAGTTCACCGTCCTTGTAAAGAAATTGTGGGTATGATTGATAGTGGGGAAAAGCCGTCACGTTATTTCAAGGTAAATGAAGGACCACAAGTGTGGATCGTGGGGCATTGTAAAGTTATAATTAATATGTTCCATTTTGAATACTTGGGAGGCATATTGCGAACAAGTGTTTAGCAACATTGATAGGAAAGCAATGGGGAACTAATTAATATTATTGATATATGTATAAATGTATACGATTCTTCTTACTGATGCTCCGTCTGATGTCACCGCTCAAAAAGTTAAAACACCTAACTCCCTGCAGCATGTTTGCTATTCAAGAACACTATCTCAGGTTTACTCACTTCAAAATGCTAGTCTATAGACAAAACGGCACCAAATCAATATATATAATATATTATATATAATGTATGTGTGTGTGTACTTGTCCTTTCACATGAGTATTGTCAGCTTCATTGTCTAAGGAATCATATGAAGTATCGCATCATATCTATAGCAATTGCAATTTGCAGAATACAAAAAGTATGTTAGTATCATCGGTCCTTCATGCCTTGCTAGAAGCAGCACTCATGTTATCATCTTTTTTAAGTCATCTATATTCGGAAGCTTCATCGATACTATAAGACTCAAATTTCACAACGGTTGCATGATTTTCCCCTCGCAAATATTCACTGCAGATTTATATATATCATTTTGATACAGATGTAAGATATAATGCCTTTTTCTGTCTGGGATATATACCAGGGGGTGAACGACTTGTACATAAATCGTAACCTAGACCAATCTGGCTTATAACCTTTTATTCTTTTAACACACTTTGTATTCAGGTATCATACAAATCAAAGCACTCTCACTTTTAATGTGTTTTTCGTTGTGCCCTGGGAAGTTTAATATATATGATTTTAAGATTGGGAATGAAGATGAAAGGATGAATAAAGGATGAGAGCATCTGACTATGAATTTATAAGAACCATTGGTTGTCACTATTTAGGAATTACACACATGTCAATTTTGTTCCCCGTATTAAGTCTGTAGTATTTCATGGAGTTATTTTTTGGAAATTCCTGAGAAGAATGAAATTGGACAGCGTTTGAGCTAGGATATCATGATATAATAGATGTAGACAACCTTGGTACTCTGATTAAATGGCCTGATGCCAGTACCTTTATGACCTACTACATCGTAGTATTGAACGTTTTATTTCAAAGATGCAACGTTTACGAAATTGCAGAAGGTCTTCCCGCCAATATTATCCCAGCCATCTCTGTCATTGAGCCAAAGCATGCATTCATAATAGCGGTTTTTCCTGATGTTGCGATGTCCCCGACTCTTTGTTTCATCTTTTTCCCTACAAATCTCATATTACAAGATTAATTTCGCCAATAGCCTGGCACGTCAGAGCAGCAAGAATCATACTGAAGTTTTTGTGCCAGGAAAAACTTAAATATTGTCATGTAAGTTTCGTTTCGAGTGTGAAATCAATGATTTTCAAAAGCATTTATTGATATTGTTTCTGAATGTATAGTGGTGTACTGATTTGACATTTTGACCTGAAAGTATAGGGCACTGAAGAAAATCTAATGAAAGTTCCTATGTTACTGGAGATCAAATGAACTCAATTTAAGAGCCATGATCCAAGATAACCTTGAATGGGCCCGAGACCAATCGATAATCTTTATCAGTATCTTATAGCTCTGGAAGGAACTGGGAGCTTACGGTCCCGATAGATAAAACACACATGATTTGGTCATAACCATACTAGCGAGTTAGATAAAGAATGCTGCTGAATGGAGGGTCTTAAACGCGGGCCAGAAATAAGGTCAGAAAGACAAAAGCTATAGTCTTTTGAGATCGGCCAAAAGGTGGAATGAATAACCTCAAATAACCCACATCCGAGGACAAGTTTCCGGTTTGATGTAGCGACATCTTCCGCCAAACCCTGTTAGTGTAACATCAGCAAATACTCCAGCTGACCTGGCAGCAGGTTGAGCTCGGCCAGGTTGGGACGGTCAGTAAACCTCACTAAGCACGAGATCTCGCCGAGAACTCAGGGGACGAGACGAGACTCTTCGAAACGTCGATAACTATCGCCCATGTATTGACCGCGTCTGATGAAGTGGTGGTGCCACCAGTATTCTGTTATTTTGCTCAATTGAGAGTACTTGAAAGGATGGTTTATCAATACTCAATCATTATCTTCAAGGTTCTTAAGTGCTGTATGAATAACACATTGTTAATGTAGAAATAGGTGATGCTTATCTTCAGAGTGGGAGAGCTCTACCGGAAGAGGTGATCGGAATGTCAGATCCCTATTGGGTGCAATGTTTGTAATGTATACAAGGGCATATTCCTACACATTATGCCGTGAGGAGGTTCTTAGCTGTATCATATAGGCTTACACAGCTTAAATTTGCACGATGAAAGGAATCAGACGTAGAAAACGCGAGCGGGAAGCAATTTCCGCAGTCTTGATTTATTTCTTTGCATTATAGATTATAGATATAGAGGACAGATTTCACTCCCCGATTTTAGATTTGACTAATTTGTTATGTTTACATTTAGTGATTCCCCAGCAAATTCACATTCATCAAAACCAAGGCAGTAATAAAGAAGGAATGTTGCATGTCTTTCCCTCTAATAAGTAGAAAAAGTGCGCATATGAATGATCAAATTCAAACTCCATTACAGGGCACCCATGGTTCAAACTAGTGATTATATTGGAATCTTTGGCCTAGTTTTAATTGTAGCCCTGTCTAAATAATATTTAATTTGAGGTTGCAAACATAGCAGCTTCTCGGATAGGCAATCGTCAATATCTTGAACGGAGGATGGTGACAGCAGTGTATAAATTGGAAGCGGGGAGTCGTGTTCTGATTAATATTGAGAGGAAATGTGACAGAATCTGCGAAGGAGCGTATGTGCATAATATGTACAGCCTTTATGGGGCAGATAATTAGTCTTCAGATAAAATATCTAATCTAGGCTGAGAATCCAATTGCCTTCATATCAAAAATCCAACCCTCAGAAGCAGATATGACAACAGTGGTTCAGACAGGCAGACAGTTGCATCAATACAAAAGACTAAATATTGAACAGAACGTGACAATCTGCTCCTCATGATAAACGGATGTTCAGACAATATCTTTTACTTATTATCTTGGTTAACTCGCTTCATTCTGATTGTGTACATGCAAGTATATTCGCTTCCGAATAGCGAAAATAATGGCTATAAAATATTACACTGTGCCTATCCCGTTTTGGTCATGCACAAAAACAGACAATCGGCGCAACACAACCCCAATGGAGCAGCAGCCTGTTTATGAGTGATATATACACCTCGTCCTGACAGGAATTGACCAATAACTGACATAGATGAAAGGCACAGGCTCTCTTATACATTCGTTGTGCACATAGCACTCCACTTCCCATCACCTGCTATGCCACATGATGATAGATGGGGGTCATGAGGCTCGTTCTAATTTCCTCCTATAGGAAACATTAATTATTAAATCCCAACGAGTATTAATATTAATAATAATTGGTATTAATTGTCTTCTTCCATTTAACAGGACATCTAAGGTAATATATTACCGTGGTGATATTACTGTTACGGTGGTGATATTATGTTAACTCCATGTTAACATTAAAAAGAACTACCCTTAACTATTCTTTCCTAATCTAGGTTAGAATGCGTTCCTGCCAGAAAGGCATGGCTATCCACATAAGTGTGACTATATTATAGAGCTTTATGTCATCGCATTGAAGTGTCCATGTTGTTGTTGAAAAATTTATTTTGCCAAAAGAACAGAATCAGTGGGTCTAAACTCCCCAATAGTGGGAGAACTTTAAGCTGATTTGGGTTTTTAAAATAGTCTAACAAAAAATAGGAATAAATGATTTCAGCACTTTCGTTCGGCCAGATGATAGTTTTTACAACTATTACCTTTGAATTCACATTAGTCATTCAATGATGGGGCGGGGGGAGAAGAGTTATATATATATATATTGCGACGGTGATGAAAGGAGGAATTATGCATTCAGATTATAGACAGAATTGATTAGAGATACTCTGAAGAATACATTCTGCAACATACCCTTGAGGTGCTCTGACATTCATGCGCCTCTTCCAATAGATCTCTGACTTAAAATGTGATCCCAATGAATAGAACTTGGGAGCGAAATTTAATATGTCATTTGGAAAAAGAAGAGCAACCCTTAAAAAACACATCCATGATGGATATGGCGTATTTTTCAGTTTTGATGTAATTGTAAATGATATGCCCTAAATGAATAAAAAAAAAGATGGAATAACATCTGTGGGCCTATATGCATTGCATGATGCTAGTGCAGTATTCCAAATTTGAATGAGAGGTTGAGTTTGGATCGGGATGCTGTATTTAGCCAGCTTCTCAAATTATGTTTCGTGGTTGTGTTTTATGGGTGGATCTATAGCTCCGAGCATCCGACACGGCATCCATGTCTCTAGGCAAAACTCAGTCTAGCTGGATCGTTAAGCACAGCCCCTTCGAATCAGGGCACTCACTCGTGTTGGAACAGAAACTGAAAATCCTCCGCGGCAAAAAGATCTCTCCGACAAATTCTCTGAAGCTATTTACAGGAACCTGTTCATTATGGTAAGAGAGGAGAGGTACTGAAATGCTGATTCGACAGGTTTTCCTGCATAGGAAATTTTATTCACTGGAAATATATATATATGTACCTCCCTTGCCTATATATGTACGGAGGTAGCTATTTGTGTGCCAATAAAATGGTTGTTCTGTATATCAGACGAGCAACACATGTATAGATTACAGGGAATTAGCCATATAATTACCTCGCATCTATAATTTCGTGTATAATAAGGGACATAATGGGGGTAATGGAACATACAACCCATTTGCAGATACATGGAAGTTGCTTTTATAATCCAATTCGCCAGTGTAAAACATGGATATAGACCTTCATTTCCTATCGATGAACAGGACTTTGAGAGTAATACCTTTCAGCAGAGTATTCCTTTTATCAAGTTCTCATTGCCCAAGCAAACTATTTAAGCAGCTCTTTTCGTATAACGAGTGTCCTTGAAAAATGCTCTTGCAGTCAAGATTTTAGGTGGACTTAAAATTGAGATAGAGAAAATAGGACTTCCATCCACATACAGAAAAACTAAGCAAGTGCGCTTTTAAAATAATGCAAGAATGGTTTGGATTATATTCATTGATTTTGAGGTCGACATAAAAACAACTTAAAGCCAATTTAGTCAGATTTATAATCACGGAACCTGAAAGTTCTTCTAATGTTATGCCTTCCATATCCATATAATATACGGAAAGAGCTATTTCTACGAAAAGAGGTAGAAAAGAAGGGTTTCTTAGGTAGAAAAGAGGGGTTTCTTTGTCTCACATGTTCTCGGAGGACATTATATGTGGTTTGTGAAAGTATCTGGGAAAATGTGATTTTGAAGCCTTTTTTAAATTGCGATCTCTACACTCTTTTTATAGCCTGGGCAAGCCCCTGTGAGATACTACATCATTTCCCCCAACCTACGTCCAGGGGACCTAACTAAATGCAGTGGAGTGGGAGAGTGAAGAAGCGGGTGTAGGAATAGGAGAGGGGGAGGGGGAGGGAAAGAAGAAGGGGGAAGAAAGGAGGGAAAGAATGTAGGGGAAGGGAGAGAGGGGAGGGAGAGAAAGGTGGGAGGGGGAGCATGAGGAAGAGGGGAGGGAGAGAGGGGGGGAAATCGGAGATGGGGTTGGGAGAGAAAAACAGATATGAAAGACAGAGAAGAGGGGGGGGGGGAGGGAGAGGGGGAAGTGTGGAGAGAGAGGGTGACCGTCCAGAGGACGGGTACTTTGCTAGTGATACTATAATCGTGGTCTTATAGTTGCACTCTCAGTTAGCATCAATAAAAAACTAAAGGTTTTCTAATTTTTATTCCGTTCCTTTCCAACCTAAAAGTCATTAACCTAACTTTATGAGGTTTTTGTCCAATTGTTTTTGCTGTAGGGTTTCATAAACATTTATATTTCGACACCCGCCAAAATCTTTTCCTGCGGTCGTCTCGCTTATTATCGCTCATCGGGGCTTGTTTCCCCTCGGCCGATTCGACCTAAAGTTCTTGTATAATCATACAACAGTAGCACGATATTGATTTGATGAATTCAGTCCTATAAGTCATAAGAATTCCTATGGTGATGTTTGATATTGATCAGTGTTATTCCAAGTTGCAGCCACCGTATCAATAGCTCTTTTCTATACATTAGATGCACTTGGATCATTAGATACAGTATTCATCTTTACTCTTCTATGCAAACATAAATGACAGAAATATACTAAAAGGAGTTGGATTCAAAAAGGTTGGCTTTGAAACCACATATATATATAGCTCCCATTCAGTATAGACATGTACAGACGTGTACAGAAACCTTAGAGTAAGAGCTCTCTCTCTCTCTTTCTCTCTGACTCTAATCCGCTACTGATTAGATACCTATGATCTAAAGATACCGATGTTTATGTTTTAAACCATACACAATTCTGAAGTAGCTAGAAGCTTCCGGATGGATCAAAGAACATGTTCACCTTGCCAGCTTTAGTACTAGCCCCCTTAAGCCCAGCCTCATTAGTACAATGTGTCCAGGAGTTCAGGAAGTATCACACCCTGCCTGAGTAAGAAGGTATTATAGAATGAAGCACTCTAGCCATTCCAAAATCGCTATTTACTGGACATAGTTTTCTTCATTTCAAGCATTTTAACGATCAAATCACTCATCACATAGTTTAGGAATAATCTGAAAGCATGATTTCAATATGGAAAGAATATATCTTATGAATTGGATAGTCAACCATTACGGTTTTCGCCACTCAGGATATATCTTCACAATCGGATTTGGGATAATCAAATGAAAGAAAGAACATGCGGCTACACTTTTAGAAAGAACATAGCATTATGGACATCAATGTAGTGTATCCCACAGATTTAATAAAGTTGGATATATATTTAAGTGTTTTGGTAAGTGTGAATAAGATAGTATCACTTCCATAACTTGAAAACTATTAAATTAATCTGAAACTATGATCAAACAAGGTTTCATGGACTATCAAACAACTGAATATAATGGATTGCTGAACAAACAAATGTTGGAAGTGCGACCTCACCTGTGCAAACATTCAGCAGTTAATCTCTATGATCAATGACGATATTGTTACAGCCGATTCTACACCTGTGCTCTACTAAAAAATGTTATTCTTGTAGGTCCCCATCGTTAAGATGACTATCCAAATAGCAATCTTGTTCAAAAATAGGATATCACTTTTCGGCATGTATACATGTCTGATCATTCACTAGTATTGATGATTACAAAAATATGATATGATAATATAATATTATATTTCTTTCCACCTTGATTGTCTTTTTGTGATTATTCAACTACCCTAACAGCTTTTGAAAAGGCACGATCGAAATATTCTCGTGCTTTCTGGTGCACTCTAAAATTAATGGTGGCCATAGGTAGCAACCTACTAAATTTAATATGATTGACAAGACAGTCTCATTTGTGTACTTTCGCACAATATCAAGGTGCTTAGACGTAACTTCATGCATTATATCTATACTGCATTGAGCTTGAGTGGAGGACAGTTTACTCCCCATTCACAACCAAAACTACCTTCATTTCCAAATTCGTCCCAGCTATGGATATCAACCAAACAATTTTATTTATATCATTTAATGGCAGACTAAATTTAACGTGGATGATCAGACACCAATTAGTGAACTTCCGCACAATTATGAAGGTGCTTAGACGTGCTATAGCTGGCTTTTAAAATTCAACCAGAAATGTAACTATATAAATAGTACGACTCAGTCTGATAAGCCCCGAACTAGTTGAAGTATAGGAATCTTAAAGGGAGAGAAAGCCTCCTCCGACCTATTTGACACATGATGATTTACACTGTGGTGAATGGACCCCGGCTCTTGTATGCTATGCAGACCAAACACGCGTGATTGATGTTTCGTTGGATTGACCCTTGTCTTAACAAATATATCACGTTACAGGCTTAGGGGTCAGTACTAACGGACATGGCTCATTGTAAGGGTTAGTTCCACAGAAGCAGAGACCCTAGTTCATGAATGAATAATGTAATGGCATGATAGGCAACTCCTCCTTGGCATCTCATTTGGACGAGGGATATAGCCTGAAGTACCATTCAGAATGTGTTGTTGGCATTTCACCCCTAATATGGATCATGCGCTTTCTCTAAAAGATAGCTCTGAAAGCATTTATATTGGCAAGAATGTTGGTATATTAAATGTGTGTAAATCGATACTAAACCATATGCTATCGTATGAAAGCCTTTAATCTCATAATATATGTCTCCTAGGCCAAGTAACCCAGCCATTTCATGGCTGCAGGCATTGGTCTGTGTCATAGCCCCTATCACCTTGCTACCATAATTATGGTTCTCAGTCCAGCAAGTCAGTTTTGATTTTATTCCCTACACCTACCATATTTTACCCGGCTGTTTCTATAGTCCAAGCATTGCAGCTGCTTTTTCATTGGCCATATAGAATCTACCGTATACGCTAATTTGAAATAGAGGGATGCCAGACCTATGTCAGTGTCACTGCGTCAAATGAATACTTTTGAACAGATAACTACTTTTAAGATGGACTAGTATGGAGCTCCAATCAGTAATGAGCTTTGATTTGTTATTCTCCATAGGCGTCACATTTGACAATGTTATTCTCAGCTTAAGTAGAAGAAATGCATAAACTTAATTAATCTACTATTGAGAGTAATCATTTACATTTGCAAAGGGAGAGAGGCCTCCTTTTACATAACCCCTGTCATATATATAGACGTTTGGCGACTCCCTCTTTCTATACATCGATAAATTGCCCTCAAAGTCACTGACCCTTCCCGCATACCCTATTTGTAGTGGGCCTTGTTCTTTTGAACCTATCGTATCGAGCTAATTACAAGATGTAAACATACTGCTGAAGGAAAGATTTACGACAGTTTAAGCACAGATGGTTTAGAATCAACCTAGAATCAGCCGTATCCCCGATGAATTTAATTAAACTAAATTCTGTTATAATGTAGTCCAGTATTTATGAAATCGTTTATACAACTTATATCCTTGTCATCTAAAAATAACAAGGCTTTATTTCATTTATCAAGGCAAATCAAGTTGATTCACATGGAGTATTATAGACAAACATTAATTATCGTTCAATGGGTAAGCATCACAAGGATGCTTGAAATATTTAGATTCCTATAGTGTTGATGCAAACGATATGCATTGGTTTCTTTGTGAGCATTTATTTTGCTTAAGAAGATATTGATGTCCTGCATTGAGTTGGAACCAATAGTCCCTCATGTTGCGAAGTTTGGACCAGTACGGCAGCCTAGGCATTGGAATAAAAAATCTCAGAGGGAAGTACAATCCATCTCATTCCATCTCCTCATTTACCATACATTTAATGCTTTATTTTGGGGGGCTATGAATACAGATGAGTAAATGTATTCCAGCTGAAAACCGGCACCACAAATGGCTT
This sequence comes from Sthenelais limicola, assembly GCA_942159475.1. Taxonomy (NCBI): domain Eukaryota; kingdom Metazoa; phylum Annelida; class Polychaeta; order Phyllodocida; family Sigalionidae; genus Sthenelais; species Sthenelais limicola. The sequence continues at coordinate 57,993,291 of OW804098.1, forward strand.
CTCAACTGAAAACTCACCTTGATTGCCAAATGGAAGGAAAATCCGCTTTTGAAGGAACTCTGATTAGGTGGGAATCTGTATCGCTCGAAAATGAACGCAAATCCAACTATCAATTACCAGATCTCCGTTACCTTCTTCGGCTGTTAACAGATTTAAGTGATTTAACAGATTTATTGAAATGTCTCTTGATGATTTTGGCGTTATCAGATGTCTTGATGGTTTAAAAGTTATCAGATGAAAATTGGAAAAATCCCTTGTAGTGGTTTTTGCCAATGATATTTGGCTGGAAATTCGCCTATTCGTTTCAGCCATTCAAGGCTTTTTCCAATGGTCCATGGCTATTATTTCCCTTGTGGAATGCCATTGAAATCAAATATCAATTCAAGAGACGGGTTTTTAAAATAAAATGACACATCTTTGTAAGAGAATGCTTTAACCTTTCAACATACTTAATTAATGTCGCTTCTATTGCATCAGATGAATAATACTCACACCGTTGATATTTCTCATATATGCCCATAAACAATTTCCTAAACCGTTACTCTGCACCTTGAAATATCAAGTTCGGCATTCCTTCACATATATATGTATATATATATATATATAACAAGCAGATTGTTAAAAATAATCCGGTAGCTAATGTAGCTTGGATATATTTATGTAATACGCAGAGAAAACATGTAAATGTAATACAATTAAAAAAATTTCGACTCGATATAATGGGAAATAACTCTGAATGTAAACTAAATTAACTGGTTTAATCTTGACAAAAGGAAGGACAATTGAAACAGTTATATTTGTAGGGGAATCCATCAAAGAAAACAAGTCGACAAAATCAAGACAACAAAAGTGACCGTAGTTTGAATCTCAAACATGAACTTTATAGAAGGACTATAAAATCACAAAACTTCGAACAATCACATAATTAATCATCACAAACTTTTTCCTTATTTTATTATGTTGGGCTATCTGGAAGACCTGTTTTCAGAGGATAAATTAAAGCCCGGTTCCGAAATGTTGTTATGAAATGTATGATGAAATGTCAAATGTATGTAACGGAATTTTGGAATAAAAATCTTTATATATATATATATATGTCGCTCTGAAATTTGAAGAGGATCGATCCATCGTCAGTTCCTTGAAAAGTATTCTGATAGATAAGATGAAAAAAGGCATCGAATGGGCGATATTGACGGTTATTAGAGCCTTTCATGGGATAAATTACGGGCTTTCATGGTCGTCTTTCTCTCAAGTCGGGCCAGTGTCTAGATTCCCGGTTTAAACTCGGAGGCTTACACGAATTCGAGTCACTGGATTCTCAGGAGACAACCTACCCTTGACTGCGAGGCACTGTGTCATGTAATAAACGGTATGCACGATGCATTATTCAATAATTGGGTTTAAAAGGCGCCTTCACTGTATGAAGAACTTGCGGCTTTACCACAGATGTACTAGACACACATATATACATATATATATGGTCAGTTCTCACAAAGTGAGTACACAGGCTATTTTGAACCCCACATGGAAACCAGTTTATTGTATATGAATACATCTTATACCAAACGATGCACCTTATATAGACGTTTCATGGGACATACACTTTTATACAGCTAAAATAAAAAATGGCCGCCCTATAGGCTGAAAACCACCTAAATTACACACTTTTCTAAAGAGAAAAAAATAGTTTTGTCAAATAAAGTTTACTCAGCATTGTACAAAACATAAACTGATTAAAACATGCATCTGTAATAATGCTCCCACCAGTTGGTTATACATACATACAAAATATATTGCTTCAAAATATTTTCAATTTCTTTTAATTCACTTTTTGATTTGGGAAATTTTAACGTTGCCATCCCAATGCTCTTTTAAAGTGGTTGCCAAAGGATCAAAAATAAATATTTAGTGAAAATTTGTTCATGGAATGTAATCTCCAACAACTCTATTTTAAATTGAAATATTGACTAATCACATACTCAAAAAACTGTTTCAATGAGAACTGAATCATTAAAAAAAGGTCATGTTGGGGAAGTCTTAACGTTGCCAACCCAACAACATTCATGTGGAAACTGTTCCTAAACAATTTTAGATTATCTAATGAAACTTAGTCATTTTAAAATGAACTATAAGGAGGTTTATGTCATAGAATTTTAAATTTCAACCTAACAATTTTTCTGCTATTTTTGGACCAAATTAAGTTGGTGTTGCCACCCCGATGCAGCATCGGGTGGCAACAAAAAATAATGGTACAGAATAATTTTAGTTGAGACCAATGAAATGTAATATAATGGGAAAGCTATGTCATTTTGCTATAAGAATCAATGACATGGCCTTGTTCAAATATTCATGCTTTCTCAAAATCAATATTTAATATTGATTTTGAGAAAGCATGAATATTTGAACAAGGCCTTTGAATTTAAGTGTCAAAAAAATAATACGATTTTCAAATGTAGTTCCTAAAAATAGAAAAATGATAAAAAAATCCAATTTTCAACCAATGTTTCAGTTGAAACGTTAGCTTAACGATAGAATAATAAACAAAAATACTGAATTCTAAAAATGGCCTTTATTACCACTACAATGTTTCTATCTAAAAGCATTGGTATAGCAACGTTAGAAAATGAATATCACACCAAATACACAGTTTTTAGAATTAGTGTTCCCAATTTTTGTTTTGAACCCTTCAATATATATGTACAATGGTATGTGCGAATGGCAAGAAGTTTCAATGCATTTGAATTTTTAGCCAAAATACCCCCGTGTACCCAGTTCATGATACTGACCATATATATATATATATATATTATATATATATGTTCATGGATCAAAAGAAGAAGTGTACAAGGTGAACAACTGAACAAGACGCATGGTGGATTCATGTATTGTAGTACATACTATATGAATTATATTATTATTATTATACAACTTTTATTCCATATCAACATATACACATGACAATAAAGAATAGGGCTATTACTCCCTGTCCACTGGAGATCTTCCTGGTAGCCCTTAAATAAACAATTAATAAAAGAATGCGATATCTTAACTAATTATATCTTTGCAGAAAATATTGTGTCTCTGTGTTTTTCTAAAACAAATTGTCATTGGTTTGTCCTATTTGCGATGACGATTATTAATGTCTGTAGATTATAGTCCTGGTTATGAGGATTGCTAGAATCATCTCATGTTCATTTTTATTATATTTCTTATTGTCTTTTGTCTTTTGTTCCTAATCTTGTGCTTGATGTTCTTGGGTGTTCTTGACACAGTAGTTGAACAGACTTGTTTCTCTTTAACCTGATTGATGTTGATTGATGTTATTATTTCGGTATAGTAAATTCAATGATGCACTGCAATAAATCATTAATTGTACTACAATGACATCTTCTCTATATTCTTTGATTGTTAACATAATGAATAACATTTTGATTAAAATCCTCAGACTGTGGTTTATCATTCCTACATACATCATTCTCATGCGCATCTATCACTTTGAGTGAAATAATACTCTTTCTGTTTAAACCAATATTATTACCAAGGTACCTTGATGCACCTACAATATCGTCCAAGACTTGATTTGAGTATATTAGCCCTGTACTGGGTTTATTGATATTCTACGTAAAAGCGATTTACCGCAACAAATAATGAAAATAGTGTGAAAAATCCTGTCCTTTACTGGTAGGGTTCTATTTAATGATTGAGGTGATTATTCAACTCATCCGGCCTCGAACTGTCCTATCCTGTACTGGTTGGACGTAACAAATTTTAATAATTTTCATAGCTGACAATAAGATAAGGTTGTATAAACAGTGAACATTAAACAGTAATATCGTCCCACCCCTCCCAACCCTCATCTATTCTACCGATGTTTCGGTCTTAGTGGTAAGACTTACGTGCCTACTTACTTCCCCCCTCCCCTACATACATATATTATTGCAGATTGTCCGAATTGACTTACACAAGATTTCACAGAAGCCATAGTGCCCTTTATATAGGCATATTAGAGGGTAGAACCTCCTCAGATTTAAGAAAACTGTCGTTCTCCTTAGGATATACATTTTTTTAACCACTTTCTAAAAGCTTCCCTTGTTTTTATGTCTCTTGGTTGTTGTGGCAGGGCGTTCCATAATAATGGCATTCTATATATATACGATTTTTTATAACTTTCACATTTTGGTATTGGAACTTTCAATTTTTTGCCTGCACTTAATCCTCTCAAGTTTATTTGTCTATTATCAACATATTTCTTATTCAGAGACCTCCTGAATGCTAATTCTAAGGTGTGCCCTTGTCTCCTAGTATTAAGCGAGAGCGTCTCAGTTTGTATATGTATTTCTTTGGTACTCGTATACCTGGGGAGTTTGAGTGGAATTTTTATCGCGGAGTTTTGCAGAGACTGAAGTCTGTCTAAATATCTTTGGGGGGTGGATTGATAAAATATATCCCCATAGTCTATATGTGGTAAAATAGTAGCCTTGTATAATAACATTAACGTTTTGGTGTCACAGACTCTGTATAGTTTTGATAATGATTTCAGTTTAGTTTGTATGGCATGAATTTTCCTTTCCATAAAAGTTTTGAAATTTAATTGGCTGTCAATCTCCACTCCCAGAAATTTGTAGTACCCAACCTCCTCAAGAGTACACTGGCCTATCTTATAAGATTTTACATTTGTTTTCTCTGGTCTTAAGCTAACAGTCAAATATTTACATTTTTTGATGTTCAAGGATATCTTATTAACTGCACACCAATTAACAATATTATCAAGGTCTGTTTGTAATCCCCTATTCATCCCTGTATTTTTTTCCCTTTTTTCATAGATAACAGTATCGTCAGCAAAGTGCTGGATTTGACAATTCTTTACAACCTTATGTAGATCATTTACATACAATATAAATAGTAGCGGTCCCAAGGCAGTTCCTTGGGGAACACCGCAACTAACCTTTTGTAGTGAAGAGAGACTGCCATCTAAGGCTACACACTGGGACCTATCATGTAAGTAATTTTTTAACCAATTTAAAGGGCCATTCTGTAATCCGAATTTCTTTAGTTTATCAATTAAAATATCATGGTTAACGGTATCAAAAGCTTTTTTGAAATCAAGGAATATTAAATCAGTTGAATTTTTATTATTTAAATTTTGATAAGTGTATGAGAATAGGTGGTCCAGTGCGTCATTGATGGACTTCCCGCTCCGAAAACCATATTGGGCGTCACATAATAATTTGTTACTTTCTACATAAGATGCAAGCTGACTTTGTACGCAGCTTCCTAGAATTTTAGCTGGAAGACTAATGCATGATATAGGCCTATAATTACCTGTGTTGTTTTTGGCCCCTTCTTTGAATAATGGAGTAACTATTGCAGATTTAAAATCCACTGGTACTGTTTCTGTCTGAAGTGATAGGTTAAATGAATACGCGAATTGGCTGCTCAAGGCTTTCATACAAGGTTTGAGTATTCTCGTCGGCATAAATTTTAGACCAGAGGCTTTATAATTTCCAACTTTAACTAACGCTAATTCAACGGTGGCACATGTTATGACATTAAAGTCAAATTTACTATCCATCTTGTCCGTCACTTCATCTTCTTTTATTGTTTCACCCCTATCTATTTTATTCGCTAAATCTGGTCCCACGCCCACAAAGTACCTATTAAATTCTTCCGCTGCAGACAGCCCAGTGAGTTTTTCCCCTTTCTCTGTAGAGATTGTTATTTCCTCATTTTTATTCTTACACTTGTCACTCGATCAAATAGGTTTAATAATTTCCCAGAATTTGTGAGGTTCCGACCTGGAAGCCTCTATCTGGTCTTTTAAATAATTACCCTTAGATTTCCTCACTTCTTCATTCGCCCTACACCTTTGTCTCCTTGCTTCTACCCAGTCAACCTCTAATCCCGTTTTTTTAGCTTTCGTATACGCTTTGTCCCTACATTTTGTCATGTTTATAATTTCTTTTGTATACCAATCAGGAGTCCTATTTACATTCTTAAATTTCTTTATGGGACACATCCTGTTGAGATAGAACTCGATTTTTGAATACAATATTTCCCATGCCCTATCAACTTACCTGGCTGAATAGAATTCCGTCCAGTCCAAGTCTTTCAGTATCTCTTGAAGTATTTTTATGTCGAGGTTTTTTGTATTCCTAGCTTCGAAGGTTGTTTGGATATACTTGTTCCTCTCTTTTTTTACTTGTAAGAATACTGGAAGATCATCACTAAGATTGTAATTAATTGCTCCACTTTTGTTTATATCTTCTAGGTTGGTATATATATATGGTCTATTTTAGATTTTGACTTTTTACTAATTCTAGAGTGTACTTTGACAGCCTGCTGTAGATTGTATTTACTCAGTAGAGTATTGAACCTGTCCGCCTGCTTTGTTTTTCCCGACTCTATTATGTCTGAATCGTAGTTATTGTATATTATACAGCTATCTATTATATCTATTACATAAATAGCAATAGGCGATTTTTTTGCCACAGATATTCTTGGAATTTGTGATGTGACACTTTATTACGGCTATATATAACCTAACGGGTTTTGGACATGGTCAACTATACACCACCTGTAGTGGTCAGTGTGTACTGCTGCCTGCTTCCTCAGATCTCCTACCCACCCTTTCAAGAACACACCTGTTGCTGTCGACTGGCAAGGGGTTTAGGGTTATATTCCATAATGTCTGCAGCTTATTCAACAAGTTGGATTACATTAAGCTTGAATACCTAAATGGCGTATATGACGTGGTTGCCATAGTAGAAAGTTGGTTGAGCAAAGATGTAACAGACTCAATGTTGTATGTAAGAGGTTACAAATTTATTAGACAAGACAGAAGAGAGAAACGTGGAGGCGGAATTATACTATATTGTAGAGAGGAGTATTTGATAGAACATATAATCGAATTGAGCTTGTCACATAATGATCTAGAAATTCTCACTTGCAGAGTAAAACCGGGTAAGAGAAAAAAGATGATTATATCTGCTGCTTACCGTCCACCTAATGGATCAACTGCAGGTTTCTTCACGAAATTAGGAGATATCCTTAATCTAAGTGCGGGGAATATGCATAAAAAATGTAAATATATGATCGGAGGTGATATGAACATTGATTTAAAAAAGGTCAATGGGAGCAGTAGACGACTAAATTCAATGTTAGACCAATATGGGTTGATACAGCATATAAATACTTACACACGTATTTCTGTGAAGTCTAACAGTTTGATTGATATGATAGCCTCGAACTGTAACCATGTGAATAGAAGTGGGACTATCGCTGACAATATAAGTGATCACCTACCAGTCTATCTAATATTAAAAAAAAAGAGAGCTAGAAAAAATAAAGAGAATAAATCCTTCTTTATCAGACCAACTAGCAAAATGAAATATCAAGACGTTAAGTCAGAGTTTGAGAAATTAGAAGATGTATTTGGTGAGAATGCTGATATTGACACAACTTGTGAGAGTCTTATATCCAGTATGAAGTATGTACAAAATAGTCTGTACCCTTTGGAAGAGATAACTCCTAGGCAAGAAGGTGAATTGAATGACAGAACTTTATCTAGTTTAATCAGAAGGAAAAATAAAAGCTTTAAAAAAGCGCTGAAAGGTAAAAATCCTGTTGATTGGACAAATGCAAGAGAATTAAGAAACCAGGTAAAGAGTAGGCTAATAAAGCTGAAACTGGATCTTATAAATGACATCTGCAACAGATATTCAAAAAATGATAAAAAGTTCTGGAAAAAAATCGCTGGTATATTTGGCATTGGAAATAATAGAGATAATGGTCACAATGGTGAAGTAATCACTAGTGAAGGGGAAACTCTGGTTGGTAAACAATGTGTTGACTATATTAACGATTATTTTTGTAAGATCAAACCAATGTCTACGCCAGAGGAGATAACAACAGAGTATGAATTTCCTGAAGTATTATGGGAAGAAGATATCCTAGAAGGTGATGTTGTCAAAATAATAAAGGACATAGAGGATTCGAAATCTAGTGGGATTATAGACCTGAATACAAAGTTTGTGAAATATTCTCTGCTGGCATGTATAACTAAATTCGTGATGTTATTGAATAGGATTCGAATAAGTGGGTATTTTCCTAGATCTTGGAAGGTTGCAATTTGTGCAATAATACCTAAAAAGGCAGGTTCGAAGAGAGTGGATGATTTCCGAGCCATATCGATATGTCCAATCCTTGGAAAAATCATGGAAAGGCTTATTTCGAATAAATTAGAAGACCACCTTAGTAACATAGAATATTTGAGTGAGCATCAATTTGGATTTAGGGTCGGTATGGGGGTTGACAATGCAATGTCAGCCTTTCTAAACTATGTATTTAAGTATAAGGATTTGGGAATTGACACACTTGCTGTATATTTTGATTTAGCCAAGGCTTTTAATTCAATTAACGTTAGTATATTGATAAAAAAGCTAAAGCTTATCGGTGTGAGTGATGTATTTCTTAAATTACTTGAATCATATTCTACAGATAGAAGACAGTGTGTGAAGGTTGGAGATAACATATCAGATATCCTACCATTGACAGCAGGAGTGGCTCAAGGGTCAATCCTTGGGCCGACATTGTTTATTATATATATCAATGATTTAAGTAAAGTTGCATTCAGTGGTAAAATAATTATGTACGCTGACGACTGCGTTTTATTACACCCCAGGAGAAATGAAAATGATTTAGTGGAAATCCAAGACGACATTAATAAATTTAATGTTTGGGTTGGAAAAAATGGTCTGAAAATTAATATCAACAAGACAAAATTGCAGAACTTCATTGGTGCTAGAGGTAGAAAAAATGATTACCATTTGTATGCCAATGGAAGCAAAATTGATGTAGTAGAAGAGTTTCGTTATCTGGGGTTCCAGTTAGACAGTAAGCTGAATATGAGCCAACACATAAATATCACTTGTATGAGAGCAACGAATCTTAAGAAAAGGTTGAGGAAAATCAGGTTCTTTATTACGAAAGAGCTGGCTATTACAATTTATAAAACTTATATCCTCCCTGTCATTGAATTCGGAAATTTTGCTATCGATCTTGCATCTTCTCATAATGTTCGAAGATTGCAAATAGTGCAGAATGACTGCTTAAGGATTGTAAGAAGTGTTAGAGTGAGAGAACAACGAGTTAACAATTATGATCTACATAATTCTTGTAAAATTTTACCACCCTGTTATAGGCGTTTACAGAGGAATTATAGTCTCTTCTGGATGGAAAGGAGAACGCAGGATCCACGCAGGCATGGATATGACATGCGTGATCCTGCGCGTCTCCAAGTACACCAGTGGAATAAGGAAGGAATAAGGAGGAGTAGTATAGCCAGAATAAGAAGTCTGTGGAATCTACTTCCCTTAAATTGTAAGGTAATTATTGACAAAAAATTGTTCTCTGTGTCTGTTAAAAAATTACTTGCAGAATTGTATTACAATACTCAAGAGATTTGGACGGTGAATGAACAAGGAATAGCTAATTGAACTTGAAATTGAATTGTATCGGATTGTTGTATCTAGATCATAGAAGTAGTGTGAACCCCTTGCCTATTTCTCTATATATATAATAATATATATATGTTGCACATACAATAATGGCGGATTATATGTAATTGATATGAACATTTGATGTTACAAACCTAACGGACTATAGTAAGTAGAGATGCGTCGGTGATGGTTTTAAAATCATATATTGTTCTTAGCAAATGTTCTTCTGTACATTGTAATCGATACTTAGTGAAATACGATTGTTATTATTACCTGGTAATCTAAGCCATACATAGAAGAGATTATAAGATGTGATGTAAAGAAATTATTGTTATGTTTTTCCAGTAAATCAGCGACGGCTGAGATATAGTGTACCAAGTTGCATAATGTTTCTCGCTGAATAAAATAATTTAAATACAAATTGCTTGTTTTGTATTTTTTTCTAAATAAAGGGCGGCTCACGTGACTGCCATCTAGGTGGCCTCCCCGTGGCTGTGTCTCCTATGCCTTGTCTTCTACGTTCATCCATACCGGAATACATGGAGTTTGTGAAGGTATCTGGGGTGAGAATGTGCTTTTGAAGCCCTTTTAAATCGAGATATTCACACTCTATTTATTGCTTGTTGTATGGAGCACATGACCCATCATATGACCGTCACTTGAATGGAAACCTAATGATGTCATGCCTTCGATGTCTCAGTAATGATGGACCCTGACAATGGGAAGAGAGATGGGGGTGGAGAGGGGGAAGGAGGAAAAGGAAGAGGAAGGGGAGATAGCAGAGGGGGAAGAGAAGAGGAGAGATGTAGGGAAGGAGAGAGAGCAGAGGGGGAGGGGGAAAAAAGAAGAGGGCAGGGAGAGGTTGGGGAGAATCGGAGAGGGGAAGGGGAGGGAAAAGAGATGATATGAGGGATATAGAGAGAAGAGGGAGAGGGGAGAGGGGCAGCGGAGGGAGAAGAAGAGAGAGGAGAGGGAGAGAGAGAAGAGAGGGGAGGGAGAGAGGGGGAGGGAGAGAGCAAAGGAGAGGGTGGAGGGAGGTGAGTGGGAGACGGGGGGAAAGAGGGCAGGGAGAGGCCAGGGAGAGGCCAGGGGGAGGGCAGGGAGAGGAAGAGAGTGGGTGAGATGGAGAGAGACGTGTGTGGGTCGGGGGAGAAGGAGGGAAGAGGGTCCCTTAGACTAGACTTTTAAATTACAAGTTAGTTACATTCGACGGCAGTTGCTGGGTTACTCGGGATATAATGTATGAATTATCGTATTATTAGTATTATTGATTAATCTGCCCTGGTACCTTTTAGAAAAGTGATTATCTAAGAATTTCTGACAGACATTTCTGACCTTCTGGTGCATTGATGGTGCATAATCCTGAGGCGTATAGAACTATTAATTGAGGTAATTTTAGTCAGGCCTTATTCGTTCGCTAGCTCAACAATGGTTGCTTGCAATTTGCATACAATTGGTCAAAAATCAAACCCTATAGTTAGGTATGCTTGCGATCCAATAGCGAGTGATTGCAAGAGCTCTTCTAGTTGGTCTCAAGTACGATTTTGATCTCACTGCCAGTGAAACATTGTGCACTGCCCCTTGCGATCGAATTGCTTAACACTTCGTGTCCTACTTTTAGTATAATAATACTAATCGAGAATGTTTAAATATAGATATCATATCTAAATAGAGCAATTGCCTTTAATGTCATATGTATACAACACCACGGCACAGTCTCGCTGTTAATTATTTTCATCACTTTCTAAATTACATTACTTCAGCCTGGATTTACCAGCATCTATGCAGCATAATATGTGACAGTCTCTGGGATTTCCAGTCTTCGCTGACAGGGCAGTAAATTATACGTGTATTCTTGTTGGATAATAAGAACACAGGTCTTACTCCAGTCCTTCTCCTCCGTTAATTACACCACGAAATAACGAAAGTGAAAAAATCGACAAAATACTTCTCGAATTATAAAAACCAGGTTTAATTTCATTAAAGAGGATGGAAGCCTGCATAGAATAACGAATTAAAAATAGATTAAACCAAGACGAAGAGCGAGAGAAGAACTCAACTCATATTAATTGGAGAGAGCTGACGCAAGATGTCTCCAAAGTTTCCAAATAAGACACTTGCTGCTCTCATTCCTGTCATGTCTTTGTTTTTCTCTCCTCTTCGCTCACCTGATATAGCTTAATTAGTTACCCAAAGGGGAATCACCCTTCTGCGATCCGATCTAACATTCCTTATACTATCGTAGGATTAGTATTTCTATTTCCTCCAAATGGACGTCAATTACCATTGCTAGCATTGCAAGGTGCTGCCAGATATATACATTTATCACCGGTTGTAGAGGTATAACCCCAAACAATCCAATTTTCAGCTTAGTTCACAGCTTGAATGCGTTGCCCTCCCCACTGAACGTAGTAGTCTCATCTATCAAGCCTTGCCTCAATGCTAGACAGGAGGTCGTATTAGTGCATAATGTAGATAGAATGGTGATATATGGCTGTGTGTACGCGTACGTGTCCAGGTTTGACTGACATCGTTAGATTGCAGTCTACAACGTAAGGTTGGGTATCTGTATACAACCCTATCAACACCACTACATTCCATCATATATATATATGATGTTTATACATTACAGATAGGGAGATAGAGATGCAGAATCTATATAATCTCTGCCATATATAGTTTATATGCAATATGTATCAACTCCATAAATGATTCATGATTTGAATTGAATTTATTCGCTATTTCTTTCCGAAATTGGCTCTCCATATTGTCTTATTCCTCAGGTCTCAATAGAGTCCATATGCATATATATATAGAATTGAATGTATTCCTTATTTCTCTCCGAAATTGATTGTCCATTTTATTATTCCTCAGGTCTAAGTAGATGCCATCTTATGATGTGTATGTACATAGAGGGAGAAGGAGAGAGAATATAACTCTCTGGATGCAGAATCTATAACATTTTTGCAAATATATAATGTATGCAATATGTCTCAATTCCATAAATGATTCGTGTAACCAAGCCATCGATGGGGATATTTGGCCACGCCCTGGCCTGTTCTTCCATCCATGTCATACCCCTCTTTGTGACGTCGCTCCATTTATCATATATGGACCAATCAGGAGGCGCCTTTTCTCCTTGGACACCTCAGTACACATTTGTATTCTATTATCCACTTTGCTCCCATGCAGCACCATTGTGGACGGTTGTGTCCTTGTGTTCTAAAAAATCCTTTTCTTTTTACTGTTTATTTATTTGTTATGTTGAATAAACCATTGCTTCCCATGGTTCAGGCCACACTACGTCTTGATCTCAGCTTTGTTATATATATATATGAATTGAATTGAATGCATTCCTTATTTCTCTCCGAAATTGGTTGTCCATTTTTGTTACCCCTCAGGTCTCACTAAATTCCATCATATATACATAATGATGTACATATAGGTACATAGGGAGAGAGAGAGAGAATATAACTCTCTGGATGCAGAATCTATATCATTTCTGCAAATATATAATGTATGCAATATGTCTCAATTCCATAAATGATTCATGAATTGAATTGAATTGAATGTATTCCTTATTTCTCCCCGAAATTGGTTGCCCATTTCTTTATGCCTCAGGTCTTTCAACGGAAATGAAATTGGTAAATGAGATTTTCTACCGCTAGCTGCGAGTGCAGTTTAACATTGCATTACATTGACAGATATCCCAAGAGTACTCCCCCCTTTTCCCAAATAAGCATCTGAGTCCGTTTAAAGCCTTGTGTAAAGACAGAAAGGGGAAGCAGCATTTCTTTACCACAAAGGAAAGGATAGCTGAGTAAATCATTGCTAAGGATTTGGTTTTAGAACATTGATGATCTGCTGTTGACGGGATTGTCTCATTATATTAGCATAAATGCATATGTATCGTGTATATATATATTATGCATATTAAACATGAATAAATCATAACGATTAACTGTCAAGGCAGTTCTAGTACATGTGGTAACATACTGAGGATACCAGATCTGGTTCATTCCAACAAATTCTTTGTTTTGATCTAGAATTTTGTTTTCACAATAATATCAGTTCTATTTAATAATACATACCATTATCATATCAATTATTATGACTATGAGAATACAATTAGAAGCACGCCGTGTCAGGTGGAGGTTTAGTTTTAGAGCATCCAAGGAATAGTATGTATTGAATCTTAGGGATGCTTTCTCATGACGTTTTTATCTGGTTATGGAATCAAAGAAAAGTATTGATATAATCGAATCTATATAATTATAAAATTAATAGTAGTCAGTAAACACCAAAACTGTACTGGAGTGATATCATGAATGTTCATGTATAGAAGAACTATTTAAAATATTTTCTCTTCCTGAATGGCGAGACATACAAATGTATGAAATAATAAACAGGATATATATTCTTAGTGTTATCGCGGCTGTAGCTTCTCTATACGTATATCGTATGAGTAATCATAATAGAGCATGAAATATTTCCCTTGTCCTTGCCTATGCTTCCCCAGGGAAACACAAACACGGCTCCCTAGAGTTGATGGAGCTTCGTCATGCTCACATTTTGGATGTTCGTAATGCTTGGTCTGCGGTGCTAACTAATTGAGATATCTGTAGGAGTAAATGCTTACTGATTTATTACGTTAAAGCTGCACTCTCAGCTAACATCGGTCAAAAAGCACAATTATAAGAGCAACAGAATATTGATACATTCGGCCCTATAAGTCATAATTAGTCCTTATTTCTCCCCGAAATTGGTTGCCCATTTCTTTATGCCTCAGGTCTTTCAACGGAAATGAAATTGGTAAATGAGATTTTCTACCGCTAGCTGCGAGTGCAGTTTAACATTGCATTACATTGACAGATATCCCAAGAGTACTCCCCCCTTTTCCCAAATAAGCATCTGAGTCCGTTTAAAGCCTTGTGTAAAGACAGAAAGGGGAAGCAGCATTTCTTTACCACAAAGGAAAGGATAGCTGAGTAAATCATTGCTAAGGATTTGGTTTTAGAACATTGATGATCTGCTGTTGACGGGATAGTCTCATTATATTAGCATAAATGCATATGTATCGTGTATATATATATTATGCATATTAAACATGAATAAATCATAACGATTAACTGTCAAGGCAGTTCTAGTACATGTGGTAACATACTGAGGATACCAGATCTGGTTCATTCCAACAAATTCTTTGTTTTGATCTAGAATTTTGTTTTCACAATAATATCAGTTCTATTTAATAATACATACCATTATCATATCAATTATTATGACTATGAGAATACAATTAGAAGCACGCCGTGTCAGGTGGAGGTTTAGTTTTAGAGCATCCAAGGAATAGTATGTATTGAATCTTAGGGATGCTTTCTCATGACGTTTTTATCTGGTTATGGAATCAAAGAAAAGTATTGATATAATCGAATCTATATAATTATAAAATTAATAGTAGTCAGTAAACACCAAAACTGTACTGGAGTGATATCATGAATGTTCATGTATAGAAGAACTATTTAAAATATTTTCTCTTCCTGAATGGCGAGACATACAAATGTATGAAATAATAAACAGGATATATATTCTTAGTGTTATCGCGGCTGTAGCTTCTCTATACGTATATCGTATGAGTAATCATAATAGAGCATGAAATATTTCCCTTGTCCTTGCCTATGCTTCCCCAGGGAAACACAAACACGGCTCCCTAGAGTTGATGGAGCTTCGTCATGCTCACATTTTGGATGTTCGTAATGCTTGGTCTGCGGTGCTAACTAATTGAGATATCTGTAGGAGTAAATGCTTACTGATTTATTACGTTAAAGCTGCACTCTCAGCTAACATCGGTCAAAAAGCACAATTATAAGAGCAACAGAATATTGATACATTCGGCCCTATAAGTCATAATTAGTCCTTATTTCTCCCCGAAATTGGTTGCCCATTTCTTTATGCCTCAGGTCTTTCAACGGAAATGAAATTGGTAAATGAGATTTTCTACCGCTAGCTGCGAGTGCAGTTTAACATTGCATTACATTGACAGATATCCCAAGAGTACTCCCCCCTTTTCCCAAATAAGCATCTGAGTCCGTTTAAAGCCTTGTGTAAAGACAGAAAGGGGAAGCAGCATTTCTTTACCACAAAGGAAAGGATAGCTGAGTAAATCATTGCTAAGGATTTGGTTTTAGAACATTGATGATCTGCTGTTGACGGGATAGTCTCATTATATTAGCATAAATGCATATGTACCGTGTATATATATATTATGCATATTAAACATGAATAAATCATAACGATTAACTGTCAAGGCAGTTCTAGTACATGTGGTAACATACTGAGGATACCAGATCTGGTTCATTCCAACAAATTCTTTGTTTTGATCTAGAATTTTGTTTTCACAATAATATCAGTTCTATTTAATAATACATACCATTATCATATCAATTATTATGACTATGAGAATACAATTAGAAGCACGCCGTGTCAGGTGGAGGTTTAGTTTTAGAGCATCCAAGGAATAGTATGTATTGAATCTTAGGGATGCTTTCTCATGACGTTTTTATCTGGTTATGGAATCAAAGAAAAGTATTGATATAATCGAATCTATATAATTATAAAATTAATAGTAGTCAGTAAACACCAAAACTGTACTGGAGTGATATCATGAATGTTCATGTATAGAAGAACTATTTAAAATATTTTCTCTTCCTGAATGGCGAGACATACAAATGTATGAAATAATAAACAGGATATATATTCTTAGTGTTATCGCGGCTGTAGCTTCTCTATACGTATATCGTATGAGTAATCATAATAGAGCATGAAATATTTCCCTTGTCCTTGCCTATGCTTCCCCAGGGAAACACAAACACGGCTCCCTAGAGTTGATGGAGCTTCGTCATGCTCACATTTTGGATGTTCGTAATGCTTGGTCTGCGGTGCTAACTAATTGAGATATCTGTAGGAGTAAATGCTTACTGATTTATTACGTTAAAGCTGCACTCTCAGCTAACATCGGTCAAAAAGCACAATTATAAGAGCAACAGAATATTGATACATTCGGCCCTATAAGTCATAATTAGTCCTTATTTCTCCCCGAAATTGGTTGCCCATTTCTTTATGCCTCAGGTCTTTCAACGGAAATGAAATTGGTAAATGAGATTTTCTACCGCTAGCTGCGAGTGCAGTTTAACATTGCATTACATTGACAGATATCCCAAGAGTACTCCCCCCTTTTCCCAAATAAGCATCTGAGTCCGTTTAAAGCCTTGTGTAAAGACAGAAAGGGGAAGCAGCATTTCTTTACCACAAAGGAAAGGATAGCTGAGTAAATCATTGCTAAGGATTTGGTTTTAGAACATTGATGATCTGCTGTTGACGGGATAGTCTCATTATATTAGCATAAATGCATATGTATCGTGTATATATATATTATGCATATTAAACATGAATAAATCATAACGATTAACTGTCAAGGCAGTTCTAGTACATGTGGTAACATACTGAGGATACCAGATCTGGTTCATTCCAACAAATTCTTTGTTTTGATCTAGAATTTTGTTTTCACAATAATATCAGTTCTATTTAATAATACATACCATTATCATATCAATTATTATGACTATGAGAATACAATTAGAAGCACGCCGTGTCAGGTGGAGGTTTAGTTTTAGAGCATCCAAGGAATAGTATGTATTGAATCTTAGGGATGCTTTCTCATGACGTTTTTATCTGGTTATGGAATCAAAGAAAAGTATTGATATAATCGAATCTATATAATTATAAAATTAATAGTAGTCAGTAAACACCAAAACTGTACTGGAGTGATATCATGAATGTTCATGTATAGAAGAACTATTTAAAATATTTTCTCTTCCTGAATGGCGAGACATACAAATGTATGAAATAATAAACAGGATATATATTCTTAGTGTTATCGCGGCTGTAGCTTCTCTATACGTATATCGTATGAGTAATCATAATAGAGCATGAAATATTTCCCTTGTCCTTGCCTATGCTTCCCCAGGGAAACACAAACACGGCTCCCTAGAGTTGATGGAGCTTCGTCATGCTCACATTTTGGATGTTCGTAATGCTTGGTCTGCGGTGCTAACTAATTGAGATATCTGTAGGAGTAAATGCTTACTGATTTATTACGTTAAAGCTGCACTCTCAGCTAACATCGGTCAAAAAGCACAATTATAAGAGCAACAGAATATTGATACATTCGGCCCTATAAGTCATAATATGCTTAGATTTGATCAGATTTTGTTTGTCGTAATAGCTGAGAAAGCAGCTTTAACACACACTATATTGTGCAGTGGGATTTGAAAGAACTGCATTTTTATTTTCCTCTGAATAGTTCAGCTAATTAATATTTTATTAGTTTGTTCTCTCTATAGATGGATTGACCAATGCCAACTATAATCTATATTGTTTAGAATGACCATCAGCTCGGATTTTAAATCACAGAGGATTGCTATATATGGCATTATAACAACATTCATTACAAGGTATCGATAGACAATCGATAGACAATCGATAGACAACGTAAGCATAGGCTGTGATACTACTAAATCATATCATCTCATCATTACAATCATTAAGTTAAGTTCCATAGTTTTGATTATTCATCAAGTTTTAAAAATACCTCCTTCTCTTTACGTCATACCCATTACTGGGTATGACGAAACCCGTTCTTATAACCGAGACTACTTTGTTTAAATTTACGTGAATACAACAATCTTTTAAAAAATCATTCAATTTACACTCAGATTAGGACATGTATTCGTTTTGATCGTTCCTTTGTGTGTTGATTTAATTGTTGTTATGATTGTAAAAGGATATCGTTGTTTAAACATTGTGAACAACTACCAATTGGCTGCAAAGCTTCTAATATTGGCAAGCCTACAAAGCAATGACAAGGATATGAAAAGACTCACAGACACTAATTATTGATGAAAGTTTACAGAAATAACTTTGATCTGTATGACAACTGTCCAATCGTGAGACTTTTACTCTTTCATAAAATCACTCATATTGTAATAAGTAGCCCCGCCTTCTGTCTTTGGGATGACAATGCTGTCAGAAAAAAACATTATAATTGACACATACGAGCAGTACCAGGTATTATCATTACTTATTACCACTGAAATGAAGTTTTAGCTTAGCAGAACATGTATTATGTTATATTATATTGTATATTTATTGCACACTATCATAATTATTTGCATTTGCATAAAGGTATGTGCACGGGGCTTTTGACTTTAATCTAACTACTATAGAGCAAAATTGTTTATC
Organism: Sthenelais limicola; assembly: GCA_942159475.1. Classification (NCBI taxonomy): domain Eukaryota; kingdom Metazoa; phylum Annelida; class Polychaeta; order Phyllodocida; family Sigalionidae; genus Sthenelais; species Sthenelais limicola. The sequence continues at coordinate 58,012,085 of OW804098.1, forward strand.
TATATATTAATAGAATTTCTTAAATGCATTGATGAAATAAAGATTTGGAACGACAGCTATTGACATGTCAACAGAGTGCTATGATGTTTAATTACACTGGACCAGAACTTCAGAAAAACCTTTGAAATTAAACAAAAACAAGTTTATTGGCAGTTGATTGTTATAATTATTACTCCTGGAGGCAATTACGACCAAAATCATTCTCAGTATATATTAATAGAATAGCGTCAAATCTGTTATTTCCGCTATCTCCTCCTAAATCGCTGAACAGATTGCTGAGATCTTTGAGGTACACCATGCCACACATGGTGTGAAGTCGTTCCGCTATGTGTCCTGAATTTATTTTGGATAGATTTGGGTTAAAAGAAGGTTTAAAACCCCTATTGGAGAAACATGTATAATGAACTTTAATCCCTGTTTGTTGGGCTGGCCGGGACACTTATACACTTACAGACCAGTGCTACCAGTGTTGGACGTCCGTTTCCAGCCGACCGCTTACATCAATGAAAATAAAAAACAATATTTACTGCTCAAAACGGCAAGATCATGGCTTTCCACTGGTTCATTTTACTTCATAATCATTTATAAATTGTTGCTAATGACAGTAACAGCCCAACAAAAGGGGACTAAAGCCATTAGATCATCCTTCATTTTGTCTAAGGCTCCCGGAAACAAACCTCGGCTCAGAAAACCTCAGGATCTAACCGCTTAGCAGCAACACAACAGGAAGCACAACCCTGACCCACTTCCGACCTCATTTGCATATGCCCCATCTGAGGAACTTGTATAATGCAATAGGATCCCTATGACAGTAGAGGGAGAGGGAGAGGGAGCGGGAGCGGGAGTGGGACAGGGACAGGGACAGGGACAGGGACAGGAACAAGGACAACCAAAACAAGCATCTTATCAGGGTTCCATTTCGGGTATGAATGTTAATACAGATACTAAGTTACCGAGAGAAGTTGAAAGAGAAAGATGGTGGGAGAGGGAACAAGAAGAGATGAAGATGTGGGCCTCACTGTCCCACTAGCAAATCCTGTGCGTAGCACGGGTATTTGCTAGTTGCTATAATTAAAATTAAATGAGTTATCTAGAATACATAATTATAAAGAATCATCAATGATTCATAAGATAAGAAAGGATTACAAACAAAAACATGATAGATAATCCATTGTAGATGTACCTGCAATTTGAAAGAAAACAAAAGAAAATCAGAACATCATAATTGCTGGTTCAAGGCAAAAACTTCACTTAAAAGTTGTATGTCTTACTTTCTTCAGCTTCCAAAGAGCGCAATATATATGTTTATGACACTGAATCTTGAAGGTGCACTCACTGATCAAAGATTCCCCAGCTATTATATGATTCCATGCATCAATACATAGACAGAACTACCCGGAATTCTCGGCGTCATGAATATTCACCAATCTAGGTCCAGGGCTGGTAGGCCCTGGACCTAGATTGGTGAATATTCATGACGCCGAGAATTTAAGGGTTGTTCTGTGTTTATTTCACCCTACTCAATTAAATAATGTTAAATGATAATGATTTACAGCCATTGTGAGGAATGAATAGTTCTTTCTTCAGCTCGATTCACTTGGTTCACATTCCCAAAACATAGCCTCATAGAAGATCTCGCCAAATCACGCATTCGCACACTGTACCAGCAGCCAGCATTTTCCGTGCTTCACTGAAGGGGACAAATGGCTTTCACTTCATCTAAATCGTTTGTCATTTGATTAATCCTTATTAATGACCAAGAATAGAACACGGATATTCTATTATACGAAGATTTGACTGTGAAAGACTAAAAAATATCTTGGATTGGCGATTTTAATGGTAAAACATGTGACGGTTTTCACGCAGAAATCTCACCTTATATTATCCAATGAAAACAATAGAAACTAGATCAACTGTGTATTGCCCATAAGCAATATCGCTTCAGTTACTGACCAGCTAAACAATATACAGAGACTATGTTATTTCTATGGGCTGAGCATATCAAGGATGAAATAAAGCGGCAAATTAATAATAAATACGTTTTTTCCGCGAAATTATTTATTCAAATACAGAAAAAAAGACGGGAACATGGGCCTATTTTTTCCATAAAATTCCGCCAGAGGTAAATATGATATGCAAATATCTCCCAGAGGGTGATATGACTTTCCAAATGGCTTTCCATACCATCCCGCCAAGATGTATAATAAAATATTGTATGTTGAACGAATTATATGCAATAATGAATTCTATAATATTAATAATCATGATAATGATAATCATATTTCAGCTTTGATAATATTCCAGATTTCATTCGTATTCTCGTTTGTGGTTGATTATGAAACTGTGCAATTCTCAACAAGTCGTGCAACGGCACTTTTGCTTTTGTGAAAGATGTTCACGTCACACAAACATGCCTTTATATATGTAAGCATGTGATAGATAACTCTTTTTCGAACATCCTAGAGATAATCTACCATCAGACAGTTAAATTATAAATACTTGATGCCAAATCAAAAACACAAATATCTATATGGGACAAGTACCTAATCGAGTTTCTTTGCAATCAATTTACCCACGCAAAAGGAGGGTCAAATTAAATGTTAAGAGAGATACGTTTTCCACCCAATATTCTCATAAAAATATGATGTGTGAATAACGTTATCAAAGTTATTAATAAACATGACAAACATGTGTGCATACATCAATCGTGAGGTACAGGACAGAGTGTGTGATGCATGATCTGTATACATGCATATTTCAAACACCCACCTGAGTAAATGGTAGCCACCTTAACTGCCGTGCCTCCGTGGCTCTCGCTCTCTGCAATCGCATTAAAATGACAATATGAAAACCTCATTAGTATGGATGCTTGCAGGCAGTCTCTTTGTATCAGTCATTAATCAAATATAACTAAACCCTTCATCGTATGAACACTCAATACCGGGCGAGAGCTTGAACGCATAAACAATTGAGAAACAGACACTGTATTTAGGCACGGGGTGTACGTACGTGTTTCATTGATCTTCTTATTTGGAGCTCACCAATTCAGGGTCTCTTTCCTTGTCATGATGAATGCCACAGTTATAGGTTATCTTGTATTCATAACACTTTCGATCATGTGTGATAGTACGCATCTAAATAAGCGGTTGTAATATCACTCTCGCTCTCTCCAGTGGGAAGAAATAATGTTGCAATGAATGCTTGATACTGGTTGTTTGGTGCCTAGACTACCTAGATGTTCTAATCAAAGAAGGAAGTCTTGGCAGCATATTTTTGTCTTAAAAGTGATAGCATTCATGCGGATTGGTGGATCGCTAAGTATATTTAAAATATTGCTTGACTACACCGATACTCTCATACAAATACTTGGCTTTGTGCATGGTGCCTTACTGCAAGACGGTATCTGTGATCTGTTGAAACTATCCGCAAGATATGCACTTAAATCATTCATATGATCAGCAGAATCTAGGGTGAAAAATTGCTAAATTGCCTTCATGTTAGGAATCGATAAATATAACCCTGGTCGGTAATAGTCATAGGGACGCATCTTAAATAACAATTATCAAACAATTCATTAATTAAAAAAGGAGAATAATATTATGTCCAATAGATCTATGATAACAGACTTGTAGTAAAAAGGAAACAGGGTACTATAACATGGTATTACACTGATACCGGTATCTAGGCAACATATTCTCACCTGAAATGATAAGCTAATAAAAGTACCTTGCAAAAAAAGACACTATTTAGGGAGGGCAGAATCGATATGAAAAAAAAACAGAATACCGAAATATACATTTTTAATAATTCATGTATTCATAAATAAAAAGAGTAAAATTGTGTGAATTAACTGGGACCTGGTGTGCAGGTGGTAGAGTGAAATATTATCATTCGCTGAACTGGAAACTCACAACGGAATTACACTCGTGTATAGTTTTAGGCGACACATATGTTGTCTAATGAAGCATTTCAGTCGCCAGCCAGACAGTCTTTATTAGTTTCCTCTTTCCCACGGGAGCTAGTTACATTTAGGGCATATGTAATGCGATTTTCTAGTGGAATGTATAGAATTAAAATACTGTTGCATGCATTTATTGTTCCACTCCATGGTAGCCTGCCTTTACTTCTTTTCATTAATTAACCTAGAAATTAAATCCCTGGAATATACGGTTGTTATTTCATTCAACATTTACATTGTTTTGAGGAGAATAGATGCTAATTCTATTGTGAGATTATCCATCCCGTGGTCTTGATCTCTTAACTCAAGTATCTTAATGAACAATGCCATCGACTGGTTGAGCTATTGTATGTAGTATAGAATATAAATCTCTTGTTTATATATTCACCATTTTAGTCCCCAGTCTCTTTACAAACATTTTCATGGTGAAATATTGATTAGATCATGAGCAGATATATCCAATTACCTCCGTCCATTCCCTATGAAAAACTCTCTATTATAATGTATTGATGTCCCAAAGGCTGTTAGATAAACTGATATATCGATATTGACTTTTTGTAATGGCTGAAGGATCGCCAGTTAAGGAAGACTGGATATGGAACAGACACTTTAATGAGACAAGACAGGCTGATAAAAATCATGTATAATACTTTGTTGGTGAGAGCCGGAGAAGAAAATCAATTCCTTGGTTAATCTTTAGTTGTATCATACAATTTCTTGGGGTAGAAAGGTAATGCATTCGGATGTCTACCCTAATGATATTAATAGGGGAGATTGCCAGGAATTGGTGGAGGAATTGGTGGTTTCTTAAAATCGAGCTGGATTCTATTGCAGTTAATATTACCACTCAACTACTTCCAATTTGAATGTTTAACCCTGCATGGTTGATACTGAGATCTGGTACCAACAATATAAGTGACATCAAGCACACTACATAATTCCTAGATAAACATAAAAGTCGTGCATTAGGTTTCTAAAGAGTTCCACTTTAAATATACAATATGCTCAAGATAATGTATAGCTTTGATCATTGTTACATGCTCTGCTTTCAAATATATTACTTGAATATCCCCTCATTGTAATATTCCATTTCATTGCGGATTAAGCAAAGTAAAACATCCCATAAAGAGAATATACCTCTTATGAGGTCGTATTTCTATCTCTATTGTAAATTTGCATATTATTTCTTAAGCGTATTGCAATGATTTTGAGTATAGGCTTGGTTAATATATGCATTACATAGGGCTCCATGTTATTGTCTATTGCAACCAAGGATCCACTCTAGCAAGAATGATCATGTGCTGGGATTTCGTATATGGATACAGTTGGTGGTCTTTAGACGTCGCACGGGACTGACTATTGACATTTACATCTTTGTCTAAGAAAAGCTAGATGTACCGGAGTCTACACATAACCATAAACCATATCAAGAGTAGTATATTATATATGAGCTGGATATATGGCGTTTGAGAGTATTGAATTTCTATTTTCATCTGAAGTAATACATCCCAGCTAAATATTAGATTGGAAATAGATTACGACAGTTTGTTTGACATTTTATTTCTTCGGTTGGCCTTCATATGTGCCCGCCTCGTCGGCCATTCATTTTGAGCAGATTCTATGGGATTGCAACCGTGACAATACCCCCAACGTCGAAGCCGCTCCTCCGAGTATCTGTTCTTACATTGCACTAACCATGTATATACTAGCCCACATGCCCATATTATGGACTTAGAAGGTTGTGGTTTGGAGGGAAGAGTCTTATGGCATGGGATAGAGGGCGAGCGATAGCGAGCTCTCTATCCCATGTCCATAAGGCTATTCCCTCCAAACCACAACCTTCCAAGTCCTTTAGGGGTCGACCACAGACTCTATCCGCTGGTAGGATTGTCCGTTACAAGGGCAATTTAGGGACAAAACTGGACCAAAGACCCCTAAATTGTTGTGTATATTGAGAGTAGGATCAGTTTCCCACAGCTCCCCATCCAAAGGCCCATCCCCTCCTTCCTTTCCCTCCAATGCCTTCAGTCACTATTGTATACAGGTTTCTCTTTTATGGCAGGTGAGAAAGGAATTCTATCAGTGTGCGTGATTCTGGCATATTAACAGCTTCCTCCCACTTTATGTGGGCGACATCTGGCGGCCACAGTCCACTTAGACAGTCTCCAGGCGGGCATTTAGTGTATATTGTCACCGACAGGGGGAGAAGTTGTGTCTCCCAGAGTGCATCTCCTAGGAGGGCCGGGGAATCATTGGTCGGGCGGTTTACGAGCTTGAGGAAAGGGGGCTGATTCCCATTTCTTGGTCATCGGTGCTGAGAATGGGAAGGGTGGAGGGGATGAAGACAGTGCCTGTATTGATGATGGTCATTGGCATCTGGGCTATTTGCCTAGAAGCTTGCCATTCATTTTAATGATCATCGGCATTATAAATTGGCAACACTTGGACCAGCTAGACAGTAAGGAATTTCCCAGGATTCTCTACTCCATTATCAAGGGCATATCTATGGTTGCATGTATATATGCATAAACATGTTTATGGTTGTATGTAGGCGCCGCATGAATACATCACCGAGAGATGATGCGTTTTTTTAAATGAATGAATTAAATATTTGTATTGGCCTGTAACGAAATTTAAAAATAAATGTATATTTTTTACTTCCAGTTAAGTACATGGTGATGATCTACTCTGGAAATGGGTATCCCCCATCTATTGTACTCATAGGTCTTCCAGAGGGCCCGATTATTAGACGCAGGGGAATGTCCCTGTAGCTAATTCTATGTTTATATCATTAATATCAATAAGTACACATGTAAATACACACATCTATGACACACATTGGTAGATACCTGGCTTCCTTATCACCAAAGATTCAAAAATATTCCATCGCCTTTAGTCTGTAGTCGGCCTACCTCTCTTTAGTCTGTATTAGCCTTGCTCTCAAACTAATATTTGCGCTTCAAAGCGCAATGACAACCTACTTCAAAAAAGGTGTTCTTTCAAAAAATCAGTTCAGTACTTTTTATACTTTTTTTGCTCTTAGTATTCAGAGAGTCACCTTGATCCATCAAAGATTCACGTACAAGAGCAGCTAGAATTAGAACCAATCAGGATTGCACCTTGGCATTTGCAATGGCGCTTTTCATTGCGATTTCTATTTCTTTTTATCATAAGGAATAAAGAGCAGTGAAGCTTTTAATGCTCTTCATATTACGTCCGTCTTTCCTCTTAACACGAGTATTTTAGTGCGAAAGGAGGAATATTTTGGCTAATTCAGAGGTGCAAAAAGGAGACCGAACGACTTTCATCTCTGAGGAATCTAGACCTCCATATCATGAGGACCCTAGATTAGCTAACCTTTCTGTTAATCTGTTTCACTGGAGTATGTATTTGAACCATATATCATGTATGGTTTAAATAAGTATTATATTATCATGACATTGCCTTTAAACGATTTCTTCTTTATACGAAACTCAACCCCAGAGATCTGATGTGTATTTCTGAAAAGGATTTCTACTTTAAGATATCTGAGGGCCCACCGCCTCCATAAACGCTCTTTCAGCATCTTTCCCCGACCCTTTCTTCCCAATTGGAGAGAAAACTGGCTCACGCTATATAGCCCGTATACGACATAATCATAAACATAAGCTAGGACAAAGAATTGTATTTCCCAATGACGTACATCACGCATTGTTCTCACTCTCAGCCAGGCTCTACCAGCTGCGTCAACCATCGTCTCTTCTATAAAGCTTTCTTATTTAAAGATCACCTTTTCACCTCACGCATACATAACCTCTAAAATCACAACTGAACCTCATAAAGTTTCACTGTGGAAAAACCAACACTCCAACCAGCATGGGAATGAATACCATTTCAAAATACCCACCAGTTGTGTAAATACGATCAATGTGTAGTCATAGGGGTTGGGAATGTTGTGTATACATATATATATATATCAGTGTCTGAACACGCACAAAAGACTATGATACCGTATATATTATTCATCTATATCATAAAATATATTATATGATATATAATTATAAAGTGTTTGTGTGTGCTGGCTGGTGCATGGTAAGGCCGGTAATGGGGTAGTAGCGGGAAATAGCACCCCAAGTAAACAACATAAAGGGTCAGTGGGGTAAATCAATATACATTTTATTATACCTCTTTGCAGGAGTTGGTGTGATACTCCCATAGGGTTAAGCATTGAGCCTCGTATTGAAATTAGCGGGAAATACAGAGTCTGCATTGTCCGCTGGTTTCCTGTATTGCCTGCACATAGAAAAAATAGTCTCATTGTTTTTTTATTTGAACTAATATTTCCACCGAAAAAAAAGTAAACAAAATATACCTTACATGGATAAAGGTAGCCTCTGTCAAAGTGGGAAAAAATTGATAATTTGGTATTTTAGTTTAACTTGAAATCAAGCACATCGCCTGCAAACAAAGTGCTGACGAAGGCCTAGCCGACCACAACAATATAGATGTAGCCTACATCATAGGCCTATGCTATAGGTCTAGACATCGCACAGCTAAACTGGCCATAAAATATTAATTCAATGATTACAGAATAGTCTCAGAATTAGCTGTACATAGGAGTAAGGGAATTTCAAGGATCGAAAACAACTGAAATCTCAACGAATTCTATATACATAATGATTCGGTATCACAGGCAACACAAGTGTTAACATTCGCTATGGCATAGGTACTCCCCCAATAATTATATGCCCTCTAGTTAACTTACATTTTATTCATCGTTACGGTAATCCACAATGGCCGCAGCCTAAAAAATGTACACGAGTGATCACCCGAAGATGTCATGACGACGTCAGCAATGACACGACATTGGCAGATGTAAACAGAGGGTGAGGTGGGAGGGGCCACTGAGCCGCCGAGGGGTCATCATTCACGCTAATTCTCGTTGATTTTCACTGGGTTTTTTCAGGTTAAATATCAGAATACGGTATAATAAACACAAAAGTGATCTCGGGCACATATCCGGTACATATTGACCTTGGGCGACGCGATTTCAGCTCATTCTCTATACGCTCACTCACTGAAATCACTATGCCCATGTGCAATATGTATCCCCAAGATCACCCGCGGTCACTTTTGTCTATATATCTTACAAAAATATGGTAATATATATATGTTCTGGAGATACTTACCTAATGTCAAGGGTATAAACAAGGGGAGTGGCTAAATCAAATATTCATGGACACGATGGACAGCTTTATATAATGGGAAGTAGTATATGCATCCTGTTGACTGATCAGAAATTGATATTCCCATAAAATATTCCCATTCTTCATATTATGCTGTATACAAAACCTCTGAAGAAGGGATTCAGACTAGCTGCAGGTTGTATGAGTCATTTATATCTTATCTCCATTCCATATGGATGGAGGTGATTGGAAAGAGCACACTAGTCCCTCATCTCATAAAGTATACACCATTTGTGAATGCAAGACAAGAGAGAAATTCAAACTATCTAGGGGCTAGATTCTAAAGGCTTTAATTCCCTACTTCCAATCCGTTTGTATTCTTCTCTTTATTGTCATCTTTATAATTCAGTATCATTGAAAAGAACATTGGTTAGTCTGTTTATTCCCACTGGCATTCTGACACAAGTTCTTTGTGAATGATAATATGTCACAAGTAGCTTCTAACATCCAGTGATTTTGTGTACTGTAGTTTTGTATTAAAAGCTAAATAGGAGCGATAATGAAGGCCCTAATAGAGGGTGACATTTTATTCTTCATAGAGGATCACAAAAGAACGAAATATATATATATATATGTAGACCCCGAAGCAACTGTGAAATCATTTATTGGCAATACAGTTAGTTACTGTAAATTAGTTATTGAAGTACGAATTGTGCAATTGAAAGGGAAATATGTATAATATTGGTGATCTTATTGGCGATCTAATAAGTGAGAACGGACTAGTCTGTAATCGCTATAGACTTTCGACAGCCAGCTCGCTAAATCATAGATAAATCAATATAGATAACAAAATAATCATATTTCCACTGAAACCAGTAAAAAGAGAAGGTAAGCGTATTGAAGGTATATGTATTGTTTCGACCCATCAGGGATCACAGATAAATGGGAATGAAAAGGAACAGGCTGAAATTGCGATTGTAACTTTGCACAGACGTACGTTACTAAAAGCCATAAGCCATTACTAATTAACATCTTCTCAATTCCTGCCTCTCCGATGACGACGCTGGGTATCTTTTGTTAAAGTCCAGGAAAGAGAATCCTGATTACCTGCAGTCATTTGATACCCAGATCTGGATGTGATGATGATCCGTGTACATGCATTTAATATTGTACGTAATCATAAAAAGTTAGATTGTACAGGTGATGGAGGCGATTGCAATTGGGAGGTAATAATTGTACACGCTCATATATCGCTGCATTTCCTTATCACCAGACCTGCACCTTTCGACTTAAAAACCTTCTGAAATAGGATGAGAAAGCGACATATAGGGAAGATTATAAACTGGTATATGGAAAAGTTACTTTCCCTTTTATGGCTATGTATCGTATTTCTTAGAGGCTAATCACCGTGGATATTGCTTTTAGATGAAGAACACTAGATTCACACTGAGATGGTTTGTGCTCTCATATGATGCGCCTCATCTCCAAACTTTGTTGCATTCGAGAGGTTGACGATTATGTAATTGTATACAGCAATATCCTTAAAAGAAATCCTTTCAATCGGTTTCAATCAAGAAGAAAACCGATGTATTATAATACATCAGATTGTATTACATGACACGATACCCCATCTCAGCCTTCAACAGATCTAACGTGTGGGGGCGTTCTCTCCGAGAGAAAGTGCCGCCCTCGGCTTTGGCCTGTGGAAGCTTTTAATAGCACTCCCTTCCTTATTTATCATTGGGCTTCGTGCTTGCGCTTCGAAAGGGTAGGATTACTCTCTCACTGCTCCTCCCCCCATCTTAAGCGGGACACAACAGTGTCAGCAATTGAAATGAGGATTAAAATAATGGATTTGGACCTCTTTATCCCAATTCTTTCCCCTGAAAAACGAGTCAATTGTTATCTGTCAACAGGACAACGAGATGAGGATGCTGGAAATAAACATACGATTAAAGCCGAAAATCCGGACAGAATGGGGAACACTAGACCTGCTTACTAAGTGCAATGGGATCTATCTATTCAAGTGGGATTCAATGGATATTCAGCTAAACTCCTACTTTCTACAAATGAAGAAGCTTCGTATAGATTATTAAACAGGGGAAAGGGTGCAAGTCTGGAACAGCAATATATAATGTGGTACTAAATTGAAACAAGATCGATTATGTCTGTGATTGATATGCCTCCACCAACAGTTCTGAAACATGATTGCTCATGTATCGGAGGACTGCCCCAGACGCGAACCGTTAAATGGATGACATGGATTTGCCCAGAGCACGAGAATTCTAACACACAATAAGTTCTATCTTGGCCTTCCCATAGACAACATGCATGTCGCATGGCACATTTATCTGGTGTCGACTTTAGAGGAAAATATCCATATAGATAACACCTGTATAGATATAAGAATCCCAAGTCTTTGGGACTGTGTGTTTCTTGTGCTCGCCGTATGTGGCTTTAGGACCCCTAAATTCTTTGTGGCATTTCCATATATATACATCAGGATCTAATCTATAGCATTATAGTAGTTGCAGCCCCCCATTATATATGACAATTAATGATACTAACCTGTAGGATGTATATGAAATAGTAGGACACATATCCGGAGTAAGAACAATAGCGTCGGACTATAAAAAATAGCCATGCCTGCAGCTGTCCTTTGCTTTCCCCCACTCTGCATTCTATTACTTCCGATTGCAATGCCTAATGCATTTGTTGTTAAAATTCCAGAGCTTCCAACCGAGTGCAGTGCACACGTTCTGCTCCTGCTGGGTATCTTCCACATGTTTAGTTGAGTTACGTCCACAGAATATTCTGTGAGAAAAATATATCAACACATAGGCAGTTCCTCCCACTAGGTGCTCTGGAACCAGCGTTCAGTAATTGAAGCCTTTTATATTTGCGAGAGTATGAATTGGATGTACTTAGACCTTCCTTTGAGATTGGTCATTTATCTATGTGTTTTTGTTCCTGGGTTCCTGAATTGAATATATAGGATGACCGAATTTATCTTCTTCCCAAGGGTCACAATCGGTATATTGTCTTGACTATGTTATTGGGGTAACTGTGTTGCGAGAATTACAACAGGTACTACACAAAAGCTTATGCTCAGGCGACGATTTAGTACTATATGAATAGTACAACGTTACAATTTTAACATCAATGAATGTGCGTATGTTAGGACTTGACACACTGGGCTTATATTAAATAGACAGAGGTTGAGGTTTTATTGTTTAGGTTGTAGCTCTCCCCACCTGCTCCCGTGGATCCAAAGATTAAAGGGCCCCCAGAACTTGAGTAGTTGCTAGAGATTTTTTATTGCTCAGCTGTCTGTGTCAGTACAACAACACCGGTGGTGGTGGTGGTGGTGTGGTGGTGAATGTGGTGGTGGTGGTAGCAGAGGAAGCAGCGGTAGAGAAAGTTGTAGCTCAGGCATATTGGTTGGTGAATATTTGACTAGTACTACTACTGCTGCTTTCATTACTTCACTCCTGTTCTCATGTTTCCACATTTCCCACTACCTAATTGCTGACTGAGTCACTACTGAGACCGTTTTATCAACCGTGTTAATTAATATCCAACATACGTTCGATACTAGAGCAGTAAATTGTAAATAAATTTGAGCTCCTGAAATATAATTTATAATTCAGGATGGATCCAGTAGAGTATATCCAATGACAGAAGTCACCAGGGAAGTACAGACTTAAATTATATAGATGTATGGTACATCACAGGTCACAACACATTACGTTAAACTAAACTATTCATTTTCTATCTTTTTTTTCTATTTGTGTCATGCTAAGCAGCATTAAAGATTCTTAGAATCCATATCATTGCTCCGTATATCGCGATGAGTATATAATACCAATGTATGTCCACACAGCCCTAATCCAAATTGTTTCCTCACAATCAATGGAATGACTGAAAGGCAATATATTATTTAGAGACCATATCTTCCAAAGGAATGCCTTAAGCCTATAGTTTCTTGACCATGACGCTCCCCAGGAGATAAACACAAATATCGCAGGACCTTTCTAAAACATGAATGCCTCCTGACAAATTCTATAAGTCCTCTTCAAGTCGAATCGAATCAAATGGAATGTAAGGTATCACCCTCGTGAATATCCTCTTCATGCTATGCTCCAGAACAAACATATAAACAGTGGTGGGCCCACCTGCGTGACTGGGTGCCCCGAAGCTGGCCTCGTTGCATACTTATACTGCTAGCTCTGGCCAGGGCTCGCGGCAGTGAGTGAGACAGAATGAGAGGAGCGTGGTTGTGTGTGTATGTGTTGTTGATGGGTCCACTTTTCTCACGCCTCGTCCTCCTCCTGTTCCTCCTCCCCTCCCGCTTTTACTGGATCTGTCCGTGTTCCATTACCGCCTACTGAATACTGTGACAGCATCCCGAGCACTATTACACGCATGTTCTGATAACCAGTCAATGATAATTATAAGTACGTATGTATGTGTATACAAAGATATACACATTCAATCCTAAATCTGTATTGCTATGCATTCAGCCATGCATGTATGTATAGGTTGGTGTCCGCAAGTGCAAGTGTGAGGAGGATAGTTGAGATCCGAGAATAGGCTGTGTAATTTATTGTTAAATCAGGTATAGTTGTTCATCTATAACTCTGACGGTTGCACCGTGTGTACCTGTAGAATGTAGCACCCCGAAGGCAGGTAATGGGGATTGTTCTTCCTACATCGGAGCAGTACATCCCTTTGATTCCCTCGATTGCTTTGCTTGGTGCTGCCATATCACATAGTACCACTCATTCTATTTTTGTAGCGATCCTGAACTCAGCACAAGAGTTCTTAACAACAAGCGCTACTACTGTGGCATCTTTATCTTCTTCTTCTCCTCATTCGCCTTCTCCCCCATCTCCGCCACCTCCTTTTTCTTCAGAACCACCAACTCCAGTACTACTACTACCGCTACCCGGCTTCCGGCTCTCCTGTAACTGTCGTCGTCTGTTGCACTCTGTATTGCACAACATGTTAACTAGGCCTTGTCACTAGTAGTCGGGTTTATCATCGGAGTACGAGGCAAGTACTGCTCTCTCCTCCTGAAGTGTGTCTCCTTGCTGCCAGACTGCAATTGTCTATCACTCTTGTTGCGGTCAGATTTTTTTTCTCAAAATTCCTCAACAAGCATGAGCTCCAGCATCTGCTCACATAGTCTTCCTCGTCCTATGTGCGACTCAGAAGAGCGTTGATTGCCAGTTAGCGAAGAAGAAAGAAGAGGCAAAGCATGCATTCTCCACCCTTAGCTTATCAGACTGTGTCCCTGTGTCACTACAGCATGGATAAGGAAGGGAATCTCTCTACCTGGCGTACACAGCAGGATATGAGAGAGAGAGAGTGTGTGTGTGGGTCAGTGCGCCTCCTCCTCCTACTCCGACTCCTCTACTTCTATTACTACTTCTACTTGGCTCCCGCTCCAGCTCCTCCGCCTGCTCCTCCACTACCGCCTACTCCTCCCCGTACCGTCTGTCCAGTCCCCAAGCTTTGCCGGCGATACCCACGTTCAGCATTGCCTAGAGCACCTCTCTCTCCATACAAGCAACCGAGAGCAGCTCAGCCATCCTTGCTTGTTCTACCCATTCACCAGAGGGCACCATTCCTCTTTTTCATCACGCTAGAACTATTAGGGGCAGACGGCGGAAAATGTATAATCGGCAGCTCCACACAGTTAGTATATGCAGTTACATTGAGCTGAAATGATAAATTTACAATGTACATCCAGGAGTATAATATATTTTGTAATTGCGTTGCTTTAATGTGTTTGGTTGTGTTGAACTGTAGTTTGAACCTCATTTCAGTTTTAAATTTGGGATATTTGCGAGGATTAGCGACGGCGAATTGTATATTTTCTGAGGACTTGCCCCATTACCCTCTCTCTCTCTTCTTCTTCTCTCTTCCTCTCTCACCCCCTTATCTTGCTTCTTTCCTCCTCCTGTCTCTAATCGTTATTTTTCAGTACCGATGATCTGCCTCTCACACCTGCCCCACTTCTGTATAACTATTTACATTGTGAATTGCATCATTGTATGAGATTTATTGACTTTACAACAATATGTCTTTCCTTTATTTGTTCAGTCGTTTTCCTCCATATTATATTGCCCCCCTACTTCATTAAACATCGGGGTCGGGGCGGGGCGATAGAATGCGCCACTCTAAAAATAATTGTTACTGTTATCATCTCCTACCAGTGAGAGGTCTTACTCTTGGCGTATCTTGTATTTTCATTGAACCTGTACGGTGTCTCTCGTGTCTCTTACCGATTACTGTGAATTTTCTATAATTAATTCTGAATACCCACGTACGGTTGGAATTAGCAGAACAAATATCGTAATGTTGCAGGACGATTCTTTATAACTCGAAATTGAGTAATGTATCGTCATGATTACTGAATTAGTGGCCAATGTCGTATGCATTGGTCTATTGTCCAATGCATGGCCATTATTGAGGATGATATGTCGCTAGGGAGGCATCCCCTTCTTCCCTAAACGTCCACAATATAAACATCCTACTTCCCTATATATGATCCAGGCCCTTTCTCATGCACCCCATTGCTTTGAACGCTTTACAGATTCAGTACAATTTTTTGTCTTGCATTCTCTTCGTTCGACTCCTCCAGTCCTTCTGTTTTAGCTTCCAACCATGTTATTATCTTTTATCAAATAGTTTAAACTCATGATAAGTTATTTCTAAAACAAAGGTTGTATCTGGCAATGTCCTCGCAATATCTTACTGGGTTAGAATTAAATTTAGGATATGAAAAGTTGATTTGAGAAATAATGCCTGGTAAAAAATCTTTAGGAATTCCATCACTTGCTTTCCTTGGTTTGATGCCAATGTCCAGCCGTTAAGATCCTGTCTTTTTCAAAGGCGATGATGTGAGATGGCAGGGTTACCCACCCCTAGTCACAGCTCAGTATTCTGTGATCTGATGTCCAATATGTATTCCCAACCAATAAAATAGATATGCGAAATGTGAATTTGTCATAAGTTTTACATGAGCTAGGATTAAATCCTGATGAATATCGCACCCTCCCATGGGTCGTCTCTAGATTTGCCGCTTCATACGGGCTTTAATCAGCATCCAATTCACACGATCTGAATGCAGCATAAAAGCAACTATTCCAATTTTCTAAAAGAGCTTGCAGAAAATTGAGATTGCAAACACGAATGACATGATCATTAATTCTTCGCACAGGCAGGGATAAAGTTACTTTGTTTACAAGGCAAACATTTCAAACAGGTGAGATAATGATCATGGCACCGCCGTTTTGAAAGACCTGTGTATCATAATTCAACATGCTTCCTTTTTTATTTTGATTCGTTTTACTTTCGTTTTGTTACAGACGGTGCTATGAGTGCCTGTTACAAGTGTTGAAAGCTGAACAGAGAAGGATCACAGTACAGGTTTGTAGGTCGTCGATGCGCTTATCAATCATTTCATAATCAATTGTAGTTTAATTAAATCCCAAATCGTTGAATTCCTCCTATAAATCCTTGTTTTGAGGATATTACTGATAGTTCATACGAGATAAAGCATTCATAGACGTATGTGAACTACTGGTTCATAGGGTGTGGTGCTTTTTTAATTGATGGGAGTCATTATTATTTTAATCATGATTTAACCGCAGATGATCCTACGTTTTTCACACCAATAGCATGAAACAAATCAACTTGGTTTTCTTGGGTAAGAGGAGCAAAGCCATATTTGAGTGCTGCCACAAGCGGAAGGTGAGCTAACCAAAGTTGTGTAGACGCCCACGCCAGTAACGGTAAATAAGAAGGGCAAGTAGTATAAGGGAAGGTAGTACGAGGATGGATTGTGTTAGTAGTATAGGAGAAAAGGAATATCAGTATGGTGTGTTTAGTAGTAGGGAAAAAAGAGTATGAGTATGTGTTAGTAGTATAAAAGTATGAAGTGTTAGTAGTATAAGATAAAGTGGTTATGAATATGGATATGTGTTAGTAGTATAAGGGAAAGGGGTTATGAGAGTGGACTGTTAGTAGTATAAGAGGAAGGAGTATGAGTATGGGTTATTAGTAGCATAAAAGAAAGGGGGTATGAGTATGGATAGTGTTAGTAGTATAAGAGAAAGTGGTTATAGTCAGAAAAAATATCAGTATGGTGTGTTTAGTAGTAGGGCAAAAAGAGTATGAGTATGTGTTAGTAGTATAATAGTATGAACTGTTAGTAGTATAAAAGAAAGAGGGTATGAGTATGGATAGTGTTAGTAGTTTAAGGGAAAGGGGGTTTTAGAATGGACTGTTAGTAGTATACGGAAATGGGGTATGAGTATGGGTAGTGTTAGTAGTATAAGAGAATGGGGTATGAGTATGGATAGTGTTATTTGTATAAGAGAATGTGGATATGAGTATGGAAAGTGTTAGTAGTATAAGAGAATGGTGATATGAGTATAGATAGTGTTAGTAGTATACGAGAATGGTGATATGAGTATGGATAGTGTTAGTAGTATAAGCGAAAGGGGTGTCTCCACTGGCTGCTCTGCGTTTGGTCTACGCTTGGTCTGCGTTTCAAACTCTGCGATTCTATCAATATTATGCTGCAGCTACAGATCAAACGCAGAGCTTACCGCAGTGTCATTAATAGGTCTCATGGTTGCGATAGAGACTGCGACTGGATATCCTTCCGCACTTGGTCAAGGTAAAGCAAAGGGCAGACAACATTTAATCACGGTACCTCTCTGTCTGCCACGTCAGTTTATTGCTTTTTCGGAGGCTTTTGAAGCTAATTTGAAGTGGATGGACAAGTTATACGTTAGAGCATATGATGAGAAATGTAATTTTGTAATTATTAAATTATGTAATGACTAGCAAAGTACCCGTCCTCTGGACGGTCCCCCTCTCTCCCCACCCTTCCCCCTCTCCCTTGTTTCCCTCCCGCTCTTCTCTGGCATTTATACTTGTTTTTCTCTCCAACCCCATCTCTGATTCCCCCCGTCTCCCTCCCCTCTTCCTTATGCTCCCCCTCCCTGTCTCATCTCCCTTCTCCTACATTCTCTCCCTCCTCTCTTCCCCCCTCTTCTTTCCTTCCCCCTCCCCCTCCCCCTCTCCTATTCCTATACCCTCTTCTTCACTCTCCCACTGCTCTGCATCTTCCAACCCCATCTCCAATTTCCCCCCCCCCTCCCCCCTCTCTCTCCCATCTTCCTCATGCTCCCCGCAATAATGACAAAGATTCTGGCATAAGAACTTATTTTTGTCAACGAACCCAAATATAATGGTTATAATTATGTCTGGTCATCCTAAATACAGGTTGTAGATATCCTTGGCAGGAAAACCAAACGATGCCCTTTTGTGAGAATTACTCATATAGTTAGGTCCCCCCTGGACGTAGGTTGTGGGAAATGACGTAGTATCTCACAGGGGCTTTCCCAGGCTATAAATAGAGTGTAGAGATCGCAATTTAAAAAAGGCTTCAAAATCACATTTCCACCCCACATACCTTCACAAACCACAAACGACGACATCCAGAGAGTAGGGACAGACCTCAACAGATGAGTAAAGTGGTTTGCAACACAACAAATTCCAAGAACATTCCGGACAAAGAAAACCTTCTTTATACCATTTCTTTTCTACCTCCTTTCCTAGAAATCGCTCTAGCTTTATATTATATGGATGATATGATTCTGATCTTAATCTCTAAGTGGCTTTTATTGAGGGAATTGATGGAAAAGAGTCCATCGTGCAGAGGGGAGGTATAATCTTAAAGAGTTTTAGAGTAATGGTTTGTTGGTTGGTAGTGAGGGAAGAAGAAGGAAGAGTGGGGGTTGATGGGAAATATGTAGTCACCACGATCGCCAGCAGGGGGAACTACCAATGCCTCGGAATTAAATTAATTCCAGCAATATTAAAAGATACATCTAACTGCTATGAAAAGAAAAAAGCTGTCATATGAAATAACTACTTCGATGAAGTGGGAGACAGGTTTCAGATGTCCCACAGTAAATGAGAATGATGGCCGTCGCGTACACCTTCAGTCACGCTTCTTCCAAGGTGAGAACACACTAGGCAAAATACTGGAAAAAGTAAGAGATAGACTCATCAACCAATAACCGCAGGCAGTACGTTATATATATAGCACACTATTTTGACTAATATTAAGGGATGGAACGACTGGATCAAGGGGCCAAGGTCTACAACAACTACAAATACTACTGTATTAAGGGAATTCATCATCCTTGTCATATTGATTCCTACATATAATTCATCCTTGTCATATTGATTCCTACATGTGATTTTGATACTAGCTTTAACTGTATTTGTATTTTTAATGTTATAATATGTTCCTGGGGAACCATTTATATCCTGAACCATACATGCCACATTGAATAACTGTTGAGCCAACCAACAATAATGCATGTAATCACACAGACCAAACCAAACATGAATTTATGTCAGAAGATATAGCCTCATTAAAGGGCTTTAATGTCAGTCTCAGACCTCCTTGCACAGACAAAGATAGATATCCTTGCGGTACAAGAATCATGGCTAAATAAAAACATTCCCAATAATTTAGTACATATTCAAAACTACAGCCTATTCAGACGGGATAGAAGTACTAAGAAAAAAGGGGGTGGCCTGATTGTGTATGTTAAGGAGGAATACTCAGTTGATGATACAACCTACAATCACCTAAATACTTGCACTGAACATATAGAGACGCAAATTATTAAGATTAATAAAGACAACGTAAAGCCATTGAACATCTGCAACCTCTATCGCCTCTATCACCACACCTACGCGAGTTGATAAGAAATCAGAGAAGATAATTGACCAAATCTATACTAATGCCAAACATGTAAAGGATTCGGGTGTGATCCTGGACTTCACCAGTGACCACTTCCCCATTTTCATCACTAAAAAGAAAAGCTGAAATAGATATAAAAGCAAAGACATTTCCTCAAGGGCCTGGAAAAACTTAGACATAAACATTCTTAAAGAAATCCTTAGGGATGAGGATTGGACGGAATTTTACCAGTCAAGGGATGTGAACAAATGCTGGCACATAATGCACAGCAAGATCATACATTACTTAGATAGAATGTGCCCAGAGAAATCCTTCAAAAACACAAAAAATAGACCTCTGTGGTATACTGAAGAATTAAGAAAGATGGTGAAACTCAGAGACAAAGCCTTTCTTAAAGGCAAGCACACTAAAAATAAGACTAACTGGGATAGTGTGAAGCAACTTCGAAACAAACTAAATTCAAAAATGCAGGTAGCCAAGAATCTATATCTGAAAAAACAAATTGAAGATTGCGGGAAGGACAAAGCTAAATTCTGGGACCTGATAACGCCCCTATTAAACCCAGGGAAAATAAAAAGTAAGTCCATACTCAAAATCCTAAAGAATGGTGGACAGTTCTCCACACCAGAGGAATTTTTTTGCAGAGATAGGCCCTCAGCTTGCTGATTCAATCCCCGACCCTAACCAATCTGACATAGACTTAACTTTGTCCACCAGTGACCATGGTGAAGAAAACAGCAGAACAAATCAGGTGCCCCCATTCTCCTTCTCTCTCATCTCCCAGGCTCAGGTGATCAAACACATACATAAGTCAAGCAGTAGAAAAGCCTTGGGGATCCCACACGTCCCAACCAAAGTTCTAAAGCCGATTATGCTAACCCTATCTAGCCAATTAACATATATTTGTAACCTATCAATCCACACCAATGAAGTACCAAAAGAATTCAAGGAAGGCACGATAACCCCATTATTTAAGGGGGGGGAAACAGAATGCACAAATTATAGACCGATCAGTGTAATAAAATATCCAGCCAAAATTCTAGAAAAAGTAGTCCATGAGCAGCTTTACTCTTACCTAGAAGACCACAACTTTTTATACGAAAGCCAATTCGGGTTTAGGGCCAACAAATCCACCCAGCAAGCCCACCACAGAATTATGGAAGCCGTGTATGGTGGCCTGGACTCAGGGAAGACCACCACAATGGCCTTCCTGGACTTCAAAAAGGCCTTCGACATGGTAAACCACAACATACTTATAGAGAAACTAGGGAACATTGGCCTTACTGAATCAGCTCTTGATTGGTTTAAGAACTCTCTCAGACAGAGAGCAAAAAGTCAACATAAATGGGTACACTTCACAATCCAGACCAGTAACGTGTGGGGTCCCACAGGGTACAACCCTGGGTCCATTGATGTTCTTGATCTACATCAATGACCTGCAAAGGGTTGTTAGGAACTGTGATATTCAATACTTTGCTGACAACACTATTTTGTACATAACCGGAGACAGTACTCTGGCAAACTATGGGAAAATCCAATCAGACTTGACCAGGGTCAGTGCCTGGTGTAAAGTCAACAAAATATCATTGAACATAAAAAAGAGTCAAGTAATGTCCATAGAAAACAAGAGATGCACAGATTCTCAACTCTCCATTCCAGACATAATAATCAACAATGAAAAACTAGAGAAAACACACTCCTACACTTACCTAGGAGTGGATATCGATGACACACTCTCATTCAAAAAATATATAGAACGAAGAATTGCACAGGCAAAATCGAGGATAAAAGCCTTAAGCCAAATATCAAGGGCCCTCTCTAAATCAACAATTATAACACTCTATAAGATGACCATTAGACCTATCCTGGAATATGGACAGACGCTATATAATGTAGCCCCAAAACACACACTAAATAGACTAAAAACCATTCAGAACAGGATCATCAGACTAGCCTACAACCTCCCGAAAAGAACTAGTGTGGACCACCTCCTTGATGATGCTAGTTTGCAACCGCCACACATCAGGAGGCAAATTCACCTCCTAGAGAAAGCATTTAGAGACACTAAAATGGAGGGCAGATTGGATGTCCGGAGTGTAAATCTTAGAAGCCTTACTAAAGGCCCCAAGTTGAGAGTACCACCCCCTAGAACAGAGAAATTCAAAAAGTCTTTTCTATACCAGGCGCCGACTCTATGGAACAGTCTTGATGGGGATGCCAGGAGCATCCAAGACCTGGTCACATTCCAACATTATCTAAAAACACAGTATAACCCTGCTTAGTACTACCTTACCATTATTATTATTACTACTGTTATCATTTGTTATGTACTGACCGCATACATTGACAACTAATGTCATTCTCTTTACTCTTTAATCAATCTTTCTAGCTTGCAATGCTAAAGTACCAACTTGAATTAATATTCATTGGCTCTGACCAGTAGACAAAGCCACCACATACACTTATGATGCATGTCTCTTTGCTATATTTACCTAAATGTGTTTGTATTTGTATGTTCTATATGTATGTATATCATCTAGTCTAGATCATTTTCTAAATTCAGGGGTACTTGGAAGACCAGTACATATTACTGAAAATGCTCCTTTTTCCATCCCTTCATATTAAACCTCTAGTCCACACTTATATTTACATTGTAGATGTCTTATGGAAATAAAAATCTATTATTATTATTATTATAACTCTATTTTTGCATTTACATTCAAGTTCGTTGACGTAATATCCAGTAATCATTTCATGATCTAAACATCATTCATTGATCAGTATATCGCATTTATATTCAAAATAGCTACGCAAATACACCTCATATTTCCAGGCTTTAGTATCAATATATTAGCATTTATTTCATGATCTGAACATCATTCATCGATCAGTATATCGCATTTATATTCAAAATAGCTATACAAATACACCTCATATTTCCAGGCTTTAGTATCAATATATTAGCATTTATATCATTAGAGCTGGTGTCATATAAAATGAGTGAAAAATCGCTAACAAATACATCAATTCTTATCCATTCATACTTATTGGGCATTAATTTCTCAATGTGTTAGTTTAACATAACAGCCATTCTAACCCCAACATAGGCACACACAAATCGTTAGCTAGAATTGAATTGAAAATGTAATAGGTGACAAAGCCCTGGATGAAATAAAGCATAATATTGATGTATTATCTTATCACCACGTTGGGCCGTAATGACAGACATCCAATCGCACTTGAATCACATAACAGTCTCCATTACGAATCTCAAACGTAAACCCTTGCGGTAGAGCCCTAATCACATCGCCTAAACACTCATTTTCAGCCGCAATCCAAATGCAATCCAACCGCAGATACAGCCACATAACAGGTCTCCATTGGTACACAGTAAATCCGAATAACCTTGGATTTCCGTGCACCAACGGTGCGGATCCGGAAACACAGAATGTCGGTGCGGATCTGTGACATGGCACCGTCACACCATCCTATTGACGGTGCCGCTCCGATAATAGTGATGGTGCCGCCCCGCGTTGGTGACGGTGCCGCTCCGCTCTAGTGACGGTGCGGTACCCTCCATATAAAGGCCTATATGGCACCGTCTATGGGCACTGTCTATGGACAGGATCACACTGTCAAATGGCACCGTAATTTGTTCATGATTTTTTTTTAAAAAATGCCACCCCCATCCCACGCTCGCCCAGGGGATACTATATAGATGAGCAATTCCACCAAATGGTCGACATTTGGCCATCCAGGACTGAAAATTCATAATTTTTTTAAATTGCTTCTATTGATTTTTTTTTCGTACATAAACTAGCCAACATCATGTGTATAAAATGAAAATTTACATTAATAATTATTATTAATGATTCATAATGATTGCTCAGACTGCTCGTACAATAGAAACAATATAGTGTGACTATATATCCCAATTTCTTATATAGCTGGATAGCTCTGGATGTTCTTTTATATGTATCAGGGATTCCTGTGTATAAAATTATCTTATTTAGGACTGTCCCATAATGTACTCTGAGAAGTCTAGTGCGTCTCTGTTAAGATATAATCCTTCTATAAATGTTGCTCAGGAGCATTAATTCATTTGGCCACTAAGTTTCTAGGCTCAATAAATTAATTTCTGAAGGTTCCGAAACAAAATAATGAAACGTTTTTGAGGTATTGAAATACCCTACCCACAGCACCAATTGGTACATAGATAGTACCTAATGAGAATGTGGTACGAGGGACACTTTTACACTGGCCGAGATGTTTTTCGTGGCCCACGAGCCGATAGGCGAGTGGGTTACGAAAAAAAATCGAGGCCAGTGTAAAAGTGTCTTGAGTACCACATTCGAATTTAGGTACTATATTTACTCCCACGTTGCTATGTTCAAGTATATTAAAGAATAACAAAGGCATTTTACTTACAAAAACAAATACATGACTTGACTTACGTTTGGACCAGCTGCCCAAAACCCAGGAGAAAGCTGTGATCTGATTGGTCGATAACAACAATATGATCAGGTGACTGTATCAACCAATGGGAACCCTTGTTACTACCCCCATCCTTCACGCGTGAATTTCGCGATAGATTACCACACTCACTCCCGCCCATACAAACAGTGTGTGGTACATACACCAACGTGGAGTAAAACTTGTTATAATATGTATCAAGGTAGGTGACAGTTATAACTATGAAAGACAAAAATAGAATAAACCTTTCCTAGAGTAACATTTCGTCCAAGGTATACGCTTGCCTGATACTAGTAATGGGTAATTGTGCGGATTTCCTGGGCCAGCTACATTGTCCACTTCTTATCCCCTTAGTGTTTGTCCTAGAAAACACACGTTTGGCTTGGATAAACAGGCATAGCAATCCCAAATTCCTACTGGCTGAGGAAAGAGGCTAATGTTGCGCTGACCTAGAAATCACTGGTGCATTCACAAAGCTATACATAGCTCCACTGAAACAATAGCCACTACACATGCGGTTGACTGATTTTGACCTGTTACGTCATAGGGAAATGGGTGACAGGCAGGCGTGGCGGAACCGGCGGGCAATGGGGGCACTTGCCCCCCACCTCACAATAGTTATGCATCGTATACAGTGGTAAGACTAATGAAATCATAAATAATAAGTTCAGCCTTTAGACAGTTCAGATATTATTCATGTAAAAACTAAGAGAATCAGTAAAAAATCATTGTTCTGGCTGATGCAGAACTTCAAAATTTCTGTATAGCTATGTGAATCTATGCACCAAATTTCCGGACATTGTATTAAATATATTCTTGCATTTTAAATGTCTTCAAATGGAGTATATTTAGTTTATTTACTGGTAATTATCCACCCAGAAATATTGCAAGCTGTAGTTAAAAAATAGAAATTAAAATCAAACTTAAAATATAGGAATACTTATAAGATGTCTCACTGGTTTCAATCATTGGAACAGGCTTGGTATCATCTTTTTGAATATGTACACAAGTCATTGAATAAAGACATGGGAGATAAAAAGTGTGTAGTCACTAGTCACAAAATTGATATTTTCCTAAAGGATCTATTTACAAGATCTCTTTGATGAAATGTTCTGATTTCTGTAGGGCTGAGCACTTTAAGACATTTTAATTTATGTACCAAATTTCAAGACAATGTATCAAATATATCCTTGCCTTACAAACCTTTAAGATAAAGTAGACGCATTAAAATTTAAAGATCTATTTATGGTAGTATCTAGGCATATTAAGTGTGCCCGATATCCTGATAAGGTATTGGATGTGGGTGATACATATCGATCCTATTATACTATTGGAGGGTAATGCAAAGTCCCCCCCCCCCCCCCCCCCCCCGCGCCAAAAGAAAAGTTTGTCCCCCAATATTTTATCGGTACGGCCGTGCCTGCCGATACCTGTTTTCTCGGTCGTACCAAGCCATTAGCAGTGATGATCTGACGATGGACGGTGCCCCGGGATGGTGCCAAATTTAGATAGAGGATCCATGCATGGATGGTGCACAAATAATATATTTAGATTTCACGTGCGCTCTCGGCTGGATCCGTTGTAGGACAGAACCACACTGATCTAAAACGATTAAGACTTAGAGTGTATGGTTGGTCTGCACATGAACTGCGCTTGAATATTATTTCCTGTTTTGCTATCGCAAGGCTTATCCTCAAACCCAGCCAGTGGAGACCCCACTTAAAGCTGCTCTCTTTAGCTAAAATATGTCAAAAACGAAGGTTTTCTGCATTTGGTTCCTTTTTTTTCCAACCCATCTAAAAGTCATAAATTATTATCTAAATTTGGAGTATTTTGGCTTACTATCGCTCACAAGTTCTTGTATTTAACATATTATCAACATAAGTCAAACAAAAACTGAATTTGTTACGATTTGCTTGGTCGCAATAGGTGAGAACGCAGCTTAAAAAAAGGCTGAAATGTAATTCTCACATAAGCTTCTCTATTGGAGTATAGAATTCTATACTATAATGTAGAATTCCCCTATGGATGGTGAAACTGGAAACAAACAAATTTACAACTGAGACTTGTAGATTTGAATTGATAAAAGTAAAAGATGCTATGACATTAATGACGTGGTCCCATATAAGATTTCTATCAAATGGGCATTGATTCTATTTACCTAACAACAGGTAACATACAAATATGCACTTCACCCTCACTAATATATAAAAGAAATTTATGACGCAATCAAACAGGTTGTTGTCAAAACAAGTAGCTAATCCAAGGTTTGTGTCAATGGGCTCTCACGGCGACAAAACAAGCTACTAAAATTGGGAGTGGGTGCCTGTCGGTGGGGAATTAACTAGGACATGAGACAACGGAAGTCATATTTTCCCACGGATGTGCTTCATGCCAACGGTCATGGCCTAAACCTTCCTTCATCAGTGCCGAGAAACGACGTGAAACTGTGGGAAATCTCGTCTGACACCATGTGACGTGTGACATTTGCTGCACAGATCTCTAGAAGACAAATAGGTCACCATGCATCCTCTGTCGTTGTTGTTTTGATATTTTTTCAGGTGGGATAAAAAAGCGTCATCTGAATTTTGGAACTAAGCAAGAAGAGTCACAAAAAATGCCAAATTCGATAAAGGATGATGTTCATCCATGGGCTCGAATGGGAATGTATTTACTGTGAATCATTTATTCTATAAAGGGGCTTGTATTATCTTTGTTTCAGAGACATCGGTCCAAACTTGAAGTGCACTAATTTGATATATGGAAAGCTGTATCTGGTTACCTTATAAGGTAGAATCCGATGCACTCGCGAAAAAACCTAAAGTAACATTTATAAATTTAGAATCTAGATTCTGAATTCAAAATATGAATACAAGGCTAGATGACATGAAGATAATATAATGATGTCAAACCTGGTCACAACGACATGTCTAGCTAGAAAGATTGGACAAAATCAGCTATCAGATGATCTCACTAGCGTAAAGTAAGGAGTGTTTAATGAGCTTTGATAGCAGAAATCCTGTAATTTTGTTTTTGGGGCACCCTGGGAAAACTGAAGATTTCAGAAGGGTATTCCATTTTCCATATTAGGTAACTGTTGAATATCGGAAATAAGTCTACTTTATGTATATCATGCAGGTATATAGGAACTTAAATGGAGTGGACATTTAATAAGGAGTTGATTGGAGGGATAACTACCCTGTATTTAGTTGTGTAGGAATAATTCTATCATTATTGTTGTTGTTGTTGTAACTTTTATTTGCCTGTTTTATTAAGGTGACAATATCGGCGGGTACTGAGCTCCCTACTTAGGGAGGATTTAAAGCCCTACCGTAAAAATAATAGTTTTAATAAGCAAAGGTAACAATACTCCCTAGGGTCGACGACAGTAGGGAGGCCTTTGCAACGTATGGTTTACATAATGATTAGATTTGCGCAAGTGTTAGTATTATCAATATTCTTATTCCAGGGCTCCATATCAGGATTAAATACTGATCCGATGGATAAAGTTATGCCTCACTAATATTCCTTTTTCATGTTTCTTTGAGGCTTTTTTTTTATAAAGAAAAGCAATTCTATTGAACATACCGATGTTCAGTGAATAGTATAGATTGTCAATGGGTAGAGTTGGGTAGGTACTGCATACAGTACGATAAATAGGTGGACAACAGACGCCTTTAGTCAAGTCTGGTCTTACTAATACTAAGTATAGTTAATGAGTGGTTGATGATGGATTGAAGTAGGAAGGGGAAGGCTCAGATAGCTCACTCTGGATTCAAGTAAAGTATGAGTAATAGGTAATGGTGAGTCCTCTTCCGTTTCCGATATATGTTGTGCCCAGTCTTGATTCCTTGTTTTTTTGTTTTTTATTCATTTAGGGCAAGAAAATTACAGTTACATCAATACTGAAAAAAAACGCCATATCCACCATGGATGTGTTTCAGACGGTGCCACATTTAAAATACGAGACAATATAATTCAATCTAATACAAGAACCCTAAAAAAATTTCAACAGTATAAGGGTATTATGATAGGACCGCACGAGTAGTTGGTCTGGCTCAAAGGATCACATTGACCCAAGACGTTTCTTTTCGCATGGCACACGAGCGAGTGTGTTATATCGAAAAGAATCGTCGAGGGTCAATGTGATCCTTTGAGCCAGACCAACTACGAGATGCGGTCCTATTTTTACTCCACGGTGCTATTAGATTAATTATAAATTATAACACAAAGTCCTTTATTTACTTACGAAGTTATGGCCATTCTTCTCTCACTGATGCCGGCGACGACGCAATAGTGTGCGTCATAACGTCTACTAATTGACGCAATATGAGTAACGCTAAATTAAGAGTCCTTGACAACGCTTTTTCCCAGGTGGAATGGAGAGGGATGGTGAGTGAGGGGGGAGGGTTCTATTTATTCTAATGGGCCCTACAATAGAAGCGGGATTTCAGGGAAACATTTCTCTCCTTGAACATATTCAATTTTCATTTTTTCTTGATTAATTCCATCCTCATAATTGTCGGTATCATTAGCCTACCATTGTTGTTAGGAGGCGTGGCCTGAGTACGTTCAGGTAGATGGGAACCAATCAAATGAGTTTATTTTTCACATCGATAAGCCCCGCCCATGTGGTACAAAACAATGTACCACATGGTATGTACCACACGCCTCTTCATACAAGTGTTATGTGATACATACTTCACCGTGGAGTAAAGCAAGATTAATACTCCGATACCAGAATTTGACAGAGACTAATCAGACTGTCCCGCACTCATGACATTTGAAAGTGATCCTAACAATATATTCAGTTTACCAACATTATGCAGAATCAAAGGCAGGGTTATACTCAACAACAGAGAATATCAGCAAATATCAGCAAAATTAGACAGAGAGTCATCATACAGTATTACAATAAGATAGAAACCGTACAACTAGGTCAATAAGATTCGTCTTTACATTGAAATTTACTCTTTATTCATAGCCCAGTCCTTTACCTTCCTAATAAAGGTCGGTCTGTCCTCCTCCAGTCTGATAATGTCAGGGAGACTGTTTCACAACACTAGGCCTTTATAAAACATACTCCCTTTCATCATCTCAGTCCTTGGTCTTTTAACTTTCAGTACCCTCTCACCTCTATTTCTAAGAGCCATATTCCCCTCCCCAACTCTTTCAAACTCACCCATTCTATCATAAATGAGCTTCAAAGCAGCAACTTCTGCTCTGTTCACTAGTCGAGGTAGGCCAGATCTTACAGTCAATTTGTCGGTAGTTGTGTCATTACCGAATACAACTCTCAAGGCCTTATTCCAAGTCCTTTGCACCCTTTTTGAAATACATTTGCCAAGGTTTAGCATTAAAAATTCGAGAATTCAAGATATGGGAGTACATATGACTTTATCATCTGAAGGCACAATCTCTCATCCATAAATTTCCTTCTCCGTTGAATCTGTCCAATTTTGTACATTGCCAGTCCCATTTGGTGTTCAAAATGGGATTTGCTAGACAGGTCCTCACTAATTTTTGTCCCCAGATATTTAAAAATTTTCACTCTCTCTACTGCCACACCCATGCATCCCAGTGGACCAATCTTGTTCGAAATTGATTTTTTACCAAACAGCTGTACCTTGGCCTTTTTTCCATTCGGTTTTAAACCATTACTCTCACACCATTGTTCATATTTGACAATTGTTTGCCTGGCTTTTTCGGTCAGGTGTCCTGCGTCAGTGTCATACACAACAACGGCTGCATCGTCAGCATACAGTACCAAGTCACCATCAAAACCCATGTCTGCCAAGTCGTTTATAAAAATGTTAAAGAGCAATGGCCCAATTAAGGATCCTTGGCGGACACCATTAGGTACAGAAGCTCTCAACGTGCAGCTCTGTTCATAGCGAATAAATTGTTTTCGCTCACAAAGAAAGTTTTCTAACAGGCTCAGCAGCTTTGGACCAATACCTATAAGTTTCAATTTGTACAACAAAAGAGCATGATTCACCGTGTTAAAAGCCTTCATCACATCGAAATAGATAACTAGGGCATTATTCTGGTCATCAAGACTACTAAAAAGTTTCCTGTTGAGATAAAAAATAGCATCAGCTGTACCTCTACCCTTTCTGAAACCATATTGTGAGTTCAGGAAGAAATTTGAATCCTCCAAAAAGCTATACAATCGTGTGTGAATTATGTGCTCCAGAATTTTGCTTGTTACTGGAACGAGCATTATAGCTCTAATATTGTCCACCAGTCTGACATCACCACTTTTTGGTATCAATTTGATTGGACATGTCTTCCAGCCAAGAGGTACTATTCCAGTGGCAATGATTCGATTTAGTAGCAATGAAAAGAATTCTACACAGCTTAGCAGAGCTTGTTTCATGACCCTGCTATTAACATCTAAAAAACCTGAGCTTTTTGAAACATCCAATCCTGTTACAATCCTAGCAACCTCTGGCTGATTCAGTCCCGGTTGAGGAGGGAATGCACACATCAGTCGAGCATATGAATTGTCAAAATACAGGCTTAAGGAATTTATGCGGTGATAAGGATGAAATATTACTGATTTACAGTTGAGTCAAGGAGTCAGTCAGATGGTCCCTGCCCAACTCGAAATCAGTTTTATGTTTCGAAAAAAATATGGTTCAAAGAGATTATTTCCAATTAGAATTTGTTGATGCAGATGGGTGAAAATAGTACACAAAACATCCTGTTTTCAATTAGACTCTGTTTAACAGAACACCAGTTAGGAGTTACCAAGTACTTATTTCCTTAATTTATTCTTTTAACATATTTATAACCAAAACCAACATTATGGCATTACAATCTATATGCCCCAACGTTACTATATGTGTACATGTACCTTTGATATGAATTAAATAAAAACGTTTCCATGGTGAGGACTGTCATGGCCGCGAGTGTGACTAGATGTACCGAGTGAGTGAAGACAAAATCTGGGTGCAAATCTTTATCTACAGAGTTTTAAAAAGCACCAACTTGCAGGATCTCTACCTGTGATGAGGGTGGCTGTGTACAAGTTGTTTTTGGTATGATCCAGGTGAATATTACACCAGTTATTGAACATTTAGTACACATAGTGAGTGATAATATAAGGGAACTCAGCAGTCGCTTTCCCACCAAGTGGACTGGTTTGTTTACCTCAGTGCTATGCGACGCCAATGGGCAAAAGGAAAAATACAAGTGCCACTGGATATTCACCAGATTCGAAGAAAGTGCTCACAAAGGATAACCAAATCATGAGTGAGTCTCAAGGAATCCTCGAATCTGTACCAGATGATAATATTATAATCAATTCTGACAATATGGAGCAACCAGGCCAGTCACCGGAGGAAGCTTTAATTGAACTTGTGGGCAGCCACAATCAGCTGGTTACATGTGTGGAAAATACCAATGCTACAGTGAAACATCTGGCTGATTCACTGGAGAAGCCAGATCAAGGGTGGAGCTAGAGCAAAAAAAACAAATCTATGGAGA
The DNA here is from genome assembly GCA_942159475.1 of Sthenelais limicola. Classification (NCBI taxonomy): domain Eukaryota; kingdom Metazoa; phylum Annelida; class Polychaeta; order Phyllodocida; family Sigalionidae; genus Sthenelais; species Sthenelais limicola. The sequence goes on from OW804098.1 coordinate 58,043,970, forward strand.
AACGGCTGAGTGAACTAGAATCAACGGTAAACAATTTGCAGTATGAACTCTCTTGTCAAAAAGCCATTAACAACGAGGTAGACAGTAAACTCAAGATAAAATCGATAGTTTTCAGCAGAGAATGTGAGCCTAGATATGACGATATTGCCAACACATGCACAGACATTATAGTCCAGTAGAAATAGGGTTCAACCTAGAACAAATTGCAATAGAAGGTTTTTCAATGGTTTTGGGTACTTTGAGTCCTCCTTATTAACATACTAAAAGTCTACAAAAATCAAGATGGCGGAACATTCCAAAATTGAAGGTTAAAGGTCAAGGTCACCAAATCTTTTTTTTTAAACATTTTGAGCTATATGTTTTGATTCATTGAAGATAGAATTTTCATTTTTTGCACACATATAACCTAAAATGGACCCTTCATTTTAAAACAGTCATTTGACCTCTGACCCCAAGGTCAAGGTCATTTAAGGTTATCTTAAGATGAAAAATTGGGCTTTTTCAGGGAATTGGACTCTTGAAAGTTCCCACTTTTGACAGGATATGACTCAAACTAATTCACAATATAATGTATATGAAAGCCAGTGAAATTATGAGCGGGGCAGTCAATTTTGAGTGGCCTGCTCCAAGTATTGACCTAACAACAGCCTAACGAACATGGTAATAGAAACAACAACAATAGTTGGGATTTTGACCTTATTAGGCATTGAGCTCCAGATAGAAACAAACTTGTTTTGTATGTTTTGATCCATATCTCTGGATTTATTATTAATACTATTTCCATTTTTGGCACAAATAAGACCTATGATAGGAGCTTCATTTTAAAATAGTCATTCAACCTCTGACCCCAAGGTCAAGGTCATCCAAGGTCACCAAATGATGAAAAATGAGGCTTTTTAAAGGAGTATATCTGATGAAAGTGTCCTCTATAGTCAATGTAGTTGTCCTTGTATGATTAGTATAGTATAAAGCTGTTGGCCTTTGATTCATAGGTAGTTGGGGCATTGCCACCAGTATATGAGAAATCCAAGATGGCTGCCAAGATGGCTGCCAAGATGACTACTGTAACAATTGACATCCATAACATAACTTTTGCTTATCCAAATCTTTAATGTTGTACCACTTTTTTATGGTTTGAGGGGTCAAGGAATCTATTAAAGTTATTTCCAATGGTCTGAGACCAGTTGCCATAGAGATAGGGTAACCATGGTAACCAAACATTATTCAAATACATGTTAAGAGATCTTGTTATTGATAAAGGTCATATCTCATTGTTATATGCCATGCTTGTCTTGGGAGATGAGGGCAAGTTTCTGAATTACAACGTTTAAGCTCATATCCTTATCCATCAAAGTTACCAGAGACATACATAAACCATTTATATAACACATTAATTGACATGTTAAGAGAATAACAACCTTCTTAACCCCAACCAAAGGGATTTAGACCATTCCATTGAACTACAACTATAAAAGCTTTCTTATAATGATACCACCATGACTGATCTCTGATCCAACAGCAACAACATAGAATGTATAATGTGGGCCATTCAGCAACATAGAGGGTATAATTAATGTGGGTGATGAAGTACAGAAGGTATAATAAATTATGTGTGTGTGTGTGGGGGGGGGGGGGGGTCATTCAGCAACATAGAGGACATAATGTGGGTAATCGAGTAACATAGAGGGTGTAATGTCGGTCATTGAATAATAAAGAGAGTGTAATGGGGGGTCATTCAGCAATATAGAGGGTAAAATCAGGGTCGTACAGTACCAAAGAGGGTGTAATGGGGGTCATTCAGCAAAATAGAATTAATAATGTTGGTCATGGAGTACCAAAAAGGGTGCAATACGGGGTCATTCAGCAACATAGGGGGTAATATGTGTGTTAAGGAGTAACATAGAGGGCACAATGGGGGGGGGGGGCATTCCGCAACATAGAGGGTATAATGTGGGTCTTGGAGTATCATAGGGGGGGGTAATGTGGGTCATGGAGTAACACAGAGGATGTAATGGGGGTCATTCAGCAACAAAGAGGGTATGATCTGGGTCTTGGAGTTTCATAGGGGGTGTAATGTGGGTCATGGAGTAACACAGAGGTTGTAATGGGGGTCATTCAGCAACAAAGAGAGTATAGTATGGGTCATAGAGTAACATAGGGGATGTAATGTGGGTCATGGAGTAACACAGAGGATGTAATGGTGGGGGGGGGGGGTCATTCAGCAATATAGAGGGCATAATATGGGTCATGGAGCAACATGGAGGGTGTATTGTGGGTCATGAAGTAACACAGAGGGTGTAATGGGGGGGTCATTCATAGAAGGTATAATATGTGTCATTCAGCAAAATAGAGGACATAATGTGGATCATGGAGTAACATAGAGGGTGTAATGTGGGTCATTGAGTAATAAAGAGAGTGTAATGGGGGGTCATTCAGCAATATAGAGGGTATAATGTGGGTCTTGGAGTATCATAGGGGTGTAATGTGGGTCATGGAGTAACACAGAGGACGTAATGGGGGTCATTCAGCAACAAAGAGGGTATAATGTGGGTCTTGGAGTAACATAGGGGATGTAATGTGGGTCATGGAGTAACACAGAGGATGTAATTGGGTGGGGGTCATTCAGCAACATAGAGGGCATAATGGGTCATGGAGCAACATAGAGGGTGTAATGTGGGTCATGAAGTAACACAGAGGGTGTAATGGGGGGTCATTCATAGAAGGTATAATATGTGTCATTCAGCAACATAGAGGATATAATGTGGATCATGAAGTAACATAGAGGGTGTAATGTGGGTCTTGGAGTATCATAGGGGGTGTATCTGTGGTCGTCATGATGCACGGACGTGGTTCTACCGAGAGCTAGATATACGGTTGATTTTCAGCCCAAATACTACGGAATTCATTCACCCCTCACCTCATCCTCATATATATATCATCATGGAGTACTACCGAAACAGAAATATGTGTTTATTGGACAGTATATAGTGTTATATGAACAATTAACCATTTGGAAGATACATATCTGTGAACGACTGGGCGATATTCTAAGTGAGTACACATGTACCAGCACCTGCCAATACAGGTATGAGCTAGGGACTATACCCGACGGGCACTGAGTGCAATTGAGTGGGATAGCACTGCAATCATTTTGTGATTGACCGCGAACTAGTGAAGTGTGATACTTATGGCTATGAATCACAGTGAAATGGACATGCCATTAGCAACCATTATGTGAAATCCATTGCGTCTATTTCCTCCTATGTTGTTGGTTGTCTCACACTTATGTTGGATCAAGTTCTCATTCATGTTCATTTATGTTTGTATTAAACATGTGTTACTCAATCAATTGTATCTGGGAATGTATGTTTTCTTCAAAAGTCAATAATATGGGTGTGATCTCAAATGCGCATATAATGCGCATTCAAAATCGCATCTAAATACTCATTGTAGATATGTACAGATGCAATGCTTGTAGGGATATTCCAATCAATAATTAACATTTCCCTTTTGAAGATAATTAATTTAGGTGCCCTAACGTCCATAGGCCCCAAAAGTAGGAATATTGGAGTATTAGAATGATCAGACATTATAACGGTTATTATGGTTGAAATGAAAGCTGGGGTTGAGAGGAATCCAATGATCAATATATATACAAATCTATATAGGATTCTAGCTATATGTGATACAATCCCAAAACCCCCATTTCTGCAATTTAGCACAAATGAAAAAGCTATCCCATATAATGAAGCCACAACAGGCTCACAATTCCTGACACTGCTCACTCACCTAGCATTCACACTTACTGTCGCTCATTCTCACTCTCTGATACCAAGTCAAAGAAACCCCTATACGCAAAGCTAAATGATGTAAGCCTAGCTCGATATTAGGGCCATTCTAAGAAAAGTCTTGCATTTCATGGTTGGAAATTGAAAGAAATGGAATTAAGATGAGAGTTTTGGATATTATATTACGTCATCCCGTGTTATGTTTATGCGTATATTTCACGCATACTAGAGCCAAAAATACTAGAGATAAATATAGAAAAGTTTACATTTCCTGAAAGAGGAATCTGTTTTCTTCATAAGGTGTTTATCTGACTTTCCTAAAGTTGTATGGTTATACAACTATTCTATCTATTAATAGAGATATGACGCTTAGACTTTGATATTTTGTTTCATCTACATGTAAATAGGGCCCTTGTCGACGTTTAATAAGAAGTGCCCAAATACTCATACCATATTTGAGAGTCTGAGTGTCCTTTAAGGGACATTTCAAACATTATACAATAATTATTCTTGTAGTTACAAATATAATATTATTTCTTTCCCTACTAATTTTTGACCTGCTTATACGGTTATTATTCCATCATTATCATAAGCTTTTTAAGTATTCTCTATTGGAAACGTATTGGGTAAACATGCTTGAAGAATAAGAACAAATTGTTTTTAGATGGTCCAGTTGTTTTTAACCGGAGCGGCGAGATAGACTTATGCTTTTGATCACACACATATTCCAAAATAGTATTTTACACACCTAACTTAGTTCAAATAAAATTATCATGATTACATTATTATTATGGGTGTGATCTCAATTGCGCATGAAATGCGCATTCAAAATCGCGTCTAAATATTAATCATATAAATTCATTGTCAGCAGGTGGCGCAACTGGTAACTGGGGTGCATTTACAATTTCTTTTACAATAAAAGGGCTGCTAATACACTTGTGTGGCATTTATATCACTATAGATATTCCACATCATGTACACAGGGATGTTATAATTGATATATACCTCTATAGTTTATTTGTGTAATTTAGTTGTTTAATATGGAAAAACGTTTTGATCAGGACATCCCCCATCATTGCATACTTAATTATCTGAAGTAGGCTGGGCCACCCTGTTTTCAAGTAAAACTGGAATAGCCCTTCCCACCAATTCGGATGCCTAACAGGATGGAAATAATGATGAAATAATTTATGTATTACCATGAAGAATTAATTATGAGTAACGGTAAGAATAAAGTAAGAAAATAAGTTGAAAATTGCGCATAATTCATGCTCTAATATCCCCCTTAAAATGCCATGAGTATTTGCTAATTTTTGCACTCATATTGCGTTATACTCTTAGTGTGACTATCTCGCAATCATTGCGCAATAATTATTGCGTGAAAAGCGTCCACTCTCATCACAGAACTATAGCGAGATGATTGCGCATTAAAAATCGCGTAGAATCGCGCCCATTTGCCCGTTGGGTATTTAGATCGTGCTACAGTGAAATAACAAGAAACTCTCTCTACCGTTTACTTCTAGTGTGTGTCAGGGCATATGCCTAAAACTTAAAATGGAGGATAAAATAAATCAACTCACACAATCAGTGAGACCCCTTGAAACTGCAGTTGCACATTTACAAGCAGGTTCAGCCAAATTGAATGAGCGAGTGAAATAACTAGAATTGGAAGTATATCAACTGAATATAGTGACAGAAAACCTCGAGGACTACTGTCTTGAACTTGATAAAGGACAAAGACGCAGACATATAATTCTATCAGGTCTAGTAGAGAATAGAGAGGAGTCAAAGCCCAAGTCTAAAGAAACATTGAGAAGGGTAACTGAACTATGTGGAATGATAGACGACACCTTTACAGCGACTGACATGGAATTTGCTGCCAGGATTGGGGTGAAAGGGGGACGCAAGAACCTAACTAGGAATATCATAATCAAATTTAAAAACGAGGAAACAAGGAACCAAATCCTCAGGGAGAAAGCAATGTTAAGGCAAACTGCCGGCTTTGAAAAATGCTTTTTCAACCCGGATCTCCCGAAGAAAATTGCTCGTAGACAGTCGGAAATGTGCCAGATCGTGGCACATGCCAAACAATCTGAATCTAAAATTAAACCAAAGTTGGTTCGTGGCAAACTGCAAATAGCTGATAAGCAATACGGTCACAAGGATTTGAATATGCTGCCGGAGGGTCTTAAAATAGCTCAAGTGAAAACAAAACGTATCAAAGGTGCAACCGGCTACCAAGGGGAGCATTCACACCTGTCCAATTTTAGTCCTGCCATATTCCAATACGACGGTAAGATGTATAGTACAGCGGAGCACGCCTACCAATATCAGCGTGCTGTGATGACGAAGAACATGATAGTAGCCAAGTCTATTACCACCACAACATGTCCCCGGGCAGCCAAACGATGGGGCGACAGATGTGACGATAATAATGAGGCATGGAATAGGAACAAATTGCGTAATATGAATGAAATACTCATGGTCAAGTTCGAGAAGGTGGATTATGCTAAGCAGGCGTTACTAGCTACTGGTAACAGTATGTTAGCTGAATGTACGCACAACAAATGGTGGGGGATCGGGCTTCCACTCTCAGATAAAACCCTAAATGAAGACCAGACACAGTGGCCTGGGAAAAACCACCATGGACGGATATTAGTTGAGATAAGGGAAGCACTCCGAAGAAATGAGCAATATGAACAACAGCTTAATGTCCTCGGACCCATCTTCAACGAGCAGTTCTCAGTGAAAGAGCCGGAATTTCTACGCCCTGACCCCTTGGCACCAAGTTCTCTAAAAGACAGCGATAGTGAAGCTGAATCAGATGAGAGTGCTGAAAGTGACAAGGATGATGATAGTAGAGAGGGACAGGATGGAGAAGAAGATAATAATGAGAACAGACATGAGACGGGGTCACCTCCAGCCTCACCTACCAGACACACACTACTCTAGAGGGTGAACAAGGGACAGTACCACAACAGGCACCTGCCCTTGATCGAGATCTAACCCATCACGCACCAATTCAGGAGGCAACTGCCATAACCGAACAGACTCCCGAGACACAAGAGCACACAAATAAAGGAGCGAGCCCGGTTAGGAAACCCAACGAGGACCACGCCCCCCACGATAAACATGGAACACAGGAAAGTAAACAAAACAAAGCTGATGACACTGCCACACAAGGTAGGCGTAGCAAACCTAACAAACCGATCAGTGCCGATCGATGCACGCGTAGCGGAAGTAATGGTCCATCCTAACTTCCGCCCACTCGAACACGGCAACACAAGAAACCACGAGGTTAGTTCTAAACTCAACGTTCTCAAGAATTATGGCTTTTAATGAAGACTATGACATAGTGAAGGCGATTATCCTCTCTGACTCGAGGGGGGGCAACGTTAGCTCCCTACTTGAATCATGAGGAAATTCGCATTCAACACTTTCCTGGTAAAGGAGTCGTCAGTATGTTTGAACTCGGCAGGCCAACCCTAGATCTATACCGGCCGCAGCACATGTACTTGTTTGGGGGAATCTGCGATTTCACCTATAAGCAGGAGGGACGGGTCGAGGTGAGGTATGACGACGCCCAGGCTTTGGAAAATTACGTAATTGGAGACTGTTCTGGACAGTATGCCAACCGACTACCCGTTTATTACACCAGTCCTGTGCGGAATATGCGGCATATCACTCGCCAAATACAATAACGACTTCTACCGATCGCCAGACCAGACTGTACTTAACCAGGCCATAGTAAGTGTAAACTACTTCATAAAAGGGTACAACTTAGATCGAGGGATAACCCACCCATACCTCACAAGTAAGGTACACAAGGTTTCATACGGGATTACCTGCTTCTCTTACAATGCGCTCTATGACGGTGTACACGCGAAACCCTATGTTATTGAGGACTGGGCGAAGCAGTTTACCAAGACCCATGAGGCTAACAAGTGGTGAACATATCTCTGCTGGCATGTGCCATTTAATTTATGTTAAGTGGTAAATACATTCCTATTGATGTGAGTTATCCAAAGCTATGTTATGATAACCTGCTGGCTGGGTGCGACAGATACACATTGGTTGGTGCTACTAGATTAGTACAGATCTTATTGAACAACCGTGCATCCCTGACGAGAGTATATATAGTTGAGTTATGTTGTGTTATGTTGAATAATGTACTCCCCTCAGATCGAACAACAAAGCGGTACCATGTCAACTATGCAAAACATGTAGCTGTTTATTACCATAGATTAGTACAGATAGCTAAGTTATGTTGTGTTATATTAAACTATGTACTCTTCTCAGATCGAACAGCAAAGCTGTACCACGTTAACCATGTAAAACATGTAGCTGTTTATTATCATGTAAACAAGTTAATACTGCAGCATTGCATATTATCACTTGTATGTTATGTTACACTAGTTAGACCTGAATTATGTTTTGTTACTCATAGCCACTGGCATGTGCTGCTGGTCGAGGTATTGCTTAAACAAAGTGCCTATGCATAGGCGTGTCAAGAGTTATAACTATGATAAGTACCTAGCAACTGATGACAGAAGATAATACGTGTAAAACACATGAAAGTATCAGAGATCTTGCGATCACTAAAGGCAAGAAATATTATTATTTAAATATTAGGTCCATGCTAAATAAATGGGACAAGTTATCGAGAGATATGCAAAATATTGACTTTGATGTGTTCATGTTTGGCGAAACTTGGCTAAATCACAAAATTTCAAGTAATAATATTACACTCAATGGCTATAGTCTGGAAAGACAAGACAGAGATAGAGGATTGGGAGGAGGGTTGTGCGCCTATATTAAAAATTCTATATCCTATGAAATAGAATCACAAATATCCTGTTGTAACGAACATACGGAGGTGCAAGTAATATTAATTAAAAATGCCAATACCAAAGACCTGTTAATCTGTAACACATATAGGCCTCCATCAGGCCAAGTTCAGGTATTCTGTGAAGATATAACACAAATTATCAATGAAGCCAAGGTTAAAGTCCCAAACGCCAAAATGGTAATTATAGGGGATATAAATATAGACACTACTCCCAATCAAGGTAATGTTAGACATGTAGAGGAACTACAGAAGGTAATAGACGATTTCTACCTGAGGAAATTAATTTACGAACCGACACGATTAGGTCTAAATGGCAAAACAACTATTTTAGACCACATACTAACTAATGTCACTAAGGAACAAGGGGTTATCACATATAACCTAAGTGATCACAACATTGTATACTTTGTGAAAAAGAAAAAGCGTACACGCTATGAAAAATGTAATTTCACAGCAAGGTCATATCGTAGATTAGTCCAAGACAATGTTAATGTAGCGGTGCGTGAGGTAACAGATTGGCAAAAATTGTATCGAATTAATAATCCGAACAAAGCCTGGTTGTATATTTATACTAGACTCTTGAAAACAATGAACAGCCTCTGCCCTAAAAAGAAATACAGGTCAAAAAAGGAGAAACCAGATTGGTATACCAATGATATTCTTAATTTAGCATATAACAGAGACTACTTCTTTAAAAAATACAGGAAATCTAAACTGGAGGAACATAGACTAAGAGCTGTTTAATTTAGAAATAGAGCTAATGAGGAAATAAGAAAGGCTAAGAGTATGTACATAAGGGATTTATTGGAAAGGAACAAATATGATTATAAGAAGTTTTGGCAGGTGCTAAACGCATATCTTCCATTTAAGGAAGACCACAAAAATATTGATCGTATTATGAATCCTATATCTGATAAAATGGTTTATGCAGAAAATGTGCCAGAAATAATTAATGAATATTTTGCGAATATAGGAAGTAATATAGCCAATTCATTACCTGATCCCGACCGAGAGTTGTTACGTAAATATACTTTACCTCCTGAAGACAGGCTTGGCCTGATAGAGGGCATTCAGTATATACCATTTAATCAGGAAATTTTCATGAATATAGTTAAGGACTTACATCCTGGTAAGTGATCTGGATGTAACCAAATTCCGATGCGTGCATATACGATGTTCTTCAGGTCAATTCATGAACAAATGATCTATGTTCTAAACCTATCAGTCACGCGAGGCATAGTGCCAGATATTTAGAAAAAAGCTATGGTAGTACCAATTCCCAAAAAGGGAAACCCAAACACCAATTTTCACAGGCCTACTTGAGAAACTGACATTACAACAGCCTAACAAATGTGGTATCTAAGAAAATGTAGAGTAGGATTTTGGCCTCATTGGGTATTTTATTGACTCCAAAGCTTATGATAGTGCAAAACTGTATGGCAACCTTTTTTGATATTGAATTTGAGTAAAATCCTTTCAAGGGGGGAGACTTTGATAAGTCCTATTCCCTCAAAGGCTTCATTTTTCATGGTTTGGTGACCTTCAATGACCTTGACCTTGGGGGCAGAGGTCAAATAACTATTTCAAAAGTAAGGGCCCATCATAGGTGATATGCGTGCAAAAAATAAAAATTCTGTTTTCAATAGATCAAAATATATGGACCAAAAGGCAAAATATTTTGGATGCTTCATTTTTTGGTGACCTTGACCTTTGACCTTCAATTTTGGCATGTTCCGCCATCTTGATTTTTGTAGACTTTTAGTATGTGACCAAGGGGGATGTAAAGCACCCAAAACTGTTGAAAAACCTTCTATTGCAATTTGTTCTAGGTTCGGCCATTTTTTACCCTATATCTACTGGACTATTATCAATCTTGTAATACCTGAGTTTGAGAAGAAAAGTATCGATGATTGTTATAGGATAAAAACAGATGAGAGAAACAAGCACAATAAGCGGCCAGACTCTATCGTCTGCACCTTCAAGTTTATGCATGATCGAAAGCAATTCATGGCTAGAAAAGGTACCATCTTTGATAAAACACGCTACCCCGAAGACAAATTCCCAGCACACAAATTCTGGGCCTTTGATGAAGATGTAGACCCAGAGGTAAGATGTAATCACAGTATGTTATGCCAAATCGTAAAGAAGGCGACTGAATCCTCTATAGATAGATCTGCTAAATTCAAAGGAGACAAATTATTGATTCTGGGTAAAACTGAACTAATGATACCACTGAACTAGATGCAATCCGAGAGGAAATACGACCAGAGACACTCAAGACTCAGAAAATAGGGGGGTGCCTTGCATACCAGGGGCCCCATGCCTGGCCGAGCAATCTCTTTCAGTTCAAATTTTCAGTCAAATGTCTGCCTTTTTATTCAGTTGAACGCTGTTACACCTATATGAAAGCCTTGAAGAATGGTACCCAAAAATGACGATGTCATATATGAAACAGACCCAGAATAATTCTCTCATCCATTGTATACACGTTCTAGAACGTGTATACAATGGATGAGAGAATTATTCTGGGTCTGTTTCATATATGACATCGTCCTAGACCCTAAATATATCTCCACAAAAAACAATTTAATTGCTGACTCTCTCTCACGCCTCTTATATAGCAAACCTGATTCATCTTGTATCAAAGCCCTTCAAGGGACCCCCCTTTGCTGTTTGAATCTGATACTATCTTGGTCTTTCCATAGGTCGCAGAAAGCTGGAGAAGCAAGCACAGAAGCTGAGGATGGAATCAGTGGCACCATCGACGATGAAGCTCAGGGAAGGACAATGGCGATGTTACCAATGATTCTGCAATCTCTATGAGTTTCCGGAGATACCTTGTTCCATCCACCAGATGTGTCTCTACATTTCACACATAGGAAAGTATATGAAATTTTCTTCAGTCCAGCTCTATATACAAGCTGTAAACTTTTTCCATGTAACAAGGGGTTTTCCTCCTGTGCTTTTGTCGGATCCTCGCATTCAATCAACCTTGGCTGGCTTAGCAAGGCAACTTGGGAAAGGATTGACTCAGGCAGCTCCCCTTCTCACCCATCACCTTAGGAAAATTCAATCTGTAGTAAACTTTGAGGATTTAAATGAATTTAAAACCTTTTTGGCAGTCCTCCTGATGTTTAGGACTCTTCTAAGGGTGTCACACATTACTACTTCCCCCCACACTTTGCTATGGAAGGACATCGTCATCCACAGTTGGGGCATTATGGTGAACATTTCCTCATCAAAGACTACTTCTAAGAAGGATGATATTCTTCAAATTCCAGTGCATAAATTGCCAGATTATATTATATGCCCTGTTCATTGGCTTTTGCTGTTTGTTGATCGTTTCAAACCTAATCTCTCATCACCTTTGTTCTGTGTTGATGTTGCTGAGAATTTCTCCTACAATGATTTTTCAAAGACATTCGCTATACTTATCGAAAAATCAGGAATTAAGGGTCGATTCTCGTCCCATTCTTTGAGAAGAGGCGGAGCAACTCATATGGCATATTCCGGTTGCTCAATTTCCGAAATTAAATCAAGAGGTAATTGGAAATCGAACTGTGTATTTAAATACATCGAGCCTCCATTGAGCCTCAAGAAAAAAATGGACCAAAAACTTTCAAAAATGATTTGAATTGGTACTTGTGTGTTTCTCTCTTTTATATTCCCTTTCCTCTAGCTTGGCTGTTTTGGATGAAAGAATATATATCTGCAGCCAAACCTTCGTCTCATGTCATTTGTCCAGCGTATAGAGTCGGGTGTGTAGAGGCGATGTCCCACTACAATCGTCGACCACAGCGACGGAAGTAGCGAGCCAATCATATCACTCCTCCGGCCATCACCTTGCCGACGTTGACCAGCTCGTATATAAAGGGAGCGACTACATTCCAATGGCCAGTACGCGGAGAGCCTCCAACCGGAGCAGATCAACCATAGACTTTGAAATTTTTATATGTACCTATATGGATGAAAGAATATATATCTGCAGCCAAACTTTCCTCTCGTGTCATTTGTCCAGCGTATAGAATCGGGTGTATTTGATAGATATTGTATATAACATGGTTTTGAGGCGTTGATAGATGCAATATGTCCAGCTCCTAAATGGTAACTTGAATTGTCTTGTGTTCTCCGTAACCACGCTGGCTACAGCCATACCGGCTACAGCCATGCTGGCTGAAATCCTAATATGGAAGTATGCTTTGTTTTTACCCATGCCCTATGAATTTTGTTTTTATGTCCGCACTACTGTAATGCTAAAAATATCATTGTTGATTGAGTTGTTGAACTCCTCTAAAGCTTGCCAAGAATTGAATGTTAACCATATAGGATGGCAACGAAATGGAGTCGGTTAATTTTGCCAATCTAGCAAGTTAGAAAGGGTTGTCAATATGCTCTCTAAACATCAGATCCCTAAGAAGTAAGAGTATGGAGATCTTCAATACCATTTTAATAGGGAACACAAAAATACTTGCCCTACAAGAAACATGGTTGGATGAACATGATAGCGAGTTTAACTTGATACATGATCAAAGGTTCAAAATAGTAAGACAAGACAGATCCACTATGCTAAATGGATTTGCGAAGAAAGGCGGAGGGTTATGTTGTTACGTTGATAAAGGGTTTGCTGTGAACCCTTGGGTATACATGGACCGAAACATATGTAATGAAAACATAGAACTTCAGATTGTTAAAATAAAACTGGGAAATAGAAGAAAGATCATAGTTCTGAACCTGTACAGGCCGCCATCGGGCAGTAAGAGTATATCCAAGAATGAATGATGTATTGTTGTATCTAAAAAGTAACGCAAAAGGTTGTAACATTGTTGTATGTGGAGATATAAACATTAATCTATTGGTAAAAAATGATGAAGGTACCAAAGATATAACACATGTTTTAAATGAATCAGCACTAAAGCTCTATAGTAATATACCAACACGTTGTAGCAGGAATACTAGCTCACTATTGGATATCATTGCAAGCGATCACCCTCATATTACAAAATCAGGTGTGGTATTGTCCTCCTTATCGGACCAATGTACCACCCCACGCACAACTGTTATAAAAACTGCCAGAAGATATGACCAGGGCCCGCGCACATAAAAAACTAGTCTTTAGACAATGTCTAGGCGAAAATCTTCAATAAAATCCCCGGCTTCAAGGACAATCTTGAAATATGATTTTGTTTTTGTGTCCGGTCTCTGAAAATTAGACAATGTAATTGATTCTAAAATGTTTGTCCTTATTTGCGGTAGTTTTCTGGCGGCTGGCAGTAGTTTTTTGCATAGAGATACAAGCTATTTTGTAAGATTTGCAGCAGGTGCACAGATAATGGAGAGACAATCAAAACGAGACAATTTTAAGTAGTTCTAGACAATATATATCGTGTTCATAAAGCAGTTTGTCTATTGTCTCTGGGACAATTTTGCAGTCTCTGTGACAATTAGGAGGCCGAAAGACCAAAAACTAAGGACAGCTCCAGTAGCTGTCCTTAGGTGGTTTTGTCTCGAAATGTTGGAGTTTTGTCACTAAATTCACAATTTGGAGACAATTTGGAGACAATTTTGGTTGTTTTACATTGAATGCAGTTCATCTATTGTCTCTGGGACAATGTCTCTGGGACAATGTCTTTGGGACAATGTCTCTGGGACAATGTCTCTGGGACAATGTCTCTGGGACAATGTCTCTGGGACAATTTTGAGGCTGAAAGAAAAAAGAAATAAGGACAACTCAGTCCTTGGATGGTTTTGTCTCGAAATATTGAATTTGTCACTAAAGTGATATACTACTAAGTAGGTAGTATACCGCCAAACCATGCCAAAAACTACCGCCAGCCACCAGAAAACTACCACAAATTAGGACAAAAACTGAAGAGGCAATATATTGTCTAATTTTCAGAGACTGGAGACAAAGACAAAATCAGGCTTCAAGGACAAGGACAATCTGACTTTATGTGCACACCTTTCAAGATTGTCCTTGAAGCCAGGGATTTTATTGAAGATTTTTGACTAGGCATTGTCTAATCTCTTGAAAGTTTCAAAAAACCTTTATTCATCACTGGTTACTTACTTGATTGCCCAGGTTAAATTCAAATCTATGGCAAAATTGTCTCCAAATTATAAATTTAGAGACAAAACTTCAACATTTCGAGACAAAACTGCCTGAGAATGGCTTTAAGGACACATTTTTTTATGAGCGCGGTTTTGTCTAGATTTGCTAAAAATTGTCTCGTTTTTATTGTCTCTTCTTTATGTGCGCGCCTGCAGATTGATTACTGTAAACGTATTTATTTTTGCGCGGATACATTTTCGCACACTAAGTACTTTGACACCTTTTCGCCCAAGAACAGCTAGAATGATAAAGGAAGCCAAACGTAGACACATATTATCACTACTAGATACGAATGCTGAAAATAGTAATAAATTTTGGCGTCTTGTGAACAATTTGTTGGGTAAATCCAGTGTCTCGTTGCCAGATAGGTTTATACATGAGGATAATGAAATTGACAGCAAGGATGCTAGTGATGCACTAAATAAGTTCTTTAGAGATCTAAGTGATATTGCTACCAATGTAAATGGGGACAGCATGAAATACCTCACTGCTGAACCAATTACTGAAGTATCTACAAGAATAGTCATTCGTGAATCGGAGGTTGTTGAATATGTAAAGGCTATAAATGGTAGCAAGAGCAGTGGTCTAAATTGGATCAATGCGAACATATTGAAATTCTATTTCCTGAAGATTAGCAAGCAACTAACTATGCTGCTAAATAAATGTGTCAATCTTCCAAAATACCGCAAGAGTGGAAAGAATATTCCATCACGCCGATACCTAAGTCTGGCAATCTAAGGCAATTTATCAACTTAAGACTGATCGCTTTAGTGCTGCTGCCTTCTAAAATTTTAGAACATTTCATTTGCAAAGCTATGCGCAACCACATGAATTTCAACAACCTATTTTCGCCGGTCCAGGGGTTTTTAAGCTAACAACTCGACCAATAGAAGGGTCTATGAATTCCTAGATCCCATAATAAGAGGCATAGACAATGGGAATGTCACCGTTAACCTGGTTAAAGAATACCTTACTAACAGGAAGCAACAGACTTCCCTCAACGGTTATGTTTCTGATCAGGTGGACATAAGTATAGGAGTCCCACAAGGCAACTTGTTAGGGCCTCTTATATTTATTATTTATTTATTTCAATGATTTACCAACATGCTTAAAAGATTCAGATATGATAGTGTCCAAGGTGTTAAATTAAAAGATATGTTAGGAGATCTTGATATGAATGATGTAATCGATTAAAAAAAATCCTGGGTTACCTGCTTATACGTGGTCAAGATTAGATCAAAATTCTAGATTGGATTATATATTTGTCTCCAATAATATAACCAGTAGAGTCTTGAATTGTTCTACGATTTTTAATCCTCATTCTGACCATAAAGAAGTCCACGCGGATATTCTTGTATATAGATCTGAAAGAGGTAGAGGATATTGGAAGTTAAATAATTTGCTCTTGAATAACGACAAATTTGTGTATCAGGTAGAAAAACTTTGTGAAGATGCACATAAGGAGGCTTTAAATCCCAAAATGTCGTGGGAATTTTTTAAATTAAAAGTCAGAGAACTTGCTATTAGAATGTGCAGCGAAAGAGCAAAGAAAAAAAGAAGCCAAAACGAAGAAAACAGAAAAATCCTGATATCGCTTGATTCGAAGCATAGAATAAATATAGAAGAAGTAAGTTTAAGAAATAACACTCTGCAAAAAATCAGAGAATATGATTTTGAAAAAGCCGAAGGTGCCCTGCTAAGGTCCAAGGCTAGGTGGGTGACAGAAGGTGAAAAACCTACGAGGTATTTTTTGTTCTCTTGAGAAATATAAATCGGAGAAAAGAGTTATCAATATTTGAAATATTGATGGAGAATTAAAAAACAAAAAAGAGGATATAATTAACGAAGGGCAGAGATTCTATGCTAACTTGTACAGCAAAGGCTTTACCGATGTTAATGTTATGAATGAGTTTGTAAATTCTGACCATTATACTTGTCTGGATGAAGGAAATAACAATCTACTCTGTAGAGAAATTTCTTATGATGAGGTTGAAAAGGTGGTAAAAAGCTTCAAAAAGCACAAATCTCCGGGTTGTGATGGCTTTGGAGCCGAATTCTATCAATTTTTCTGGTGTTGTATTAAGGATCTTTTTATGTCTATGCTTGAAACATGTCTAGTTGAGGAAGAAATGACAGAAAATCAGAAACGAGGTCTAATTAGTGTTATTCCTAAAAAGGACAATGATTTATCTTTTCTGAAAAATTGGAGACCGATCACTCTTTTGAATGTCCATTATAAAATTATTTCATATGTAGTGGCTTGGGTCGGCTGGATGGGATACAGAGCTATATTATAATAATCAACGAATACACAAGGGTTGGCCAGAACCGAGCGAAGCAAGGTTTATTTACCATAATAATGACATAATAATAAGAAAAAATTGTCAATACACAACCGCCCAGTGCGGTGAATCAAGCGAGAGTGAATGGAGCGATTGTTTGTTTATGTTCCATCGACCTTACGCCACAATGGAGAAGTCATTCATCCGATTGGTCCACGTGACGAGGAGTGGGCGTGGCTATCACGCAGTCGCCGCCCAAGGCCCCAAATATGGGCATCGACGTGTCGATTGATTTAAAGTAATAGCCAACAGATTAGCCTTTTTTATTCCAAATATTATTGACGATGATCAATTTGGTTTTATTAAGGGTCGTTTTATCGGTTTGGCCATACGAAAAATCGACGATATTCATTCTTGGCTGGAAAATTGTGACGAATCGGGACTAATTACCTCTGTTGATTTCTCCAAAGCTTATGATTCCATAGATTGGATATTTATAGAAAAAGCTTTAAAAGCTCACAATATTGATCCTATGTTTATCTCTTGGGTTAAAACCTTATTAAAAGGCTCAAAAGCAACTTTTATGAATAATGGTTTCTCGTCGAGATGGTTTAATGTAGAGAAAGGGGTAAAGCAAGGACACCCTATATCTTCTATCCTCTTTATCGTAGTTGCTGAAAAATTATCAGAACAAATAAGAAGAAATGAGAATATAACAGGTATAAAATATGCTAATATTGAGACAAAACTTGTGCAATTCGCTGATGATCTGACCCTATTGGTCAAAGATGAATTCTCTCTAGTACAAGCGGTAAGAGTTATTGAAAATTTCTCCTTAGCATCTGGTCTATCTCTAAATCCGAGTAAATCAAAAGGATTCATAATTGGAAATATTACAATAACAAACCGAACTCTTCTCAGTGTCGACTGGACAAACAAAATGAAAATTCTAGGAATTAACCTTCTTAATCTGAGAAATGAAGATGAAATGTTCAAAATCAATAGTTCAGAGCTATTGAATAAGATAAAAGAAACCATCAACGCGTGGAAAAATTGCTTCCTAACCATAAAAGGCAGGATTATGATTTGTAATGTCTTTTTGTTACCGGTGCTCCAACATGCCTTGTCATGTATTCATTTTAATGAAACATTGTTAAAGGATATAGAGAAAGTTGTGCTTAAGTTTGTATACAATAGGGACCACCACAGCATAGGTGCAAACTTCCTAGCTCAAAAAGCAGGAAAAGGGGGCTTGAATCTCAGACTAATCAGAGAAATATATCAAACCAACAGAATAATGTGGGTTAGAAGAATTCTTTTGAATAGAAACAGATCATGGTTTAAAGTCTTAGAGGCATTCCATCAAAGTGATATAGACGAGATAAATTCTATAAAGAACTATTCGAAATCTGGAATAAATATTATTTTAAATTAAAGCCTGAGTGTATCGAGCAAATTCTTGGAGAAAGAATCTGGGCTAATGGATATATAAAAGATAAGGGCCAGATGTTGTATTGGTCAGAATGGAAACAGAGAGGTATAACGGTCATTGGAGACATTTTCAATGAAAATGGTAATAATTATGATGTCAACGAATGAACTAGCATCAAACTTCGATTTTAGACCCTCGTGTTTTTCTAGGCAATTGCTAAAGAAGGCAATTCCGAAAGAATGGATTAACTGTATAAAAAGGGAAAGAAATTATACCCTAAAAAACTCTGTGGTCTTTGTAGTCGCAGAAAAAGAGTTGAACATTGTCGAATATACAGCAAAGATTATTTATGAGCAGTTAATAACAAAATTGAAACCTAAATGGCAGAAGCTGCAGAAATGGCAGCAAAGACTCAGCTTGTCTAAAGAAGAATATGATAAGATTCAATGGAATGATATTTTCTCTATGCCTTATAAAGCCTCTACAGTGGCAAGAATTCATGTATTTCAGTATAAAATCCTCCATGGAGTGCTAACTTGCAACGCATATTTGAAGCAAATCGATGTGATAAAAAAAGATTGATGCTCCTTTTGTAAGAAAAGAGACAATTTACTTCACTTCTTAGTACTATGTCAGAAAACCAAAGAGCTATGGCAAAACATCCTTAAATGGATTTACGAACATGGCTATTTAAATAAAGATGGTAATGGTAAAATGATATTTAATCGAAGAGGGAAATATATTGTTATAAGACCCATCGAGATTATTTTTGGAGTTGAAATTACAAATCTGAATTCGGAAATAATAAACTGGATTATTCTCCAGACAAAATCATTCATATACAGGCAGAAGCTATTCGCCAAGGGTTGTATTGATATTCTTTCTACCATGTATGAACTTCGTATGAGATGTAATGTTGTTATATATGCCTTTGATTTCAAGAAAGTCAGCAGTGAAGAAAAAGAAATATGGCGGCATGTAGCCGAAGGTATAACAGAAAACATCGAGTTGCTGAAAAGCTGATTTTATTCGCTCTCTTTACGATATTTTTCAAATATGTTTAGAATTGTAAGAGCCCAGACGGCAGGTTACAGTAAATAAAGTCATTTGTAAAAACAAAAAAAAGATTCAGATATGGACCTAACGACCTCACTATCGATTTATGCAGATGATACTGCCTCTATTGATGATTGTATAGCGGTAACACAAATAATAGCAACTGAAATCAACAAATGGATGTCGGCAAATAAACTAGTGGAGTATGTCAAAAAATGCCTAGTTCAGGTAATAGGATCTAAACGGAAGCTTAAGAAATTAAAAGCACATGCTATAGGATCATTATACCTCAATGGGAACACACTGTCTATGGTCAATGATGTAAAGTACCTTGGGTTTGAGATTGATAATTCTCTGAGCTTCAACAGGCATTTCACAAAAATTAAAAATGCGGTACAAAATAAAATAAACCAGCTTATACGTATTTGGTACTGTGTTGACAAAAAGACCACAATAAGAATTCTGAAATCCCATATACAGCCTTTATCAGAATATGGATTTATTTTCCTTAATATGACTAACAGTAATGTTATCAGGAAATTGCAATGTGTTATGAATAGAGGTTTAAGATTGATCGACTATAACGACCCTATACCAATTGATGATGTTAGAAGTTTATACAATTTCCAGACTATCGAAAAAAGATGGTATATACTATTGTTAGGCCTAATGTTCAATCTAAAAAACCTTGAATCCTATGTACAGGACATGCCAAGATTAACAAGGCTAGCAGAAGGAAAACTGTAAAATTAAGAAAGAGTCCTATGTATATGGGTCCACGATCGTGGAATTTTCTTAATGTTGCACAAAAAAGTCTAAAATGGTCATCTCTGAAAAACTTCTTGAAAAATTCTGATATTCCAATTGTATTGTAAGTGTTGAAGAATGGGACTAGATAAGCTATTAGAAGCAATCTTGAAAGGCATGTAACTCGTGAGTGCACGTTGCTCTCTTTAGAAAGTGAACAGCATGGGAATAAGCTATGCTCTAGGGAAATTTGAAAGAAATGTATCCGTTTTATATAATTCTTTTATTACTTGACTAGCAGATTGATTATGTGAATTGTTTATACTGGGCAAAAAAAATGTAGAAAATGAAAGTATGAGGTTATTATTAAATGAGGTTAAGTGTAATTATATTAATCTAAGAGATTTTGTGTATTAGATTTTCATGACGAATGAGACATATCACTTTGTGAAAATTCAGCCAATGAAATTTGTTTTAAACAAAAAACGTTTCCATCGTTAACCACGTCGGGGCTATTTATCGTAGTTCTTATCTCTGCAAAAGAGAAAGTTGAGATCCCTTTTCACAGTCGTTGAGGTACCAAGTCCAACATTGTAAGTAAGGATGGAGTAAGGTTTACTAGCAAGACAAGGTGCCTAAAAGAGAAAAAGGAGTGAATGGCCTCCCTTGTCAGACCACTGGTAAACCAGAGAGATTGTAAAGACATTAATCAGTAACCGTAGGGTATTAAGTATGAGGCAATAAGGTCTTCGGACGAAGCTGTGTGATTTAAAGGGGTTCCCTCTCTCTGATACTGCCTTGTCAAGGCGGAGGCATGGTCAGCACAACTGTCTAGATGGTCCAACTTCCATCCATTTATAACAAAAAGAACTCTTTCAGAGTGGTGCTACGTTCGTATACTCCTTTACACATATTATCCTTGGAGAAACCTGTGTCATTCCTATACCGTCCAGAAGCACCCATGTCGATATCATTTTTGTGTCTTTTTTAATCACACATAAAATATTAATTCTGTCTTCTAAAATGGTCAATTAGCTGAGTGCATTTCAAAAGAATCAAGGTAGTTCACTGATTTCATCAATATATTTACAGTATAATTATAACTTTTAATCAAAGATTTAGTTTCCATTGTATTTCAACCCTCGTGCTGTGCCATTGAACAACTACAATTATTTTCTACCTATTCTTTTGGTCTTCTTTTGGTTATTTGTCTTATCTTCGACATTAGTCCTGCCAGGAATTTAAATATTATGATCACACGAAAGACATGTTGAGCATTGAACTAAATAAAAACAACCTTAAAAATTGACCGGGCAGTCCAATCATTGAGACTTACACCCACAGTTTGCGGAAGTGAATTGCATTTCCCTCCCTCCTCCTGGACGAATGGTCCTACCCTAGTATCAAGGACCTATCTCACATAACGTCATCTGAATTGGGGGAATGTAGACAATGGATAGAGAACCCTGTTACTTGACAAACATTCATTCAAACGAGGGTCTCTGAGGGGGGAGGGCTGTATTCACTCATGGCTTCAGACCTAGATAGCGCATCACAATAGCATCCCCGAAACCATCATTATGAGAGAGAGCGTGGTCAGCAGTGCAGGGCAAAGCCGGCAATGATTTACCACTTGTGAATGCACCATCACATTTCCCCTTTATGTTTCTCTAGAGAATTATCCCCTGATTTCTATGAAACCCCGACTGATAAACGGGCTCAAGGGCGGATCTGCCTTTTAGGGGATTGTTAGGATGGGAATGCAAGGGGGTTGGTAGTGGGGGGAGAGGTGGTTATCCAAAATAGTATGTTAAATAAAGGTACGTTTTACTACTTCTTATATGTTTTACTTATATATAGTAAAAAGAGATTATTATTGTATTTCAAATTGTACATTAGTAGATATTCCTTGGAATCTGGAGGAAAAGTAACAAATACTACTATATGTATAGATGTAAGCAACAACGTTTTGAAATGCTGATTGTTAATGATGGTCAATCTATTTATGGGTTTCATGGCATTACCAAGTTGCTACCGGTAAATATTAGTTTCCCCAGCATATATTCCTACAAAAGCTATTTTTCTATAATCAGCACTATACTGAGAATATAACCTGAAAAATGTCTAAGCCTGAATAAAAAAAACTTTAAAGAACAACATTATGTAAGACCTTTTAAAATGTGATTAGCTAAAGTTATAAGGGTCCTCTCCAGCCCTAAGCTCTTGGTGTCATTTCTCGACACTGCACGACCACCGCTTTTTTTTTAAAAAGCCGCCATCGGCTATTATTTACCCCCTAATCAGTTGTACCCGTTATCACGGTTTTGCGCAATAGATGGGGAAACGAGAATTACTGCCGTCTTTGCCAACACGATCGTGCTCCCCTGCATATTCTATCTACAATGATGACCATCTAAAGAGGTTTTCCTTGCAATTTTGGCCGGAATCGATACATCAATACTGTATATATTCAACGCTAGGGTCAGGTATAGCTCGAAAGATCCCGTCGGGAAGATTCGAATGGACGGCCATTGCCGCGAAATATATCAACAAGCGCCGAAACTGGTGTCTCCCAATACCGCCGCTAGCGCCACTGCATAGGCCGCTGCTCAGTGCCTACGCACTGAGCAGCGCTAGGGGTGGGGGTCGGGTGGAGGTGGTAGGGTGCGTGGACGGGACCTCGTCGGCAACTGTTTTTCTTTATTTATACAAGCAACTAGCCTAAAACTCAGATCCCAACAGAACCCAATCCAGCGGTATGCTTTCTGGATGTATGTGTCAAAATATTATTATGTTTTTGACTGTCGACAGATGAATGACAAGAATGACAATGACAAGAATGACAAGAATGACAAGACATAGTTTGATAGAGTAAGATATGTTTATCAAGTTGATTAGAATTATCTTCGGGGTGGAAAGTTGTGTTCCAAATGGAAGTAAAATAAAGTCGAATGTGTGGTAGACTAAATATCAATGTGGAAATATTTGGAGGTGACGGAGATTGTGGGTCAAGATTGCCGCTTGATGAGAACTCATTTTAAAATTATTTTATAAGAATTAGCTGACCATACCATCAGGAAATGGTGTGTTGTCGTTATAATGGGGGGTTGCTGCTGACTCTAGATCCCCCTTCCAATTGAGATATGCACTTTCCCAATCCGAGTGAGCAATCCTATGGATTTATAGAGGGATAGTCCGGCGAAACCACCTATCCATGAAGATGTGATGGCTTTATGACATCATCAATAGGGGGCAGTTGACCTTGGCGATTGCCTCTCATTCAGTAGTTTCTGAAGGCGCCTTTAGATGAGATGGGTGTGGAAGATATGGGGGAGAATAAAGATATCATTGGTGAGAATGACATTTTGTCATCACAGGTTGGTTATGATTGTCCCAGAGCTTAGGTTATCTAGAGTTAATGGGGCGAGATATGGATCCCGATAGACCCATCGGGAAATAAGGCGTTTAACTTTATGGAGACGACACATGATAGGAAACTGCAAACTAACCAGCCGGTCATGGGACAAAGGCATTTCGCGGTACTTGTAACATGCATTTCCTTCTTGATGAGTATCCTTTTAATACCTTGATTATAACCCTCATTACGAGCGGCAACCTATAAATATGTGATATGTCACGGAAGAATGAGTCATACGTCAGCACATTATGTGTCTTGTAAGGAATTAATGACTTGACAATCAGCTGCGAACTATTTATTTATATGACAAATCCTTTGATTTACGAGTCACTTACAAATCTATGTACTCTATTTTTATAAAGTATTTAAAGTTATTATTTTGGGAGTTTAGACCCACCGATAGTATCATATCATGATAAATAAAAGTTTCAACAACAACGTCGAAAAGAATCTGATTTTGAGAGATACTATCATATTTGAAAAGATGAGATTAAGTGGATTCCAACGGTGTTAGCATTTAGGAAATCTTAAAGGCATTTCTATAATTTATGTTGGATTTTGTTCATGTTTGAATAAAAAGTTTGCAATATTTCTGGGTAACCAATTACTAGTAAAGTAGCTACATATACATGTACTCCATAGGATGACCTTCGAAATGCAAGGATATATTTAATACACTGTCTTGAAATTTGTTACATGTTAAAGCCTTAGATACCAAGAAAATGAGAGCAATACTCCATACAGATCTTGTGAATAAAACACTTTGAAAAAAATCAATTTTGCAACTTATGACTAATTTTTCAGTAACACATCACATATTCATAAGTTGGAATTACATGCCAAAACGTAATGATGTTGATATTTCTCCATAGATTTTACCTCAGCAACAATTAAGCGACGTTTACTATTTTTACATATCCACAGTTATTATATTTCTCCTCAAAAACATCTAAATATAAAGCTTTTCACTACCTTTTTCATTCGATTCGATTTCTTTCTGCTTGTTGCTCTCACACTCTTTCTGTCACTTTCTGTCTCAAAGTAATAGAGATCATGAACTCATGTACCGGTATCTCAAGTTCTAGTATAAGGATAACAATGCCTATTTGCTGCCATGTGTGGTATTATTTAGCCTTCAAATATTATATAATTCATAAGAGCTAAGACTGTCTAAAGAAACCTAAGAAAATTAAAAGGTTGAATGTCATCAAATTCAAATATATTCTTGTATCTTGTTGTTGTATCCAACTGCAATTGAAGATGTGTTGTTATGATTTAATAATAATAACTGGAGAAACATGGATGACTCATTTGGGACCAGTTAAAATATCCGCCTTTGTTCAAGAATTTGACAGACAGACCAGGCTCTCCGGACTGTAGCAAACAACATTGAGGGAGACAATGGCGGGGGTTGATATAGCACCAAACATACACAGAAGCTATAGGAAAGTGAGATGAACAGAAGCATAGGTAAATGGGAAAACAATGCATTGTCTGATAAACACACATATATGTATATATTATATCATATATATTAATAATATATTGACTATTAACGGATAACTTCGAGAATACCAAAAACAATCATCGAGATAATCGTTATATTGGCAATTTTCCCATGAGATCTCGCCGAATTCCTTTATTTATTCACCTATTGCCATATATCTTTGCTGCTTTCCCAACATGCCTACTCAACAGGAAGACAACTTATATCTCCAATCACATTCTTCCACTCTTTGTCTCCATAGAAACGTAGACAGACCATTCATCACGTGGTCATCACGTGGCTTCGGATGAACGTACTCAATCGCTCTTTATCTTCCTCTACAGTTTTGACGTTTACGCATCACAGGAACAGGACCTTACTCGAGCTTCATGTCTCACATCCAGAACATTGAACTATTTGTTCTGATTGATGTATGTGGCTAGTAATAATTAGAGAATGTCTTGTCATATTTCAATTGTTTATTTTAATCGTGGTCTCAACACAGAGAAATAGTAAATCCACAGAGTAATTTGTTAGTTAAATATATATGGTTTATGAACCATGATACACTTGCGATTTATTTTACTATAGCAGGCGGTGGACCAGCGTCTCTGTCAGTAGTGCAAAGTATTTGACTGCCCACACATGTATTGCAATGGTCAAAAAAGAGGGTTCGCTATTAAAGTCCCTGGTAGAGTAGCGCACATGTGTACATGCTGATGATATCAATTAAACAAGATGCCTCAAACTGCAATTAGCAACCATCTGATTAAGATCTGCTAAATTGGGAGCAAAATGTGATGCATCACTTTGATTATTTTGAAATAGATCAGATTCGTTTTGAATTAAAAGTTCTGTATGAGCGAAGTGTTATGTTGTTCTGTATAGTAACTTGAACTTGTCTCCGGATTTTCGGGGTTGGCAAAGGTCAGATTTCTGAGGCTTTTGATTGCCTATCATTTAATAATTCATTTACAGAAAGGTTACTAGCTCATTGAATCCTACTTAGTATATCTTCACTTAATGGACCACTCAAACGTAGAAGAAGAAGAAGAAGAAGAAGAAGAAGACGAAGAAAAGAATCTGTAGAGACGAACATTCTTAAAGTACAGTGCGAAATGTTTACTGTTTATTAATAGATTCCCTGGCCAGGCTGCTCAGGGATGCTCTCAGTGAGCTAATTCAGAATACATCGAGATATAATACTAAATTATCGAAAACGAAAGACAGGAGAAAACGGTAATAATAATAATTACTATTGTTATTATTGAATATTGCTGGAAGGGGCAGGTCTTAGAGATATGTGACTCTTCACTCTCTGGTCTGGAGGTTCATGCCAGAGGGTATGAGTAGAAGGTAAACCAAGATTCCAGTGCCATGCTGTACCATGTTAAAAGGGACGGTGGACAATGCAAGGCATTGACCTTCGACCCATCCCTCGTTTATTATTATTCATGGCATTTTCATAGATTTGGGTACAGCGTTCTCCACAAAGGTGGTGGGCGATCGTGCGGAGGTACATTCAACCCTTTTCATATTTTTCCCTGCATGAACATGACTCGTAAACAAAAATCTGATTATTCCTGCTCCAATGTTCCTATCGTGTTAGATGATAACCTCATTAATTATAGACAAATAGATGACCTCAGTGCATGGATAAATTATGTATTGGTGCATTCTCAAATAAGTAATGCAATTAATTACTTATGAAAGGGAACAAAAACCCTCTGTATCTAAGGACGACAACCCTGCATAGCATCCCAAGGGCAAGTAAAGGCAAGGCCAGAGTTTTTTGTGTTTTTTTGTTTGTCTTTATTTATAATATTTATACAGCGTATCAACAGTTACAATAATGCTAAGAACTAGTCATGTAACCAGTACAATGTCTGGTTTGCAAAACAGGTCTGCTTCAGTGATATGGGCTCACGGATAATATATTCGGTTAAGAATTCCATGGTGTTCCATCCACTGTTCCATCCACTGCTGTCTCTAACTACCATTTTGTGCTATCATAGGTTCTGTACTAATAATAACTCTGTGAATACTAAAGTTATTGCAAAAGCAGTAATAAATCTTGCTCTAGGCAAGCATAAAAAACAACATTCAAGCAAGTAAGACTTATATAAATAATATTATAGAAGATTTATGAAATTGTATAAAGAAAAGTAACAATGGAGAAACAGAGGAAGACATTGTATAGCGGAGTAGGGACATTATATTAAATTCTTTAATTGCAAAACCAGTAATAAATCTTGCTATAGGCAAGCATAAAAACAGCAGGTGTTTTGGGCGTCTGTCTGCCAGGGTTGCAAGACCCAGTGATGCTTGTTTGCGGTTTGTGGGATGCTGGCTCATGCTTCTGGGTGCATGTGATGATGTGGACGGCTCTGGTTTGGATGCGTTCTATTTTGTTTATGTTTTTGGTTGCAGAGTCATATATTGTGGAGTTGTAGTCTAGTATGCATAATACCATTGTTTTGTAGATTTTGAGAGAGATTTGTTCTGAGACCATGTGTCTTATTCTTGATAGCATGAATATTTTGTGGTTTGTTGTTTGTATCAGGGCATCTACTTGCTGTTGTGCATTGAGTTTGTGGTCCAGTGTGGTGCCTAGGTATTTGTAGTGTGGGACTAGGTCCAGTTCAGTGTCATGTAGTTTGAGATTTGAAGTGGTTGGGGCAGCAGATTTGTTTGGTGTGAAGGCTAGGACTTTGGTCTCTTTTGTGGTTATTGTCTGCTTGTTTGTGGCACACCAGGCTTGTAGTGTGTCTAGGGCTGACTGAAGTGCAGGGACAGTGTGTTGGTGTGATGTATGTGATAGATAAATGACTGTGTCATCTGTGTAAAGTTGTGTTATGACCTGTGGGAGCATTAAGGGTAGGTCATTCATATATGTGGTGAATAGAAGTGGACCAAGGATGGACCCTTGTGGTACTCTTGTAGTTAGTGGTAAAATATCTGAGGTAGTTCCGTTAGCAATAACTGTCTAGGATCGATTTTCAGATAGCTACTTAACCATTTGCAGGAGTGTGGGCTAATGTTAATGGTTTCTAGTTTGTGTAGGAGGAGGGTATGGTCTAGTGTGTCAAATGCTTTCTTTAGGTCAATGAATATTGCAGTTGTTTTTTGTCTGTTGTTGTTTTCTGTAGCAATGTCATCCAGCAGGTTTGCAAGTGCCTGGTGGGTTGAATTATCAAGGCCATGTTACATAATCATCAGTGACACCTTGGCTCTCCCTAACGAAGGGACATGAAACTAAGGTTTATTGAATACCACTACCAATTGTATAACTTGAATAAGGATCAGTACCATTGTGTCGGCCATAGTACACACATGCTCACACAATAGCTCTCTAGTTATTAGTTATTATTTCGTAGACTATAGCAATATAGAAATGATCTTATCCTCACATCCTCAGGATTATCAAGACTTATGACTGGTGGAGAACCCGGGCTTCTAATATATAATTAATATCTAATATAATAATAATCAAATGAATGGACATTGTTGAGGGTACAGAAGGAACCAGAGGTTAAGCACTTTATTTCGTCCTCTGATTTTACCTCATTTTCCTCATGTCTATACCATGGTCATTTCTCTATATGTAACACACTTGTGCTATTGTGCTCGTGGTAATTATGATAGGAGTTTGTGGCATAATAGGAGGAGGAATGACTTGGGCATAGAAATGAGATACTGAACAGGCATCAAAGTAGAAGATTCACTACTAGAGCAAATATGGTAGTACTAGTAGTAGACCGCAAAAAAAACTATTTTAATTAAACGTCCATTAAACAATACATGAATATTCGTATTTGAGTGCCAACACCATGGAGAACATTATCATGTATTATCGAATTCCACTCAAGTTCAGATGCAAAACATACAATAAGTAAAGGATTCACAGAATTTCAAAACCCATTTTCTAAATTCTGCTACCCCAAGCAGTCCCTTCCATTTAAGATCAATAAATGTGAATGTAACCGGAATAATATACAAGCCCATGGATCAAGATTCTTTGAAGATTTCTCTGAAGAAATAGAAGGCTCCATGAATCACATCAAAACTGACCATGAAAGAGTTCAGTCAAAAGAGAAATTGAGTCTGAAAGTCAATCATTCTCTGCTCTATCAAGTATGATGAATCAAAATCAGTCTTACACACCAAGTCTGAAATTAAACATTTTGAGTGTTAGATTGCTTTCCTTTACGCCGGTGGCTCTGAACTAAAGAATCCCGTCTAGGGTGAAGGAGTGGGGAGGTATCCAGTCTATATTTATCCTGTGAAGCACTGGCCCTTGTTAAAAGGGTCTTTCCCTGGAGCATTTAAAGCTCATTCGGATAAAATAGGCTTATTGAATGACCTATTTGGAATCATTACGAAACAGAAATTTCCCTGAAACTATTTTAAGAGTTTTGTCTATTATCCACCCGATCCTTCTGTGGCTTAGGAGAAATTAATGTTTTCTTATTTTGATTTATTAAATCTAAATATTGGTAGTTAGAGACAGCAGTGGGCGGAAGACCATAGAATTCTTAATCGAATATATCACCTGTGAGCCCATATCACTGAAGCAGACCTGTTTACAAACCAGACATTGTACCGGTTACATGACTAGTTGTAAGCATTATTGTAATTGTTGATATGCTGTATATATATATACCCTAAATAATAATAAAAAATGGTTCACATAGAATTTAGTGAATATCACCTTTAATATACGCCAAACGTTATGTATTAGTTGCTTTTCTATGATAGGTTTGCCTCATTCCATTATATCTTTAATTACTAACACTATCTTTACTTAAAGCGTTGTTGCAATGCATGTATACAGGATGGGATCAATGTAGAGTATGATTAAACATCTTAAATTCCTGGAAATGAAATTGTTTGAGAGAAGAACATTTAAATTAACAGAAACATAATTGATTGTTGACTTGTTATTATGATTTTTCTTTAAAGATCTGTACAAATTGTATTGCAACTATTATCAACCTAGTGTTTATCATTGTTACAGTGTGTATTGAGTATTGTTGTTATGTGGTTGTCTATTTCAGGATTTTACGATACATAAATACATGTAATTAATTGAGCTGTCCATAAAAATGGCGGGAGCGAACCCGTCATGAACTATTAGGAAATAATCAATATATATATTTATGATTATTCATTGCCAATTACTGATACAGATCCATATTATTTCGGAAATACTAGGAGCAATTCATAGGTAAGGCATTCAGCATAGCATGTACTATCTACTTACAGTTGATTGATCAAACCTTAAATCAGTTGGAGTTCAATGAGTAATGCATTTGGCTAGAGTGACTCTCCCTTTCATTGCAAATATATCTGTATCATGATCATTTATCATAGATTCCGTCCAAAGCTAACTAGCCATACTGTGATATATTCGGCAAATCAGCGTTTAAGAGGAGGAATGTGCTCCGATATATA
This sequence comes from Sthenelais limicola, assembly GCA_942159475.1. Lineage (NCBI taxonomy): Eukaryota > Metazoa > Annelida > Polychaeta > Phyllodocida > Sigalionidae > Sthenelais > Sthenelais limicola. The sequence goes on from OW804098.1 coordinate 58,074,591, forward strand.
GTAACATTTTTACATGTTCCATTATTAGTTTAAAGTTACATCATTACAAACGTGCCTTTTTATTTGGCAATTCGCTCGCTCGGCTCCTGTTTCCCAGTCCAAATGATTTACCAAAGGGTTAGGGGCCCCGTCAAAACATGGCATTTGAATCTCATTCATTCATCATCACCGAACTCCATAATTATATAAACTTGACAACTACAATACATTGGCATATATTCACGAGTATCTCTGTATATGTTCTATTTTGACACAATGGAATTTTCTAAATAATATGTATTTTGAATTGCGGTGTCTCTGTATTCCATGATTATACAAACTTGACGTCTACAATACATTGGCATATATTCACGATTATCTCTGTATATGTTCTATTTTGACACAATGGAATTTTCTAAATAATATGTATTTGAATTGCGATGTCTCTGTATTCCATGATCATACAAACTTGACGTCTACACTGCATTATCATCTATTCATGATTATCTCTATATGATATGTGTTCTATTGTCACACAATCCACTTTTCTAAATAGTGTTTATTTGAATAGTGGTGTCTCCTATTTGCCATCAAATATTTTCGTTCTATGTAAAATAATATAATATAATATAAATGATACGTGATATATAATAGATATTATATGGGCAAGATTGTCTATAAATGTACAATTCGCAGCTCTACAGGGTTTGTGAATTCTGCTAAATTACGCTGAAAGATGAGAAAACCTAGATATACTTGAGCATAATTCAGTGCGTTCATTCAAAAAGTAGGTTTGTTTAGCTGTTATGTAATGCGTTGGTCCCCCTGGTGGCCACCTAGTGGCCAGTGGGCAAGGTAGCAGGGCACAGCTGCCTATGCAAATTAGGGAGGCATTGTTGGGACAGTGTCCATGGTTAAAAATAAACAGTAGCCCGTGAGTCCCCAACAGGACTACATGTGTGAAACATAGCTCTGTGTTATTCCTTTATTAATTAGCATTGGAGTGATAATTGGCTATCAATTATCACTGAGCAGACAACGATCATCTATAAGCATAACATTTGGACTATCAATTAGCATGTAAGTGCTAATTGATTATTAATTAGTGTGTATTGGAACCTTTAAGATTATATATATCGGTACCTCAACTTAAGGATCACCTCAAGACATCATCCCCATATTCATACAGATCCATACTTATCATATTGGACCGTGTGATGAGCATAGCGTTTGTCTTAAATTTGAGCTATTTCTGAGGCTTGGTAAAGGTGAATTGTACATCTTCTAACGTCCCGATCCATATATGACCTCACGCCCCTGACCAATCTAGGGATTGCCCTCTCCAATTATCTGACTTTCCAATACTCATTGAAAATATGTATTAATGTTGTAGCAACATTTTCCAACGGCAGATACCCTTTCACCCCTGCAATGTTTGTGGCATGACTGGTGGTCATGCTAGTTCATTATTGCGCACTATCCACTCCATACTGACAAACAATTCAAATCTATAAATACACCAGCTGAAAGTCACAGGCTTGTGTTCTCTCTCCCCTCACTTCAACTTCAGACCTCTACCTTCTAACATTTTTCTCTTCTTGGAAGTTGAAGTTCAGAGTGTTGGGTTACATCTCGAACCCCAACACTATCTTCACGCACACACCACTGCCACCCATTTAGCTATTGGGTTGGACATAACAGACATATATTTGCAAGCAAAATGAGCTAAAGCTAAAGGCGTCAGCTAAAGGCGTCAGTAGCTCTTTGTGTAAAATCTAACACCGAGAGTGGCGCTTCTCCTCCACCTCAGAAGAAGACAAGGAAACCACTGGCAAAGAAAAGACTTAACCTTAAGCAAATGGAACGGAGAAACGGGAAAGTAACATTGAAAGCCTCAACCGCAACATGTCTAACATTTCCTTGAAGCTTGATAAGCTCATAGGCCAGGGAGCCAGGAATGTGGCAAGTTCGCAGCCGGAGTCCAAAGAACACGACAAACAAGAATTCGCACCTGAGACACATGCAAGGTCAAGAAATAGATGCAAGCTGGCCGTCAAGAAATGCTTGGCTGCACCACACATTCTCCACCGCCAAATACAGACAGATGAGTTTCTAGAATGTCAATTAGAACGTGAGAGGTTTACACACCAATTCAATGGTAAGATGAGCATTCTTAATGACTTTCACTCGTTCCATATATTGGCCAAGCCCTACATGTATCTATCGTGAAGGAATTCAGAATATCAAGCAAAAATTCAAAGCAAGAAATGTCAATGTCTCATTGAATTGTATGTGAGTTTCAAGTTAAAATTGTCTTTATTACCTTAAGTAGGACGTATAATATGTTTGTGAATAAAGTATTTAATTGTATTTAATGAGCTTGGCCATAGTCAGTGAGTATGTTATCCGATTTCGCAATAGGACGCAATAGGAGTCTGAGGCATTGCGCCAGATCAGCTCCTCCATATTTAGAGTACATTGCACCATGGGTATATACTTGCTTGCGAGCTCATCCTTGGACTTCCAGGCTGATGCAAGTCCCCTCACTACCCTTCTATACTAAGTAATTCTAATGCAATGCTAGTAAGGATTTGCTAGAATGTTCTAGAATATTGCTGTAAGGTCCAGTAGGGATGACGAAACCTTAATTATATATAAAGTCTTAGTAGAGTCAACACTTCTTCTGGACTCTTGCTACTCTCTGGCTGCTACCTGACTGACTTGACTGTACACTGACTGACTGCACGCCTTGACTATGGCCCTGTTCCTATACTTACTCTATTAACTGTTTGAATGGCACAAGATTGGAATCAATAAAGCCTATTCAGCTCTCCAGTACGGACCTTTGCTCTACTATACCCGATGTGCATGATTGCATTTCTTACCTAGTTTTTACCTGGAACTTTTGACCTGATACTGACCTGGTGCTTTACTAGTGGAAATCGTAATCGAAATCGTGAGGCTCAAACCTGATTTTATAATGCTCTATGGACCCAATTTATAAATGCACTTCTAATACTCTCAACGATGCACTATTGGCCGGGTGTATTTAAAGCAGTTCTCATGCTCTCAATAATACACTATTGGCCAGGTTAAAAAACACAGTTATGATGCACTCAGTGAGACACTTCCATTGCTTTATAGGAGGGTTATATTTTTGCTCACAGGAAGATTTGAAAGATCTATATTCCCAAATGTTTTCAAAGAGAGTTTAGCACATTACCTTCTCTTCACTATCATCGTTTTATTTTCACCAATTCTACCATTCTAAGCATTGCAGCATAGAGCGAGGTAGGACAACATTCAAGTGCTTGTTCCAGTTGTATATTGACTGTCTCCCACCCAAGCCACTATAGGGACAATCTGTATGTACAATTATTGGGGTGTTTTGATGACAACGTTTTTCAGCATCAAACAGATAAATCATACAAATTCACTATGAAAGGATATCACTTATAATATCCCTAACTCCATGATGCGGAATATTCATAGAATATAAATGCCACAAAAATATTATAGCAGCACCTCCAATGTTAAAATAAATTGTAAATACAATCAAGTCACTTGCCCCGCCACCTGGTGAAAACAATGCCACCACCTAATGAAAACAAGTGGCACAATGATTTATATCAGGGCCATTCTCAGTCTTGCAAAAACGTGTCTTTGTTTTTCATAGCATTCTTTTAAGCATGTCACAATACGACACGGCCGTCCAGGATCTATCATTAAATAAGGAATTATAAAAGGGATCGTTTAGTTTAGTGGAGAGGGGTTTCCATGAATGGGTGGCAGAGACTGAGTGTGATTTTCAGAGAATGTAGCGTCAGATATGTGCGACAGTAGGTGTGAATGCCATGCAGGTGAGTGAGCAGTGGCAGGTATTAAGGCCTGTTATAGCTTCACCGTGTTGTATAGTTTTATTGTAGTTGTGGGTGTGGATTTAGTTTTAACTATCATTTGTGATAGAAGTATTAAGAATGTTTAGGTTATAGAGATGAATAATATGAGATTCTGAAATAAATACAATATGCTCCATGGACCCGATATATGAATGTGGTTCTGATGCTCCCACCGATGTGCTACTGACCAGGTGTAAAAGATGCAGTAATGATGCACTCAGTAGTTTGGGCAGGAGATCTCCCGTTTTTTTGGACAATTTGGCAATTCCTCCCGTCCTCCCATTTTCAAATCAAAATCTCCCCCTTTTTGCCGAAATCACATAAATCGTCTCTTGGGTACCAACAAAATCAAAATCTCCGACCTAATGCAGAAATCACATTACCTCCTTCAGGTACCAACAATAGGATAAAGGCAACATACTGTATTTTCTTCCTGGGTGCTATCACATGATTGCACTATATACGATTATGTGTTAAACCACTCTTATATAGAGGCCTTGTAACTCACTCTTTTTTAAAGTTGCATTGCACTATATACGATTTTACCCTCAAAGCACTCTTTTGAAATTAGGCAAAATATGTTTCACTTTTCAACAGCTATTATATATATAGCATGATATCTGTCACCATGGAAATCGATTTATTCTACAGTTCCTTTTTATAATTCATATATGAATTATGTGAAATCATTGGGGGTGGGTTGGTACTTCTCCTCCCCTCTCTTTGTCATCAATTAGACACTGTTTGCTTTGGAAGGTATTTCATGAAATGTTCTCCCCTCTGGACCCTTGTAAGTCCCTTGTAGCATCTTGGTAAGACACTATTAAGAGGCCTCTAAGATTCTATTCTGCAATGCACAATCCGTGCCATAAAGCTGTCGTAGTCATAACTTTAAGAGCATGTTACAAGGCCTTTAATACACACTCTTATCTTGTATAGTATTTTTGATTTTTAAATAAAAAATAAATAAAAAAAAATATCTTTATAATTATCGTGTATAGTGCAATGCACCCGATGTCCAGCAAACCCATTGAGTTAATCCCTCTGATTCAGATAGCACATTTTGCAATACAGTTGTATTGGGGGGCTAGCTGGTAGATAGAAAGTAGGAGAAGGGTAGGGACTAGCCCTAAAAGATGAGTGACTCGTAGCAGTTGCTGTTCAAGACTGTTTATTGATGAGTACATGAAATACATTCAGGGTGAAGGGCTCACCACCGGTAGGCGTGGGTAAGCCCTGATTGGTTGATACCTCATGTGTCCAAGAAAGGGGAAGGGACATCGAACCCAACATTATAACAATTTGATATATAGGCCTAAATTTCAAACAACGTCAGAAGTAAATTCATGTTTTTTACATGACTGCCTCCTGTCCCAGTTGAATAGAAGTAGCCTATATATATTCAGTTTGCTTTCAGATAACTGGCATATTATGTGAAAATGACCCTTGAATGCACCATTTTACTCACAGTTTAAAAACAAATTGGGGGGAGGGCTTTTAAATGGCTTTAAAATCATAACCATTTATATGACTGAACTTTGACTGACATTCATTAATTCAACTGCATGTAGCTAGTGCATGGATACCCGATTTATATACATAAATTTGATACGCATTTTTTAAGTGCATCTGTTGATGCACATTACATCAGGTGCAAAACCAGGTGCAAAACCAGGTGCAAAACTGCTTTTTTGAGAGGATTGCACTTTTGTGACTGGTCAGTGGCACTTTTACATGCACTGGCAGATTTTCCAATGCACATCGGGTAGTTATTATACAGCTAGCGAGATACACGATCATCTAGACTCTATACGAACCATTATTAGTAATTTTCAAGTAAATTGAGATCAGCCCCCAGACTGAAACAACTCTTTATAATGACAGAATAATTATTAATGAAGTGTCCCCGCTCCTCAGACACTTACAGAAATAACCTATCGGCCCTAGAGTACATAGTTGCCACTTTAGCACTTATCGATGATCCCCGGGCTTGTGACGATGGTGATAGAGTACACATCATGCACCACCTCAGACGTGTTACTAGAGATTCATTAGAATGCCCTGGCCCACTGTGAGATGCTGGTCTCAATATATTTGGGATGCAGTAGAGAGCCGTATAATAGACTGGGCAGAAAGGGATGTTATACAAGAGGAAAGGGTCAGGTTATGCATGACAAACCCCTTCTCAAATAAACTCTAATGGCAATGCATACCATGGGTAAATCCTTCGGGCCATACTCATAATAACCATCAGGCAAGGGCTTAGTCAGCCCATGGCCCACAGGAAGTGATATATAGACATTATAATTCTAAGAATGGGTGCCACAATAGTTCTAGCCATAGAGATGGTTCTGTGTATACTATCACCCTCATCATATGCCCGGGGATCATCAAGTGCAAAAGTGGCATCTATGTACTCTAGGGCCGATGAGTCACTTCTGTTCATATTGTGACTCAGTGGGCAGATTATGCATGTGTTGCGATTCTTGCCTATGTTCTTTTCAGTGTCTTTGTGGCCATCGTTGCACATCTGTGTTCAGCTCCGGCCTAAAAAATAATCAATATTTAAATAATAATGTTTTGTGATTGTATACAAAAATATGTTAATGAAGTATATCATATCGCCAATCAACAAAGCCTTGTCCAGTGAGTAGCGGCTGCGAGTTGCGTCTTGGGGTGACGATCATGATAGTTGTTACCAGATAAATAGAGGAGCAGCAAACTGCTTTCTCTATGTACCGGAAATGACCAGCATTCCCCGACCCCCGGCCCGACCTGACCCAGTGCAAAACCCACCCACCATCCCGTCCCGGCCGTGTAGACTGACTCTACAGCCCAACAAGTAGAGGATGAAAAAATAAAGACGAGAGACCCTGACGAGCCTTGACCTACCAACCCTCAGGTCTGGAGGCGAGAGACAGTGCCTGTGTAAGGCCGTTGCATCTAATGCATTTGGCCAGGGTTGCACTGAACTTGACATTAGCATTACGGCGGATGGTGGTCAGCAGCCTACAAACAGTACTATACATATGAGTAATTCTCCCAAATGGGCAGCATTTGATTTCAGGAGGCCATTTTTTTAGAAAAAATAAAATTCATCGAATCTCTACAATATTTGATGTACATATAGAAGGGAATATCAGCATTATACAGACAAAGTTTGGGAAGGCTGTGCCAAATATTTCGATTCCTACACCTATGAATCAGAAACCACCATTTTTGCCTATTTTTTGCCTTATTTCGCCTATATAAAGCCAGATTTATCAAATAATATTGTGTAAATTTGAGATACCCAGTAATTATGCCAGCCATATTAAATGATAAAGTAACAGCTAGGAAATTGATGATGGCCGCCAACATAGGACCAGGTTGTAACCAGTTTGAATAACTTTTTGTCAAAATATCTGTTTTATTTCTATACAGTAACTGTGCTAATATAGTAGGATCTCTATATTTCTATCAATTATGGCGTAACGGGGACGCTATGGCGTAACGGTGACATTACAACAAAGGCTCACTGTAATTCAAGAGCATCTGTATTTATTCATATCAATTTGTTTTACCAAATTCAGGCAGGCTTTAACAATCATTAGAAAAAGGTGAAATTGCATTTAAAAAAATTATTTTAGATATGGGAATGAATGTACATGTCGTAACGCGACATAAAATATTCCAACATCAATTCATGGAATTTTATTTGAGGAAATAAAAGGGTTCATATACGTTATGAGGTAATAACTTTTATTTTTATTGAAATATACATGCTCATCCCTTCCCAAAAACTAAATGCAATATAATATTAATGATTGTTTTGGGCACATTTTATTCCTTTGCAGCTAACATATGTCGTAACGGTGACACAGTTATTACAAAACAATATTTTCCAAGTCTTGATCTGTTCAAATGTATGACTATATGAATATTGTGTTTTTTCATAATAATGAACATGTGTGCATGTATAAAAACCATTTTCCTTCAGCAGAAGTAATACATTTTCTAAATGCGCCTGTGTATTATATTCAAATTCCACAGTTATTACTTATTTTCTAGCCTGAGAAGGCACATTAAATTTTATTGCAATAGCGGCGAAGATTTTGGCATAAGAGCTTTGAAAATAGGGTTCCCACAGCCTTATTTTTGCCAAAGAATTCAAATAAAATGATTATAATCATGTGCGATCGTCCTAAATTCATAATGTAGACATCCTAGGCTGGAAAACCGAATGACACCCGATTGGGAGAATTACTCATACTAACAGCTCCGCTGAAAAAGCCCCTTCATCAACGGGATTACCAAAACTGCAAAGCACAAAAAACGTCTCTCACAGACCAAAACACGACCTGTCTCACAATCCACTGCATACTGCCTCCCAAGGACAATGTGTTTTATCTGGTTTACTGACCACCAGCACATAATGCTTTTACCTTATCTCCCATATATAGGGACAAAGACATCTACTAATTCATTACCATCTTATCTCCAATGTTGTACTCCATTCTTATCCTCGCACACAAACTTTTACCAAAGACTTACACACAATTTTATCCCTAATCTTAAACCCTCATTAATTTACCTATCTTATACTATTTTCTTTATCTTGTTCACATGTTCACCAACCGTAAAACCTTATTCCCACCCAACCCACTCAAATTTACAGCCATATAACCATGGCAGGTTTGGCATTATATTATGTATTCAATCAATTCTCATCATATTTAATTATCATCAATTTCAATCAAATTCTCATCATTTACTTAATATTTCATTTCATATAAATCTTACATCAAAACTTTATAAATGAAATGTCCAAAGCCTGCTTGTCACACTTCCTTCCTTCCCTTATTATTCAATCATCATCAACTAGGGCATCGGCAATAATGTCATAGAGTTACTTGAGGGCCTGGAGTTACATCCAGCAAGAAATACCGGGGGGTAGGTGAACACAGTTCGTGAACTGTTCTATCAAGTGTCAACATATTTCTTTTTGAAAGATTGCCTTCAAATGCAATGTCACAGATCTATGGCCAGCAAATACGTTTTTGAGATGTACTCATTCATCTTATAGAGTGGGGGAATCCCCCTGTGAGAACGATCGGTAAGGCTATGTTTTTGATGTTCAATCTCGTCGCTGGAGCCCTGGGCCTGGCGCAGGCTCCTGCCTGGTGAAGTATTGCATCTTCGCATACAAATATATATCAGAGAGCAAAACCCTTTGGATGTTGAAATTGAAATTAATCCAGGGACATGTTTGGTACAGCAATATATGATACAAAACGTTTGCATCTGAATAATTCTTGGAAACTGAGAAAGATATATATTCGGTGCTAATAAGGAGGATATAAGTCATAGGTCAGACATGAAATTGGGGGGAAAAAGTGTTATTACATTAAGCTTTTGCTAACTGCTTCTGGCGGAAACACTCGAAGCATATATTTTTTTGCAGCTTGTGAATTATTAATAGCTTGTAAGGATACATTTGACAAGACTTGACTTTCAATCTTCGATGAGTTATAATGAAATGTATTAATGAGGTCACAGAAATGCACCCCGCTTTGTAAGGAAATAAGGTTTTAATGGACACCAAGATATATGATATTGCGTACAGATATGAATACCTAAAGGCAAACGCTAGGCTACTATCTAGTGGAAAGTGAAAATAAATGTTATTTTTCTGAAACTTCGAGATTTGATCCTTGGAGTGTTTCTGGTCATAAAAATGAAAAAAGATCAATGGGTCACTGTACTCATTTTTTAATTACAGCCCTTCAAAGTTTGGTATCTCAAAATAACTTATGAGTGCCAAAAGGGGGACTCGTTTTGCAGTCCCCCGATTTCATAGTTCATATTTGCTATTCATATTCACACAATTTAAGTAAAGCAAATAATTTTGGAAAGAGTATTATTTGGCCAATAATTCTATGCCTCTTTGTCATAGAATGCATGGTTATTTTCATTCTGAAATCAACAAATCCGTGATGCAAATTTTGAATTAAAAACTCATCTCATCTTATTAAATTAAAAACTATTTCATTTTATCTCCAATGGTATACTCCATTTTTATCCTCACACACAAACTTTTACAAAGCCTTACCCATCCCATATTTTTCACAATTTTTGTAAAAGCAATTTTATTTTTTTCCCCACCGAAAATGTGGTGTATTTATTTAATACTAGCAAATACCCGTGCTTTGCACGGGATTTGCTAGTGGGACAGTGGGGCCCACATCTTCCCACTCTCCTTGTTCCCTCTCCAACCATCTTTCTATTTCAAGTTGTCTCTGTAAGTTAGTATCTGTATTAACATTCATACCTCAAATGAAACCCTGTTAAAATGTTTTTTTGTCACTGTTGTATTGTTGTTGCCTCCCATTACCTCTCCCCCTGCCCTCTCCCCCCTCCCCCCACGCCCTCCCCCTGTCCCTCTCCCTCCTTCCCCTCCCCTGCCCCCCTTTCCCTCCCCTCTCCCCCCGCCCCTACCCCTCCCCTGCCCCTCAAATGGAACCCTGTTAAGATGTTTTTTTGCCTCCCATTGCCTCTCCCCCTGTCCCCCCCCCCCCCCCCATGGACATTTCCTGAGTTCCTTTTGGTGGAAATATGGTGAAATATATCAACTTCCATCCCAAAGTGAAGCAACGACTTGCCATGGTACCTGTCCATGACGCCATGCTTTGGGTGACCCAGAAACCTGGTGTAGGGGCACTGATAGGTTTGTTTTCAGGCAGCACTGGGGGTCCAATGGGGGTGCTCGATGTAAATCCATTTCTAACCCCTTTCCAACCCTAATTTGTTAATGAAACATAGTGGAATGGCTCGGCACCATTTTTTGCAATGTGTATGTGAAATATAATGGAGATCTGGCCAGCAGTTTCAGAGAAGATAGGGGTTTAAGGCTCGAAACGCTTATTTTATTAATATAGAGATGTATAAATCGAATAATGACCAATTGTAAGCTTAGATTTCATTCAGGCCTAATGCCCGTGTCGTTGTGTATGAGTGGTCGCTTCTTATTGGCTGAGAAAATATAGTCGATCTGAATAGCAAGTTCCTTGACCAGTGTGTAAAAGCAACTCAACGTGAGAGGTTGGCTATTGCTGAACGAACATTGAACATTGAAAAAATTTTCTTTCCTTGCTTGTGCAAATGAAAAATCAAAATAAAATAAACAGGGTCTAGAGCCCACGAAGAAGGCAGCTCTCTCTTACTCTTTATTTGTTCGAATTTATGTCATTCTTCTGATTCAATATAGTATGTTATTATTTAGGTGTTTATGGTAATAGAAATGGAAAAAAATGGGTTATGATGCTCGTTTCTAAATGATTTGACTTTGAAACATAGCCAAGAACCAAAAGATCTGCTGCTTTCCAAGTGTTCTACGTTTCCTAAACATGTCTATTTAAGACAGCTACAATTATTTTTTTCAGGCGATGACCTGTATTTTTTCTTTTATATGTGTAGAATATAACCTGCACTATATGTGTAGAAAATTTTGGGGCATTAAGAGTTGCCATTTTTGTTTGATTCCCCAAAAACGTGAAAGGAAAATGCAGCATTTCCACATAGACTCGCATACTAAATGGGTACAACTGAAATTTCCCACAATTAGCTCTGTTTCCTAAACATGTCTATTTCAAACAGCTACAGTTTCTTTTTTAACACGATGACATATATTTCTTTTCTTTTACCAGAATAGAATATGACCTGCACTATATGTATAGAAAATTTTGGGACATTAGGAGTTGTCATTCATTCTTTGTTTCATCCTCTAAATGTGAAAAAATGCAGCATTTCTACATAGAATCCAATATTAAAGGGATAGCACATAAAATGCCCTTATTTATAGCATATACAGCAGGGGTGGCGTACACTCTCCCGCGTGCCATACCCGTGCGATACGGAGCGGCAAGTTTTTTCGTCTTCAGTGAGACGATTTTTGTCAACAGAGCACCGCGAACGCTACTGGTGAAGTGTGGTGACGAAATTGCGTGAACTTCTGAGACGAAAAACGGTAATTTGAATCACGGAGACGAAATTTGATATGCTCCGTATTTTCGTATTGAGTTTTGAGAACTACATATTGAAAGACCAACATAAGAAAGGTTGGTATTAAGGGAGACAGCAATGGTTTCAGATTGAAACATTTGTACCTGACGGATTTCTGTTTTGTCATACTTTTAATATATATGGTGGGCTGTGTTTATAATTTGGAGATTAGTGGATTTCGAACAAGTTTGATGAAATAACATTGAATAACATAATGAATTCTATTTGTGGCTATTATAACAGAAGGAGCCGTTTTGAATACAGACATTACCAACTCTAAAAACTGACACACTTAAATCATGTTTGTGTTCTTGTGTGTCCACTAATTGTTTTGGGATGGTGCAGGGCTTCACTGTCATGAATGCCATACCCACTGAGCCGTTATACATAGGCCTAGATTGGCCTTGTGCCTCATAACTTTCATCAAATTTGGTGGTGTAGTGGTGAAGAAACTCGCTTGTGAATCCTAAGGTTGCTAGATCGAACCCAAGCATGGGTAAGTTTGTTTTCTCTGTTTGGCATCAGTGGTTCTACACTAGTGGCCGTCATGCACCAATGGTCACACCAGCTTGTCTGGGACTGGCCGGTCGGCCGGCCGTAGGGGTCTTTCTAATCCTTTAGCTTTCCCAGGTTATCCCGAGGGTACGAAAAACGCTGTGCGAACATGCTGAGACGAAAAATTTTGTATCAAAAGTGGGGACAAGAATTTCGTATGCAATTTCGTATCGCGCGGGTACGGTGCGCGGGACAGTGTAGCAGTGAATAGTCATGTTTGCCTTTAAATAGAGTATGTACAATTATTAATTATGTATCGAGGTAGGTAGATAGTCGCTTTTATATCGAGTATCCCGGTTGTCTTAGTGGTGGTGTTATTTTGGGTAGGAAAAAATCCCTAATTAAATTAGGGATTTTTTAAATTTTTTAAATTTTATGGTTTCCATTCTTTATTACACTAGCTTATTATCACAATTATTAATTATATTCATATCGTGGCATATACACGATCTACATGTTGGTTAAGATTACGATACCAAATGTGATGTGTTTCAGGAAAATGAGTCACAAGTCACAAAATTGATATTTTTCAAAGCGTTTTTTTACAGGATCTCTTTATTGAAATGTTCTGATCCTTAGAGGGCTCAGCACTTATAGTCATATGAATCCATATCACAAATCTTGGGACATTGTATTAAACATATCCACGCATTTTTAAGGCCTTTGTATGGAGTATATTTAGTTACTTTACTGGTAATTACCCATCTAGAAACATTGCAAACTTTTTTTTCAAAAATAGAAATGTCAAACTTAAAATGGAAATACTTATTAGCTGTCCTCGTGTTTACTATCATTGGAATCAGCTTGATCTCCTCTTTTCAAATATGGTGATATCTCAAAATCCATTTTTTGCGACTTATGACTCATTTTCCTAAAACGGATCACAAATACCAAAATGTTAGAGATTGATTAGGAAACTCTAACTTTCTTCTGCAAATAACCTCGATAGATATGGAGTTGTAAATGCATAAAACAGGGCAGGTCCTAATTAACGATAAACATATTGAAAGTTTGTGGCTATCGATAGCATTTCCCTTACCTTGCCTTTAATCAGACCGTCCATAATAACAGGCCAGTGCTCAACCATTGTTTACAACTATCGGAGAAATTGTACAAGAAAGTCAAAGCCAAAGGCTAGACTCTCGCTGATTATAGGGACGGTTGGAAATAAATCCTTGGTGTAAGGGAATGGAAATCATTTCTCTAAACTAGGCCTACGTGATACATTGTCAGCCATTTTGAAAATTGCTATTACAGATATGTAAGAGGCAAATTGATGCCCATGACTCATGAGAATTCGAAAATAGTATTGATTTGAGATTTATTTTTTTTTAATAAATTTTATTGACAAAGTTTCACATAGTGATACTTCTCATTCAAATTCAAAGCAAGGTCTTGGTATATTTATCCTCGTTGTGCTAGCCATGGATACATTAAAACTTCAACAAAGATGCATTTCTATGGACATTTGTAGTCTGCAAATGCTGGAGTTGCTGAAGGTTTTGTTCTTTAAGATTTTTATACTGCAGACACTTTATATCACAAGGGTATTATTCATAATGAGTACAGATGCAAATCCTACAAGAGTATTACAAAATTCAATTTGTAGTGGGTCCGTTGTATCATATTATCCCCTATCTACTAGAGCCAGACTTGACACACAATGCCGGCCAGTTCCAACAGGGGAAGACACAATAGAACATTCAAACATATAAAGACACCTTCCTGCGGACGGTAGGCGAAGGATACCATGCTTCATGAGGAGATCGGACCTCACTTGGAACTACGGGTTCATGCCTCCGAGGTCTGAATATCTGTTATTCAAATCAAATTGTTACCATATTGCTTTGACTGGTGTTTGAGTAATAAAACCCAGTGCTAACGAATATCTCTTTGTTACTGTTATTCTTTCACGAAAGCCTCGACTCATACTCCTACAAATCTGCAGTTCACTACAAATTCAATTTAAGTATACATGTATGTCTTGCTATAGTATATGAAGTTACCTTTAACACATCATTCTCAACCGTTAGATACCCAGGGTTAATTGTGTGGCTCATTCAGCTACAGCAGAAAGGGCTATCATTGGCGACACCTGGCGACACCTGACGGACCACATCTCTATTACATTCGCATCCCATTCCACACAAGCCGATTGTGCCATGGCTGCTGAGACAGCCACACAACTTTGCAAATTCCCACCCAACCCACACCTGTACATAAATATTTCCTTTACTTAAACATAATCATTCTTTTCCCCCAGGGCTCTTTATATTATTCATTATTATATAATCTAATTTATAATTAATTATCTTTATAATTAACAGGATAAATTAGCTGATTAATTAATTAATCAGCTAATTAATCATCTCACTTTATAAACATATTTACATTACTCATAATTCATTAATAAAATCTATTAAACACCAGCCTTGTCTCCTCAACTATGTTTGCGGTGCTCGCCAATGACTATATTTATTCATCTATAACTGGATATCTGTTTAAATATTGTTTTGTAACAATTTATATAAATCCACGAAAAGGCAGTAAAGCATACTTCTCCTGGTTACCACTCATAGTTACCGTGTTGCTGGCACTGTGTTCAGTTACCACATTGCACCCGCCCTTTCGGTTTCTCCCTTCCTTAACCCATTGAGGACGGGCTGATGCCTCAAGGCATCAACGTCAAAATGGCGACGGGGATGGGATGATGCCTCAAGACATCACACATAATTTGACACAGGGGACCGGATGATGCCTCAAGGCATTCTTTTCTATGTAAATTGAAGGGGGCATAACTTAATAAAAAATTGATATAATAGGGTGTGTCCCTATGTATATATACTTCTATAAATGAATGAGTCTTTAGACTCCTACTTAGCTCTTAAATTTTGAATATGTTCTGCTGAAGATGTGAATGATGTGAACGAGTTGGATGCTGTTCTAGGACTAAGCTCTGCTCAGCCTACTATATTTATTTATACACTCAACTTCTAGTGCTGCCTGCCTCTTCTAGGCGCAGCCCCCGGTATGCCCAGCCAACTCTGTTGCAAGGCAACCCAGTACCCTATGGGCACTGAGTGCAATGGAGTGCAATGGAGTGCAATGGAGTGCAATGGAGTGCAATGGAGTGCAATGGAGTGCAATGGAGTGCAATGGAGCGCAATGGAGTGCCATGGAGTGCAATGGAGTGCAATGGAGTGCAATTGAGTGCAATGGAGTGCAATGGAGTGCAATGGAGTCCAATGGAGTCCAATGGAGTCCAAATGGAGTCCAATGGAGTCCAATGGAGTCCAATGGAGTCCAAATGGAGTCCAATGGAGTCCAATGGAGTCCAATGGAGTCCAATGGAGTCCAATGGAGTCCAATGGAGTCCAATGGAGTCCAATGGAGTCCAATGGAGTCCAATGGCGACTGCGATACAAGTGCAATGGAGTGCAATGCAATATGAATGCAATAGATTTGCACTCCTATTGCAGTCAAGTCTCTACCCGAGTAACACGGCACCTGCTGTCGGATGCGGGAAAAGTACAAAAATATTACGGTCTGCTGCCCAGCTGTACGGGCGTCGCAGTAGGACGGCAGTCTTCAGCTTGAACACCTACCGCTGGTCTAGTGCGCAGCCGTGCTGCATGTTGCTGGCGCAGCCGGCCGTACAGCCCCCCATGCCCGGCCACTTAATTAACTTGCCTGTACAGACGTTACATGCTGATTAAAATTAATTATTATATCTATTTCATATTGTAAAATATTCACCTTCTATAATACCTTACTAGCAACGATTGCCAAATGAGGTACAGATAATGATTCAATAATTATATGATTTTAGGACAGTCAAATAGATATGTTCGGGTATTTAATACATTTTAAATTCTGGAAAAGTTTCAAGTATTAGGACAGGATTTTAGATATTATTTAGGCGAATTAGTTAGTTCCATAATGAGTAAGGATTGTTGTGTCCTTAGAATTATATTAAACAGGTTTTCCTTTATAGTGAATATGACGTTGTGATATGCCTATGTTAAGAGTTGTATGTATAAGTGCTGTGTTAAATTATATATATTATAATAATTATTAAATTATGTAATGATGATATGAATCGGATCTTAAGCTTTCTCTGACTGGCTTTTGTCAAGGGAATTTAACAATGTCCGTTGTGTACAGGGGAGGTATAAAAGTATATGGAAGGATAAAGGACATAATGTAATAATAACTAAGGGTAGTAGAGACTAATACCAATAGATATCTAGATATGATATTCTAGGATGATAGCAATGATAATGATAGAAATTCGGCCGAATTTCAGTACCCCCCCCCCCAATACCGTCCACCATAACCTTCCCACCCCCTATACAGCCCCCTAGAGCGGCGGCGTCCGTAGTGTCTTTAGTTAGGAATTATAATAGCCAGGCCATGTACATTTCGCTATTTATACATTGCAGGAATACACATACCTCTAATATAGAGTCAACAGATTTTTAGCGCTCATGTAATTGGTTTGGGTGATCTGGAAGACCTGGTATAGTATGATGATGTGAAATATTGTATGCACGATCAAAAGAAGTCGGAATAAAAATCTTTATATATAATGAAGCCATTAGGCTATGTACACACATAGAATTTATTGGTGTTAAATGGTCAGTTAAAATATCATCACAAATGGCCGCTAGGGGGCGCGTATTTCAATTTCATATTTCACAAAGTAACGGCCAAAATACTAATCCTACAGCTTTGTACATATTAAATTATTTGTAGGCGATATAATTACCTTTCGTTTGATATATATAACACATTATTATACCATGAATAGGACATGAGTTACATACGTTTTAGTTTTCAGATTGGTTGAGAGGTTGGTGAACTATGGGCTAATATCCGTTAATCATATCATAAATTGACTGTGTGTAATTAACTATGCTCATAATTAAGTCTTTAAATGAAATCCCATTAGTTTTCTTTATGTGTAGGCTGATCATAGACTAATCATTGTGCCCAATCCTGCCATTCATTTAGTATTGTGCCACTTATCCCACCAGATGGCACCACCTATGACACTAGATGGCAGCATGAGCCAGCCCTTCATTATTACTAATTCCTTTATATTGAAAACACTAGTAAAGCAAATATATGATATTTATTCGCTATATATAATCATTCTGTAATTATGAACATTATGGATATCATTATCATATATTCTAAGTGAGTATTTTATGTATGTGATATTTTAGAGAGGGTTTAACAACAACAACCCTCTATCATGCACATCCATATTGTATAGTATCCTAAGTGGACTCAGGTTTCATCATCTACTTCCATCACTGCAAGATGAAAGCTGGAAAGGTATGTGAACATGTGGGGCAAGTGCTGGTGATAAATGATGAATAAAAGCATGCAACCTATAGATGCTGTAAAAGCTGGCTGGGCTGTAGATGTTCATTTGAAAGTGGCCTTAAGCTTGCTACTCTGACTGTACATATCTGGCAAACAGTACTTCATGGGAAAGGAAGAGGAGTACATTTATACTAACAAATTTTCAATATAACAATTAGCACACTGCAATGCCAGCTCCAGCCATTCTAAAAAATGTCCTGCCAATTTGTGCAGCCCCTTCATATCCAGCTGCAGTGTAAGTGCAGCCGGATGTGCAACCCTTGTGCAGCCACTGCACATCCAAGCCAACTGCAGCCAAAGTGCAGCCGGATGTGCAAGGCTGGCTTACACTGGCTGCACTTTTCCCTGAATCTGGATGTAGTCCATGGCTGTGCAAGGGCTGCGCATCCTAAGTGCATCTGCGCAACCTGGGTAGTTGAGTGCAATGGCAGTGCAATACCATTGCACTGACATTGCATTACGTTATTCCTTTGCTGTATTACATTCTACAACAATCATCAAGTTACATTTATTATTTAGATCACTAAACGGTCTTTTCCCATTAAATTATTGACGATTTTTTAATACAAGAATTCCCACTGCAATGCCAGTGTTTTTTTTATTGCGCTACCATTGCGCAATGGTCATTGCATATCTATTGCAGTAATGAAGTGACCATTTTTTTTATTTATTTTATTTTATTAGGAGTGTTTATCAGTCAATATACATAAATAACAATGTGGTACAGACATAAAGACAATCAAAAGATAAAGCTGATAGTATATTGAACCAGTAGGAAGTAGCATTTATGATGAACTATGGGCTAATATCCGTTAATCATATCATAAATTGACTGTGTGTAATTAACTATACTCATAATTAAGTCTTTAAATGAAATTTATTGTCTAAATCGTTAGAATTTTCGTTTTTGAAAGATATGTGACCCCCTTGCTAAAACAGGCAACAATCTCTTTGGAAATTTTTAAAAATCTAAATTTGAAAAAGATTATGATTTGTTTTCTTGATATTTCTTGATATTTAAATTCCTACTGGAATAAGTCAAAATATATTGTCCCCTGATTTTATGTCACAATTTGTGATGGCGGTCTTGAGGTGATCTGTCCTCAGTAATTAGTGATATATATTCATAAAAAATATGGGAATTAATTATCCTCGTATCAATATATTCTCATGATCATTTAAAATGATCTTCCTTGCATCATCATAGGCCTGGTAATGGCTTCAAGGCGGGACAGATGTGACAATTTTTTAAGCAAGTCACGAAACGCAATGGCCTTCCAGTTCCATGGCTTACCATTAAATATGGAATTATTTCAATTATGTGGATTTGTAGGTCTATCGTTTTGAAAGATATATGACCTCCCCCCCCCCCCCCCCCCCCCCACCCCACCCCACCCTTTTCCTTGTACAGACCGAAAAATCTTTATATTTTAGCCTAATATCTTAAAAGTCTTTTCGTCTGTATGGTGGGAAATGTCCCCTAGACTAGGCTACATAACCAGTGAAAGAATTTCTAAAATCAGTAAAGTTATGGAGTTATTTGACGTGACAAAACACAGATTTATATATAAAATCCAAATCTGTGTTTTGTCATGTTGAATAACTTCATCCTACTCTCCTGTGTCAATGTCTCCCTCCCAAATGGTGTCGAAAAAGGATAGGTCATGCCTATTGAGATACAACAATACTGTCTCTGATTCAGTACCGTAGTTCAAGATCTGCAGGTGAACAATATAGAACAAGTAGGCCTAAATATATACCATAACTCACACATTATCCCCAGTATTTCGAAGATAGTATCCAAGCCGTGTCCAAGCTGTAGCCTATCAATTATTTGTAGTGTGTTGCCGTTGCCAAACACCAGTTTTCATATACTACATCTGCTCATGAAATAGCCATACGAATGTTCATGGTTTCCACTAGGTGGACCTGTTCTCTACCATACATCTTATTCTGTATATTTACTGTATACTGTTAGTATTCACTGTGTGTCTTTATTATTTAACACTGTGTGAACTGTGTTCAGACACCACTTCATGTGACTTCTATATTTCCTGTACATCATCCAAAGCTGCTTCAATAAATCAGAGTAATAATATTAAGGCTCTTGTCTTATGTGTTATATAGCTCTCCTCCTCTATACCAACCGGGTCATTACATTTTTAAGTTTTACACATTGTAGGCCGATGAAATCGGGCTTTGTTTTATGAAAAACGCCGTAAACGAAGTAAGGGTAAGTACTCTTTTTTAATCAATAATGACTTCAATCACTGGAAATGTACATTATCTATAGTTGTTTAATAACACACACAGGCGATTGAATGCAGCCAGTAGGCCTACTAAAATCACTTTCATTTGGTCGTTGAAAGGCAGCCTTTTTGCTTTGTACAAAGTTATGACCAATGCCTTGCACTACAGTTATAGCATCTATGTATCTCAATTAAACATCCTATCTTGGTTATAATCATTTAGACAATCCTCATGAACGTAATTTTGAACAGCCCTACTTGCTACTGTCGCTATATGGTGGCTCGCACTCCTATGAAAATGCGCTCCCCTGAAAACGCGCTCCCCTGACCCTAATTCCGCCGCCCAAGCTGCCGTCACTGCCCGTTAGCTTTCAAGGGGATCGCATGGTCTCTACTACAGATCTACGCTATACAATATAAAACTAAAGTAACACACTACAGAAAGCGCCCCAAGGGTTTTTGTTGAGGTTTTGGGTAGGGGGGATTTGTGTGGAAGTAGGGGGTCCATATTTTCGTTAGTCCATGAAACTGGACGAACGGTGGCAAAACCGCTTATTTTAAATAAGCAAATGCTATTCACCTAAACATTGCGAACGCCACGCCATAACTGTACAACGATTATTAGAGTGGGGGTCCCGGGTCTGCTCAGGCTTTCTCGCACTTATTTTCCTACAAACTTAGGCATCCAGTACAATGAATGGCCAGCAAAATAACAAAGCTATACTTAAGTAAAGTCAGATTAACCTAAACGCACACCAGTAAATGACAATCTTCGTTCAACTTTCATTAACGTTAGCGTGAATGGCGATTCCATATCGGCCGATCGATGCGGTGAAAGTTGGGCCACATGACTGAAATGCATGGGAATGATACATAAGGTTTCTCATAGCGAGGTTCAGGCCTCGCGTACAGCCTCTCAGCCAATGATGATGCTTGCAAGCTGTCACGTGATCAGGAGACTAGAAATTAGGTCATACAGATTCATACAATGGCTTCCAAAACAAGCGTAGGTCCAGGAGCTTTATTGCTGTCATATTCAAGGTAGAAACTCCGCGATTATTCCATTAAAAACCTAACAAAATATAGATTCTTCTGCTAAAATATAAATGTCTGCAGGTGCCTGATGGCAAAGCCATCAAGTCAACTGCAGACCTCGTCAAGCCAAACACCAGACAACCATTGCCTGTGTGTGTATAGCCAGCCGGGTGCCCGGCTCAGCTGTTCATTGCAAACGTGACGCTTCCTTCGAGGAGGATGGCGATCCTTTATTATTAAATATAAAAACAATATTAGCCTTCAGATCTGGTGAAATATAACAAATTTCCTTCCCCCGAAATAAATATAGCCTATAGTATAGGCCTTCCTTGCTGCGGTTAACTTTCCTGGACCCTCGCTCACCCTGTGGATAGTCTATCTCTATACAGTTCTATACAGTAACATAGTACTGTATAGGGGCAGTATAGTTGCCTATGTTGGTGGGGCACCCACATGTTTTTTTGTACGGAGAATGGGGACTTCTGGTGTATGTCACTACTACATTTTCTAGCTTATACCTTTCGGAATTTGGCTTTAAATCGATCACAGAGGCTTCATATTTGGCATATAAATAGGTTAATATATTTACTAACAGCATAGCCTATCCCAAAGCACAGTTCTGAACCCTTGGAATTTACTAGAATAATCGCTTAGACTATGATGCCCAGGCGTTACGTAACCTTACGTAACAGTTGGTAACATGGCACCAGTGAACTTTCCGTTTCACTGACTATTTATTATCATGAATTGTTACACCCCCTTTTCGGATTGGCTTTAAATTGATCACAGGGATTTAATATTTGGCATATAAATAGGTTGATATATTGAATAGTATAAAAAAAGATCCTGAGTCTTCCCCTGTTATATATGAAGCGGTAGTAATAATTGGAGATGCACAGACGGTATGTTGAATATTGCCATAGTAATTACACTTCTTTTTGTATGCTATTACATCGCTCATGGGAAAAAGGTCCAAGACACCAAATGTTTGTCCCCCTCACTTTGAAATAGCCAGCGACGCCCCTGCCAACGTCCCAATGTTCAACGAGCTCCCTCCTCTTGTTAAAATAAAGTCATGGCCTGAAATAAAATCCCATTTAAAGGCAACCCTGATATAGGCTACCATGTTAGGCTATGTATTCATGTTTTTTGATCTTGCCATTTATTATAATATGTATGTAGTAGCGTATAGGCCTGTGAGTGTGACACTTATTATATTGAATCATATTTTTAAACCTGACAGCACATTTTACTGCAGCTTCTCTTTTTATTCAGGAAGATGATTATCCTGCTGGGTGACAGGGACTCACCAGGCAAATGAGCATGAATCAATTCTATCAACAGGCTTATCCAACAGTCAGATCAAGAAACGCTCATTCAAAAAGTATCACCTGTACATAGTTTTCGGTAGGTGCACCTACATATCTGGCTCAGTCATAATTTATATATCTATTTTTAGGGATTTCAGTTGGACAATTTTACTTGCTCTATTCACGTCAAGCCTAATGTTAACAGAAAACTTAAACAGTGTTAGATTTACATTGGAATGCCCTCTACTTTTCATACAATACCATATATTTACAAAGTTATTGTGGAAGTATATATTCTGCATACTTCACTTTAAAATGTGCCATCAGACAAGTTATGACCCCAATACCTGTGATATAGATATGCAGACATCAGTCTAGAATTTGTTATTCAGGTCTTTCACTGTTACTCTCTTCAAACAGAAGCTGTCAGGATGATATGCCCCAATACACCACCAACTGGAGTCAGATATGGACCACAACACCTTGGACAATGTGAGAGGAACGCTCCATGAAGAGAAATCCATGTGCAAAGAAGCAAATTAAGGACAACACAAAGAGATGATACTCATTGTATGAACAAGTTCAGGGTCTCCGAATACTTCTACTGTAGAATCATCAAATGTGGACCAAGGCTCAATCTCTATATCCAGTGTAAGACATAGTGAAGAGATCTGCACCCATGTCTACAAAGAACTTTACCCGAACTGTGATATCGATATCAAGTACCAGTTTGGCACTTGTAAATCATAGAATTAATGCCTTAAGTAGTAGACCTTGGTTATAGCTGTTAAGTTATTTATAAAGGTATAGTCATTTATTTGTGCTATTCTGCTGTTTGTGCCCTGATGTCTAATTTGTTACAACTGGCTGGTCATTAGTAATTCATACAAGGTATCACCTTGGTCAACCTCTGCTGTAACATGTGATTATTACACCCCTGCGATGTAGTTGCCTATACCTTCAGCATTGTATATCGCACTTGGTCAAAGTGGTGCATAACATGAAAATTATGTCGCACTTGAGCGCCCTTGGCGCATACAACCTAGGCAGTGCCAGGGTGCACGTGTACCCAGCTGTTGTTTTGATTTCGCGGAACTCATATTATCGCCCACTCGAACATTTTTACCGATTTTCTCTGGAAATAATAAAGCTAGGGACTTTAAATGAAAAGTTCAATCGAAGAATCATATGTAAAGATGCGATTTTGCTAAAGTATATCAATGATAATCATTTATTTCATTAATCAGCCACGACGACCTGACAGGCTCTGACTGACAAGGCTCTCTCTCATTGAAGCAAGTGCTCTGGCCAGAGGGACTATTTTCTTCATCTTTCACAAAATACATACAAATTGCGGAGAACTGAAATCACTTCTTTTATTTTGATTCATTTATATTTTGTATTTATTAAAGGGGTGTAATAAATATGGAACAAAGCTCGGGTGAAGTCTGGGGACTTATTATTGACCTCGGGGAGTGCGGGAGGATCTCGGGCTAACGCCCTCTATCCTCCCGCACTCCCCTTGGTCAATAATAAGTCCCCAGACTTCCCCCTCGCTAGGTTCCATCTATTTACCAATTGAGCAACTAGCACCTCATCCCCTCATCTTCTCCCCCAGCCCCATGCCCCTCTCCCCGCATCCCATCTTGCCTATCCACTTCTCCACTCCCCTCCTCTCATCCCCTAAGCCTATCTCGCCCTGCCCCTCCTCCACTCACTCCCTCTCACCCCATCTCACCCCTTCCCGCCTCCTCTCACCCCCTTCACCCCATCTCACCCCTCCCCGCCTCCACTCACCCCCTCACCCCATCTCACCCCTCCCCGCCTCCTCTCACCCCCTCACCCCATCTCACTCCTCCCGCCTCCACTCACCCCCTCACCCCATCTCACCCCTCCCCTCCTCTATATATATATGATTTTTATTCTGAATAGACATACAATCAGAAAAGAATGCACCATCCGCGCCTATATAGGACAAGCAGGTCTTCCAGGTAAACCAAAATTATTTAACAAAAAGCGAATATAATGACAGTTGTAGATAAAGTTAATTGTTCAAATCTCCTTGATGATTTAGATTGTCTTTCAATATGTGTTGTCTTGCTAAGTCTTTGGAGAGTAAGAGTCGGTGACTCTGACATGCACTTAACATGCATGCATGACATGCATTTAACTGACTATAGTTTTTTGTCCCTTTAAAACATCGTTTTTGTGCAAAAATATGAATTTCGAAAATATTTTCTGTTAAATTATGTTCTCTATGGAATCTGCTGTCAAAGCCTATAATGCAGTGGATTTGTGCTACCAACGACTGGAATATTTCTAATTTCATGAAGTATTCATGTATAAATATTATTTGTTGTACAAGGTATTTTGCTCAATGTTATCGAGTTTATATTGCTCAAAGAGGAGAGGAGAGTTTGGCAATATTTAGTTCCAATGCATTCAGGCTACCATGTTACCGACCAGCAATAATGATCATTGAATAAGGCCCAGACCTTAGCATATTTCAATACTATTATGTTATTATTATTATCATTATTATTATTAAGTTAAACTGTTCTAAGATCTTCCCTTTCTACATTTCCCAACGCGGGAAAAAGCGTTATGAAGGACGCGTTGCTAGTGTAGTATAAATTAGGAGACATTGCGTCGTAAAGGCGACCCACACAGGGCCGATTTCAAAAATGGCCCGATTTGGGGTTCCCCGATTAGTCGGCACTGAAATCCTAGGATTTGGGTAGTTCCCCAAAATGGAATCGGGCCTAAGTTATCCACCCACACAGAGCCGATTAGGGTCCAGAATAAGGCATTTTGCCTCCCGAACACTTCCCAAACTGAAATCGGTGGGCCTAGACCCACACAGCCCCGATTTGGACTCCCCCGATTTGGGGGATGCACAATCTACAGTTCCACACGTCTCTCAAATTCTGCTAAATTAGAGTGAAAAATGATAAATACTGAGTATATATGCGTGTATTCTGTATTGTATTCATTGTGACTCATTTTCCTGGAACACATCACAATTGTAATACCCCCATTTTATGTGTTACATTATAAGACTTATAAGGACTAGTCTCATTTAGTTATGAATTCGGATATAAATGTATTATGTATACATGCACGTTATTCATTACATGTATTATGCATTCAATTATATATGTGCATACAATATACATATATACCGTATGTGTGTATGCGCACATGTATACAGGTAGACATATTGCTAGAATCAATGCAATACCAAATATACCCGAATTTACCTAGTATTGGCGAAATTTTAGTCTAATTTTGGAGAATTTACTAAATGTGTACATCTGCCAATTGTACATTTTCTGAAAATCTGACCCATACATATTATATATGTATGAATATGTGTATACATGTATGTGTATGTTTATTATGGAAGACCATTTACCCATATACCGAACTTCGGATATCCGAATTGGATCAATTCGGCCAAAACTCGGCCATAACCCGGCCGAGTTTTGGCCGAAACTCGGCCGAATTCGGCCGAAATTCAGAAAACTCGGCATTCGGCAATCTTTTATGCTTATATAACCTACATATAATACATACCTGTGTACATAACATATATATACATAAAGATACACATAAAGATATGCATAAATGATATACATACACCATATACATACAATATGTACATAGCATCCTTACATACATGTATATACATAATATTAGAATGTTTATCCTTGAAGATTTTGCCTCTAAATACTTAAACAGAACAGGAACATTAAATACAAGTATTCGAATCAACATAAAAAGGTAAACAAGGGTAATAAATGATATATATAACTAAATATAATGAGTAATATAATGTATATGGGCAGAGGGTCAACGACCTGTCCCCTTGCCGCTGCCATTATGATTACCATTACTGAATGGTTATTTTGCTGTAACTTTTCTTCTAGTTCGAATATTTTCACAAACTAAAAAGTGTTATCACCCTTATGTCGCTCATTACTCATTATACTCAGGTATAACTAATTTGCTTTATAATGTTTAAAATTATAGTCAATTTAATAATTTGTAAAAGAGACACGCCAACTACAGTCAAATATTCTCATGTGCCAAGTACAAAACAAAAAGCTGACAATTTTAATTACTCTACTCTTAAAATTTACCATTACTTTAATATTACAATCAAGCTCTTTCTTGAGCGTCATATAATAATTATATCCATTTACCCAATTAATCTCACATTTTAAAGCAGTTAATGGATCTTCTACTGCATAGAGTTATATTTCACCGAGTCATTTCTAAGCAAAATAAATCAGTTCAATACCTTATAAGCAAAACAGTATACTATATAACTGGATCCAATAAAATTTATTTTAAAAAAAACAAACTAATTCGCCTAAATAATGTCTAAAATTATGTCGGAATACTTCCCGATGTGCAGGATTGTATTTCTGACCTAGTTTTGACCTGGAAAGTTTGACCTGATTCTGACCTGGTGCTTTACTGGTGGAAAACGTAAACGGTTATGAGGCTCAAACTTGATATTACAATGCTCTATGGACCCGATTTATAAATGCAGTCAGAATGCTCTCAACGATGCTCTCAATACCAGGTGTAATTTTGCACTTTGCATGCACTCAGTGCGGCACTTTTGTTACTGCTCTCAAGTGTATTTTTCCGCCCACATTTCTTGGCTAGAACTGTTAAGATATATGACGGATTAAACAATATAGTCTTAATTTGACCTTTTGATAGGAGGTGAAGAAAAGTGTTGCTTCTTTCTGCCTTAGTACAGCATCAATTTGGTCTTCTCTTTCATCCCCACAGTGTGTGTTCAGTGACCCATGAGTGGTGTGAGTGAGTCTGCATGTGTATGATGGCAGCATTTCATTTGGTTGTTAAATTATTGTGAGTCTCCCAGCCGCCTAGGCATAATCATATGTACATTTAAGTGGGTGTTTTGATCATGACATTTCCCCAAAATAAACTATAGAAATAAACTATAGACGAATATCACTAATAATATTCCAAAGTATATGATGGGCTATATCTATAGTGTATAAATACCACATAACTGTATTTGCGGTGCTTTTATTGTAAATGTAAATTGTAAATGCAATGCGGTGACCTGTCACGCCCCCTAGCGAAAAACAAGTGCTGCCACCTGGTGAAGAAATGCACCATATATTAAGGATGGCTATTGGTATCATTTTCACCGTCTACCATAGTTCAAGCTGCATTAATTATAATTCATATAGTTTCCACATATAAAAAACGGAAATTATATGAATAATCAATACAGCTTGAATAATGGTAGACTTGAAAATAATACCAATAACCATCCTCAATACATGGTATTCAATATTAATGTTAGTAGCAGCATTAAGGACCCCAACAGTTAGAATATTCTACCAAAGATATCTTATATATAAATCACTTTGAAAAATATCCATTTTGCGATTTATGACTCAATTTCCTGAAACACATCACTGTGATGTGTTTCAGGAAAATGAGTCATAAGTCGCAAAATTGATATTTTTCAAAGTGTTTTTTTTTCACAAGATAACATTATTGGAATATTCTGGGTTTATCACTTATAGCTGTATCAATCGATGTGTCAAATTTCAGGACAATCTATGTAATATATCCTTTCGTTTTAAAGGTCCTCATATGGACTACATTTAGTTACTTTACTGTTTATTGACCCCCAGAAATATTGGAAACTATTTTTTCAAAAACGAAAATATCAAGCTTAAAATCTAGAAATAAAAAAAAGATCATTAGACTGTTTACTATCATTGGAATTGGCTTGATCTTAACTTTTCAAATATAATGGTATCTCAAAATGTATTTTTGCGACTTATGACTCATTTTCCTGAAACACATCACATTTGTTTCAGAACTTTTTTGTGTACCAGTGCTCGGAATAATAGTGTAAATTATGGATAAAGAGTGAAAAATGCGAATTGTGACTCATTTAACTTGAACACATTACATATGTGTGACAGAGAGAGAGAAAGAGATGCAAGCAGAACGGGAGAGAGAAGGAGAGTGACACAGAGACAGGAAAGAGACCCAACTGAGAGAGAGCTCATGAATGGGGGTGGGGGAAGGGGTAGCCAACTCTAATAATAATAAGGACGGGGTGGGAATTAGAATTGTTATATCTTATGTTTTGTCCAATGATCTATCCCCATTACACCTAACCTTTTAAAGTGATGGTTACTTTAAAGCATAAAAGCTGCATTTATATCTATTTCACACTCACTCACCATATATACAGTACAAGCCGAAATATTCTGTTTTAATACAAATCTTTGTTTATCACTTGTTAAAATAATTTAACTGCATGCAGCTTGTGTATTTACACCCGATTTAGATGCATCTTCTTGATATGCATTTTGAAGAGCATCAGATGATGCACGTTGCGTCAGGTGCAGAATCAGGTGCAAAACTGCTTTTTTGAGAGGATTGCACTTCTGTGACTGGTCAGTTGCACTTTTGCATGCACTGGTGGATTTTCCAATGCACATCGGGTTATGCTCATTACTCGAAAACTATTTGAGCCTTTTCCAAAATTTAAAATGTATTAAATACCTGAACATATCTATTTGACTGTCCTAAAATCATATAACCATTGAATCATTATCTGTACCTCATTTGGCAATCGTTGCTAGTAATGTATTATATAAGGTGAATATTTTACAATATGAAAAAATATATTAAATTATTAATTAATTAACGTCTGTACAGGCAAGTTAATTAAGACTATGAACTTGTATTGTATACCAAACGAACCGGGGACATGTCAGCATTACAGAGCTTTTTAAAATATTCCAATCCGTTGGGAAATGGCGACACAGTGGCCCAATATGTGACGTCCGAATATAGTCCGAATTCTCCTTTTAATACAGCATTACAGAGCTTTTTAAAATATTCCAATCCGTTGGGAAATGGCGACACAGTGGCCCAATATGTGACGTCCGAATTTAGTCCGAATTCGGACTAAATTCGGCCGAATTCGGCCGAATAAAAGAGAGATTTTACCGAATTTCTCCCGAATTTATTAAATATCGGTTCGGCTCGGTTCGGATATCGGATCATTCGGCAAATTATAAAGGTCGGTGATTACCGAACCGAGGCCGAAATGAGGCCGAAAAAAAGACAATTTTTCCGAATTGTTTCTTTTCGGTGAGAGTTATGCTTTATAATGGCAATTATAATACGGGGTTCGGTATGGGTTCGGGGTTCGGTTCGGTTCGGTTCGGGCATCCGATTTCGGCATCCGATTCGGCCATTTGACATCGGTTGATGGGTAAAAGGTCTTCCATAGTTTATATACATTCAACCTCCACTTACCTACACTACCTCCCATTACTACTACCATTACTTGTACCATTACTTTTATCTCTATTTCCCCTTTTATCATAACCAGTGTTATCAGTGTATCTCCTGTCCCTTATCTCTTATCTCTCATCTCTCATCCCTCAACTCTTGCCTCTCATCCCTCATCTCTTGTCCCTCATCTCTCACCTCTCGTCCCTCATCTCTCACCTCTCATCCCTTATCTCTTGCCTCTCATCCCTCATCTCTTGTCCCTCATCTCTCACCTCTTGTCCCTCATCTCTTGATATTTCTCCTTCTCACTCTGCCTCCCTCTCTCTGCCCCCCCCCCCCCCCCCCCCCATCCTGTCCCCTTTCCTGTCTATGATCCATCTCGCCCTCCCATGCCCTCTCTCCCCCTCTGTCCCGCCTCTGTCATTCTCTCCCTCTGCCCCTCTTTGCCCCTCCCTCTCTCTCCTCTGCCCCTCTCCATGATCTATCTCTTCCTGCACCACTCTCCCTTGCTCTACCCTCCCCTCTCTCTCTCTCTGCCTTTCATTCTTCTGGAAGGTTCTGGAGAGGGGTACAGGCAGTTACTGAAAGGGGTATTGGATGTAACTGGAGGAGGTTCTTGGGTGCGGTGGCTTGGAGTATAGGCAGTTACTGGAGGAGGTTATTGGAGGAGGTTCTGGACTGGGGTGGGGGTATAGGTGATTACAGGAGGTTACTAAAGAGAGGTATAGGTGATTACTGGAGAAAGCATTGGAAGGGGTACAGGACGAGGTACTGGAGAAAGTACTAAAGAAGGTACTGGAGGAGGTACTGGAGAAAGAATGGGAACTGAAGTGGTACTGGAGGAGTGTACTGGAGAAGGGTACTGGAGGAGGGTACTGGAGGAGGGTACTGGAGGAGGGCACATTGGAGTGCAGCACTGTGCCGAGCAGCACTCTAGAGAGAATGGGAACTGAAGTGGTACTGGAGGAGGGTACTGGAGGAGGTACTGGAGGAGGGTACTGGAGGAGGGCACATTGGAGTGCAGCACTGTGCCGAGCAGCACTCTAGAGTGCAGAACTGTGCTGCACAGCACATTAGTGTGCAGCATGGTGCTGCGCAGCACTCTAGAGTGCAGCACTATGCTGCACAGCACATTAGAGTGCAGCACTGTGCTGCACAGCACTCTAGAGTGCAGCACTGTGCTGCACAACACATTAGTGTGCAGCATGGTGCTGCGCAGCACTCTAGAGTGCAGTGTTGTGCTGCGTAGCACTCTAGAGTGCAGCACTGTCCTGAGCAGCCCTCTAGAGTGCAGAAACTGTGCTGGGCTGCACAGCACATTAGAGTGCAGAAACTGTGCTGCACAGCACTCTAGAGTGCAATACTGTGCTGCACAACACTCTAGAGTGCAGCATTGTGCTGCATAGCACTCTAGAGTGTAGTACTGTGCTGAGCAACACTCTAGAGTGCAGAAACTGTGCTGCGCAGCACTCTAGAGTGCAGTATTGTGCTGCACAGCACTCTAGAGTGCAGCATTGTGCTGCGTAGCACTCTAGAGTGCAGTATTGTGTTGTGTACCACTATAGAGTGCTCTAGAGTGCAGTATTGTGCTGTGCAGCACTCCAGAGTGCAGCACTGTGCTGAGCAGCACTCTAGAGTGCAGTATTGTGCTGCGTAGCACTCTAGAGTACTCTAGAGTGCAGTATTGTGCTGTGCAGCACTCTAGAGTGCAGCACTGTGCTGAGCAACACTCTAGAGTGCAGAATCTGTGCCGAGCAGCACTCTAGAGTGCAGAACTGTGCTGCACAGCACATTAGTGTGCAGCATGGTGCTGCGCAGCACTCTAGAGTGCAGCACTGTGCTGAACAGCACATTAGAGTGCAGCACTGTGCTGCACAGCACTCTAGAGTTCAGCACTGTGCTGCACAGCACATTAGTGTGCAGCATGGTGCTGCGCAGCACTCTAGAGTGCAGTGTTGTGCTGCGTAGCACTCTAGAGTGCAGCACTGTGCTGAGCAGCCCTCTAGAGTGCAGCACTGTGCTGCACAACACTCTAGAGTGCAGCATTGTGCTGCGTAGCACTCTAGGGTGCAGCACTGTGCTGAGCAGCACTTTAGAGTGCAGAAACTGTGCTGAGCAGCACTCTAGAGTGCTCTAGAGTGCAGTATTGTGCTGTGCAGCACTCCAGAGTGCAGCACTGTGCTGGGCAGCACTCTAGAGTGCAGAAACTGTGCTGCGCAGCACTCTAGAGGGCAGTATTGTGCTGTGTAGCACTCTAGAGTACTCTAGAGTGCAGTATTGTGCTGTGCAGCACTCTAGAGTGCAGCACTGTGCTGAGCAACACTCTAGAGTGCAGAATCTGTGCTGAGCAGCACTCTAGAGGGCAGCACTGTGCTGCACAGCACTCTAGAGGGCAGCAAGGAGAGAGAAAGAGAGGGAAGGAGGTCCTAATGGAGTGGAGGGCACAAACGTCCCTAACGTCCCCGGTCCCTAATGTCCCCAGGCAAAAAAGTACCTGGGCCCTAACATCACACAAAGGTCCTGTACCTAACGCCCCTGGGCCCCAACGTCCCCGGGTCCCAACCAACGTCTCCGGGCCCCTAAGGTAAAGTCCTAGGGCCCAAACATCCCTAACGTCCCTTGGCCTTGAGTGCAGAACCGTGCTGCATATTAGAGTGTTAATGCAGCATATTAGAGTGCAGCACTTTAGAGTGAAGAACTATGCAGCATATTAGAGTGTTAATGCAGCACATTAGAGTGAAGAATATTAGAGTGCAGAACTGTGCAGCATATTAGAGTGTTAATGTAGCACATCTGAGTGCAGCACTGCGCTGAACATTGCTGTGCAACACAGTGCTGCACTATACAGTGCTGAAAATTACTGCACTAAACTGTGCTGCACTAATCAGTGATCTCACCATTTCAAATATGATATCTCAAAATCCATGCAACATGTGACTCATTTTCCTGTGACACATCACACGTCAGCAATACGTCGCTTCTCCCTAGCGGGCGAAAGGTGGTAGAAATAGCGCGACCATGATGCACATCAACGTTCTCATCATTTCAAATATGATGGTATCTCAAAATCCATGCAACTCCATGTGACTCATTTTCCTGTGACACATCACATGTATTTGCCATATTATGAAAAAAGAAATTTTCAAATATGATATCTAAAAAAAAATAAAAATTAAAAAATTGCGACTTGTGACTCATTTTCCTGTGACACATCACATGTAAAATTATTTGAAAAAAAAGAGTAAAATGTTGGAATGTGCAGAAGGGGAAGTGAGCATTATAAAAGTGAAAAAAATTTGTTGATACTCCAAAAATGAGTAAAGTTATGTCTTTTATAGAAATAACATAATTTTTTAATTTTTTCCTTACCCACACCGATCAGACGGTGGGTCGTTCCCGATGATTCATTATAGTGAATCATCGGTGCAGCATCCCCGACCACACGCTATGCTACACCGACTATTCGGCCCTAAACCCACACATGGCCGAATTGGAATTACTAGGATTATGTCAGTGTTAATCCTAGGAATTCAATTCGGGGCTGAAATCGGGACTCCAGCGTCCTATTCGGCTCCAAAATATTATCCGAATAGGCTCCCGAAAACACGGCTAGTCGGCCGACTACTCGGGCCCAGACCCACACTGGCCCGATTTAGGAAAACAAATTCTAGGATTTCAGCCGTATTCCTAGGATTACTCGGGAGCCCAAATCGGCGGCCAAATCGGCCCTGTGTGGGTGGCCTTTTACCTTAGGGCCCATTTTGTTTGCTGGCCGGCATTGGTGTTGACAAAGAATTTTTTAAAAAGATTCCCGGATGTTTTCACTTGTAATCCAACTTCTACTTGCTAGATTTACGGAATGAAAACAGATTCTAAGAGTGACGTGTTCAACCTATATGTCTTATCATTTTTCTATTTCTACATGGATTAAATCATTTTGATTCAGCCTTTCGAACACGTGCAAAAAACCATAGGCCTACAAACAATCTCACTGACAATTCGGTGCTTTCTCAAAGATTACTCAGCTTAGAAATAAATATCCTTCACACATTAACATATGAAACATGGTTTTAAAGCTCTTTTTCTCAGCTTGCCGATGGTATAAATGGAATATTTATGTGAAGAAGGTATGACTGATTAAAGATGATCGTAATTACGCGTAATGAGGGAAATTTAGTTTAGGGATGGAAGTAGGCTAGTTTGATGTGTTGCATTGACATCGCCTATGATGCAGTGGATTTCTGCCTGTATATCATCCAAATAAAATGCAAATCGAAGTGTTATATCGTACATGTGAATGGACTTTGAAATGAACAATAAATAGGGAAACTGTATATAATATAACCATTGTTTTGTCTTCTCTTACTTCAATTTCGCTGACAATAAATTATCTTTTTTTCTTACAGCATAGTACAGTAATTGATCTCTAATATCGGCAATAAATGAACCATAATTAAAGCTAATATTTTCCGTTTTCACCCTGCCGCCCACATACCATCTCCCTGCCGATCACATAGCGCAATAAGTGGTTACACCCATTGCGGTCACATTGCGCAATCATTGCGCAATGTGAACGCAATAGCCAGTGCAATGATTGCACTCAAATGCCCATAGGGTAGTGTAACATAATGCCCCCCTCCCCCCTTAGAATGCTACTGCCTTAATTATAAACTAATAAGAATAAAGTAGCATTCCTGATGGTTGGATACAGTGGGGACACGAGATTCGACCCACCGGAAAATTTTGAATAATTCAACTAAAATAATTTTCCGAAAGTCTTCTACCCCCCTAATATTTACTAGTCATGAATTTTTACCCCTGAGACAAGACTCTTTAGACAAAAGTTTTCTACTTCTCATTACTTTAAGTAAATATTTTAAAGAAAATAGACATAAACAAACACATACTCGAACCGCTCATGCAAGGTTCTAAAAATTATATAATATTAATAAAACCTGTTACTTCATCAGTACAGATGGAGCCTGAGCAAAGGTAAGGATTTATATGGAGTTCCTTACCCTACTCAGCTATCTACACGAACTTAATCACAACATTCAAGATTAAATAAGACATGTGATGGTGGACACCATAGACTAGCAATAGGATGTGTCCCTATGTATATGGTCGATTCTCATGAAATGGTCCCAAATGGGAAAATGTCATTTTTACCAGTTTTCTTTCAATAGGTCTTTCCCATGTAGTCATGCATTATAAAAAATGTTTTCATGCAATCAGACTCTATATTCTGAACAAATGCGTACCTACTTGTCCATACCTACGATGAATATTTAGGAAATTGGAGCCATTAAATGAGCTAAAATTAACCTAACCTTCCAACTCAAATATTGAATATATCATTCCTAAAATTAATTAAGATTACATGGGAATGTTTGTTTATGTATCCATATGGGCCAAGAGTTTCTTGAAGAATAATCCATGAAAAAATGTTGCATTAAAATCTAGCATTAAATACACAGAGGAAGAGAGAAATGTATAATCCAATATGGCCGCCACCATTCGTGACGCTGATAATGGGCTGTAATTAACTAAAAAATCATCCAATAAATAATTTCCATGTGCTTGATGAAAGGTGGACACATTGGTGTATTGAAACCGGAAGAAAAAATTCGATCAATATTCCTAATTATTCTAAAGATCTATGTTTCCAAAATGGGGATAGGATAGGATATGAAGAGTAGGATATGGGGCGCCTATACTAGTAATTTCTTTTCGTTCCAATGACCTTTCTCAAAATACCCATTTGGAACCGTTTCATGAGAATCGACCATATATACTTCTATAAATGAATGAGTCTTTAGACTCCTACTTAGCTCTTAAATTTTGAATATGTTCTGCTGAAGATAGAATGATGTGAACGAGTTGGATGCTGTTGTAGGACTAAGCTCTGCTCAGCCTACTATATTTATTTACACACTCAACTTCTAGTGCTGCCTGCCTCTTCTAGGCGCAGCCCCCAGTATGCTCAGTCAACTCTGTTGCTAGGCAACCCAGTAGTGTAACAAAATGAACAGATTTTGATGAAATTTAAAATATATGTATACAAACACACTAGAAATATCTTGATAGGTATGTTGTCATGGAGACAATAATAATGACATCATAACTAACATATGTAAATGCTGGAAAGTGAATTTGGAGCAAGGTTGCCGCCATATTGCACCCAATTGGGACCCATTATTTTAATTATTGAAGACCAAATTCTAGAAATTATGAAAAAATATGATCAATAACTGTTTACATCTATTAAACGATGTACATATGACACATTTTATTTGAAGAAAATATTCTTAAAGTATTTTTAAACCCTAAACCTCATGTTAAACACCCGTCCTGAAGCCCAAAAAGGGGGAAAAGGCCCCCCCCTCCCCCCATGTCAGCCAGGCAAAATATGTGTAAGCTGCCCCCGCCTTGAATGGGTTAAACCAACGACATTCCCTTTACAGACTTAGGACAACCAATTTACGGACTTAGGACAACCAATTTAAGGTTAGGTTTAGGGTTAGTTTTAGTATATAGGCATTTAGTCCATTTTGGATCAGATTTCGGGTGATTTACAGTGCATTTATGTCATCACAGACCGGTACTGTAGTGAAGGTCTATTTTTGGTTTTCCTAGCCTCCCATTGGCCATCTACACGACTGGCCGTCTGTACACGTCTTTCCCCCATCTCCCATTGGCTACTAGCCCTGGGCACGACCCATCGTCTATTTTGCGATTTTCGCTGTTCCCATTGGTCACCGTGCGACACACCCACGGCAATCCGCTCTACGGCCAAAGTAACATGGTGGCACCCACAGGCCACACCCGATGGATTCAGCTGTGACTGTCTGTCAGTTGTTGCTCTAGCTATATTTCATGGTTTTTTAAGTAAATTTTTGTCGGGTAACCCTGGCCCAAGGTCTTAAATTTTTTTAATTTGTACAGTTCACACACTTTTCTTCCGATTACTGCTGTCGAATACGTGTTTACGCGAGTACTACTGCCACGCCATCTAGAGTCTGTAGCTGGCGCAATGTGTAAAGTGCCTGTCACTGAGCAGTGGAGCCATCTGACAGTATAAGCGCGCAGTATGCGCCCTGTAGTGCGAGAGCCGAATGAATGACTGACTGGGAGATCGAGGTTGTGTTGCATATATATGTTAGTTGATAAGAGGTTAGTATTAAAATAATTGTTTGTTTTTTCGGATACTGTCACTTTGTGTAAGGTTTCTGATGGTGTGATTATGGACTAAAATCAATAAACCACTCAGATTTTAGCGTTCGAAGGGTCTGTAGGCCCAGTGACGCCACTCGGCCTACGGCCTTGTGGCGTCTCTGGGCCTACAGACCCTTCTCGCGCTAAAATCTTCATGGTTTATTGCTATAATAGACAGTAAAACATAAACAGACAACAGACGTAGAAAGTAAGACATAAAAATAGACAGTGATCAGTGGGGAATGGGCCACATCTACCTGCAATGTCATAACTGGAACTCGGCTGCAGGCCACGATGTGGGACCTACAAACCGTACCCGGATAAACGTATACCCGGTTCCAAAAAGGGTAGGATAAACAGAGTAATGGTATCTCTATAATGGCACTGATGAGGAGAAAGAGGGAAGTAGCAGCCTCTTAGAGGGATTGGAACAGCAAAGGCCGGGTTGGTAAATACATTTCCAGATTTCTCAAGCTGTTGTTCATATCGACCCTTAAATCAGATAAAGAACAGTGTTATGAGAGGTAATATGATAGTACCGCACTAGTAGGTGGTCTGGCGTGAAGGATCCCATGGACCCAAGATGATTCTTTTCACATGGCACACAAGCCGATAGGTGAGTGTGTTATATTGAAAAGAATTGTCAAGGGTCTCTGCGATCCTTTACGCCAGACCACCTACGAGATGCGGTGCTATTTTTACTCCACGATGCTATTAGATTAATTATAAATTATAACACAAAGTCCTTTATTTACTTACGATGTTATGACCATTCTTCCCTCACTGATGCCGGCGATGACGCAATAGTGTACATCATAACGTCGCAATGTTAGTAATGCCAGTAAGAGTCATTGCCAACCCATTTTCCCACGTGGAAGGGAACCAATCAAATGAGTTTATTTTGCACATTGTTAGGCCCCGCCCATGTGGTACAAAACAATGTACCAGATGCCTCTACATACAAATGTTATGTGATACACACTTCACCGTGGAGTAAAGTTATATACAAAGTGATTACGCCATTTTAAAACCTTGGTAAACGGCTAAAACTTCCTTCAAAATAAAAAAATATATCATCATAACCAAAAATTGAATCACGACTTGTGGATCCTGGATCCTGTCATCTCTGTGTATAGCCCTACCTCTGAACTACAAATTGAAAGATTTACGTTGAATTGAATAGGACATATCCCGCAGTCAGTAACTGCGGGAGAGCTCTGAATCATCTTGTGCATGTGCAACTCATTAGAGCCTCACCCAAATGCGGGCAGAAATGCTCCCCTACTCAAATCTGGCATGATTACTCTAAACATATGATTCTATCATCCTGCCTAGTGCGTTGGACATAGCGTTAAAAAGGTTGGAGCAAAAGGGGTTGGGAAAGTTGGGCACTATGTTGAAGGTATAGGGTCAAATGAAAAGTGCCCGTCCAGTGGTCTGACTGCAGCGCCACACAGGAGGGGTGGGAATGATCCGCAACCAATTTGTGAAGTACACTATTGAATTGAAATACTTTTTATTCAGCTCTCGACTGCGATCTAGGGAGGTCTCCAGCAAAATGGGAGGTATTCTGATCCCACAGTCAATTTACAGTAATTTAAGCAGAGGACAATCCCACTTGCAATCATTGACTGAAGTCGGGTCTCTGCTATCTGTTAATTTTAATAAATAAAGATTCAGTGGTATGTAGCATGATATGTAATTTTCTTAGTTTTTAAAATATATGTCTTGCCGTATATAGGTAGATCTGGCTAGATTTTTGAATACCTTTACATCTATTGTTTGGTGGGCCACCATCGGTAATTTGTTCCATGAGTATGGAATTGTAGTTAGTATAGATTTATTTATTTGTTCTGATTTGGGTATAACTGGTTTCAGAATTGTTCTGCCTTGTTTAAAATTTCTGGTGCTTATTAATCTCATGTCAATATTTCGAGGGTCTTGGGCTAGACGGTGACCAGCCTGCAATACATGTAATCTTTGGCGGTATGCCAGGGGGAGGAGCTTTTTTTTATATGTAAGTCCTTGACACTATCTCTTGCTTGTATCTTATAAACAATTCTCAGAATCCTGTTTTGTAATATTTGTAGTCTATGTAAGGGGGTGGAAGCTTGATACAAGTATTTTTCCTCAAGGCACTATACTAAATGCTTCGTCAATAACTAACACGCATTCAAATAGCACTTCCCACTTCTATAAATGTCCTCTATCAAGTATCATTGCCATAAAAATTCATAAACACCCATGACCTAAAATCCAGCAAGCCTTTGTGGGGTGGCAACCGGCAGAGACATTTTTCTGGTGCCAATTGCGTCCCAGGTACAGGCAATCTAAAGCAGAAACTCATGATATTCTAAGTACCCATGAAGCAATAGAGTGACACCATCCGTCATTCGCTAGACAGGACAATGACTGGACGTATATTGGTATGTGTGTCTTGCATGAAGCCTCGTGACGGAGCGAGACCGAGTGAGACTCGACAAGAGTTTGCATGACAGCGAGACATTCTCAATGACGGAGTAGAATCATTTAAGTCTGACCTTCTTCTGCTAGAATGTGGCCTTTCAATGTTTGACGTTGCCCTCTCCACTCACAAACTCTGGATTTTTAAATTAGTCACCCTCAGGTTCCAGTACAGCGCCAAGGATGCAATTATATACTACTGACCTAACTGACCCCTTGTATACCCTCTATACATTTGCTTGGCACCGATCCATTGTAGAAGCCCGATCTACTACAATGGAACTGCTCGATATATATCGTGTATGATAGCTATGATCAAATAGTGATCATCAAATTGTCCCCCATTACACTAAATCCTTAGCTACAAATGGACTATATAACCGATCGCTATAAGTTAAGAATTATTTCTGGTATGCACAGTGGCTAATGGAAAAGCATAGTCAAAATGCGAGCGGACTCTCCAAATATATAAGGACACACATTCGTATGAAGAATTGGTCGGTGACAAGCGTTATTTCTGCTGCCGGTGCCCCCACCTAGTGGTTCATAAAAAGCTAATGTGCTGAAGCGGCTGTAAGACCCACCTAGGCATGATGTATCAGATCCATTGCCATAGTCTCAATAATAAAATGAGAATTCATATGGTTGGGAAACATTGTGAAGATTAATTTTAGAAATACTTCTTCTTCCTTTCACTCACATGTATATTTTTTAAGTTGAAGGGAGTTTCACATGCTGAGATGCATTTCTTGAGTCACAAATATATACTTTACTCCATGGTGAAGTGTGTATCACATAACATTTGTATGTAGATGCATGTGGTACATACCGTGTGGTACATTGTTTTGTACCACATGGGCGGGGCCTAATGATGTGCAAAATAAACTCATTTGATTGGTTCCCGTTCATGCGGGAAAATGCGTTGTCAATGACTCTTACTAGCGTTACTAACATTGCGATGTTATGATGTACACTATTATGTCGTCGACGGCATCAGCGAGAGAAGAATGGTCGTAACTCTGTAAGTAAATAAAGGACTTTGTGTTATAATTTATAATTTATAATTAATCTAATAGCACCGTGGAGTAAGGATCACATAGACCCTTGACAATTCTTGACGATTTTTTGCAATATAACACACTCGATCGCCTATTGGCTTGTGTGCCATGTGAAAAGAATCATTTTGGGTCCATGCAATCCTTCACACCAGACCACCTACTCGTGCGGTACTA
The DNA here is from genome assembly GCA_942159475.1 of Sthenelais limicola. Taxonomy (NCBI): domain Eukaryota; kingdom Metazoa; phylum Annelida; class Polychaeta; order Phyllodocida; family Sigalionidae; genus Sthenelais; species Sthenelais limicola. The sequence goes on from OW804098.1 coordinate 58,115,276, forward strand.
TCATAATATTCATTGATAATTATTGATGAACTCTCCAAGAAATATCTTCACACAGACATGTAAGGAATATAAAGTGTATATATGTTGTGCCAAGTTACAGTAGTAGTTATAAAGTAGCGGGTTTGGCTCATTCCAATAATCTCAATACCATGCTGATAAATGTATTCATTTAAATCAACGAAAAAGGATTTTTTTTCAGCCTCCCCTCCTTTCCTTTTTCACGTTCACAGCATTACCTGCATGTGTAATGCCATAAGCAATGGAACATTTCTATACTACTATGCTGAATCAACTGCTGACCTTGGGAAGTGCCGACGATCGCGCCACCTACCGGAACTCGTTTTGGTCGCTAGAAGGAGCTGTATTTCATCGCCCAGCATATTACTACATTACATAGTATACTTCTATATATTCCACTTGTACACATCGCATCAACTCTTTTACCCTACATACCTCCTTATGGTAGTAAAAGTCAGATTATTAACAAAAGACTTTGTCTGCGTTTTTATTCTCCTCCTCGAACAAATCCAAGGGTCATTACATTTTGGTGCCGTGTCCTTTTCGGGGAGTAAAATACCGATTATTCCTTCTTACATAAGAAGAGACTTTATTTCACCTTGTACTGGGTGAACTCACAGACGATGTCCCGAAATGGGACACCACTACCTGCACTGAGTGTGGAGAATTTAATGATAAACGATGAAAAATACGTTGTATTGGACAATTATTCTGCTAGTTCACAATCTCGCATTGAATTTGCAACGAGCCGATCAAGAATCGGTTCTGAACTTGATCTTCCCGAGAATTGGGATTATATGAGATATAGAGGTGATTCCCTTGTCAGTCATGACAGAGGGACCTATATAGCCTTGCCTAATCCTGCTCGACGCGGTGAAAACAATCGTGACCTTGCTCAAGCCGGTGGTGGCAACTACCAACCGCCCACCGCTCAGACGAGGCATGTGTTTATGAATGCGCCCAATACTAGAATTGGGCCTCATAATTATCACCCAGGGAACGCCAGATCGGTTGTCGAGTCTGTATTTGGTGTTAAATGTATTGATAATATTCCTGCTTTTGCTGATCTTAGGTCCCTTGAGGCTATTATTGAGGTCGGTTTAGAGAGAGATTATACCATCAATTCATATACAGATGCTGACAAGTGTTATATTCGTACTCGATCTTGCTCAAACAATATATGATAATGTGTACCAACTAGCAATTGATAGAGTGGATTTTTTAATGATTCAGTGTACAAAGCTTGGTTTGCAGCCTCGTGGATTGGGTGGGTACAGGATACCCTCTGAGGATTATGACATAATCGATCCTTTTCATGGTGCTGGAGCTGCTGCTAGGAATAGTTACAAATTCTGGGGGTCTCAACCTGATTTTTATTCAAATAGAAGAAAATCCATAAGAAAATTGGTAGATTCTTACACAAAAGCTGCTTCAGTGGCAGGAGAAAATCTCAATCGCTATTCTATGAAGGTCAATGACATAAGTATTGCTTGGAAAACACCTCCAACACGTGGAGAACGAAAAGTTAAGACTGCCAAACCTGAGCCAAAAAAGGCAAATGTTGTTAACAAACCTCTGATAAGTTGTGGAGGAAATGATACAATGTTGAATATATTAACACAGGTAGAAATGACAAAGAAACCTGTGACGTTGAATGTTCCTCAACATAGATTGTTCGACACGAAAGAACAAGCAAAGGTAACTAATTTGCCTCGAAGAAAATCAACGATGGTTGAAATGGACCAACCAATAGTTAATCACGATTTAGATATGCCAATACCAGCTCCACGATTATCACTCTCTCGTAAAAGAGAAGTCCCTAGACCCAAGCCTTTAGAAAAATATAAAGGAACCGATTGGGGTGAATACATAGCCGGTGCGATGAACTGGGCTAATTTGTATGGCTGGGACGACGATACGATGATCAGGGAATTGATTATTGCAACTTCTTCACATGTTGGTCAAACAACATGGGGAAATATTTCTGAACTAACACTGGAGAGTGTCTTGAGAAGGCTTTCTTTTCAATTAGATGACAAAACTCCGGAGGAACGTATCAGAGAACATGAATCACGTGTGCAGCAAAAAGATGAAACTTATCAACATTTTGCTGAGAGTTTGGTAGATCTGTGTAGAAAAGCATATCACGAATACCCAGATAATTTGAAAATGAAGACTATTATGCTATTATCAGATGGCCTTAGAGATAAATTTACTGCTTTTGGGGTAAATATGCTGAACCGATAATTCTGCAAAAGGCTGTAGACACACCTCATCAATTACGCTGTGCTGGTGGGTCAGCAGAAATGAGATCTTCATTAATCGATCAATTGCCAACAAATCTGGTTTCATTCGAAGGTAAAGAGGCTATTCCTGTAAAATTGGCTGCTGTGTCAGCCGAGGAAACATGTCCACCACCTACGAATGTTGATGATCAAGAATTGGAGGTTGAAATTGCTGCCTATAGGTCCTTTAGAATGCAGCAAAAGGGCTATTATAACCCGAACAGATCCAATTTTTCTGTCATTACACATGTACACAGAATTCGTTATTCTTTAGTAGTGAAACATTTATTGACAATATTTCAAACTTGTGATACGTTTCATTCGTCAGAAATGTGTTAACGCTAAATTATATTACATCCAGGGAGGGGCGGCTGCTAGTCGGCGCTTGCGAATGTATTTAGACATGTTTAGGCCGTTTTTGTAATATTATATAGATATTTTGTTTCTCCTGCCTTTCCCCCCACCACAAATCATCAAACCCACCCGCCGCCCATGTCGCATAGAGTGATATAGACTCTACGCGACCCAGAGATAAAAAAAATCCAGCCCGAGAGCCGGGCAAGCCTCAAACTTGCGATCCTTCACTCTCTAAGCAGGCATTCTACCAACTGGGCTATCGGCGCTGGTCGAGAGTGCAGGGCTTCATTCTAGAACTCATACACCTAGGGTGACTCATGCCGAGTGAATATTAAATAGAAAATGTACTACAAGTAATAGAATTCGTAAGTTAGCTAAGATTTTTCTTCACAATCGTGTCGAGGGGATCAATATCTATGAGAATCAGTCACTGGTTTTTAGCCAACAACATGTTTTCTATGCAAACAGGTCGATATTGCCTCTGTTCTGTACTATGTCCTTGCCGAACCGGAAGGGTCTGATGTCACTCATGAAAGGTTAAGAAGTAGGCCACGGCCTCGGCCGCGGGATTGTGACGCTTTGTCCAGAAAGTTACAGCTTGCGAGATATTTTATTGATTTATTTGAGTAAATTGGTTATATTTCACAAGATCTGTACACCTATTATTGTTTTTATATTTAGCTGAATAAAGGATCGTCGAAAAAACGGCCATCGCAAGCCGGGAGTTTCGCATCTGATTGGCTTAGAGCAGCAGTGGCTCTTCTCTATCGGAATAGCGGTAGGGTGCTGCTCGTTGAGGACAAAATATTTTTCAAATCCTCGAAATCATATACTTAGCCTATATTTAGACCATAAGGGTTACATATTCCATCACATCTGTAATTAATCACACACATCAAGGATTTATTTTATGATAAGCCATTAACTGACAACATTGAGATTTTATCGTCAGGTAATACAAACAAAATCATTTTTCTTCATCATAGAAAGAAATAGAGGGTGTGAGGGACCTGATTGAAATACAATATAACATCAAAGTACCACTAGAGATAAAAACAGGATTATGGATTAAGTTCTAACGCCAAGTATTTTCTCATGCCCAGATCTATACTAGTCAAAAATTGATAAACAGTCAAATCATCATGCAAATTTCAGTCAGACATTTTTCCACCAGAGCCATACATATAGCTCTGCTTGTGCTCGTGGCATGTTCTGATATACAGTGAAATATGTTTTAATGTGAACATAAGACGGAGAACAGCTATGTCACGTCTATTTATCACAAGTCTCCCATGTTTGTCATAATTCCTAATATTAAATGCCAAAATAGAATTACAATACATGTATATCTAATTATTTCTATGGTGGGCTCATGCCGTTAGAAAACGCCAAAATACATATTCACCATGTTCATAAAAAGAATATAGGCCTGATGCCTAAAATTGACAAACTGACATCGCTGTTTCTTATGATCAACAAACGGCATAGACCGTTTCTCAGAGCGACAAATTGACATGGGATTATGGGGACAAGGGACAAAATGCTCATCCTTTAATAGCGCGACAAATCGACACAGGACCCCCTCCCCCCCCCCCCTCCCCCCCCCCCATCCCCCCCCCCCCCCACACACACACACACACGCACACACACACCCCACAAGTATACCACCAAGTTGGCTTCAAATACTTACTATTATAAGCTTTAGATCTAACTAATATGTACGTACATTCCCTCCACTGGTTTCAACTCAAGTAGAAACGCGTAGGATCAGACAAGCAAAAAACATCTAGCTGTCTTTAAAAGTAGTCTATCAATAGAAACGACTGTAGGAGAGGACTTTAATATACACATGTATTCAGCGACGGCCGAAGACGGATACACAATTTCCACACGTACATAGACCTTAATTTTGGAACAGCTTACCAACGTGAGAAACGACTTCAATAGCCTATAACTTTGATGATCGGACTACAATTTTAAAAGCAGTTTTCGAAACATATGACAGAACGGGGTTTCCAGAAATAAAGAAATTCGAAAAGATGTCGGTTATTGTCTGTGGAGGCTTTTGTCCTCTAGCTTCCTCTCGGCTTTTGTCGTGTTGGCTTTTATCATGTCAGCTTTCGTCATTTAACCACAACACAAATAATGACATAAATAGAGAGAATAGAACGAGGTAATTGAATATTTATTGGAGTATCCATTCACTATAAAATGTATTATAGCTATGCCTTTAGCAAAACAAAGTGGAATATTGAAAAATATAAACTATCATCTTGTAGTCTGACTTCTGATCAAGTATTTCAAAGTTAACTGAAACACAAATTTGAATTCGTATTGAACGTGATTAATTTGTATTGCATCCCTCATAGTATTATTTATTATTTACTAGTATACTCTGAGGTACCACGTTTTGCAATGCCAATTTAACTGTAGGAAATTCCGATTGTATCAAGTGCAATTACTTGTATACCCCTTAGATGTCGCCACTGAGAGATCTTTGGGTCCATGGAGGAAGTACCGGTAAATAAACATTGCCGTAAACGTGCTTCACGTTGTGCAATCAAAGCGTATTTATTTCTTTTCCCTGAATTTTACTTATGTTGTGTACCAACATTCGAGTTCCTATTGGGTACCTATTGTGTGTAAAAACCGAGGCTTGACCTTTTTGACTTCTAAATACTGTGACAAGTGTTAGTACTGTTACTGTTAGTAAGTTGTTAGAAGACACACACGTATATGAAATGGCTTCCAAAGTTACATTTCAACCAGGAATTGAGGTGAACCCACCAAGTGGTCTGGACGATGACATTCATAAAGATTTATCAAAGCTAGATGCATGGGTGGATACGAGTTGGAGGAGCGATGGTAAGTTATCTGTTGATTCAACTCATGACTCATCTTCTCTAAATCATAAGCAGTACACTGTGTACATTGTAAGCTATTGTATGACTGTGTATTGCAGTCATGTGCAGTGGGATTGCAGCACGTGTAGGCATATATATATAGGGAGATACTGCAGACATCACGCATCTGCCTAAACGCTAACCCTAACCGATCGCCCTGACATAGGTTTGAACGTACGTAATCAGTCCTAAATCAGTTAAAGCAGATGATATTGAACAATATCTAGGCATTTTTAAATAGTTTTATCGTGTCCGCCCGCCCAAAATACATCAGAAATACACATAGTTCTTCCTAAGAATGTAGGCATGGGGGTAAAAAAAAACCCTGGATTTTAGGTCCTTAAAATGAAGAAAAATTAAGGGAGGCCCAAAAGAGGCTAAAATGCTGGGGAAAAAATTAAGATATTAAGTTGATCAGAGATTGACAAAATGGAGCGGAAGGGAGTGATAGAATTATCTAAACCTAAAGAGGCAGCTAGCCGGATCGATGGGTCAGCAATGTGTTTCTGCACCCAAAGCCCAATGACGACTTCCGTCTCATTCTAGATTTGTCAGACTTTTTCTGTCAGAAAATTATAGCTTATCGGCGATGAACATAATGACTGAAGGGCGTTTTGTGGCATCTATAGATCTGAAAGATGCCAACTATACCATACCGGTTCACGAAGAGGACCGTAATTGTTTTAAGTGTTGTTGTGGGAACAAACTTTTCCAATACACTTGTTTACCAATGGGGTTAGCGCAGGCACCTAAGTTCGGATATTCAGACGATTCTTTCATTTTACATGAGAACCTTGAAGAGTGTAAAAAATCAGTTCTACTACTACCAGCGCCAACTATTATAAGTGTATCAGTAGTATGCTGTTGCTGAAAAAGGGCAATCAAAGCTACCTGGGCTATAGGTGGTACTATAGTGCCTACAACAGCACTGCAAGCTACTGCAGCAGCATATGCAGTGGCATATATATAGACCATAATTATAGTGGACAGGCATATCCTGCTTGAATCAGTGTGCCGTTTCCACTCTCTGTGTATATATAGGCCTACCTCCCTGGTATAAAAGCTAACAAATGGTAAATAATTCAGGTTAATGTCAAAATATGGAGCAATCAAGAGAATTACCTGACTATAGAATAATATGGGTGGAGTCGGCTGAATTTTTTTCAAAACAGGTACAAAAATGTTCAGACAGTTTTATATAAAATTCTAAATTCATCTGGTCATCTCAATGTAACTACGACCAGATACAAGGGAAATTCAGGACTATTATAACTCATAACAATTCCGGAAAATAATTTTGTTATTGCAAATTTTCCGGTGGGTTGTATCTTATGTCCCACTGTATCCGACTTCGGGAATGCTACTTTTATTAAATTAGTAGGGTTTTTTTTTTTTTTTTTTATAGCCGTAGCATTCTCAGGGGGGAGGGGGAATTATGTTATACCGTCAGGTGGCGGCAACACTCAATAAAAGAGTGGCCAATCCACCAGGTGACGCCAATGTGAACTATACCCATAATATACTCAGTGAGCAGCCCTTTGGCTCTCACTCCCCGGGACAAGCTTATCCATACCACTTGTGTCATCCTTCATACTCCAGACTTAAAGCTTTTAGATTACTATTATAATATACAATTAGGACAGGGTATAACAAAATGTACAATTCACTTTTAGTACAGGCATTTTAGGTAAATTTTAGGCCAAACCCGGAATAAAATAATGTAAAGCTGATTTTTGGATATATGATGCGGGACACATGGGGGAACATTCCCTGAAAAGTCCCCACCTGGGGACCGTGTGCTTTTTGAGATTTTGACGTTTTTGCGTCATTTTCCACAAAATAGCATTGGTCTCTATGGGAAAAAGCACCTGGTTCAGGCCATTATTGCCAACATTAAGAATATTTGGCATTGTTATTTGCAGGGAATATAACATATATAAAATATACTGTACAGGTTGAGGTACCATAGTAAACATGGACGTATGGAGATTCTTAAAATATATATTTCAATAAAATATCTTTTTTTTTAAATTTTGTTGCCATGGCAACGGTCAGATTTTGGTGAAAAAAGCATTTTTTTAGATCAGGTCATAATATTTGGGGACCTAATTCTCTACATTGTGCATGTTGTGACACGTTTTTTAAATTTGGCATGTTGTTAAATAAGGCCTGAAATTTTCAAAAAGCACCAGCTACAAGTTGGTCGACACCCCTGGTGGCCAGTAGCTGCAAAATTCAAGATGGCCGCCCAAAACAGTAAATATGGCATATCTTGGCTTCTATTTGGTAGATCTTCAACTATAATACCATTTTATTGATGTTTTTAAGTATGAGGAATTCATTTCTGAAGGTAATTTTATGTTCCAAGGTCATTTTCAAGGTCAAAATCCAATATGGCCCCTACTGAGTAACAAGAATGTTATCTCAGCTCTTGTGGTAGGCCTATATGCATTCCGTTGGTGTACATATTCATTAATAAGAACAATTTTCTTAGGATCAAGGGTGTGAGGAATCTCTTTTTTATGTCACTTTTTGATTTGAAGGTCATCTTGAAGGACATGATTCAATATGGCTGCTGCTAGGAACCAGAATATCATATATCTTAACTGCTGTTATTGCTAGATCCAAGTAAAATACCATTTTTTCTATGTTTTGAGCTCTAGATCGATGTATAAGAGCAGTTATTCTATGTGTGTAGGTGTAATGAATCCATTTCTGGGATCATTTTCTGCTTCAAGGTCCTTATAGATCCTTTTCAAGGTCAAAACTTAATATGGCTTCCAGATCAGTTTTGTTGAGTAAGATTTCAGTCTTTGATGAGAAATGACTTGGAGACAGATCCCTCACAGTTTAAAACATAGAAAAACTGGTACTATACATTGATTTAGTGGTAATGGCAGCCAAAATATATGACATTCTGATTCCTGACAGCAGCCATATTGAACCATGACCTTCAAAATGACCTACAAAGAAAAAAGTGAAAAAAAATATGGATTCCTCACACCCTTGATCCTAAAAAAAATTGTTCTTATTCATCAATATGTACACCAATACGGTACTTTACAAATTGACAGTAGCGCCATACCAAGAGCAGCGGAAAACGGCTGAACTATGAGCTCCGCGGGCAGGTCACAGAAGCCTTATGTATTAACCATAGGCTTCTAACTTTCTCCTTCTTCTCCCAGGATTTGAGTGATTGTACAATGGTATCAGCTATCCAATATTATCAAATGACATGTTAAGATTGGTCATGCTTAACAAGAGGACATTTTATCTGCTAGATTTTAGTATATAGCAACTTTCGTAACAGTGTATCAACAAAAACAAGTAAGCGTAGGTGTACGGGCTCCCGTACGGGCTGTAGGGGGTCAGCGGCCGTGTGGTCACACCTCTGCATGTCCACCGGGAGCCTGTGTGGAGGGTGATGGTTTGGCCCACATAGCTAGGTGAGTCAACTGAACTGCGCATGCGCAGAATGACAGAAGTTCATCCCGCAGTTACTGGTACGCACTGGAGACGGAATTTGTGAAGGGGGCTATTGAATGCATATAGGCCTACATCAAGTGCTGAAATAACATTCTTGTTACTCAGTAGGGGCCATATTGGATTTTGACCTTGAAAATGACCTTGGAACATAAAATTACCTTCAGAAATGAATTCCTCATACTTAAAAACATCAATAAAATGGTATTATAGTTGAAGATCTACCAAATAGAAGCCAAGATATGCCATATTTACTGTTTTGGGCGGCCATCTTGAATTTTGCAGCTACTGGCCACCAGGGGTGTCGACCAACTTGTAGCTGGTGCTTTTTGAAAATTTCAGGCCTTATTTAACAACATGCCAAATTTAAAAAACGTGTCACAACATGCACAATGTAGAGAATTAGGTCCCCAAATATTATGACCTGATCTAAAAAAATGCTTTTTTCACCAAAATCTGACCGTTGCCATGGCAACAAAATTTAAAAAAAAAGATATTTTATTGAAATATATATTTTAAGAATCTCCATACGTCCATGTTTACTATGGTACCTCAACCTGTACAGTATATTTTATATATGTTATATTCCCTGCAAATAACAATGCCAAATATTCTTAATGTTGGCAATAATGGCCTGAACCAGGTGCTTTTTCCCATAGAGACCAATGCTATTTTGTGGAAAATGACGCAAAAACGTCAAAATCTCAAAAAGCACACGGTCCCCAGGTGGGGACTTTTCAGGGAATGTTCCCCCATGTGTCCCGCATCATATATCCAAAAATCAGCTTTACATTATTTTATTCCGGGTTCCATGCTAAAATGCCTGTACTATTTCATTAAATCTCTCAGATAAAATCACAGATGAATAACTTCTATACCTTAGAAGAACTATATAGTAGGCCTACTAGAATTCATTCCATAATGTTAATTTTGTTGTAGATTTGAAGCGCAGAGAGGTGAGTGACTTTGGCGACCAGGGTTTCTTATTGGACGGATTAATGACAGCGTCTGAAATACAATGCTTGATAGATCAAGGAGAAGGACTTGGCTTTGAAAGCCATTGTGTCAAAACATCCTACAGGAACAGCGGAAGGTAAAAATCATTTATTTGCTTCAGAAGATGGTGCATTTAATTTAAACCTTTATTAAATTAATATAATATCAAACCTTCATTTACACAGGCTACGCCTGCACATTTTTCAGGGGGAACCTTTATTAGGTGTTTTAAAGCACTAAATTTAAGGAAAATCCCATTTTTAATGATCTTGAGCCATAGCATTATCAGTTTATAGCATGATTATATATATAAATATATAATTGTTCATGCCATGTATCAATATGCATGTATAAGATGAACTTTACCTACTTCATTTAAAGTATTACTTAATCTTCCAATGTAATTAATGTGTAGGATAATGTTCGCAAGTAAACTCCTAGCCAAAACACTGTGGGAGCGAGTCATGGCACATGTAACAGATATAGAGATAGGAGATGATCCACACGAGCAGCATATCCACGGGCCAGGTTTCCAACTGAAGGGGACATGGCGCCCTCTGGGGCTTAACGAGGTGAGGGAACTTATTAGTGCACCACGCGATCCTGATATTTTTCTTTTCAGTTTTACCCGGTAATAATTGTTGTTTATCTACGTTGTCCTGGGAGAATTATGGAAATTAATCCTAGCTGCTTCCACTGACTGCCTACCTCAGCCACCCCTATTACACATACATATCACATCCCTCCACGCCCTCCATGGATCTGAATCCAGAGTATTACCGCAACATTAATTTGGGTGGTGTGTCTTAGGCTATGTACTTTTATATAAACTTGTATGGAATCTTTTTCTCATTTTCAATGCTGCCCACCACCCCACCCCCAGGCTGCCCCGCCACTACTCTCCTGCGCTTTTGTTTTGGTGTCTTATGATACACATGCCTCGCCACTGTGCGAGGCATGTATATATCCTACAGCCAGCGGTAGTGGCTACCATAGAGCGCATGCGGTGGCGAGTGCATGTACTAAAGGGCGGCAATGGGCGCTTGGTACAAATCATAACACAGCAATCGAAAGTGGTAAATGGGCTTATATCTTCTTTTCTAGACAATATTGTTCCAGTAATCACTAGCTATAATATCGTTGCTTACTAATATACGGTAGGAGTGAGAATGGAGAATAAGCTCAATAAGCATGTATTTGGTGGGCAGAGACAGCTATAAATGTCGTTCTAGGTATATATAGGCGCCCAACCGTGATAACGGGTACGACTGATTAGGGGGTAAAGAATAGCCGATGGCGGCTTTTTCGGTGGTTGTGCAGTGTCAAGATGGTCCCTCCACTATGGTTCTAGGGCAAAACCCCGCCAGCCAAAACCCCCCGAGCCAGAACCCCCCTAGCCATAATCACGCCATGCCATAACCCCGTCAGTAACAATCCTGCCAGTCAGAACCCATCCATGCCAAAACCCCGCCAGTCAAAACCCCGCTAAAACCCAACACATTGTGTGTGCTTGTGGAACGGGGTGGAGGTGAGGTTGGGTTGGCGGGGGTGGGGGGATGGTGGTGGGGTGTGGAGTTATATTTGACTGCCACAGCATGCTTAGACATAATATTAAAGAGTTGGACCATGCAGCTCATAAAAACTATAACTTCTTATTCACCACATCAAAGTGTGACAGTAGACCCGAAATGGAAAACGATGGACCATGTAGGGAGGGTTTGGGGGTGGAGGAGTCTGTACAGACCAAGCCTCTTCTCCGATGGGGGTAATTAGATAGATACTAAGAAGATAAGGTCAATAAATGTTTGGGGGCATCACTACAGGTGGCAATAAAATGCTCAGAGGAACACAATTCTTATTGGTATATGATTAATGATTAATACTTGCTAATATTCATACATATTGCGCTCTTCTATAATGTTATTATGAAAAGTTCTGCTTGCAATGCTTAAAGACACTGAGTCAGAGGTGGGTGAGAAGAGATAAATATCAGGGGCAATAAAACAGAAAGGGATGAGATAGCTGGTTCTTTGATAAGAGCCACAAGAAATCACATAAGGGATAAGTCGTCAGAAAATGTACAATTCTCCTCCAACGATACCCCCAGATAGTATTTATCAGTTTTCACCATAAGTTACCAAAAGTTGCTAAATTTGTGGAGTTGTCAATTGTACACTATTGTATTCTCAAATGTTAAACTAGACCAGTAGACGAAATTGAATTCAGTCGCCCATAGCGACGGTGCTTTTTAAAGCTTGGGGGCAGGGGAGACTTGAGGCATACATGTTGGGTGGGGTCGGGTATCAAGGGGTGAGTGGGGGAAGTTGTGGTTTTGTGGTGACAGACCCCCCTCTGAGGGGAGGGCGGACAGGAATGAATGCCAAGGAAACAAAGTTGTTAGAGTTTATTGGTGTAAATTGGTTAAAGTCGAGGTTGTTATCTCCAGGCCCTCAACTAAAGATTACACATGCTGTACAGCTTAGCACACCCAACCCTTCTAACATGTTCTAAGTTGCTAAGCGAAATACAGTTTCTATTCATTCTTTAGCCCCATGTGCTACAAAAATCCAAGCAAGAGCAAGCGGAAGAACGCCACAATTTATTTGCCTGAAATAATACTCTCACTCCATATTTTGGTTAAATACATACTTTGGCGGGGTTATGGCATGGCTGGATAAAGGCAGGGCGGGGTTCTGACTGGCGGGGTTCTGGCAGGCGGGGTATTGGCATGGGGGATATTGGCGAGCGGGGGTTTTGGCTGGGGGTTTTGGCTAGGGGGGTTTTCACTGGCGGGATTCTGTCCGTACACCCTCCACTATATATGTTGTGCAGCGGACTGAATTTAATGGACAGGATGTTAACTAAATAAACCTTAATGGACTATTTCTTCCAGGTTTTCCGGTTCTGCCGATACAACCCGGGTGGTCATTTTGCGCCTCATTTCGATGGCCACTTCGTTAAGAGCTGCACTGTACGTTCAATGAAAACATTAATGATCTACCTTAATGGAGACTTCGAGGGAGCGACTACAAACTTTGTAGATGATTCTCAGCAGCTTTTCCTAGTAAGGCTTAATATGCATATTATAGATAACAAATAATAGATATTGATTATATGTCTATAACCTGATGATATGATGAAAAACTGTATTTATGATGAAAAACTGTATTTATCCTCAGAGATTTGTCGATTATCTGCATCATTGTAATAAAGTATACATTTGGGAACTGAAAGAAAGCTAATTAATTAGCTAGCATCTCCATATTGTACAGGACTCTGAGGGACGTTACTGCGCTGAGGATAAGAATATCTTGTGTCGAGTGAAACCAGAAGTGGGAAGAGTGATTATTTTCAATCACCATCGGCTTCATGAAGGCTCGGCGCTCAGGTAAAAGTTCAAAGCTCCCATCTTTTTTAGTAGAAAAAATAGAAATAGAAATAAAAGCTGAAAGCAATGAGGATCCGTCGATTCTCATGAATTGGTTCCAAATGGGAAAATGTCATTTTTTACTAGTTTTCTTCAACTAGATCTTTTCCATGTGGTCATGTCTCATAGTTAATGGTTCTACGGTATCGGACTCTATATTCTGAACAAATGAGTACCCACTTTTCCATACCTACGATGATTTTTTTTAGGAAATTAGAGCCATAAATATGCTGAAAATAAACCTTCAAACCAAAATATTGAATATATCATTCTGAAAATCAATTATGAACATAGGGTAATGCTGGTTTACTTATTCTTATGTGCCCAGAGTTTCATGAAGCATAATCCATAAAAATAAATTACACTAAAATCTTTAATTAAAGAGAGAGATCTATAACCTATTCTGGCCGTCACCGTCCGTGACGCTGATAATAGGGTGTAATATACTAACAAAAATCATGCAATAGATAGTCTTAGTATGCTTCATGAAAGATGGACACATGGGTGTATTTTTGTTATAACAATATCTTTATTCAGCAGGTAATTACAGTTACAACCAAAACCATCTCGTTCCTGGGAACGGTGTTCCTCGGGTCCTGAATTTTATGCTATAGATCCCAGAGCCGGGTATAGGTGGATGATACAAACAATAAAACAAGTTTACTTATAATATGGGCATCAATTCACAAAGACTACTTTGATTTCTAAATCAATAATATATACTGTCGACCTTACTAACCTTTCTCGGTGATTTAAGTGAAACATGAGATGATAATGATATGAAGGGTGATAACAAATTATTATCAAGCTTTTTTTTAGATATTTGACTATTTTGTATGGTGGGTGAGTGAGTGGAAACTCTCTTTTTGTTAGATAGGAGCACCCAGACCCAAAACTTGCTCAGATTATAAGTTACAACATGATATAATGCAGTACATATTATCATTTCATTTCATTTTGTACCAGATAGTTGCAATTTTAGAAATGTTACAGAGAGTTTATTACACAGCATTTTGTAGTATATACCTTTTAAGTGCAGTACTGAATTCTTTTGCTATTTCTAGTTTACGAAGGGGCGGCGAAAGAGTGTTCCATTATTATTGAAACAGGAAGAAAAAATTCGATCAATATTTCTAATTATTCAAAAGATCTATGTTTCCAAAGTGGGGAAGTTTTTTTCCCATCACCGTCCATGACGGCTCCGTCACCGTCCATGACGTTACTTCTTCTTTGATTTTCATAATGATCCCATGAGTGTAGGTTCGTTTCCCATATACCATTCGAAAAGGCTTGTTTTATTCTTTAAAATCATGTAAAATGATAATCATTTTATTTTTCTATAAATGAATGAAATGACGACGAATATCTTTGTGACCATCACCGTCCGTGACACAATATATTTTAGAGTATACTTCCAACAATTTCCATACATAAGAAACGCAGTTTCAGGGTATAGAAGAGTAGGGTATGGGGCGCCTATACTAGCAATTTCATTTCATTCTAATGACCTTTCTAAAAATACCCATTTGGAACTGTTTCATGAGAATCGACCGGGGATCGTGACCGTAGGCATGCATCTTGATTTAGGTTGTAAGACGGCCCCAGGGATATCAACTGGTTCATTTGCCCTCGGAGTCTGCCGTTTAGGGATGCCTCCAATATGTGGATGGGATTAGTTCTTTATAAATTTACTCCTTTTGGATATTTTAAAAAGCTCATAAATTGTCCATTGACTTACTGAAAAACAAGAAATGTCTATGGTCATATTGTCAGTGTTCTAACTATGTTTTCGTATAGGCTATTATGTTAATTTGATTAAAACAAACATTGTAAAATTCCCACTCTATGTAAATCAATATAATATATATTATGTTGTCAGGACACACGAAAACCACTCTTATCAATGAGTGAGCTTGTTTTGATTAATTTTCCTGAACAACACATCTGTACAGAAAAAATATATAGGACCGGAACTATGGTAGGACAAATGGATATAATGAATAATGACCCTGGTTATTATTGAGCAGGAGACAAGACAACGAGAACGAAGTTCTAGTGTTTCAAATCTGATATATAATAGCTGATAAATTATTATATCAAATAGTCATACAAATACAAGAAGGTGTCCGATATAAACAGTAGACAGTAACAAGGCAAGTAGATAGAAGAGGAGGTAGATAAACAGACACTCCCTCTACAGGTAAATAGTAAAAAGATATAAGATCACAATCTGCGTATAGGCTGCGTAGGCTGCGTATATGGCCATTTCCACCAATTTGACAACATTTGGGCCCCAAGCACCCCCCTGAGTAGCCAAAAATAATCTGTACATTAATCAGTTGATTTGTTATTTTCCATCAACCTTATATATATGCGCATTAAGCTGCCAAGTTTGGAACCATTCTGATCGTTAGTAAATCTTTTACAGGGGGTTCGAAAAATAGATCCCAAATATGAAAAAAATGCCCAAAACAGCATGTCGATAAAGGTACATATTTGTACATAAATGAGGATTTAAATTAAAAATGAATAAAACAAATATGCACATAATGTTTTAAACTATTTTGTACTTGATAGGCCTCGACTTAAGAGTGACAGCACTTTTTAGTTTGTGAAAATATCCCCATTAGAAGGAAAGCTATAGCCAAATAACCATTCCAGTAATGGTAATGATAATGGCAGCGGCAAGAGTTATTGACCCTGCCTATATACACATATATTTACTAGTTAAGTAGCTAAATATACGCTATTGGATGACCTTCTAAATGCATGGATATATCTAATACACTGGTCTGAAATTTGGCAAATATATTCATGCTACAGATACACTAGAAATAAACACATCCCCATGAAGACATCTTACGAATAAAACACTTTGAAAAATATAAATTTTGCATCTTGTGACTCATTTTCCTGTAACACATCACAATTATGCTGACGTTAGGAGACAGAGCTGTAGTTAGACGACATAGGCCTTATTGTAGTATTTATCATGCATGAAATAATCCAAAATCATCAATATTCACAATAATAAAATAGAAATAGCTTAAATAAATAATAGAACTCAACTATGGAGTAAATTTATTTTAAATCTATTTTCTAGGGCCATTAACCCTGCTGTAGTTAGGCGACAGACCCCCCTTCCCAGCCACATTTCGTCCTATGTATTTTTTTAGCTAGACTTCAATAGGTTCCCTTACCGATATTGCAGTTGGTGTTTGTAAGTTAAATGTCCAGTATTTTATTATTTTAAATCAATATTTGATTGAGAATATTTATATTTCTGGGAATTTTTTCACATTAAATTGTAGGTGCTGACGTTAGGCGACATAGGGCTACTCCACACTCAAAATTAATCAGTTTGTAGTGCTTGTCCCTAATAAATTATTTCGTGAGACATTTTTTTGCACATTCATCATGTCAAAGTAACTTGGCAGCATGACACACATAAAAAATACCGAGTTTACTTATATTTCTCTTAAGAACTCACCACCTAATTTTTATAACTCATGGGGAAAATGTGATTTTCAGCCGAAATATTAAATTTTTCACTAAAGAATTAACATTTTTCGATGTAAAAAGCCCCCTAAATAGTGTTCCCCTAGTACAATGAAGCATCAGATTGGCAAAAAATAGCAACTTTAGGGGAATAAATAATTAGTTATGCTATTTTATTGATATTGGTTTTGGAGAGGCCTATGTTGTCGAATTGGTGGAAATGGCCATATAGTGAGCCGCGTACGCATCGAGGCTGATAGTAGAAGTAGTACAAACAAAGTTGCATTTGGCTATGGCAATATCAATACAAATACAATACACTACCCTCTACGGGGTTTTAAAGTAATTCATAAGATTACTTTAGAATTGTAAAATACCTTCAAAAGAATGAAACTTGCTACTTGTAAAATGTAAAAAGATAAAAGGTTCACAATCTGCGTAGGCTGAGTATAAGCGACCAGCGTAGGCCTACGCATTGTGCGCATGCTGAGTCTGATAGTACAAGTAGTACCGGTACAAACAAAGCCTTTGGCTATGGCAATATTAATACAAATACCCTCCAGATATAAATTTTAAATACCCTATGTTAGTGAATCATATATTCTTTGGATTCGTATGCATTGTATACTCCTTGTTTATACACTTGTATCTGTGACATGCTTCAAAACCTTGTATTTCAACATAGGATCTATGCATTTCCCCCACAGATCTGGCGTCAAATACATACTGAGAACCGATGTTATGTATGAAAATGTCGGAGGACCAAACATGAATGCAGAAGACCAGGAGGCATTGCTCCTCATACAACAAGCAGAGAGACTAGAGGTTTGAACTCACAGTTTTCTTTTGTGACCTTTTAAAGATATATACTAGTTTCTTATATAACTATATATAAACTTGGAATAGTGGACCTGCGTCTCATCTTGTGGATCCTCACTGTTATGTTACGTTGTGGTTAATCACTGCTTGCTGAGAGAAAGTGTTGTTTGTTGTATATAATGAACGAGCATGTCAGTGCGAGGTCATTATAATCAACACATCAACACTTTCACGAACCAGCAAGCATTGATTAACTACTTTATCACACGCCACCAAAGCCATCCATACAGCCACAGAAGCATACAAGTGATATCAACACTTAAGTGTTCGTTATAATCCTACTGAAATCCTATAATGAACACTTTGGGCCAAACAGTATATCAATGAGGGAGTCCAATAATCAATTCATTTACTTCAGGGAATGAGAGTCCAATAATCAATTCATTTACTTCAGTTTCACATCACCACCCACCATCCCCCAATCTATCTATCTCCCAACCGCAAAATGCCATTGAAACGCTCCAAACCGCAAATGTCATTAAAATCCCATTAGGACGGAATTTTTATTTTATCATTTTTTATTCTTCTACCTTGTCTAGGTCTTGCTCCTAACTGCAAAATGCCATTGAAATGCTCCAAACCGCAAATGTCATTAAAATCCCATTAGGACAGTATTTTTTTTCATCATTTTTTAAAGCGGGCTCGTCCCGCTTTTAAGGAATCGCTTGGCCCCGAGGCCGGCCTCGAGGCCGATCGCCGCCTTCAACATTGCCTTTAGATCTGAGGGGAAATCCGAGTGCTGCGCAATCGCGGCTGACGGGACGCGTCGACATACAGGTCCGCCGGGAGCCATCACTTTACGCTGCAATCCTAAAAGGACATATACTACTCACAGATCCCCCATGTCATAATTGCTATGTAAGCTTATCGTAGGCTTAGTTCTGGTTTCGGTAGGCATAGGTAGGGTTTGGTGCTGCGTTTTGCAGCTGAACTGGTATTTTTGCGTACGATTGCGTGATAGGACCCCTACTTTGTCGTCAAACACTCTCTTTCTCCTCTTATAGTCCTTCCCAGAGGCCTTCAATAATCCTTCAGTGTAGACTGTACTAAAAGGTCTAGGGGTTGACAAGTGGTGTCCTCCTCTCTCCTCCTCCTCTCTCTCTATCTCTTGCTCCTCTTTGCGTAATTGCGTGATTGGACCCCTACTGCGTTCCTATGGGCAAATTGCCGCGGTTCGAACTCGGGACCCCTCGCTCTCCAGTCTAGCGCCGTAGACCGCTCGGCCATGAAATACAGTTGAGGGTGGCCTACACAAACCTATCCAATATGCTTGTACGCACCATATGTGACGTCACATATACCGATCAGGTCTAGTGAAAATAAACTTCTCCAAATTCACAGAAATGTTCATTTATAAACAGAATCGTTCATTTGGGATCTTTAATAAGAGTCATATTAAGCTTCCTATCTCTTTAGTTACTTTAAATAATTCATTAAATAACTTTTAAAGGTGTTTTCGTTGGCCCAGCTGAGTGGGCGATAATGGGTCCAAGCTCATGGACTAGGTGGCAGGGAGCACTGAAGGATGCATAGGGCCTATGTATGTATGTGTATACATGTATGCATGTATACATGTATGTATACATGTAGTGTACTTGAAGACATGTGAAAATAAACTTCTCCAAATTCGCAGAAATGTTCATTTATAAACAGAACAAAAAAATTAAAAAAAATTAAAAAAGAATTTTTTTTAAAAAAAATCAATTCGGTCCATCAGTCCATCCTTCAGTCCATCCTTCAATTCATCCTTCAATCCATCCTTCAATCCATCCTTCAATCCATCCATCACTCCATCCATCCATCCATCACTCCATCCATCCTTCACTCCATCCTTCCCCCCCCCTTCTCTCCCTCCTTCTCTCTCCCCTTCTCTCCCCCCCCCCCCCCTCTCCTCTCTCTCCCCTTCTCTGTCTATACTGTACTTGTGTCTATACTGTACTTGTGTGTGCAGACTGTACTTGTGTGTGCATACAGTGTGCACACTGTACTTGTCACACTGTACTTGTGTGTGCACACTGTACTGTGCACACTGTACTGTACTTACTGTACTTGTGTGCACACTGTACTTGTGTGTGCATACAGTGTGCACACTGTACTTGTGTGTGCACACTGTACTGTGCACACTGTACTGTACTTACTGTACTTGTGTGTGCACACTGTACTTGTGTGTGCATACAGTGTGCACACTGTACTTGTGTGTGCACACTGTACTGTACTTACTCTACTTGTGTGTGCACACTGTACTTGTGTGTGCACAGTCTGCACACTGTACTTGTGCGTGCACAGTCTGCACACTGTACTTGTGCACACTGTACTTGTGTGTGCATACAGTGTGCAAAATTGTAATTTTCTTTATGGAGATTTAACTCTCTCTCTCTCTCTCTCTCTCTCTTTCTCTCTCTCTACGCAATCAAATCCATCCATCCTTCAGTCCATCCTTCAGTCCAGTTCTATATCTCTCTCTGTAATAATGTATGTACCCTGTACTATGTATGTACACTGTACTATATGTGTGTACCTTTGCAAACACTATACCTTTGCACACACTGAACCTGAAATTTATTTCACAACGATACATATTTTTATTATTTACTGATGAAATGAGGATATTTTATGAGTTGTTATATGGTCGATGGCACTTTTCCTCTCCACATCCCTACCCCCTTACTCTGATATATTCATATTTTTAATTATAATTATAATTATGTAATCGACCTATATTTATACTTATAATAAAAAATATACTTAATTTCTACTTATAATTACATTATATTATATATAATTCGAATAATTAAAAGCCCGCTTTATATAAGCTTATGCTTGTAATTCTTGTTTTCATGTACCTTGTCTAGGGGCTCCTAACTGCAAAATGCCATTGAAACGCTCCAAACCGCAAATGTCATTATAATCCCATTAAAATCTCATTAGGACAGAATTTTTTTTTTCATCATTTTTTTTATCTACCTTGTCTAGGGTCTTGCTCCCTAACTGCAAAATGCCATTGAAACGCTCCAAACAGCAAATGTCATTAAAATCCCATTAAAATCTCATTAGGACAGAATTATTTTTTTTATCATTTTTTTTATCTACCTTGTCTAGGGTCTTGCTCCCTAACTGCAAAATGCCATTGAAACGCTCCAAACAGCAAATGTCATTAAAATCCCATTAAAATCTCATTAGGACAGAATTATTTTTTTTATCATTTTTTTTTCATCTACCTTGCCTAAGGTCTTGCTCCCAACCTCAAAATGCCATTGAAATGCTCCAAACCGCAAATGTCATTAAAATCCCATTAGGACAGAATTTTATTTTTATCATTTTTTTTTCATCTACCTTGTCTAGGGTCTTGCTCCTAACTGCTAAATGCCATTGAAAAGCTCCAAATCGCAAATGTCATTAAAATCCCATTAGGACAGAATTTGTTTTTTTATCATTTTTTTTCATCTACCTTGTCTTTAAAACTGAAGCAGACCCCCCGTTGAAATGAGATAAGGCCCACTGGATAAGATAGGTAAAAGTGCCCAGCTGTGATAACATGTAACATTCTATTCAGCAGTGCCAGCCACTGTCATAAAGCATCCGCATAGGAATGAGAGTCAATAATCAACTCATTTACTTCAGTTTCCTTTATATTGTGTTGTATAACATATTCATTTATAGCAGAAGGGAGTATAACATGTTGTATAATGTATCGTTTTCAAAGCTGTCTATCAGCCATAGCAGTGTACAAGTGATATCAACTCTTAAGTGTTCGTTATGATCCTACTGAAGTCCTATAAGAACACTTTTGGCCCAAGGGTATATCAGTACCGTCCTTTCCTGTAACTTTATGGCAAATAATTAATGGTAATTAAAAGTGTGATAAACATATGTATACATACGTTATTTCACCCGTTTACTAGTATGTGGGATAAGAAGCTCTGTTTTATGCTAACTGCTCTATTTCTTTTCTTTTTAGGCGCATGGGGATAACATGCAAGCCATGCATTTATACAGGAAAGCTTTTAAACTCTCTCCAGCATTAGAGGATTCATTTAACAACCCCCAATAGAATTTGTGTAATCCCCGTAATCGCAGGTAGCTCATTCAAACAGCAAAACTTCTCTTTATCTCTTTATTTCTTTACGCATCATGTGTATTTCGTCATGTTTTGATTGAGGAAGTTGTTTCCTCTTGATGATACTCGTACCCATTTATGAAGAAAAGATCTCATGGAACATCACGATATATTATAAATAAAAGACATACATGAAAACCCAAATAATGCAGTAAGTTTTTAGTATCACAATCAAAGCGTTGCATATCTGAATAACCAAATTAGCTTACATATACCATATATATGGATACTTTTTTCAGTCTATAAAAGTTTTGATTATGTTGTTTTGTGGGTTCGAACCCGGGTGCGGCTACAATTTCACCTCCTCCCCCAGGTACTAGAGGAAGACCACCATTGCGGTGATCTAGTCCTGGTAAGAAATGTAAACACAAAAAGAAATCTACCTTGCCCGATGTCATGGTTGTGTTTCCATTGATTTGATTGATCGTAATACGAAGACAAACACTGTCTATCATAAGGACATCAAAGAAACCGTTGAATAAAAAGAGACTTTTTGCATCAATGACACTTATTAACATAATAACAACTTATTAATATAAGTAACTCCATTGTGTCATTGATGCAATGACACAATGGAGTTACTTATATTAATAAGTTGCAGAGTGTTCTAAACAGAGCCATATGTTTAGTATTTATGTATAAGAATGACCATCTGACGACTGAAGATATGCGACTAAATTTAAAAATTGACAGTCTTTGCAAAAGGGGTGATATTTCTATATTGGGTTTAATGCATCGCTTTAAAGACAATTATTTAAAAAATAGAAATATATCAGTGATTTCTGGAAACATAATATGTATGGGCCTAACCTATAGTGTCTAGGGCTATAGGAGGTTTTGATGCGCCTCACTGAGAACCTATATGTATTAAATGGAATTACGATCAGGGCTACCTCCTCCTCATGTCTAATTCGCCTGTAAATTTAAAGGTAAATGAGTTACAATTTTTGCTGATACAAAATTGAATAACACCAAATTATTTATAACAAAACGAGACAGTTCAATTGCTGGCAAATTCATATAAATCCTTATTGAGAAAAGTGACTGTTCAGATCAATACTTCCGTTTTCTTTGCATTGAAACTTGACACGATGCACCGATGGTAGATATAGTAGACTGCCACTTAGCAGATACATTTAAAAACAACAATTAACAATTGCATAATTTGATGGTGCGAGTGAGCCCTTTACTTAATTGATCCCATCCCACTTACTTCAAAGCATATATTTTCCACTTGAAAGCATGCTAGAACCCTCTGTTTACCTGATCAATCTATTCATATTGGATCAAATATTTGTACAGACCAGCGCCCAGAAACACTCTACAAATTCGACCAATGGAGATACGGACATCAATATGATAATATTCAACATGTATACATATGACTGGCACTCTCTACATCATTTAATCTGACCAAATGTTGATCTAACGAGATATGTAAGACCACATTCTATATAACGAACTCCTAGCTATCTGCCAATCATATGCTAGAAATACGTTGCTGGTAAAGGTATTTCGCTATAGACAGCCAATCGTAGGCAAATGTACCAGTGACGTGCAGACTCTTTAACCAATGAATGTTCCACGCATCTCCCATTTGCTGCTACTTGTCCATCCATGGAAGGAGCAGCTAATCTGCTTAACAGGTTGGAGCGAGGCTTCCAAGGGGAGATGCAATGGTGAAGCAAGATTACATATCTACCAAGTGGAGCTAAAGAAGACAATATTACTTAAGGGCATAAGTTTTATAAGTTTTATCCCCAGCAGCGCGACCATATCAGAGGAAGTCTAGCTGAGTTAAGGCATAAGCTCGGAAGTACACTAAGACCTTACGGTAAGATTAGCTACATAATTATGTCAACTACTTTTGTTTAAATAGTTATCTTCAAGAATTTGAATTTACTGATGTTGTGACTCGAAAAATATCATCAATATGAATCTCATCCCATATAGTACTGATGACAACTACTACATAAAAGTTACAAATATAAGTTTATCGTTCTTTCATATGTAGAGATGTATTTGTGTCTTACCTGCAGAGGACATGTTGGCAGTTTTAAATGGACAATAATGACATTATATGGAATTAAAATGTGATATGACCTTGATGAATACAATACCAATCAATCTTCATCATGTTCCTAATTTAGACACGTGCTATACTAGGCAAATGAAAACTCATCATTATCCAAACCTTGTGTGGCGGACAAAATAGAATATATTTGTAAAATATTCTGTACTTTAATATTGTATATGAATAACGTACTCTTCTTCCCTTGCTTAAATAAAGAATACTTTTGTCACTGATTCATAAATGTATACCGAAATTCCTATGTTGATACAATATTCCTCCGCTTCTGTGAAGAAAAATTACATAAACTGGATAGCTTTAATAGGAAGTGCAGATAGAGAACCCCCAAGAGTTACTTTATATCGTTAGCAGCATATATCATCTAGCTAGTTAAATGATTAATTACGCTAGCTAACTTGCTGAATGCATTTGCACTTTAGCTTTCATAATATTTACTTTAAAAACTGATGCGAGGAAAGGCTCAAATATACGAATCCCCAACACATGAATGTGATCCATATTAAATTTAAGAAAGAGACTCGACCCTCGTTATTATCTTTACATTAAACGCCCTTGTCCTTTAATGAGGGCAAAGAAAAGCTAGAGGTGATTCCTAGAGGTGATTCGACACGGCAGCTCCTTAATTGTATGACATATGGCCATATTTTACGTTTGTATTGCAGCATTCAACTCTACTGTCTCGTTTATAACTTTAGTATTAACTGAATTCATTAACTGAAAGATTGGTACTTCATTTAGAAACAATTCATCTCATTGTATATAGTGTAGCACATGTAAAATGTAAAAAAAAGTATGAGTTTTCTTTTTAAGAAATCTATTCTCCTCAGAATAAAGTGATCAAATTAAATAGAGTGAGAGTGATAATATTCTCACGATATTATAAAAGTGATCAAATTCATGTGATGGATAGGCCTCTATATGAACCGATAGGTTAAGATGTAAAATACCGCATTTCAACAATATGAAGGTTATTCTGTTTTAAAACCTTGTATATTTGGAAATATGACGAAAAACATAAAATGTTCGTCTTTTATGTATAGCTAGTGAGGCAAAGCCTTCGATATAATTGACCAATTATGAAGTAACGTACAACGTTTTCCCCTTTTAACTAAGATCTCGTCTCTGATATTGAGCCGTCAACATGACTGAGGCAACGCCAACTATGGACCGAACGACTTCTGTCATGATGCTTGCTAATACCTCCTTCGTTGGAAATGAGACAGGTACTAAGGGCGAGGAAGAAAGCAGCCCACTCTGGATCAAGATTTTCGACACGATTCAACTGATATGCATCATCATAGGCCTACTGGCAAATGTCCTGACTATGATAACTCTAATCCGAAGCGGGAAGGGATTCTCAAGACCGATTCTGATCTTATTTAGGCACCAATCACTGTCTGATTCATGGGTATGTCTAATGGCAGCTATCATCATGCTCCAACCTTCCATGTGGCTAACTGGAATATATGCCATTGATGTATTGATATGCTATGCTTGGCATGGGCAGGCGTTCTATTGGGGGGCTGTTACTCTATCCACATATAACCTTGTTTTAATAGCAGTAGAGAGGTATTATGCTGTGTGTAAACCTTTCACTTACTCTGACCTTACAGCTCTGTCCAGAAAAAGAATGGCTTGTTATTTTTTCTTTTTGTATGTCTTATGTGTGATTATAACTCATGGTACCTACATCCAAACTAGATTGAGCAACGGGGAATGCACAGCAGAATATGCTTTCCATGGCCATCTGGTGGAAGTCTACTTCAAAATCTTTGTTATTTTTACCTATCTGACAACTTACCTGTGCCCTGCCTTGATAATGGCAATTCTTTATGGCATGGTGGCCTTATCCCTTCGTGCACGAGGGAGAAACACCGAGCTAACACATTCGAGAGTGATAGATAAAGCATCCCAGGATCTTACAAAAACAGCATTTGCTGTTACCATAATCTTCATAGTTACAATCGGTTACGATCTTCATTATTATCTCTTTGGGTATCTGGGGGTTACCGAATACATTCTCAACACGCCGATCCAAAAAGTTGGTGTATTTCTCTCAAATTTGAATTCTTGCCTAAATCCTTTTGTATACGCAGCACTGATGCCAAGCTATCGGGCTAGTGTAAAACAGACTTTCAGTTGTGTATCAGCTGCGTCCAGTGGGGCAAATAATTCACAGAGTTTATCTGCGTTCTCTGTGAAGCTCTCAGTATCTAGAGAAACCATGCAATCTAGTGTTTCAACAGTGGACGTTTCTGCCAGAGGTTGAGTCTATGTGTTATACCAGCCATTGGGAGATTAGTACTACCCAACACAAGACTACCATGCAACGCTTCGCTAAACTTCCATTATACACTCCATACTACAAACCTCCCATTCCTGACAGCCTTCAAGATAGACCATCCACTAATATCCCCAAGCAGTATCCACAAGACACCAATTGTCTATAATCCACCAAATTTAGGCAGATTTTTAAGAAACTTGAACAAATTACAGCCAATTGACGAGACTACTACATACTCACTATCAGCTTTCGCAAAGAACTTGTTAGACAACGCCTCATCTATCAGGCTACCTGAAGAAGTAGTCGGACCAACACCCCTATTGGAAGGATTATTGAACAACCCAATATGGAGGTATGCATTTCCGATTCTAACCATTTTCTCAGCACTTGCCAACGTATATTGTATCTATAAAATCAATGCAGCAGCCACCCCAGCAGGATTCTTTTCCATGGCAAAAGCATACAAATTCCTTAATAATATTGATTCCCCAGAAGTCTTGAAGCCAACCCCCATCGTGATCACCACTCAGCTGCCCACATCATACACGACCCGAAAAGTCTCGTGACTCAACTTCTCTCATTTAATGATTCTCATAATATATTCACGATACTCTGCATCATGCTAGTAGCCTTCTGCGGACTGAAAGTTCTCAAATTTCTTGTGAAAAAGGCAAGAGAATTTTTCGGTCTATATCACAGCTCAAAGAAAACGAGTTCAACACTTAAACTGAAAATCTATAAAGGTAATAGAGACTACACAACTACCCTCCTCACCATCCCATATGAAGCCAATGCCATATCAGAAGGAACAGCACCGAAACTCATCGACTCAAAGATCACATACTGTCCAACACCCAGATGCTACTTCACCTGGAGTGGACCCGTATACCTTAACATATTCGGACAACAGGTAGAATATAGGCTTCCGAACATGATTAAATTAGCCTGGAGAGCTAAATTCGGCATAATTCCAGCAATGAACGACGATTCTATAAGAAAGGACATAGTTTTACAAAGCTCTAATAATTGTATTTCCCTCCCTACGACTGCATTGAATGATAATGTTGATATTGAAGCTAATGATCCTCGTATTTCAGAGACGGACAATGGCCTTACCATGTATGCGTTAGCAAAAGAACTCTTTTCAACTCCAGCACAATTTACCACAGAACAAGGTTAAGAATGTTTTAAACAATTGATCTAAAAGGTAGCAATGTTATTAATGTGACTCAAAACTGATGATGAATATGTCCAACGACGACGACTTGAACAACAAATCCACCTTTATATACAGGTATATGCCAAAACAAGGCCCAGCCAAAAGTATTACCTAGTATTTCTATTTTTCTATGAAGATTTATCCGATTGGATTAACTTTATAATCTGTACTTATTACATGTACTTATATTTGTATTTTTGTATGTTTATTTTCTATTTTTCATATCGCACGAAGATAGTCAAAGCGATCACACTTGTATCATTCCATTCTTTAAAGTCAACACATATCTGCGGCGAGATTATAGTTGACTTGGGGGCGAATGTTATACCCGCTTTTCTTTTTACCTTATCTTTAAATCTAATTACATAATATTGCATAACATATATGAATATTAATATGCATATGATATGATGTTCCATAACTTTATGAATCATGATTAACTAATGTGAAATATGAATCATTATGCATGTCCAGAGGTAAGGAGACACCTGCCGCCATATTACATAACTATCAGACAGACGACAGGCTGTCTCCACATGTAACCATATGTTATCTTTACTAAATACTCGGCATGTCTAGGTTACTGATTATCATCTACACACACCATGCCTCTAATTACTAGTATAAACAACAGCTGCTGTCCCAGCAGGAGGTGGGACCTCATAGACCACCATTGGTCAACCATATAGAACCTCACGATTGGCTAATTAGTATTCAGCTTATTATTGGTTAATTACTGAACTGTATCATGGGAGACATGCTCCCTTCTTTCCTATTGGATTACCTCGATGTACCACCTTGTATATAACATGCATGATTCACAGGATAAAGGAGATATTATTGAAACCGCAACTTGACCTCAACTCTTCTCATTTACTTCATTACATCATTCAGATCGAAGCTCGACCTTTTCATATACTTAATATTATCGATCACTTCATATGTATAAGGGCGTGAAACACTGCTCCCAATACTACCATCGACGATTCCTGATACTTTGCAACAAAAATTTGCTAAAGGCTTAACTCCACTAACGTTGTTTCCCTCTGCATTCTGCAGTGCATTATCATTTCGAATATAATAACAAATGGAGATGGTCAGAATCTTCATAGGTTGTACACTATAGGTTTGTTATAATAGTAATAAATGACAATAATGACAACTATAAAACCGCATATATATATATATATATATATATATCTTGGATGCAATAAGCCTGTCTCTTCCACTAGCCGAACCATCAACCCTATACCTATGTGCGCGTGAATAGTCATTGGTATCCATTAAAACATATATTATTGTTTTTCATATGAGCAGGAGACTAAACAACAAATGCATAATCACGGTGACACACTCTACAAGCATCCCATATTTAGTATTGTACCTTTGAAGGCTTAATAGTGTATACAAAATGCTTTTATTTATTCAGTGAAAGAGAGATGAAAGTAGTATAAGGAAAAGGCCTTTTCAGGTTACCTGAAATGTCTGAGAAACTACGATTACCTTATTTGATACAACAACCTCACTTCTGTACTTTATCATACAATTATAAGCATTTCTTCCATATACCTCATCAGTCCTTTTTCATGAATCTCGACCTTCGGCTCTCCAAACTATAATTATCTGCTATAAGCTTATAGGCCTACATTTGTCCTCTCTCTACCGTTCAATACACAATGGTCTCGCTTGACTCGCTGTACGCGTTTATGTTGGTACAAGTCATACTTTTTTCTAGTCGTTAAGTTCTCATCGTCAATTATCACCGCAATGCATCACATAAAAACACAGGCATTTAAAAACAAACAAAGTATGTATACCTTTCTAACTGATTACTTTCTTCAGTGAACCAGGCTTTGATAGCCTTAATTGTTATTAAAATGGTTATCATCCTCGATAGCCTTCAGCTCAATATGGGCAATTCATTCCACTTTTGCCGACCTCTATATTATAAACTATTTGATTAAACGTTTTGATCTTGATCCTTCTAACATGAGCTTTGGGTTATCGTCTGCTGAAAGACCGTGCTGTCTATCGCCTTGGACAATATAATCCTGTTTCCTCCCGTGTACCAGCTTTAGCTTTGCTGCCTGCCTGCGTTTACCTAATGGTAACAGTTTTGCTATTATATTTTTGATGCACCCTCAAAACACTCTATTAAAATGAAATAACCTTGATGGGAACAGAAAATGACTTGACAGGCAGGTCTTAAGGTCATACCCCGGCCTGGAAGTCTATACAAGGGCCAATACACGGGTAGTAGACATTATATTGAGTCCATGTTTGTGGAGTCATACGTCAGTAACTATGCCAACCAATTAATGATTTCTATAAATCAAATCAAATCTGCATGGTGCCACATGACCAAACTACTCCTCTCCCTTGGAACTGAGCTCAGTGGGGGCGGGGGGATGAAACCACAACATCCCTCGGTATTCCTCTAAAAGGGGGAGGGAATTGAGTTGAAGCATGTCTGACTGTGAGCTCAATTTTGTTATCCCCTTCATGACGTCACAGATATGGAGCTAGGAGCAGTCTCCAGGTTGAGGGGGCGTTGCCTTTTAGCTCATATAAATTGTCATCTTTTAGCATTGTATTAGCATCAGTTTCAAATTGATACTGGGAGATATATATGGAAATATGAGTAGTTGAAGAAATAAAAATAAAAATGACTTCTAATTATCGTGAGTGATACCCTTTAACTGATCCCACCTCTCTGAGGAGAGGTATTGACCACCACCTCTGGATACAGAGGTGGCAATACTGTCCAACTTTCTGGGTGCGTGTAGGCTATACAAAATATATTGGGGTAGGTGCACAATATTCCCTTAAACGTTACGTGAGTCACGTAAATATTTAAGTGACCCACATAAGTCCAATCGGGGTGCCAAATACTTAACTGAAAAGTTATGTGTGTCACTTAAATTTTAAGTGACTCACGTAGTTCAAATCGCGGTGCCAAATACTTAAATAGGCTTCACTTAAAATTTAAGTGACACGTAAAGTGGCTCAAAATTACGATGCCCAGGGTAGGCAACGTAATTAAGGGCTTAAATGCACATTATTATAATGAAAATGGCCCCTAATAATGATGAAATTGTTCCCATTTTTTCAGTATATACCCAGCACGACTGTAGTTGTATACCTTGTAAAAATATATGTGTTTCAAGATGTTATAATTTTTCACTAAATTTGGGACATATTCTCTCCCCATAGGGAGAGACATGCTTCTCACATAAGTATATAAAACTTTTATTCAATATCAAGTTATTACAATTTACATAGTATTGAAGTATAGGTTTCACACAGATTTAATCCGATTTAATCTTAAATCACAATGGTTATTTAATGCTGTGCCTATGCCTGTACATAACAACTGACATAATTTCAGAAACCTGGAACAAGGACAATTATTTATAATATGTGATAAAATACCCAAGTGATTATAAAGATTTTTCTCATGGGTAAACTTACATCTCAGATGTACATTTAGGTATGGATATAGTTATTATAAGAGGTTTATTAGTCGGGTTATTTCACATTAAGCATACTGGGATGTAACAGGACATATGATCAGAGGGAGCCTTTTTTTAAAATATATAAATCGCTGGCTAGGTATTGCAAATTGTAGATATTTGTTTAAATCACAATGGTTATTTAATGCTGTAGGCACAGCATTAAATAACCTTTTGTTGTTTTCATAAAAAGAATTTCCCCTCCAGTTGTCTGGTGATCCAGAGAGGATGGATCGACTGAAGTTGAGGCGGGAACAGTATGCGTTGGCAAACGGTCCATTTTCTGCAGACCCGCTCTCTTGGTACATTGTGAAGTTCTATATTGCGCGTCATAGTACAACATCCGGCGCGCCAGCTAAATGCAGGTGACAGAAATTTCACGTAGACTACTGAGTACTGCTCCACATTTTGGTCTTGACAAGTTCTGAAAGGTGCGTGTATTCATAGAAACACGAGAGTTTATATCCATTTTTGATAGGTCCAATGTTGCTGTTTTAATTAATATTCTACTCTAAATGTAGCATGCCCACCCTGTCGCCCACCCTGTCGTAGTTATAGGCCTAAAATTGCAATTGCAATACACATGGTACGGTACGGTCTCGGGTACGGTGCTAGCCTATAGTATAGGGGAGTCCTGTGTTACCGGTGGCGGCGCCGTCGGCGCTAAAGCGTACTACACGGGGACAAGCGGCCAATACATACCCATGTTATAGCATTGCGGGAGTGTGGGTTTATCACGAGTTTCTGATGATGAAACATGCACAAAATATTTGTTTTATATAGCTGAACTGTGAAAGCTGAAATGAACGAGACACAACTCTACCCTACGGACACAGCAACGCTTAATCAACGCTTATTAAGCACTGCAGGGATCGCGATAGTTGTAGTGTACACTGTTGCGCGCGTAGCTTCGGATCTTTATGCTATTGGGCGGTGCATCGGGCCAGGGTGAATATATCTAGCTAGTGTTCATATGCATTCGAATATACTCGGACTTCGGGGTATTGCCTCTCATGATGTTTAATATAGAACGTTATATTGTAGGAGACGATAGGCGATATTGAATAGAGAGTCATGGTGATATATAGTAGCTGTAGGTTTCCGGTATGAACAACACAACACGATGAGTTTTAGTACGCCACTACTTGTGTATTGTATCTTATCCTGTACATAGATGCTAGGTTGATGTTAGTGTAGACATTGAATCATATGAGATCTTATGAGACTCCTTCCTTGTATTCTTACGGTTGTTACTGCATGACTATCCGAGATCAGGGTGGTATAATATAATGGTTCTAGCGCACACAGTGCGTCTAGTACATCTTGGTATCTACTGCATATCTCTCTATATCCCAGTCTATATGAGTGTCCCAAGTCTCTCCCCTTCTATGTATGTATTCTTCTGTATATCCCAGTATTCCCCGTATATATACCCAGGGGGGTGAGTGTCGGGTATCCGTATTGGTGGACCCTTTATCCTATGATACCTTTCCCTCCCTCTAGCCCCTCCCCTTCCCTTAGCGCATGCCTCAGTAAAAGAAACATGTCCTATCCTACTACCCACCCTACTGCCCTCTCGTGTTAACCACGGTTACTACACTACCCTTTTACTCGATAAGCAAGAAAAATCCCCCTAAAAAATTTTCGTCCCGACACTCGATAAATATAGCCATGAATACACATAACAATTCTAGGAGGTACACATCTTCCTCCCTTAACAATTAGAATCGCTTACGCGCACGCAAAATCCAAGATTCATGGTAGCTCATAAATACAATACATTCTCTTGCCTCTTGTAGTACATTTTTCTCGTCATCTTAACAATGAAATCGCCTACGCGCTCGTGTACAAATCTGAACGCACAAACTTGGTAATTATATAGGGGTAACTATGGGGTATGGGTTAAATTGGGCGTATTTTGTACCAAAAAGCCATAAGCAATAGTAATATAAGATGTAAGTCAGGACAGGAAATTTGGGACCTTGCAGAGACTATATTTTTATTTTTACTCTTCTTTTGTGTGTTCCCGAATGGCGAATTCAACCGCGTTAACCAACGCACATAGCAAAACACCTAATTATGCAGGATGTGGGGGGAGCAACGGGGGTGTTCCAGTTAAATGGGAGAAACACTGTCCCAGATGGGAGGAGAATTAGATTAATTATTTTGAAGTAATTTATCATTTATTGATTGTGTAAAGAGATCCTACGTGGACCCACCAGAACCACCCCTGTGATCCGAGCCAAACACTTGAAGGTGATTGTGCTGCACTCAAAAATAATCAAAGCTTTACAAGAAACTTCTTGTGACATTGACGAAGCCCATTCCGGCCTTTAGAGTAGGAAAAGGGATAGATGGCACCAGCATTCACTCTACATTGGACTCTATATTCAATATACTAATAGAAGGGGGAAGTCCCATATATTAGGCATTTCATCTCTTTACCCCATATTCCCTCCCCAAGGTTTGGCACAAAAATAATGCCGATTCCAATGTGGCAATATGATTTTATCAGACCGAATGCAGGAATGTGTCTGAGCGTCATGAGGGCCGTCAGACAAACAACAGTGCTGGAAGATAGAATGCGTGATTACATGATGAGCCGCATCCCGGCTAGATGGCAGACTTCATCCTAAGATGAGCCCGCACATCTCGTAAGATTAAAGACCTACGGCAAAAGACTAGTCGTTTTGCAAAGCACAAACATGTTTTGAGGGGAAAAACAGATATTGAGCAAATGTGCTCTACCACAGTCTACATGTCATTAAAAATGAATACTGGGAGCCTCACTAGAAACTAGAATTTGACGGGGTGTGCGGCCTCCGGGCCTGTACACCCAGGTGAGAGTTGACAATACAAGTGATACAAACTAAGTACTTTGTGTTACTTACTCCTACGTATATATACCTCAAGAGAGCTCACCCTACCATATGGCAGATATATACGTGTCTCTATACTCTATATACTTCTACAACACTGAATCCTAAGGAGTACTCTGGAGTATGGTGTAAAAACATCCGAACATCAATAATGGATATTGTCAAACGTTGTATGTGATTAGCAAAGATTAGCAAATAACACCAGCATTCATGGACGTGTTAGAACAAATCAGCCCCCTCCTGAATATTGTGACTTGCCACCGCAATGGTGAAGCATGTGCTACCCCCTCCCTCCCCCCCCCCCCTCATAATGAAAGGAAAACAACCCAGCATGAATAGCCATGCATGAGGTATATATATTAGCACCTTCGGCTGGAACTGACAGGTGGCCCTATGCAGCCTTATTCAGATCACATGAACAATCTATGGGCCCTGCCACAAGGATACCTGCAGTGGGCGAGAAAACTCAATTAATTAAGACTACAACTTAACCAATTCGAATGTGTCTGGAAAGGGGACCGGGTAGGGCTGGATACCTGGGTATTATCTATATGTCTATATATAGGATAGGGAGAAACGTTGGGGATAAATGGTGTTAAAAATAAGGAACCAGCTTCATGCTGCAAACATTTGCATAGTTGCTCGCTCAAACAGTAAATAAAATCCAAATATAAGACAGTACAAGAAGAAACATAACAAGCAAATTAAAGAGACAATAATATAGCAACAATGATAATCCTGATCACACAAATATATATAGCACGAAGTGATATCAATTGGCTAACTATAATGAGTATAATGAGTATATATTAGCTAACTTTTTAATGAGTATCCTATCATGTATTCTAAGTATCAATAAATTAGGTTAAAGTTCCGCCACGTTGGGATGAGCGTAGTAGTATATGTAAACTAGGTTGTAGCGTCAGGCAAGGTGAAGTAGTGGCGCGTGGTCTGTTAAGCCGGGTGTGTGCGCCAAACGCGTTGTGGAATCATCACTAAGCACAAGGAAAGTTCTTTTTATCCAAACGGACCGCCCCGTTTGCCGGATGGAGAGAGCCCACGTGGGGGCGAACGGACAACATGGCATTTCTTTTTCGTCCGGGTATCGTCACGTGGTGTCTGCTTGCTTGAAGGTTAATGCAAAATGTCTTTTTACCGACTCACGCTTGGAGTGTTACCGGCCATGTGGTTCAACGGGCCTTGGTCGTTCTCCTCCTGTAATGAGTCATAAATGGGAGGATTTAGACACCGTATATATCCTTATACAGGTCATACACAGATTTATATTACTAACACTGATTATCCCATTAAGTAATGTTTCATTCACTCTCCTTCAGTCATACATATGGTAAAGATCAGGGGAGGTTACAACCATTAATTTGTGGATTTTATGTTATATTTACATGCATTATTATTACTTTTCATTAGTCCCTAGAGGGGCCTTTGTTCTGCCTATGGCAGCCATGCATTATTCAATATTCCACCAATAGTTATAGTATTTTCTGTCTTAATCAAAGAAAATCTGTATGATACCAACTTGGAGAAGTTTGCAGGTCCCCTTGCATGCGCAACACCCTACCTACTTACGTTTTTATAGTTTTGAACCAACAGCTGCTTCATTTCCATGGAGATTAGTGGCTACCAGGAGTCGGCTGTTGGAAGTGGAGTTAAGAAGCTCGATCTTTTCTGCAGGTCTTAGTGACCAGAATACTATTTCTTCTGGCAACTCGACCGTTTCTGCTGAACCAGCATTTTCTACCTCCAGGCCCCCAAGCCACCTAAGTCGAACAACGGTCCTGAACGAGCAGCAAACCTGTTTTGCTACCATTCCCGTGACGACAGGTGGCGTGGCCGATCTGAGTACCTCCACTGGATATACCAATTTACACAGGAAAAGAGCATACCGCTTCTCTCCCTCCTGTACACGGAGGCTAAGTATTGTGTGTCCTGCCGTGTTATGGCCTCGAGCTTTTCCACATCCACACCCATTACAGATCCATCGTATTAGTTGTCCCAACACGTATACTACTACTAGTCCTGCCAGCATCGTACCATATGATGGCCATTCCCCAGACTTGCCTGCTTCAAGTGAATCTGAGTTCAGGGCGGGGCCTTGTGTTCCCCAATCGATCTTGCCCCAACTATCCTCTGGAAATAGTTCCAGGGTTGAGCCGATCTTCCCTGCCAACGCCCCTTTTAACGATCCAATGATCGCGAGCATTCTGAAAATTCTATAGCAGAGATAAATGGTTATTAATACATGTATCATTTCTATTAGCCAGAATACCAGTGGTACCTGCGGCGTTACAGTTAGATCTGTTAGATCTCGCCATGCCTTATATTGCCATGCTTCACCTTGCTCCATGTTATTCTTAATTTCTCTCGCAACCTTATTTACCTCCATTCCTTTTGCAAACTGCTGGGGGGACATTGCTGTTAGCATTTTCCCTAGTTCCTTACCTGTTGGTAAATTTAAATGTACTAAGAAATTAGTGAGGCTTTCTCCCGAAAAGTTTCCCACCGGTATACCAAAACTTTTTGCAAACGCCAAATTAAACCCATGCGCCACGGAAACCTCTACCCCGCTTAATTCTCTACACGTCAGCTCCTTTGGTGCCAATCTATGGTGGTCAATCTGCAGGGTGCATCCGCAGGACACCTCGAACACAGTGATCCCCACGATACTGACCTGCCTTGTACTATTTTTGCATGTCAGTAACCCCTTGGGTCCCTTATTTATAAGCAAGTACGTTGACCCCTCCACGTTTTTAACAACGTCTGGCGCCCTTTTCTTCAAGTACATGTCAAACATGCAATACCTAAGAACATTGGCACTATGGTCATTAAATAAAGCGATCATGCAGTCCTCACCCTTTCCTGAATTATCTATGAAGGTGAATGGACATATATAGCTCCCTTTTTTAGTACATTGCATTAATTCAATGGCGTCTACCTCCATTAATTCCCCTGAGCCGCGTTGGGCCAACATGCGTTGTGTGGCCGATCTCAATCGTGTGCAACCATCTTGAGATTCCTTGTGCACATGCAATGGCGTATCAAACACCTCCATTTCATACAACTGAAGGGGCTCCGATTCGTTTGCTAGGGAAATTGGTACCAGTATGTTGATCGTGTTATTGGGCCCTATCTGTACCCCAACGTTAGTATTCCAGTCGATATAATCCCCCAAAATGTTCAAAGTGCTGTTATCTCCTAATACCTGTCTCACTCTCTCTTCCCACTGACTTTCCATAAATACCTTGGCAAGTGACTCATGTATTTTTCCCTCTCTTAATGTTTCTAAGACATCACCCACTATCGTTATATCTTCAATGTAATTTCTTATCGCCAGGCATTCCAAAATGGAGCCTTGGAGCTGCTGTTGGATTTTCCCCTGTGAGTCTACTTCCTCGTGCATTATGTCCGATAATTGAGCCGTCTTATTCGCAAAGCGTAGCCATTTATCTTCTAATTCATCCATGGCGCTTATTGATTCGTTTACATGCGATCTTAGGAACCTAAATATGATATTAGAATTGGCCACTAACTTCATGAGAGCCTCATCCCTCAGGTGTGGGTTTCTTATTATCCCTGGTGCAAGCCTATGAATAATGTGTCTTTCTACGTTTCTTAAATCAGAGTTAGTTGATAGATCGAGAATCCCAGCCACAATTTTCCCAAACGGGGCCAGATAATTTCTTTTTAATCGTTTAGGGCGCTGCAAAATATTTCTCAAGTGATTTGCACGCTCATACTCCCTTGCGGCCCTCGAATGTAGCTCCCTGATATACTTGTCTAAAGACTCCCCCACCATTTCATAACCTTTTGGCCAATCTCCCTTAACTATCTGGATCGGCTGTGGAGGTCTAATATTCAGCTCAGAACGGAAGCCTAAACTCATAGTTTCCACCCCTGTTATCAATGTACCACGGTCAGCGAATACCACTCCATAGTTGTGCCTTAGAACCGTTGTAGCCATGCAACTATATGGCATGCACATCATGATCCTAAAAACAAGAAGTTAGCCAAAAATGAAAAACGGCTTAATGCTGAGAAATCCACACTAGCCTTTTACTGGCCTATGTAAAAGTGATATAGTTCTAGTAAACTCACCCTATTATGAGTCCGAACATCTTGCGATCCTAGTCCTGTAGTAAGATACTAGTCCCCGTTCTTTCTATATGCAAGTTCGTTCCTGATCCCTGTACAAAAGTCAAGTGATGCTCCCCCTCTGGCTGTGCTGAGCTTATATCTGAGACCAGACCAGTCCAAGACCTATTGGGCTTGCTCCTTCCCCCCTCCCTCTCAAGCATACGACACATCCCCATATTAAGTTAGGGTACGGGTGTCCCAGCTCATGACCTTCCTCTGCTAGATGAAATACTGCATAATGACACCTAGCCACTTAAATCGTGTATGAGGCCTGTCTTGCAATTTATAGAACAACCCCCCCCCAACCGCTTGCAAGCTACTTATGGGTTTCGACTGCTTGAGCCCAATTGCTGTGTCTAATTTTAACTGTCTTGCCTCCCAAGCTCCACTTCTCAGACGTTCCAGCCCCCATCAAAATATACCAATAATCTCACCATTTAGGTTACTGGCTCCATTCACTCCAACCTTAATCCAGCACAGTACATTATACTCGACCAAAAGACTAAATGCGCCTCCAATTCGCTTCAATTTACTTACATGAATTTAAATTTGCTTCTCCACACAACCCCGACACCCCAATGAGTTGCACGTAGGCATCTTATACCTCCATAATTCTTACATGTATACCTTGTCACCATGGATCCAACAGAGCCCCAAACTTATCATAAAGCCTAATATACACCCTCATAACATAACCCTGCATATTTCAGATATGTATTGTGTACCTATGGGTTCAACTGCCCAAAACTCACCTTCAAGCCCACTGGCATCCATGATAGAGGCAATCTTAGCTCGATTTGATATACATCCACCGGTAAAGACAGGTGATGTCTTATAGTTGCCTCAGACATTTCTGTTAGCTTGTCCAGGAATTTTACCGCTTGCTCCATATTTTCAGGGAATATCCCCCTCACCCTTGGACGAAACATGTTTAAAATTTCATATGTTAAATCCGAGATAATGCATACCGTATCCTGTAGCCTCCTTAATGGCGTGAGAGTATGTCTCTGCGAGATATCAATCGTCAAGGACCGAATAGGCTCATAACGTAGGCCTCTTAAAAAATCAAATGCCGCTTTTCTTAAGCGAACGATATGCGTCTCCTTTTGCAGCCTTCTAATGGGCTCAAACTCCGGATATCGCTGATATGGAGACAACATGAAGAATTTTAAGATTTCGAGCATTAACCAATTGGCCCTGACCTGTTGATTTAAGATGGCTGCCATTCTGGCAGCCTTATCTGTCCTCCTAATAATTTCCGCATTAATCATCTCACTCCCCCTTCTTGTATCCATCTTTCACTACAGTGATGCAAACCCTATTATACCAGGTCTATCTCCTGTGACAATACTATATATCCCTGGTCCCCCCCCCCCCCTCCACCGGCATGCTTTATATACCCTAGGTCCATCTTCACCTACCCATTCTAGTCTTGTTTTTTCCAACTCCCTAGCAACTGGTGATGTTTTACCAATCGACCACGACAAATATAGACAGTATATGCTTACACGGGGATGCCCCCTTCTTCCACTTAATTTGTGAGACCCCATATAACTCACCTTTCTTGTCATTATGTCTGGCAAATACTCTTCTGGTAATACGTCGCCCAGGTTCGCAAAGTCAATATCTGATTCCAAGTTAGCGACTATAAGTCTTTTCGCCAGGCCTGTGCGCTTCTGCAGATAGGGAATCAATCTGTGCTGTCGTTTATCTTCTATACATTCTAATCTGAATTCCTCAGCACAATAGACGTCCAGGATGTTTAGTAACATTTCGCCCACCGCCTTTGTCAAATGTATTAATTTATCGGACACAGTTACCGCTTTCTGGGCTTCGAAGACACTTCTCATTCTCCCGCCCCGTGTCGTGAGCCGTTCGATTGCCCGAAAACCCCTGCTTTCAACATAGATTCTGCAACGTTCCTTCAGAATATATATATACGTATCCCTTTCCAATCGCTCTCTAGTGGAAATACGTGCGGATCCACCTCTGTTCACAGGGTTCACAAGAAAATACTTAGTGGCCCTGACCAGCAATATCCCCAAGTTTCTCTTCTGACTTTTCAAGATCTTCAGCTCGTCTGCACCCAATCTAGCTTTTTCCAAACGACACATTTGTCTCTGTTCCAGCTCCATTGTATTCAAAGTTGAGGACTACCGCCACATTAGGACACCAGTGCAGACACTAAACTCCAAACACTAAACTCCAGACCCTAAACTTCAGACCCCCCTCAAGATCCGCGTGTTTTTGTTATTTTCTTCTTCCCATTATCCTTTATTACCTTCCAACTTCCTCTGCCAAGCTTTATTACCCATATTTACCAACCCCTGACTCTTACTCATAATTAATGTTTTGAGTTGATACTCTTCCAGACCCGACTTCCTGCGCACGCGACCTATGTTGTACCACCCGCCCCGCCAGACACGATACTTTCAGTTTTGCGTATGTTCCATCACTCATTTTCAAGCCACAAAACATGACATAAATATTTTACAGTAATACACACGCGCCGAGTGTCATCACCCCACAAGCCCACTCCCATCATGGGATTGATGAGAGATTATTGTTTTCTCACCGGTTATACATATACCAAAGCGATTGGGTATACAAAAATTTGTATCCCACAAGCTCTATATACCATCTACAGATAC
The DNA here is from genome assembly GCA_942159475.1 of Sthenelais limicola. Taxonomy (NCBI): domain Eukaryota; kingdom Metazoa; phylum Annelida; class Polychaeta; order Phyllodocida; family Sigalionidae; genus Sthenelais; species Sthenelais limicola. The sequence continues at coordinate 58,156,028 of OW804098.1, forward strand.
CAATCGTCCCAGGCTCACACAACATCTAGCCACACATACCCCCAAATCCCAGGCTATCAATCCCCAGTGAGTTCCTTGTAGACACTCACTGAATTTCCAAATAATAGCCCATATATTTTGTCTTCAAGATAAAGACTAGTTGTAGTAACTTTCACCCTCACTCCCTTCATAACATAATATCATTGCGCTCCACACCTTAAAATGATTTATTTATTTCTATTCTGAAACAACCATTCTTGCAACGACAATCATATATTTATGACATATACTTATTATTATATCTTACTCATAGTTTGTAGCCCGAGGGCCTCCCAAGAAGTGATTTCCCTGATACACCCGAAAACGACCACAACGGCGTGTTTTAACAGAAAACCATACCTTCATTAATTCTATCTGAAATGTATGCTTTCCAGAACGTTATCTTTACGAGTCAAATTCATCACAACATGTCACCTTTACACGACCATATAAGATAACGCCCTGTTGTATCACACGTTGTCTCGCTCAATCATCATTAGGCGTCTCCTTTCATTAAACGATTACAAGAACAATCATTCTGCATTCCATCCATTCAAACCGAATCCTCGAATTACAAAATGATATATGTCACTTCCATATTTGCCGGCTAGCCCGTGACGTCACCCCTCTCCCTATCTGATTCAAATGTATCAACTTTCTCTTTCCCCAAGATTGTCACTACAGACAGAGAAAGAAAACTTGACCCACCGCATGCAGCAACCAACCTCCATTAATCCATTCGATTGGTGACCTTACGTTGACCGCCCCTTGAAGCAATTCCTGCACTTTCGTTTTAGATAAACCTGACAATGCCATGAACCGCTTGGTGTCCGCCTCCTTGTGATTTTTTCTCTGGCAACAGCGCTTTCTTAAATAGTCCGTTGAGTATAATTTCAACAGTACATCCAAAATCCTATAGACCTGATGCAAGATCGCACTCATTCTGTCTTTATCACTCATTACCCGCAAACGCCTGGTAGAGTACAATTTTCCTGGCCTAACTTTCAGGGACCGTAGGAGTTTATCACATTTTTCGTATAAAGATAGCAAGTACCATTCTACTTCCAAACGATAATTAGGCAACTGCCTAGGATATCTAATCCAGGGAGCCAAAAGCCAAAACGAATACACTTTAATACACAAAATCGACGCGTTTTTGATATTTATTTTACTATGCTCCAACATTGTCTCCAAATTGCAAAGCCGAGCAAAGCTTCAGAAATGGTTTGTCATCCGGCAGCGCCCTTCCTCTCCTGATAATCTCATCTGTCTATTCTATGCCCAGGGTCTAGGTGGATCATTTCCCTCATATTGCTGTTGTCATTAAAATTATGCATCAGTATAACCTAGCCCACTAGGTCGCTGCCGCCCCGTGCTCCCTTCATCTGTATAGATCAGTCTATTTCCTGCGTTGCCATAGTCACCTCACCTGCCTGTCTTATATGGCTTTGTGTTTCCCCGGAGACGCTGGTATGCTTACTTCATGTTATTTTTATACTAATCCATCCCTGGACCACCCCTGCTATTCTCATATACCGAAAAAGAATCTAGACAATACCAGGAACCCCTACCTGAATATTTCGAGACTCAGTTTACTCTGCCCTAACTATAGTCATCTTTGTTTCCCCAATTTCTATCAACACGTTATTTTATGTAAACATCGGATTCTCGAATCAGCAGACGAACAACATACTACCTCGTCCTAACGACCCCACACGTTCCCACGAAATCCATATCTGTAAAACTTATTAAGCTGACACCGACTTTAGTTTCTCAGCGTTTTTTATGCCCACCTGTCACCTAGTGATTGAAACTTTCTGCTTTTCGTTGACTTTCACACCCAATCTGCTTCTGTCTTATCAGTGACTCATCAACTATACACCGCTCTAATCTTCATTCAATTATATGGTTTTCAATTCATGGATTCTAAAAAAAAAATTCTCTCATTATTCCCTCGCTCTTTCTATATGAGTGTCACGTGGTTCATGATCTTATGACCCGATCATGACTCGATCCCCGGTGCCTCCCCTTTGTTCATTTATTACGTCAATCAAATCTTTTTAGCCAATTGGCGTTTCCCTACAATGATATCAGAGTGGTTTCTTTGATTAGGCAAATTCCCCACTCTAGACATCATTTCCAGCTTTACCTTCGCAGCAGCACCCAATCTCCGCCGACCCCCTACACCAGCTTCCTTTCTCCCATATATATTTTCCCAACCTTCAAACCTATCGGAAACCATGCCAGGCCGAGAACTTTACCTGGCTATCGACAATGACATTGTCATTGTCGAAACCAGGGATGTTTGGAGCCTGAGTGATTTATCTCGGCTCCTCGTCTATGGCCTGTCTTTGAAGGCCGCTCGGTGGTTGTATGGGCGGGCGTGTGCCCTTGTTTTCAGGGCATACCGCCGCTGGGCCAACGAGTAGCACATATTTAGTATATCCCAGTCGATTTTAGTTTTAGTAGTTACGTAGTTTGTTTTTAGTTTTTCTTATTCTTTTATAATAACCCATATTATTCATCATATATTATTATACTCAAGAAACACTCATATCCTACTCTCTTTCTCCCTACCCCTCATTGCACTCCCTCAGCATCTGCACCATAACCATCCTTCCCCACACCTCGCACTGGTAAGTCACCTTATATACTTTTTATTTCATTCTGATTTATTTTTCCCTGCTTATAAACCTGTCCTTGTCTTAGAAATTGCTCCACTGGAAATAACTGCCCACTGTAACATCTCAAAGACCCCGTATCTCTAGTTATACATAACATGATCGAGTCAGATATATTACCTACCCTCAGACACCGGAATCCATTCTTCCAATGTTTTCTCAATCCAGCTCCATCGTTCACACGCCAGTTTTTCCAAGTCACTAACTGTCATCCCAGTGTTACATGCCAACAACTTAATTATAATATCTCTAGGGTAGTTGCAAGACTCTATTTTTAACATCGTCCCGACGAAATAGCTCTTTAGCATCGACAGGTATATATACTGCTGCTTTCGTGATCGATCCTTCCAGCTCATGTGATTGACGGCTATTCTCTCCCTCCTATCTGGCATTTCTCTAATCAAGAAACGAGAGGCTCCCCACCAGATATCTTTTAAATGTGTTTCCATTTCAATTCGCCTCCTAGCGTTAGCCCCTCTGAATCTCAGGTGTGGTTTCTGCATATACAGACGAGCCAATCGAATCACCTGTATTACCTCTGCTTTCTCTCCCCTCGTTATAGGTCTACACATTCTCCTCGATAGTCAGTATTCAATGCTCACAGGCCTATTAAACTGTATACTGTGTCCCCACCCACTTTAAAAATACCTTCTCACTGCCTATAAGTGAATACACTTACCTTGACTTTCGCCCATGCGCTTGGACACAGCTCCTTAATGTTTAGCAGGTCCACCTCTTCCGTGAAAACTGCGTTAATTTTATCTGCTGGGATGAAGGTTAGGCCACTTATATATTGATAAAGAACCGCTCTATCACATTGTTCGTATGCCAATCGTTTCTGCTCTGCTTCTAACGATAAAATATTGCATATTACCCGACGTATTAATACGTGGGCAATATATTTATGCTGCTGGTATTTTGTCCTTGCCAATGGGAACACATCTGTGATGCTTTTCACCTCGTTGTCTGGCAATCTCAGATCAGCATACATGTGCCACAGGTACCACTCGTTTGTCAACCTTTTCTCGGGACATCCTCCGTACCTGTGAGCTGGATTTATGGTAAATATTCTTATTAATCTTATAATCAGACGTTCTATGTCGTACATATCCTGTACCCCTAATGCTGCACCAGGCAACTTATTCATCTTTCGACATCAACGGCGATGAGCGCTCCTTCCTCTCCACTTTAGTGCCACTGGGCAGCCTTTTTTCCCATCTTATTTTTAATTGCTCAACCCCTACCTTCTTCCGGGGCAGCTGACACCCTGGCACTATCCCATAAGTCATCTCCAAGCTTGACTTATTGGAGCAGCTTACTTTGCTGTTACCATTTGTCTCTCATATCTTACTCACCATGCCTTATGCGTATTCTGGCCATACCCTTTCAACTTCGTGAAACATCATTTCTCCTGTTTTACGTATCTGCTACGCCCGGGGCTTCTCATATTAGCCGAGCATTGTTGCCATAAGAATGTCACCCATAGTTAGTCGACAAGCGACTTTATTCTACCTTATTTCACTCGCATCTCCCTTCCTCTCTTACTATCCATTGTATAAGTCATTTATTTACCCAATGAGAACTGTTAGTGACAATTAACTTTGCTTACCCTTTTTCTCGGATAAGCAAAGCTTTCTTAGTCGTTTATATAATATTAATTCTTTAGGAAATTATTATGGCATATACTAGGATATTCTCCCATGCCAGACTGTAGTCACGGCATTAGATTCTCTCCCTCCTTCCATCTGAACCCGCACAGGAGCTGTTTAGTTTGTTTTTTGTTTTCTTTTTTGTGTCCTTTTTTTCCTACCCTCAATTCCAACCCAACCTCCCTTTTTATTCACTCGTGATTAAACCCCATTTTGCTGAGATAACTCCCCACACCAAGCGCGGCTCACTCCCATTCACTCCCCCGTATTACTTTCACATAAAACCACTGTCGCTGGCTTGCAGCTCTCGCCTCGTGGTTACAACCCTATAACCACCACAGCTGTTCGAGAATGTAAACACCGCGTCTGCACGAGCTCCCATGCCTGTTATATATTGTTGATGCGCCCTTGCCAAGGTACTACGTACTACACTTATTCCATCTATTCTATTAACGTTCTACAGGATCTGGAGAATCTACTGTGTATCCTCTATCTCATTCTTATCCTTCTCTCCCTCCTCTTCAGGCCAATTGCAGCCTATTTCTTCTGTGCAGGCAATGTCCTGCCATCCCTTCTCATCCAGCGGGCCCTTCTCTTCATACTCGTGCAAAGGTAGTAAATCTGGCGAGAGCAGTCTTTCCATAAAGTGACTGGTTTTGGATACACTGACCGGTTTCAAATGAGATACATGCACTGGTTTAGGCAGTGTTGCTCCAGTATCCATCCTCCTTAGTTTGGCTGTGCACCCTGTGGGTCTTGCACAGATGACAAAGGGGCCACAGAAATTCTTCTGCAACTTATATGCAGTTCCAGGTTGTAGTAGGCGATTCACCTTCATATATACCAACGATCCTGACCTCAACCTGTGTGCATTCGCCTGCCTATCATAATATTCTTTCATTTTCGCCTGTGACGTTAGTAATGCCTCCCGAGCTAGGTCCCCATAGATCTCTTGTTTCTCGACGATCTTGCCTAGCTGCTCCAGAAGGGGCCTCATTTCTCCCTCGTATTCCTTTAAAACATTTTCGTGAGGAAGTCGTGGGAATCTACCATACATTAGCAGGTAAGCTGGGTAGTTTGTCGCGCTTGAATCCGACGCATTCATTGCAAATACAATCGGGGCCACAAATTGACACCAATTTTTCTGATCTTTATTTACGTATGCTCTCAGGGCCGTCTTCAGGCTACGATTAAATCTCTCGATTTGACCCTGACTCTGAGGATAGTAGCTGGATCCCAGGACCTGCCTAATCCCCATTACTGTGCAGAAATTTCTGAACAATTTGCTAGTAAATGAAGAACCGTTATCGCTGAAAAGAGTGCATGGCACGCCCAAGACAGACACTACGTGCTCAAAGAATTCAGGTATCAAGGTTTCAGATTTTATGTCTTTTGTTGGCCAAGCTACACAGAACCTTGTGGCTACATCACAGACCGTGTGCACATATTTATAGCCTCTGCTCGATTCAGGCAGTGGACCTATGGTATCAATCTCGATAGCGTCCCATGGTACCTGTGACAGCTCCTTAACGGTCATAGGTACCTTGATAGGATTAGGATTTGGTTTCACCTCCAGACATTTCTGACAAGACCCAATATACTCACCTATGTCTCTAGCCATTGATGGCCAGTAGTACCGCGGTGAAGCAATGCTAAGCATTTTTTTTATACCCATATGTGCGCCCAAACCGACGTCATGTATTTGATTCAATAATTTTTCCACCATAGATTGTGGGACCACTAATTGCGCTCTCTCTTCTATCTGTGCTTTTCTCGTCCTTGGTGGTACCCTGTACAGGATGCCGCCTGATAGCAAGAAACAGTCGTGTTGCAGCAAAACTCCCCTTGCTCTCGTGTTATCCTTCGGGAGCTTTTCCCTCTCAATGTAATTTGTCATATCGCTGCAAAACTCGTCAGTTATTTGCTCCTTCTCGAACACCTCTCTCGTACCCAAAGTCCCATACTCAGTGATGAGCCTTTCATAGAACGCCGTATCGGTGATTTGCACTTCTCTAACCCTTACTCCCTTTCGTCTTCTCTCTCTTTGATACTTACCAACCAATGACGGGACTCCCAAAGTCTTCCTCCGTCTTGACACTCCTCTGTGGATTAGGTCTGTCCCCTCTGGTGTCTCTTCCTCAGCCTCTGTCTCCTCCTCTCGTGCTGGTGTGTCATGGTTGTCAGTATCAGACTGACTATCCCCCTCTTCTGAGTCTTCCTCCCCTAATTTCCTTGCTTTGTCTCTTTCCTCGATCCATAGCGCCATCCTTTCCGTTACACGCGGGTTTTTTCTAGTAACCATCATTATTTGCTCTCCTGGCGTGCCCAGGCGTGTCACCACTGTGCCATCGACTCTTGGGAAGTCCCTACTATCATCCTCGATAGGTGCTGTGTCTTGCTCTGGTTCTGGTGCACTTACCTGGATAATTGGCGTGTCATCCTTCTCATCTCGCCTCTTATTTCTGAGACGTCCATTTTTTAAGATTGACGGTCTCCTATACTTTCTGATGGGCGATGCTTCCAGTACCTCCTCCTTATCAAAGAATCGGATGTGATTCACCGCCTTGAATCTTACCTGCCTCTGCTGCGGTCCCTGCTCTTCTTTTGCTGTAATGCCATCCCCAAAATATGGCATTCTTGATAAAATATCGGCTGTGATGTTGCATTTTCCTTTGATGTGCCGCAAGGTGAAATCAAAATTACTGAACCAGTCGATCCAACGAGCCATTCTTCCTGTAAGATCCTGTTTAGCGTTTAAGGCTAATAATGCCGCATGATCAGTGTATACCTCAAAATGACTGCCCAGAACGTAATGCTTAAACTTTTCCAAGCCATACCGGACCGCCACCAATTCTTTTTCTGTCGCCGAGAAATTTTGTTCAGCGGAAGACAGGCTTCTTCCTGCAAACGCAACCGGCCTATGGAAGCAATTATCATGGAGCTGTGTCAACACGATGCCAATCCCAATTCGAGAAGCATCACACCAGATAGTGAACCCTTTAGAATAATCAGGGTATCTTAGAACGACATCTTCGCACATCGACCGCTTTACCGCCTTAAACGCTCTATCTGCCTCTGTATTCCACTGAAAACGCTCTCTTCTACCAAGCTTCTTCGTCAGCTGGTACAAGGGGACCATTTTATCTGCAAACCCTGGAATGAATGTCCTATAGTAATTTGCCAGACCGTTAAAGGCCCTCATTTCCCTGACAGTTTTTGGTATTGGATATGAACGAATTATACGAACCTTCTCTGGGTCCGGCTGCAACCCATCTTTCGTTACTACAAACCCCAGAAATTGCATTATTTCATACCCAAACGCACATTTCTCCGCCCTGAACTTAAGCTTCGCCACTTGGAATGCTTGCAATACCTCTTCCACGTGCTGCAGATGCTCCTCCCATGTCTGTGATGCTATAATTACATCATCCATGTAGGGCAGTGCACTTGGCACATATTTTAAAACGCTCTCAATCACCGAATGAAACGCTTTTGGCGAAGTTTTGAGCCCCATAGGCATGACCTTGTACTGGAACACCCCTCTGGGTTTGACAAAACTAGTTTTGGGCTTGTCTTCTGGCCTTAGAGGCACTTGAAAAAATCCTGAATGGCAATCCAATTTTGAGAAAAATCTTCCCCCCAGTCCCCCGACGTTTTCCAACGTCTCGTCTGCTGAAGGGAAGACCCTACATTCGTTCTTTATACATTTATTAATTTTTCTGTAATCTATGACAATTCTATATTTTTTGTCCTGTCTTGCAGCTGCTTTCCCTTTCTCCACTAGAAAGCATGGCGCAGCAAATTCAGACTCGCCATTCGTTCGTTCAATAATGCCCAAACGCATCTGCTCCTCCAGCATTGTTTCCAGTACCCTTGTCATATGAGGGTTTGTACGGTATGGACTTCGAATAGGGGCCACGTAATCTTCTTTCAACTCTATTTTATGTGCAAAAATGTCAGTTGTCGATATCGGCGAATCTTTTGTGGCGAAGACCGCGCGGTAACGCTGTAGCAAACTCGCCATACTTAGTTTCTGCTCCGCCGTCAGATTCTCGCCTAGGGTGTAATCAACCCTAGTCTCACTGCATTTTGTGCTACCTACCTCCTCGATCGGTCGCCCAGACTGACCGGGAACCCCAGCTTTTACATAGTCATCTTCATTGACCACTGAAAATGCTGCTAAAACAGAACCCTTTCCCAATTTTATTGGCGTGTTAGCAGCGTTAAATACGGTAACCGGTATATTGTTTCCCCCCCGCTGTGGCCTCACGAGGGCTCTCTTGACCGCAAATGGGACCTGCACACATCTTTTCAAATTGTCAACTACTCCTACTGCATGATTTAAATTTTGATGCGCCGAAACCACTGCCATGCAAGTAAATTCTGATTTCGGAGGTATTAATTTAGGCTTAGTTATTCTAACGGTGTAATGGTCAGGGTCTTGGATTTGGAAGTCAATCTTGGCCTTTCTTGCTTTCAAGAAATCGACTCCTATGATACACTGAAGGGATAAACCCTTCACAACATAAAACCATGCGTTAGTGCGAACTTTTCCAATGTTAATAGACAACAACACCCTTTCATTCGACTTGTGGCGCCCCCCATCGGCTGTGTAAATAACCAGATATGTCTGTACACGGCGGAGCAGCGCCCCTTTTTCCTGCACTACTTGGTTTAACGTATCAGTCGAAATACAACTGATACTAGCTCCCGTGTCCACCAGGCAGCTAATTTTTGCTGAGCCAACTGTGCAAATTGTTCTGCAGTTTTCCAGTTGGACTGTCACTTTCCCCGCGTCACTGTCCTGTAACACCAGGCGTGAGGAACGATCATCGCCCTCCTTACTATTAATTATACTGTTTTGTGTCACCTCTTTATGTTTACTTAAGGACATCAACCCATTGTCCTTTTTCTTCTGAAGTTTCAATTCCTGCACCGCTCTATTATTTTCACGCTGTTCTTTTTTCTTCTCCTGTAATTTCCATCTTCTCCTCTTCTGGTTCCACCTCTTTCTCATTGCTTTTTTCACCTCCTTTTCTCGAAAGGCCATCTCCTGCACCTCCTGAGTTCCTTTCTCTTGACTCATACTTATGTCACTATCATCTATTGAAACTGAACTTCCGCTTTCATCCTCTCCATCTTCCTCAGATTGATCCTCCCTTTCTGCCGGTATGGCTGGCAACATTCCAACCGGCTTATCTACTGAAAATTCTGCCGATACACTCCGTTTTTCACCACCCCAGTTGTTTTTGGTGACTGAATGCTTAATCTCTTATTCTTATCTCTCTCCTGGCGTCTCTCTCCCTCACCTCTTCTAGGAGTCCATTCTCTTTCCTGGCGTCTCTCTTCCTCACCTCTTCTAGGAGTCCATTCTCCTTTCTCCTCTACTGGTAGGCTTCTAGCAGGACCGGGGTGTGATCTGACATCACTGGGAGTAACGTCATAACCCTTCATTGCCAGAGAAGCTATCATTGATTGAGTAGATCCCACTAGGTGAAGTCTCAGTGCTTTTTCATTTTGCTCGTCCGACAACTCATGTTTTCTGGCCGCTCTTCTAGCCTCTTCACAAGTGCGAGGAGCCTCTGTCAGGACTCTCTCTGCTAATCCATCCTTTAAACCTGCTATAAAAGCCTTCAGTTTCTCATCCTCGTGCAGTGATGTCCTTGCCAGCAATACCAGCATGGCGTCTGCATATGTCTCCACACTCTCACCTGTCTCCTGTCGTCGCCGGGAATAGTCATCCTTCACCTCACTATACGGCATTTCCTGAAACTTGGTCAAGAATTTACTTTTGATATCTGAGTACGACAGTGTACCCCGTTTTCTGGCTGCAACTGATGCGACTTGTTGGTAATATGCTTTAGCTGATCCCTCCAATCTACCACCCAGCCCCTGCAGCCAGTACATCTCAGGTATGCCCAAGGCACTTGCATAGTCCTCATACTCTGTCAGGAATTCAGACACATTTCTGGTTGCCGTTGAATGCCGAAAATTTTCAGGCCCCCTAATGAAGTGTCTCATTGCTGCCCCTCCCCCTTCGTTAGACTTATCTGACCATCTTCCTGGTTGTGCAGGGGTAAACGCTGGGAGCACATTAGGTAGCCTATACATCTCGGTTATATCCCCGGAATCTTCTGAGCAAATTGTACTACTAACACCTATTTTCGTTGCTTGCTGGTTTGCTCTCTGGGGTGTCCGCAGTACGCTATTTTTAGGCTGCTCTACCCCTCCAACGTTCGTGAGATTTCTGACCATGTCTGTAAGGTTTTTCCTGTCCTGTTTGTAACGCACAGACGCATCTCTAAATAGGGCACTCTCCTTTTCATGTTCTATTTTCAGCTTATCCATCTCTTCTGCTAGCCAGTTTGCCCTTGCTTCCCTTATTTGGTTTTCCTTTTCCATTTCCTCACACCACTCTCTATTTCTGGCCTCTCTCACCTCCTCCATTTCATGTCTTGCTATTTCTGCCCTCTCCCACTCCTCCCGATCGCTTTCTTCCTTCCTATTGGCTCTAGCTCTGGCCCGTCTTTCCTCCTCCAGCTCCCTTTTCAGCTCCTCCAACTCCTTGTTATGGTTTTCTTTTTCTTTCGTCATATATTCGTTTCTCTGTTGTTCTGTTTTTTCCATTTTCTGTTGTGCATTTTTCCAGTCATTCTGCAGCGTTACAATTATATCCCTATTTCCGTCTTCTGCAGTTTTCACCCTTCGTCGCGCGCCATCCTCCCATGCTAGTTTTAGTACGTTTATCCTAGCTTCGTGCCTATCTTCGGCATCTTTTAACATTTTTTCATTCGTTCGTTCCCAATCATTTCTCATATCCTGGACTGTCCTCAGGGTATCTTCCTCCGCTGCCTTAAGAGCGGCTTGAGTTCTTTGCAACTCTTTGCTGACAATATCCACGCTTTGCCTGAGCAGCTCCTCTTTGGCCCCTTGCGGGCTTAAGTAGTCAAAGTCTGGATTATAAGGGAGTGGCACTAATGGCTCTGTGTAATATGGCGGCTTACCAGCGTCCCACGTTACTTCAGGTATTAATGGCACACTAGGGTCATCACAAAAATCTGCTGCGAATGGATTGTTTCTCTTGGGCCTAGCACCTCCCACTGCTGTACTCTCCGCGCTCAAGTTAGCGTAACTCGGTGGTCCCTGGACAGAAGAGTCCGGAGATGAATCTTCTGTACTCTCTCTTTCTGTCTTTACCTCCCTATTCACATGAACCCCCACACTAGGTCTTGCGGACGCCTTCATTCTTGCCAATCTCTTCTCCATTAATTTAGCAAGATTTTTTATTCCATCTTTGATTATGGACACCTTCTCCCTCTCCACTTTGCCGATTCGTTCTGTTGTTTCAGCAAAGTTCTTTGCACTTTGTGTAATTCGAGCATTGTTCTCCTGTATTTCCTTCACCAAGTCCGCCACTGACGACCCCTGTTTCGACATTTATCCAAATACTCACCCCCCCCTCTGCACACTATCTCCAATCCCGTGGTTCTCCAACCAGTGTTGCGCGCGTAGCTTCGGATCTTTATGCTATTGGGCGGTGCATCGGGCCAGGGTGAATATATCTAGCTAGTGTTCATATGCATTCGAATATACTCGGACTTCGGGGTATTGCCTCTCATGATGTTTAATATAGAACGTTATATTGTAGGAGACGATAGGCGATATTGAATAGAGAGTCATGGTGATATATAGTAGCTGTAGGTTTCCGGTATGAACAACACAACACGATGAGTTTTAGTACGCCACTACTTGTGTATTGTATCTTATCCTGTACATAGATGCTAGGTTGATGTTAGTGTAGACATTGAATCATATGAGATCTTATGAGACTCCTTCCTTGTATTCTTACGGTTGTTACTGCATGACTATCCGAGATCAGGGTGGTATAATATAATGGTTCTAGCGCACACAGTGCGTCTAGTACATCTTGGTATCTACTGCATATCTCTCTATATCCCAGTCTATATGAGTGTCCCAAGTCTCTCCCCTTCTATGTATGTATTCTTCTGTATATCCCAGTATTCCCCGTATATATACCCAGGGGGGTGAGTGTCGGGTATCCGTATTGGTGGACCCTTTATCCTATGATACCTTTCCCTCCCTCTAGCCCCTCCCCTTCCCTTAGCGCATGCCTCAGTAAAAGAAACATGTCCTATCCTACTACCCACCCTACTGCCCTCTCGTGTTAACCACGGTTACTACAACACCCTACCGTATAGGTAGGGTTGTACAGTATTCTATACAAACGTACCATAGACGAGCTATAGACGGCCCATATCAGTGTCCTCACTTCCTATACACCCAAAGTGCCTCCCGAAACTATGGCCTACCTTTCCACAACGATGAAACTTACTTTATTGTCACTGTACGTTGCTCATACTCCAATAGTAATTAAACTAGGGACTAAAATGCTAGTGATGCGATGGGATCGCCGCCATGTGTATTTGAAAATTTAGCACTACTTTGCAAAAGGCAGATTGTCATTCCACTCATAGAGGCTGGCAGAATGAAGCCACGCCTATCTAAGCTGGCTCAGCCAATCCGCTTAAGGGACAGCGAAAATGGTAAAACATGTCTGCAGTGTTGTAGCTGGTTATTGGTCACTATGTACGGTAGGTTTCTGCCTCTTGCGGTCCCGTGACTCCAGTGCAAGATGGCGAAGTACGGCATGGAGTTTTGGTCACCGATTCAGAAATGTATCAGACCAAAACAACACTTAAACTTCGACGGCGGATTACGAAATTGCGGCGAAATATTGCTAGAGACAACATGTTAAAGGTGAACAACTTTGCATGTACCCATTGATTTTTGCCTTCCCACATCATCCACGCCCTCGTTATACGTATGAAATTGCATCGAACCCTGTCTGACGACAGGAATAACAGGGAGAGACATTCGAACTAGGATCGCGAGTGCTTAATAAGTGTTTTTTGACCATCGAAAATGATACAGTTATTAAGGGCTGCATTTGCAACGTTTATTAAGCACTGCATTTGCAACGCTTATTAAGCACTGCATTTGCAACGTTTATTAAGCACTGCATTGGAAACGTTTATTAAGCACTGCATTGGAAACTTTTATTAAGCTCTGCATTGGAAACGTTTATTAAGCACTGCATTGGAAACGTTTATTAAGCACTGCATTATCAAGGTTTATTAAGCTCTGTATTGGCAACGTTTATTTAGCCCGAGAAATTCTGACTGGCTCCGCTCTAGTTTACTGCTGGTCGCTACACCGTAGGTTAGGGTCTGGGAGCCTCCGTAGGTTAGGGTCTGGGAGCCCGGGCTACGTTTATTAAGCACTGCATTATCAACCTTTATTAATTACTGTATTACTGTATCAGTGTTATCATAGTAATTACCTTGGTCGCTGTACTCAGTGTAACTCTCATAACCTTCATTACCATTGGTGTAATGCACATTTCGACCTCGACTGTTGCCCCTTCCACGGCCATTAGACTGACCGCAACCTCTTTTCTGGTAATATTGAGAATTATCGCGAGGCTTGTTGCCTTGATTTGCTTGGCATAAAGGTGACCTTTTATAGTGACCTCTAAACCCACAACCTCCACAATACTCACTATCTGCTTTGCAATACGTTGGTGGATGGTTGCGGCAACATTTGTTACACTTAGGTGATTGGCCTTGGTAACCTGTACCACGACCTCTACCTCTACCTCTAGCAAAACCTTGGGGTTGACCCCTGCTACCTGAGTATTTCTGATAATGCACTTGTGATTCACCCTGATTTTGAGACTCGAGGGACTTAACATGAGCTTTTGTGAGCTTAATTTGTCTGCAAATTCTGGAAACATTGTTCATAGTCAGTTGTTCGTCCATCAGCTCCATCAATCTTTCTGTACATTTCGAATCATTCACCCTGTTTATAATCATGTCAATAATCAGACTGTCCTCTAACTGTCCATAGTTACAATATCTGGCTTTCCTCTGCAACTCAGAAATGAAATTCATAATTGTCTCATTCTTTGCATCTCTAGTAGTACCCAAAAACTCTTGTCTCTTGATGCTACGATACCTGTGGACACCAAAGTAGGCATCAAACTTTGCAAACACTTGGTCCAAGTTGTATCTGTCTTCTACTGGCACTTCTGCAACACCTAGGATGCCTGCTTCTGCATTGGCGACGACCGCGGGAATAAGTGGAGCCCAAGTGAAACCGTCATAGATGGACACATGTTCAGGGCCCATATGCTTGAGGAGTTGACCAACCTTCCTTCTTCCTGCTGCATCGTGTAGCCCTTTGGAGTCTAAATGGATCTCAAACTGGCGTTTATAGGCTTCCCACTCACTTGCACAGGATTTGATGTCACTAGGTTTAAACCTTCCAAGCTTTGCACCACTATCGTCGTCGGCCATTTTGAGTACGGGAAATGGGAGTCACAACCCACGCTAGGTCTAGCTGATATCAACAAGTCCAAAACAGCTTCAATGTAGCTTAACAGCTCGCTACAGACCTTTCTATAGTATCCCTAGTGGGTTTTCAACAAATCCTGGTTGTTTCGAATGGCTTGCATCGTTCTAACCTAGGAAATTCGACCACTTCTGACACCATGAAATGAACGGGACACAACTCTAGGATCCGCATGTTGACTCTGACTTTATTGCGCATGCGCGCCGGTAGTGACGTAGTAGACATAAACATTACAAAAGCTTTCATATAAATAAACGTACTATCCCACTTGCCAAATATGCGTTTTATATAAAATATATACTGATCAATTAAGGGAAATAAGCAATTGAATTGTCAGGCTCTGTCAAGCAGCTTGCCTTGCTACATAGATCTACTATAATGGCTTGAAAGCGCCACTCTGTTCAGTTTAGTCCAACTTGCTAATATGTTGTAAAATTGACAGTGCAAAATGTCTAATTTTTAAGTGAAAGTAGTCTCATTCGGACACACATTCGTCACGCCCCTACCGGCCAGAAGGCTCCATACACTTTCTTACCGCCACAACACTCGCAGATTTCTTATCATTCCAGAGTCCAAAGGTACAGGTGAGGTCCAGGTCTGACCGTTATCTCAAAGTCGATCACATGGGAAAGGAGGGGAGGGACTGACCACCAGGTCAGGGGAGGGGGGTATTGATTAAGAGCGGGAGGGAGAGGGGAGGGGAGATAACCCCGTGACCTGGTCACCATCCAAAGAGATTGGTCAGAGTGGCAGTGGTCACTCTGAACCTCGTTTTAATATTTTCCTGTCATTGTTATCCTGTGGCTGATTGGATCTCTAATCTAACCTGTTGATTAATTGGTCCAGAGAGACCTAAGCCAATCAGCGCAGGCCCAGTGTATTCGTTCTAATCTGTCTAGTATAAGAATAAAGATCAGCAATTAGTTCGACTTCTTTTAAGTGATCCTACTTACCTGAAGCATACATGGCCATTTCCACCAATTTGACAACATTTGGGTCCCTAGACACCCCCAGAATACCAAAAAATAATTTTTACTTTTATCAGTTGATTTGTTATTTTCTATCAACCTCATATATATGCACATTAAACTGTCAAGTTTGGAACCATTCTGATTATTAGTAATTTTTCTACAGGGGGGTCGAAAAATAGATCCCAAATATGAAAAAAATGCCAAAAATAGCATGTCGAATAATGGTACATATTTCTACATATATGAAGATTTAAATTAGAAATAGATAAAACAAATATGCAAATAATGCATTGAACTATTTTGTACTTGATAGGTCTCGACATAAGGATCCTAACACCTTTTATTTGGTGAAAATATTCTAACTAGAAGAAAAGTTACAGCAAAATAACCATTCTGTAATGGTAATGATAATGGCAGCGGCAAGGGTGACAGGTCATTGACCCTCTGCCCACATTATTATGCATGTATACACATTATATAACTCATTATATTTAGAATATATATAACATTCATTACCCTCGTTTACCTTTTGAAGTTAACTTGAATACTTGTATTGATTGTTCCTGTTCTGTTCAAGTATTTAGATGCAAATATTTTAAGGATAAAGGTTCTAATATTATATATGTGTTTGGGATATAATTTATGACATTTTGTGACGGCAGACGTGACGTAGACGATGTGACGAAGACGACAAAAGCGTGACGAAGACGACAAAAGCGTGACGAAGACGACAAAAGCAATTTGCAGTAAAAATCATGTAAAAACTACTCGGAAATCATTAATTTTGGTCTACATAGATTGCTATTAAGCAAAGTTAATAATAAATGTCAAATTTAAAGTTTATTATTAAATTCATGCCTTGTAAGGCTCTAAAAACGGTAAAATAGGAGTGACGAAGACGACATGAGCTAGGGTTCCAAGGGGTTCCCACCACCTTTTGCCGCCATGTTATTTCTCAGCTAAAATTCAAGAAAAACTCAAATCAATACATTTGATATTTTATACCTATATAATCCCATGCACTCTATCATTATTCATCAAAATTTGATATAATTTTTTTTTTTTTATTTATTTATTCCACCTTAGGCACACAGCGTGACGAAGACGACATGGGGGGGTACCCACAATTATTTTTTTTGATTTTTGATGGCTTTTGGCCAAAAAATTTTTTTTTTGCATTTTTTTTTTACACAGATCATATTCACGTAACCTTCTATCACAACATATAAAAAAAAATGTTCAATTTTGAAGATTATTTAGAAATTTAGCAATTCCACGGACTAATGGCTGTTAAAAAAAATGATTTTTGCCTCCAAAATGGGATTTTGAAATAATAAAAAAAAAAGAATTGGGCTAAAAATGCCAAAAATGTTGTTCCACAGGTTGGTAGAACCATCCTATCAAAAAAAAAATCAAATAAATGATAATTAACTTGATTTAAGCCCATTTTACCCCTTTCCACGGTTGGGGGCCAAATGTTGTCAAATTGGTGGAATTGGCCACATCTCTGTGTGTTGCGTTGATTAATTTCTCGCCCAACTACTGACCCTGAATTATTACGAAGAATGTCTCGCATTTCTTCAATGTGTTTATCATAAATAAATATTGAACAATGTACATGAATGTAGGGAAATAAGCAATTTAATTGTCATGCTATGTCAAGTAGTTACGTTACCAAAACCTGGCATGGCCTGTCGTAGATAGGTACCCTATCATGATTACGGTACATTATTATTATGGGTGTGATCTCAATTGTGCATAAAATGGGATGGGAATTATGTTATTTGTGACATAGTCAGGTACCGTACTTGTAAATATCACTTGGGTTAATTATTAGGTTTTGTCCCATTCAACCCCCTTTTTGTCCCGATCGTCCCAGCGATTTTTGTCCCGTTTGGTTCTTG
The DNA here is from genome assembly GCA_942159475.1 of Sthenelais limicola. Taxonomy (NCBI): domain Eukaryota; kingdom Metazoa; phylum Annelida; class Polychaeta; order Phyllodocida; family Sigalionidae; genus Sthenelais; species Sthenelais limicola. Next base: position 58,173,682 of record OW804098.1, read on the forward strand.
TCCCGACACAGCTCGACACCATGTATTGTATTAGCTTAATGTTTATCATTGATATAGGCACATAAAGAAGTGTGATGTACGATGATGCAAATATTTCCCATAGGAAAAACTTAAATTTCACACACTGTAGAGCTTTAACACCCTTGCATAACACCTGAACGGGACCTGGACATAGCTTGGATATGGCCTGTACTTGACTGCAAACTCTCAGTTCCAGTGCATGGCCTAGGCCACATGTTTTCTAATAAATCATGGGTGTTCCAAACTTTGAAAATCAGGCTATAGCCTACACTTGCTTAGTATCCAAACATGATAAGAACTATAATTTTCATCACTTTATGCAAAAAAACAGGGTTAAAAAGGCTCCGCCGCAAGGTATCTCTATGGTTTTCCATAGGCTTGCATTGGTAATCTGTCCCCCCAGTTCGCTGAAGCCTCGTTTTCAAACGCAATAATTGGCAATATGGCGGTGCCCATATGGTAACACAGGACAGCCATTATTATATAGGCCCTACGTAGCCTGTCTATCTCTCAACAAGCATCTCAGTCGTATCAGCTCGGTAAATGTATGTATATTGGATAAATGTATCTTGTGGTGAATAGTCTCCTCTAGGTGTATCGATTGAGGAGTTTGTTAGAGTTGTGTGAATATTCAGCTATAGTAGAAGTAGTCTATAATATATCCCTTAGAGGTGGGAATATGTTGGAATCAAGCATCCCTACAGCACTATTGCAGCTATATCGAGACAAGTCAAGGAAGACACAACTCAGTTACTTAGTATATATCCAATCTGTATTACGGTATATCGAAGGTCAAAAGCTTATATATGAATGTCGGGGCCTATTGTGGACTCTCCCTACCCCTCTACACTTAGTGTTGGTTCCTCCCTACCCCCTCCCCTATTCTATGCTTAGTCAGCTATTTAATGGGCTCTCCCATGCCTTCTACCCTTAATGTTGGTCCCTCCCTACCCCTTCCCCTAGCCTGTGCTTAGTCAGCGATTTTATATACTACTACCGTCCCCTGCTACCCTCTGGTGGGCAATTAGAGCCTGAGTTTATTGTCCGAGCTGGCCCTCTATGCCTGACGGGAATCCTGTCGAGGCCGGAGGCCGAGACAGGTTCCCGAAGGCATAGAGGGCCAGCGAGGACAATAAACAAAGGCTCTAATGGCTTTAGTCCCCGTTGGTTGGGCTGTTTACCGGAAGTTCTCTAGGCATAGAGGGCCAGCGGGACCGGTAGTGACCACTGGCCCTCTATGCGTCTATAATAGGCCAGCTCAGACCAACCAACGGGGACTAATGTGGAATACAGTCAGACAGATAGGCGGTTAGAGCATGAGGTTATGGTGCTTCGCCTCGTTCTGGTTCACGGCAGCCATAGTCAACCCGAAGCACCATAACCTCATGCTCTAATGCCTTTAGTCCCTGTTGGTTGGGCTGTTACTATCACTTTAGTCAGTTAGTATCAGTTTCCCCGAAAAAATAAATTCTAAATTCGCCTTTGTACATATTAGGCTAGTTAAAACCTGCAGTCGTCCCTGCCTGTAGCAGGCTCAGTGGGATTGCCATATATGGTGAACCGGTAGTGACGTCATTCTCCATATATGGTATGGCAAGCCCTGATCTATATATCCTAATATGGCTGGCCGTGCCGAAACGGCTGGCTTGGGACTAATAGGCCTACTGCAAGTAACGGCGTAGTCCATGAACCTGGACCCTCGCTCCGCAGAGAGTCCATACACCAGCACCGGCCGTAGTAGCGTGACGTCACGCTGACGTCACGGGCCAGGAATTTTCTGATTGGCTATCTATTTTAAGACATGGGCGCGCCTATGTGGCGGCCATTTTGCCGCAATGCATGACCCTGGAAATTCCGTAGTTCCGACTCCTGTCAGTGAACAGTCCCACTAAGCCGTAGTGTGGGACTGTACTAGAGTCTAGTAACGGCGGTGGATATGCCAGAGCAAGAACCGGAAGCAACACCAACCATAGAGTACCCCCCGTGGCGTGCAACTTCTGCCTTAGAACTCCCGCGCCGCCATCTAAGGCTGTCCATTCGTCCCTGCCAGACCAACCAACGGGGACTAATACCGTATAATGATCGGCGTATTAGACTACTATTTTATTTATAGGCCTACATGATCGCGGCCTATTAGCACCATGGATAAACTTAAAGTTGAAGTAATTCTGTTTTCCAAACTACGGACAATCTTGTGTCCATTAAACATTTAAGGGCCTTCGAGACCCAACCGCCCCAAGATCGAGGCGCCCAGATCGAAGCGTCAAGCGCCCCTGTCTAAGATCGAAGCGCCCACCGCTTACATCGAAGCGCCCTGCCGGTGTTAGATCGAAGCACCCACGGTCAGATTGAGACAGTCGCAGTCTGTACAGGATCTGTTGGGTGCGGCAACATTAGGCCTGACCCAGAAAATGTATCCCACTTTAAATTTTCAACTCAACAGATCCCGCACAGAGTACGCTGTTAGGGGATTTCCCTAAAAAGCTAATGTCACCCAGTCTACGGCTGGGTTGAGTGCCATGGAGGCAGAGAGACGCTGTATTAGCCCTGGCTCACTGAATATTTAACAGAAATCAATACTAAAACTAATCATAAACCTAACCTTAAATTGGTTGTCCTAAGTCCGTAAATTGGTTGTCCTAAGTCTGTAAAGGGAATCTTGTTGGTTTCAGACCCTGGCAAGCGAGCGAGAGACCGGCCTCAAGCTACCTGAGTTGACGGGCTGGCTTACCCCTCCTCCCGTCAAATAATTGCCCAACTTCCATAATGGCCCTCCCTGAGTGTGCAAAGCTGGGGCGCCTCGATCTTAGGCCGGGGCGCCTCAATCTTAGGCCGGGGCGCTTCGATCTGAGATCGTAGGCGCTTCAATCTAACACCGGCGGGGCGCTTCGATGTATGCGGTGGGCGCTTCGATCTTAGGTCGGGGTGCTTGGGTCTCAGCCAGGGCGCCTCGGTCTCAGGGCACCTCGATCCCAGGGCAATCGTTCAAACTTCAGTCTGTGTGTGGTATTTCGTTGTTGTTGTTATTGTTGTTTTTGTTTTCATTGTTGATGTTGTTGTTGCTTTACCGATTGTTGTTTTTTCAGCCAACAATCCCCTCAGTAAAATGTCGCAGGAACACTGCATCTCCGACTCCGGTTCTGACTCAGATTCCTTGTTAAAGCCTAATACACAGCGTTGGCCTTCGAAACCCAAAGCTAGGAACCCTGCGATAAAACACAGTCAATCTCTCCACGATATATCCGATAGTGACACAGAAGATGAAAACCCCAAACCTGTCGTCAAAAAATCACCTAACCTTGGACGGGTAGGATCTAACTTCTCCAAACTTTTACACAAAGATAAAAGTGACCGAAGTTTCTTTTGTGAACCTTTTCAAGGAGGTAACGGAGGCACAAAGACCGACAAGGTAAAGAAAGAGGGAGAAGATATAAAAGGAGTTGGTATGCCTGGCAAGAGAAAACGAGAGGATGCAAAAAGGGAAAATGGACCAGGTATGTTGCACCTTTCGATTCTAGGATATTTGTGGGAACCACTGATTTATATCAAAGTGATCATATACTTTACCTGTTAATTATATCCTGTGTTCTCATTTGTGTTATATTACTTTACTCCTACATTAATTTAAGGAATCAGCATACCTTATATTTGGGAGTAGAATCCTACGTGTTGTAGGGGCCCCGGAAGGCCAAGATTTGCTGTCATGCAAGATATACACATTGGCCAAGTAGGGCTAAATGTGGAAAGAACGTGTCCATATTGTTGTTGTTTAAAGGTTTTATTCAGGCCCAGACATTTTACAAATCTCAGTGTACCGTAAGTCCTGACTTAAAAAAAATAAGTACTAATACACAAGTGCATATAGTATACACGTATTACGGTTATTGAACAAATTTAGATTTCCATAAGAGGAACCGTACTTAATGATTTTGGTATCCACTAAATCCTTTTGTACACTGCATATAAACTTAAAAGCTATAAAGTAAAATATACTTATTGTGTTTTGTTATACTTATTGACGTTCGTTTAGCCAAATAAGTTGTTCACAGATGAAGGATATTTTCTAGTGATTGACCTGAATTTCTCTCATTTGTTCTATCTCCATAAAGGGAAGCACCATCCTAAGAAGAAAGCAAAGACAATATCTGCGTCCGCCAGTGCAACTGTCTCTGATGGTCCTGCGCCTGCAGGAGTATTTAACTTTTATCTGAATAAAGTCAAAGGCATTGCAGCAAAATATAATGCCTCCCATGCAACAGATATTAAAGGTATGTTCAGAGCCATACATGCATACATAATACATCTGGTATGTCTAATTCGTGAGCTAAGTGGTACTATTTTCTTCTTTTATTTTGACAAATCTTTATCCAGGTTCAGTGAGATTACAATAGCATTCAACCCATAATTTCTCAAATATAATTGACCACATAAGTCAGGTGATTTAATGATTAAACTTTATGTAGACGTTACATGTCCTTCACCAATTTAGTGGTTTTAATTATCCAGGGAAGCAATATAAATGGACTTTGCCACCTAATTACAAGTAGTTTACACCTGTTGGGTGGTTTAAGGTTTATGTAGGAGGCATAGGAGCATTGTCCCTTAGAAGGTCTTTAGGGAGGGTGTCATGTTTACATGTACCCCACAGGGATGCAAGGTTTCAGTTACCTAACTGCAATCGTTCAATTCAGTTCTTTCGAATATTTTGGTTAGATTATCTGAAAATAAGACATTTCAGCTATAACATTTCAAATGATCCCTAAATCGACCCTGAAAATCATCAGATACTTTCAAAAAGCGTCGACATTTGTTCTTTGAATCAATTAAAATGTTTTTATGGGATAGAGGAGCTCAAGAGAGACTCAAAAACATAAGTAGCCACCACACTAGGGCCGAAAAATCTCCGTCTACAAACTTGTATCCCTGACCCTAAAATAGATATCCCGCCTCAGCAAACTTGGTGGCGTGGTGATTGGATCCATTGAACTCCGTGACCGCAAGATAGACCACTTATCATTCAAAAAAAAAATTTTTGCTCATACAACAGGAAGCAGGAAAGCAACATGACTCCCTCCCAGACAAAAGAATTTGTATCCACTTATCATTCATTGTTATCATTACCTCCCCGTGTCACAGTATATCCACAGAGTACTCAATGTTCCTGCTCGCCAGTGATATAGTTCTCGTGCACCTTTTCTCATTTAAATATCCAATTATATTAAGCCGCGTAGTTATTTCTATCTACTTACCACATTTTGTGATTTTCTATTCCTATTCAGATATACTCGCAATGGGTGACATTGAAAAATCTGCCCAGGTATTATATGAAATACTTCTTTGTTCTTTAATGGTTTCTTCGTATCCCCATGGGTAATTAGGAGGGTAGCTAAGAATTAAACTTCTATTTCGTTGTAATGGGCGCAGCCTCCTTTTAGTCTCATTATAGGATATACGGTAGAGAAGTCTGTATATATAGGGGGGGAATGTCGCATCCCATTGGTTAGTAGGAAAACGGGGGTGGCTAAAGAGTGCACATGTGCCTTTGTTTTGAGTATGTGTGCTGCTGATTGGAGGGTGTTTAACTTGGACTGTAAGGATTTAACTGCAGAAGTGTTGTTGCTTGGCCTGTTGGCTGTGATTGACAGGGAGGTAGAGAGAATGAAGGGCCAACGTGGGGCTTGTGTACTGGTGTAAGTGACAGGGAGTTACATAATGTGGTGTTTGCACATGTGACCAGCTTATCTGAGGAGTGAGGTGTGTGTGTGAGTGAGTGCAGTGGAGCAAAATGTGTACAAATTTTGTTCTTTTTGCGCATTTAGTTGATTCTGCTAATGTTGTCTGAAAGTGGTAAATACTAGATATATGGTTGTATTTTGTTAAATGTGTAGTTAAATGAGTATCTTGAACAAGCTTTTAGCACATTTTATGTTCAATTAGTGTAGATTTGTGTACCATCAGTGTACATATTTCCGAGTCTGGACCCATCAATGTGGTGTAATTAATCCCTAGGTCTACTGAATTAAAGGGAACACCATAATACCTACAGATCAAGACAGAAAGGACTTTAGGATTGACTTCTTTGACTTTTCCACTGTCTTCTCTTGTGTAAGTCTAGGCAGAGTGTATGGTTGAGTGTATGGTAATGCAATGAGTGAGGTATGTGTGTGGGTGAGTGCAGTGGAGCGTATAATTGTTTTGTTTATGTGATTGACTGATTCTAAAGGGGACTTTGCATAGCCAGTGATTGTGAATCTGTACCATTGTGTATTATTATTGTGCATCACCGCCACAGGTGAGCCAGTGGGCCGCGCTTACAATTTGACAAAAAAAGGAATTTTTTAAAAGAAATTGATTTTTTGATTTATTTCTATCTGGACTTTGACAGTGGACTATCTGGACTTTGACGGTGGACTATCTCGACTTTGACGGTGGACTATCTCAACTTTGACGGTGGACTATCTCGACTTTGACGGTGGACTATCTCAACTTTGACGGTGGACTATCTCAACTTTGACGGTGGACTATCTCGACTTTGACGGTGGACTATCTCAAACTTTACGGTGGACTATCTCGACTTTGACGGTGGTCGGTGGACTATCTCGACTTTGACGGTGGACTATCTCGACTTTTACAATGGACTATCTCAACTTTGACAGTGGACTATCTCGACTTTTACGATAGTATGGAATAAATGTATATAAAAATGGTGAAAGCAGAAAGTAAATGAACAGTTACGCTAATCAGCTGAGCTACCCTCGTAGTATCAAAAGATACTATAGCAATTGGCAGTAGTATGTTGTCTTGTTTCTACTAGTGACATTATTATCTACCAAATTAAAGTTATCCAAGTTGCATGGAGGAAAGTAATCACCGCTAATACATTTATTACATGGCGTCATGCATTGCAACATAGCGCACTATTACTTTTAGTCATTACCTTTTGCCCTTATTGTTCATTTCTCAAATAAGTGTTTATTTTAGCGCTAGGTGTTCTGGAATAAAAGAATATAATAAAAGAGTATTGCCTTGCTTTTTTTCAGTTTAGCTATGTATTTGACATCCCGTGGTTAGTAAACCAGTATCCATTGGAATCCAGGTATGTAAACGCTTTATAACAATTTGATTTATTCTCTAAATATGATTAACGCTTCGAATTTCCCGTTATCCCTAGTGTTTCAAATATGACGTCATCCAGCGCAGAACATAAAATCCGCTCTCTGCCCCAGTGCACATAATCGACCAAGACAATTAAGAGGTCAAACTTCTAAAAGTCACAGGACTGTAGATCGTATAATGATAATCAAATTAAAGTTTCTCTCAGGGATTGATCAGATCTCTCATTCAGGTTGTATGTATAACCAGATGATTATTTTATTATATGTTTTCTGACCCTGAAAATTTCGCTATGTCTGTTGTTGAAGCTTCTGCATTAGCGCAGCAAGCCTGAGGCTTGTCATATATGCCCCTGGTGTTAAATTCGCACCCCATACCGCCTCTCAAGAATAGCGAGAAATTCGCGCTATTAATTGAATTCACAAGTTATACGTACATTGAGAGTACTAGATCGCCACGTATAGAGTTCATTGAACCTCTAAATCTATTGTACTTCTATTGGGTCCTCTACTAAAAACTCTTTCAAAATAGTTATATTCAAATTCCATAATCATTTCAGTCTATATTGCTATTTGACAAATTAGAAAGCTATTATTATACCCAGCTACCTTGTCACACTAAAGTGGATTATTTCAACATTTGTCAAACTTTCTCTTTAAGGGATAAACCTCTAACGATAGTACATGGATTCCAAAGACGGGAAAGACAAGCCATTGAGAAAGAAGGGAAACCTTTTCCACAAATAAAGTTCTGCCGTGTAAGTTTTAGTTTTGGAAGTAACCATGGAGCATGGGCTGAAAATTGACTTTGGATGTCCCGCATTTGTTTGTTTTGTCTAAATATTTCTATTTGGGGCAATATTTTAAGAAAACAATATTGGACCCAAATAAACCATAGACAAACCACAACCAACTTACTAAGTCCTTGTCCTCTTTGTTTATGGGTAATACCACCTTCCTAGATTTTAAAAAACAATTTGATTGTAATTTCATAGTCCGTGTTTGATTAATAATTAATCGAGCTGATAAGAAACCAAATGTATTGAATAACATAACTGACGAAGGGCCACACTAGCCCGAAAGCTTGAGAAAACAATAAAACTACCAACTTTCAACCCCGATATACAGCAAGACACCCTTCCCTCTATACTGCAAATTTATTAACTTTAGCCCCTCATTTGTTAGGTTCTTAGAAGAATATCTTTGCCTCATTTGTTAGGTGTAAGATAAGCATAGCATAGATATATCCTGAAAATCTTTTAAGAGTTTTGGTTAAGAGACTCTTGGACGTTTGGTAAAAGAATGATATTTATTTTCACTTATATCTCCATTTGTACAAATTCTCTCGGGGTGTAGGTTATGTGAAAGATCGAAGAATATTTGGGACGAAGTATATCATGATAATAATATCTCTAATCTATTCCTTCAAGGCCAAACTGGACATCCCATTTGGCACCCACCATACGTAAGTACAATGCTACCCATCAATAGCTTGTATTTTTTTCAACAAAACTTAGTAAATAATTATATATAAGAAGATTAGAATAAGAACTAAAAAGAAATGTAAAAAAGGCTAGACTCAATGCTATTTTGCAGGCTTGAGGGTGTCATATCTGGAAAGAATAATATAAGATGTTTTATGTGGAACTGTTTTCCAAAATTTCAGGAAAATGATGTTACTCAAGTATACCGATGGGTTTCGCGTAGTTATCACGACAGCTAACCTCCTGCCATCTGACTGGGCACAAAAGACACAAGGGTAAGAAATTTACAAAATCATGATATGGTTGTCAAGCTGAAAAAGTAAAACGGTCGTAAGTAAATCTAGCATTATGTAAGTTAATACTGTAGTATTAAATAATATAGATGTCATCACGCTATCGTTTTCCTTTACATTTATATATATATCACCTCGCTTATATATATATCACCTCAAAAATATAATTCTTACTAATTGGACACAAGTTCACAATAATCTACCGTTGAAACAAATCCAGTTAGCAGCCCACTCAACGTCATTTTTTATTAAACGTTATTTCGGGGATTTAAGTGAGACAAAGTGGTCCTGAATATGAGCTTATATATACCCGTATCTTGAGTTATTAAAACGTATGGATGACCAGAGAATTTCGAAGGCAAATAAATATTATTGGTATCTACAGGATGTGGATAAGTCCAGTTTATCCCAAGCTGCCGCGTGCGAGTGAGACTGAGGGAGAATCGCCAACTAACTTCAAGAAAGATCTCTTACTCTACCTGAACATGTATAAACAACCAGAAATGGAAGAGTGGGTAGAAGTTGTGAAAGAGCACGATTTCTCAGCAACCAAGTAAGTGTCCATCTTCCTTGGTGAAGCACTGCGGCATATGTGTTAGATAGGTATTGTCACTGAAGCTATTTAGGGCTAATTGTGATACGAATTCGCTATCTATAAATCAAAAATGATTATAAAAATGTAGTAGTGTAGTGCCATGTATGTATACAACGGGTATACAACGATCACTGTTTATAAGATCAGGCACTGTGAAACGTCTTATATGCAATTAACTAGGTACACATATTTGCTACACTATATATGGACAAAGCATTCGACCAAGACCGATAGATAGGGTCAAATTGAATAATAGAACCTGTTCTTTTTTCATTTCAGAGTGTACCTGATCGGCTCTGTCCCTGGAAGATACACTGGCGAACGCAAATCTGCTTTTGGCCATTTGAAACTTAAAAAGGTCTGTTTGATTCAGTTGCTTTATTCGCGATTGCGATTCGCGATTCGCAGTTGCCATTTAAACTGTGTCCTATCCACTAAAATGTTCATATATTTTGGATGGTCCGTTTTCATTATACCCGTCCTGTATAATATATCTATGCGAAATGTAAAAAAAGAAAAAAAAAGGAATTCCCTCTCAGGGAAAAAAAATATGCTTATCAATCCATTAGACATATCCCTTGCCACACATTCTATTTCTTCTCGATGTCGTTCTTGGCATGTTGCCCTATGATATATCATGATGTTACTAGAGAAAGTCCTCGATTCTTTAGTAGTGTAATACACTCACCAGGTGGCGCCAATTGTGTGAATCTTTCGGAATATTACTATTATATATGGAGATATTGGCTATAAATAAACAGAACCAGCTTAGAGCTTGCTCTTGATGGGACTTTCTTAATATCCTGTCCTACATTTATTGATTTTTTTTATCAATGAAGTACATAGAATCGTATCACTGCTGGAGAAACATCCTACAACATTAGGTTTGCCTTTCTACTTAATCATCATAAATATGTGTATATTTTGTAGTTGTTAAATACGGAGGGGCCTGCAGACGATAATGTCAATGGATGGCCAGTGGTTGCTCAATTCTCCAGTTTCTCCTCAATGGGCGCTGGCCCTGATGTGTGGATGGGCTCCGAATTTCGTACAAGCCTCTCTGCTACGGCAGGCTTTCAAAAAAATCCGAAGCCTAATCTCAAACTGGTACTAAACTACTTATACAATTTTTACTCTTTCTTGAACCTGTATTTTTCAGCGTGATAAAACCACCAATTATTTCTTTTTTCCTCCCTTAATTACTCAGTCTATTGTCATAAGCTTTGGAATATTGTAATACGGAAATGAAGATAAATATAAAGAAATTCCATTTGTCTTCATGTCGATTTTGATGCTGGTGTAGTTCATTAGTGTCTAGATGTATATTTTTAGTCGAAATTTACATTTTAGTCGCAGTTGTAGCACAGACATTTATTTGATTATTTGGTTTGGTCAAGAAATTCTAAAAATTTTCGTCCAAATTACCTTCAGTATGGTAGGGAAGGAATTGGAAAAAAAGATATTTTCCGAATTTTAAATTAACTCACATTGCCCTTAAATGGTTTGCAGGTTTATCCCAGTGTTGACAATGTGAGACTAAGCTTGGAAGGTTATCCGGCAGGAGCATCATTACCATACGGTATTGCTACAGCTACTAAGCAGCAATGGGTTCACAAATATCTGCAGTAAGTCCTGTTCTTAAATTCCTTTTTAGTTTTAACGTCATGATAAAGGGAATATATTGCCCCACTACTGCCTGATTACTCCTGCATTATTTTCCTATTTTTACATATTTCTTCAAGTTAACACCTAGCTCAGTATTTTTTTAAAATATTTCCCGAGCTAGTATTTGCTCATAATACACTGTGTGAATCTCTTATAGTCATTGGTCCGCTGAAGTGCGAGGTCGGAGTGCAGCTAGTCCTCATATCAAAACGTATCTTCGTGCTTCTCCCGACTGGAGACATCTAGCATGGTTTCTAGTTACAAGGTAATTATGATAAAATGTAATAATAAAGTAGAAATAAATTATATATCCGGTAAATCCCACGTCAAACATTAACTCGAAAATTTGTTGAATCAGTGAGGTATATACATACTTGTCTGGTTTGTTGTTTTTTAATAGTGTTTTACTTTCCCCTATTGTTCCCTCTTTATTATTTTTTCCAATTGTTATTCATCGCTTAAATAAGGATTCTTGCTAGGAACCCATAATTGGCTGACGGGCCAATTCATTCATTCAGTTGGTTTGAAGTAGAGTTTAAACAGTATCGACTAAACATAAGGCTCAACATATTTGTATCATTCGTTGTCTCAATTCACTTCCAGTGCCAACTTATCGAAAGCTGCGTGGGGGATGTTAGAGAAACAAGGATCTCAGTTTATGATCCGATCCTATGAATTAGGAGTCCTGTTCATTCCCAAGGCTTTTGTAAGTAAATGTAGTAATTCTCAGTCTTGTTTTTTATCAAATTTCTTTCTAAGTTTTATTGAACAGAAGGCCTTACTTTTGCTGCCCGAAATACAAGGCCTTACTTTTTCCTGTCACAAATAAGAAAATCGCTTCGATAATCATTATTCCCTTGGCTCAGAAAATGCATATATACGTATGAAAATCTTCTCCCATATACCTCTTACATTTTATAGGACATGTCGTTCTTTGAGGCATTGCGAGACGATACTGAAGATGTAAATGCAGATCATGTTCTCCATGTTCCTTACGATCTGCCACCAACAATATACAACATGAAGAAAGGTTAGTTATAAGTTCGGGTGGAAATTTTATTTTATTTCATTCAATATCCATGTGTAGTGAACCGCAGATTTGTAGGGGTACGAGTCAAGACTTAAATGAAAGAATAACAGTAACAAAGCGGTATCCGTTAGCACCGGGTTTTATTACTCAAACACCAGGTCAAAGCAACAGGGGTGTTTTGGACCGCGGGTGGCATGAAACCTGTTGTGTCCAGAAAGTAACCGCACAAGGTATTTATTTGTAGGAAGTAAATTGGTTATATTTCACCAGATCTGAACGCTTTTAGATTGTTTTTATATTTAAAAATAAAGGCTCGTCCCCCCGCCACAATGTGCTGCTTGTTTTAGAAGCGCTGTTTAGCCTCAGCTAAACAGCGCTTCTAAAACGTCTATATGAAGATCACTATACTATGCATGCAGGGGCGCTAGCGGCGGTATTGGGAGACACCATATTTCGGCGCTTTGTTTATATTCAGCGGCAATGGCCGTCGATTCAAATCTTATCACAGGCCTCGCTGGTGGTAAATGGGCTTATATCTTCTTTTCTAGACAATATTGTTCCAGTAATCACTAGCTAATATCGTTGCTTACTAATATACGGTAGGAGTGAGAATGGAGAATAAGCTCAATAAGCATGTATTTGGTGGGCAGGGACAGCTATAAATGTCGTTCTAGGTATATAGGCACCCAACCGTGATAACGGGTACGACTGATTAGAGGGTAAAGAATAGCCGATGCGGCTTATTTTAAAAAAAAGCGGTGGTCGTGCAGTGTCCAGAGTATTACCGCGAGATTAATTTGGGTGTGATGTCTTAGGCTATGTACTTGTATTATATAAATATGGAATCTTTTTCTCATTTTCAATGCTGCCCACCACCCCACCCCCGGCTCCCGCTTCCCTCCTATGCTTTTGTTTTGGTGTCTAATAATACACATGTCATGTGTACCGCCAGCAGTAGTGGCGCCGCAGCGGCTTTTCCGGGAACTAAAATGCGGCAATGGGGATCGATTCAAATCATATTTCATGACTTGGTGGTGGTAAATGGGCTTATATCTTCTTTTCTAGACAATATTGTTCCAGTAATCACTAGCTAATATCGTTGCTTACTAATATATGGTAGGAGTGAGCATGGAGAATAAGCTGAATAGGGATGTATTTGGTGGGCAGAGACAGCTATAAATGTTGTTCTAGGTATATAGCGTTTAACCGTGATAACGGGTTTGACTGCTCTTTTTCTTCGGATTCTGCCATTGGCAAGCTTCTTACAGAAGCGGTAGTCGTGGGGAGTCAAGCAAAGGTCTGATCTCCCTGCGGAGTATGGTATCCTCTACAGGTACTACTGTGCGCAGGAGGGTGTCTTCAGTTGTCTATGAATGTGTGCATGACGTCGCCCCTAGCTGCAACTGGCCGGCACTTGATGGTAGGTCCGGCTCTAGTAGAGGTGCCCTTCGCTGCCGTTGTATGGTGTTGGCATGGTCGGTAGCATAGAGGATGAGATGGGGCAGACCCGCTACACATGGCATTTTTACTGGGCCTTATGGAAAAATACCACTTCTAGAAACCTTGCTGCTGTGAATTAGCCCGCTTAGCTGGCCTTGATCCCCCAATCCCCAATGCTCTGCCTCTGGGGGCAAGAAGACTAATACTTTGTCTAGCTCAGAATCACCCGTAGAGTTGTTAGTTTTTATTTTTAATATTTTGTATTTTTACTGGAAATTGTATATGTACTGCCTCTCCTCGTCTTTTTAGGCCACATGCAAGTGTGGTATCATTTTGATGGTTGTTTCTGTTGGTGCTTCTTCCAGGGTTGTTTTTTTCTTAAACTGATGCGTAAATTAGTATTAGTGCAGTGTATATATCTAAACTCTGGATTTTTAGTAATTTCTGTTCTGCCACCTGGGGAATTCTTCCTTGGATGTTTTGTGCCGCAGGCCAAACAATTAATGTCCGTCCTTGTCCATAATTCAAATATGTCTAGGTGGTGTGCCTATTTGTATGTTTATCTTAGGCTATCAACTCACTTCCAAAATCTCTTCTATTTCAGATCGTCCTTGGATCTGGGATATTCCACACGTACACGCGCCAGATCGCCATGGAAACAAATGGTGCCCGCCTTTAAAATAGATTCTTTTTTTTGTGAACGCCTCTCCGAACGTTCAATTTTTGTCTTGATTTTTCTGTATTTGATTATGATGTAAGCTGTCATGATGTGATGTGTCATGTAGTTAGTTACCAGTGAGTATCTGCCACCGCTGCAAGAACTGGAAAGAAATAAAGTCAGCTTTTCCATGTGAAATTCTTTGCCTTGCCAATGTGAGTTGATTCGCGAATTTATTTTTATATTAAATACCCCTCCATCTTATATCACTGTAAGGTATATCGGTTAGGTATACATGTATGTATGCTGCAACTCCCCGGATTTCTTTTGTTGATATCCCTTGAATGATTAATGTAACAGAAGAGCTTTGTTAGAATGAAAACTGTGCCTAGAGCGGCTCCACTCGGAATATTTGGGTATTTTTGGTAGTAGAGTTGAGGATAACCGTGAACTACATATAAGGCAACGCTTGTTTACAAGTTAACATTTTATTTTATTTTTATTTGTCTTTATTGAAACAAACTTTCAACTTAACAGCATTTACTTTCCAAGTGTGGCTTCCTTTATTGTCTGAGCTTGTATTCTTTAATACTCTTTATAAATTATTCTTGAGCTTTACATAAGACAGGTTCTTATCTGTGTGATAACACTTCCAGGGTTGCTCCCCTCCCTCTAACTTATTACAGTCGATATTTATTAGGGAACTCATGACTCGTGTATGGTTTTCGATTCTGAGGTTCAGCGTATGATGGTCCTATTGGTACCGATTCCTCAAAGCACTGGATATAATCGTCTTCTTTCTCCTTTGGTAGAATTAAGTAGTTATCACTTCTCTTTTCGATCAATATAAATCGTACGATCCGTAGAGTTTATTATTAATAGCTGTAAAATAAATAAGTACATATTTCAGTCTGCAAGCATCTAACAAGGAACCATGTTACAACAGGGGCTCGTATAGTTGCCGTCATGCATATTCAACGTTAATTGTACCCTGTGAATATCTTAAGTGAAAAAGCTTTTCGTCCAAAGTGGACCTACCTGCACAGAGCTGGTCTTGTATTCTGTCTTTGATACCAGCAAGGCCGGCGTAGTCCTTTACCATGATGACCCCATCTTTTGGGTCTGTTGCCAGTTGTTCAAGTTGCTCTTTTCTCACGGCATCTCCAACCCCGACAAACACCAGCTCTATTCCCTGACTTGCCGCCAACATTTTCATTTCCTCTGCCTATAATGTATTTAAAAGATTTTGGCACATGCCCTCTCAGTATTTTGTCGTTATTAATGGAGAATGTTAGGGGTGGGGTGGGGGATCCAAAACAAGTATTTTAGTAAGCAAGATCCGATATAATTTTTTCGTTGGTTTATTGAAGGCAAGGGCGTCAGCCTTGTGAGGGTTTCGTCACGGGTGTGGCATGGATTTGTGCCGGTTGCTCTTTGTATGTATACACATGAGAAATGTGAAGCAAATTTTAACAACTGTTCTGTAATCCGACTAGTTGGTCTCAATAGCTATCTATAAATTCTAGGGATAATTTTCTGATGATATTTTTTTAGCATATATAATATGTAAAGTAAAAAGAAAAAGGTCTATAATTTGAAGTCTCACAAATACCCAACAAAGGATACCATTAGATTCCAACTACCCTGAATGGATTGTGGTACATTTGATTCAATGAACAATTGAATAAAAAATGTAAGCTCTATAATTTGAAGCCTCATGGTTGGAAAATCATGTTGATGTAAAGGGTGTAATATTTGCTGAAGAAGGACTGCATTAGAAATGGAAAAAGACAGAAATAATAGAGCATTTGAAAGCATACCGAGGCCATGTCCTTTATCGGTCCGTCCACTACAACCACCGCCACCTTGGCGCTACCTTCCCGGCCACCATTCTTAGGTAGGAAGGCCCTCTCTGTGATATACCAAAGTTGCGATGGTACGTCCACTCCTCGGGGTAATAATCTCTAAATAATGAAAAGATCATCGACATTTATTTTAAAGAATTAAGTAGATTTCCCTGCTTAATAAAAAAAAGAATCCCACGCATTAGAATGTAGGTGGAAGAAACCTCGATCATACACACGAGATTTCTCGAGATGAAATATTCAGCTTCCCATAAAATTTAGTGTGAATTAATTCCTACGTAGCTTCATGTCTTTGGAGCCTTCAACCAAGATCCATTCATTGAACCAATCAAAAGTCGTGAATTGCAGTAATCATTGATACATTCAAAATAAGAATCGAGTAAAGATTCACCGCGGAGATGATCAGAGTACGAGAGCTGTTCAGAGAATAACGTCAGCACTCTCGTAAACTCTTAATATTTAGACACTTATTTCCTAGCTTAATTCATAGGTATGTCCATACACAGGATGAGAATCATTCACATGTAGACATCACAATATCATGATCGACTTTCCCAAGGGGTCGTTTTCATTATGTCATAATGTGAAATCACAATGAGAAATGGATTAAATTACTACATGAAATCCAGTCAGATGGTCGTTGAACCCTTCCTCGCTATACAATAACAATTCCCGAGAGATTTTTCCAAGGGGTTGTTTTTATTATGCCATAATGTGGAATCACAATGAGAAATGGATTAAATTACTACATGAAATACCTTCAGATGTTCGTTGAAGCCCTCCTCACTGTCGTGATCTTTGAGTCGGATTTCTCCAGTGCTTGAAGCACATTCCCTGGGTGCCAGACCGACCTGGGCTTGTTCGGGGCCCATCTCAATCGTCTCTACCATGCGCCTGAACAAACCGAAGGACTCCCTCGTCTGTGACACTCCAGCATTTTCGGATACTGAGAATACGACATCTATTGGCCATCGTCCCTTGCAGCCTACACAAATATAAGTTACAAAGTGTTAGACTATAGGGACTTTGAAAATAAAGGTAATTACTTTGATAAATCGTGAATATTCAATTTTATGTTTGTAGACAAGGTTTGGTTAGAATCAAACACTGCTCCTTCCAAGAGCCTTCATAGCCTAGCCAGGAATTATACTCCACATTGTTGTCATATACTAATTCACTTATTTCTTACTATAATAGACAAATAGCTGCTGAGTCAAAATAGGTTGTGATACTGGCTTACCTTGTGCTGCCTATACTATATCATGGGTCCGTTAATCCTAAAGGCCTACCACATAATACAGTTAATCCCTAATATAAGATAATCCTCATTTGGGCTTCTCCTGATTGCCTAGACCATGAGGGCAATTCCCTAGGTTCCGGTTGTGCCAGCTAGTGCATATATGATAAACTCATCTCAAAAGTGGGTCGCAATAATTCCATTACTTTTTGTATTTTTCTCTGTCATCGAGACAGAAAATAGGGTAAACAGACAATTTAGAAACGTACCCTTATTGGTATTCTAATTATTAGAATCGCATTTAGCTTCGCGGGAGATATTCCTTTCACCAAAATGCATACAGTGTACCATAAGCATAGAACAATGGGAGAAAATTACACGTAAGTGATTCACTATAATGCTTATTGTAGCATATATATTGTGATCGAGGGTTTTAGTTCCACATCTGCACTAATGGTTGGGTTGGTTTGGATTTTAGTATAAGGTACAACTGAGAGCCCTCTCCCTTCTGGATTAGCTCATTGGGAGGGGCTTAAAAATTTGCAACAAGTCGGGGTGGGGGCGGGGCGGGGTATCGTTCCTTGGATAGCTAGGTGCTGGTTTTAATTTAACCAAGTACCTGCAGGTTCCTCATGAGGTAAGTGTCAAATAGCGTTACATGGTAGTCTTACCTTGCCTCTTTTTGATTGTATACGTCGTATACATAACTGTTTAATTTGTTATGGGGTTTGCGCACGAATTAAGGGTACCCAGGGACGTATAGCTATAAAACGCGTTATATTACATGTATCCTTCTGGGTCCTAGTAAACTTCCTCTTGAAAGTTTTCCGTCAACTCCACCATCAGTGAATGAAGATATCGAAGTGCATTTTAACACTAATATTTGCAAAATACATAATATCATTGACCAATTACCTTGAATGGATTGTGGTCTCGTTGTTGTTGGTATGGGTGTTGTGGTGGTAGTTGTGGGTACTGGAGTAGTGGTGGTGGTGGTAGGGGCTTCAGTGCTCGGCGGTGGAACAGTGGTAACTGCAAGGACAAATATCAATGTGGATTTGAAACTTTTAATCTGTGTTCAAACCCTGCATTCCATATCGCTACTGCCAAGTATAATACAAACATCAAAACCCCTCGTGTACTGGTGGCTTGAATATTGAATTTTAAAAGGGTGTTCATTTATGATATGATTTAACTTTATATTCATTATTTTCATTACTTTGTATTGATTCATAATATTTTTACTCTAGACGTCAAATAATCCGTCTTAAACTGTCTATCAAACTGATACAAAAGGCCCACCTTGGCAAGCTTTCCATGCTAGATCCTTCTTTAATTTCTCCAATGCAGAATAACTATCCACTTTGTAGTAATGTTCTGGGCTAGAGGCAATTGCCAGTAGCTCGGACTCCCTTATTCCACGACCAACGCCGATGGCAAACATCGTAATACCCTGTAAAAAGATTGGACCATTCCTAAATCATCGTACGTCGCATCTTTTTCTAGTGTTTTATTCGAATAAAAGAAAACGATAATATGTTTAATGTTATTTATTTTTCAATGTTATAAAGACAAGTTATTAAAGTACGTTTTCAATGTGGCATGATATTCTCAAGCATTCAAAAGGAATATCAACACGGAATACTTCAAATTAAATAGAACGGTTACTCGTAACGAATTCTTGGGCTACATACGAACAAAACCTAGAGCGGCGAATAAACGTTCTCCAATAGAATTGTGAAAGGACCAATACATAATTCAGGATTTTTATAATAAACGATCTTGCAATGATTAAACGAAAGATAAGAATGTTTCGGTGTTTAAAACATGTTCATTAATAAATATTTGACCGATGTAGAATCCATTTGGAATTTATAGACAATCAAATGTATACAATATAGGACGCACATATCCCATATATATCGTGATTCAGGCCTTTTGATAACAATCGATTGCACAATCATTAAACAAAAGATTGAAAAGAATATTGCCGATTAACATTCGACCAATATAGGAACCAGATCTAATCTATTTTATTATTATGTGGTATAATAAGATCGTATGTGTACATAAAAATAATTTACTAATATATTATATACATATATAATAATTATATACCTTTTTCTTAGCTATCTTTGCCTGTACAGCTGTTTTCTTGGCGTCCTCACTGGCTCCATCTGTTATGACAATTGCAATGTGGGTGACCCCCTCTCTTGAATACCGGGGAGAAAACATAGAAGTGTGCATCATTTGAAGGGCATCAAAGGTATAGGTCTGACCACGTCTCTGTAAACAAGTTTATGATGGTGAGAAAAAATATAATATTTAAATAAAATTACTCCCAATGTCAACTAAGACACTAGACAATCTCGTTGATAGGTATATTTGTGAGACAAAGAATATCGCAGGAATTGATCAGAATGTTCGCTTGCATCCTTACTCTCGATCTGAATCTCTAAACAGGAATGTTTTGGTATTTTTAATCATTATAATGATGATCACTTTTGCAATATCACCTCAGTATTTTAACTGCTTTTAACCATAAATAATACAGAGGCCTATATATGTAGTCAGAAAATATACAATGCGCCCTCGCCAACATTCTCAATTAACCCAAATTTGAGCCCAACCCAACCCAAATTTGACAAAAAATGAGCTTCAAAATACAGTTCAACATAACCAAACAGATCATTTGAATCCACGCAATACCAAATATGCTCAGATATACCAAGTTTAATACATGTGTAGTGAACCGCAGATTCGTGGGCACGAGTTTACGAAATTCCGGAAAGAATCACGAATACAAGGAGATTTGTTTGAACCTGGTTTTATTTTCCAAAGGTATACAGTTACAAAGGTATTGTCACTGAACAAAGGGTACTTAATTTGAACAACAGAAGTATCTTGGTCCGCGGTGCGGCTCGAGTCCGTAGTGTTAAGCGAAGCCTTGATCCCCTTGCGGAGGTAGTAGTATCCTCCGCCTACCGCCCGTCGGAGGGTGTCTGCAGTGCTGTCCGCACGATGGTATATGTCGCCCTCTGACGGAAGCGGCCGGAACTGATGGTTGTATCCGGCTCCGGTAGAAGTGCCCCCGCTGTCGTAGCCCGGTTGGTGTTCAGCGATGATCAGCAGCTTCAATATATTCCGGGTGGCGGACCCACTACACTGCCCCCTCACTAGTTGGAGTTGAGGAGGTCCACGATAACTAGTTATGTAGGGTCCGCCGTGGCACCAAGGAGATCCTTTCGGCTCTTAACCCTCGTGTGCTGCGGGGCATAAGCAATGCCACTCCGCCGCATGGGTCCCAGAGCCAGGCTTACACTTGCCCCCAAGGTTTGTAGCCTTCATAGGCCTAAAGAGGCCAACAGACATGCCTGTCTGTTCTGATCTCGCAGCACGGTTTAATCGGAAGCATACACTAGAGCATAAAAAATTTCCGTGCATGAGCTTTATTATTAAAAACAAGATCGGTGAACGAAACCAATCTTGTGGATAAAACCACCACCTGCAGAGAGGAGAGCCCTCCTCCCGCTGTGAGTTGAACCCACACGAGACTGCCGCCTTGGGGAATCGCAGTGCGAAACCCTATCCCTTATGGGGGTCTCAGAGAAACCCGCCCTCCTTGTCCGCTTCAGCTTCCGCTTGCGAAACGCTGTTGAGCAACAAGTTCCCAATAAGGGCTTCGTCAAACGGGTCAAACCGCTGCTCCGGGATAGAGACCACGTTGTCCTCCTGTCCCAGGGTGTCGTAGATTAACTCCGTTTCGGAGTCCGATTCCTGCACCAGTTCATGCTCTGCCACGTCTGATATTTCTACCGACTTGTCAGAGCCAGAACCCGCTGCGTCCGGACCTTCCACGGAGCCATCACCCTCTCTTGGAAGAGAGAGGGGAAACAAGCTAACCCGTGCTTCACACCCAGCCTCTTCCTTACCCGCATTCGTAGGCACGGGTTGTGAAAGAGGTACCACCGATTCGGCTACCGGTGGTTCCTTCGTGGACGTTCCACCGAAGGCAATGCTCCCGTCAACTTTGGTGAGCCATCGCCATTCGGGGGTGGTTCCAGCCTAGTCACCAAAGTCTTCTCAGTTATGAACAAGAGACGTTTAGATGCCGAGGAGACATCTTCCCGGGGCTGTCCATACGAACAGGGTGTGGAGACGGCAACTTTTGGTTACTCAATCTTCTCGCACGATTCCGCGGTGTGGTCGCTCTGAGGCATGTTAGGGCCCCAGGTAGCAGCCGACAACCGCGGGGTGCTCCCCGTGTTCGTACTAACCGTATTCTCGTTTTCGCGTTGTCGACTCAAGTCGACTACGAGTATGGCGCCATCCGTATCCATCGGGATCCCCGCAGGATCCATTACCTGGACGGATGGAGCGACTAACCCGGGGGTTAGGGGCACGGCCGGACGCCGTGAATCGAGAGCCTCGCCTCGCAGGCGTTCCGTCTCGTGGAGTTGCCAAATCTCGAGATTCATTTTCTCCAGGGCAGCCTCCTGTCGCGCAGCCTCTTGGCGCTCAGCCTCTTCCTTCTCCTCCAGCTCCCGGAAGTAGGCTTGGTCACGGGCCTGTTGCTCTGCGTGACAGTGTCGCCATTCAGCTTGTTTGGCCTCCTTCCTCGTGGATTCGGCTGCCCGCTGACGGTCCTCCTCCTCCTGTTGGAGTCGGTGCGCTTCCTGGCGTTCGGCCTCATCCGCACGGAGTTTCCGTTCGAGAGCCTCTTTCGCCAGCCGTTTCTCGTTAAGGAGAGCTTCCCGTTCCTTACGGAACTGCTCCTCCCGAGCCCAGTCTTGCTCATATTGCCGGAGTCTCGCCAACTCCTGCATCTGCATATGAGCATTGTACTCTTCTTGAGAGTCTGTCTCCATCTCCTATTCCATGGACCGAAGAGGAGTCGCTTCCGCGACGGCAGACTGACCAGGGGAAGGTTTCACCATCGAAGAAGAATTGGAAGAGTCGGGGCGCCGTGACCTATTCCTCCTAGGAAAGGCTTAGGTCCTTGGCGCTCCGAGGGCTTGAACCCCAGGGGAATGCCCGGAGTCATCCATAGCGCCATCTCGGACTTTTCGCGAATCTCCCTCTTTCGCTGCTCTAACTGCAAAATCGGGTTCTGAGTGAAGGGAGCTGTCTCCACCCTCGTTGGTGTGGGAGACACGGGTCTCGCAGCACGTTGCGAGGCCTGAGCTCACAGCAGAGTTACCTCCGCATGCAGCTCCTGTTTCTCCTGACGAAGTCCGCTGACTTGCGTGTCAAGGAGATTAATCCTCTCCACCAGGAGTTCCTGCTCATTGAGCGAACGGTTTAGGTCCCCCATGAGCTGAGAGATTTCTGTATGGCTATCAACCAGATGGTCCACATCATCGAGAGGCCTATAGGTCTCTGCGATGTCGACGCAGAATCCCTCTAGCGACTCTTGTAGAGCCAGCCGGAGGACAGCTGCGCGGTCCGCAACCACTTGACGGGCTCGAGCGACGCCTGGCTGGTCAACTGGTGGGGGTGGTACCCGCATGGGTGCCATAGCCATTGTCGCACCTGACGGTCCGGTGCATGCTGGGTGGCACTGGGTGCTTTCCCTTCTGCCGCAGGCGGTGGGCCGCGTCGCGACTTCTGCAGGACCGTAAGTCCAGCAGGCGCGGGCAGTGTGGGAAATTCCTTCTCCTTATTAACGGAGGGAATCTTGTACCCATCGATCCAGGCGTTACCGGCCGGAGGCAGAGCTGGAACAAAGTCCTTCTTCGCATTCTTTGCGGATGGTTTATCCGGACCGGACCGGTCCGACTTGTCCGAAGACTTCTTCTTACGCTTCGTTTTCCCCGAGCGTTTGGGCTTCTTTAAGTCCTTCTCAAGGGGATAGCCCGAAGTGAACCCCTGCTCCTTCGCGTTGTTTACGACTGCGTCGGCGGTCGCGGTAGGGAGGTGGAGGGTGCTCTTGTACGCCCACTGCGGAAAATACGTGACCCCGTTCCTCTTCAGAGCCGGCATAATCTTGTCAAGGGCTTTCTGACATCTTATGCGGCTCCTTAGAAGCGTGGGCAACAAGATCCGAACGACGGTCCGCAGTTACGGGACATAACTTGATCGGACATCGCCACGCCGGCATCACAGGGGTATGCACTTCACACAGATGTCTGGTGAAGAGAAGTCGGGATTTAAACACCTGCGGCTTGCCCACAAGTGCCTCTGTTCTGCAGAGCAAGAACGGGCACCGGGACCCCTCTTCGTACAGAAGCATTGCCATCTGTAGCTTGTGGTCCGCCTCGTACAAATACTAAAGATCAGCATTCCGCAAGACTTTCCACGGGTCGGTACAGGTTTCAAAGAACGCTTTGTACTCCTTTACTGAGACTTCCTCGTGGTATTGAGGGCAGTCGTAGAAGCGGTCGGCCTCCGGAGGGTCACGAACCGCTTCCTTCTTTTCCTTCTCGTTCGCGGGATGAAGAGCCAGGACAGGTTTCCTGTCTTCCCCCCACTTGAGCTTCTTCGCAGCGGCGTTCAGCGCTTTATGCCGGTGATATTTGCCCGCAGCTGCATCGGGGTCTTTAAGGCCATCCGATGGGCTTGCATCCGAGTCCGATTGACTGGATGGGCCGTCCACCTCAAGTTTGAGTTGGGCAGCGCGCTCACGACGCAGCCGTCGTTTGCGATTGGCTGAAGACTCCTCAAAGTTTGAGGGGTCTCCGCCTTGGCTCCCGTCGTCATCACTCATGTTGAGCATGACCATGGGGCTACCAAGCTGGTAGAGGGACGGTTACGAAAACAGTCCCACCCGCGCGTCCGTCGAGTCCCTTCTCCTTACGACTCTGAACCTATAACCTGCAATGCAATGTGAAGCAGTCAAATCACCGTCACAAGAATATCTCGCACACAAACGGTCTAACCAGTAGTCCGCCGAGAGAGAGAGCACAACCAACCACAAGTGTTGGCTGAAATTAATTGCCTTAATCGTCCCTCCCCGGGTCGTTATATAGTCGTCCGACCAAGCTAGACAACTCAGTCACACCCTAGGTGTTGACATCACTCGCGAACTCCCGGGAGCCGTGGACAACCCTCCCAGCCCCCACAGTTGACACTACTCG
Source organism: Sthenelais limicola (assembly GCA_942159475.1). Taxonomy (NCBI): domain Eukaryota; kingdom Metazoa; phylum Annelida; class Polychaeta; order Phyllodocida; family Sigalionidae; genus Sthenelais; species Sthenelais limicola. Next base: position 58,198,158 of record OW804098.1, read on the forward strand.
TGAAAGTTCGCGTGTCGCAATGGCTGCACGAACAGCTGGTGCGACAGGGGCTGATACCACTCGTGAAATCACTTATCCGGCCGTGTTCGTGTCCCTACTCGTGCCCGGCTTATTTATTCAATACATTGCCGGAACCCGTGTCAGGACACGAAAACCAGGCCAAACATGCCCCACCTGGCATCATAAGAATCAGCAACTGAAACCACCGGCAGTGCAGTAAGGTCACCCCTATGCACGTGGCGGGCAGCTTCCAAGCTGACTATCGAAACCAAAGAGATTTAAGCAATGTCCCACATTTCTTATGGACCAAAAAGTTCCAGAATGTTATTTCATCGCTTCCCTTACCAAAGCAACGGGTGAGAATCGAGAATAGTTCTTGGCAACCAAATCCCATTTTCGAAAGAGGTTCGCCGAGATAGTTCGTTTTGATACAAACTCTTCTCGCTTGTCCGATGCACATGGCGGTATGTCTTAGCACGCTATGAAGAAGCGGCCAGAACTGAACAATCATTATTCATCAATGGCAACATAATGACATGTTTTCATATTCAACATCACAATGATCCAACAATGAAAGCTAATGTTTGCTGCTACTTACAGTGAACCGGATTTCTCCTTGCTCTTGTAAAAAGCCAAATACGGTTGATGTGAGCCACTTACGTGTGGCCACCAACTCGCTTCTCGCTTGACTGACTGTCTCCGAGGCAGATGCGCTAAGATCAGGTCATGTGATCAACAGATAGCCTGAACTGATGGTCATATCAGGCTTCGGTAGAAGTGCCCCCGCTGTCGTAGCCCGGCTGGTGTTCGGCGATGATCGGCAGCGTCAATGTATTCCGGGTTGCGCACCCACTACACATGTAGAGTTGCAGAGATGTAAATTTTCTGGCTAATTCGTGCCCCCGGTATATAGACACCAATCGCCAATCTTTTACCCAATTGAATTTCATCTTGCTAGACATTGATCCCTCATTTGATATTCACCCCGACTTAAATTATAGGGCTCTTGAGACCTAAAATCGACAAATCGACATGACCTTTTCTTAGATAGACAAATCAACATGGGCAGTGCAGTGACAAAGACACTTTGCGAAGTGTCTTTGCATTATTTTCCGAGTTATTTGCAAAAGGCAGATAAAGGTCAAGCTCAAAGGTCATTTTGAGATCTTTTGCAAATAACTCGGGAAATAATGCACTGACATCTTAGGTCAAATAAAAACTATATTAGGGCACATTATTTCCTATTGGTTGATATCAGCCACTTAATTCTAGACCCAGTAAATAATTTTGAATTCATCAAATTATTCTTTTTTAACTTTGTTTTTCAAACATCAATAACAAAATCTCAAAGATCACAGAGTGGTACTTGGCAGATTCGGAATTAGGAGATTCTGAAGATCTGGAATACATAAAAAAAATATTGGTATGACCCAAAATTCAAGCTTCATCAAATAAATTATATTATTAAATTTACTACTAAAAATGAATCCAGGCAATGCCGATTTTCTAAAAAAAAACATGGAGATCTTTTGGGATATTAGGGAGCGTTCATTATTTATGCCGGGTGGGGGATTGTACCAAAACCCTGCTGTTTTGCTGTTTCTTGGGAGTGGCAAGAGAAATGATGACCCACCCCACCCTATGTAATCCTTTGTTATAATGACAGGAAAGATCGAGGGGCTTCAGACCTGTGAGATATCTCCAATTGCGCTCATGAGGTCTTCCTTGCCAGTGATAGCTCCCAGATTAAAATGTACAAGCACACTTGTTCCGAAGGTTTCCACTCCAACATGGGTTTTATCCTTTCCCACATCCATCAATCGAACCACATCTTGGACGAATTGTTTCTGACGCTCGAAGTCTGGACCCCAGATAGAACCACTCTCGTCCAGAACAAATACAATGTCGGCGGGGTTATTTCCACAACCTGTATATATAAAAACAATGAGACTTGATTTGATTATAAATAAACTTTGTTTTAATCTGAGAAAGAGTGACCGTCATCCGTCAAAAATACATGTTTCCTGGGAAAGGTCCGAATAAATTAATAAATATGAAGGTCTATAGATATACACCTAGTAATTAAATAAAATATATACAATATTAAATGTTAAATAGTAGATACTCTTTAATAAAATCGTCTGATATTGAATAAGATATTAGCAATATCAGAACAAGAACAAAATTAAATTGCCTTTATGTTCGATATCCGCCCAAGCCAATTTTCGCTCTTATTTTCAGTAGCTTATCTTAAGTGTTAAAAAACGCAAGGGTTTTTCTCCATCATAATATATATAAAATTTTACCTTTTTCAATGTCGGTATTGGAAAGTGAATCCCCAAGCAGCCGTTTGTAGAGCTCGATTCTATCCCTTATTGAACTTCCTTTTAACAGAAATTAAATTTGAGATAAGAAATCTCTCACGTGTTTTAAGTACAGTGCATAATTCTAGTCAGTTCGTTCGTAGTATCGAATCAATTATTCAATGTGATTTGGCTTTGTTCAATCAAATCGTTTAATTGATGTGAAAGGTATCATCTAATAACATGTATGCCTTGTTTGCTTAGGCATAACTCTATTGAATGGTTCGTGTGGGACATTCTGTTTTTGTGTAGTACAATATTTGTGCTGATTCAATTCCACATTCCATGTGCTACATTTGATTTATCATCTCATTAACGCCTTATAGTTATATTTGTCACAATTATTATATGCATAGACATTGCCATAATGCTACGGATACACTTGTATTATGATTTAGGGATTATGGATAGGATGATCGTCCAATTGCGGTATTTACCCGAAAGTGGAACCAGGCTTAGCAGACTGCACCATATCACATGCAAGGAAATTACTCTAGACTTTTATCTGTTATACTTTACATTATCAATCCTAGTCTATAACTATGCCTAACATTGTCACAGAGCAACGGCGGAACTAGATGTATTGATATTAATAATTAGAGTTGAATAAAAAACAACAAAAAATAATTAGAGTTGAATAGACACATAATTGTTAGGCTTTTACTATTTATTTGAGTAAATGAAAGGTAAAAAGGGTTGGCAGTGCTGAATATTGAAATGGGGGTGGGGGCGGGGTGGAGTTGGTCTATGTCACAATATGCATGAGTCTAGGAGCAATTGAATTATATCTAATCGTCAATTCATGTTAAGAATAATTCCAGGATTTGTTTTCAACATGACATTGATGTATTGACTTATGTGCACTATTATGCCTACTCCACCCAATCAAACAACACATCACGTATGGAATTTCAAACGAGATCCGGGCACAAAGGATTCAGGTTACCATGCCAACAGGATAGACGCGAGGAGCCGGCATTTATGATTTATTCAATTAGGTTTGTGTAAATAGTAGTATGTATACATAAACATAATATATTATCTATATATACTTGTGTATATATAATGCCTGTGTCATGTTATCCTTTGTGAAAAGGTTTTGGAAAAAGCTTTCAGATAACCGATTCATCCTGTCCATTCTAACGTGCTTAACACTAGTTTAGTTCAATTCTCAAGACATACAAAAGAGAATCCTCGAGGGGAGGAGGGGGCAATAACCTATGCACAAAAATCGCGCGCCACAAAGAAATTGTTCAGTGAGAGCTGTGTACGTCGGGAGGAGGAATTGGCAGACACCTAGCTTGGTTTAATTAAAGTCAAGATTTGTTTTTCCTATCCGAAAAAACATAATTATTGTGGTGCATGAATTGCTAAACAGTCTAGGCTCAAAATTGATAGAGTTCTTCCCAACTGACGGAACCAAACCGCAAAATGCCATTATAATCCAATCGGATTGCCTACTCCAGGGCTAGGAAATCCATTAGCGCAATAGGTGTCAAATCACTGACATATCATTCTTATCTGATCTGAGAGTCTTTGAATCTAGACTGTAAATGGATTGACAGGATTCTTAGAAAGGCATCTTAGGATTCTTAGCTATATCCTAAACTTGTGTTCCTTACATTCCCCGCTGCATGGATCGGTCCGACCTAAGACTCTACGTTTGGACTTCCGGTCGATCCTTAGAAGAGAACAGTGTGCTCGGGACTCGCTCCCATCTCTAATCCGTTCTTTTTCAGGAAAACACCAGTAACAACCCAGGAAAATCTTCGAGTAATTACATATCCATATAGAGATCCACCAGGAAAGCTAAATTGGACTGATAACGAAGTATCTGAGGAAATACCAACGTTTTCGGAACGACCACGCTTAGTGAAGAGCAGGCAGCCATTCGGACCTCCTGCCTCCCTAACATCGCTCAGTCGCCGCACTAAAGGAGCAGACATATAAAGGTGAATTCAAAGTCCAAGAGCAGCTCATGAATTATATTCAACAAGCAATACCAGCAAAAGTGAACTCCATCTCAAGGATTAACTGTGTCATCGTGTATTAACTAGCAAATTCTTCTTCTCAACTTTCCCGCCCTGGAGGAAAAATGGCGGCGTGGGCATAACGAACCCGTGTATAACCTCGCATATACCAACCCCACGTGGGTAACGAAATCGGTGCTCTGTGACTAAAAACATCTTCAAACCACAGTGAGTAAACGGGAATGTAATGAAAAATACCCCAAAAAAATAACTACATGTGTTCTTAATTGTATGTGAAACTCTGAGTAACTGTCTTCAACCGCTTCTCGCGCTTGACAAGAGCTGCGGTATAATCTAGACCCCTAGAGCCACGTGACCTATACTACGTAGCGTCAGTGCTATTCAGCATCTCGCTACGCCAACTACTTACTCCAGCTACTAATGGTATTTGCGAAGACTTTCAAATAGTACAAGTGCATAAACATTGGGTAAAAACACCCTCCTTGGTAGAAATTAGTGTTTGTGACAATTTAAAGACCCAAATTCGCATCAAAACATTGCAGCATCGTACGTACAAGTCCCAACCGGAAGCTTGTACACGCCATTTTGAAAAGGCAAAACACAAATCTCTAACACTGTGACAACCAACCTGATCTTGTGACTAACCGATACAACGGAGGTTCCCGCCTCTGTCATGTCGCATATCTCTCCCTCTACCCCGAAACGGAAAGACAGAGACAGTGAAGACTTGCCTGAACCTAAGCAGAATAAAGCGCTAAGAATCGACGATAAAACCATTGCAATGAAGGATAACATAATCAATTCCTCTTCACAAAATAACATGCCCGTGGCACCTGAGTCCAACACAATAGGTGAGAATGAAAAGAACGCACCCCCCAAAATCGTGAAAGCTGAAAGGGGGCTCAAACAACTCGTTCAAGGCATGATCACTGAGCGAGCAGAAACAAACAGAAAAGCTGATGAGAGCTTCGCGGAGTTATTCAAAAGGATCGAGGACCTGGAGAATTTAAGTCAAGAAGTTGACCAAAATTCTCGCGAGGTTCAAGGCCTGAAGGAAGATAACATCCACAGAGATGCCGATATAGATGACATTAAAGAAAGATTAAGACATCAGGAAGAAGAAATGGCAGCGATCAGAGAAGCCAGGTCTGAAACTGTAGCGAGAGATACGGATTATATGGACCAAGAGTGGCGAGAAAGAGAGAGAGATAGAGTTCTAATCGAAAGAGAAACACAGAAATTAGAGAGAAACCTCCTATTCCTGGGGTTAAAATCAACAGTGAACGATACCCCCGCTGTATTAGAAGAAAAAGCGCTGCATGTAATTGAGGACTGCCTGGGGTTATCAGATATAAAAGTAGTGCGAGTCACAAGAGTTAGCTGGAAACCGGACGGCCCCCTCAAAGTTGAGTTCGAGTCCCTAGAAAAAGCCACTAGGGTTCACCTGGTAAAGTCTAGACTCAAGCAATATAACTCCGCCGGGAAAGATGGCCTCAACATGGCAATCAGAAGAGACACTCCCTTAATTGTAAGGCAACGACTTGCAAGAGTTCGCACCATCATAGCCGCCGCTACCCACCCAGAGAACAACTACACTGCGGAAAACTATGGTCAAAACGTTAAAATCAACGGGATTTTCTATAGACATGACCAACTAAACGCTGTACCGCAAGAATTACTCCTCTCCTCCCTCACAAAGAGACAAGATGAGCACACGATGGTTTTCTTTACTGCTGAAAACCCCCTATCAAACCACTACAGAGCCCCCTTCACACTTGAAAGCCATCAATTCGAAAATGTCGAACAGTGCCTGTACTATAGTAAAGCAAAAATTGTGGGAGACCCAGAAAAACCCATCATCGCCCTAAACACCAAAGATCCCGCAGCCTGCAAACGTTTCATGTCAGCCATAACTGATGTGAACGGGGTGTGGGCCCAGCATCGTGAAGAAGTAGTTCTCAAAGCCGTCAGAGCTAAAGTTCGTCATCATGAATCAATTAGAGACTTTCTAATATTCACTGGAGACAGACAAATCGGTGAGGCTTCGCCGACAGATAGAGTATGGGGCATTGGAAAAGGCCTAACTGACCCCGAAGTCCTCGACTCCTCCAAGTGGCCGGCTAAAGGAAACCTCCTTGGCCGAACCTGGATGAAAGTGAGAGCCGAGGTCATGAAAAAGATGAACATTGACACTAAACCTGTCAAGAACGCAGATGACATGACCCAAGCTCCCGTCCAACAGCAACCCATAACCCCACAAGATCCAGCCCCCGACACCCCCGCTGCAACTGGCCCAGTTGAAGACATGGACATTGCTGCTCCATAAATGGACTATGTCTTGAAGATTAAAGATATCGTGGTTATAAAATGTGAACAATGTATCCCAATCCATCTTATGAAAAACAGAACCCAACTAAGTTTACCTCTCTAAATGTAAATGGATTAAATAACGTTGAGAAAAGGAAAATAATTTTCAATCAGTTCTCTAACAATTCCGATACAATAATAGGGTTACAAGAGTCGCACTCAACTGTGAACAAAGAAAGAGTGTGGAATACACAATGGCCTGGAAAAATTTTCTATGCCCACGGCACCTCAGCTTCTCGAGGTGTCCTCTTGCTTATTAGTAAAGATCTAATGCATAAAGTAATTTGCTCTGGTGCGGATACTAACGGTAGATGGCAATATGTTATCCTACAAATCGAAAAAAGAAATATTTGTATTTTTAATGTATACGCCCCTACGGCAGATAAACCGAAAGAGCAAACTGAGCTCTTAAGACGCCTAGACGAATGTATTGACGAATTAGAATATGACCAGCTAGTAATAATGGGAGACTTTAACGCAGATATAACATCCAAAAGTTCCTCTATGTCAAGCAAAGAGTTATTGAATTATATTGATAAAAGAGATATGTGTGATGCAGTTGCTGTCAAAAATTTAGAACCCCCTCCGTTTACTTGGGCTAAACTCGAACTTCGCTCTAGAATTGATTATATACTGGTATCCAACAATATGGTGAATAATGTAATGTCATGTGATACTGTCACTAACTCCCATACTGATCACAGAGAAGTCCACGCGGAAATACATATTGGGTCAATCCCTCGAGGTAAAGGGTATTGGAAATTCAATACCCAGCTGTTACACGACGATTTCTTTAATATCGAAGTAGAAAAAATCTGCCTTGAATCTTTAGACAACTCCTTAAACCCTAAACTCCGCTGGGAATTTCTCAAGATGAAAGTAAGGGAATTAGCCATCCAAACATGTGCACAGAGGAACAGATCTAGAAAGAAAGTGCTAGAAAATCAAAAAACCAGGTTACAAATATTAGACAAAAAAAGAAGATTAAATATTAATGAAGTCGAAGAAAGAAACACTCTGATCCACGAAATCCGCGAGTTTGAATTAAACAAAGCGGAGGGAGCCCTGGTCAGGTCCAGGGCAAAATGGGTTGTGGAAGGGGAAAAACCATCTAAATACTTTTGCGCCCTAGAAAAATACAAAGCGGAAAAACGAACCATAACTATGTTGAATATAAATGGTACGCTATCGTCGAACCCCAAAGATATCTTAGAAGAAGGGAAATCCTTCTATGAAAAGTTGTATACAGAAGAAATATTAGAGGAAGATGTAGCTCATGAGTTTGTTAAACGTGACCATACTCCACAACTTGGTGATGAGGAAAATGAATATTTGTGTAGAGCGTTTACAGAATCTGAGATCGAAAATGTCATAAAATTAATGAAGAAAAACAAATCGCCCGGGTGTGACGGCTTTACAGCCGAGTTTTATCAACACTTTTGGTATGCATTAAGAGGCCTTTTCATGGCAATGTTTGAGTGGTGTCTAATAGAAGGTCAGATGACGGAGAACCAAAAAAGAGGTATCATAAGTATTATTCCAAAAAAAGATGCCGATTTAACCTTTATTAAAAACTGGAGGCCCATCACGCTTCTCAATGTAGACTACAAAATCATCTCCAAGACCCTGTCTAATAGACTTTCTTCCTTTTTACCCAATATTATCAAAGAAGACCAATTTGGGTTTGTTAAGGGCAGGAATATAAGTACTGCTGTTCGTCAAATCGACGACATCATTTCTTATTTAGAAACATCCAAAAATCAAGGGCTGGTAACATCCCTTGATTTCGTGAAAGCTTATGATTCTATTGGATGGAGCTTTCTGAGGAAAGCATTAGAATCTCACAACATCCATCCTGATTTTATTTCTTGGATTGAAACCCTCCTTTTCGATTCGAAAGCCACTTTCTGTAATAATGGCACTTCTTCTAACTGGTTCCAAGTAAGAAGAGGTATGAAACAAGGCGACCCAATGTCGTCTTTAATGTTCACCATTGTAGTCGAAAAGTTAGCCGAGCAAATAAGAAGAAATGAATTTTCTAAAGGTATCCCCTTACAAGACCATGATGCCCGCCTTGTACAATTTGCAGATGATATTACTATTTTCTCCCGTGATGAATTTTCCTTGGTGTCTACTCTTAAAATCATTGATCGGTTTGCAACCGCATCGGGCTTAACACTAAACCCATCCAAATCGAAAGGTTTTAACATTGGTGATATTAAACTGACAAACAGAAATGTACTCATGATAGACTGGACCCATCGCATGAAGGTCTTAGGTATTAATTTATTGTACCCTCGGAACACGAAAGAAATGTATAAAGTAAACAGTGAAGAGTTAATTTGCAAGGTGAATTCAACCATAAATGAATGGAACAACAGATTTCTCACTATTAAAGGGAGAATCTTGATATGTAATGTCTTCCTCCTACCGATATTCCAACACACAATGTCGTGTATATCGTTTGAACTCCCTCTCTTAAAGGAAATCAACACGATTATGATGAATTTTGTTTGGAAGAACAAAGGCCCAAAAATTAGCCAAGAGTTTCTCGCACAAAAGCATGAGAATGGCGGCCTTAATCTTAGAGTTATCCATGACATATATGAAACAAATAGAATTATGTGGGTTCAGAAACTCCTAGCAGGTTCTCGTTCTAACTGGTTTAAAGCGCTGGAAACTTTCCACAACAGAAACGTTGAAGATATTTTATTGTGCCGATATAAACCATCAACCCACTTGAATGATTTCTATAAGGACATATTTAAAATATGGAACAGGTATTACTACAGATGCAAACCTGAAAACATTAATGAAATCTTAAAAGAAAGAATCTGGTTGAATAGACTTGTCAAAGACAAGAGCCGTATGTTAAACTGGGAGTTATGGAGGAACACATTTCCTTCGTTTCAGACTCTTAGTATTGTATCGCCAAGATGGCAGGCTAGTCTCTGAATAAAAAGTTGTCGCAAAAACAAAAAAAAAGACTCTACGTTTTAAAAAATAGCTTTTTATACATCAAACTATGTGTAACTAAGCTGTTTCTGTATAAAAAAGGAAGGAAACAAATCCTTAAGACTGTTGCTAGTGTGGAGAAGACCCGTGTTGTGCAAGAACTACCAGTGGTTCAAAGGTTCAATTAAGAGGCAGTTTATGAACAAATGGTGAAGGAACAGTCGGATTTTAAAAGGTGAAAGGCTTCGATCGCTTCCAGTGTACGAACTGTGAATTAAAACTGAAATGAGCCAAGATGATAACTGATAATGGGAAGTACATCAATGAAGTCCCGCATCTACTCAAACGAAGCAATTTATGAATGAAAATACAGGTTAAGAAAATAGATATTTGTTTTAGGTTACCCTTTCGGTCTCTCATTCAATATCAAACATGTTAACTAACGTGTTGGTTCCGCGCAATTCATACAATATTCTAGGCGCCTGAAACCAACGTGTTATCTAACTGATTTATCAGATATGCCTTTAATGATCTAAAATATTACATTTTAAAGCCATTTTGTGGACTTTTCCCAAAATGCTTTCGGCGCATTAGGTGACGGGGTTGCGGATACATACTATATTATGGAAGACCTTTTACCCATCAACCGATGTCAAATGTCCGAATCGGATGCCGAAATCCGATGCCCGAACCGAACCCGGAACCCATACCGAACCCTGTATGACAATATGCCATTATAAAGCATAGCAAACAACTCTCACCGAAAAGAAACAAGTCGGAAAAATTGTCTTTTTTTCGGCCTCATTTCGGCCTCGGTTCGGTAATCACCGACCTTTATAATTTGCCGAATGATCCGATACCCGAACCGAGCCGAACCGATATTTAATAAATTCGGGAGAAATTCGGTAAAATCTCTTTTTTATTCGGACTAACTTCGGACTAAATTCGGACGTCACATATTGGGCCACTGTGTCGCCATTTCCCAACGGATTGGAATACTTTAAAAAGCTCTGTAATGCTGACATGTTCCCGGTTCGTTTGGTATACAATACAAGTTCATAGTCTTAATTAACTTGCCTGTACAGACGTTAATTTATAATTTAATATATTTTTTCATATTGTAAAATATTCACCTTATATAATACATTACTAGCAACGATTGCCAAATGAGGTACAGATAATGATTCAATAATTATATCATTTTAGGACAGTCAAATAGATATGTTCAGGTATTTAATACATTTTAAATTTTGGAAAAGGCTCAAATAGTTTTCGAGTAATGAGCATAAGTATTCGGACATAATTTTAGACATTATTTAGCTGCTGCCATTAGCATTACCATTACTGAATGGTTATTTTGCTGTAACTTTTCTTCTAGTTGGAATATTTTCACAAACTAAAGAGTGTTATGACCCTTATATAAAGACTTATCAGGTACACACATAATTACAAATATTACCATTGACTATAATTTTAGACATTATTTAGGCAAATTAGTTATACCTGAGTATAATGAGTAATGAGCGGCACTATGTGTAGAAAGACACAGAGAGAGAGAGGAAAACAGAGACTTGTTATGTATATATGTGTTATGTATACTGTATGTTATGTATACTGTATAATTATTATGTATACTATAATATTATGTTAGTTATATATGGTATGCGGTATATACATGTATGTATGGATGATATATTGTATGTATATTATGGTGTATGTGGCCAATTCCACCAATTTGACAACATTTGGTCTCCTACTGTCATAATCATTTTATATCATTTTCTGAGTCAGGTGTGTATGTCAGGTATGTCAGGTATGTATGTATGTATGTATGTATGTATGTATGTATGTATGTATATATAAGTATGTATGTGTATGTATGTATGTATGTATATGTATGTTATATAAGCATAAAAGATTGCCGAATGCCGAGTTTTCCGAATTTCGGCCGAATTCGGCCGAGTTTCGGCCAAAACTCAGAGTTTTGGCCGAATTGATCCAATTCAGATAACTGAAGTTCGGTATATGGGTAAATTATGGAAGACCTTTTACCCATCAACCGATGTCAAATATCCGAATCGGATGCCGAAATCGGATGCCCGAACCAAACCGAACCGAACCCCAAACCCATACCGAACCCCGTATTATAATTGCCATTATAAAGCATAGCAAACAACTCTCACCGAAAAGAAACAATTCGGAAAAATTGTCTTTTTTTCGGCCTCATTTCGGCCTCGGTTCGGTAATCACCGACCTTTATAATTTGCTGAATGATCCGATATCCGAACCGAGCCGAACCGATATTTAATAAATTCGGGAGAAATTCGGTAAAATCTCTCTTTTATTCGGCCGAATTCGGCCGAATTTAGTCCGAATTCGGACTAACTTCGGACTAAATTCGGACTTCACATATTCGGCCACTGTGTCGCCATTTCCCAACGGATTGGAATACTTTAAAAAGCTCTGTAATGCTGACATGTTCCCGGTTCGTTTGGTATACAATACAAGTTCATAGCCTTAATTAACCTGCCTGTACAGACGTTAATTAATAATTTAATATATATTTTCATATTGTAAAATATTCACCTTATATAATACCTTACTAGCAACGATTGCCAAATGAGGTACAGATAATGATTCAATAATTATATGATTTTAGGACAGTCAAATAGATATGTTCAGGTATTTAATACATTTTAAATTTTGGAAAAGGCTCAAATAGTTGTCGAGTAATGAGCATAAGTATTCCGACATAATTTTAGACATTATTTAGGCGAATTAGTTTTGTTTTTTTTAATAAATTTTATTGGATCCAGTTATATAGTATACTGTTTTGCTTATAAGGTATTGAACTGATTTATTTTGCTTAGAAATGACTCGGTGAAATATAACTCTATGCAATAGAAGATCCATTAACTTCTTTAAAATGTGAGATTAATTGGGTAAATGGATATAATTATTATATGACGCTCAAGAAAGAGCTCGATTGTAATATTAAAGTAATGGTAAATCTTAAGAGTAGAGTAATTAAAATTGTAAGCTTTATGTTTTGTACTTGGCAAATGAGAATATTTAACTGTAGGTGGCGTGTCTCTTTCACAAATTAATAAATTGACTACAATTTTAGACATTATTAAGCAAATTAGTTATACCTGAGTATAATGAGTAATGAGCGGCGCTATGTCTTAATTTAATGTAAATGGCCTTTCAAATGAAGTGGAAAAAAAAATGTGTAGAGAGGCAGAGAGAGAGAGAGAGAGAGAAGAAAACAGAGACTTGTTACATATATATATGTGTTATGTATACTGTATGTTATGTATACTGTATGTTATGTATACTATATACTGTATGTTATATATATTATATATACTGTATACTGTATAATTATTATGTATACTATATGTTATAGTTATATGGTATGCGGTATATATACATGTATGTATGGATGCTATGTACATATTGTAATGGTGTATGTATATCATTTATGCATATCTTTATGTGTATCTTTATGTATATATATGTTATGTATGTATGTAGGTTATATAAGCATAATGTAGGTTATATAAGCATAAAAGATTGCCGAATGCCGAGTTTTCCGAATTTCGGCCAAAACTCGGCCAAAACTCGGCCAAAACTCGGCCGGGTTTTGGCCGGGTTTTGGCCGGGTTTTGGCCGAGTTTTGGCCGAATTGATCCAATTCGGATAACCGAAGTTCGGTATATGGGTAAATGGTCTTCCATACTATATACCAATGCAACGTACCCCACTCTGGATACGTTGCACATGATGCGCATTCCACTTGAAAGGTGCGATAAAAGGGGTGCACTAAAAATATTCGAGTTGTTTTTCTATAAGCTTTTAGACACTTTATGACGATTTAAAACGAAAAACAAAGGTTTATATTTCAATATTCATCTATGCTAGGGGCATATGATAAATAGTGAATGGGACTCGGTCCTAGTAAATGAATATTTATTGGACTCGATTGCTGCGCGATCTCGTCCAATGAATCGTCAATTACTAGCACCAAGTTCCATTCTCTCTATATATTAAACTAAAATGTTTCGGTGTTTTATCAAAGTATTGGCAAACTGAGATAGTTATGCCACGAGGGATTAAGCATATCTGAAACAATTGTGAGCTCTTTATTTTAGCTCTATGTATCATGCATCCTAAGCAAGCATTATCAATTGAATGTTTATAAAAATAGCATACTATTCCTCGGATGTCAAGCAGAGCTAAGCAGAGAGGGTTGTGAAATCTGAATCATTATAGTAAGAGGACTTACCTTGGGTAGAGTGTATCACCTGTTCACAAAAAGGATGAATTTGTCTATATATATAACATATTTTCGGTATTTTCCATACCTCAGTTCTAAAAAAACACCATTTGAATGTCCTGACTACGCAGTTGGTTACAGTAATCCCTGTTATTTGAGGTAAACCAACGTACTCCTATAGGTTCACTGTAGGATCGTTGGGTAAACCTCAAACAATTCAAAATAAAACATGAAAACACATTCTGCATATTTATAGATAGTTAAAAGCGAACGCTACTTGTACATTGAAGGATCATTTTGGGGAAAATGAATTTAGCAATTTAACCGTGAGACAAAGTGGGAATAACAATATTTCTTCCCAATTATAAATGTATACATGTATCCCACATTATCTTGAATACAACTGACAAAATAGAGAATTAGAAACGAGACTTTATTATTCAGCTGAGAATGCAACTTTGGGGAAAATTATTCCCTTAAAGAATTACACAGCATCGGAATCGGATTTGTCGATAATAGAAAGAGTATTGAATAACTTACCACAAATAGGAGTAATACACCCCAAGTGTATAGAATCCTATGAAGCATGTTGATGTATGGTTCTTAAACCGTTCTATGTAAAAAATTATATTATCAGAAGTAGGTGCCCCAGGGACTGATGGTGCGTCTCTGACGAATTCCGCTCAGGCGTTCAAATAAATACTCGGATGACCCCCTAAACTCCATCTCCCCCTCCCCCATCCAGCCTCTGCACCAACTCTGTAATACATGTATGTGAAATAGCCCGGCGGATAAAAGCCGAACGGATGGCGGGGGAGGGGGGGGGGGGTCGTTCCGGAAACGACGACATTCTCCATGGTTAGATATCAGTAATGTACATAATTTCAGTAGACACATCGAAAAAGCTCAAATTATTTAGAGATTATTTTTTTTAAACAATAAATATATATACAAATTCAACTCCAATTAAAGGCAAAGAAGACCAGAAAAGTCTAATAGAGATCTTTCGGTTTAAACAATACTGGACAGTTCTTATAAGAAATGTATTATGTATAGGGTAAGTGGGTCCCTATACAACCGCCAATCCCCCTCCCCCGGCTTCTTAAAAATAGTATGTGTTCGGTCCAGAGCAATATACTCTAGCACTGGTGGGTCCTTTGGGGACCCCTTTGTCAGTTATACCATAATGATTCCGGCACGAACGAATAAATAAGGGTCTGTATATGTTATAATATGAAACGTGCCACAAACTCTATCCTAACAATTATTTCATAATGGCCTAAGTAATGGCCAGTAAAATAATACAGAACAATTTCGGCGCCATTTAGCTAAAGGTTCAGGGTTAGTACGGTTCAGAGTATTATACTGTTGTTCTCTACAGGGCCCAAGCAGGAAACGTTTCAAATGTAATCTGTGATAAATTTGTGTAAACTTGGAAATTTAGGCCCATGGAAGGACAGCGAACCATTTAGTGTCGAACGTAATGCTTTACCTTTATTTTCTTTATAGGTCTGTTTATTTATTTATGCCTAAGGAAGTCACTAATCGTTGCAGGATCCCCTTACTAGGGATGGCGATTGTCTGAATAATGGGTGGCAAAATCGTATACTTTTTGTAGTCACTATATTATCTGCTGCGAGATGGTCTCCTGATAATGTCTTTGGGGCATCACAAACTATGCAAACATCTTATACTTCTAAAAACGTATAAATATTTAAGAGAATTCGATTCTGCTATTATAATCTTTTACCTAAATATATAAGGGGAAGTACACCTTTCAGTTGTTCTTTAATGAAACCGTTCTATCTTGCAACCAGACTGTCTGCAACAACACATAATTGAAAATGCGCTTCAGAATGTATATTGGGTCTTTTTTCGAGTCTCCCTATGCATCATAGTTTACTATGGCAAATTCCCGGAAACTAAGTCCAATAACTGGCAAAGCATTATGATAAACATACAGGCAGGAATAATATCTAAATATTCGGTCGCCACAAACTATATCCTGCCCTATTAACCAAACAATATTGATAATGGGCTGATATGTAAAGGATATAATTATGTGAGACTTACATAAAATTCAAGGAGGCCACAATCTCCACGAATTACTCTTGATGATTTCCGTGCCCCCTCTTCACCTCAAAATTATATGTATCATCAGGGCCTCAATAATAGGGAGGAGTTATGTATAAATTGTTGACCTAATTTATTGACCTGTCTAATGGGCTCTTCGTTTTCGTTTTCTGGAGCCTCTACTCGCATTTTATTAACATCATACATAGTTCAATATCTCATTTAAATGAAGGTTAGAAATCTTAGTATTATATACTTGATCTCTCACATACATATATGGTCGATTCTAATGAACTGTCCGCTTTGGGTGTTTTGGGGGGTCAAATTTAAGAATGGATTGATATTCTAATCCTGTGTGCATGTTGAACTAGACACTCTGAGCTATTATTACTGAAAGTTGGGAACACTAATCTCTAAAACTCAGCCTGTGGTGCATACTTAAAAATTAAAGTAGCTTGTACCTGTCACCGTGATTATGCACTGTATGCAATTTTGGGTTTGATGGTTTAGAATCTATTTGAAACAATATTTCTGTAGTGTCTCGTTATTTCCTCGTACCCTAGTGGCTATGGAACTAGTGCAAATAACAACACAACCAGGTTCTAACGGTCCTCGCCAGCCAAGTCCTTTATTATACCAAACACACCTGCCGCGGTTGGAGCTCGGAGAGCCTCTGCCAACCCTTACAACTTGTGGCAGTAAGATATATGAATGCAAAGCATCTCAATAGTAAAAGGTGTCTATATGGACATGCAGAACAGTACAAGAGCAAAACATAAAAATAAGTCATAAATGCATATAAGTAGGTAATTACGACCTCTGTCGGAACATATAAGAACCATAGCCCTTGGCCTCTCGTCCGGAGCCTAAAGGGAGAGCATCTGGAAAACCCGGAACATGGTACCGGACAGAGTCAGAACCAGCCTGACTCCCGCCGGCACCACAATGCCCCCCTCCCTCTTTATTTTTGGAGGTTGGCAACCGTACCAGACCCAAGCGGCTGGACAATAAGGTTGCCTAAAACACATCGGTTTCAGCAACAAAAGTTGGAAATGAAGGAAGAAGTAGGAATAACATAGAAATACATATTCAATGCAAATAATGATCAAATAATACAACTCATCTGAACAGCATCAATACGAGTAGAAATGTTCTTGGTTTTAACTAGTAAATCTTCTTAGTCTGGAACACACACTTCTATACTGGCACTATCACAGGCTAGTTTTACGATCCCAAGTGTCCAATATAAGTCCAGCCAACTAGTTATATTGCTCACCAAATCATTTTGTTCCTACTAAAACCAACTCTTGGAATGTATTGTTTGTGAAAACACAGTATAACAAGCTTACTTCTCACAGTGGTAAATGAACTTTTTGAAGAGGTAAGTCCAACTTTTTGAAGAGGTAAGTCCAACTTTTTGAAGAGGTAAGTCCAACTTTTTGAAGAGGTAAAAAAAATTATAACTGCCCCAGACAGCATACTCTTGCACATAAAACATAAGGACGAAGGAACTTCATCCTTCCCCACGGCTGACGAGGCTTCTCCAGATCTGCCTCCGTCCGGGTTGTCAATCGGCGTAGTCAGTCGCTGGGATACTGACGCTCCCACGCTGCAGTCTCACCCACCGGTTTCGTACAAACCCAGCCGTACACTTCCATTGCACTATCGGTTTTTACTTCTTTTCCTTACCAGACACTCTGCCTAGAAGTCTCCCACCTCATCGTCACTCAAGTTCCCTGTTTTCAACAGCCGGTCTTCCTCTGCCTTTGAAATGGGAGGCACCATCACATTCGCGGGGTCTGGGGGACCCTCCGCGTCCGCGTCCGTGTTTGTTAAGTCTACAAACGCAAAATCCAGGTCGATGTCCCCATCATCCGGCAACGGAACATCCTTTGCCTCTTCCAACAAATCTTTTTGCTCATCCAACCGGGCACCCAGGTCCACAGAGCAAGGGACCACTCCTAGAGCTGCCAGAGGGGAATTCTTCCACCTCTGCCTGAGCTCCACTGTCCTTTTTGCGGCCGTTCTCGGTGTCACTGGTGTCACACCTCCTACCCCGGCTGCCACCGGACGCTTGGACACCGGACTCCTCAACACTAGAGTCCTCATATGCTGCTCCGGGGCTGGGCTACTAGGTAGGGAGACAGGTTCATAAACCGGCCTCACCATTGTAGTCTCCATTTGTTCTACGGGAGCTACCCTTTCCTCCTGTTTTAACTCCCTTTCCTTAACACGTACCGGGGTCAACGGTTTTGTTGGCATCACTGGCCCTGGTGGTATTTCCAGACCGCTATCATCCAGGTAACTTCTCCTAGGTCTGGGGGGATTCCGGGTCGCCCCATGCCCTTCCAGTGGCGAGAGCATCCCCGGAGGCCCCTCCATAAGAGATGGCCCCCAGGCTTCCGCAGTAGGTGTCCGGCCCGGAGTGGGATACATTCCCGGGGGCATCACCATCTGCTGCCTGGGCACTATAGCCGTCTCAAATGCAGCCTTTATCGTCTGGCATATCTCCTCTTTCATACAGTCCAGATTAGCTCTTTGCCTTTCCACCTCCTTTTTCCTTGCGTCCGACTCCTCCTCCTCCCTCTGGTCAGACCGTTTCCTTTTCGGCGACGGAGCCCCGTTCCTGGCTTGTTGTAACCTAAATTCCAAGTCCAGGATCAGGTCCCGATTCGTCTGATCCTTTTGCTGGAAGAACTCCAGTTGGTTTTTCAGTTCATTAACCCGGGCCTCCAGTCCGGGCACCCGAGCCGCTGTGTCTCGCACATACCCGAGATCACCGAACAACATGAGAGCTGCCCCCACATTGTTCCGTACAGCGTCCATTGCCACAATCATGCATGCTCCGTGTTCTGTATTCCTTGTTTCATAGCACCATCGATCATATCCACTGCACGGGCTACTTCCTGCTCCGGAGGTAGTCCAGGTGCACCCTGACCTATGTGTACATCCGGGTCATTTTCCACTGGGTCGGCCACTGGCTCAACCGTTGCCGCGACCACCTCCTGCGGAGCCACAGCAGTTGACAGTTACTCCATTGTCAACTCTGCCATGACAGCATCGTGGACGCGGCAGTCCGGGCAGTCCTCTCTAGGGCATTTCCTTACAGGTAAGCGAGACAACGCTTCCGCGTTAATATGCTGTTTCCCCGGGCGGTGCACCACCTGTGATTCCTGTATACCATAATGCTGCAAGGTAGTTAACCACCAAGCCAGCATGTTGGTAGGATCCTTAAAATGCATTAGCCACCTGAGGGATGCATGGTCCGTCCGCAACGTGAAGTCCGCTTGTCCGATTATGTAATGCTGAAACTTTTCCCTTTTGGTTGCACAGTAGTTCCGCTGTGGCCGGGTTAGGGTGTTGCTAGCGTAACTCAGCACCACTTCCTTACCGCTCTGAAGCTGAGATAATACCCCAGCCATACCGAATCCACTGGCATCCGTGTCTAAAATAATTGTGCCGACCGGTTGAGGGTATCCTAGAACTGGTGCCCTAGTCAACAAGTCTTTCAACCGATCAAACGCGGTCCTGCACGCCT
Organism: Sthenelais limicola; assembly: GCA_942159475.1. NCBI lineage: Eukaryota > Metazoa > Annelida > Polychaeta > Phyllodocida > Sigalionidae > Sthenelais > Sthenelais limicola. Next base: position 58,217,724 of record OW804098.1, read on the forward strand.
CATCAAAGACAACTGTCCGGCTACTCGTTTGATCCCCTCCGACCACTAAATTCTGGATCGGTTCTGCTACCTCCGCAAAGTCCGGCATGAACTCGCGGTAATATGATGCGAACCCCAAAAACTGCCACACCTCCTTGACCGTCTGCGGTGTTGGCCAAGACTGTACTTTTCTTATCTTTTCCGGGTCTGGACACACCCCGGCCTCGGACACAATCCGGCCCAGATATTGAACCTGTGACTTAAACAATTCGCATTTTTTAGGCTTCAGCTTCAAACCGTAATCCCGAAGGCGGTTAAGAACCAATTCCAAATTTCCCATGGTCTTCTCGAACGTTGGTCCGAAGATAATTACGTCGTCCAGGTAAACCAAGCAACACTTCCAACGTAGCCCCTGGAGCATCTGCTCCATCATTCTTTCGAAGGTGGCCGGAGCATTGCACAACCCAAAAGGCATAACTCGGTACTGGAACAACCCCAGGGTAGACACAAAAGCTGTCTTTTCCTTGCTTTGCTCGTCCAGGGCTATCTGCCAGTACCCACTCTCCAAGTCCAACGCAATAAACCATTTATTTCCTCCCAACGCTTCCAAACATTCATCGATCTGGGGAAGCGGAAAGGAATCCTTTTTCGTGACTTAATTCAGCGGCCGGTAATCGGAACAAAATCGATCCGTTCCATCCTTCTTGCCTACAATCACTATTCCCGCTCCCCAGGGGCTAATGCTGGGCTCTATTACTCCCCTTTCAAGCATCTCCTTAATCTGTCTTTCAGCCGATTCCCGCTTCGCATGAGGCAGACGCCTATACCCCGTTTTAATCGGAACCGCATCCCCAGTATCAATGCTATGCAGGACCTTTGTTGTCTGTCCCAGCATCTCGCCTGGCAACCGGAAACACTCCTTATAATTCCGTAATAGCTGCAGGAGGTCAGAACGTTGGACCGCTACCTCCAAGTCTGACTCCCTTACTAACTTTTCCAATGGGCAAACTTCACTCGGGGGCATCGGCACCTCCAGCTCCAATAAGTCCATGTCCACGATTGAAGAACTATTCTCCTCCCAGGTTTGCCCGGCGGTCAGACATAAAATGAGAGGAGCTCCAGTCCCAGGTAGCAAGAAACGTTTAACTAACGTTGGCTAACGTTTGTTTAAGGTGGATATAGCTAACGTTTCGAAATAAAGTCATATTATCGTTTTTTCAACGATAGTTTTCAAACTGCTTTTATCCCAACGTTTGTCTAACCTCAAGGTAACGCCAGAAGATTTAACGTTTTTTCAAAACATTAAGAAAACATTAATAATACATGCATAAATGAACCCATTATCACGGACGTTGAATTAACATCTGGATTATTAACGTTTTTCCATAGACATTAAATGTATGTAAAATAAACATTGGCAGAATGCACATCTTTCCTCAAAACGTTGTATTAACATCATGAAATTCAACGCAATAAGCCAGACGTTTGATTAAAGTCTAAAATATTAACGTCTTTCCACAAACATTAAATGTCTGTTAAATAAACGTTGGTAGAATAACCATCATTCCCCAAATGTTGTATCAACATTATGAATTTCACGCAAAAAGCCAGACGTTTCATTAACATCTGAATTATTAACGTTTTTTCGTAGACTTTAAAAGAATGTGAAATTAACATTCAGTAACCATATCCATGATGTCACATTCGAAAAACTTCCATGGTTTTCGCATTAACAACTGTAGGTCGTGGCCAACTTAAGAGGCAATTCATTTTACAAGATTTTCCCCCTTTCATACCTATTTCTGGGGTTATTTTGATTTGAAAAGATTTTATTTTGGCATATTACATCGTTAGAATGCTCTTTTTAGTGAAAACAGTTCTTAAATTCTTATAACATTTATAATACTTTGTCATATATAATAGAAATGGTTCATAATATAGAATAATACACAACATGGTTTTACAGTAGCCATGGTGTGTAAACATACACAAAATATTATATTTAATAAAAACTATAAATCTGCTACTAGTTTCTCATACCATCATGAATAGGACGATATACTAAAGACAACTTGAAGATTAAACTACTCAGTGAGTGTTCTAAAGAACTAAAACTGTTCACTATCATTATAATCGGCCTGATCTCATCTTTTTGAATGTGATGCTACATATCTCAAAATCCATTTTTTGACTTGTGACTCATCTGCTGTAACACATCACAAATTGGTTTAAACTGGAATTCACTAGGCTTTATTATTTCTTTTACATTGTTTCTCTTTGATCCTATATAATTCAAAGTGTGATTTTTTAAATTGTTTCTTCAACATTAGTATTGTGCAGGTATTTTCCTTTCTTAGATTTTGGTCTGAGGTTAATTTGTATTCTTTGGTACTTCTCTTTGCTATCAATCCATCAATAAACAATTCATTTAAACAGCAAGAACAATACTATCATCAAGGTTTCATATCTATTACTTTCTTCGAGGCTACAGTCAAATCCTTACACTCCAATGTCCTTATATCTAGTGTCTCAGATATTGTTTCTCACATATTATGTTTTTTTTTCATATTATAATCATCCAGGTAGGGTTCCTTTTTGGGAACTGGGATTGGGATGTATTTTAGGTCTGGATTCGGGATTTGAAATGGCCTACAGGATTGGGGAAAGGGGTTCAGAGCCGAATTCATTGTAACAGTGGTAAATAGAAAAACCGGATTGCAAATAGAAAACCTGTGTGATTCGGAAAATGGGGCTTATGAAAAACAGAAAAGAGGATTCAAGGATGGGTATTCATACCCTAAATCATGGACTCACAAGCCATTAATAGTAAACTTTCTCATTACTGAAAGGATAAGAAAACCTTTTCCATGTTTTTGTTGCAATTCTTTAGACCCAAATCTCACGAATTGACCCGTTCTAAGAGTTCTCTCTACTAAATTTTACCTACTTCTTAACTTTTTGTAGCAAAGAACCCAACAAATTAATCTCCAATATAGTTTTTGTTAAATAATGTGTAGGTGGGTTGGTAAGGAAAGGAACATGAAGTAGAAAATTTTATTTTGACTGATGTTAACTCGAAGGACAGCTTTTAGACAAGGGGAATATCTAGTGATTCCAACACATGACAACATCGAAAAGTGTCCATAAGATGTACTAAGATGTGCCTGTGGTCCCTGCCTTTTCTTGCAAAGATATGTTCAAAGCATAAACACCTTTATTCAAAAGTCCATAGGCATTTCCAATGAATATTCCTTAAGAATACATCAGTTCAACTGATGTATTTGTATGGAACTGGGTATTTGTTGATGCATTCTTTCTTAATAAAATACCTAAATATAAGTGAACCAAATAATAAATAATTTGGTTAGGAATTTGTATTTTCCAGCCAGTATTTGAACGTGTATTCATCAGAAATGTGTATTCATGTGGATACTTTTCATAAGATTATAATTTACTGATCGAGGACTGACATCTTTCTTTAATATGGAATATAAAAAAAATAGACACATTATATGTGATCCATTTTAGAAAAATGAGTCATAAGTCGCAAAATATGAATTTGAGATATCACCATAGCTGAAAAGAGGCGATCGGGCTGATTCCAATGATAGTAAACATGAAGGACATTTAAGAAGTGTTTCTATATTTTATGTTTGATATTTTTATTTTTGAAAAAAAGAGTTTGCAATGTTTCTGGGTGGGTAATTAAGAGTAAAGTAACAAAATGTCCTCCATAGAAGGCCTTCAAAACGCAAGGATATATTTGATACAACCTCCCGAAATTTGTTTCATGGATTTATATGACTATAAGGGATAAACCCTCTAAAAATCAGAACATTTCAATGAACAAAACATGTACTATGAAATATATCAATTGTGCGACTTGTGACTCACTTTTCTATAACACATCACATATCAGTATTCACAGCTATCATATATATTCTATCAGTTTATACAAGAATTTGAATTCAAATCAGCCAAGAGAAAATTACTGCCAGTGGGTGATAATAAGTGAAGTCATTTTAAACATTGCTTTAGTTGTACTGAATGACTTAAGGCACTCATTGAACTAGGATGTAGCATTGTACTCACTCACTGGTTGGTTCTAGGAAATGGTAGGAACTGCAGACAAGTTTTAACCCCTTCACTCTACATAGACTTGCCCAAGGTCCTGATCTTAGTAATACGCATATGGGTAAGATTTTCAGAAAATGTACAATTGGCAGCTGTACACATTTAGTAACTTCTGCTAAATTAGGCTGCAATTTGGCCAATGCTAGGTAAATTTGAGTATATTCGGCATTGCATTGATTCTAGCTATCTGTTTGGTTAGGTTGAACTGTATTTTGAATTTATTTTCGTCTGAAATTTGGGTTATTTAAGAAGATTGGTGAAGGTGAATTGTACATTTTCTGGCGATTTCATATATGATGTTTATTTTAATCTTTTTCTTTTTTCATCTTCAAAAAGCAGAACATTGTTGCAAAAATATTTAGTCAAACATTATCCTAAACTTTTGCATCTCTTAATATCAAATTTTCTATGTTTTTGATACTTGTCCAAATAAATTGCTGTAATTTTTCCTTTGGATTGTAACGTTTGACATATGAAGAATATTAGTTGATAAATTGAAATGTGCTCAATCTGATTTACCGTAACCAGTTTCTAGACACTAATAATAATATTGATTATTTTGACCTTTTTTTTGTTCTCAAAATTAGAAACATCCCATTATGAGAAATTCAAGAAAAAAAACGATAGCTTAATTACTATAAAAGAGCAAATCATTTCATGTATAGATTGTAGATATTATAACCTTTACTATGTATAACCTTAAAAAGGGCATGATAATCTGGATGTATCTATTAAAGATAATTCATATTTGTAATTTTATGTAGTGTATTTTCTTGTTCTCTCATATTGTTGACAAGTTGATAAGTTGCTTGAAGCATATATAGGTAATCTTGAGTTTAACTTTCCATTGATCAGAATGTGAATATAGTTAGTTTCTTTAATAAAATGAGCTAACAGGCTCCTAAAATAAATAATCTTTGAGACACATGTCAAGTCTACACTCCTTCTAACACTTCTTCCCACACCACTGCCTGTGGTCCATGACCATATCCTGTAGGACCCACCCCTGCCTCCACTCCACAAGTGGTCATAGCATGGCTTGGTCTACTCCTCACTTGTTACTGACTCCCAGATATCAACATCATATCCCAGCCAGAGATATTTTCTCTGTCCCAGCATGGTAAGTATCTGTAAGTATTACTTTGAGTTTAATAGCTCTTCATAGTATGTGACATTTATGAATTCATTTGAAGTAGTTACTTAAAATTATGTAGTGTAATACATTGTAAATTCATACTGTCTCTCTCTCCTCTTTCTCTCCCTCTCTTTCTTTCCCTCTTGCCTCTCTCTCCCAGTTCTGTCTTCTTTCTCCCTCTTTCACTACTTTCTCTTTCTCTCTCCTCTCTCTCCATCTCTCTCCTCTGCCTCTCTTTCACATCTCTCTCTTGCTCCTGTCTCTTTCTTTCTCTCCCCTTCTCTCCTCTCTCTCTCTCTTTCACCCCCTCCCCTCTATCCACCCTTATCCTATCTCTTTATTCCCCTATTCAGTCTTTGCCTGTCCGCCCTCTCCCAGCCTCCTCTCTCTCACCCTCTTTCTCCTCTCTCTCCTCTCTTCTCTCTCCCCCACCCCACACTCACTTTCCTCTCTCTCACATTCATACTCTCTCCTCTCTCTCTGTATCCCTTATCTCTCTTTCTGTCTCTTCTTTCTTTTTCACTCTCTCATCTCTCTCCTTGTTCTCTTTTTCTCTCTTTCTTTCTCTCCCATCTCTCTGTCTCCTCTCTCCATCCCCCCTCTCTCTCTTTCTTTATCTCTCTCCTTCACTCTCCCTGTCCACTACCACACTCTGGTGCCCACAACGTATTGCACCCGTGGTGAATCGGTTGTAGGCTGGGGACCAGGGAGGTTTTAGCAACCGTACGAAATCCGGGTGCCATCCGTCGTCACACCTGAGGGTGGGCGTCGTCACGCCTGACTGATGCACCTGTGGTATCACGGACGCTCTCCGGTCTGTGGGCTGAGCGGTGCTGGGGCCAGCTCTCAAGCAGGGGGCGGGGATGGTGAATATTTAAATGTCATTCCTTAATGCCTGATTTTATATGGCAATTACTGTACTGTACTGTACTATGTGCTGCATATATGTAATAGGCGATTTATTGTCAGTAGAATTGAAGCAAGAGAAGACAAGACACTGGTTACATTATATACAATTTACTCCTTTATTATTAAATAACACAAATTTAAGGCGAAAATGAGGTTAGAAATTCAGTTCAACATAGCCAAACTGGTTTATGAGTTATATTTATATAGTGGTTTTAACACACACACACATACCAGTCTATCACACCTAATTGTCTCAGTTCTTGATTTTTCACTTGGAAGGATAGATACCCAGAGGGATACCTGTACACACCGAAATATCCTAACATTTGCTTAGGCCCTATAGTTGGGTCATCTGGAGCACTTCTGTGACCGTTGAGAGCGAAGGTTGGTTTCTCAGTGGATTTGACATCTATGAAGGGCAAATAAAAAAATGAGCGGGGGCGACCCTCGCGAAAGTGTGGGGAAACCCAGTGAGAGCCCCAATTCCAAAATGGCCGCCATCAACCACTATGACAACTTATATTTCAATGGTTTGGCCTACCATGCAGTCCAGTATATGCTTATTAGGGTTTTGGGGGTTGAGGAATTCATATTTGATATCAGTTTGATGATTTGACCTTGCTTTGACCTTCAAATCCAAGATGGCTGACAGTTTTCAGCTCACAAGGGCCAAATTTTCAAAGTCATCATAGAACCTTCTTAGTAGGCTCTTATGAAAGCTCTTATGATGCTAAATTGACTTATGGAAAGTGAAACTACAATTGGGGCAACCATAGTTAGTACTGCACATGGGAAACTCACCCCAAAAGCCCCCTAGGGGTAATAGAACAAACACCTTTTCAGACTGATGATCTTTCAGGTATAGTCTAGGAGAAATTAGACCTGGGGACAAATTGTAAAACACAGTTTCTGAACTGTTTTGGATACTATTGATATGCCTTATTAATATACTAAAAGGCCCAGAAAATCTAGGTCAGGCAACATGCCCAAAACCACATAAAAACCAAATGGCTGCCACTAAAACTTTGGAACACCATAATTCAGGATATAATTAAGATATATTCAAGTGCAAATACACTTTTTCTATGTTTTTAGACATCAGGAATCCAGTGCAATATAAATGAAGTCAATATAATCAAAACTTAACAAGTTAGTATATTGATACCAAGAAAAATGAAGAAAAAACCTCCCTAAAATGCATTGAGTGAACTCAAGAAACACCATAACTTGGCATATAATCAACATATATTCATGTGTAAATATACCTTTTCTATGTTTTTAGACATGGGGAATGTATTACAATATAAGTGAAGTCAATCCAAGTAATATTCAGCAAGTTAGCATATGCTTCATCAACTACTTGGATGGTGAGATAAAACAAAAAACTCTCGGAATTCATCCAGTAAACAGAAATCTATTGGGATTGTATCGTATGAAAGCATTCATGACCACGCACAGTTGGTAACATATTCTTCTCATCCTAACCTTCAAACTATTACAATGGCCAAAAGCTGTAGTACATTCCTAGTTAATATTTCTGAAAGAACAGACTCATTCCATTTAACAGTTGTAGTGAATAATCTTGTAGTATTGTAGTAGTTCACCAGGTGTGTGTTAGGATATGGATCAGAATTGACCATCTATAGAAATAGAATTACTAACTTTAAGAAAACCATTCTAAAGTCACCCTCCCTTGAGGAGATATAAATAAATTGAAGACAAATTAAGTAAAATCAATGATCCCTAATGTGTTTGGCACCTCAAATAGTCTCCTATTACGACTGAAAGAACAGTCTCCTATTGCGACTGAAAGAACCCACCTTGTCACCTAGGCACACCAAGCACACACCCTGACATTCGATTTAGTCTGTTCTGACTAACATGGAATGCTCCACTTAAGTTGTCTAACAAATCATAAGGAATAAAAAGAAATAGGAGATCACAAGTACAAGGAGATCTACCCTCAATACTGTCTCTATATTGCTTAGGTGTAGTCCTCTATCCTCAGCTTGGCACAAGCAGGGTGCAGAATTGTATCTGCCTCTGGATGCCTGAATCAGCTCATCATATTTTGCTACCCATCAATGTTGGTCACCATCCTCGATACTAAAGGAAAAGTCCATACCTATCCTTAACTAGGATTAGACATGGTGTGAGATGATGATAGTGCAGATCTTATCCAAGTATATTTCCAGGGGTTCTCACAGCTATTGGTGTATATATCTGTTCTAGCAATCCCTCTAAACTAATTTCTGTCAATGGATGGCTGCTAAAGTGCTGGAGACTCATCTCTGTGTCGAAATATTGGAGGTCCAAATTTTGTTGCTAGGATTGCCCTCTGCTGCTGATTTAATGATGGATATCACCTCCCACCAAAGAAAAGCTTAAGTGTGTTCAATGTTAAAACTTCCCAAGATGATATAGAGAAAGTTGGAGAATATGCTACTGTACCTGTTTACAATTTAAATTTCAATGCATTATCTCCAGTATAAGAAATATTGAGAAAAACTTGCTGTCTGCAAAACATTATATTAATGGACAGATTCTACCCGCTAGTTCTGCTGCTAAAAAGTATCACAGAGTGTACTACCAGATTTAAAGAACAAAGTGTGTTTGTCGTCCTCCAGAGTACTTGGGATGGAAGTTCACAGATGAATAATTCCAAACTTTACGTTTGCACCTGCTTCCTGCTTCTGACCAACTACAACAAAATTTGCTGCTGCAACTGCTGGAGTGACAGCATCATTCTGTGTGTTCTTGAAGGAATATCAACTAGGAATGTACACCAGCTTGTAGCCATTCCAATGGTGACTGTATAAACAGTGCAGGAGCTAATGCTGTTAAGTACCTTAATAAGTAGGCATACTCATTTTTCCTGCTGTGTATTATTTCAAATCAAAACTAACCAATAATCAAAACAGGTCTGTTTGACATTTAGGGCTACAGGAATATGTTACCAATTGTGCTTGGTCATGAATGTTCATACAATACAATCCCAATAGATTTCTAGAGTTTAATGGATGAATTTTGAGTGTTTTGGAGGTTTTTTCTCACCATCCATGTAGTTGGTTCAGCATAAAGCATAAACTAACTTGCCTAATAATAATTAGATTGGCTTCATTTATATTGCAATAAATTCCCCATGTCTAAAAACATAGAAAAGGTATATTTACACATGAATATATGTTGATTATATGCCAAGTTATGGCATTTCTTGAGTTCACTCAATGCATTTTAGGGAGGTTTTTTCTTGGTATCAATATACTAACTTGTTAAATTTTGATTATATTGACTTCATTTATATTGCACTGGATTCCTGATGTCTAAAAACATAGAAAAAGTGTATTTGCACTTGAATATATCTTAATTATATCCTGAGTTATGGTGTTCCAAAGTTTTAGTGGCAGCCATTTTGTTTTTTATGTGGTTTTGGGCATGTTGCCTGACCTAGATTTTCTGGGCCTTTTAGTATATTAATAAGGCATATCAATAGTATCCAAAACAGTTCAGAAACTGTGTTTTACAATTTGTCCCAGGTCTAATTTCTCCTAGACTATACCTGAAAGATCATCAGTCTGAAAAGGTGTTTGTTCTATTACCCCTAGGGGGCTTTTGGGGTGAGTTTCCCATGTGCAGTACTAACTATGGTTGCCCCAATTGTAGTTTCACTTTCCATAAGCCAATTTAGCATCATAAGAGCTTTCATAAGAGCCTACTAAGAAGGTTCTATGATGACTTTGAAAATTTGGCCCTTGTGAGCTGAAAACTGTCAGCCATCTTGGATTTGAAGGTCAAAGCAAGGTCAAATCATCAAACTGATATCAGATATGAATTCCTCAACCCCCAAAACCCTAATAAGCATATACTGGACTGCATGGTAGGCCAAACCATTGAAATATAAGTTGTCATAGTGGTCGATGGCGGCCATTTTGGAATTGGGGCTCTCACGGGGTTTCCCCGCACTTTCGCGAGGGTCGCCCCCGCTCATTTTTTTATTTGCCCTTCATAGATGTCAAATCCACTGAGAAACCAACCTTCGCTCTCAATGGTCACAGAAGTGCTCAAGATGACCCAACTACTACTCTTACAAGAACATGTACAGCTGTGAAGCATAGAACAATCATGTAATCCCTGGAGAATGAGGCAACCTTGACATGACACTATCCCTCTTGCAGCTTGTCTTTGTTCCCTCCATTGGGTTGATGACGAAACCCCTTAAAGAAAAAGAAAGAATAACATTATATAATCAGACATTAAGAAGAAAATGCAGAGCCATTCATATTAGTATTAATCCAGTTCCTACGACCCAACAAATATCAAAATTACTGAGTTTTAATGACTGATTATGATAGAGGTGTGTGAGTGAGGAGTTTCATTAAAGATTTAGTGAATCTGCAATAGGTAACTGTACACAATGTTTACAGTCCTTGCATTTGTTTCGAAATATTGGCTATATTGTGTGAGGTTCACTATAAGCCATGTATCAGTGAAAGTGAGGAAATGTACAATATATAGGACCATTATCTTAAAGCAATAATGATCGTTGTGGTAGGGTGGTAGGGGGGGGGGGCGTTGGTAAACACAATCATAACAAACAATTGAAGTTGTAGGATAAGCATGGTTAGCGCCCCCGCTCAAAAGTGTCAGCCCCCAATATTTTTTTAGCAAGCCTGGCTGCTTAGTGAGGGGGGGTGATCGCCGAACCGTTGTTAGCGTCAAAGCGGTCTCTATATTGATTCATATATACTGGTATATATGTGTATAGACGTCTGGACGGGAAGCAGTGATGTATCACACATGTGAGTCACATGATATCACATGTTGCTGCCGCCAAAATTGAAGTGCGACGCCATTGAAGCCTTGCCAGCGCCATGATCACCAGCTCCAATTTTTTCTTGCTGGTTTTGCTACCTTCTCGGCGATGCCATTGTTAGGCAAGTGCTCGGTTTGCAAATACACTCACACAGCCCCATTCGGCTCACGTTGTAAATACAAGGGAAACAGAGATCTAACTGTTTTAGACTTACCTTCAGTCATGGCTTGTGTTGCTGGTACTGGTTTCACTGACCGATCGGACCCTAAGTACTTGGAGCGCTTGGAAGAACTGGTTAGGGCTGCTTCTGCACCACCGCCTGCTCCGCCACTTCCTCCACCACCTCCTCAACTACCTAAGAATGTCAAACCTCCAGGTCTGGATGATACCTTAGCTAGATTGGATGCTAGACTATCTCAAATGGAACGACACCACTCATCTACATCTACTGTGCCTCCTACTCCTCACCTGGTATACACCAGGATGTGGTCTTAGTGGTCTTACAATGGGTAGGAAGAGGAACTTCAGGAAGTGACTCACCATACTGCAGAAAAGCTAGCTCCCTCTGCTGTCTGCCTTTCTCTCCCATTTTCTCTTCCCCCAATTCCCTCTCTCTTTGCCTATTTGCCACTCCACTGTGTTTCTCTGCCATTCCCCTTCCTTTATTTTTCCTCTTCTCCCTTCATTCTGTGCCCCGCTCCTCCCTCCCCGGCTCCCTCCCTCTCTCTCCCTCCCTCTCAGTGTTCCACCATCCCTCTCTCTTTCCCTCTCAGCCTTCTATCTTTCTCCCACTCTCTCTCTTACTCTCTTTTTCTTGTCTGTCTCTCTGCCAACCTCTTGATTCCCTTCCTCTCTTTGTCTGCCCCTCTCTCCCAAACTAACCCTCCCTCTCTTTCTGCCCCTCCCCTTTCCCCTCTCACTTCCCTCCTTCTCTCTGCTGCTCTCTTCTCCCCTCAGTCTTCCTCTCTTTTCCTTCCCTCACTCTCCCTCTCTCTCATTGTGCTCTCTCTATCTTTCTCCCTTCTCCCACCTTCTCCAGTCTCTCTCTGCCCTCTCTATCCCCACCTGTCTCTCCCTCTTTTCCTTCTTTCACAATCTTCTTCTCTCCTCCTCTCCCTTCTCTAACCTGTTTCTCTTCTCTCAGGTCTCTCTCTCCCTGCTTGCATGTCTCAATTCTCTCAACTCTCTCTCTCTACCTGTCTCTCAATCTCACTTCTCTCGCATGTCTCTCCCTGTCTGTCTCACTACTCTCACATGTCTGTCTCTCCCTGTCTGTCTCACATGTCTGTCTCCATGCTTGTCTCTCACTTCTCTCACCTGTCTCTCTCCCTTCTCTCACATGGCTCTCCCTGTCTGTCTGCCTCTCCCTTCTCTCACATGTCTCTCCCTGCCTGACTTGTCTCTCACTTCTCTCACCTGTCTCTCTCTCCCTTCTCTCACATGTCTCTCCCTGCCTGACTTGTCTCTCACTTCTCTCACCTGTCTCTCTCTCCCTTCTCTCACATGTCTTTCCCTGCCTGACTTGTCTCTAACTTCTCTCGCAGGTCTCTTTCTTCCTGCTCAGACAGATATGAGGGAAGTGAGAGAAAGGCAGGGAGAGACAGACATGTGACAGACAGGCAGGCAGGGAGAGACATGTGAGAAACATGTGAGAGAAGGGAGAGGCAGACAGACAGGGAGAGACATGTGAGAGAAGGGAGAGACAGACATGTGAGAAACAGACAGGCATGGATAGACATGTGGGAGAGGTGAGAGAATTTAACCCATTCAGGGCGGGAGAATGCCTCAAGGCATTCATTGCAAGTTGGCCTAGGGGGTGGGTGAATGCCTCAAGGCATTCAATGCAAGTTGGCCTTGGGGGCGGGTGAATGCCTCAAGGCATTCATTTTTTATATAAATTGAAGGGGGCATAACTTAATGAAAAATGAACAGATTTTGATGAAATTTAAAATATATGTATACAAACACATTAGAAATATTTTTATGGGTATGTTGTCATGGAGACAATAATGATGACGTCATAACTAATATATGCAAATGCTGGAAAGTGAATTTTGAGCAAGGTTGCCGCCATAGTGCACCCAATTGGCACCCATTATTTCAATTATTGAAGACCAAATTCTAGAAATTATGGAAAAATATTATCAATAGCTGTTTACATCTATTAAACAATGTACATACAATACATATTATCTGGAGAAAATATTCTTAAAGTGTTTTTAAACCCTAATCCTCATGTTAGACACCCGTCCTGAAGCCCAAAAAGGGGGAAAAGGGCCCCCGTCAGCCAGGCAACATATGTGTAAACTGCCCCCGCCTTGAATGGGTTAATACTGATTTTGATACATATAACCTTTTATATCATAGGTGGTGTACGACCTTTCAACAAGAAGGACCATGTAGCTTGATTCAAGGCAGCCATATGGAAGACAAAAGCCTCAAGGAGGGAAAATATCATCCACACCATGACCTGGATGAAATTTGATGAAAAATGATGTTAACCCAACATTTAAAAAAACGTTTAAATGTCCCTTGCTTTAACGTTAATTTATGGTCTGAATTAGAAATGAAAAATAAATGTAGATATTGCTTTTCATTTAACGTCAATCATACGTAGATGAACTGCTTATTCAAAAATATAAATAACCTTCTGAAAAGTAGATTATTTAATGTTATTTTAATGCTTATACCAAACGTTATTTTGATAGAATCTGAACGTTTTCATAACATAGTTTTGAGGTAAATTTGTTAGCTGGGAAACGTTTATTGAAAGGTTTTCTTAACGTAGATTTTATGTCCATTTTGAATTTTGAATTACAAAGGTGAAAACGTTTTTATAATGTTTCCTTAATTCCATTCATTTGACATCAAAATGACCATCAATATGAACGTTATTTTGATAGAGACCAAACGTTGATTTGATGAAGAATTTACATCAAATCCTTGTGTTATCTCAACGTGGGTTTCATGTCAGTTCTAAAATATTAGATTACAAATGTTAAAATAACCTTGTTTTGACATCTTAGAAAAACGTTATGAAAAACGTTTGTATAACGTTTTATTGAGTCCACGGCATTTCACGTCAAAAAAAACATCAATACTAATGTTATTTTGATAAATTCTAAACGTTGATTTGATGAAGAAGTGACGTCATTTTGTTACCTGGGGTAGGGTTGTACAGGGACACAGCCCCACCCGGTCGGTCGGCAATCAACAGGTGGTCCCCAACCACGTACTTCCCTAATTCCAACTCGCCAGGTTCGAAGAACAAATCTTCTGCTGCCGTCACCAGGTCTATGCCGCTACAGACATGAGCAAATGCATCCACAAAGATGCCCTCGCTCCTATTGCTTGTAAGAGACCCGCTTTGCAGTGTCCGGCACCACACCGTCTGCTCACCATCCTCTAGCGTGAACTTCCCGGACCAGTCGGAATTACACCGGTGTATATGGATAAAATCCATCCCCAGTATACCTGCTTCCTCTCCCTTTAAACCGCTTACTACCAGACAATTTATGGCGTACCAAACGCCTCCAATTCCCATGTGTCTGCAAATGATGACCGGTGCCAGCGAAACACGTCACACGGCACGGTGTTAAAAAACGGTTTCACAGTCAAGCTCTCATAGACCCACTTCTTGAGCAGCGTACACTGCACCCCCCAGTCTACCAAGAACTGCCTTCAGTTGTAATCGATCTGGGGGACGGCCCGTTCATTTCCCCTTTACAACTTCAACAGGAGAGCTAACTCCGTCCTTTTTGACTTTCTTCCCTCGCACAGTTGCACCTTTCTTTGGTCTTCCCACTTTCCTAATGGAAAGGTCTGGCTGCAGAACAGCAACGGTTTTATGAGGCCTTCCCCTCCGTGGAGCTGCAATCGGAGCAGGCGGATCTGGCACCTGTATTTTAGGTGGTCTTCCGTGTTTCCGTTTCACAACGTCGGCCTGGGGCAATGGCGGAGCGGGTAGAGCAGCAGCTTTTGTTGCTTTCAAACTCTTCTGCTTTCCCTGTTTATGCCTTCCACCTCGCTTGACACACACAAAGACTTTTTCTCTTTTCTTTAGATCAGGACATTCCTTATCAGCTAATACTTTCCCATTCTCAAGTCTGAGGACATCGCGGCCAGCTCTTTGCAAAGCATGGAATTCTGGCGCTCTATCGAGATTCACCACCTGAACGGGTCCGTCTTTGTCAAAGGCGTGCTTAAGGTAGTTGACATGACACCTTACGATTCCTGCAACAGTTTCCAGTTCATAGGTTGTACCCCCTATAAACCGTTTCACTTTGAAGGGGCCATCCCACTTGGGACTGATCTTTTTACTGGCCTGTGGATGGTCGAAATCCCGTTTTTGGTGGATCGCTGCCACTCCGAGATTCTCACGGATGAACTTGTGCCCTAACCTTAACCAATGCTTAAGATTTTCAATGAACGGCACTCTGCACGGAAAATCTAGACTGCCTGCCTCCACCCCGTGGTCCAAGTCCATAGTTGTCACCATCAACGAACACCACAGAGTTAGGTGTACATAGCGTACTGGCATGTACACTCGCTCTATAGGCGTGAGCGATACACAGAGCCAACAAATCCCAGTCCGTCGCACTATAATCCGCCAGACAGGACAGTTGTTCTACTAGAACCCGATTGTTCCTTTCCGTCTGACCATTCAACTGTGGACGATACGGGAGGGTAATCAGCTTTTCAATCCCCAGCATCTCCAACAAGCTCTGAACCAGAGTGGACCTAAACTCTGGTGCTCCGTCCTTTATAACGACACAGGACAACCAAACCGAAGGATCCATTCCCGGAAGAGAACTTTCGCGCATCTCTCAGCGGTGTGATCTGGCATCGGATAGGTCCCCGCCCACTTCGAAAAGTGATCCGTCACTACCATTATGTATTTATTACCCCTTGGAGTAGGACGGAATGGACCTATAATATCCAATCCAACTTGGCTCCAGCATTCTCCATGCAATTCCTTTTTGAGAGGCATGATTCTGCCACCACCCCTCGTTTTCCGCATGCTACATTCCGAACATGCCCTGAGCCATCTCTTCAGATTCCCTCTCATGTTGGGCGAGAAATACTTCATCTTGGCTGTCCAACCAGTCTTGAAACATCCAAAATGCCCGACCGTCTTCAGTCCATGCATTCCCTGAAATATTTCGTAGCGGAGCACAGTATGAATCACCTTGCGCATGTATGTTATCCCGGTGCGGGGTCAAGTCCACGACAAACACAACACACAGTTTCTTACTGACAAACTCCCTAAGTTATACAGGTACAAAATTCATCCGATTCACTGGACAGTGACTGCTTGTCCGGGACCGAAACTCCTCCTTCCACTGTAGCAATTACTCTTAGGATTTCTGGGTCCTCGTGCTGAGCTGTCCAGATGATTTCTCCTGTAGCAGCCAGGGTCAGGGTCACTGTAGCTGCAGCGACAACAGCATCATGCACACCACAGTCAGCACAGTCAAAACGAGTACATTTCCGGGCCAGAATCCGGGAAAGCGCATCGGCATTAACGTGCTTCTTCCCCGCCCTATGGAGAATCATGCGTTGATCCAAGCCATACTCTTGCAACTGGATCAGCCAGCGCGCCAGCATGTCCATTGGATCCTTGAAATTCAGATCCCAACACAACGAAGCATGGTCCGTTCGTACAAAGAAGTTCCGGTTCCCTAACAAGTAATGCCGGAATTTCTTCAGATAGGTAAGTATGGCCAGCAACTCTCGCTTAGTCCCACAGTAGTTCCATTGGGCTTTATCGAGGCTATTACTAGCGTACCCAAGGACTACTACCTTACCATCTTGAACCTAGGACATGATCCCAGCCATGCCATACCCACTAGCATCTGTGTCTAAGATGAACTCCCCTTCCTTCCAAGGATGACTCAACAACGGAGCCCGGGTCAACAAATCTTTCATGTTCTGGAAGGCAACTGCTCACTCTGGGGTCCAGTCTATTGCTTTTGAGTACCGTTTTTCTTTTCCAGCCACTGTTACAATGCCCTCCATCATCCGCTGGAACAGGGCAGGGGCATTGCACAATCCAAAGGCCATCACCTTGAATTGGAACAGTCCCACGCTGGACAAGAAAGCAGTCCTTTGCTTGCTCTCCTCGTCCATAGCTATCTGCCAATACCCACTCTCCAGGTCAAGGGTGCAGAACCATTTGTTTCCTCCCAACGCCTTGACACACTCATCAATTCTAGGGAGCAGGAAGCTATCCTTCACTGTAATGGAATTGAGCTGGCGATAATCAACGCAGAAACGCTGAGAGCCATCCTTTTTACTGACAATCACAATGGATGCTCCCCACGGACTGTTAGAATGCTCAATGCGTCCCTGCTCGTACATCTTCCAGATCTCCGCTTTAACTACTTCACGTTTTGCCACCGGAATCCACCTATAAGCAAGCTTAATAGGTTTGGAATCAGCAGTGTCAATGATGTGCTTCACGACGTGGGTGCATCCCGGGTCTTCCCTCCAGCCATCTCCAGGTAGCGAAAAGCTCCCACGAAACTCATTGAGTAGACCCGTCAATTTAGACTTTCCTGTCAGATCAGTCAAATCAGAGTCTCTCACAAGCTTTTTCAACTGACATTCCATACTTGGTGGTATAGGGTCATCCGGAGCAATCAAATCCTCATCTACGACAGACAGAGTTTCCACCACCCGGATAGAGTTGACGATTGCCTTTTTTAATTCTTCATCCGGACACACATTCACCCCCTCTGAACTAGTAGTGGGTGACGATTGCAGCGCCACCTTGCTCACTTGTCCAACCACCGTGTCAACATCTAAACATAGGGTCTCTGCGGATGGATTACTAAAGGCCATCAATCTTGACCAATGTGACTGTATAAGGACAAAGAACCACCGCTTCCCGGAGTGTTACCTGATATCCGTCCTCTAGCTCACTAGTTGTAATCTTACTCACAGAGGGAATCAATTGCTTCGATGGGACACCACGCCAGTAATGCATCATAACAGCGTCTTCTCTATCATTCAAAGTCCTGTGCCAAGATTCTGGATTCCGGGCCAGATAAACCTGACACCACTAGACATGTTATCATGTACGTCTGTTTCCCTAACATAAGCATTTCCACAATATATGGATCACAAAGCTTCAACACCCTCTGATCATCCACAGAAACTTTCTGAATACTCGCATTCGTGCTGGGACCCAACTCCCCTATCACTAAATGCCCTGACTCAGCTTGGTAACCTGCTCGACCCCAGCACATATCGCCGGAATCCTCTGCTACAGGTATGTCCCTGGAATCTGCACCATTCCTGGAACTAGTGGTCTCTTCCGCTCGAGGCGTCCAAACCACTTTCACAGCTTCCTGGCAGACTGCCCCAGGTTCAGTGCTACTTACGGGAGCTAGAGCCCCCAGTACTAGGAAGCGCAAACAATTCCCCGGGCCTCACCTCGCATTCTATGAGGCCCATTTGGAGTTTTCCGTCGTCTGTGCCTCCCCTGAATGGTCAGTCTTCGGAATGGAATCCTCCTTACCAGCTGCATCCTTCCAAACATCTTTCTGCGGACAGCTCGCCATAAAATGACCCTCCTGCCCACATTGGAAGCAACCAGTCCGCCTCTAGGACGTTTTTTCACAGCTTTAGTACCAAACAACAGAGAACTAGGGGAATTAGGAATATATGTTCCATCCTGCACTGTTCCGTTAGTAGTCTTTATAGCAGAAGATCATGCCTTCGTACCAATTACGCTACTTTGTCCCTTCCACAACTCCATACCGTTACCACTCAAAAATGAACTATCGCTCACATTTCCCTTTGGTAAAGACGATGCTTGCGCCTGCTTCGAAAATGTAACCCATCTGTCCACGTCTTCCAGCCCCTTAGCCGCAACGATGGATGGATTGTCAAGCATTGGCGCAAACGACAACTTAGGATCAGCAAAAGTAGACGTCACTGGAGCTTTAGGTGTCGACTTAGTTTTGAATTGCATCAACATACGAAGTAAGTCATCTCCTTGCGAGGTGTCTGGTGGTGGCACATCATCCGGCTCTGACGAGTTACAATCTTCTATTGTCACAGGTGGAGTTGGTCCATACACAGCATCATGAATAACTCCCCTCAAGGTAATGTTCTGCTGTGAAATGTCCGCAACATGCAAACGCATTTCTTCTGTAACACTTCTATGCGCTTTAAAATCAGTAGACATCTTCCGGAATTTGTGAAGGAGTTCATCCTCTGACAAATCTTCCAGTTGACAACGCCACTGGTTAAAGGCACTTCCTGCTCCGGTGTCTACACGGAACACCACACCGTCACTATCATAAGCGAATGCTTCATCATCTTTGTTGGGTCCTATCAGTCCTTTCGGAGGACCAAAAGTGTCTGCAACAATGGTTAGCCTAGCTGGTCTAATCATCTCACTCCTAGGCGGAGTATCTGAGCCAAGTTTAGCAGCGGGATCATCAAAGGCTTCAGCCATCCCAGCTAACTTAAAACACCGTGGTAAGAAGTCCTGTTTCATTCAAGAAACAACAGTCAAACTATCAACTTGTAGACAAGGTTTGTGGCCAGAAACTGGTTTACAGCACCAATTGTAGTGATTTCCATCTCACTACCCAAGTTCGATATCTCTTATCCTAGCAAAGGGAAAGAAGACCAGACACACAGCTCTTTAGGTATCACGGGCTTTGTTCTCCACACAAACCATGTCCATTAGTTAATATCGGACCCAACAGAGGTGACCAGAGATTGGCCTCACAAGACAGGTGGCAATTATGGTACACAGCCAATGTAGGTGTTTAGGGTACAAATGGTTAACATGGTTTAACGTGAGAACAGCTGAATAAGATAATACGGAGTCTTGCCGGAACGTCCGGAAGTACTCCAACACATATTATGGTAAACAAGTTGACTAGATAATGAATACCCTTGATGTTGTATTACTGGAACTTTGTCCAAGTAAGAAAAGGCAGGAATCCGAAAGGCCATTTCTCAACCGGGAGCGTGTTCAGTTGAGGCGCTTGCACCCAATAATAGCAGCACCCGGCCGAGCCAATTATTCCCGGACTATTAAAACCCATATTCACTACCTATATATATAAGACCCCTTTTCGCAGAGCGGGTCATATATATAGAGAGAGGTGAGAGATAGTTTTCTCCTACCACAATTGTGCTGTGTCACAAGAAAATGATTCACAAGTCGCAACATTGATATTTTGCAAAGTGATTTATTCACAATAGCTAATCTTGTTGATCCTAAGTTAGTCCTTGCAGCAAGAGCACAAACAAAACAGGGGGTCACCTCCTTTTTTACAAAGTTATTCAGCTGAACTCACATCCTGATGAGTTAAACACGGGAACATTGAAGCTAAATAATATCTTTTAAACTATGTTGAGGCAAAGCGTGGAAACATCCAAGAAGGATACGGTGTATTTTGTATGGATTGTTAAATATTATATTGGCCTTTCATGAATAAAGATAATATACCTTGTTCTTTCATGCATGGGGACAAACCTATAATGTCAGCTATGTTTAGAAAGACTTTCAAGAAAAAAAAGTGCTTGATCTGTCTGAAATCTTGGAAAAACTTAGAAAATATCCTTTATCTCCACTGCATAACTTCTATTATAAACTTCATTGGTCCCTAAAATGAAGAGAAAAAATGGTGAGATCCCTCTTTTGGGCTTTTCGTTTTCATTTGACTATGTCAAATTCTTTGAAAATGATATTGCGACTTCTTCTTTTTCAAGATGTATCGAGGTAGGTGATTTATCGTTTTATATTGAGAATCCCGGTATTCTTAGTGGTATGATGATGATAGGTAGGAATAAAACCCTTAATATAAGTTTTGTTTTGTTTATTCACTAGCTTTCGGGCTGTATGGTGTGCCCTTCATCAGGTGATTGGGGTTTTATAATAGCTTAAGGGTTCTCGAGCCTATTAAAAAAAATATATAGATTTTTCCTAAACTTTAATCATTTGTACATATGATCATCCCAAGGCCACATATGATTTTTAAAATTGATTCGCTGTCTAGTTTTTGAAATATGGGGTGGCAAACATTTGGACCCTTTTACTATTGGTTCCTATGGAAAATGGTGACTTTTCAAAACCTATTCGTATTTCTCACCTAAACCCCTATATAGATTTTTTTTAAACTGTAATATATGCTGCCTGGGAGTGTCTTCTTTGTTATAAAAGAAAAAAATATAGTTTTCACCGTCTAGTTTTTTTGTGAGGGCGTTCTGAAATATATGAAATTGCAAAAATACGGATTTTGTTCAGTTAAATATAGTCAAAATTGTAATTAAATCTTAAGATTAGTTCCAAATTCAATGTGACTTTGTACAATGCATGTGATTCAAAAACTGAAATCAGTTTTGTACCATTCATATTGATAGGGGGTGGGGGTAAACATATGGTACATAAATTGACCCCAAATTTGATTTTTAATGATTATCGTGTCCAGAACCACACCAGATATTTTTTAATTGGTATTATCACCTCCATATATTTCAAATATGCATATTTAATGATATGAGTGAACGGGAAAGACAAAATCCTTAATTATCCATATTAGGTATTAGCAACGATCCTATAGCTACACATTTAGTTCCAGAAATCGCCACTGCTGAATAGCACTCAAATAGGCTCGAGAACCCTTAAGTACATTTTGATGTAGTCTGAGTTAGGTGTGGTACAAAGTTCTGCCCGCACAGAATGAGTGGGGAGTGGTCGTGACCGCAGCAAAAAGTTGAAATTTTTTCGTGACATATACAATATGATAGAAAGTTAACCCATTTGAGGTGCGCGGGAAAAATGCGTCATCTGCTGAGAACGGGCGTCAGCAATGTCCGTCACTATGGGAGCGCCGATACAATGTAGCAATATTCTCTATGCAACGTCGTCATCCCTGACGTCACAGACGTCACGGGCGAGGCATGACGCATTTTTCGTTTTTCCATGCATTAACAACATATATACATTTCAATTCTCTGTTATTCTTTCATTTTGCAACCAAATATTCCGAGATTTGGTAATATAAGAGAATAGATGCTACTCATGGATTATGAATAGTTTTCATATGAATGAATGGATTTTCGATGGAAAATGAGGTAAAACATTAATTTTGTAAGCATCATGGCAGGTGTAACAATGGTGGACATTATGAAGCTAATATTATTAAGATATAGGGAGAGAAAAACAGGATTCACTCTCATAAACTAATTGTGATGGGAAGGAAAGGTGTGTAAGGTACTTTTTAATAATATTTCAGGTTGTATGAAGGTGATAAAGTTAATTTTCAAAGGCATTTTATTTGTGTATGATCATTTATCTTTTCTCAGAAAATGCGTCGGCGCCACCTGCCGTCGGCGCCATTACTGAATGTTGTCTGGTGCCGCAATAATCCCACAATTATATTAATTGAATGAGTTGAGTAATCTCCAATGGCAATGATTTTAATATTACAAAATGGGAGAGATATCATACAGAAACAAGTTTTTAAAAGAACAGTAATGAAGAACTATTTATTTTTCGAAATAAAATGCATTTTCCCCAAACCATACTTTATAATGCATTAATGCAAGCCGCGCCCTATGGACGGTAATGCATTAATGCAAGCCACGCCCCTATCATGGGAATGCATAAATGCATGCCACGCCCCCTCATGGGAATGCATTTATGCATTCCACGCCCCTAAAGGGTTAAATTATAACATGGTGGTTAGAGACTGAATGCTAGTATTAGACAGTTTTTGTTATGATTTTCAAGTAATAAGCTTAGTTAGTTGGTATTGCTTTTTGCAGATGGGGCATAGAAATGGCCCTTAGAAATAAGATCGTTAAATTAATTAGTGAGATCGTGGTCAATTGATTGGATCATGTGAAATATATAGTATAACTGTTTGGCTTGTGTTATGATCAGATTGTCTGGCACGGTCATTGTGCCTTGGTCCAATGTTTGTGGTATTGGTTTGTCTTCAATCAGGTCTTGTAACTGTTGGTTCATGTTCGAGAGTTCGGTGTCGGTGGAACAGGATAGGCTGATGGGGGAACCGGCGTCTGCATGGGTGGTGGGCGGTGGATTTTCATCCAGGCACGGAGTGTGACTGCGATCGTGGTCAGTTTTAGCATTGTGTGTACTTTGGTACTCATTAGGTGGGCTAGTTGAAGTGGTCATCTTTTCAACCGGGATAATTTCTTTGAGTGCCTCAGAGAAATTAGTGGTAGGCGTGTCATTGGTTTTTACTTCTTTGGAGCAGGTGAATCAGTCAGTGTTGGTCGTTTGTTTGGTGCACAGGTGGTGTTTCTTGGTGGGCTTTCATGTCGAGGGGCCTTCTTGCCCGGGGTGGGCGGGGCATGTTGTGATCGGGGCCTTCTAATGGTGGGGTCCCAAGTACTCTCATGTTGGTCATTTACAGCTGGTTGATGCTGATGAGCTTGTTGGGCTTGTTGGGTCACCCTATCGGCTGGGCGCACGATGGGAAAGCTCGGTGGATGTTGTATCTTTGGTTTCACGGGAGCTGGTTTGGATTTACTCGGAGGTGTGCCTGAAACGTATAGGGAATTATTACCCTCCAGAATACGGAACAGTGCTTTTGGGTTCGTTGTGGTGAAAGTCTTAATAATTCTGAGTTCAGTTTTAGGTAATTCAGGTTTTACAGGAGCATCAGAGCTCAGGATCGGTCTAGGTATGGAGATATCCCCATCATGGACACGATCGGTATGGATGATAAATTTTTGTCTTCAAGTAAATAGCTTGGAACACACGGGGCAAGGGTACTTACCCCGCTCGTTGGGGCCAGCATGAAACTTGTTGGGGTGTTTTATGAGAACGCCTCCTCTGTGCTGCATAAATGGCATTGGATTGGTGTGTCTTCCTGATTTTTGGTGCATGAGATGACAGATTCACTGTGTGCGGTGTGCTTGCGTGGTCGTTTGTTTATCTATGCTGATTTGAATTTAGGTCGATCCAACTGGGTCGACCAATCAGCGCGCGTTGTCAGGGAACGTTTCCAAGGCGCTTGGTTGCGATGGGCGGGGCTCGCTGTGGGGAGCGGTTGTTATTTGGCAAGGCAGGAGGGTTTTCCCGCCTCGTAGTTAGTATTGTAGATTAGGGGCCGCTCGGGGCCAGTGTGTCGAGCATTATGATCCACGCCTCTTCTAGGCGCTTCCTATCATATGTGTAGCAGGGTGTGGAGTCGATAATGGTCACAATTAGATCTCGTGCCTGGAGATTGTGATTGATGTAATGTTTTGCCACAGGTTTTTTCGCGGCGTCTGTACTTGATGTCGCCTATGTGTTCCTTTATTCTTGATCTGATGTTGCGGCCTGTCTCACCTATGTATTGCTTGCGACAGGTGGACAAGGGGCAAGTGCTGCAT
This sequence comes from Sthenelais limicola, assembly GCA_942159475.1. Classification (NCBI taxonomy): domain Eukaryota; kingdom Metazoa; phylum Annelida; class Polychaeta; order Phyllodocida; family Sigalionidae; genus Sthenelais; species Sthenelais limicola. The sequence continues at coordinate 58,242,068 of OW804098.1, forward strand.
TTCTGGTTCTTTGGGAAGGATGAATGAACTAGGAGGTCCCTGAAGTTTGGTGCCCGGCAGTAGGCCACCATACATCGGTACTGGGGGAATTTGTGGTTGGCAGGGTTGGGACGTAAGAAGGAGGTGGCTTCTTTGAGTATTTGTTCTGTTCTTTGGTTGCCTGGTGTGAATTGGATTGTAAACGGTATGATTTCCTTCTTGTCTTTTGCGATGGGATTCAGTAGAGATGTACGGTCAGAGTTTCTGACCTTCAGGATGGTTTCTCTTGTGCTTCGGTGGTCATGGCCACGAAGGGTTAGGAATTTTAGCAGACGTTGTGTTGAGCGGTCGTATTGCTCAAGGGTTGAGTTGATGAGTCTCAATCTGACTGCTTGGCTATACGCTATTGAGCGTATAGTACGTTTCGGATGATATGATCGAGCGTGGAGTTATTGTCCCTTGTCTGTGGGTTTAATGTAGAGTTTGGTCTGGATGGAGTTAACATTTGCTCTGTAAATGGTAACATCCAGAAAGTCCACTGAGAGATGGCTTGTGGTAGCGGTGAACTTGATGGTGGGGTAGAAGGTGTTGATTTCCACAAGGAATTGATCTAGTTCATCTTGTGTACAGCGGAATATGGCGAATATGTCGTCTATGTAGCGTTTCCACACATTTGTAGAAATGTGTGGTGATGGTCCACTTGAACCTTCAATTGGACCATCTTTCTGACTATCCGGAAATAAGGAAGGATGTTGTCAGGTATGCTCGGATTGGCGGGAGATGGTGCCTCGGTTGAGGCACTAGGCGCTCCCTGAGCCGCGTCGTTCTGCTGGTTTGCGACAGATGGCGTGGTGGTGGGAGTTGGTGTAGCGGCCGTTGTTCCCCCGTGCTGGATTCTGACATTGTATCGATTATGGAGTTGGAGGGGGTCAGGGATGATTTACCCGCTTATTTGGATTGGATCATGCAGTGCTGATGCCAATTGCAAGACTTTGTGCATGGATTTGCTGCTAGAAAGTTCAGTGGAAGTCTCGTACAATCCAGTGGGCTCCGTTCCGGGTCTCGATAGATCTCACAAAGATGCTGCAATATGGTTGTCAAGATGTATCGAGGTAGGGGATTTATCATTTTATATCGAGAATCCCGGTATTCTTAGTGGTATGATGATGATAGGTAGGAATAAAACCCTTAATATAAGTTTTGTTTTGTTTATTCACTAGCTTTTGGGCTGTATGGTGTGCCCTTCATCAGGTGATTGGGGTCGGTTTTATAATAGCTTAAGTACATTTTGATGTAGTCTGAGTTAGGTGTGGTATGAAGTTCTGCCCGCACAGAATGAGTGGGGAGTGGTCATGGCCGCAGCAAAAAGTTGAAATTCTTTTTTTCATGCATTAGTTCCCTAAAATCCCGCCTGAAGCAGGGCAAAATGATGGTGGTTTATACCTTTAATTATCTGTAAAAATTGTCTGTAAATCGTATAGTAAAATCTCATCACTGATATATCCCATTTTGCTTGTTTGAATTGTTTTTATTCGGGCTAAAGAAATTTAACATTAATGGGTTTACAAAAGTATTGTAGAAAAAAGAACCTTTGACAATGCATATATTTTCTTGCACTACCAGACCTATTTGAAAAACTTAAGATTGGCATTTGACTTTTCAATACAAATCAGAAGCAACTTAACATTCTAGGCCCAGCTACTAAAACGCATACTAACATTTTCGTTGCTTTTTCATTCAACAAACGCCGATTTGATTTAGGAATAGTTAACATTGTCTGAAATATACTTTCAATTGCAAAACTGGCAAAATGTTGCATAGAATGGAAGAAGAAATACTGACTCAATTCATGTAAATTGTTACACATCAAGAAATTATAACATAGAATTGGTTTTTAATCACAGTTTTATATCAATACTTTATATGAAAGTAAAGCTACAAGGCATAATTAGGAGATATTTACACCTTTATATTATGCATATATTCGAACATTGTGCAACGAATTACCCTGTACCTCCGGCTGATATAGATTTGTCTCTAACATCTTAGTAATTAATCAAATAGTTGTGAGGTAATTAAATCATTGTAAAAATATAAAATTTGTGTAATTCATGAAGTGTGATTCATTTCCATGGGCACCCAGGGAGTACCGTCGTTTAGAGATGCGACCATCCTCAAGGAACCAAAGGGTCCTACACATGTACGATTTTCGAAAATGGAAATAAAGGGTTTTTCATTGCTGTCACCTGATAGCATTTTGTTATTTTGATCAAGTGTAAGAATGGCCGTAAAGTAGAATTAGACTTGAAAAAATAAATAAAGCGCATACTTTTTCAAAATAGATCTTTCCAATGTGCGAAAACATGACAATTGCTTTTTTATAATTGGACATATTATGTCAGAGCTCCCTGAGTTTGTGATTTTACTCGGCAAACAGACCGGGATCGGGGATAGTACATTTGTTAACAAGATAAGAATGTCAGCCTCCCTTCCTGGTTCTGTGTCTCTCTTTTCTGTCTCTGTCCCTCTCTTTCTTTCTTTCCCGCTAACTCACACACAAGTAGATACAAACATCAACTAAATCACAGAAGGTCCTGGCTTAGACTACCATCTCTTTGGGTTTGAGCCCGACTAATTCCACGCTAAAGTCCCAAAGTTTCTTGGCAGCAGTATCGTCCTGGGCAGCTTCAGTCGGATCCTTTTCGGCACAATCACTGAAATGATATCGTTATACATGAAATTATACAACAACAGGAAGGAGCGGCTGTTCACTTTCATGAAGATAAAAAGACATGTGTGCAAATATATGCCCGAGAAAATGTATAAATTGTATGCTTGTATGATCGTTAACTATTTAACATAACTAACGTTACTCCATTCTGGTATAATACAAGAGAGGAATGAGGCTGACGGAGTGTTGGAGTTTATACCAACACAAGCGTCAGCTAATAGGTGGGGTGTTTATACATTGGTAAAGAGGGATATGTTTTCAATTTTTCAATTTAGGCCAAAAAAAGGCAGGGGAGGGGAATGTTTTTCTATGTAGGGGGTTGGTGGGGGGGGGGGGGGGGGGAATCGGAAACACCTATGTTTTGTGGCCTTATTGATTTGACCAGTGAAAATTAAGTATCATTCTATTACTTGGTCATGAAACTCAGTACAATTACATTAAGTTATATTTCGATTTCATTCATGATATATCCTAAGTATTATTCTATTACTTGGTCATGAAACTAAGTACAATTACAATAAGTTATATTTCGATTTCATTCATCATATATCCTAAGTATTATTCTATTACTTGGTCATGAAACTAAGTACAATTACATTAAGTTATATTTCGATTTTATTCATGATATATCCTTGTGGCCTTTAAATGGGGGCATATTTTTTTTTTTTAAATATTTTTATTGGCCACATTACATTACATTTTTATTAATTCATATTCACCTCAAAATTACGCATAACAAACACAGCTGTTATATTTCGTGCGTTGCCCTGTCATTACTACATTATTATTTAACAAGTTTCAAATTTGCTCACAAAACTCATCTCATTAGACATTACAAAATCAAGTATTTATAAGATTTAAATGGATGTTCTAACCGCCACGAATACATTCAATCTCCATGGAGAAACATTACGATCTGTTCTCGATACTCTTAGTGATCATTACCTTACATAAACATACTATCACGATACCCTATTCTAGTCGACATGTACATTTCCCAGTCACACACTGCCCAGCTGATCAATTCAATTCAATTGGACTCTTCCAGTCAATGGTCATTAGTTTAGGTCGATATCGTCGCAGGATAAAAACAGGAGGCCAAATAAAAACAACAATAGTAATTATACATCATTCAACACTTCTCTATACCTATTTAACAGAACAATTTTCAGTTGCCTATGATCAGTGATTGCTTTGATATTTGCTGGTAACTCGTTCCAATTGGATATACCGTTATACATGATGGATCTCTTATATCTTTCCGATTTTGGAAGTATTAGCTCCAAGTTGGGGACCATATCTCTTCGTAATACTCTTTCATGGTTTGTTAGGTTCATTTCTATCCTATATCTATGTACCAGACTAATTGTACTTGCTTTCCTTCGAAGCTCAAGGGGTAATAGATTGATTTCCCGCATCTTGACATTGTAGTCAAACCTTTCAATTTGACCAAAAGCAATTCGTAGAGCGTATTTATACGAGCGATCTAACTTGTTGCATAGGCCTTTGTTTGTTGGACCGAAAAATGGGGAGGCATATTCACATATAGGCAGAATATAGGTCTTAAATATGAGCATACATAATCTTGGATTCATATATTTCCTCCTTTTCTGTAATTCACCCAGCTTCCAGTATACGGTTCGTAGAATGCTAGACACATGTTGATTTAATGTTAGCTTCTCATCTATTACACATCCAAGATACTTAAACGTAAATACTCTACTGATTTTGACACCATTACAGTTCACATGCAGACAATCACTCAAAACTCTTTTGTTGTTGAAACCGAAGTATTGCATTTTTGTTTTCCTCTCATTTATCTCCAGTAAGTTCTTCTTACACCACTTTACATATGTGTCTATGTCGATCTGACATTTCTTAGTTAAATCTATTTCGCTTCTGTCGTCAGATATCAAGGCTACATCGTCTGCATATATGAGCAATTTGCCATGGAAAAAAACATTTTTTAAATCATTTATAAAAATTAAAAACATAAGTGGCCCAAGGATGCTTCCTTGGGGAACACCAGCAAACATTTCTCTCCTATTACTAAGTCCGCATTTCGATCTTACATATTGCCTGCGGTCGGTAAGGAAATCATTCAACAATAGCAGAGACCCTTCGTTCAGACCAAGGTTATGTAACTTCTCAACAAGCAATTGGTGGTTGACCGAATTAAATGCTTTTCGTACATCAAAATACACAACACTCATCTTATGTCCAGTATTTGTTTTGGTGTACAATTCAGAAAGTAAATGGTAAATGGCATCGTTTGTTGATAGACCCCCCCTAAATCCGAACTGGTATTTATAAAATATGTTTTCGGTTTCTAGGTAGTCGTTCAGCCTAGTGTACAGAATTCTCTCCACAATTTTGCTTGTAGATGTAACCAAAGTAATTGCTCTTATATTATCTATTATTCGGTTGTTTCCTCCTTTAGGCAGTAAAACAATCGGGGATATTTTCCATTGCTTCGGAAATTGACTACTTTGTAGAATTCGATTCATTAATTTGGTAAAGGGGACAATTGCCGCTTCAAGGGAACTCTTCAGAGTATTATTGTTAATTTCCTCAAAACCAGATGATTTGCTATCATTCAGATCCTTTATAAGGCCTCTTATTTCTGTTTCATCAACACTGCCCACGAGATTTACATCACCGTACGCCCTATTCGATAAGTCATAATATCCCTTGTTGTTATAACCTATATCAGCAAAGTAATTATTGGCGTAATTGATAGCTTCAATGTCACATACCAAACCATTATCCGTATCAAAACATTCAAGATTGGAATGCGAATTGTTTTCTTTATTGCTATAGATCTTACCAAGCTGTTCCCAAAATTTCTTGGGTCTACCTGTGTTATCGTTTACCTTTTTTATTAGGAATTGTCTTCTTTCCCTCAATAATCGAGATTTCACTTCTTTTCTTAAATCTTTTGCAGATTTAAAATCATCTAATCTTTTTGAGTTTCTTGCCATATTAAATGCTCTATCACGCTCTTTTATTAGGTTATGCGTTACTTCTGAGATGTATGAGATATTCTCTCTTTTCCTTCTCCTTATAATTGTAGAATTCTGTTTGTCTGCCTTTACAATTATATTAAAAAATCAGACCAAATATCATCCACTACCCTATCGCCAAATACAATTCTATCCGTCTCTGTTTTGACCTTTTCCTTAAAGCGGTTCATATCATCAGGGCTTCTTTTAGTCGTCCAAATATACTCTCTTTCAGCTATACTCTTACGATTTCTTTTGAATAATAAACCTATAACCGGGAAATGATCCGATATATTCAAGTTTAAACATCTGCAATCGTTAATTGTCGTATTACTGAACATTAAGTCAATTAGAGTTTCGCTGGTTCCTGTTACCCTTGTATACTCGGAATTGTGTAGTTTGAAACCATTTCTGTTCATAATATCGTTGAGAGATCGTTTGTGTGGGTTATTATTAGCCATGTTAATATTCATATCACCCACAAATATCGCATTCATTTTTTTAATCCTGATAACTTCAAGGATATCCCTTATCTTTGCTATAAACCTTTCAACAGATCCTGTCGGGGCCGATACAAATTTACCAGGAGAGTTAAATGAATTATTCTCCCCCTAGTATATAGAATAGTCAATCAGAAAGTCGAAATAGTCAATCAAAGTCAATCAGAAAGTTAGAAAAGTCAATCAGAAAGTCAGAAAAATCAATCAGAAAGTCGAAATAGTCAATCAAAAAGTCAGAAAAGTCAATAAAAAAGTCAAAATAGTCAATCAGAAAAGTCAATAAAAAAGTCAAGCGAAAGTCAGAATAGTCAATCGAAAAGTCAAAATAGTCAATCGAAAAGTAAAAAAAGTCAATCAAAAAGTCATTTTAAATTTTTGATCATTTTAATTCGAAATAGTCAAACAAAAAGTTAGAAAAGTCGAAATAGGCGATCGAAAAGTCAAAATAGTCAATCAAAAAGTCAATCGTTAAGTCAGAATAGTCAACCATTAAGTCAGAACAGTCAATCAGAAAGTCGAAATAGTCAATCGAAAAATCAGAATTGTCAATCAAAAATCCTAGACAATGTAGATGAAAAAAAAATGGAAAAAAAAAATTCCGTCCTAATGGGATTTTAATGACATTTGTGGTTTGGAGCATTTCAATGGCATTTTGCAGTTGGAAGCAAGACCCTAGACAAGGTAGATGAAAAAAAAAATTCCGTCCTTATGGGATTTTAATGACATTTGCGGTTGGGAGCATTTGAATGGCATTTTGCGGTTGGGAGCAAGACCCTAGACAATGTAGATAAAAAAAAAATGAAAAGGGGGAGGGGAATGCCATTGTGGAAGGAGGAAGAAAGGGAAGGATGCAGGGGAGGAGGAGGGGGAGAATAATGCATTTAACTCTGCACAGAGAGAGAGAGAGAGAGAGAGAGAGAGAGAGAGAGAGAGAGAGAGAGAGAGAGAGAGAGAGAGAGAGAGGTAACTTTCCTATCTTTTTCTGTTGCAAGGTCAGATGAGTGCAAGGTCAGGGTGAGTTCTTGGAAAGGTGGTGGTGGTGGTGGTGTCCACCACATCACAAACTATATATAAATGTATTTTCAGTTCTAAACATCACAGTTATGAAACAAAGACGAAAAGTATTGTTATGATCATTAGAATACTTCTGCATCAGAATTATTTTTGTACATCCTTCAATTAAGTTGATAGAACAACTCTGTGGACACTTGAATTTTATTAGCCTGTGGTTACACTTTTATTACACTGACTGGGGTGCTAGCACTGGGGTAGAGCTGGCTGTCTGGGGCTGTCTCATCTGATAACAGATGCATTCTAGGCCCAGCTTTTGATAAGGGCTAAAGTCTTAGTCAGATGATAATGAGCAATAACGACTTTCTTAGATGTGACCCATTATGCCGAAAACAGAAAGAGGAAACACTCCTGAGATATAAACTGAAATGTGATTCCACTAGGTAAACGTCCGAAACTTTTCTCTAGGGCAAGGAATAGTATATGAAAGACAGGAAAAGGGAAAATGGGGAGAAAAAGTGGCTCAAACAGTCGGGGGCCACGTTTGTCTGTAAATAGATGTATTTTGAAATTGAAGCTACAGTTAAAACGCTGACACGTAATAACAATGGAAGAATTTTGACTAACAAAAAATTGTCTGAGTAAAATAAGGTAAAACAAACACTTCATGGCCACTCGATATAGTTGCTGTGAATGATATATATTTAGAAGACTTTGTTGATGATTAAATAATTGGATCGTGTATGTAGGTGTGTAAGGGCGGGGGTCGAACTTAAAGGGTCAGTTAACGGGTTCATGGTCACTTTTAGGACAATAAACTTCATGGAGCCATATATACAACACCCAAGTCTCGATTTTTTTACTTCCATTTATGTCTAACTTATAGTCACTTACAGGCATAAATTGAGAAATCCTAGTTGAAAAAGTCTGTTTAGCACAAGAGGGCACTGAGAGTGCTGTGTGACATCATAAAGCTGCGCCAGAAATGAACATAATATCTCTACCTTCCCCCTCCAATCTCCCAGCAATTGAAACAGTTTGTTTTGGTATGCACACCTGTGTTGTTCAATCTCCTTCTGCCCACCCCACCCTCCTTCTTTCTAGCAGCAATTATGAGAGTTGTTTATCATGTTCATTGCATGTACATTTCAAGATTGGCGCAGCTTTATGACGTAGGTAAACAGTGGCGCCTTGAATGGAGTGTTAAACTGTGTAACTACTTTTTCACTCCTTTAAATGGGTAAAACTGACTAAATAATAAGTTGAATTAAGTAAAACCGGGGTGGTTACATTTCAATAATAGCAAGGAAATGGATTTGCTCATAATATTTTGGGGTTTACTGACACTTTAAAGATTGGATTTCAGTAGACATGTACTTTCATTTCTCAACATGTCCAGATAAGTTTAAAGACAGAAAAAACTCCTGAATATACATACCTAAAGGGGAAATATTGTGTATCTATAAAAAAATATCATAATAACTAAGCCACGGATATTACCTGTAATATTTGCCCGAGGTGTTGGCCAGCCCAGGATCGACAGCACAGCATATTTGAGTTTGGGCCCCGGCCATTGGATCCTTAATAAAGGGCCAGGCTAACACTTGGAATAACTGTCTTATCCCTGGGTAGTCTAGGATGGTGACATATCTAGACAGTTCAGTATTGACACCACCAGGATGAACAGCATAGACTGTAACACCTGAACCTGTAACAATAATGATGCACTTTTTTTACTTGATTCTATTCAATCAAAATATTCATTCATACATTTATATGGACTCATGATGCATAATTATATATAAATGTATACGTATATATGTGATATGGTGAATTCCAGTGAAATCGGGACCAAAACCCACTTGTTTGCATTTTTAGCTATAAATGGAAGAATAGTGATATTACGGCCATCATATTTTCCGGAAATAAACATGCTGTAGATTCACCAATGACAAAATGACATGACATGCTGTAGATTCACCACTGACATAATTTCTTTTTTTTTGAATGAGCAATATTTCTGCACTGGCCAAAATACATCAGCGATAGACTACGAATTCACACCCTAAAATTTGCATATTTGCACGAATATTATGCATAATTAATCCACCAGATCTATTATTTGTAGTGGACTATAAGAAATATTGTTATCTAATTAACAAAATCATGTCAGTTCTTTGACGTTGACCCTCCCCAAATATGCTGAGCAAAAGAAATTAGTTCCAGATAATTGTTGCTATCAGATATATTATTTTTTCAATGTTATTATTCGTAATCTGTCATGTGCATTCGTAATCTAGCGATATATTACGAATGACATTTTATCAAGGCATGACCTATCAAGGCATGAACAAGGATAATGTATATCCAAAATGGTTGCCTGCGCTTCTTTATTTATTTAGGAAACATTGCCGCTTCTTTATTTATTTAGGAAACATTCCTTATTGACAAGCTACACTGGAATTCAATACATATCTATAATTAGTTAATTAACTTTACCCAGTATACAAACGAGGACTGCCAACAAGGCGTTGACTTGTTGGTAGATTGTTTCCTTATTTTATTTTGTTCAAACTGCCATCGTGTCCAGCAGAATCCGAAAACCTCCTACTACTGGGGAGCACCTGATTCGCTGATATGGCACTTGCCAATAAAAGTACAACAAACAAACAAACAAAATGACATGATACACACTAGACTATTGCGATAGATTACGAATGACATGATGGATTAAGAATGACACTTGAAAAGGGTATTTTTGAAAGCAGAAATCTTCCTCAAATGATTTTTTGGTTTAGAATGTATGGGAAGGTATAAAGTCAAAGAAATTACATGAGTTATTCATAAAAATGAAATATATTTTTGAATCAAGGCAAATAAATGAGAAATTGCTTTGATTGAAGATCGCAAAAATCAAACAAAAATTAAAATTCGGCTTTCTTGTTGGAAATATGATGGTTATTCAACGGAAGTCTGCTTGTGGTTATGAAATAGGAGTAAATGAGTGATAATAATACCAGTTTTATAAATATATAGAACTGAACGAGTTGGAGGGCGGCTTCTCATGACATCCCTGGTCGAAAAAAACTTGCGGGCATCGTATACAGTAAGTCAGATACCAACCTCATTACATCCTATCTTAATATTCAATCTTTAGGGATGTCATACGTAATATATTTCTAATTTGTAATGCAAAAACGTCTACCACCATTAGTTCACAGAATTTCAAGAGTTAAGAGCTAAAATTTTTGGGTTTCCATCCTTTAACCATCCTTATTCAATGACATAAAAATGATGATTGGTAGAATGATGAAAAACACATAATGGCCCCCATTTCTCTGGAATCGACCATTATAGGCATACATTTTGTTGTCGACTGGCAGTGGTTGTTGAGGAATTGTGATTAGCAGCTGTGATTGGCAGCACTCTTATTGTCTCCACGTTAGAATGAAGGATTGTAGAGACAATGAAAAACAGTTTTGAGGTGTGCCACTAATAGATAAACTAGATAATTCTTAATACTAAAGTATCGTCCCACCATATGCATATATGTCCAAATGGCAATGTCAAGATGTTGTCACCTAGCAACAACACCTAGCATAAATCTATATATATTCATAAGTGTAATAAGCTCAGTGATATAGATAAGTCAATGGTAGATTTAATGGACATGTACCTTCGAGTCTCTTAGAAAGCTCCCTTGTGAATAAAATGTTCGCCAGTTTGCTGTTACTGTATGCTGTGAACCTGTTGTAATTTTTCTCTTCCATCTGAGCGTCATAGTCTATTCCACTGACGAAGGAGTGCCCCATGGAGGATATGTTCACTATTCTGCTAGGACTAGACTTCTTCAGCATATCGAGGAGGAGGTGTGTTAAATAAAAATGACCTGATAAATAAAAATGAAAAAGAAGGATGGATTAATTCTTCTTTGGAAAGAGGGGGAGGGAGGTTGGTTGCTTAACACCCTTTTTAACACCATATTTTCGTATAAAATATTTGGTCATATTAGGGCATGAGAAAACATGGCCAGCCTTTGGTAACCCAGCCGGCGTGCACTGCATGGGTGGGAGGAGAAATGATGCCCTGGAAGTCGCTCACATCCAGAGAATATGATGGCACCAGGTGGGCGCTGGGGGCGGAACATGATTTTGGGGCATTTTACGTCCATAAATATGGATTTTTTTGTAAGATTAACACTGTCAACGCCCTACCTGCTTCCCTCTCCCATTGGCGTCTCCCGACACATCAAAATAATAGGCCTATCGTTTTTGAGCTTTAATCCATCTGGCCTACATTGCCATCGGCGATGTAGGCCAGTCCAAAGGTTTGTTATGGGTGCTGCTGCTGGTGGCGCTACCTCATGAAAGGGTGAGAAACCATTCTCTCAGCTGTCACGTGTCATGCCGAGCCTACAAGCATGGTTATGGCGTTTGAGTTTTCATCCAAACATAGCGTCAACGCGAGAGGTCTGTCACGCCTTAATTATACCGTTAAGAGCCAAATTTCTTTGGTCAAATCTCTCCCTAAGGCTCAAACTTAGGCACTCAGCTAAGTTTTGGGTCTTGGACAATGAGAAATAGAGGGGGTTTCCCAATCATGGAGGAAGTTGTTCAGTACAATTGTATCTCCGAAGGAGGAATGGCGATTGTTCTGGCTTGGGTTTTATGCGTTGCATAATTAATAATTATGCCATTTCGCCAGCTAGTCCAGACGTCTTTCGGAAAGGGGATATACCGTAAACTATTTTTTTAAGATGGTTTGGTGCGACATTTGTTTGGTGTTTGGTGTCTATGTTCGGAGTGAAGAATTAACACAAAAACCCCCTTAGATTTCGAAACCTATGTCTTTTTCTGATCAGTAATTATGGATACTTCGGAGCACTGCGTCACTCTAAAATCCTTTCGGGGGAGATTCTTTACATTTAGGAATCATCCACGACAACTAAAAATACACATCCATTCTATTATTTTGGTTGAGAGTAAAAAAATATGAGAGATGGGGATAATTATTATTCAGGAAATTAGGCATCATATTTACAAAGGATATACTAAGAGAATAATAGAAATGGCAGTTCAAACCCGATTTCTTGGTGTAATAAAACGAAAAGTAATCAAAGAAATCAAATATGTGACCTCACCAAGGTGGTTCACTCCGAATTGCAATTCAAATCCATCTTCGGTTTTCGAGTAAGGGGACCACATAATTCCAGCATTATTAATCAGTATGTCCAAACGTGTCTCAGCTGTAACAGAAGAAAAACATGTTTATAATATAGTGTAGCAGGAGGCAGATGAGTCTCCCTTGTTAGAATGACCCCTGCGACCTGGGTTCTTGGAAGTCACTCAGTCCACATCCCCGTACATAAATCTATCCATACCTCTGTATTTAACTCGTCCGCAGACGTATGTGTTAATGTCCCAATTTATTTTTAATAATATTTAAGCCTATGTGTATGTTATATTTATATGTGTGTCGATTGTTTACTTATTTACTGGTCGATCTTATGAACGGTGGTAGGGAGGGGGTCTGACCCCTGGGCGGAGAGAGCTGATGCAATGTCTCTGGATGATGAAATCCCCCGGCGACATTGCATGTGAGCTACTCCGCCATTAACCTGGAGGCTGATGCAAGGGCCAGCGCATGCTCGACAGCCCTGGTGGCTGACGAAATGCCCCCTGACCATTGCAGTACGCCCGGGAAAGATGATGAAATGCATCCCAGGTCTGGTGCAATACCTAGAATATATAAGGGCCCCCAGTCACTGTATAGGCAGACTTCTCCTGGAGAGCTGTACTACCGTATGCTGTATGATGATGAACTGACTGGAAGCCCTGCCACCTTGAACACTGACCATGCTATAACTTGCTATACATGAACACTGTGTTATATTGAAGCCTAATAAAAGAAGCCATTCTGTACTCCACGCCTTACCTTATACCTACTGAAACTACAAGCCAAGCACTATATCCCTATTGAGACGTCTAACCAATCGAAGCTACCCCTATTCATAAGTATATCGCGAGAGATCCGAGTGATTAGAGTAACTCCGTAATCCATTAGTAGTAATCCCTAATTGTAGTGTCTACGCTCTACAGACACTAACATATGGGATGGGTGGGACGACTTAACCTGTCAACACCCTTTTCCCCTTTATGTCTATTTTATTTCTTGTGTTGTATATAAGGCCCAGTGTGGGCCATGTGAGATTGTCACTCCCTGTTGACCATTCCTTGGATGATGATGTGAGCATGTGTATGGAGAATAAAGCCTTGCTGAAAACCATATTCCTCTTCTCTGATGTCTGACTAGATCGAGTGCGGGCCAAGCCGTCTGAGTACCTTTCCTACTTAAGTTACTTATATCACTAAGTCCCTCTTCTGTGCTAAGCGGTCAAACAACGAATACCATTAATTCCCACTCCAACATTGGTGCTGAAGGAAGAACAAGTTGCTCAGATACAGACACAAGCCCTCTGGCATTGTCACCTTCCATGGAGATAACAGTAAACCCGAGATTGAGAGAAAGCTGGAGGATGGATAGGGCCCCAGCAGACAGACAGGTCAACATGGTAGGAGGTGTGGATGTGGAAGCAAGGCCCCTCGGAGGCTGGAGAGGCGCCAGACAGGACAGGGCGCAGAGAGAAAGAGTAAACTTGGGAGTTGAGGTAGAAGATGATCAACCAGATCTGGACATGGGTCGCAGACGAGCCGACCCTGGCGGCTATCCAAGAATGCAAAGGCAGGGAAGGAAGGTCAAGACAGCGCTAAGGTCATTTGATGGATCAACATCACTGAACGATTTTCTAAATCATTTCAGAGTTGTAGCAGACCTCAATGACTGGTCAAATAGAGAATGCGCGCTGTACCTGGGGGCTAGTCTGGATGGGTTGGCACTGGCTATACTAGATAGAGTGGATATCGATGATGGGGATAGTTTCCTCCAACTTGTTCAAGAGTTGGAGAAGCGCTATCAGCCTGCTGATCAGCTATCTTTGTATAGGACGCAGCTTCGATTGAGAAAACAAGGTAAAGATGAAGGAGTCAATGACCTAGCGGACGACCTTGAGAGAATGATGAGACTGGCCTACCCTAGGGTTGATCGGGAGGTAAGGGATGACCTCAGCCGAGATGCATTAATTGGAGCCCTGAGAGATGAGAAATTGAGGCAATGGATTGTCCAGGCCCGGCCTAGATCATTTGCAGAGGCTAGAGCAGCTGCATTACATGGAGAAGCATTCCATCATGCAGAGCGCGATCGACCTGGCCCCTCAAAAACCCAAGGTCATCTTAGACTGGCAACAGTGGAAGAGCCCCCACCTGTTATTGAATCTCAATTCGAACAGATCCTGGGGAAAATATTGGCTAGGTTGGATAGACTTGGGACCAGTCCTCGCAGTGGTGGTCAGACGAACAATTCTTATACACCTAGACAGAGAGGATGTTTCTTGTGTGGTGATTTTGGACATTTCAGACGGGAATGTCCAAACCGTCCCAATGATCACACACAAAGGGGACAGGGAAACGACAGTGAGCAGTAAGCCACCAGGATACTGTCCAGCAAGTCACCGGTAATGGAGAAGGATGGATGGCCATATATGGCAGATGGGATCCTTCTACAGCAGGAGTGGTGGTTGATGGAAAGAGCAATGGAGTGGTCATTCAGTGGCTAATAGATACAGGTGCTTGTACAACGATATTGAGCAAGTGGACCTGGGAACGAATGGATAATCCTCCCCCATTGTGGCGCTCACGTATAAGAATCACAGGTGCTGGAGGAACACCGGTGGACGTGCTTGGTGAGACTGATATAGAAGCAGACTTCGGACCGATCTTGATTAAAATGAAAGTAGTAGTAACAAAGTTAGAAGAGGGAGGTATTCTGGGGATGGATATTATCAGAGCTAGAAGGTCTCTGCTAGACACGGATACTGGAACAGTGTGGATGAATACGCAAGAGGTAATCATACCTGGGCGACGGCTTGGTGATGTCTGCACCACACAATATGGAGCAGTGGAAAGTGGAAGTCGGGCGCGGATGAGCATCACCTGGGATAGGGGAGGTGATGGGCAGGACATGTGTTATCGAGGACCCCTGGAGGAGGTGGACGAGCAACATTCTGGTTGGAATGTGTGTGATCGAGGGCCCCTGGCGGAGGTGGTGGACGAGCAAAATTCTGGTTGGAGTGTGTGCGATCGAGGACCCCTGGAGGAGGAGGTGGACGAGCCATGTTCTGGAGCAACAGGTAGTAGCGGTCAAGGGCTACTGGAGGAGACGATGAACGGTGAACGATACCACACCTTGGCGTATGCAGAAGGCACTGATATTCAGGAGTTCCTAGAGAGGACGGGAGAAACACACCTGGAGGGATGTCAGGTGGTGGGAGAGCAGGGACAGCAGTCCCTGGAGGAGATGGGCAGTCAGAGCTTGTCTAAAACCAGCGATGAGGGTGATGGAGAGTGGAACTGGCCGACGTTACCACGCGGGTATGCTTATTATATGCTGCTTCTGAAACGATGATAACGGCGGGCAGTAGAGTCAGGTTGAATATCACATGGAACCCTTCCCATGCTGTTGGTGGAGTGGAACCACAAGATACCCTGACTGAAGGAAGAGCTAGGACCCTCATCATGGAAGATGAAGGACTTGTGCCGGATGTAAGAGTGGCAAGGTCAGTGCATTGCCCCACTGGAAGAGAGGGTATAGCAGAAATTCTCAACCGAGGTTTGCTAGATGTTCGCATACCCCGAGGTGCAAAAGTGGCTGCATGGAGTGAGGCGGAGGTTAATTCTCCCCCCCTCCCCACTGGCAACAACCCCCAGGATGAGCAGGATATGAGAAAGGCCATGATCAGCGACCTGTGGGGCCAGACCGATAGATGTGTGACTCAAGGTCACGAGGACAAAATACAGAAGTTTTATGAGGAGTTCCACAGTATGTTCCATAGAAAAGGGGAGCCTCTGGGTAGAACTGGGATGGCTAAACACCACATCGATACTGGTACTATCCACCCAATCAAAAGTCGGCCCAGACGTGTACCCATTCATAGGCGACAGATTGTGGAGGAAGAATTACGCAAGATGGAAGAAGGAGGAGTGATTGAACCTGGAAATGGTCCCTGGGCCAGCCCTGTTGTGTTGGTGAAAAAGAAAGACGGGGGCTGGAGATTCTGTGTAGATTATCGTGATTTGAATAAAATCACAAAGAAAGATGCTTATCCTCTACCTAGGATGGATGACACTCTCGACCTTCTGAGAGGTGCGAGTGTGTTTAGCACGCTCGACCTAGCAAGCGGATATTGGCAAGTGGAAATGGACGCAAGTAGTATAGAGAAAACGGCCTTTTGCACACATCGGGGCCTGTTCCAGTTCAATGTTATGCCTTTTGGGTTGGTGAACGCTCCTTCGACCTTTGCGGGATTAATAGAGACAGTTCTGGCAGGCTTGGTCGGGGAGCAGTGTCTTGTCTACCAGGATGACGTAATAGTTTATGGACGGACAGTGGAGGAGTGTGCTGACAGGCTAGCGTGAGTATTTGAAAGGATGAGGACGGCTGGTCTGACGGTCAAACCTAGCAAGTGTCAGCTTTTTCAGGCTTCTGTGGCCTTCCTCCAGGGAGGGTGTAGCCACTGACCCGGCCAAGATTGAGATAGTGAGAACATGGCCTTACCCCTCCAGTAAAGAGCAACTGAGAAGCTTCTTAGGCTTCTGCTCATAGTATAGAGCATTTGTCAAAGATTTCTCTACGGTGGCAGCTCCAATGTTTAAACTGACCAAGAAGGATGTACCCTATGTGTGGGATGGGATACAATCCGGAACCTACTGTGTATAGCCCCGGTGCTTAGCTTTCCAGATCCAACAGCTCAGATGATCCTCGATACAAACGCTAGCGGCCTGGGAATTGGTAATAGATGGACATGAAAGAGTGCTAGGGTATGCGGGACGCATGCTGAATAAAGCGGAGAAGAATTATTGCGTGACGCGGAAGGAGTTGCTAGCAATTGTTTGTGGGGTGAGGAAGTATCGTTCCTACCTCATCGGCGGAGACTTTATGGTCAGGACAGACCATAGTGCTTTGAAGTGGCTACTGGACATCAAAGAACCAGAAGGCCAACTTGCTTGTTGGGTGGAAGAGCTAGCCACGTACACGTTCAAAGTACAACACCGAGCTGGGAAGAAACATAAAAATGCTGATGGTATTTCACGCATCCCTTGTGGCCAGTGTCATAGGATTGACCCGGAGGAGGAGGGTGAGATCGAGCCCGCTACCATTAGAACAGTTACCTGAGACGGAGGTCAGTTAGTGATGAGAGAGAGTCAGGAGAATGACCCTCTGTGTATGCTGTTTAAGAAGGCCCTGCAAGACGGTAATGCACCTGGAACCAGTGAGCGGCAGCCAGACAGTGACTGGCTGTGGTTGAAAAATGAATTTGGATCTCTAGCTGTCGAGCATGGTTTGCTGGGGATATGGAGGTGGACGCCAGCTGGTGGCAGGGACTGGAGAGTGTATGTGACCCAATCAGCCAGGAGGGGATATCTGGAGATGATACATGCTGGACCGATGGGTGGCCATTTGGGAAGAGACAAGACTATTAGTAAACTCAAACGATCTTGTTATTGGCCGACAATGACCAAAGATGCGACTACTTTCATCTCCATGTGTGTTGTGTGTCAGCAGAGAAAGCCTCCTCCTCGGCAGAAGAGGACCCACCTGGGAGAGAGACCACTAAAAGGAGCGTGGGAAGAGATTGTGATGGACATCACAGGGCCATTCCCTAAGTCTGATGCTGGTAATCGATATGTCCTAGTGATTGGAGATCTGTTCACAGAATGGACAGAGTGTTTTGGAATACCTGACTTTACTGCCAAGACAGTGGCAGACATTTTGGTGGCTGAAGTGGTGTGCAGATATGGCATCCCGCTCATATGGCACTCAGACCAGGGGATAAACTTTGAGTCAAATTTATTTAAAGAAGTGGCAAGACTGCTAGGGATTGATAAGACTAGATGCTGCGCATATCATCCCATTGCAAACGGGCAGATCGAGAGATATAACAGGACATTGACTACAATGCTAACTGGGATGGTGAACGAAAGACATAGTGATTGGGATAGGTTTCTACCTTACCTGGGGGCAGCGTACAGGGCCTCAAAACACCCCGCCACAGGGTTTACCCCAAATTATTTGGCCATAGGGAGGGAGACAAGTATGCCTTGGGATATTGTATACCCGTCACATGGAGAGAGACTGACCACGTCCCAGGATGAGTACATATTCGATATGCTGGAGGGGATTGAGGTTGCTCATAAAATCGCTTTCATGAACATCAAACTGACCAGGCAAAAGCAGAAAGGGTATTATGATAAGAATGTGAAGCAGATCACATACACCCAGGGCCAGAGAGTATGGGTATACCAGCCTTTGAAGAAATTAGGCAGATCACCAGCGTTTTTGGACAGGACCGTGGGAAATCGTGGATGTCTTGAGTGACATGGTATATCGAGTAAAGAAGGGACGACTTCAAAAGGTAGTCCATGCAGACATCATGAAGGCCGCCACCCTTGGTGAGGATGTGAGGATGAGAAAAAGAAATCGAGAGGAAAGTCTAAAGGAAAGAGCTCCCACCCCCGTAGGATTAGCCAAGAAGGCCACAGGAAATCACTGGAAGCGATACCATCACCTCCTCCTGTCTCTCAGCTCTCCATGCCCCTCCTCAGTGAGTTGGTTGAGAATGGGCCTGCACCCTCCCACCGGAATGACCTGGGTCAGACCCCGCCCTATACCCTGGAGGAGACTGTGATTAAGAGACGTAACTCAGAGGTCACGTCCAATAAGGATCCCTGCCAAGAAGATGGCTGGTATGCTTGCCCCAGAATTACGGGAGGGGGCAAGTATTGGTGTGACCACTGAAACGGAGTATGGTGGAAAGTGTTCTCTCCAACGAACCACCAGAGTTGCCTCAGGCCCCAGTGACCCCCTCCCCTTGTCCACACCCCCAGCAGACCCCACGATCGACTCAGACGCTCCCCACATACCAGAGGCCTGCAAAACCCGAGAACTGGTCATTCCAGAACCTGACCAGTACTCGGGGACTGCTGGAAGAAATTGTTTTCGCAGAGAACCAGAAACCAAAGAAGGTAGTAGAGCAAATGGCGAAAGTGCCACCTCGCCAGACTGAAGTGATTAGTGGAAGGAGATTTAATCCCCTCGATTCTCACCCTCGCTTGTCTGACATGGTTATACTGCCCGGTATTATCCATGAGTTGGAGGAACAACTATGGGAGATAACCAGAAAGGGGCCCACCCGGCGGATGTCATTCCGCAGACGTTTTACCTGGAGGACCCAGGACGGGCGACCATTGTTGGTACAGCCAGAAGGACCACCATCCCTACCTGCATGGCCTGGATTTGCTGATCAAGAGGAGACAGACCTACACATCCTCAAACCATCAGGAGAAGACGGTATCACCTTCACTAAAGAAGTCAAGGCGGTATACCAGAGACTGGCCGAGTAAATTGACCAATATGTGCCATCCGTGTATTATTTTCCCTTCTCTGGAATGAGAAGTTGTGTGTAATTTAGTTTTGTGCCTGTTGAGGAAAATTCTATTATTTCCCTTCTCTGGGGAGAGAAGTTGAGTGCCTTCCCGCAGAGACCTAGTGTCTCTTCTCCCAATGTGACAGTTCCCTCTACATTAGCCTCAGTAGGGCGAGATCATGCCTCTCCTGAACTTGAGTCGATTTGACAAGAATTCTACAACAAGTGCTTGCCTGAGCGAGAAAAGCTGAACTTTTCATAAACTTTCTTCATAAACACTTAGTACTTGGTACTCTTGTGCCTTGGACAGCATTTTAATACAATTTCATGACACTCTAGGTGGTGTATAATGACATTTTAGTTCAAGATTTTTATTCCATGATTTGGCCGTGAGCGTACAATATAATCGATATACTTGCCGCTCACAAGGTGGACAATATAAATTCCCTGTATTGTACAGTGACGTCATGACCATTCGAGACTTGGGGGACAACACAGTTTGATGAAATTAAAGCAAATAAAGTTGTAATAAGTTAAGAATCATGGAATAAAAGCAAGAATAGCACAGTATCGCGTCTTCGGCGGCCTGTATTCTCCTCGTATGGCCGAAAAACAACTCGGCCTACGGCCTCATAGTTTTCGGCCATACTCGGAGAATACAGCCCCCCTCATACGCGATACTATGCTGTTCTTGCTATAATATTTATAATGTGTATGTGCCATACCTCATTCCTGAGGTGAGAGCCCGGGCGTGGCTAGCTCACCACAACAGACGTGCCGCTATCGGGTGTGGAATCTCATAGGGCTCCTCCACTAGGGAAATTTTTGTCACTGACATTGTGCTAAGAAAAACTTCCAGTCCGTCTGAGACAAAACTCTAAAGCTTGAGACAAATATTTTAAGTGGAGGAGGGCCTTACAACATTGTCTTAACAGCGCACCCCATGTCGTCGACTTTGTCTTAGGCATGGAATCGCCCCCTCCTCCACTAGCAAAATCTGTCTGAGACAATGTCACCGACAAGAGAGGCGTTCTCCCAAACACAGATTTTGTCTTAGCGTTTCTATGGAAACGTGATCAACAATGCATTTGACCTTATAAGGACATCAAATTTAAATTTTACTTTAAAATATTCAAGTAACATATAGGCTCTTTGCCGTCTTCAAGGCTATTCCAGGCATTTTTAGAATGTTGCCCTTCATTTGTCAGGAGAGGTGAGATAGATATGAGGGATTTAGGTCTACCTTTATGTACTATAAACAAGGACGATATGAGTCGACGAATTTGAAATATATCAAGATAAAAATGTAATTTTGGTACTAAATAGAAGAAAATTGGAACATTGACAACTCATGAGAAAAACCTATTATATATAATACAACAATGGTCAATTTGATGATTTACCGGAATGAGTTTTCAGTAGCTTATACTACAGGTCACACTTTACAAGATGAAACTGTACACAAAGGTTAGTCCAAAATCTACCCGTCCGAAAGATGTGTAGGCTACGTAATTTTCTGTACATTCCATCCTAGGCTTCCTATAAAGATCTTTTTCATAACATTTCTTTTTTTAGTTTGTCATGGACATATAACTTTACTTTTCCCGACATTCAATGAAATTTAATTTTGTTTACACCACAAATCTATAGCTGTAATAATTTCGATCCATAAAGTTGTCATTTATCATATTTCTAACAGCAGTAACGTTTCGATGTGTCATGAGGCTTGCACATGCATTGTAACAAGGCATGTGATTGGCTGAGGGAATTTAGAGCACTAGGTCAAACATGAAAAGTTGTCTCTGACAACTATTTGAAGCTCCTCCACTACAAGACAGCATGTCTTGTGTCTCTGAGACATGACACAAGTCTTTTAGAAAATCAAAATGATTTGATTTTTTGACATTGTCTGAGACAAGTGAAAACAAGTGAAAATTGTCAGTGACAGTGTCTTAGTGCGCTCCTCCACTAGGAGATTTGCTATCAGAGACACGTTAAGACATGGAAATACACCTTGTCTTAGAGACACAAAACTTGACTCTGACAAGATTTTCCCTAGTGGAGGAGCCCTATCAGTAGCCGCTACTGAGAGATAGCAGATGTGGATTTGTGTCCGTGTTGGTGTTTGGTAGTGACCCGCCCCCTGGAGGGCAGGGGCTGTCAGTTTAGACAGGCTAATGTTCTAGTTAACGGTAGATAAAGCGATACATCGCTGAACTTGTGTATTACTTTAATTCTCCTCTATATTGGCTGACTGTTAAACTTGGAGTTATTGTGAAAGTAGAGTAAGCTTATTATTTAGGGTATAGATATGAGTTGGCGAACCTTATTTCTTTTGTGGATCTGTACTTTGATTTGTTGAAACATGTATTGTATGTGGACATGAGTGTATTCTCAGGGACGAGAATGGATCAAGAAGGGGGCTCTGTAGCAGGAGGCAGACAAGTCTCCCTTGTTAGAATGACCCCTGCGACCTGGGTTCTTGGAAGTCACTCAGTCCACACGTCCCCGTACATAAATCTATCCACACCTCTGTATTTAACTCGTCTGCAGACGTATGGGACAGGTGGGACGACTTAACCTGTCAACACCCTTTTCCACTTTATGTCTATTTTATTGCTTGTGTTGTATATAAGGCCCAGTATGGGCCATGTGAGATTGTCACTCCCTGTTGACCATTCCTTGGATGATGACCATTCCTACTTAAGTTACTTATATCGCTAAGTCCCTCTTCTGTGATAAGCTGCCACGCTACCCCTGATAGCTGACCATTGGAATGGACTTTGTAATTGAGCCTAACTTAGAACAACTTTGGGATGAATCGGCCCCCAGTAACCAATCATCTCCCCCTCTTCCTCCTAGCGGTCAAAAAACGAATACCATTAATTCCCACTCCAACAATAGTTATAGGTTCTCTGATCTCATGTTTGCTATTTTATTTATTTCTAGTAAGTATAGTTGGAAATAGGGTCCTTCCTTTAAGGATTGAATTAAATAAATTGCAAAAGGAAAGGAGGAACTATTTTCGACAAAACTGGAGGTGATAGCGAATGGAAGGAAAATTATATTCAGACTGGGCACTTCCTAAAGACAAGATCTATAGGATATAATTCATAATTCAATTGAAACTATCCAGAGAATTCTCCATCTAGCTCTCAACCCACGCCACTCACACCTCCCTCCTTGTGTAACTACTTAATCTTGATTCTTCTCTCGACTATTGCATAAGTGACCGAATTGCTGGGTAATTCCTCAATTTCTTACAATTTATACTTTGACTGAAGGCAGACCTCAAGAATTACCCCATATTTCGATGAGTGCATGATAGTAGAGTTGGAAACCACCTACCTTTCTTGAATTCGATCACAAAATTCTTTATAGCTTTCAATGAACCCAAATCTAACTTCATGAATTTCACGTTGGCGTCACTTGCCCCAGTGAGTTTTTTAATCTCGTTAGCAGCTTCCTGTCCTCTCTGTTTTGATCTACAAGCCAGAATCACACGAGCGCCTGAAGAAAAGGAATCATAAGAAATAAGATATAAGATTTCTTGATAAAGGGCTAATGTGCCCGAAACGTCGGACCCCTCAATAAACAAACCTACAACTTACTCCTCCGTCCCTGTCCTTATTCTGTTCTGGGCTAAATCCATACCTTGAGATTTTTATTTTTTTTAAAAAAAGGTTTTATTCAATTATAACCTGCCGTCGAGGCTTTTACAATTTTACTGATTTTATGATTTTTTTGGAGTTTTCTTATTTTCTTTCACTCTCACTCCAGCACAATGACATCATTCATTATACTTTCTTGAGTTCACGCATGTATTTCTCTACCTTCGTTACCCAGTTTTTATATTTTGTTACAAAGATGGCATTATACTGAATGGATCTGTATTTGACGAACAGCTCATTAATAAACGCTCTCACTCCTAGTTCTTTGTTATAAAAGAGTTTCTGCCTGTTGATGTAATTCTTGGCCATGAGGAGTAGCCAATTCAGAAAATATTTAAATTTACCTCTCCCCATATAACCTAACAGTACATCATTGCTCTCATCTCTTAACTGATTTACCACGTCTCTGAGTACAGTATTAGTATTAAATCTGGTTTCTATTTCTCTCCAAAAGCTTTCAGTATTACCACAATGCAAAAAATAATGGCGAAGGTCATCAACCTCCTCACAATACGAACATTCCACTTGGTCTTTAATGGTTATCCTACACAAATATTCATTGCAGCAGATTGTTTTATGCAAGAGTCTGTATTGTAGCGATTGCAATCTTGGTTCGTATGAGTATTTAAATGGCAAGTTAAATATCATGCTTAACATATCTCTCTCCGGATCAATATATTCATCTTTTAACAAGTCATCCCAATTTCTGAGCTTGTTGTAGTCAGGAACATCTAATACCACCAGTTCTTTATAAATTTCTCTACTCTGAACCGTATATATGTTTAGATATTTTCCATTTAACTCAAACAGCTTACATTTAGCGGGGGGTGGCGTACATCTTCCTGCCCTGGGTCTTTGGCTAACAGTAGCCATTCATCCGGAATGATATTTTTTATTTGTCTCACCTCTATGAACGAACACCTCACATTATCTTTCTCATTCATTTCTGCCACAGACAGCAGTTCTCCATCAGGTCTGAGTAGATCCCGAATCTGGGTTATACCAGCATTTTCCCATCTCTTATTCATGAAATTTTGTTTCTTTTTCCCTCTACCCGTTTGAATCCACTTATTATTATATAACCGTTCTGTTCCGACTTCTGCAAGCGAACCAGGCATCTTCTTATAAAAGAGTCTAGTCCACTCGCCAAAGATTTCAGAATAGAACCCATCTAGGCATTTCTTGGGTGTATTTCTTCCCAAACATAAGTCTAACATGTTCATTCCATGATAGGATTCCAGGATGTTGACCCATTTGGAGTTTACTCTATTGACAGCTCCCTTGATCCACATAATTCTGTTCGCTACCATTATATTTCTGATGCATCTTAGCTTCAACCCACCATTGTGGATCTCTTGCTTTACAAATGCCATGCTTATTTTCGTTTTTCTAGTCCCCCACATCATAGTTTTGGTGACTTTTTGTATCTCGCATACCATATGAGCATCCAGTTTAATACACGCCATTACATGTTGTAGTATAGGCAATAACAGAGTATTGTTTATGATAGTTTTGCCTTTCAACGATAGTTGTCTTAGGCTCCACACACCTACTATACCTTTCATCTTTCGTAGTAACACATTGAAGTTGATTTTATTCTCATTTACATCAGCTCCCGGCTTAACTAGGTGTACTCCCAGAATATTAATACTATCAAGCCATTCCACATGGTTAGACTCAGGTTCGTCCAGTACCATATCACCCACGTTGATACCTTTTGTTTTACAGATATTCAATTTTAGCCCTGAGGCTCTCTCATATCTTTGCAGCACCTCCATAACCTTACACAACGATTTCTCATTTTTTGATTAAACATTTCTTCAAGAATTCCCAGCTCACCGAATCGTATGCTTTTTGGAAATCCAGTGCTACAACCAATCCCTCCTCCCCCCTTTCTCTAATGAAATTAATACTATCTTTAATCCTCCTGATTGCCTCCCCAATATATCGACCCTTGACAAATCCGTATTGATCTTCTTCAATAATGCTGGGCAAGACCCCATTAATTCTCTCCCCTATTGTTTTGGAGATGATCTTATAATCGACGTTAAGCAGGGTGATTGGCCTCCAGTTCTTAATGTATCTTAGATCCGTATCCTTTTTCGGAATAACAGACAGAATACCTTTCCTCTGTTCCCTGGACATTAACCCTTCTTCTTGGACGGCCATTACCATTCTATGGAACATGTTTTTCAGTTCAGTCCAGAAATGTCTATAGTATTCAACCGAGAAGCCATCCGACTCCGGGGCTTTACCATTGTTCATTTCATTTAGTACTAGTCCCAGTTCTCCCACTGTAATCTGTCTGGCTAAGCCTCATCCTATCATTGTAGTTCTCTCCTAGTTTCTTCTTTTAGCGAGTCTCTTTCTATTTGTGTTGTTACATGCATAAACAAGTCACAGTTTATAGAACCCAAAGGTAATAGCCACTCAACCAGATTTAACCATTCAAATGGTTAAAACTGAGGCTCATTTCCTACCAATTATACACATGTCATTGTACTCTGCAAGAATAGATTGTATATTGTCATATTATTTTGTGTATCGATTAATAAACGTTTCTAAAAAAAAAAAAAAAAAGCTTTCTTTATCTTCTTCCCTTACCACCTTGATATCTGTATTCATAAAGTATTCAGCGTCGTCCCCATCCCCTTCCCACCCCTCATATAGGTTAGCATAGAAGTTGTGTCCCTCTTTCAGAATATCCTCCTGCTCCGACGTCAGCCCATTATTCGTGATGATAGCCGAAATGTTTTTTTTACCATAATTTTGTTTTTCAAGATTCAAAAAATATTTGGATGGTCTCTCCCCGTCTCTCATCCATCTTGCTCTAGAGCGAGTTAATGCCCCTTCTGCTTTTATTAGCTCTATCTCTCTCATCTCATTTCTTATCATTTCCTCCAGCTCTTCTTCCGACAGTCTATCCATACCATCTAGCTCTAGCAGTCTTTGGGCCATATGTCCCTTTCTCTCTCTCTTTTTACTTGCAACCCCCCTCCCCAAGTGTATGAGTCTACTTCTGCATTTTTTATTTAGTGTTTTCCATGCCAAAATAGGGCATACCTCTTTGTATTCTGACTCAAAATTAACGATTAGTTCTCTCATCGACTCCACAACCCATTTGTTTTGAAGAAGGGCGTTATTACATTTCTATAGCTCCTTCCCCCTCCTGATCTCCGGAGTTAAAACGTCAATACCATTTATTTTATGATCAGACTTGACTGTTATTTCTATAACCTCTTCTACAACCTTGGTTTGTACTGATTCGTTTGCAAGAATATAATCCAGTCGAGATTTCTGGTTGTTTCGAACCCAGGTGTGAACAGTATTACCTACCGCTTTCAATGTGTCTAACAATTCAAATTTTTCTATGAAAGCTTCTAATGCGATAGACATTTTTTCGCTAGGTCTATTAACGGTATCTATATTCAGATCACCCATCACAACAAGATTATCATATACCAAGTTTCTTATCATCATATCTAGATCTTTTAATTTTTGGAGTTGTACAGCTTTGTCAGACGAGGTTGGCCCGTAGACCGACAATATACACCATCTTACACCATTCATTTCAATTATCAAATACACAAAACGGCCCTCCACATCATTACCTTTTTTCAGGACCTTATATTCCAGATCTTTTGACAATAACTGTGCTACACCATTTTTATTTGTGGTACCATAACTAAACTCTATTTTCCCGCACCACTGTCTTCTCCAGATGGGTTCAGAGGTTATACACAAGTGTGTCTCTTGCAATGCAATTATAGCCTTCTCGAGGTCGATAAATTTAGAGAAAACCGCCTTACGTTTTTTCGATGTTATGGAGTCCGTTACAGTTAAATGATCTAAACCGTATTTTGTCATGTGTGGGCTCAGTACAGGCAGATAAGTCCGGAATTTGCATTATTGGAGTACTCGGATCAAGACCATTGGGGGTAGGGGCCGCCATTATGATGGTTTGTAGCGGTCACATCCGGCCGATCAGTCATGTCCTGTTCACTGTCCTTGTTTGGCGCCAGCCTTTTTCTGGTCCACCTTCTGAAGAGTCGACCTAACTTTTTGCCATGCTCTGCCCAGGAGATTGCCCTCCTCCAGCCAGTTAGCATGGTCAAGGGACTTGGGATCCACCAGGGCCGATCCTATGCCCCAGATGGTATCTATCGGCGATGCTTCCCCAATTCTTTTCTCTCCCGTCTCTCTCAGGTATTTGGCCACATATGGGTTCTGGTCAACCTTAGCCCTAAGACCGACCAGAACTATTTCCTCTATGTTCTGCTTCCATTTCTTGTACTCCGGAGTGGCAGCTCTCTTTGCCTCATTCAATAGATCTTTACACAGCCTAGCATCCTTGTTTGAAATGACCGATTGGGCTCTGGCCGCATCTTCGGTTGCTAGTAAACAGGAGTGGGTTAAATACTGCTCCATGTGTATTACCTCCAGTGGTGAATTCCATGGGATGATGGTTTGACAAAGGCGAATCTTTTCCATGGAAAATGAATGCTTCCTCATTTTCTCTCTTTGACAAGTTTATCGGGTTGAGATCCGCAGGTAAAGTGTCCAAACAGTCATGCCAAACTACTCTATCACCCAGCTTAATGTTCCCATCGAACTGGTACACATCCGTTCTGCCTTGTCTAGGCGAACAACATATTCTGCTCTCTCGACTCTTTCCCTCAATTCCTTTGGCAAATCTTTCTTTACATAGATTTTACCACCAGTATCAGGGAATGTGTATTGTCCTAAGTGGTGTTTGTTACTCCAGAAGGAGTCGGCAAATTGTTGGGTCTGGAATGTAACTTTTACAAATAGGCCCACTCTTACAACTCTTGTTCCCTCTGGTATTTGCATACCCATACCAACCGCCATAATATTGGTAACTGATCTCTCGAAGTACACTCTATCCGCAGGTGGCAGTACTCCTTTTTTCTTGGGGATACCATCGAATACAAAGCATTTGGATAGCTTCTGCTTCTCCTCTTGTAGTCTAGCTTTGTTAGCTTTCGCTGCTTCTCTCGCCATCACTAAAAAGGTTTCGTCTTTCTTTTTGACAGCTGACTGTTTCAGAACAGCTATCTCTTGCTCCTGTCTATGATGTATTTTTTCCAGCTTCTCAATCCTTATGTCCTGCTGCTTGTTAGTCTCTTTTATTACAACAATATCATCCGTATTGATCTTCACTTTAGTACCTATCTTTGTCATATGGCCCACCAGATCCGCTTTCTGTCTTTTCTCCAAGCCACTTATTAGCAGGGCCACTTGGGCAACGACAGGATCATCAGACCCTGTTTCCATCACCCCAGCATCTGACTCAGAATCACTCATCTTTGCTTTCTTTTTGGTTTAATCTCGCTCAACTTCACCCGCTTAGCATTCGGTACACTCTCGTCTGAATGGTTACTCATCCATGCTGCCGTGCACGAAGATGCTTTGTGTAGCTTAACACTTGTGGATTAACAACTTAGTCCGTTATGAATAGTTTTTTTCAGCAATCACTTCCAACTCTTATTTGATCCTTCATTCAACGTCCACTAGTCAACCTTAGATCACACTTGTATATTAGTATGCCGTTCAGTAACAGATTTTTGAGATCGTTCCTTACCGCTACTACCGTCCTCCTTGGTCGCTGACCCAGTTTACTGATCAGGCACTACGCATGCGTGGCGCCAAATCCGAATGGGGGATAATCCGACTATGCTAGTTTTAGAAATAAACACACAGTTGTCAGCAATCCTTTAGTTCAACAGCGTCTCTATTGTCTATAGATCCTATTCTGTCAATTAGGGCCTTTGGGAGTCCTTAATCACTTTGTATTTCCTTGCTAACGACAGACCCCAGGATTAGCCCTGGAGGCAAGATGGCGCCTGTTTGAAAGCGTGGTGTCTCACTTCGTCGTTCACAAAATCCAGTCTCTTCGATTCACTTTAGATTGACTGTCTCTTTCGTTTATCACAAACTAGTCTAGGCCACTTTATAGATTACCTAGACTTTTATGGTGATCGTACTCCTGTCTTAAGCTGAAAAGAAAAGAGAAATTAGTGGGTCTAGCCCGAGCGTACTCTTTACTCTCCAATGCCGAACCGGAAGTCAATCCATACCTTGAGATTTAATCATAAGAAATACTTTCATGTCGCAAAGTTAATTTAAGCAACCCCAACAGTTCTTTTTTTTGTTTTTAAAAGGTTTTATTCAAAATATCCTGCCTTCTGGGTCCCCAACAGTTCTTACTAACCATTCAGATAAGAAAATCTTATTTTCTTGATAAAGTGCCTGTGATATCGATTGATATGTTGAGCAATATATATTATTTATCCGTCCCCTTGGTAAAAATGTGTCTGCAAATCTCTCACTAGAAGATATAAGCTAGAAGTCGGACCTGATTAGAAGCCAGGTCTTGTGACAGAATAAGTGAAACGGAGGTTGGGTATTTTTTTTTTATTTTTCTCGGAATATGGTATGTATATATATAACTATTATAAATTTTATTTACTCAGAATCCAAATACAAAATAGCAAATAGGGCTGGTGCCTATTGTTCGTAGTTAGAGGTCATCCAGATTGCCCTGAAAGTACAATTTAAAACAAAATTTTACCTCTCTTAACATGGTCCAGGGCATTCATTTTACCGAGGCCCGTATTAGCTCCGGTTATGATGATGACTTTGTTGTCCAGTCTTGCATCTGAAGTACAGACGCCTCCGAGCATAAACTGCCTATGATAACAAGGAAGATATTATTACAATAATAGAAGAGGACGTTGGGTATGTGTATTGTTGTCATGCAACAACGCGTATTTTCGCAACTTATCGATTTGACCAGTGTGAATAATGTATTACTATTTGTCATTATTAAGATGCACTCATCGCATTTGTCCTTCTTAACATATTATCTGGAAATGGCAGACTTTCATTAGTCAGCCAAGTCCCTCAGCAGTCCCTCATTAGTCAGCCAAGTTTAGTTCTTCGGGGGACTATGGATTGAAGACGATGCATCCAGTTTCTTTCTTCTGAATCTCTGGCTACTTTGCCCTCGTTCTCATTTTATTACAAATAATATAGTCAGAATATAACCTAAAACACAAATTAACAATGTTTTGTTGACAAAACACTGATAATGTCACCATGCAGACATTCAGCCTTGACAACGTTACCAGGTGAGATCCAATCGGTTCACCGTTAACAAGTGTTCAGGTGCGTCATAATACTATGACGTCACATATGAGAGTTCTTTGACTCACTCTTAGTGGTAGCACGGTGAAGCGAGCAACTCGTTTCAATCAACACCAGAGAAATGTGAGCGTGAAACTAATTGCAATTACATTAATTTATTTTTTGATTTCATTCATTCATATATCATTTCACTCTAAGATTTTGGGCCTTAAAATGTGGGCATAAATAGAATCGAATTTACATCTATTTATACAAATGTATTACAACATATTTATAGGTGGAGTGCTTATACAGTGTTGGAGGAAAATGATATTCATAATTCGTAATTCATTCTTATTCATCTGTGGACCAAGCATTGACGAGGGAGGTATGGCTAATTTGGACTTGAATACTCATATCTTTTTATTACTGTAGGGAATTAACATTTAGAGTAATGTATGTGATAAAGATATCATGATCGGGATAAATGAAGGCAATTGGGAGATAATTGTCATGCAATTTAATTAAACTTTGCAATCGTTGGATGAATTTTATTCATGTCAATAGGGGATCAAACATAAGTCTTGATAGAATGCAAATCTTTTGTTGACTTTATTGGAGGGGAAAAAGCAGAAGTTTCTGATTTATAGAAGCTCCCTCTCTCCTCCTCCTCTCTGCCCCCACCCCCTTCACTCCTCCTCCTCTGTCCCATCTCTCTATCCCTCTCTCCCAATCTGTGTCCCTCTCCCACCTCTCTCTTACTTTCTCTCCACCTCCTCTCTGCCCCCCCCCCCCCCCCCCACCTCCAAGTACCACCACCACCTCCAGTGACTTTCCCTATCATTTTCTGGTGCAAGGTCAGATCAACGAGAGTGGAAAGAAAGTTCCACTCTCGTTGGTCAGATGAGTGCAAGTCTTGTGAGTTCAAGGTTAAGGTGGTGGAGTTCTGGGAAAGGATGGGTGGAATCCTCAGCGATGACCTAATGAGCAAGGTGGGGGTCGGGGGTGGGGGTGGAGATTTCAAGGAGAGAGGAGAGAGGACAGAGAGATAGGAGGGTTCTATTCTAGACAAAATCTGAAATGAGAAATAGCTTCAATGTTGCCTGTTGTTATATACATCCAGGCCAGAAATTAAAAAGGTGAATTTTATTTTTCGTCTTGACCACTGGCGACCGACCCGCCCTCTGTGAAGAGGTTGATAAACCACTCAACTAAAAATAGAATCTGTCGCCTGATTACCCGGTCTTTTCCCAATATACTGCATGTTGTATATCTCGACCTGTTATCCAACTTCAACACTACGTATGGCAGTCTAGTTAGTCTTAATCGAAAGCTATATTAGTAGGCTATCTTTTTGATTGGAGGAATACATACATTTATGGTCCAGCAATGCTGTTTTGAAAACATTCATGCACTCTCTCCCTGTTTGTAAATGCGCGCCATGTTTACATAGCTTACCCACACCCTACCCTTACTCCAGCTGCCTCCCGCCGCCTGGGTCGGTTTCGAGTGAAACACCTAGTGAGGCTCTAGGTGAAGACGCCAACACCCATGTGCCATCCACCAGTCATCCGAACACAAGTTGGTGCACTGAGAGTCACCAAGCGGATATCATAACATTGGAGGCATGACATGTGTCCCATATTTAAGATGTGTCATGACCACCACCACATTGAATATTGAAAATATACTTAAAAGACATGATTTGGTACGATATTAATGTAAGATTCATGTTATATTCTGGTTAGATAACATAATGTATTGAGCGATAATATATCCCCGCCAAGTTGTTGTTATGAAGTGCGCATGCGTGACCAGTTCACCATGCAGTGCTCCCCAGCCAACACACCCGAGTGGGCTCTGGGTGCACCAGCGATTGCACTAGAACATGTTCGGTTGTACACCTAGAGACACCTAGTGCACTAGGTGTGCCACTGGCCTCCCTGCTTCCCAACGGTAGCGGCTTTAATGATTAGTTCTAACTATCGTAAGACATCCACACAGAAGCAAAACTAAGGTTCAACTAGTTTATTCCTTTTCCTCTTTCTCTGCCACGAGGTGGCAGCACTGCCTAGTATATCTAGACATCTTCCTTTGCACATGAATGGATTGATATAATGAAACAACAATGTTTTTACATCTAGATCAATAGCACAAGGTTGATAAGAATAAGGAGAGTTATTATGTTTCTTCAATTAACCTCTTAACCGGCCTAGAAGGTCTACTAGATCTTCTAGGTTCCTTTGTGGGAAATTCTTTTTCATACGTTACTGTCTCTGGTACTACTGGTATCTGAATAGTCACTGACTTATTATCTTGTACTCTTGGTATTGGTAGTTCACAGGTATTTGTCTCTTTCTGTACCTCCATGTTTTTACCGTTTTCGGTTGAACCCATGATCTCTTTATGGACTAAGTCTCTAATTTCTACTCATTCATCTTCTTCATCTAAATGTCTGTCTTGCTGAAACCTGTCTTCGACTACCTTTCTGGGCACTTGTAATAAGTGCTTTCTATTTCTACGTATGACATTACCATTTTCCATTTTAACCTCATAGGACCTTTCTCCTAACTTATTATTTATGATACCTGCATGGTCCCATTTCTTGTCCCTTACCAACACGGTGTCCTCAGGCTGTAAGGGACTGAGAGCTTTAGATCTTTCATTATATTTAACACATTTATTACTCTCACAATTTTCATTCACTGAATCACTCATTTCCTTTTCTTGTTTTGTTCTTAGTATCAGTAGGGGGCCTCTAATTCTTCTCCCAAACAAAGCCTCTGCTGGTGAGACATTATTTTCCATTGGGGCACATCTATAGGCTAGCAGAGCCAAGTATGGATCCTTTCCTGTTTCTTTTGCTTTTGACAGTAGATTCTTGACTATGCCGACCGCTCTTTCCGCTTTCCCATTTGATTGAGCGTACATTGGCGAAGATGTTCTGTGATGAAATCCATATTGTTCAGCAAATTCTCTGAAATGAGTAGAGGAGAATTGTGGTCCATTATCCGACACGACAATCTGCGGAATACCGTATCTGGCAAAAATACTTTTTATGTGTTACTACTTGTTCTGACGTCTTAGTCGTTAGCTTAACTATCTCAGGGTATGAGGAGTGATAGTCGACTATAATTAGGTATTCGTTGTTGTGCCAGTAGAACAAGTCCATTCCCACTTTTTCCCAAGGTCCCCATTGTTCTTTGTCTACAATTATGGGTTCCCTCAGTTGGTCAGGGAGATATTTTAAGCACGCTCCATATGTTTTTGTCATTTGTTCAATGTCTGCATTCCACCTGGGCCAGTAAATGGCCTGTCTCGCCCATCTCCTCTGTTTTTCAATGCCTAGATGGCCTTCATGCACTTTTTCTAGCATTTCCCGTCTCATTGATACTGGTATTACTATCCTATGTTGCCTTATTATGACCCCATTTACCACACACAGCTCGTCCTTAAACAAAGCATAAGCTGGACATGCCCCTTTTTTTCCACCCATTCATAAAGTATTTCACAGCACAGAGCATTTCATCCTTGTTTGTCTCTTCTGCTATCCTTTCCAACATTGATTTCGAAGCAGGTAGGCTATTATATATTAGATTAACCTGTGCCTGTATATCCTCTTCTTTCAATTCACCCTTGCTGGTTATCTTGCCATTTTTGAACTTTGCACGTGACAATGTATCTGAGATGTATAATAATTTCCCTGGAACCCAAATCATCTGAAAGCTATACCGCTGGAGCCTCATCATCATCCTCTGTATTCGAGGTGTCATATCTTGGAGTGATTTCTTTGAGAGGGGAACCAACGGTTTGTGATCGGTTTCCAGAATTAGACCTTGTGTCCCATATATGAAGTTGTGAAACCGTTCACAGGCAAATACTATTCCTAGGAGTTCTTTCTCAATTTGTGCACAGTTTCTTTCTGCCTCTGTTAGTGACCGGGCAGCATAGGCAACCGGTTTCCAAGTGCCCTCATGTTGTTGTAGGAGTACTGCTCCCAGGCCCTGCTTGGAGGCATCACTGCTTATCTTAATGGGTTTTCTCACATCATAATACGCCAACACCGGTTCAGAGCTTTTTTTTTTTAAAGACTTTATTTCGACAGCTTCTCCAATGAGTTAACCTGAGAACAAGTTTCTTATGCATGAAAACAAGGTTTTCGACTTGCTGCTGAGGTGCAAGCAATAACTATGATGTGTACATTTTTAAGGCCAACTTTAACCCATTCAGGCCGCGTATTGCTTTAAAGCATTCCCACGCGTGTGGCCGCGTATTGCCTTAACGCACTCGCACGCGTTTGGCCGCGTATTGCCTTAACGCACTCCCATGCGTAGGACGCGTAGTGCGTAAAAGCACTCCCACGCACAGGACGCGTAATGCGATAAAGCACTCCATGGGAAAGGACGCGTATTGCCAAAAAGCATCATAATAACAACGTTATTCAATGGTGGTGACGTTATTGGCCGTCCTTAATTCAGATGACGTTATTAGAATGTGCGTCATCCAGAGGGCAGTGGACGCGGTGAAGCGTCGTCATGACGGGACATGTACATTTCACTCAGGATGTCATTAATTGAATGTTCTTTTCCCACGCTTGGTCGTTAAGCATAATGCAACGTTGGTGGCGCTGTCCTGAATGGGTTAAATGATAAAAAACACCTTATGCTAAAATGAGCTAACAAGCTAACAAGTAAGGTATCAAGACATGAGCAAAGATGACAAAGGTGAGACAAAAGAATCAATGGCATACATGGCGATTTTAACAGAGAGAGGCGATTGGTTTTTTGCGCTTGCTAGAGCTGAGCACTTTTTTTATATAGTTCCACTCTCATGGGCCTCATCCCACACCCATTCTGTTTGCTTTTTAAGCAGGGACCTAATATTCACGCAAGCACTGGCTAGATTTGGAATATATCTTCCCACAAAATTGATACAGCCCATTACTCTCTGTACCTCCTCTCTGGTGGTGGGTCTTCCCATATTGATCGTCAGGCTTGATTTCTTCAGCTGTAAAGGTTATAAAGGTTATTCTATCAACCCCTATCTCGCATTTACTCCAATTCATTAAGTTGTTTTGTTTAACTCTTTCTTTTACAATTTGTAGCCTAGCATCGTGTTCTTCTTTATTCTCACCCCACACTAGGATATCATCTACATAGACTTTCACACCAGGTATATTCTCGAACATTTGTTCCATTGAGCGATGAAATACTTCTGGTGCTGAGCACAGACCATATGGAAGACAATCATAGGCATATCTCCCATATGGGGTCGCAAACATGGTAAGTTTCTTGCTCTCCTCATCAAGCTTAATCTGCCAGAATGCCTGAGATGCATCTAGCTTGCTGAAGATCCTAGCATTTCTTATCTCTGAAAACACTTTATCCCTGGTAGGAAGCTGAAAATGCTCCCTGGCTATCCACTTGGATCCAGACATATTCTTTTTCATACGTTACTGTCTCTGGTACTACTGGTATCTGAATAGTCACTGACTTATTATCTTGTACTCTTGGTATTGGTAGTTCACAGGTATTTGTCTCTTTCTGTACCTCCATGTTTTTACCATTTTCGGTTGAACCCATGATCTCTTTATGGACTAAGTCTCTAATTTCTACTCATTCATCTTCTTCATCTAAATGTCTGTCTTGCTGAAACCTGTCTTCGACTACCTTTCTGGGCACTTGTAATAAGTGCTTTCTATTTCTACGTATGACATTACCATTTTCCATTTTAACCTCATAGGACCTTTCTCCTAACTTATTATTTATGATACCTGCATGGTCCCATTTCTTGGCCCTTACCAACACGGTGTCCTCAGGCTGTAAGGGACTGAGAGCTTTAGATCTTTCATTATATTTAACACATTTATTACACTTGGATCCAGACATATTCTTAATGCCCCATTTGGTTTGTCTACCACCACCATGGCATTAACCCATTCGGTTGGCTCCAAAATTTTGTGAATGACTCCTAATTCTTCCATTCTATCTAATTCTCTTTTCAATCTGTCTCTGACTGCTATAGGAATTCGTCTGGCTGGTATAATTACTGGTTCTGCTCCCTCCCTCAATTTTATTTTATGTATGTAGGGAATGGACGATAGCACTTTAACCTCAGGAATTATACACTGCTTCATGCTAATTTGTTGTTTTTCGTCAATATTAATGCTGTGTACACCTACCACCTTTTCCTCTGTGGAGAAATTCTGTGTTATTAGGCCTAGCTGTTCTGAGGTTTCTCCTCCCAGAAGTGTTATTCCATCGCACACTATAAACCTCACTGGAAAATTCTTGGAATTAACTGTTACCTGCCTAATAATGTATCCCCTCACAGGTATAACTGCTTTGTTATAATCAGTCAATCTCACTTTTATCGGTTTGAGAGGCACTTTATTCTGCATCCTTTCATACTCCTGGTTGTTCAGTAAATCCGCACCTGCCCCTGTGTCTATCTTGCAGGTTAGTGTGTCTCTACCCACTTTCACGTGAGCGGCCCACTTGTGGCTTCTGCTGATTGAAACTGTTAGTACCTTCTCCTTCGTAACTGTCCCTATGAACACAGTATCAATCTCACTCTGCTGGTTATCCTGTGTTGCCGATTGATTTACCTCATCAACCCTTCCCCAACATTTGGACTCGATGTGTCCCTTCTTTTTGCACCTTTCACATCGATGATGGTATGCTGGGCAGTTTCTCAGGCGTGTCTCGCTCCAGACTTCCTACAGTTTATCATGCGTCCACCGGACCCTGGAGACTGTGTGTCAGTCCTACTAGCCTCTGCTGCCTCTACCCTAGGAGGAGCCGTCACTTGCTGTCGGTATGAGTCGTTCTGCCCACGTGGTTTGGCTACTCGCTTAATTGTGGTGTGCGCTCCTGGATCCATAGCATCCAATTCCGCTTTCCTTTGCACTTGAGTTCTGCAGTAGATTAGGGCTTCATCAAGTGTGAGTTCCTCTTTTTTCACGAGTTTCTCTTTCAAATGAAGATTATGATAGAACCTCACGAGTAGGTATTATTAGCAATAGGATTGCATGGGTCAGAGTCAAATCTTTTCCATGGCAGCACGAGCCCGATAGGGCGAGTGCTGTTATGTGAAAAGATTTGACGAGGACCCATGCAATCCTATTGCTAATAATACCTATGAGTTGGGGTTCTATTTTTACTCCATGATGATAAAGGAAAACATGTCAAAATATATTATTGACAAAGAAATTCAACAGTTGACTGTTCGGAAATATGACTGTCCTAACTTTAATAGTCAGCTTGGAGACAGGCGGGCAGACAGGTAGATCTGATGTAACTTTTGGTCGATTTTTGATCGATTTTCTATGTAAACAATTGTCATTACAGAACAATGGGACTTACAATTATTGTAGACTAAACTATCCCCTTGCAGAATCTAGTTTCAATTAATAAATGTTGTACCTAGGAGCTAGAGTAGCAGTGGAAACGACAGCCAAGGTTTCTGTGAAACAAAACTTCATTTCACAGGAAGTAGAACAAATGGCTGTTCCTAAAAGCTCCCCCCTCCCTCCGGTGTATCAGTGAGATGCTATGTAACAGGTTAGCAAAAGGAGGGAGGGAGTTTGCATGGTAGCAAACCGGAAACCTGCTGCTGGGTTGCATGTGATCCTACACACATGATTACACAGTAGGATTACACTCCCGCCCATAGAAACTGCAGTTAATCCTCCCTTCATCATGGAGTAACATGCATTCCCACCACCATTCTCTCTAAAACAAATTCCTCTTCAGCATCACCCCATTCACACATGGCTGCCCTTTGTCTCAACTCTGTCACATAAGCGTCTATGCTTTCCCCTTCCTCTTGGTTGCGAGTGTTAAATTTACACCTTTCGAAGAACCTATTTCTGCGTGGCATACAATATTGATCGAATTTTTTAATCACAGTGGGAAAGTCATTCTTGTCCTCAGCTGGTATTTCTGGTACAGCAGCTACAATTGGTGGCCCTGCTTCAATTCAATTCAATTCAAGGATTCTTTTATTGCTGAAGATGTTATACAGTAGGGTTGTCCAACTATCTAAGTAAACCATTGTTTAGTTAGGTCTTCCATTGGGTGCCCGCTGCTTGCTGGTCTACTCCTGGAACCCGAGGAGCCCATTTGAACTGGCGATATATCCTTTTCACATCTGGCCCAGCCACATGGAGGAACATTGAAGTCATTCGCCTGGCTTCACATACTCCCATGGTATCAGCATACCATTGAAAATCTTCCTTCCATATAATCCATCTCTCAGCCACATTCCCCGTAAGGAAGTCCATTCTGTCTGGTGGCCGTATCCCTTCCATTATTGTGAGTTTTTCTTCCTTTTCTGTCCTGGTACCATGTAAAGATCAGTTCTAACTATCGTAAGACATCCACACAGAAGCACAACTAAGGTTCAACTAGTTTATTCCTCCCGTGCGGCGCGGGACCTTTTCCTCTCTCTCTGCCATGAGGTGGCAGTACTGCCTAGTATACCTAGACAGCGGCGATGGCCACTACCATGGGGAGCAGGTATTACACACTACAAGCGCCTTCAGTACTTGGATTGAAGAGGCAGTTATGTTTCTACTTATAGGAATCCAACAATTTACTGGAGTTTTTTTTTAAAATTTGGAGATATTAATTTGATTGCCAAAAATGGCTAAAATCACCGGGTGCCTACATCAGGGTAGTAGGCCTAATGTCTTTAAAAAATGATTATTATTATTCATAACACTTTCACAACTTGGACCCCCTGGTAGAGCTATGATTAGCATAGAATGGGGTACCAATTTCCAGGTATTGTATTGAACTTATCGATGTAACTGTATTGAACTGGAAATAAACAATATACATACATACATACAACTTAGTACTTGAGCATTCTAAGCATATGAACAATATACGTGGAAAATATTTGACAAAATGGTCAGAAAACTTTACCCCGGCGCTATATTCTATCCTTTTAAATTGTAAATACATTTTAAATGGCATGTACCATAACATCTATGCGAGAAAGACAATTCATCCTATAAACTTGTCTTTGATACCAATTGATACCAAATGAATCACATACATGTCAGCATTACAGAGAAATGAGGATTTGATATTATTTTTAAAAAGAATTTATGAATTCATTGAGTAGTAATGTGTGGACATTCTTTCTCTGAGAGAGACAGAGAGAAAGAGAGGGAGGGACAGAGAGAGAGGGGGAGGGATAGAGAGGGAGGGAGGGACAGAGAGGGAGGGAGGGACAGAGAGGGAGGGAGGGACGGACAGAAAGGGGGAGGGAGGGACAGAGAGGGGAGGGGGAGGGAAGGACAGAGAGAGAGGGGAAGGGAGAGGGAGGGACAGAGAGAGAGGGGGATGGGGGACAGAGGGGGAGGGACCGAGAGAGAGGGGTAGGGGTAGGGAGGGACAGAGAGAGAGAGAGAGAGAGAGGGGGGGGGGGAGGAGAGGAGAAGAAAGGGAGAGGAGAGATGAGAATGACAGATTATGAGATATAAGAGGGTTTCATGGAAAAATACTTGCACCCCCCCTCCCCACACACACACCTATACATCTATCAATTTTCCTTCTCCTCCCCCTTTCCCTCCCCCTCCCTGACTACCTCCGTTGCTCTTCCTCCCCTTTTATCCCCCATCCTTCACCTCTCCTCTCCGCTCGATCGAGGGGTAGGGGTAGGGAGGGACAGAGAGAGAGACAGGGACAGAGAGAAACACTTACACAATATACCTCTTCTTCCTCCTCCGCTCCTCATCCTCCTCCCCTTGATATAATATGGAAAGGCATTTGTATCCATATAGATACAGTAGCATATTAGGTCATGCTATTGCTAACTTGCATCAGTTAGTTGCTAATCTGCAATTCAGCTTTTCGAAGTGGCACCCTAGTGCGCACTAACTAGCGCTACATCGCTGCAGACTAGGCCCACCAGCTGCATGCTAACTTGCATTGAACTTGTTATATGGTTAATGGTTTGTTGTGACGGTGGCACTATTATGTCACAACAGTTCAACTGTTTAGAGTTGAAAGGTGCTATTTCGTATGCAATTTGAATGACTAGTGCGCAAGGTGTTGACTTCCAAGATGCTATTTCGTATGCAATTTGAA
Source organism: Sthenelais limicola (assembly GCA_942159475.1). Lineage (NCBI taxonomy): Eukaryota > Metazoa > Annelida > Polychaeta > Phyllodocida > Sigalionidae > Sthenelais > Sthenelais limicola. Next base: position 58,282,746 of record OW804098.1, read on the forward strand.
TGACCAGTGTGCAAAGTGTGTTTGTGTTGACTTCCAAGATGCTATTTCGTATGCAATTTGAATGACCAGTGTGCAATGTGCATTTGTGTTGACTTGCAAGATGCTATTTATTTTTTTTAATATTTTTATTGGCCACACTACATTACAAAAATTTATTTTATCTTCAATTCAAAATTACGCATAACAAACAGAGCTGTTATATTTCATGCGTTGCCCGAAAATAACGATACAATATGGTACTTATTGAACTTCAAGGTTACACTTTCAATGCACAGAGTCATTCTACATTTTCATGATAACAATTTAAATGGTTGTTCAAACCACCTCGAAATTCTTTCAAACTCTATACGAAGGATCAATACGATCTGTTCTTAGCACTTTACATAGGTCTTGCCATAGCTAGCAAATCAAACTATTCTAATCGATAGGTACAATTATATCAACACTGCCCAGCTGATCAATTCACCTGGTCTATTCTAGTCAATGATCATAAGGTTAGGTCGATTTCATCTGGTGATTGAAACTTATTCAACTGTTTTGTCCCTTAATGTGAGCTAGAAGCAACCAATTGATATTCCCGTGTACTTGAATACATAGCATTTGTATATATAATCTAGAAACACTATGCTGGCGATACAAATCGTAATTTAGATGATTTTCTTCCATATGTAAACATAATATAATAATTGGATGCGTTATCCAAGATGGATAGCTATGTGGGGAACGTTCTTGAATTTGTATTAAGGAACTTTGTGAACTTATCAACTAAATCATACATTGTAACGATGGTATGCCTTGAATGGCAATAAAGTCATTTAATTACAAAAAAACAAAAAAAAGGCATGTTACTACTGCAATATAATTGTATTTCAGTAGTTGATGTTGATCCACGGAACACCCTCTCTCTCTAGCTTGCTCTCCCTCTCTAATAAACATTTCCCCATTTCGTATGCAATGTCAATGGCTAGAGTGAAGTATGATACACTCTTCCCCATTTCATATGCAATGTCAATGGCTAGACTGCTCTCCATTATTATCCCTATTTCGTATGCAATTCCAATGACTAATAAACATTATTCCTATTTCGTATGCAATTCAAATGACTAATCTGTAAACCTTATCCACAAATACTATCCAATTCGAATGACTTACACATCTATTCATTCCCTAAACATTCCCAGACAAATTGTTTTATTGCCTTTCATCAAAGTCACACACTTATATAACACTAACAGGGTGTCCCACCCCTTAAGAGTACACACAGGGAAGGGGTGAGGTTGGAAGGAGATGTCTATATATGGGTGAGGAGGGTGGGGCTAATATTGTAATGAGTGTTTGTTGTGACTGGAAAAAGGAGTGTAAACATTTGGATGCATTGCAAGTTAGCACTAAGTGTGTCGAACTGGGAAGTGATGAAATGCAGACTGGCATGATGTCTTGCAAAGTAGGCAGTCAGTCTGACAAAGTGGGGCCTAGATCGAAGAGAAGTAGGAAAAGAAAAATGCAAGTTTGCAGAAGCAAAATGTGTTTAGAAGCGACTCAACTCGTCTCTAGTAGTAGCTCGTGTGTTTATTCTCGACCAGTATGTGTGGCTCTCTGTAGCCCTCTAGTGGCACCACTGTATCACTCAGTTACATTGTACATTCGAACCACCAGGTGGCAGCTCATATCAGGACATGTTCCCTTTAGTTTTGTTTATACATGTAATAGTGAATTATTAACCATCTGGCCGTTAAACATCTAGATATGATTTTATGCGTCAAAGATAACTTTCGGTTTTCGTTCTCTCACCGACCTCCTAGGATTTTCAATGTATGGGTTTACCCTGGGTGATATTAGTTCATTTCTCTGAGGTCTTAGATCGTCTACCTGTACAACATTTTCATTCGCTATGACATTCTCATTAGGTGCTTGTACATTTCCAGTTACATCATTTTCTCTGTTTACATTTCTCATTACCTCATTTTCTCTGTGAATAACATTTGGTACAATTCTGGGTCTAGCATCTTCATTTGGTACAACCTCAATATTTTCTCTCTCAATGAATACATCTTTTTCTAGTACCTGCTCACCAAACCTGGGCTTAAGTATGTGTCTGCGGTTGCGTCTCAGGACACTTCCCCCTTCTGTTTCTACCGTATATGATCTTGGGGCTACTTCCTTGATGATTCTACCCCTAGTGTCCCAGTTCTTACCGCCTAACGACAGGCGAACCTGATCACCTTCATATAACCTAGGCAAGTCTCTAGCCCCCTTGTTGTAGTTCTCTACACTTTTTTCATACGCTTTACCTCGTGACATGCCTTTAGCTCCCTGTGTTTCGATTAGATTTCCCCTTAGTCTACGCCCCATAAGTATCTCCGCTGGAGAATATCCTGACTCCATGGGCGCCCTTCTGTATGCAAGCAGAGCGAGGTATGGGTCCTCCCCTTCCTCTTTGGCCCTACTGAGTAGGTTTTTAACAATACCCACCCCCCTCTCTGCTTTGCCGTTTGCCTGGGCATACCTAGGGCTCGATGTTTTGTGGAGAAAACCATAAGATTGAGCAAATTCACAAAATTCATTCGCAGCATACTGCGGGCCGTTATCTGAGACTACCACCCTTGGTATACCATGGCGCGCAAATATACTTTTGCAATGGCGCACTACACTTTCCGACTTTGTGGACCCCAACATGGCAATTTCTGGGTAGTTTGAGCAATAATCGATAACCAGTAAATAATCTTTCCCCCCCCATTGGAAGAGATCTGTGCCCACTATTTCCCATGGCCCCGCCCCTTCAACACTCTCATTTTTACAGTATGTTTCCTTTTGTTGGCTAGGCCTGAACTTCAGACACGTCCCACACATCTGTACCCGTCGATCGATGTCATTGTTCATGGATGGCCAGTAAATGGCCTCTCTGGCCATTCTCTTTTGTTTTTCGGCTCCCAAGTGGCCAACGTGCAGTCTGTCCAACATCTCTGGTCTTAAGGATGTTGGTATGATCACTCTCTGTCCTTTTAGTAGTAGTCCATTAACCACTGATATCTCATCTTTAAAGCTAGAATACGCTGGGCACTGCCCATTTTTCCAACCTTCATTAACACATTTCATGAGCATTTGTAACACTTCATCCTGTGCAGTTTCTAACACAATTTTGTCCCACTGTTCTCCTGAGGCTGGAATGCTTTCACATACCATGTTTACATGTGCTGTCACCTCGTGCTCAGTCACACTTGCAATGTTACCATCCTTCCTGTTGGATCTTGACAGGGTGTCAGCTATGTAGAGGTACTTCCCTGGAGTCCAGATTAAGTCGAAGCTTTTCCTTTGTAGCTTAAGCATCAGGCGCTGAATTCTAGGTGACATATCGTTCAGCGACTTGTGGATGATCGCTATCAGGGGCTTATGATCTGTCTCCAAGGTAACATTTTGCCTGCCGTATATATATGCATGGAACCTTTCACAAGCGAAGACTAAGCCCAGACTCTCCTTCTCAATCTGCGCATAATTCTTCTCCGCTGATGTCATGGATCTAGCCGCATAAGCGACTGGTTTCCACTCACTTCCTTGTTCCTGTAACAACACTGCCCCCAGGCCATCTTGAGAGGCATCACTTGACACCTTTATCTTCTTACTGGGGTCATAATATGCAAGCACGGGTTTGGAGGCCATGATAGCTTTAAGATTCCTCCACTCCACTTCATGCTCATGTTGCCAATTCCACTGGGTATTTTTACACATCAGTGATCTTAGATTTGCACATTTAGCTGACAAGTTTGGTATAAACCTGCCTACATAATTCACCAGGCCAAGAGCTCTCTGTACATCCTCCTTTGATTCTGGTGTTCTCATCATCTGGATGGCTTCAATCTTACTGCCATCCGGTTCTATTCCTCCCCTAGTGAGCTTCTCTCCGATGAAGGTAATTTCTGATCTGCCCAGCTCACATTTTTCCCAGTTCATGAGAAGATCGTACTTCTTGATCCTCTCCTTCACCTTCTGTAGCCTGTTGTCGTGCTCTTGTTTTGTTGCTGCCCACACCAGTATATCATCCATGAAGACACGTACACCCACCAGGCCTTCAAACATCTGCTCCATGTATTTATGAAATATCTCAGGAGCAGAACAGAGGCCGTATGGCAGCCTATCGTAGGCGTACCTACCAAACGGTGTATTGAATGTGGTAAACACTTTGCTGGCAGGAGAGAGACGGACTTGCCAGAATGCCTGTGAGGCATCCAGCTTTGAGAACCACTGAGCATCTTTCAAATCCGCAAATAACTCTTCTCAAGTCGGAAGCTGATGATGTTCTCTCAGGATGTTTTTGTTTAGCTCTCTGGGATCCAGGCAGATCCTCAGGCTTCCATTTGGCTTTTTGACTGTGATCACTTCACTAACCCACTCAGTCGGTTCTTCCTGCCTGTGAATCACTCCCAGGCCTACCATACGTTCTAATTCGAGTTTGAGTGGATCCCTTAGGGCTATGGGAACTCTCCTCGCCGCCTTAATGACAGGTACTGCCTCCGGGATCATTTTTATGTCGTACACATGAGGAATGGAAGACAACTGCTTTATCCCCTCCGGGAGAGTACACTCGGGCACTTCTAGCTTTGATTTGCCTCCTTCCTCCACTGCCACGATCCTCTTAACCAGGTTTAGCCGCTCACAGCTGTCTGCCCCCAGTAGGCTTGGTCCTGTCTTCACTACCACAAAATTTACAAGGTGCTCTAGGCCGTGCACCTTTGTTCTTAGAACACATGCTCCTCTGACTTCTATGGGCTTATCATTGTAATCTGTTAGTTCAATATTCACAGGCCTAAGCTTAGGTCTCACCTTTAGTTCGGCATAATCATCAGAACTCAATAAGTCAGCTCCGGCCCCCGTATCGAGCCTCACTGGAACAGTACAGTCTCCTATCTGTAGCATGTGGACCCATCTACAATGCTTTGACAGTTTCACCTGACGAATCTTCGTATTAACTAGTCCAATACAGAATGTGTTGTCTGCATTCTCCTCACCATATTGACTTTCAGTGTTAACTATCCTCACTTTCTTAGGGCACAGTTTGGCGTAGTGTCCCTTCTCCTCACACTTGTAACAGCGCGCACGGAACGCAGGGCAGTTGCGTCTACCATGCTGTGTGCCGCACTTCTTACAGTCGTACGCGTCCTCTCCTCGTGGTCTGGAGGACGCCGCGTCCCCTTCTCCACGTGGCTTATACGGTTTCTTTTCAATGGCCCCGATGGTCTCCGTCTCACTGGGGTGAACCACTTTCACCTGAGTCCTCGCCATTTCTGCTGTCCTAGCGATCCTCAGGGCTGTCTCCAGTGTGAGATTTTCCTGTTCCAATAACTTTTGAGATGTTTTAATGTTCTTTAGTCCAGTGACCATTCTGTCTCTGATCATCCCATCCTTTAGGTCCCCAAACTCACACGTGTTGGCTTTGAAGCGAAGCTGCGCCGCATATGAGTCAGCACTTTCACCCTCTCCCTGATCACACTTGAGAAATTGAAATCGTTCATATGTCACATTCCTCCTGGGGTTGCAATACTGATCAAACTTGCCTAACACTTGTTGGTAGTTCCGTGGATCCTCAGCATCTATATTTGCTCCCGCCGCATCTTGTCTTTGTGGCAGCCACTCAAAACTCTGATAAATCTCCTCGGCCTCTTCTCCTATCGTATTGAGCAAGATGGCTACCCTCCGGCGATTCAGGCCAGCAGCTATGTCCAGTGATGCTAAGTAATTGTCCAGCTGGAACTTGTACTTCCTCCAACTCTCTGCTACATTACCAGTAGTAATGTTCAGAGGTTTTGGGGCTTTGATACCCTCCATGATCCTCAGATCTCCCGTGTAAATTCGGACAACGAACCACTCCTTGGCACCATGTTTAGAAGCGACTCAACTCGTCTCTAGTAGTAGCTCGTGTGTTTATTCTCGACCAGTATGTGTGGCTCTCTGTAGCCCTCTAGTGGCACCACTGTATCACTCAGTTACATTGTACATTCGAACCACCAGGTGGCAGCTCATATCAGGACAAAATGCAAGTTAGGAATGGACTGGATGTAAAATCAGTGAGAATTGGGAAAGTTCTAAAATGTTTTCAAAATGAGGAGTAGGACAGAACATGTTAGGACCTAGTCGTAGCATACAACACCTATACGAAGTATAGGGTTGTACAGTATTCTATATAAGGCTCCCATAGACGCTGCTTGACAGTCCCCTAACTTGAATTACTTCACATAAACATACAAACGTACTTCCCGAATGTATCTCCTACCTTTTCTCAATGATGAAACTTACTTTATTGCCATTGTATGTTGCTCATAGATTAATATTAAATAAACTAGAGACGAAAACGCTAGTGGACCGATGACATCGCCGCCATGTATATTTGAAAATTTAGCGCTACTTTGCAAAAGGCAGATTGTCATTCCACTCATAGAGGCTGGCAGAATGAAGCCACGCCTATCTAAGCTGGTTCAGCCAATCCGCTTAAGGGACAGCGAAAATGGTAAAACATGTCTGCAGTGTTGTAGCTGGTTATTGGTCACTATGTATAGTAGGTTTCTGCCTCTTGCGGTCCCGTGACTTCAATGCAAGATGGCGAAGTACGGCATGGAGTTTTGGTCACCGAATCGGAAATGTATCAGACCAAAACAACACTTAAACTTCGACGGCGGATTACAAAATTGCGGCGAAATATTGCTAGAGACAACATGTTAAAGGTGAACAACTTTGCATGTACCCATTGATTTTTGCCTTCCCACATCATCCCCGCCCTCGTTATATGTATGAAGTTGCATCTAACCCTAGTCTGCGACTAGGGTTAGATATTCCAACTAGTTAGGACCTACTTCGATGCAGATTAGGAAAAAAAATTCCTATTTCGTATGCAAGTCCTATGACCATTTCGAAGGTTTTTTGCAAACTTGCACTCTACATCTCCGAATTAAGGGTGGAATCTATATGGATACAAATGCCTTTCCATAATATAACCATATTCAATGTGTTGAAGCAACCAATCTCACTCACTCACTCCTCACACTAGGCCACCCCCAGCTCTCTACTAGATGGATTATAAAGTTACTCACCTTAGGAAGTATATCCCAACAGCAAACAGGGGGATTGCGATGATGACTTTCATTCTGTCAACCATTTTTACTTCACTCTTCGATCAGACCTTCAGTCAGGGTATCACACACAAGCGGGCCAGTTGTCAACATGCCGGTAGTCACATGACTCCCGAGGTCTAGTGTAAAAATTCTGTCACGTGATTGTTAAAATGGTGGCCTCCCCCTTCTTCCTTTCTACTATAATTTCTACAATAATCAAATGTAGGCCTACTGCGATTGATACTCTTTTCATTTTTGTTTCGTTTCACCAGATTGGGACAAATATAATATCAAAATCCCCCCCCCCCCCTGCCCCACATCATGCCAAACTATTAAAGGTACGGTAGGTAACTAAAACAGTCGGTAATTTCCTTCTAGTACTCTGAGGTGTAAGTTACAACTGTACTCTGTAGTGTAGACTAACTAGTAAAACTAGCCTAAAACTTACTAAAAGTATTATGTAGCTCTGCTAAAAATAAAAGTTAAAACAGTGTCAGTTAGATAGCCGTATCTATCTTTGTAGCCTACTACTACGCCTACGTTTGGCGGTTTGCCCTTTAGTTAGCCCCATTTACTAGGCTTTACTTTAGATTTACTACGGTACCGGTATTTACATTGTTACATCAAAGGAAGTTATGCAAATGTAATGCATGAGAAGACCTCGACCCAAAGTATCGGATTTACTCTATCTAATCATTATGCATGATCGGTCTGTCGACAAATGTCGTACGGTTTTGACCTACTTGGGTATGAGTCTTCTGACCCACCGCCTGGTGCACTGTAGTAGACTAGGTCAACTCTACCTACAAACATGGGCATGGCAGGGTTTCCAGATAAACTTCCCGGAGATGATTTTATCAACTCCTGGTACCCTATTATTATCGCCGTCACTTGCGGAGCACTCTATGGAATTCGGTAAGGATTATTTTCTGATAATGTTATGTTTTCGAGGAAGAACATTGTGGTTCAACGTTGGCCTGTGTCTACCGGCGTCGATAATGCGTGAAGTTGTGGGATTTGGTAGGTTAGAGTGGTATCTAGCCATTTAATAATGTCCTGAGGTTGGCCTCGCTGTAATACATAACTGTGCCGATCGGGCCAGTTAGTGCAAAACCGGCTCACTTTTAAGGTGACTCAGTAGTGATTTTGATTATTGATGAATTTCTCCAATGATACTGGACATGATTTTAACCAATGATACTGGACATGATATAATGATTATTGAGTGAAAAAAAAATATAGGTCACCAGGCTATTTTTCATGCTATGGCGGTACGGTATGGTGATAGAAATAATAAATCATATTTGAGTAACTTTACTACATTTGAGTAATTTATTAACATAATTCGTTTAAAATGGTTCTGACATGAATTCAGACATCAAATTTCACCCAGACATTCAACATAATAGCCTATATAATAAAGACGGGGTGGCCGCTTACTGAGCTCTCCACATGGAAAAGGGAGGGACGGGGGACCAGTCACCTAAAGAGAGGCTGCTGGTCACGGGTTTTCCTTCCCTCTTATAACCACCTCCACGCGAGAGAACTGAGGAGGGTCAAACTACGCGAGAGAGGGCGAGAGAGCACCCTGGCCCACCGGCCCCAGTAGCGCAATGCATGCAGTGGGAAAAACCCAGTCGGACCTATTACGTCACGTCATGCCTCGCTGGTCATGAGCGCTGTCCTCTCACTATATAGTATTACTTGCCCTTGAGTGTGGGAAACATTTCATTAGGAATCAACTCTTCAAGTGTAAAGGATTTTATTTTGTGTTTGATGAATTCATGGCAATATTTCCAAACGATCTACAAAGTTACAGCTTCCAACCTAATAAATCAAACCAGTGGGAGGTGTTTCAGTCCTCTCTCTGCTCATTTGCAGGTCTTCCTCGACCGCCTGTTGACTAAATAGAATACAATATCATCTTATTATCTAACAATTCATTTGATTTGATTTGTTTTCATATCATATATATATTGTGGTTATTAAATTAGATTATTTTTGTAATTTCAACATTAGCATTGCGGAATTAAACCTTTACTCATTAATACACTTCCAAGACACGATATACATCGATTACCTTAAAATATAGTATTTAGTCAAACTACATTTGTTTGACTCTCCCCTGACCCTTACATCCCTATACAGACCTTGAATTAAATACCCCACTTACCACCATGCCCACCACCACTCTTCTCCACTCCTCCTCCTTCTCTCTACCTGCCTTCCCCTCCTCCTTATTCTCCCCTCCTCCTTCTTCCACCCTTCTTCTCCCCCACCTCCTTCCCCTCACCTACTCCTTCTCCTTCCTCTCGTCCTTCCCCACTATACCATTCCTGTTACACTCAACTTACACACCCCTCATCCTCCCCCTCCCCCGATCTCCCTTCCTTCTTCAGCTCCAACTCCCCCACGGGAGGAGGGAGAGAGAGGAGGAGGACGGCGACGGGAAGAGGAGTAGGAGAAGGAATTAAGGGAGGGGGAGGCGATGTGTGTAATTGGTAGTGGGGAGGTGGAGGAAGGGATGCAACAATTGGTGGGGTATGGGGAGGAAGAGTAGAACAATTGATTAATCAATAAGGATATAATTTGTCTGTCCTTGATCAAATTTAGAGAGAAACGATTTAAATGATATATTTGTTGGTGGAAAGTTAGATACATATGTTGGTGATAGAAGATATATGGTACACACCGCGGTAATTAACGCTATGGGTCCGTCCATTGGAGGGAGGGAGAGAGAGAAAGAGGGAGGGAGGGAGGGATGACCGCCCCCTGGGAAAATTAGGCGAGGGATTTATGTATATAATGTAAAATCTTATGCATTTATCATGATGCCTCTCTCTCTCTCCTCTCTCCTCTCTTTCTCTCTCTCTCCGGCTCAAGTGCCGAAGGCGCTTGTATATACTTATCATCACATAATTTTTTTTCCTCAGATCCTGAGTTAGCCCCCTGGAAGCCCCCTAGTGGCTGTATGGGGCACTAGCAAAATTGACTTTGGCTGATGACAATCAGCGTTTTTTAAAAAAAACTGTTTGATGAATATTTTTTTAATTTAATATGAATGTAGATACAGTATTTGCCAACTCATATACAAAAAATCAGGATGGCTTACCAGGTTAGATTTTTCGATATTACGGCTTATTTATGAGAAAAAATGGGGAAAAAATGGAAATTCCTGATAAATATTTTAATTGAACAAAAATGGCTGCATAAATCTTGATGAAATCCTATATGGATATAGCTATTGTAGTTATTAACTTTCACAAAAGAAATCAGCATGAATTTCCAGGCCGAATTTTTTATGTTAAAACTTAATTATGAGAAAAGTGGCTAAAAATGAGAAAATTCTTGATAAATCTTCGATTTATACACATATGGCTAAACTGAGGCCCATTATCACTTACAAGTCGGAGGGTCATTCTTCAAACTAAGGCACACATTGTACAATTTCATTCGGTTCTCAATAGCTTGACGAACGGGTGCTGTGCCCGGCTGACAAGCCGTAAGGGTTAAACTCTAGCTCAGGACTACACTGCTGGAACCAAAGCCTCAACAGTACACTGCCTCACTTAATTAGGGGAAACCAATGTAAACATGCTACAGCCTAAAAACACCATGTGAACTCGCTTGTCATGACCAGCAACACTTATCTATTATACTTTTCTTTAGACACACATACCTGGTTCTGCATACCTTCGGTAATTCACTAAATAATGCCGGCAAACCCTACAGTAACGTTATTCTAATGGATGTAACATTTTGTCAGCATGTTGATGGCGTTTATTTACCCCATTCGACTGCAGACGAAATCAAAGATAACATCCCAAAACCTGTTTCTGGTGTGCCTTTAGGCGCAAAATTGCTTCCAGCTTTAATGCAATGCATATGACTACACTTTTAGTCCCAGTGAAGCCAGGAACACATCAAAACCAAATGTTCCTCCCGAAAAAGTACTTGTTATCCAGTAAAAAATATGCACCACCAGCTAAAGGGGGCAAGCGAAGCTCATTTTACAAAGAAGAATGAATACACTATAGGTAGTATTCATAAGGTTTCCTACATTCAGTCCCGGTAACACATACTGGTTTCACCTTTATACAATTACCACTTGTACATTTTAACTACAAGGCCCACACCCTCCTTCCCTATCCCTATTGTTTACGGTGTGGGGTAGGTAAGTAATTGTTAAAACAATCTTTCAATATCCGCTCTATATTATAAGATCCTAGTTACTTTAAGAGTTCTATAAGGGCTTCAAGCCTATTAATTATGGTCAGCCACCACTGCCTGGTGGGACACGCTATTCTGGACGACCCGCCCCCCTACCGCTATCTGTAAGGATAGCTTTGCTATGCTTCTCGAGTGACGTCAGCGGGGGCCCCTCCCACGGCTGAACGGTATATACCCGACACTGTCTTCCGAAAGCCTTTTCTCCTGCTTTTTTTTTTGGGGGGGGGGGGGGACTTTCTAACCGATCCCAGAAGCTAGAGTGAGTCAAGGGTAGCAAGGTCAAAAAGGGAACATGTGTCCTTTACTGATAAAATAAAAACTTATCGCTTACCGAAGATTCGAAGCGAGTGCAGTCAACCATAACAAAATAAGAAAACAAATAGATGGGAAGCTATAAGGTTCATGGAAGAGCCGCAGGGCGGGCCGCAGGGAACAAGCATGGAAGAGCCGCTTAGTTACATCAATTGACACCAGCGGCGCTGTGCCGAGGCCCGGGTGGGGTGGGTTGGAGAACGGGATGGCTGCATGGGTGGAGGGTAGTTCGTCGGAAATGTGAACAATCCACATTTATACAAGCAAATAGCCTAAAAGTCACATGCCCACACAACCCAATACAGCGGTATACTTTTCTGGACTGCCGGCATCAAACCACGTTTTGTTCACAAAAGTGTAGCTAAATATAGATATTTTTTAACGATGCCACATAAATCAGATTTTACACCAACAGTACTGCTTGCTAAGGGGATTCGTTATTTTCGCACTTTTTTTCCTATAAATCCCTGCGATTGTTACTCTCTTTCAACATCAATCCTATCAATGAACAACTCAGCCAGGTGCAAATACTTGAAACGTGCATATTTTTAAAAAAAACGACTAAACGGCACTCACATTTTCTAATTCATTCCTGATATTCCGAACACGCCAGCTACTAGTTAGCACGTGTGCATGCTCGCTGCCTGGCTCACACCGCCATGAGCCTTGCCATTTCTATGTTACTCCCTATACATAGATTTCACATGACGTCACACGCCTGGCTGGGGAATCTCAGTGGCCGCCATGCCTGGGGGCAGCGCTACCCTTGCGTGAATAGCGTGCTTATAAAAACAAAGCTGATAAACGCCACAATGTTGGATACTTTAGTAATGATTTACAAAAGAAAGATTACCTATCATATCAACAAGAGTTATCATGGGTTCATTAAAACTGGTAATGGTTAGAACGGCCGGAAAACAGCATTTTTGAGTCTTGGACATTTAACGTTTACACGGGGTAGCCCACTAAAATGGCGATGCTCTCCTTGACCCGTGATGTCAGTGAAATCTATGTATATATAATATCGATACCTCACAATTTGATGATTTGCAAGAAATGAAGAACTGTAATATATTAATTTGTTTACTCTTCTTTCAGTTTCAGTGAGTTGACAAAATGTTATAGTAGGCCTACTCATCACACGATTGATGGTACGGTATGGGAAGCTATCTAGTATCGTTGGTTTTATTGCAACGACAGCTCTATTTTTGTTAACAATAGCATATATAAAAGTATAATATCAGAGCTATATGGATATATACGAGCTATATACGGTAAATTAACCAGGGTCAGGGAGTTGAATAAAGATACGGTACCAGGTATACCTCGATCCCGGCACGATTATGATAGAACTCCCTAGCAATAGTTATGCACGTGTTAATTGCCCTTTTATTTTATTTCAAATTCCCCTGTTATGGCTTTGTTTGATGTATTTCCCGTTTAATTGTTAGGAATGTTGAACTTGTAGTGGGATCCCTTGTAGGCCTATATAATGAGTATTCTATATTTAGCACCAGGGCTATTTACGGTACCATATTACATATATTTGGTAGGCCTATGCTAATTTATTTTAACTTTGTGTGTTGTTATATAGGCATGTTGTAGCCCTTCCCCAGCACCCATTGTGGTGTAGGTTTACCCACGCTCATTAATATGTATGCATACTACTAGGAGCGCCCAAGCCTTATGTTCCATTAAACACTCATTCAAATACTACCATCGTGTGTGGGTCATTCTTACCTACTCTCTTCATATTCATCTACAATAGCCCTTCTGGTCTATATAACAGTGTGCTACACTTGTGAAGTGTATGTGGACAGCGGCTTTTAAGTGCAGTGCAAACCATGGAGACAGTCTAGGCTCAGAGTTGAGAGAGACTCTCCAAACTGAGGGAAAGCCTATCGCTCCAAACCGCAAAATGCCATTATAATCCATTTAGGTGGCCTACTCCAGGGCCAGAAAAGCCATTAGCACAGTAGGCGTCCAATCACTGACATGCCATTTTTATCTGATCTGACAGGCTGTGAGCCTTGACTGGAGGTATTTTTTTTAACTGGGTGCCTGACGGATACGGTATACGGATACAGTTTAAATATATTAATGATTCTTCATCGATGAAGTCACACCATGACTTTAACAACATGTCTTCATTCTTATTTTTATCAGAACTTATTTCCGAGGTCCACAATGCACAAGCAATGAAAGGCTCAACGGCAAGACCGCCATCGTTACTGGTGGAAACAGAGGTATCGGCAAAGAAATTGTGAAGGACTTCGCCGGAAGAGGTTAGTTATTCTGCCATCTAGTCTAGTCCTTTTTACACCGGTCATCATACTTTAGTTTACCTTCAAACTGCAAAACTAGTATTACCGATATGAAAACATAGCCATAGCTGATTCTTCCTGCTGATAGTCTAATCAAAGGGCTTAGATATAGTGTCACCTCTTATATTTACGCTCTTTGGTCTTATCTTCACAGTTGTCCGCTCCGAATCCAATTATCTTACATGTCTTCACTGCGACCAGGGAAGAATTAAATTTTAAATGAGAGTAAATCGTAATCAAGGCCAGCTTTCACAATTTACCTCAAGCTAATTTTTTATAATATATCCATACCGTCGCAAACGTTATCTGCAATATTGTTGACTTGTCCTGTTTGTTATTTATTCACAGGGGCCCAAGTTATTTTAGCCTGTCGTGATCTGGAACTAGGAAAACAGGCTCTTGAAGAATTAAAACTTATCAAAATTAAGGTCGATAAGATCAAATTGATGCAGCTGGATGTTAGTTCGTTTAAATCTGTAAGGGACTTCGTTAAGAAAGTCGAGGAAGGTAATTAATTTGCATCTCTCTTTATTTGTTTATGGCTTGTGGTATTTTAATAGCTTTCAGTAAAAATGAATCCTACACTTAAACATATTTCTAAAAGTGGTGGAATCCCTTGAAATATGCAATAATTTTATTGATTTTTGCCGATCTATTTATGCGATTCTCTTAAACAATAAAAAATGAACACAGGATTATTATTATTATCATCCGTGAATGTTTGAGACAGTTGCTGATATTCTATAAATTTTCTTATTTCAGAAATCGAAGGACCCATCCACTACCTTTTGAACAATGCTGGTGTCATGTGTCATCCACAAGCTAAATCTGTTGATGGCCTCGAGCTTCATTTAGCCACAAATTACCTCGGTATATATAAGACAATTAATTTGTATTCACTTACTTAAACATGGTGTGAAGTTTCAGAATACATACATGTATGTAAAAGTTAAGATCGCTTCATATATATCCATATGTACTGTAAAAAGTGATATAAGATAAGATAATTCTTTATTAGCCATAATAGGTGTGAACTTGACAAAAGGGCTGTGAGCTTCTCAAATTAGAGTTCTTCCAGTTCATGCCTCGCTTTGTTACCTTGACATAGTTACGGTTATGATCAAGTATACATTATGTAATCAGTACAAGTATCATAGTTGTTCGGTGGCTACCGTTCTAGGAGTATGTTGAAAGAACTACCATTCCTGCCAGATACTTGACTGCTTTTGGTTTTGTTTGATACGTAGGCAAATAAAGATACTGATAAATTATCATTACTGATACTTAAATGCAACGATATGGATGTATCTATATCCCCCTGCAGATAATGATGATTTGTGAATGTTTTCCTCTTTTTGTTTCGACTTTCTTAGGTCCTTTGCTCCTTACCCAACTACTTCTACCTAAACTAAAGGCCAGTGAGAAAGCACGTATAATAAACGTCACCGCTCTTGGAGCCCGCCTAGGCAAGATTGACTTTGATGATCTACAGGCTGAAAACAAGCCATACGTTCCGGGAGAGTGCTATTCGCAAAGCAAACTCGCTGTTGTGCTTGGTACGAGGAAACTTGCCAAAGAACTCGAAGGTCAGTTTAGTTTCCATTGAGAAAAAATGATTTTTTTTTTGTAATTAAGATTTTCGTAATTTGTTTTTTCAATTTTCATATCGGCAATACCACACTTGGGTTACATTACCATTAGGCATTGGTGGTGGCTAGTTCAGTATTGAGAATATTACTTAAGCGATTTTCTTAGCATTTACCTAGTAGTATGTCCTCAATTATAAATATATGCCAACTTTGGAGGTGTTTTCTGAAAAGTGGGCATATACAAATAATATATTATTTTTAGAATTTATGCAATTGCTGGTTCATAACAGCAGCAGTGTTTGTCAGATCTTATGATAGGGGGATTGTAATAACAACAGTTAAATTTAGATTTTGAAATAGGGGATTTATAATAGCAGTTATCAACATCAGAAGTTACAATAGGAGGTTTGTGTATGTCAGAAATTGGCCGGTTAGTTGACGTGTTTAGTTATGACTTATTTCTTATTGTCTTTGTTAATTAATGTAAATGGTGTTGTTTTAGGAAATGGTTTGTTAAACGTTTGGACATGAACTAATTAGTCGAACATGGAAGGTGTACACATGTCGTAGACAGTGCGCGTGTAACTTGTTAATTTGATCAGTTGAAGCTATGAATTATTTGCGTCACTTCACTAGGTGGTAGCCAGAGTTGAAAAAATCGCTTCAAAATTTTCAAAATATTGATTTCCGACTTATATCTCACAAAATATTTGGTTGTCCGCTCACACTAATGACAGATAAAACCTGGTTGTCCGGCGGACGCCCATATATATTTTTGGTTGTCTGCCGGGCTGACGAGGGAAACCAACAACCGGACCGCGCGATTTTTTCAACCCTGGTAGCACACATACAAGTAAATAACGTTGGTTGTTCTAAACCATTTAAAACTTCCAATAATTCCCTAATTGTCTCTTTCCTAGCACTATGGAGTGATAGTATATTGCAATTGATGACAAAATAAACAAGTGCTAAGTTTTGTTATCTGGTGAACTAAGTAGTGATCTAAATTTTAATAATTTGCGTAAGGTTACATATATAAATGTTCTATAATTTAGTTGGGGAGTGTAATAGTATCACCTTGAATTAATTAAGGGTGAAAACAAATATTCAACATTGAAGGACACCGAATCAACAATATTACCTTATTTTTATTTGTACATAAATATATATTTCCCATCACAGACCCTTGATATTGTCACTATGCTTCAATTTTATATAACCACAATGAAATGAAATCTATTCTGTTCATACAGGAACCAATGTAACTGTTGCTGTAGTCCATCCTGGTATCGTCAACACGGACGTCTATCGTCATATGCCTTTCAGACAGAGTGGATTCATCAGTGTGGCTTTCAGTCCCTTCATCTGGCTGTTCATGAAAAGCGCGTCTGACGGTGCACAGACCATCATCCTAGCCGCACTCGACACCGCAGAAGACGTCAATGGCAAATATTATGCGTAAGTCGAATTATACTCTCTTAACACATGGATTATACTCCCTTAACACATGGATTATACTCCCTTAACACATGGATTGTACTCCCCCAAAACATGGATTATACTCCCCATAAACATGAATTACATACCCAACATAAGACATTATACCGGTACTACGGCCGATTGTTGGATACAAAATAAAGTGTAAAGTCGAACCATTAAATCACCTTTCGTTCAGTTATATCTAAATTTTCATCTGGGAGGTATTCGTGTACCTCCATGGTTTCATCTCTTAGCTGTGGATTTTAACTCACAATTTGGGGTGCTGGAGTGACTTTGACCAGAACTAGCCCTTATTTATCAGAATGTTATGATTAGCTGCTTTTCATTCTTAAGATGAAATCGAGCATTCGATTCCCAGAGAATCTACTCCTATAGCCTCGGTATCTGATGCTGAAACAATTCGCGGATATAAAGGAATACAACTGTAAGAAACTCTTTTTTTATTTCCTTTCAGAGAGTGCCAAGTAATGGATGTACCAGAAGAATCATGGAAGGATGATGAGACGGCTGATAAACTCTGGGACGTTACCAAGGAACTTCTGAAGACTGAGAGTAAAAAAGACAGCTAAAACTCTTTATTTCCAGTATTTGTACTTATTCAGTTGTGCATCCCCTCTCTTGACGGACAACAAACTGCATACTACTGAATCTAATAGTCTCATAATATGTATATATTTAGCTCGGAATAGGACCCGTCAACATCATAGATCCTGCGTATAACTATACCAAAATAATAATAGTACTTTTTATCTAACCAACAAAAGACAAGAAAGGAGCCATTCATCTGAAAATTTGTTAATACATTTATGTAGAGAGGGACCATTTAACTTTCCAGAAGGAAGATATTTTTCGTTGGATATTGACTAGTTATATCCAGCTCATGATGTGGGAATTGTCCCCGATATATTACCAAACGAACGCGATCTCTGGATCGAACTTATCACTATGCATGACAAAGGAAGATCTAAATTTTGTTTATTTTAGGGACATAAAAAAATGTAGAATGTGTAATGGATGTCAGTGTTGAATGTACCAGTAGTGTCAGGATAACCGGGTGAAAATATAATGAATAATGTCCCAGTTGCCTTCCAATATAAAAGATACAATCTTGTATACTCCATAAAACGACTTTAAAATAGTATATTTTGGAATGTTTCAGTGCATTATAGTAGCTCTTAGAGAGACGTCTAGGTCCCAACTAAGACCTTATTTATGTATAGTGTTGTCAGCTGGAAGGAGTGCGAAGGAAGGGGTTTGTGGTGTACAGTGGTTTAGGGATCGTGACCAGTCTCTTTGTTGTCCACGAGACGAGGATTATGTAAGGTATATGGAACTGTATGATATTAGTCCTCCACTCAGTTAATGGAAAATTAAAAGATCCCCTATTGTCCACCCAAATAGGATTACAACTGTATATCATAACAGTCATATCATTGTTTTAATTCAATGGCCTTCGGTCGAGGTTAGGTGATACGAAATGATATTAAGATGCTGGAATTACCTTCTGCAAAATTCTATTATATGTAGGTTAAAGGGCATCCGCATGCATGTGTATATATGTGCAGTTAACTTCTACCAATCGCTAGACTAGTGAAAGTGCCAGGATTTAAATTTGGATCATCCTACTTGAGTGGGAGAAGCCTGATGCAAAATAATAGGAACTGTTGTATAGGAAATTTTGATTGTAGGCCTGTTTCTGTTTTTGCTGTGCTAGCTTAGGAATTTGGAATTAAAACAAACAATATTGTATTTGTTCTTGCTTGAACAAGTCTAAACTAGCTTTGTGAAGCAGTTTGTTTGTATGCAAGGTCATGTATCCATTGCTATATACCGCGAAGGACGTCACTGAAATTGGTTACAGAGCCGTCTTCGGGTTTTCTGCTGTCCACAATTTTGTATAACTTAATATATCGCGTAGAATACTAAAGAGATTAACAACATTATCACCGGTACGTGTAATATGAATGGAACCATGTACAAACTTGAGCATTCCATCTGAACGTTTGTAATTCTATTTTCGTGGCCTTTGACTTTTAGATAAGTTTTTTATGTCCATTATTCCACTGACTAGTGGCATTATTAATGGCTATTCGCAAATCCCCATTCTCTGTTCGAGTCGGCCAGTAGCTTCCATGCGTCAGGATTTTAAATGGTCTCTGCGTCTAATTTGCTTGCACTGTTTCTGCATATATTTGCGTGGGCATATTCTTGTAATAAGAGCATGTATGACGTTGGATTGAATTGTGAATAGTAATGACTTATAATTTGTGAAATTATCACAGCGTCAGAGGCGCAGTTTTCATGTTGTCATCGTGTTCCATTTTTTATTCTTTAGTAAGGAGGTTTGCAGAGACAGGTTCTCGACTTTCTTTCATTGATCTGTTAAGCAAATTATTCATGACATGAAAAGTCGATCTGTTTAAACTACTGTCTTATAAATACATAACAAAAGAACTTGTGCCTATACTCTTCTTAAACTCACATTTGTCTTGCAACATAATTTACCTGGAGCTAATGAGGGATCGCTAGTTAAGATAACTTTACATGAAAGAACAATTTACACAGCTTCTTGCAGGTTTAAACAGGTTTATTATATCTGCCTTTAATGATCTAAGAGGGAACATTTTATAGCCATTTTGTGGACTTTTCCCCAAAAGTACTTCGAGTGGTTAATGTGGTGGGGTTGCGTATATCACTCAGTTGAATACGCATGCGATGTAACCCACTCTACCATACGTTGTTTCAACTCCAAAGCGTATATATGAATGTGTGAGAAGATATTGTTGGAGGATTGATATATGAATGTAGACTAGACAGCTGTTGAATAAAAAAAAATCAAATATCTATAACATTGCTTTTGTCACTGGATTTCTCTTGTCTGTACCCAAGTTCAAGGCGCTCTAATTTCATTGGGATTTAATATTATTCGACTATATATCTAAAGCAATAATAAGATGCAAACCAATGTAATGCGTAGGCAATATGCAAACAATGTATCCGTAGCAAGTTCAGACAGATTACGTCTAATGACAACATCCTTCTGGAAATTCAGTTACGAATAGGGACTTCCTTAGGTAAATAGATTATTTGTTCAGCAACTAGATGTCGAAACGACAATGTTGTAATGCAATCGCATCATCACTTCTAGCACGGTATTGTATGTATCTCACCAGTCTGAAATGCGGTGATATTCTAGTACCTTTAGCAATGAAAATGTGTAGTTTTCATATTTTCTCACAATTGGATTTATACACAAATAATTATTCAAATAGTAAAATTGTGAATGCTATGAAGCAATTTTACATACCTTTAGACCATTGACAGGTACATTAATCATAAAAAAGGGGGAAATGCTAAATATCGAACCAAGATATAATCATTCCCATACGGTAATTTGCGGAATTCAGAGATTACCTATCCCTAAACAATGAAACAATAACCTAAAATTTATCTAATCGAAACAAGAATCCGACCGCCGACACTAACCTAGCTATCAGCTTCACTTATCAATACAGGTCTATCCGGTAACTGTTAATAAATTTACACATTATTCATCTTTATCAAAATAACCTTGGAGGCCATCAATTTTCGCGAAGCATATGTTGGTTCTCAGTGATATGTTCCAATTGGGGGAACGCAGGATCCATTAATCGTATAAATATGCCTGATAATTTCCATAAAACATTCTTTTGCTCGATGGAAAGTAACTCATAGGTGAGGCATATTATTTTAATCACCGTATTTGTTATTCCTATTGTACTCTTTTATCGAAGCTTTTTTAGAGGTTTAATATTTATTTATATTCATAATGTAAGAAGGGATTTAAGGCTATTATCGATAGAGAGCACTGAATTGAATATATATAGTGCACCTGAATATTGAAGAAAGGTAGGTCGTATAGTATTAATATCTGGTTCAAGGATATCTTATACCATTTAAAAACTAGGCGCTTGTCAAAAATAATGTCCGTTCATTATTTATATTACATTGAATTTACGATTTCTTTCAACATTCGCATCTAAGAATTTTATTTGTGGAATTTGAGTCCTGCCTTTATCATTATCGGAATTAATGTCTCAATAATTTGAAGTTACCTGAATTGGGATTTAACTTTGTTTATCGACCCAGCATTTACATCTTCAAAAAATCAATATGGCGCTAGACGGATTCACTTTCTCATAATAACCCGCTTTATTTGACTTCGAGTAGGTAGAAGCAGGAATAGAAATTAAGATGAACCAACGAATTTATTGTTTTTATGTGCATTGTACTTAGTAACCATTAAGGTGACTCAGTAGTGATTTTGATTACTGATGAATTTCTCTAAAATTTTATCCAATGATACTTCACATGAAATAATGATTGAGTGAAAAAAAATATAGGTCACCAGGCTATTTTTCATGCTATGGCGGTATGGAGATAGAAATAATAAATCGTAATTGAGTAATTTTACTACATTTGAGTAATTTATTTACATAATTCGTTTAAAATGGTTCTGACATGAATTAGTAGAATCTACTAACCTCACTACGTTCGGTGACGTAGATTTGTGATTATTGGAGGAGACAGCCGCTGGTGGTGGTACACATGAGATGGGACAGCTCTTCTCGCGGCAGACTTTTAACCGGGGATGAAGCCACAGGGGGAATTGCCATTGAAAATCCAGTAAATGAAGTGATATTGGAACAATATGAGACAGCCGCCCTAACAAAATAGGGAGAGGCGGGCGGGCCTGTGTACCACCACCAGCAGCTGTCTCCTCCAATAATCACAAATCTACGTCACCGAACGTAGTGAGGTTAGTAGATTCTACTAATTATTGTGCGTCGTGTGGCAGCACACATGAGACTTTAACAAGCAATTCCCCGCAGACACTTACACAGTGTACTCATGGCTCTGGGCTCACAACAGAAGAAGTAGTCTAGTTGTCAATCTTGTAGCATGGAGATGAAGAAGTCATGATGAAGCTTGGAACTAATAACCATATATGTCAAACACTACATATATATAGTTCTACTAAAGGTGCACAACTATCCTAGGTGTGGATAAACACAACTGGGGAATAAATCAAAGCACTACTGATTTTTCCCAACACATATACATGACTAGTAAAAGGGATCCTGTCACTTTGATCTTCCTTTCTTCCCGTTCCTTGAATGGTCGGAAAGGAGCCTATGCAAAGTTGGTGTCGTGATGTTAATAGGCTTTTGATAGAACTTTCTGAATATGTTCTCATCTTTCCATATGGCCCTATCCATAATTTGTTTTATGGGTGACTTCCGGTTGGGATTGAGACGAGAAAAGGTGTCCGACAGGCGCGTGCCTATATGTCCCCCTTTTTTTTCAGTTTCAAGGCAGACTCAACTAGTTTTTCGTGGCAGAGAGCTACATGAACAGTCAAAGAGCAACTCAAAAGAACTTTTAGTGCTAACAGATTGGATTTTGTTGAAAGATCGACATTCGAAGTTTCACACACGTGTGCCAAAGGAGTAAGGGTGGCAGCCATCTTGGCCTCCAGGGCTCCTCCATGGTGAAAGTGACAATACGCTAGGACTACTCAGTTAAAAACTATTGGAACGTCGGGAGATAGCAAAAGACTCAAGGGAAACTCTGGATCATACCCAAACACGTTTTAGGACCTGTTACAGAGGATCTTGATATATATTTTACGTTATATGTTGGACTTTTGGAAAATACCGCCTGACATGCGCAGAAACGCGCATCCGGTTTGTACATGTGCTCGACAGGGATTTAATTAACTGTACAGAACAATTGCCAAACAAAATCTGGCTGGAATCTCTATAAATTGGACATATTGTATGTGTTAGAGCTGCTTACAGATTAGATGTTATAACCTAAGCTTAGTTCGGACTGGGATCGCTTCGCTCATAAGTTTGAGCGCGAAAAACCCTAAGCGGAAGTTCTAGATATAGGTCAAGGCGACCCAGTTCTGGTTCGGCCCACGGCCCATGCGCACCTGAAGGGAACCGGAAAAGACACTAAAAGATAAACATCCGGCCATTTTAATACTTATTCGAGTTTGGTAAAGATAAAACGCATGATATAGATGACTTCCACGGAAGTGAAAGGTGTTGACAAGAGAAAAAGAGAGTCGGAAAACGAAGAGGAAAGAGGGCACAAAAAGCAGGTAGTAGCCATGAGTGGGATATCGAATGAGCAAATCGCAAAGATGTTTGACGAGATCAAGGCCCAGCTCTCCGGCACCACGGAGGCAAACACCAAGGCCGTAGCCAAGCACGAAGAGAGGCTAGATAAAATGGATAATGAGAACTTTACTCGAGATGAAAAGTCAGATCAAATAACAGAGGAGTTAGCCACGCAAAAGGAGGAAATTGAGATCATAAAAATAAATATGGTCAAGAAGGACGACCCGAGACTCGTGGCAGCGGGCTCCTCCATAGCCGCTGACGAGGAAGAACGACTGAGGGAAAAGATTAAAGATCTAGAACTCAATCTCCTACTAGATGGTGCGAGTAAGGAAAATTTAGAGGAGGATGATTTGATGTGTAAGAACGCAGCGGCTTTTGTACTAGAGAACTATATGGGCGTATCCAAAGAAGTTCAGTATGAAGCAAGAAGGATGGGCAGAGGCGCAAATGCATCGATAATGCTGCACTTCAGAAATATTCAGGATGTACGCAACGTGTGGGCAAAACGTAGTAACCTGGAACGTCAGGTTGACCTTGAGGGAAAAAGGAAATATTGGATAAAGAAAGATTTGCCTGACGTCATAAGAAAACGTATAGCTAGAGCTAGGCCCTGTGTAGCCGCCGCCAGGGCTTCCAGGCGGTACGAGAATGTGGTGAACGCACACGGAGATATAATCTTGGATAGCAGGTGCTACAAGCACAACCAGCTCGAGTTACTGCCAAAAAGATTTACACCCGGTTTTTTGGCCAAAAGAGAGGATGAGGAAACGTTTGTATTTTTCTCAAAAGAATGCCCCCTCTCCAACCACTTCAAGGTAAAGTTCAAGGTTGACTCTAAATGGTACAATTGTATTGAACAGTATTTGGCTTACTCAAAAGCTATCATCGACAGCGATATCCAGAAGGCTGAAATGGTTCTGCAATTTGATGATCCCGTAAGATGCAAGTTTGCCCTTGGCGCCCACGTGTCCGATGACATATGGGCGAAATGGGAAGATTCAAGAGAGGAAATTCTTCTGAAAGGGCTTAGGGCTAAAGTTAGGTACAACCGATACATCGCTGACTATCTGACGGCAACGGGTAGCAAGACGATCGGCGAGGCTTCGGCAACTAAATCCGACTGGGGGATCGGGCTAAGCCTCTATGACATCGACGTCCTGGATGTGGACAAGTGGTCCAAGAACGGTAACCTATAAGGCCAATCCTGGATGAAGATCAGAAAGGAGTTGGTTAAGGACGAGAAGGAAGAGGACGACGCCCCTGAAGAGGTTATGGATGTAGTCGGCGGGAGTAGCTAAGAAAATGTTCAGCGTGTGAATGTCCTGTATATAGACCTTTTTTAGTTTAAATAATGGAAGGTTCAAAGGATCAATTTCTATTCCTTAAACGTTAATGGTGCTGGTAATATCGTAAAAAGAAAGGCCCTATTTAGGTTTCTCAATAAGAAGAAAAATTCAATATTTGCACTGCAAGAAACGCATAGCGTATATAATAACGTAAAAATTTGGGCTAATCAATGGCAGGGCAAGGCCCACTTTGTGCACGGCCGTAGTAATGCAAAAGGTGTAGCAATTCTATTCTCAAAAGATCTAGATATAGAAATAACATGTAAGGGTGGAGATAGCGAAGGCAGAATCGCGTACACTGATGTACTATTAGATCAAAAAGAATTTTCCATCTTCTCGCTGTACTTCCCTACCAAAGACATGTATAAAGACCAGGTTAGCACGTGCAAGTCCTTAAGAGGTATGCTGGAACCGAGATCGGATAAACCTCTAATTTTAATGGGCGATTTCAATTTAAATATTATCCCAGAAGATGAGTTTTTTAACCTTAGCGATAACCAACATGTTAAATATGATGGTCTTAAAGAAATGATGAAAATAATAGATGATTATGAATTGTGCGACATAATCAAAGAAATGTCTGTGGAAGGAACAAATATGAATACTTGGATAAGAGGTTCTCAAAGTTCAAGGCTTGATTACTGTATGATCAGCTCTATCTTAAGAACAAGTGTAAGAAGTGTGAATAATGTGGTATGTGAACACTCCGACCATAACCTAGTCTCTTTTGTATTAAAATCCAACGAGGAGGTACGCGGTCCAGGTGTATGGAAATTTAGCAAATACTTGCTTAGTAATGATGAATATATAGAAATGATAAGAGAAAAAATCATTGAAGCCTTAAATGTTAATGGCTTAAGCTGTGCAAGAGTAAAATGGGATTATGTAAAGTATGTTATTAGAATCGAAACAATGAGATATACAAAGCAAATATGTAAACAGAAGCGCGTAAAAGAAAATCTATTTCGCGACAGGTTAAAAGTGTTATTTCAAAAAGGGGTACTCAATGAAGAGGAAAGCCGAGAAAGTAATAACATCCAGGATGAATTAAGGGCAGTACAATACATAAAAGCCCAAGGTGCTATGGCGAGAAGTAGGGCCCAGTGGCTAATTGACGGGGAAAAACCCACTGCTTATTTTTTAAATCTAGAGAAACGGAATTATAAAAAGAAAACCATTTCCCAGCTGAATGTAGACGGTGAAATTATCACTAAACCGAACGATATTCTCAGGAAAAAAGTGGAATTCTACAAGGATCTATACAGTGAGAAAAATGTAGATCATTTAGATCACAATCCGTTTATGCATGAATACTCAGGTCCTGTGTTGAACGCTACAGATAAAGAGTTACTAAATAAGGGATTCTCAAGGGAAGAAATCAAAAAAGCTCTGGACTCGTTTGCCGGTAATAAAGCACCCGGTCCTGATGGCTTGCCCACTGAATTTTATAAACACTTTTGGGCCATCCTTGAACCTTTATTTCAGGAGGTCATGAACGAATGTTTTATTCAGGAAGAATTATCTCAGGAAATGTATAGAGGAATAATAACGCTGATCCCTAAAAAAGATTGCAATTTGAGTTTTATAGGTAGTTGGAGACCGATTACGCTCTTAAATACTGATTACAAAATAATTTCGAAGATGTTATGCTTAAAATTAAAAAATTGTATTGACTCCATAATTGACGAAGACCAGTATGGTTTTATCAAGGATCGCTTTATTGGATGTGCTGTCAGAAGACTAGAAGATGTTACACAATATTTAGACAAAAATAAGAAGAAGGGTTTGTTTGTGTCGCTAGACTTCAAAAAAGCATATGATTCGATTTCATGGAAATACTTATATAAATGTTTGAGAGATGTTGGAGTAGGTGATAGCTTTTTAAAATGGATTAGATGCCTTATGACAGGATCCAAAGCATGTATTACCAATAATGGCCACTTGTCTGAATGGTTTGATGTTCACAGGGGAGTTAAACAAGGCGACCCTATATCTTCTTTGCTCTTCATTATTGTTGTAGAAAGGCTTGCCTCGAGAATTCGCTCCGACCCAGAGTGTAGTGGTATTGTTTTTGGGGGGGTCGAAAATAAGATTATACAATTCGCTGATGACATGACCATCATGGCCGACAGCGAAAGCTCCCTCGCCAGAATGATGAGTATAATTAGTGAATTCAGCGAGGTATCTGGTCTAACCTTAAATGTCAGTAAAACCAGAGGATTTAACATAGGAGAAATGACGTTGACTCAACCAATCTGTCAAAACATTAACTGGACGAACTGCATGAAAATTTTAGGTATTTATTTGATCTACCCATACAGTAAACAACTACAAAATTCTATTAATCTCGAGGCAGCTTTTGAAAAGGCAAGCGTTGTTGTTAAGCATTGGAGCAAAAGGGACATATCCATTAAAGGTAGAATCACTATAGTAAATGTTTTAATACTACCTCTATTCATGTATGTGGCTAGTCTGATAGTCATAGAAGAGTGTAAAATATGCGAAATCCAAAAACTGGTGAATGATTTCATATGGCGGAATGGTAAATATAGAGTTGCTCACTACTATTTAAGTAGGGATATAAACGAGGGCGGCCTAAAACTCCATGATATTCGCGCGAAACTAATTGCCAGTAACCTAAAGTGGATACAAAGGCTAATAAACAACCCGAATGGGAAATGGTCTGCACTTGTAAAGGAATACCTTGGCAAAAATATTAGAAAGGTGTGCGCTTATAGGCAAATTATTAATGCCAAGTTCTCTGAATTTTACACGGAAATTTTTAAAACGTGGAATAGGTTTTATGGGTCCAAACAACCGGCGAGCAAAAAGAGTGTCTTATGTGAAGGGCTTTGGAATAACAGGTGGATCCAACTTGAAAACGGTGTTAGTAATGTCCAGCTCTGGAAAAAAAGAAAAATCTGTAAAGTAGAGGACGTAATAAATTACGGTAGAACCAAGAATAAGCAAGAAATTAAAAGCGACCAAGATAATATATGATGCAGTCAAAAAGTGTTTGTACTCCCAAAAGGAGAGAAATAAAGACTGGTATAGTAGGTTCTTAAATAAAGATATTGATATTACCAATTTGGAATTTAAAGAATGGTATCAAGTCCCATTTCGCTGTACAAGGGACGTAAGACTTCAGTCCTTTCAATATCAGGTCATCAACAAGTTAATAACATGTAACGTCCATCTGTGTGACATGGATATCATCCCACACAATCTGTGCAAGTTTTGTGATTCCATTGACGATTTATTTCACTTCTTTATTGACTGCGAAAAAACATGCTCCTTCTGGCACAATCTCAAAAATTGGGCTGGCAACAACAAATGGCTGGATAAGGAAATCTCAAATGATCTAAACGCCGTATTTATGATGCTTGGGATCCCAAATACCGACGAAAAATATAGAGTCTGGAATTATATCCTAATTTATGCCAGGTTTTACATATATAAGACAAAGCTATTCGGTGCAAACAACATCTGTTTCTTTGATTTTCTCAGAGAATTAAAAAGGAAATTAAGAACTATGCAGGACTGCTCGTATATAAGCAGCGCGCACAGAAAAGAGTGGAGGGCATGGATCAATCTATATAACAGCTTGTAATATTTCTCCCTCCCTAAGGTGAAGGTGGACTTGTCTCAGTCAGCCAAGTAGAAAGAGGTTGACTACGAATAGATACGCAAACTTATCAGGTCTCGAGCAAGCTCGTGTGGTGAAAATATTTTACCCATATATATATGGTGGAATGTATTCTGTACGATAGGTTTAAGAGGTTCCGTCCTCCGGGTTGTAGTAATAATAGAGCTTTATAGGGTTGCCACACAAGAATATTCAGAGATGTGCATACCTACATAGAGATGTCGTATGAGACAAAATGTCAGCTAGTTGTGATGTATTTACTTGGTACATGGTGTCATAATTAATGGTTTTTATATGTAATCGTTTCAGCACAGATGAGAGGAGAGTGAGATGTATTCTAGTGTTATCCACTCCGGAGAGAAAATGATTTTGTTGACAAATTGAATAAATGCCAATTGTTTGGGAAAAAAAAAAAAAAATTTGTTTTATGGGTACCTGTACGTAGAGCTGCTAGCTTGGATGTAGTGGCGGAGCGAACACTGTGCGCCTTATGCCCGCCTCACACTGTACGCATCCGACTGGTCGTACAACTAACAACTACAACTTACATCTCACACTATACAACTCGAATCGGGAGCACCCCTCTAAAAATAGGCCGAAAAAGTGTTTTTTATGGATATCACCGTTACAACGCACATTGTAACGGATAGCCCAACTCGTTTTTTTTCTGTTTTCTGAGTTGTAAGTCTTACGACTCGCTGAGTCCGAGTTGTAAGCCTCACAACTGGCACTCACACTGTACGATCCGATTCGACATTTGAATCTTGAGTTTTGTCGTGAACAACAGCTCAAAAACGGACCTTACAACTGGAAAACTGGTTGTAAGGAGTTGTAAGGCTTACAACTCGTCGGATGCGTACAGTGTGAGGGGGGCATTATACATTCCTGTATTTAGGCCACTCGCTGCCATCGTGCATCGGATATATTTAGCAATGGTTGAATTTTGTACAGGTTTGAAGGGGGCGCAATGGCTGATAAACAGTGGGCTTGTTATGTTGCCCAATTCATCTGATGGACGGAAGTCCTTGGTCCTGAACAGATAGTGCCGAAGGCAAGTAAGGATGCAAATCTTACTGTTATCTGGGAAAGATTCTAATGCAATCATTCCAAGGTTGCGACCAACTGCGCTGGTCTTAATCATTTCTGAGAGTAGAATGCACGCTGTATGTTTAGTTTCAAACTTTATGTCTTCACATTTCAGAGTATGGAGTGTTTGGACTCTTTGGCTGGTAACCATCATCAACAAGGTAGCTGTTTTTTAGGTGCTACAGATATGCAGCTTGTGTGCCAGATTCAGCTTGTGAAGAGGGTGTAGAGATTTCAGATAGTTTAGGACTATGTTTGGATCCCAAGTTTCTGAGTATCTGGTCTTAGGAGAACAGCTTCTGAAGATGCCATTCATTATCCTGCACACGGTGGGGTTTGCCCCGAAAGAACGTGTTTCTATGTGTGGTAGGACGTTTGATAAAGATGATCAGGCAGTATTGATTGCCGTGTAGGAATGTCCTTCCTCAAAGAGGTCGATGAGGAATTCTATGCCATGACTTAAGTCATTGTTGAAATAGTCAATCTCATTGGCAATACAATATCGTTTCCATTTCTTGAAATAGACACTGTATGACTTCCTGGTGTTTTTGGCCCAACCTTGTCTAAATAGGGCTCTGGCACGCTTAGAAAGAGTAGACAAGACAGGTAATCTGTCTAAAAGAGTGCGGCTATCAGACGCGTCCTTTCTATCTTTTGATCCTGATTTTTCCCTTTGTTGGAAATGAGGTTGCCTGGTCTTTTTGGCAGAACGAGCGTCTGACGACTTGTCTGCAGGAGTTGCGAGTACCACGGCTGACTGCTCCAGTCGGGGGCTATCAGTATGGCTTGCAGTTGCTCGTTGTTGATCTTCTGCAGACATTTTCCTACCAGCCTGAAAGGAGGGAAAATGTAAGGGCGATTAAAATCAGACCACTGCAGTGAGAAAGCATTATATATATATAACAACTTTTATTCAGTTTATAGCTTACAATAGATTGTCAATTTCATCATGCACTGAATTGGAAGCAATACTCTGCATAGCAGGTCTACTGCACGATCCAATGCTATCTTAAAAAAACTGTCCGTTTGTTTTTATTTGCAAAATATTTTGAGTTCAATGTTTTTTCCTTGGATTGTTCAATTGTTCATTCCTTGTAATTCGTTGATCATTCACCTATAATCTAGTCATAGTGTGAGAGTCGATGAATTTAACTTCTAGGATTAGGATCACTTTTAGTACAATATTCACCATATAATGATAATCATATCATACAACGTAGCAATCATCAATTCTTATAGTATGCAGATGAATCTTACAATATTTTCCACCATATACTATGGCTCGATATAAGCTGTCTGAATATAGAATAACATAACTTTTTATATACAGTACTGAGTTTCACAGTAAGAATACGGTACCCTTCCCCACCCTTCTATTGCTGATATAAGTCAGCCTTACGTATCACAGGACCTACATGCCTATTTAGTTCCCCCCAAACCGATTTCAAAATGTAATTACTTATATTCAAGTTGTTCATGTAAAATGTAAACACTGTAAATACAGATATACATAAGTATATCTATATCTACTCTGTGATAGTTAACAAGTATTCGTCATGTTCCTGAGGATAGCTATTTTTCAGATAACTCCTGAAACCTTCTCTCGTCTTGATATCTCTGTTTTCTTTGGGCAAGCTATTCCATAGGCCCGTTAGTTTGAATAAGTATGATTTCTTGAACGCCTCATTTTTTGGGTGTGGAACTATAAGCTTCTTTGACGTACGTCGAGAGTGGATCAGGGACCCCACTGGCGAAGCATGGCACTTGAAAATTATGTCGGGAGGCAAATAGATCTATGTCAGGTGTACCAAACTCCGAGATCACGTGGTTGAAAATTTCTGGGTTTAATTTCCATTCCGTGTTCTCTGACAGGTGGCGACTAGCTAGGTCGGCCTTCACATTCTCTACTCCTGGAATGTGGGAACCTGACAACCAGTTGTTGCACTGTTCTGCCCATTGCCAAATTTCACGTGCAATGGCATCACAGTTATCAGACTTAGTTCCGCCGAACTTGTTGATATATGCAACGGTGGTAATGTTGTCACTTCTAATTAGGATGTGAAGATCTGAAGCATCCTTAATTAGAGCGAAGATGCCATATTTCACTGCTAAAATCTCTTCAGCATTAATGTGATAGCCTTCTTCATGATCATCCCACTCACCATTCACGGTTCTGTCATCCAGAACCGCACCCCAGCCGGCATCGCAGGCATCGGTGAACATGGTGATGGTGGGAGAAAAGGTGCGTATCTTCTTGACGCGCCAAGGGAGATTATGCTTCCACCAGCATAAGTCTTCAACGGCTGTAGAAGAAAGGAACATGGGACCATCCATGTCTCCCTTACTACAGATGAGGGCGATGATCTTGTCACGCTCTATTTGCTTGTAGTGGGCCAAGCCATAGTCGATGCCTCTGCATAGATCCACTAATGTTCCCACAATTGAAGCAATAAATTGAATGGAGTAGATTAGTGACTTATTTTCCAGAAGGTGATCAATCCTTTGGATGGTGGTGTCTCGTTTCTCGTTGGGTACACCTCCATAGTTGCAGAATTCAAAACGTAACCAAGAAATTTCATGGTCTTAGAAGGGATGAGAGATGATTTCTCTGGGTGGATATAGAAGCTACATCTAGGGCAGTGAGAACTGAAAGTGCACATGCTTCCTCAGTTTGGCCCCATAGAAAAGAATCATCTATGTAGGAGAATCTGTGACCTCCTCTCTCACGTATCGTTGAGAACACAGGTTTCATAATCTTAGTGAAAATGAATGGAGCACATGTTAATCCGAAAGGAACACAATTAAATTGGTAAAACTTTCCCTCCCATGGGAAAGTTACAAATGGCCTGAACCTTTGATGTAAAGACAGGGAGAAATATGCTTCTCGTAAGTCCAAAGAATATAAGAAAGGCTGTCCATTTTAAAGTGGGTTTTGTCCAAATACAAATTAAGAAGGGTGAGATCGATGATCAACCTCCACTTTCCATTAGGTTTTGGGACCACAAATACATTTGATAGATATGAAATATCACTCGCACAAATTTGAGAAACAATTCCTTTGTTGATTAGCTTGTCAACTTCTACAGTGACAGCGGCTTTACGGGCCGGTCCAAACACATATTGGGAAGGCCTGAATGATTGAGAAGGGGTTTCATTGAAGTCCAAGGTAACACCCTTATTAAAGGAGAGGATGACTGAACTGAACGTTGTAACTTTAGTAGCGACGAGAACGACTCTTGTCGTCTCTCGTGTCTCTCTTCTCGTAATCGTGGTATTCCTTCTTTCCCTGTGATTGGGACCCCTGTCGGGGTTGATTTTGCTGGTTCCCCTTCTTCTGAGAAGGGGTGTATCCGTTTTTTTATTTTCCCCGATTGCCGTTGCCTCCGCCCTTTCCTTTCTTGGATTGGTTTCCTTGGTTAGCCTGTTTGTTGGCGTTATTGGGCTTAGAGGTTGTAGGTTGGTTTTCCATAACATTGGAGATCTTCTGGCTTGCATCTAGAGATTTGATACTCTCTTCTAGATCGTCACCAAGTAGATTAGTGGCTGTGGTAGGGAACCTTTTAAGATCCGAGGCCATGTCCTTGTATTTCTCCTTAAGATTTGGAGCAACAAAATCACGGCGCTTCTTGTTGATAACCTGATGGTTATAGAAAGAAGCAAGAGCAATTGAATCTCCTTGAGGGCCTGATCCACTATAGTCACTAAATCGGGGTTGTCAATCTTTGAACGGAGTTTCAGCAGAGAATCACCAACCTTAGTGGTAGCGATAGTAGAAGCAAGGAAGAACTTTTGGAATTTCTGAGCTGTCGAGTCTTTCCCCTGAGAGTTATTCGACATAGCTTTCCAGATGGTGCTTGGAATGAAGGGGACTTGCATTTCCTCCACATTAGAGGGTCGTTTCTGGCGATCCTTGATTTCATCCAGAAGCTTCCCTTTAGGCACATTAGTAAACACATCCTTAATGAACGATTTGATTTCCTCATGTTCAATCGGTTGACCAACATCGTGTGGTTGTTTGATGGTGTCGACCAAGTGAGCGAAAATACCAGTACTTGGAGTCTCTTTCGCTTTGTTGGTGTCGGTGACATCACTTCCCTTAGTGCCGGAAGGGTTTCCCTCAGGCTTGGGAGTCCCTTGCTGGGATTCCCTGGCGAAGGGATTCCCCATTGACCCCAGTAGGTCAAACTCCAGAGAAGACGAGCGGCTACTCATGGGGTGGACTGGCACTGTTCCTTTTTCTGGGCTGGTTTCTGGACTGACTATAATCATATGGTCCCTCCTGACTGAGCAAGGTCAAGGCCGTCGCCCAGCCTCTCAGCCAATGACAAAGCTTGAAAGCTGTCACCTGATCAGGAGGTCATAGCTTCAATCTCGTCAATGGCATCAAAAACAAACGTAAAGAAGCAAGGATTATCACATTAAGAAAGGTACCAAAATAATAATCTTATTGTCTGCGTCGTCTTAGGCAAGACGGCGGCAGACATGGCTAGGCAAAACACTTGACAACCCTTCTTTCTGAGCAGCAAACAACGGCCAGGTCTCCAGCTTCCTACGGTAATAGTAGCGGTGGTATGGCGGCCAGGATGGCGGGCACATAGGAATGCTGTCATTCAACAATTCACAAGCTAAAACTATTTCTCACAAGCAACTAATTTATCACAGGAAAAAAATCTATTCTGGGCGGATATACTTCTGGACCTCCGATGAGAACGTGATCGGTGTTTACTGTCCGATCTTTCTCGGGAACGTCTCCTCCGATCCCTAGAATGGTGATGAGACGAATAGTAATCACTATAAGGTGGATAATCCATTGATTGCTGGTAATAATGGTAATCCTGATAACCGCGGGAACCATAGCTGGAGCTAGGGTGCCCGGAGGACTGGTAGAGTCCAGCATGGTCGGTTGAAGAATGGGGGTAGTAGGATTGGTACTGCTCTATAGCCGACAATCTTCCCGAAACTTTTGTCTCGAAAGACTGGAAACTTGCCAAAAGCGTTTCCAGTGTCTGAGCATTATCCTTGGGTGGATCAGCAGGGGCAGGAGAATTTTCGCGACTTACCCCTGCGATCTGGCCTTTACCCTCCTCACTCATCTCGAGCTCATTCGCTGTGTTCTCCACGCGAAAAAACAACCTTAAATGTCATTCAACGAGCCTCAAAGGGAAGACAATAAGGTGAGCTATAGAAGTACGAGATGGTTTGTGACTTTCTTGAAGAAAAACCGAAGGTAGTAATTGGACGAATTTTAGTGAGCCGTCCCCGATATGTGTCTTGCCTAGTCAAGCGTAATCCGTAAAAGTGCTGCGAGAAGAGCTGTCCCATCTCATGTGTGCTGCCACCTAGCGAGGTGGCGACGCACAATAATTCAGACATCAAATTTCACCAAGACATTCAACATATATATACTTATCACCAAATGATTTTTTTTTCCTCACATCCTGAGTTAGCCCCC
Source organism: Sthenelais limicola (assembly GCA_942159475.1). Taxonomy (NCBI): domain Eukaryota; kingdom Metazoa; phylum Annelida; class Polychaeta; order Phyllodocida; family Sigalionidae; genus Sthenelais; species Sthenelais limicola. Next base: position 58,317,501 of record OW804098.1, read on the forward strand.
TGAAAGCCTCCTAGTGGCAGTATGGGGCACTAGCAAAATTGACTTTGGTTGATGACAATCAGCGTTTTTTAAAAAAACTGTCTGATGAATATTAATGAAATTTAATATGAATGTAGATACAGTATTTGCTAACTCATACACAAAAGATTAGGATGGCTTTCCAGGCTAAATGTTTCTATATTACGACTTATTTATGAGAAAAATTGGGAAAAAAATTAAATTCCTAATTAATATTTGATTTGAACAAAAATGGCTTTATAAATCTTGATGAAATTCTATATGGATACAGCTATCATAGTAACTAACTCGCACACCAAAAATCAGCATGAATTTCCAGGCCGAATTTTTTATGTTACAACTTAATTATGAGAAAATTCTTGATAAATATTTGATTTATATACATATGGCTCCATAAATTTTAATGAAATTTAATATGGATATAGGGATAGTAGATACTAACTCCCACACCAAAAATCGGCATCAATTTTCTATGTGAAATGTTTATATCAAGACTTAACATACAAACTTCATCTGCATAATGCTGATATTCCCTGCTATATGTATTGAATACAAATTGCATGACAAATGGCAAAAGTTGTAACCCGCTACTCACGCTAGGCGTTGCCGCGCACCCCGTTACAAGATCAGTACTGAGTCACCTTAAGCCCAGAAATAACACCATTCATAAATGAAATTGTTTATATCTTTATGGTATTGATTAAGTTACATTATACACATTAGATGTGCATTTAATATGTATTTGTGTTAGTTTTCAAGATATATTCCTAATAGATATCTCAATCAGATCATAGAAACCACGCTAGCTATGGGCATACATACTTGATTTTTCCATCTGCAGTTCCATCATGAAGATAACGGAGGTTGTTAATATTGGCCTGGTGCTTGCCATCGGGTGCCTTCTGATTCCCAACTCTGAGGCTATCACTGATGACGAGAAGAATACCATACTGACTGGTATTGAAGCTGGTAAAACCTTCAGTGGGATACTTGAACAGAAGGACTTCACCAAAGTCCTAAAGGGACTCACTGAAACAATCATCCCATGGGTAGATGCTATCGGTTTGTTCAGCGATTTGCTCGGTTTCTTTCTTCCAGAGGAAAACGAAATGCTTGAAGAAATGAAAAAAGGCTTCGAAGAAGTGAATAAAAGGTTAGACGCTATCAAAGATGAAATCACCGAAGTAAAAGAGGCCATAGACTGGGCAGTTGTTAAAGTGAAATTTGTGGAGATTGAAACTAATATCAGGCTCTTGAACGAAAAATTGAAAGAGGCACATTTGGCACCAAACCCTGAGCATGGAAAGTCCGAGTACATTAGAGTATACGAAGATCACTACGATGAGGCAGGCCTCAAGCTTTTTGATGCCATTGTACACAACGACCAAGTCTTTTCAGAGAACATTCTCAGAGCCGGTATGGAATACACAGACTACACAAGATCCATCAACCAGGACTACATGCGCGGCCTCATCGCTCTCATGATGAAATCATCCGAAATAGAGGTCTCATACGAAGGCTTCAAAGAACACGACCGAGGCATGACAACCATTTGGAAGTTGCGCCTCGAAGAATGCCACGATGCAATGGAAACCGCTGATAAGGTTCTTGAAGATGCCTGGTCTAACCTCTTCGTCGGTGAAATCAACAAACTGGCGAAGGACTGCGACGGCTGTAGTCACGAAAACTTTAGGGACCTCACCTACAACTTCTTAGCAACCAAGTACTATTGGCGATACTGGTTTGTCCTCTCTTACGATACTTGCCGCGGCTGGAACAATCATGCCATCACTCGCATTGGTAGTTTGGGCCACCATATGTTCAGCTACTATGGACGTAATTTCCTCGTAGCCACAAGTGATCCCAGCAGACATTTTGATAAAGGTCTAGCCGATAGCTACATAGTTGACAGATCCTGTCCGCACTCGGAAGGTAATTGCAGAGATAATGCAGCTCTGAGGTATGCAGAGCTAGCACCATTCCATGGGGTTGCTCAGGCGGTGGTATCGTCAAGATGTGGTTGGGCAGTGGTTGGAGTGGCAAGCCGGTCGTCTTGGGGGAAGGTCCGACTCTACAAGAATTCCTGGTCTACCCAGCTTACAATCTTCTATTTTGGTTGATAATTGCCCATATTCAATAAAGCAAATGCATAAAGTATGAACTTGTTTATATGTTGCTAACTAATAAACCTGCTACATTCAATGCATTTCAGATTCTGGGGAAGAAATGATTTCCATAATTATATGAACATGATGCTTATATATAAAAGATCCAATTGTTTTTTTATCGTTTTCATATTATATCAAATCCAATTTACGAACATACAGTTCAACCGATTACAAAAATATTGGTTGGTTATCCAAAATCAAATCGTTCATCAAAGGTCAGGTTTTCCTAATAATTATATATCCTTCATACGATGCTCATCCATACGGCGAAAATACGAAACTAGATAACTTCAAGTAAACAATTGTACAAAGTGTAAAGTATAAATATAATCGTATTTATTAAGGACATATACTCGTCAAGAGGTTACAGTGCACGTTTATCAATATTCAGAATCAGAATGTTCTAATTCTTTACTTGAACATGAGTGAGAGCGAGGCAGATAACCATTTGCAAGGAACCGATTGCTCATTAAAATTAATAAACATTGGATTATGGCTTTCATACTAAAGGAAATACCCACGTCAAAGCTCAAAGGACGTTGCTCTAACAATATTTTTCCTACACTTCATGTCAAGGTCATGATCAACATACCCATATTTTATTACTGGCCTTGCCCCTCAAAGTATTCCGCATATTTTAGTCATATAATTATGCGGAACTATAGATGAGAGGTACACTTTTGAATAATTTAAAACAGCACGATTATAGTAAGTTCAACATATCTGGGTATACTCTTCCGCCTATTCAAAAGTAGGCATATCGCATTTTTCCCCTTGAACTATTTAAGTGACGCCTTTCAAATAATGGGATTGATAGTTTTCGCAGAGCACCTATATATGGAATGTATAGTGTATATAAAATAGCGCCAAGACCGTTTAACTAAGTAAAACATATGAGGCAATTCAAACAATCTTTATATTTTGATTCAAGATATGAAAAGTATACTACATTGGCCTCAATGAATAAAAAAAAATTAGTAATGAAATGTATTTTTAAGAGCAAAAGGAGTTGTAGGAAATATCTTGAAATGTATATATGACAATAAATGGAAGGAGGAAATTTTTATTCCTAGCATAATAAAGAGTCCATTCCTACATGGTTATGACGATATCGTTTATTAACTAAAAGTTATCTTATGGGTATTGTTATCGATTTAGATTAGAAGGTACAAC